>CM035837.1:427011871-428336371 GCA_020510985.1 Pholidichthys leucotaenia | reverse complement strand
CACATCATTCACCTTCTTCTTCAAGAGTTATGTTTAAATTTTTTACATAATCAATAAAAGGTCTCCATATATTCTCAAACACAATTTCCTTTGATTTCAGTATATATGTTATTCTTTCTAATGGAAGGTTTGTTAACATCTGTCTTAACCACTGAGTCACATCTGGTCTATGAGTCTTTTTCCATAATAGTGCAATACATTTTTTGGCATTAAGCAAACTGAGGTCTATGAATGTTCTTTCACTTTTATTAAAATTATGCTTTTCTGGGTACAGACCCAACAAAAACAGTTTAGGATTCAATATGATTTGTTTTGAGATTATTTTTTCAATTGTTACCCTCACCTCTTCCCAAAACATTCTTATTAATCTACATTCCCATAAACAATGAAATAGGGTTCCTTTACTTTCCATGCATTTTGTGCATGTATCTGGTATATTTTTGTTATATCTATTTAACTCCTCCGGTGTAACATACATCCGCATTAACCATTTGAAATGTATCAATTTAAGGCGTGCATTTATTGATTTGGTTTGCGCTTCTGTACAAGCCAATTCCCATTGTTCCTCTGAAATTTCAGTTTGCAGATCTTCTTTCCAGTAGTTTAATCTTTTCAGTGAATTTTCACTTGAAGATGGTGTCAATGAGTTATAAAACTCTGAAATAATACCCTTTCTTTTACTATCTTTCATCATCATTTTTTCCAAGGATGAATAAATAGGTCGAGTGAGAGCTTTATTTTGATTTGATCGAATAAAGTTTCTAAGTTGAAGATATTTAAAAAAATGTGTTCTATTGAGATTAAATTTGATCCTCAGCTCTTCAAAAGACATTATGTTATCTGCACATGGCAAATATAAATCCTGAATCTTTTGTATCCCTTTTAAATTCCATACTTTAAATACAGCGTCAACTGTCCCTGGTTTAAAATATTGATTACCCCATATTGGACTAAATTGTGACAATAACTGTGGTTCTTTTAAATAGTTTTTAGCTTCACACCATATTTTGATCATATGCTTTACAAATGGATTTTTAACTTGTTTTTGTAATTTTTTTGCCGAATCTGAGTATATGAATATGGGAAGAGGTAAAGGTAAATTGTATGATTCCATTTCAGTCCAGTGAGGGAGATCATTTGATGAAAAATAATATGTCATAGACCTCAGTTGTGCCGACCAATAATACAACATAAAATTTGGACATTTCAGACCTCCACGATCAAATGGTAAATATAATAAAGACAAATGTAATCTAGCCCTCCTGTTGTTCCATATAAATTCCACTAACTTTTTTTTTATTCTTGAGAATAGATCTAAAGGTGGTGATAAGGGAATGTATTGAAATAAATAAAGTATTTTAGGTAAAATATTACTTTTAAGTATATTGATTCTCCCGATCATCGACATTGGTAGTGACATCCATCTCTGAGTTAACTCATTGATATCTGACATTAAGGCTTCATAGTTGACACTGGCGACTGATTCTAGCTTAGGCACAATTTGGATTCCTAAATATTTAAACTGATTTACAACATTGAATTGATTTACCTCAGGGGCTGGGTAATTTCTCTGGGTCTCATTTAGCATTAATATTGAAGATTTAGTTTTATTTATTTTATATCCTGATATTTCCCCAAAATTCTTTATTAAATTCAACAAGGTTGGAATTGATTTTTTTAGATTCGACATAAACAAAATTATGTCATCGGCGTACAGGGAGATTTTATGTTCTGTTGGTCCAACTTTAATTCCATATATTTGTGAATGTAAACGTATCGCTATCGCTAAAGGTTCAATTGCCATAGTAAACAGTAAAGGTGAAAGTGGACAGCCTTGTCGACATCCTCTATTGATTTTTATTGGTTTTGAAATATTGTTATTTGTTAGGATTTCTGCTGTAGCATTATTGTATATTATTTGAACCCATTTTATGAAATTATTTCCAAGTCCAAACCTTTGAAGGACTTCAAAAAGAAAGGGCCATTCAACTCTATCAAAGGCCTTTTCGGCGTCCAGTGATAGGAGAGCTGTATCCGGTGCTTCTTTATTAAAATAAATAATATTAAATAGTCTTCTTACATTATGGAAGCCTTGTCTACCCTTTATAAAGCCATTCTGATCTCGATTAATAATATTTGGTAAAATTTCTTGTATTCGTCTTGCTAAAATTTTACAGATTATCTTAAGGTCGGCGTTTAATAGGCTTATTGGTCTCATATTTTCACATTTATTAGAGGGCTTACCTGGTTTTGGCAGCAGTATAATTAAGGCATTATTTATGTATGATGGTAAATTATTATTTTGAAATGCTTCTAAAACCATTTCCAAAAAAGGTTTTATTAATTTATTCTTAAATTTTTTTATAAAGGTCAACTGGAAGACCATCTGGTCCTGCACTTTTTCCTGATTTCATATTATCAATGGCTAGCCCAACTTCTTCTTCACTAATTTTAGACTCCAATATCTCCCTGTTTTCATTTGGAATACATGGTATAGATAGTTCGTTCAAAAACCCATTTAGTTTTGTTAAATCAGGTTCATTTTTGGTATCATATAATTTTTCATAGTAATCTCTAAAGGCTCTATTAATTTCTAAAGGATCTATAACTACCTGTCCATTACTTATAATACTGGTAATTGGTGTTTTAATTTCTAATTGTTTAATCTGCCATGCTAATAATTTTCCTGATTTTTCACCTTGTTCATAAAAAGATTGTTTCAATCTTAGAAGACTCGAGGCAGCTCTATTCGCTGATTTTTTGTCGTATTCAGCTCTCAAAATCAGTAATTCATTCTCCAACCTTGGGTCACTTCCTGCATACACTTTTTCCTGAAGACTTTTTATTTTATGTTCCAATTTAGCTCTCTCCTCTCGAGTCTTCTTAGATCTTGATCCTGTATAACTAATAATATGTCCCCTAATAAAAGCTTTGAAAGCCTCCCACTTTACACATGCTGATGTTTGTGTAGTATTGATGTCAAAGAACTCGTCTATCTGTTTTTCTATATACTTGACAAATTCCTCATCCTGAAGCCATTTATGCTGAAATTGCCATCTACCTGATTCCTTTGTCAATTTTTTATCTACATATATTAGACAACAGGGTGCATGATCAGAGATCACGATGTTATCATAAAAGCAGTTTTGAATCTTGGACCTTAATTCTGTGGAAATCAAAAAATAATCAATACGTGAGAATGTCTTGTAGGTACTGGAATAACAAGAATAGGCTTTAACTTGTGGTTTCATTTCTCTCCATATATCTAACAATCTCAATTCTTTCATAAAATGATTAATAGTCATCCTACATCCATTGTGCGTACAATCCAGTCCTGTTGATCTATCTATACCTGGATTCAATGTACAATTAAAATCCCCTGCTATTATATGTTGCCCTGTAAGTGATGATAAGATAAGAAATAAATTAGCAAAGAACTTCTGATCATCTATATTGGGACCATATAAGTTCACAAGATTTATATTTTCTAATAGCAAAGAACCTTGAATGATTACATATCTTCCAAATTTGTCTCCAATTACATTTTTCACTTGAAAAGGAACTGATTTATGTATGAGAGTCATAACTCCCCTGGCTCGGGATGAAAATGAAGAGGTGAATACACTTCCTTGCCATCTACTCCTAATTCTTTTAACATCCTCCTCTATTAGATGAGTTTCTTGTAAAAACACAATTTTTGAACCCATGTCTTTTATTTTATTCATAACTTGTTTAAGTTTTTTTAAATTTTGTAGACCTCTGCAATTCCATGAAGTTAAATTAAGATTAACGCTTTGGTTTATGATCAATAGAGAGTTTGGGATTACCTTGCAGTGTAAACATGCTCATACAGAGAAGCAAAAACATGAGTGGTTGAACATTCATCCTACAAACTACACACAAACAAATTTCCCCTTCCCACACTTGTGGCAAACCCCCCAAAATCAAAAGAAAAATTCTGTCTCCCGATACAGCCATCGAACGTTCCACACCCACGGGGAACAGCCTAAGCCACTCCTTCTTCATCCTCCCAATCACCCTAACTCTACTGCTTTTAATGACGTAACATTAACTCTCCTCTGTAGTTTTCCAACTTAACTCCAAAATTTTTAACAACTTTGTACATCATAGTTTTTTTTGTTTGTTTTGTTTTTGTTTTTTGTTTTTTTTTTCCACAATATCTTTATTGAACCTTTTTTTTTTTTTAACAAACATGATACAAACAATCAAACACTAACGCTAAAGTACTACAAAAAAAAAAAATGCACTAAAAACACCAACAACCACCAACAAAATCAAGTCTTCAACAATGCTCCTCTGTTTAGTCTAGACAATCCAATACATAAGTATACATATTATGTTCACCAGTTATGAATTTACAAGGTCCACACACATCATTCACCTTCTTCTTCAAGAGTTATGTTTAAATTTTTTACATAATCAATAAAAGGTCTCCATATATTCTCAAACACAATTTCCTTTGATTTCAGTATATATGTTATTCTTTCTAATGGAAGGTTTGTTAACATCTGTCTTAACCACTGAGTCACATCTGGTCTATGAGTCTTTTTCCATAATAGTGCAATACATTTTTTGGCATTAAGCAAACTGAGGTCTATGAATGTTCTTTCACTTTTATTAAAATTATGCTTTTCTGGGTACAGACCCAACAAAAACAGTTTAGGATTCAGTATGATTTGTTTTGAGATTATTTTTTCAATTGTTACCCTCACCTCTTCCCAAAACATTCTTATTAATCTACATTCCCATAAACAATGAAATAGGGTTCCTTTACTTTCCATGCATTTTGTGCATGTATCTGGTATATTTTTGTTATATCTATTTAACTCCTCCGGTGTAACATACATCCGCATTAACCATTTGAAATGTATCAATTTAAGGCGTGCATTTATTGATTTGGTTTGAGCTTCTGTACAAGCCAATTCCCATTGTTCCTCTGAAATTTCAGTTTGCAGATCTTCTTTCCAGTAGTTTAATCTTTTCAGTGAATTTTCACTTGAAGATAGTGTCAATGAGTTATAAAACTCTGAAATAATACCCTTTCTTTTACTATCTTTCATCATCATTTTTTCCAAGGATGAATAAATAGGTCGAGTGAGAGCTTTATTTTGATTTGATCGAATAAAGTTTCTAAGTTGAAGATATTTAAAAAAATGTGTTCTATTGAGATTAAATTTGATCCTCAGCTCTTCAAAAGACATTATGTTGTCTGCACATGGCAAATATAAATCCTGAATCTTTTGTATCCCTTTTAAATTCCATACTTTAAATACAGCGTCCGCTCTCCCTGGTTTAAAATATTGATTACCCCATATTGGACTAAATTGTGACAATAACTGTGGTTCTTTTAAATAGTTTTTAGCTTCACACCATATTTTGATCATATGCTTTACAAATGGATTTTTAACTTGTTTTTGTAATTTTTTTGCCGAATCTGAGTATATGAATATGGGAAGAGGTAAAGGTAAATTGTATGATTCCATTTCAGTCCAGTGAGGGAGATCATTTGATGAAAAATAATATGTCATAGACCTCAGTTGTGCCGACCAATAATACAACATAAAATTTGGACATTTCAGACCTCCACGATCAAATGGTAAATATAATAAAGACAGACGTAATCTAGCCCTCCTGTTGTTCCATATAAATTCCACTAACTTTTTTTTTATTCTTGAGAATAGATCTAAAGGTGGTGATAAGGGAATGTATTGAAATAAATAAAGTATTTTAGGTAAAATATTACTTTTAAGTATATTGATTCTCCCGATCATCGACATTGGTAGTGACATCCATCTCTGAGTTAACTCATTGATATCTGACATTAAGGCTTCATAGTTGACGCTGGCGACTGATTCTAGCTTAGGCATAATTTGGATTCCTAAATATTTAAACTGATTTACAACATTGAATTGATTTGCCTCAGGGGCTGGGTAATTTCTCTGGGTCTCATTTAGCATTAATATTGAAGATTTAGTTTTATTTATTTTATATCCTGATATTTCCCCAAAATTCTTTATTAAATTCAACAAGGTTGGAATTGATTTTTTTAGATTCGACATAAACAAAATTATATCATCGGCGTACAGGGAGATTTTATGTTCTGTTGGTCCAACTTTAATTCCATATATTTGTGAATGTAAACGTATCGCTATCGCTAAAGGTTCAATTGCCATAGTAAACAGTAAAGGTGAAAGTGGACAGCCTTGTCGACATCCTCTATTGATTTTTATTGGTTTTGAAATATTGTTATTTGTTAGGATTTCTGCTGTAGCATTATTGTATATTATTTGAACCCATTTTATGAAATTATTTCCAAGTCCAAACCTTTGTAGGACTTCAAAAAGAAAGGGCCATTCAACTCTATCAAAGGCCTTTTCGGCGTCCAATGATAGGAGAGCTGTATCCGGTGCTTCTTTATTAAAATAAATAATATTAAATAGTCTTCTTACATTATGGAAGCCTTGTCTACCCTTTATAAAGCCATTCTGATCTCGATTAATAATATTTGGTAAAATTTCTTGTATTCGTCTTGCTAAAATTTTACAGATTATCTTAAGGTCGGCGTTTAATAGGCTTATTGGTCTCATATTTTCACATTTATTAGAGGGCTTACCTGGTTTTGGCAGCAGTATAATTAAGGCATTATTTATGTATGATGGTAAATTATTATTTTGAAATGCTTCTAAAACCATTTCCAAAAAAGGTTTTATTAATTTATTCTTAAATTTTTTATAAAGGTCAACTGGAAGACCATCTGGTCCTGCACTTTATCCTGATTTCATATTATCAATGGCTAGCCCAACTTCTTCTTGACTAATTTTAGACTCCAATATCTCCCTGTTTTCATTTGGTATACACGGTATAGATAGTTCGTTCAAAAACCCATTTAGTTTTGTTAAATCAGGTTCATTTTTGGTATCATATAATTTTTCATAGTAATCTCTAAAGGCTCTATTAATTTCTAAAGGATCTATAACTACCTGTCCGTTACTTATAATACTGGTAATTGGTGTTTTAATTTCCAATTGTTTAATCTGCCATGCTAATAATTTTCCTGATTTTTCACCTTGTTCATAAAAAGATTGTTTCAATCTTAGAAGACTCGAGGCAGCTCTATTCGCTGATTTTTTGTCGTATTCAGCTCTCAAAATCAGTAATTCATTCTCCAACCTTGGGTCACTTCCTGCATACACTTTTTCCTGAAGACTTTTTATTTTATGTTCCAATTTAGCTCTCTCCTCTCGAGTCTTCTTAGATTTTGATCCTGTATAACTAATAATATGTCCCCTAATAAAAGCTTTGAAAGCCTCCCACTTTACACATGCTGATGTTTGTGTAGTATTGATGTCAAAGAACTCGTCTCTGTTTTTCTATATACTTGACAAATTCCTCATCCTGAAGCCATTTATGCTGAAATTGCCATCTACCTGATTCCTTTGTCAATTTTTTATCTACATATATTAGACAACAGGGTGCATGATCAGAGATCACGATGTTATCATAAAAGCAGTTTTGAATCTTGGACCTTAATTCTGTGGAAATCAAAAAATAATCAATACGTGAGAATGTCTTGTAGGTACTGGAATAACAAGAATAGGCTTTAACTTGTGGTTTCATTTCTCTCCATATATCTAACAATCTCAATTCTTTCATAAAATGATTAATAGTCATCCTACATCCAATGTGCGTACAATCCAGTCCTGTTGATCTATCCACACCTGGATTCAATGTACAATTAAAATCCCCTGCTATTATATGTTGCCCTGTAAGTGATGATAAGATGAGAAATAAATTAGCAAAGAACTTCTGATCATCTATATTGGGACCATATAAGTTCACAAGATTTATATTTTCTAATAGCAAAGAACCTTGAATGATTACATATCTTCCAAATTTGTCTCCAATTACATTTTTCACTTGAAAAGGAACTGATTTATGTATGAGAGTCATAACTCCCCTGGCTCGGGATGAAAATGAAGAGGTGAATACGCTTCCCTGCCATCTACTCCTAATTCTTTTAACATCCTCCTCTATCAGATGAGTTTCTTGTAAAAACACAATTCTTGAACCCATGTCCTTTATTTTATTCATAACTTGTTTAAGTTTTTTTAAATTTTGTAGACCTCTGCAATTCCATGAAGTTAAATTAAGATTAACACTTTGGTCCATGATCAATAGAGAGTTTGGGATTACCTTGCAGTGTAAACATGCTCATACAGAGAAGCAAAAACATGAGTGGTTGAACATTCATCCTACAAACTACACACAAACAAATTTCCCCTTCCCACACTTGTGGCAAACCCCCCAAAATCAAAAGAAAAATTCTGTCTCCCGATACAGCCATCGACCGTTCCACACCCACGGGGAACAGCCTAAGCCACTCCTTCTTCATCCTCCCAATCACCCTAACTCTACTGCTTTTAATGACGTAACATTAACTCTCCTCTGTAGTTTTCCAACTTAACTCCAAAATTTTTAACAACTTTGTATATCATAGTTTTTTTTTTTTGTTTGTTTTGTTTTTGTTTTGTTTTTTTAATATATAATACAATCTATATTTTGTAAACTTACTATTTACTTCAAGTCAGTCAGATGCCTGTGCAAATGCTTAATTATTCTACCTTATATTTTGTTCATGCTTAGCTCCCACCAGTCTCTTCTTCTTCTTTGATCTTCTTGATGAACTCCTGCGCCTCCTCTGGGGTCTTGAAGATGTGGGTTCTGCCCTCATACGTGGTCAGCAGTCTCGCAGGATAGATTACACCATGACGAATCCCAAGGTTGCGCAGCTCCTTACGTACGGGATCAAACTGCTTCCTCAATTGCTGGATTCCTGTGGCCAAATCTGGGTAGAACCGCACCTGCTGGTCCTGGTGTTTAATCTCTCCTTTTTTAGCTCGTGCAGCGTTGAAGATCTTCATCCTGTCTCTGTTGCTAAGAAACTTCATAATTAAGGTCCTCGGCGGTCCCTTATCTCTCCGTGGGCCAATACGATGTGCTTTTTCCAGAACCACTGCTGATTGCAACTCCTCGCTGCCCAGCACCTCCGGAATCCACTTTTCCAGAAAGGAACATACGTCCCGACCTTCTGATTCCTCTGGAAGACCCACCAGCCTCAAATTATTCTGTCTCGACCGAGATTCCAAATCCAAAATATTATCTTCCAGAGATTTATTTTTTTTTTCCAAAGTGCGCACCTTTAATTGAAGACGGGTGACGTCATCTTCAGCACTAGCGAGACGGAGCTCCATCTGCGCCGTTCGTTCTACACAGTCACCCAATTCCTTTCTTATTCCTTCCAACGCTGTCATAATCCCATCAAATCTAGAGGAAAAGTCCGCTCTCATTGAACTCATGGCAGCCATCAGCGCATCTGCGCCATTCCCCGCAGATATCGCAGCGTTGCCAGCCTCCTCCGCCATATATGGAGTTTTGTTTACTGCGTCACAGACCTGAAAGTCCGTTAATTTGGACTGTTTCGGCGGCTCGCTTTTTCCTTTACCTGGTTTTCCAGCCTTAGGCTTCGCCGACATATCCTCGCCCAAACGCTGGGATACGTTCTGTCCCAAATGAGAGAGTTATTTGCCGATTTTTTTTCTCCAAGAGCAGAGCAGAGTGAGACACGTCCGTCTTACGTGGCAGCCATAACCGGAAGTCTCTGAGTTTTGGGACCATTATTATTCAATATGTATATAAATGATGTATGTAAAGTTTCAGAAAAAATGGACTTAATATTGTTTGCTGATGACACTAACCTGCTATGCAGTGGAAACAATTTGGAACAACTTCTGGATACACTCGGAAAGGAATTAGGAAAGCTGAAACTGTGGTTTGATTCAAACAAATTAACGCTCAATTTAAGCAAGACAAAATTTATAGTCTTTAACAACCATCACAACTACCCAGTACCCAAACTCAGTGTAAATGGTGTAGAGATTGAAAGGGTATCCGAAACTAAATTCCTTGGAGTAATAATTGATAACAAACTGTGTTGGAAGCCACATATTAATTATATAAAAGGTAAAGTATCCAAATCAATTGCAATATTACACAGAGTGAAAAATTTGCTGAATCAACCCACACTATACACCTTGTATCATTCATTAATACTCCCATACATGACATATTGTAATGAAGTATGGGGAAATACATATAAAACAAACATATATCCACTCTTTATGCTTCAAAAGAGAGCTATTAGAATAATCAACAAAGCAGCTTACAGGGAACCAACAAACCCACTTTTTCTTAAACAAAAAACTCTCAAGTTGAAAGATCTGATCGACTTTAAAACCGCAATAATAATGTTCAAAGTGAAGAATCTATCACTGCCCGCAAATATCCAAAAGTTGTTCCAAACAAGGGAGAAACGATATCACTTCAGAGGAACATGTATATTTCAAAAGCCTACAGTGAGAACAACTACCAAGCAACACTGTATTTCAGTGCAAGGAGTCAGATTATGGAACGATTTTGGACCTGAATTAAAATCATGTACAAAGCTTGGACAATTTAAACAAAAACTAAAGGAAGAAATACTCCAAACATATTTACAAGACGACATGTAAACTCACATAAGGATTGACATTTCCAGCCTGTGTTGTGTTATAGCTTAGTTTTTCTTTTTTCTCTGTGACACTATGTCTTAGACTTGTTTTTGAATAGTAACCGCTTAACTTAGACTAGCTCAGTTTTCTTTTTCTCTCAGTCATATTTTGTCTTAGCCTTGTTTTAAATTGTAATCGCTCTTGTCTTGTTTTCTCTTTTTTCTCCTTTGAATTCTTGGATGGAATATGGGTGGGCAATATAAGCTGCGGCTTCAGCCATCACCCATTTCGGATAACTCACGTGGAATTGTATAGTAGGAGTCTTTGTCTAATTTGACCTTGTTGTTATATTATACAGTTTCTTTTAACCTGTAATGTACTATCCGAAATAAATTCATTCATTCATTCATTCATTCATTCATTCAAGAGAAGAAAGGCATTACATAGAATTGCATAGAATAAAAACTTTACCAGCATTCACATGAATATTGCAAATTTGAAAGGACAAATGACAAATTTACACCCAAAAAATTGGAGATTTATGATGAAACAAGTAGTGAATTCTTGGGGGGGAAAATAGCAAATTCATCTGAAAAAAAAGTTGCATGTTTAGAACAAAAAATTGAAAACAAAAAAGTGGCAAATTTAAGAAAAAAGCTGCAGATTTGCGGGGGAAAAAATCGCAGATTTACGAGGAAAAAGCTGTAGATTTACAAGAAAAATGTTGCAGTTTTTGAGGAAAAGGTTGCACATTTTTGATGAAAAAAAGTAGTCAATTTATGAGAAAAGAGCAAATTCATGATGAAAAACTGCAAAAAAGTTGCAGATTTAAAAGAAAAAGTTGCAAATTTACAAGAAAAAGTTGCACATTTATAAGAAAAAAGTTGTACACCTAGAAGAAAAATTAGTGAATTTATGAGAAAAATAGCAAATTCATGACAAAAAAAAGTTGCAAATTTAAAAGAAAAAAGCTGCAAATTTACTGGAAAAAATTGCAATTTTATGATAAAAAGTTGTAGATTTCCAAGAAAAAAAAAATTGATTTACAAGAAAATTGTTACAGATTTTATTTTTTTCAGAAGTTGCAAATTTAGAAGAAAAAAGTTGCAGATTTAAAATTGGTACTGAAGACGCATTTTATTACCTCCGCCAAGGAGGTTATGTTTTTGCTGGCGTTGGTTTGTTTTGTCTGTCTGTTAGCAACATAACTCAAAAATTTATTAAAGGATTTGGAGGAAATTTTTGGGAAAGGTGTGTAATGGCACGGGGACAGATGATTACATTTTGGTGATCATCTGAGAGTGCATACCTCCACCAAGGGCTTTGTTTGTATTTGTGCAGCAGGATTACACAAAAACTACTGGATGGATTTGGATGAAATTTTCACCAGAGGTGGCTTTAGGTCTACACACAAACCCATTACATTTTGGAGGTGATTCATGAGGGATGGAAGGAGCCTGGGCAGAGGTATGCACTCTTTGAGTGTTTTTCTACTTATATTATCCATCCATCCATCCTCTACCACTTTTCCAGAGGTCTGGGTTGTGGAGGCAGCAGCTCAAGCAGAGAAGCCCAGACTTCCCTCTCCCCAGCCACCTGCTCCAGCTCTTCAGAGAGGATACCAAGGCATTCCCAGACCAGCTGGGAGATGTAGTCTCTCCAGCTAGTCCTGGGTCTGTCCCGGGGTCTCCTCCCAGTGGGATGTGCCTGATGCCCAAACCACCTCAACTGGCTCCTTTCAGTATGGAGGAGCAGCGGTTCTACTCTGAGCCTCTCCCGGATGACTGAGCTCCTCACCTTATCTCTAAGGGTGAGTCCAGCAATCCTGTGGCGAAAGCTCATTTCAGCTTCTTGTATCCTCAATCTCATTCTTTCGGTCATTACCCAAAGCGCATGAACATAGGTGAGGGTAGGAACGTAGATTGAACTGTAAATCAACAGCTTTGCTTTAGAGCTCAGCTCCCTCTCCACCATAACAGACCGGTACAGCGTCTGCATCACTGCAGATGCTGCTTCGGTCCGTCTGTCAATCTGTCGCTCCATTCTCCCCTCACTCATGAATGAGACCCCGAGATACTTCAACTCCTCCACTTGGGGCAAGAGCTCATCCCCAACCCGGAGAGGACAATCCACCCTTTTTCAGCTGAGGACCATGGACTCGGACTTGGAGGTGCTGATTCTCATCCCAGCCATTTCACACTCAATAGCAAACCGTCCTGGTAAGACCTGTAGGTCATTGCTTGATGAAGCCAACAGGACAACATCATCTGCAAATAGCAGAGATGAGCTCTTGTGATCACCGAACATAACACTCCCTATTCCTTGGTTGCACCTCCTGCACATAAAACTTATGAACAGGATCAGTGACAAAGGGCAGTCCTGGTGGAGTCCAACGCTCACTTGAAATGACTTTGACTGGGTGTTGGCATATGAGCCAAACTCTCACAGTGGTCGTATAGAGACCCAATAGCTCATAGCAGCAAGCCCGATGCCTCATATTCTCACAGCACCCCCCACAAGAGACCACGAGGGACGTGGTCAAATGCCTTCTCCAAGTCTGCAAAACACATGTAGACTGGTTGGGCAAACTCCCACGAACCCTCGAGGATTCTTGAGAGGGTAAAGAGTTGGTGTGATGTGCCGCAGCCAGGACAAAAACCACATTGCTCCTATTGAATCCGAGGTTTGACCAACGGCCGGACTCTCCTCTCTAGTACTCTGACATAGACCTTCCCAGGGAGGCTGAGGAGTGTGATCCCCTTAAAGTTGAAACACACCCTCTGGTCCCCCTTCTTAAAAAGAGGAACCACCACCCCAGTTTGCCATACCAAAGGCACTGTCCCCGACCTCCACGCAATGTTGCAGAGGCGTGTCAACCATAACAGCCCTACAACATCCAGCTCGATAGGACTCCTTCTTCAGCTTGATGGTCCCCCTCAAAACTGGCATCCACCACTTGGTTCACGGGGTTGCCACCACGAGATGCACCAACAATCTTGCGGCCACAGCTCTGGGCAGCTGCTTCAACAATGGAGGTGGAGAACATGGCCCATTCAGACTCCATGTCTCCAGACTCCTTTGGAATGTGGTCGAAGTTCTTCCGGACGACACGAGAGTTAAAGATTTCCCGGACAGGGTTCTCAGCCAGATGTTCCCAGCACACTCTCCCTGTATGTTTAGGTCTACCGGGTCTTGAATGGCTTCCTCCCCTGCCATCGGATCCAACTCACCACCAGATGATGATCAGTTGAAAGCTCTGCACCTCTCTTTACCCGAGTGTCCAAGACATGTGGTCGCAGGTCTGATGACACGATAACAAAATTGATCATCGACCTGTGACCCTGCAACCTAGGGTGTCCTGGTGCCAGGTGGACATATGGACACCCTTAATGTGCCTTCACACCAAATGAGAACAAGCAGCATGATTGCATACAAAGCCAATGGAAAGAGGCAAAATCATGCGTTCATGTCCGAGGGATAGCACTAGCTTTGAGATTCTGCTGTCATCAGAGTAAAAGTGTCAACATTGGAGAGTAAACTAGTTTGAAAATGAGACTGACACTCACCTGGAGACAGAAGGACCGTGAACTCTTCAGCTGAATCGGGATGTTGGAGTTATTTGCCCACGGATTCCTGCTATGGACGTGCTAACAAGGCTAGCAAACTAGCAACATAAGCATCCATCAAGTTTTTGAAGCAGGGACAACTTTTTCAGGTGAACACTCCCCCCCCCCCCGTCAGATAATGTAAACTTAAGCATGACGTTATTTTGGGGATTACCACACCAAGTTGAACACTGCTGCAGAAGTTATAAAGGCAACTTCGCCTGTCTGCATCTCACCCAAACAGTGAATTCATGTCTATTCGTGTGTTTACATTTAGTTATAATGTAATCGTGCTGCGTGAAAAAGTTGCCTGTTCGCGTTTGGTGTGAAGGCACCTTTATGCTTGAGCATGGTGTTCATTATGGACAAACTGTGGTTGTCACAGAAGTCCAATAAGTGAACACCACTTGGGTTCAGATTGGGCAGGCTGTTCCTCCCAATCACACCCCTCCAGGTTTCACTGTTGTTGCCCACGTGCGCATTGGAGTCCCCCAGTAGGACAATGGAGTCTCCAAGAGGAGCACTTTTTTTAGCACCCCAGTCAGAGACTCCAAAAAGGGTGGGTACTCTGAACCATCATTTGGTGCATAGGCACAAACGATGGTCAGAACCCATTTCCCATTCCAAAGGCGTAGGGAAACTACCCTTTCATCCACCGGAGAAAACTCCAATATAGAGGCAGCAAGGTGCGGGGATACAAGAATACCCACCCCTGCTTGCCGCCTCTCGCCTGGGACAAATCCAGAGGAGGCCAAACTTCAACCCAACTCCAGGAGACTGGTTCCAGAACTGGAGCTGTGCATTGAGGTGCACAGCTCCAAAGAGAGCAGATGCCTTTCTCTTCTCTCTTGCTCTGACTTATCTCCTTCTCCCCAAACTAACTGGATCCCAGCTTGCTGTCGTCTGTCTGCGTCTTTACTGCTGATTATCGAAAGAAATTATGGAATTAACAAGCTGGGCTTTGAACGCAATTGACACTATCTTTTCAACGAGGAAAAGTGCCCTGGGGGAGGTTGTTTGCCCCGCAGGAACGGCTGCTGCGGGCTATTTACGGGAGACAAGTAATTGGAAACTCTTGTGCCTGACTGATCTTTTTATCGAAGATGTAGAAGATTTGTACGTCTTCGTAGTAATGGAGATTGGGATCGTTCTGATTGGATCTGGGATTGTCCTGGTGTACCGCAAATTGTTGAAGATGGATACAACCTATCAAAATGCTGGCCAGGCGAGGTGCATCCATCAAATTGAAAAAATGGAGAGGACCCTGATAGCGACAAATGGAGAACTGTCTCGGAAGGTGGATTACATCATGATACGCTTAGGGCCATCCACGATGGATTCAACGCCCAGCAATGAAGGATTAAGTACTGAATCTGTAAGAGAATATAAAGTTTTTCCTCTCTGTGATCAGTACTATTCGACTAAATCTGACTCCTTCACAAAAATCCTCCTGATCATCTGCAGTCTTTGTTTTCAAAACATTGAGCTCATGGCCTTCGGACAGGCAGCTGCATGGCCAAGGACAATGCCAGCAGCCAGACAAAACATCTCCTGCCAAAGAGTCCTTGTTGTTCTTAACTGATACAACACCTACTTTCAACATTACACTCATACTGATCCACAAACTGATGATAAAGATGATTCACTGACTGCTCTCTTTGTGTCCTGTGAACTTTTTTGGTCTGCTGATTGTGCATTGAGGGCTTTTTTTCTTTGTAATCATAATATTGATCATATATGACCACTATTCTGAAATCAATGATTTTTTTGCTCCTTCCTATTGTATTATTTCCCATGCTTCCTGTACCCTCCTGTTGGCAGGCGTGTTTCAGATGCAGCCGTGTCACCGGAAATGCAGGTCCTTTTCTGTGTCAAGTCAAATCCCTCGTATGTTATCAGTGATCTGTTATCAGTATCTGTTAATGTACTTGGCAATAAATCTTTTCTGAGTTCTGAGTTCTGAGTTCTGAGGTGAGTCCAATTATATCTAGCATGTACCTTGTGCACCAGTTCAAGCTTCTTCTCCACCAGAGAGGTGACGTTCCACATCCCAAAAGCCAGTTTAGAAAGCCGGGGATCAGACCGCCAAGGTCTCTGTCTTTGACCGCCACCTGTCTCACATAGCACTGGGCCCCCATGGTCCCTCCTGCGGGTGGTGAGCCCACTAAAGGGTGGACTCATGTAACTTCTTTGGGCTGAGCCCAGTCAGGTCCTATGGACAGAAACCTGGCCACCAGACGCTTGCCATCGAACCCTTCCTCTAGGTCTGGCTCCAGGGTGGGGTCTCGGTAACCCCATACCGGGCGGGGAACACTGAATCCTTGATTTTTCATTCATCCTTATGTAACATGCTATAAAAAGGTTCCCCCTGTGCCCCCCAACACCCTATTTACATGTATGTCCAGACCTGCAGGTTGCAGACCCCTTTCTTAAATATAAAAATAGAGCTTAAAAAAAGAGGGATGATAAGGCAGACTCGGGATAGAAAATGTTTGAGAAATAGGAACAGATCACCAGTCTCCGCACTGCTCTGTGTGCTCATACATAAAATCATTTCCTTCATATAATCTCATTCCTGACACAGACCCAGACTCCCGCTCTGTGTTTGTCTCGCTTTCATCTCTGCAGCAGTGAGGGGAGGTGAGCTCTGTGTCACCCACTAGGTGCCGAGATGCTCCGGAGATGAGTGAGAGGAAAGAAGAAGAAGAAATGAGCAGTGAGGGAGTGTGCATGTTGGTTTTGGGATGACATGTGGGCCGTTCTCTCCTCTGGGTCTGAGCTGCGGAGCCATTAGGTGTGTGTGGCTCTGTCAAACACACATTTCTGCCATCTGACACGTCAATCAGGTGTGAGGGTGTGTGGAGCTTCTGCTGACACCTGCTACCCCTCTCCCCCCATGCCCATTCGTAGGTGTAAGTCCACCTGGAGAAGAAAAAGAGAATTGTTTCCCAAATATTATCATAAACCGTTAATATCATATTACAGACCTGAATAATTGAGCAATATTACACAAGGTGGAGTTATGATATCATTATTATAGTAATTGCGGCTATGATGCGGCTTAATGCTCTCCATTAAGCCGCATCACAGCTGCAGTTACCGGGTAGACGGAAGTAGATCTTTACAAAAGGGTGGGACTTCTGGGTCACGGATGTTTAATTTTTTTTTTATCAAACAGCGCTTTACTGTGGAAATGAAGGTATCCAGAGCAGAACTGTAATTGTCAGAGTTGACTGAAAAATACTGTTAGTAATTAACGTTATTAGAACCCCTTTGAAGTAGATACATCATACATTTGAAGTTGATACATCGCCAGTGAAATTAGAGTGCAATTATCGCGGATTATGGTATCCTGGAATCCCTATTGCCCAATCATATTGCTCTGTCCAAACTAACTGTTTTATAAAATGACTTTGAACCACTCATTTTTTTTTTTTTTTGCTGTTCACCAGTAACTGATAACTGACACACACTGCATTCAACATCACATGACTGATTCACATACACTGACGTATATACACACACACTGCCTCTCTCAACTTGCTGTTTGTTAATGTGTGATCTATTGTCTGCTAATTGTGCATAGAGGGTTTTTTTCTGTGTAATCATAATTTGGCTCATTTGAGCTTTATGAGCTTATACGAGCGTTATTTTGATAACTGTTTTTTTTCTCTCGGCCTATTGTGTTTTCCCTGACCCTTGCCCTCTTTACCCTCCTGTATGACAGGCGCCTCGTCATGGCTGCCGCGTCATTGGGATGCGCCTTTCGTGCGCGCCCAATGTCAAGTCAAATTCCTCGTATGTTTACTTGTATGTTTACTTGTAAACGTGCTTGGCAATAAAGTTCATTCTGATTCTGATTCATTCTAAGCAGAAATTATATCACATATATAGTGTTTCCTCTGGATTAAAGGCCTTGGCGCTGTGGCAACATGTTTTTTGGGAGGGGGGGGGCAGAAAACACATGACTGTTTGAACTGGAATATGTTAATTTTATACTATTTATTTATTTATTTTTAATTTTGCAGAGTAACTTTGCATATGGAGCTTACCATTTGAAGTACTAGTGCATGTCTGTAGAAGGCAAGTATTCTTGTCTGGAAACAGGTAGCCCCGTTAGGCTTTCTAGGCCCAAATGTAGGCTGTTTGAAAGTGGAATACAGAGGTGTAGCCTATATGTAGGCTATCCCACATGCTAGACTTTGACAAATATGAAAGGGACTGGACAGCACTAAGATTTATTTGATTGTTTGAATATTAATTACAGAATTATTGAAAATGAATGGGACATCCAATATTTGCGACTGTTTAAGAACCTTGTTTGGTTTTTTTGTCGGATCACATATTTGTGTGATTTTTTTTATGACTTATATTCATAAGTGTTGTATCTTGCACTTTGGGAGTTGTTTAATCACTATTATAATTGTTTTAGTTTACATGTGTAGTTTATAGTGTATCGTCAATAAACCCATGCAGTACTGTAACAGGACACGTTTAAAAGAGAGACCCATTCTAGTGCATCCTTTTAAATTTTAGTAATATAAGTACAAAACACCCAACATTATTATACACAACAAAATGACCTGTTTGGCTGCAACTGTTGCATCAGTGTTGCCCATTTGTCAGTAAATATTTAAATAAAAATTATTTATTTCATTATTTGGGTGTTTGTGTGTCCTGTTTGGTGATGGTCATCGTTTAGTCAAACCATGCATATGTGGCCACATATGAATGAATGAATGAATGAATCTTTATTTCTGATAGATTAAAAGTAAAGATTAAAAAAGAAACAGAATAATATAACAAAGGGGAAAAAAATCCAACAAGGTCAATTTAACAAGAACTCCTCTGACTATACAGTTCAACATAAGTTATCCGAAATGGGTGATGGCTGAAGCCGCAGCTTATATTGCCCACCCATATTCCATCCAAGAATCCAAAAGAAAAACAAAACAAGAGTGATTACAATTCAGAACAAAGCTAAGACAAAATGTGACAAAAAAAAACTAAGCAACAATGCAACACAGACTGGATATGACAATCCTTATGTGATTTTACATGTCATCTTGTATATATGTTTGGAGTATTTCTTCCTTTAGTTTTTGTTTAAATTGTCCAAGCGTGTACATGATTTTAATTCAGGTCCAAAATCGTTCCATAATCTGACTCCTTGCACTGAAACAGTGTTGCTTGGTGGTAGTTCTCACTGAAGGTTTTTGAAATATACATATATATATATATGCAATTGAGCTGGGCATTCTGCTCCACAATCATGGTGGTTTTATTATTAACTTTTAATTTTTAGATAGCCATGCGAGCACACTGAGAGTAGCGCCATCGGTGACAGCGACTTGCAGTCCTGCAAAGAGACTCCGTCTACCGCTGACCGGGTGGGCTGGGCTTGCTTCCCTGCGAAGGACCACATTCCGCCTGCTACTTCTCCAACACCGGTGTTCTTTGTCAGACCCCGGTCCTCGCTGGCGTTCCCTGAATTATCCTTTAGACCTATGCAATCACGGCAACATTATAGTGTAATTTTTTTCAGTATTACATCTTCAGTATTCTCTTTTTCTAGTCACATTTGTTGCTTTTCACTTCCTTTTTTGTTTGCAGAGCGCTATGGTGAGTGACTGGTCGTGATGCCGCGTATTATCCAATCAGTACTTTTATTGATAAAAATGACATATTTTGACTGAGCAACTCCATACTAGGGGATGCACGCCCTCATAACCTCAGCAAAGCACTTGTAAAATCTGAGGTCAGTCTGATGAACAGTTTGAGAGATATGTGAGGAACACACAGACAGGAGTCTCAGATATCATCAGTTTATTGAATAGCTCAAAAGCAACAGATGAACATGGTCTTAACACCAATCTTTAAAAAAAAACAAACAAAAAACAAAGAATTTCTCATTTGTCCAATTACTCATTTAATCAATCTGCCAGTCAAACCTGCTGTCGTTCCAACTGCTTGGAAGGTAGGAGTGGGTAGATCAATTTTCAAAACAGGGAACAAAACTGATATAAACAACTACAGACCAACCGGCACCTTGCCTGTTATCGCCAAAATAATTGAAAAATGGGTGGCTGCACTATTATGTGAATATCTGAACTATGGGAACACCCCCCTGCATCATGCACAGTTTGGGTTCCGTGCCCACCATTCAACAGTGTCTGCAATAAGCTTATATTTTAGAGAAAACTATATCTTTCTTAGATAAGTGCAGTTGTGTAGGTGCTGTGTTTTTAGATCTGAAGAACACATTTGACACTGTTGCCCACAACATCCTTTTAACAAAACTTAGTTTAATTTTTCAGAACACACTATCAAATGGATGAAATCCTATTGAACCAACAGACAGCAATGTGTAATGGTCAACAGTGTCAAATCACCATATTTGAAATGTCAAATGGATGTCCCACAAGGCTCCATACTTAGATCAATATTATTCTCCTTATACAGTACATAAATGATTTACCAAATGCATGCAAACACATTCATATACAAATGTATGCAGATGACATGGTAATATTCACACTGTGGAGGTAATGGATCAGGCGATATGCGATGAGCTGGAAGGGTACAAGGTTTTATTTCCTCCAACATATTGAGACGTGCTTTGTAGCTCCGTGAGCTACTGCGTTGCTAAGGCATGTATAGCAAGCTCTTTTATACACGTTATACAGACAGAGAGAATGCATGGCACATTAGCATAGTGATATACATATCAGTCAATACATATCATTAGCGTGACCAACTGGCGCCCGGATGTCCTCTCCCTCATCCAGGGATGTATACACAACAGTCCATTGTTCTGATTGCCCCCTGGGGCTCGTTGTCCGTATGTAAATTGTCCTCCGTTTCCTCCAGCCCTGCTGAGTGTAAAATAGTGTCAGTCTGCAGTGTGCTGGGTTACCACAACACCTGCAAAAAACACACAAGATGCCACCTGTATTCTTACAACAGTGATGACTTAAATCCATGACTGGCTTAATAATTCATGTCTACTACTAAACGCTAAAAAGAACTGTTTGCATGATGTTTACCAAACAACAATCAAATATTACAAACTCAAACATTTTCTTAAAGGGGAGGAGCTGCAATTAGTCGAGGAATTTAAGTACCTCTGGGTGATTTTAGATTCCTCATTAACCTTTCAAAAACGCATCAAAAAATCTCAAACATCATCAAATTCAATCTGAGAAATTTTAAACAAATTAGACCATCGCTGACAGTGTGGCCAAAACGTTCCTGCATGCAATGATCTTCTCACACATCA
Organism: Pholidichthys leucotaenia; assembly: GCA_020510985.1. Taxonomy (NCBI): domain Eukaryota; kingdom Metazoa; phylum Chordata; class Actinopteri; order Cichliformes; family Pholidichthyidae; genus Pholidichthys; species Pholidichthys leucotaenia. Next base: position 428,314,919 of record CM035837.1, on the reverse strand, counting down.
ATTACTGTCTTACCAACTGGTGTCTCACTGGTGTAACCATAATCAAACCCACTGAATCCTTATACAAAAAAAACTATAACAATCTTTAAGAAAGATCTCACATATCATTGTCACATTTACAAGAAATGCAACGTTGTCTTTTAAAAATTATAAAACTGTCAAATTTTCCTATTCAATTTATAAAATACTGAATGGCTACCCCCCCCCCCGGGGGGTGGGGTTAAACTGAGGACAAACACTGGCACAACCACCAGAGCAATCACTAGAGTAGACTGTGAGGTCCCAAACAGACGCACCACATTTGCTCAATCTGTGCTATCGGTGAGGGGCACCAAGATCAGAATCAGAATCAGCTTTATTGGCCAAGTATGCACAACACATACAAGGAATTTGACTTTGGCTAAAAACTTGCTCTCATTGTTCAGGTGGAGGATTTAAATAAGGATTCAATGACAACAGAGTATGTACAGTAAATTACAGTCTGTCCACGTCTCTATAAAAGGATGCAAATATATACAGGAATATATGCAGTTATTTACTCAGACTAACCACACTTTGCAGAAATATATGAAAAAATATACAGTCACACAGTATTTCAATGTGAACTCAGATTCAGTGATATAATGTGAATGAAGTAAAAAGCAGTGTGAGAGTTATGTGCAATGTAATAATGGCTGAAAAGTCATGAGTACAGCAACAGGTAGGACTAGGTGAATGTTAGGAGTTCATCAGAGTGATGGCTTGAGGAAAGAAACTGTTCCTGTGACGGGTGGTTTTGACCTTCAGTGATCTGTAACGACGACCAGAAGATAGAAGTTCAAACAGTTTGTGGCCGGGGTGTGATGGGTCAGCACAGATGTTTCCCGCCCGTTTCCTGGTTATGGACCGATATAAGTTCTCAATGGAGGGTAGGTCAGTACCAATGATCCTCTCCGCAGACTTAATGATCCGCTGCAGTCTGGTCTTGTCCTGTTTAGTCGCAGATCCAAACCAGACAGTGATGGAAAGATGGACAGAGGACAGATTGGATGATGGCGGTGTAGAAGACAACCAGCAGCTCCTGAGGCAAATCAAACTTCTTGAGCTGACGCAGAAAAAACAACCTCTGCTGGGCCTTTTTCCGGACAGTGTCTATATGGGAGGACCACTTCAGGTTCCGGGAGATTGTGGTACCCAGAAACTTGAAGGAGTCCACAGTGGACACTGTGCTGTTGAGGATGGTGAGTGGGGGGAATGAAGGGGGGTGTCGCCTGAAATCCACAGTCATCTCCACCGTTTTGGCTGGGTTAAGTTCAAGATGGTTCTGGCTGCACCAGAGGATCAGCTGCTCCACCTCCCGCCTGTATGCAGACTCATTATCATCCCGGATCAAACCGATGACTGTGGTGTCGTCTGCAAACTTCAGGAGCTTCACCAAAGGGTCCTCTGAGGTGCAGTCATTGGAGTAGAGGGAGAAGAGCAGTGGGGAAAGGACACATCCTTGGGGGGCGCCAGTACTAATTTTTCGGGAGCTGGATGTAAATCTCCCTAGCTTCACCTGTTGCCACCTGTCAGTCAGAAAGCTGGAGATCCACTGGCAGGTGGAGGGGGGCACCTTGAGCTGGAGGAGTTTCTGATGAAGAATGCCTGGGATGATGGTGTTGAACGCTGAGCTGAAGTCGACAAACAGGATCCTGGCGTACGTCCCTGGGGAGTCGAGGTGTTGCAGGATGTAATGTAGTCCCATATTCACTGCATCATCCACTGACCTGTTTGACCGGTAGGCAAACTGCAGTGGGTCCATCAGGGGGCCTGTGATGACCTTCAGGTGGTTCAGCACCAATCTCTCCAAGGATTTCATGACCACAGAGGTCAGGGCAACAGGTCTGTAGTCGTTTAATCCTGTAACAGAGGGTTTCTTGGGAACTGGAATGATGATGGAGCGTTTGAAGCAGGAAGGCACTTCACGCAGCTCCAGTGATCTGTTAAAGATCCGGGTGAAGATGGGGGCCAACTCGTTGGAGCAGACTCTCAGGCAGGACGGAGACACACCATCAGGTCCTGCAGCCTTCTTGATCTTTTGTCTCTGAAAGACCCGGCGCACCTCCTCTTCACAGATCGTTAGTGCTGGTGGGAGGTCAGAGTGGAGGAGGGATGGAGTTCCTGGGGCTGCAGATAATCCTTTTGTGTGGGTGGGAGGTGAGAACTGTAGGTTCTTTTCAAACCTGCAGTAAAAGCTGTTTAGGTCGTTAGCCAGCTGGAGGTTTTCCACAGGGTGGGGGGATGGTCTCCTGTAGTTGGTGATATTCTGCAGGCCTCTCCAGACAGAAGCAGAGTTGTTGGCTGAGAAGTTTTTTTGTAACTTCACACTGTAGCTCCTCTTAGCAAGCCTGATCTCCTTCGTCAGCATGTTTCTGGCCCGCTTGTACAGAGTCCAGTCACCAGTCCTGTAGGCCTCCTCCTTGGTCTGACGTAGCTGCTTCAGTTTAGGAATGAACCAGGGTTTATTGTTGTTGTATGTGCAGAAGGTCTTGGTCTGCACACACATGTCCTCGCAGAAACAGATGTATGACGTCACAGTGTCGGTGAGTTAATTTAAGTTAATGGCTGCAGCTTCAAAAACACTCCAATCTGTGCAGTCAAAGCAGGCTTGTAACTTCAGCTTTGATTCCTCAGTCCATTTCTTCACAGTCCTTACAACAGACTTGGAAGTTTTTAGTTTCTGTCTGTATGTTGGAATAAGATGGAGCAGACAGTGGTCAGAAAAACCCAGAGCTGCACGGGGGACGGCATGATAGGCGTTTCTTAAAACTGTGTAACAGTGGTCAAGTGTATTTGTGTCCCTGGTGGGACATTTAATATGCTGTCTGTATTTAGGAAGCTCATCTGTGAGATTAGCTCTATTGAAATCACCCAGAATGATAAGCAGAGAGTCTGGATGTTTTTCTCCACGTCTGCTATCTGGTCAGCGAGGTGCTGCAGTGCCTCTGTTGTAGAAGCAGCAGGCGGGATATAAATTCCGACCAGAATAAAGGAGGAGAACTCTTGCGGTGAATAAAAGGGTTTACAGTTTATGAACAGTGACTCTAGGTTAGGGCTACAAAACTTCAACACTGTGACATCAGTACACCAACCTTCGTTTATGTAGAAGCAGATTCCACCACCTTTAGTCTTTCCAGAGAATTCTCGGCTGCGATCAGCGCGAAACAGCTGGAATCCGTCCAGGCGGACCGCGCTGTCCAGGATGTGTTCACTCAGCCAGGACTCCGTGAAACAAAGGGCGCCAGATCTGCTAAAATCCCGGTTTTTGTGAGTCAGGAGCAGCAGTTCATCCATTTTGTTCGCCAAACTGCGGATATTTGCCAGATGGATCGATGGGAGCGGCGTGCGAAATCCTTGTTTCTTCAGCCTGACTAGCGCACCGGCACGTTTACCACGCCGCCTTCGTTTCCAGCCAGCACCAATAGCCGCTGCTCCCACAGCTAAGATTGACTGAAAAAACTTCAGATCAGCAGCAGCAACTGGCGGAGAAGTTGCATTGGGAGGTAGTCTGAGTGAAAGTAGTTCCTCCCTTGAATAGGTGATTCGGACAGAAGAGCAGAAATCCAAAAAAACACACAAAATTATCAAAAACATCAGAGAGCAGAAGCCAGTGGCTGCCATCCGCGGCGCCATCTTGGATATTTTTTTTTTTTTTTTTGATCTGGAATAATGTACCACCTGCAATCAGAGAACAAACCACACGAAACACTTTTAAGACTCACTGTAAAAACTGGCTTTTATACAACCAAAACTGTACCCATACCTAGTGGTTGCTCTGCGGCATGCACATACTGTCATGTGAAAAAATTAGGACAGCCTGTATAAGCCTGTGTTTGGACATATGGATATTTAATATCAATGTTAAAAATACTGGGAGTTTCATGTAATACAGCTAAACAATTAAAAATGAATTAGACTTTTTTCAAATTTTCTGTAAAATGTCATAAACAAATAGTGAGGAATAAATTAGGACACCCCCCATATTTTTTAGGACACCTCCACATACATTCCCACTTAAAATGGCTAAAATTAATGTTAAAAAATGCAAATAACAAACATGGTTAGACATAGATATGTGAACATTTCTTAATAAAGAACTGAATATTTAAAGGGGTGTCCAAATTTTTTCACATGACAGTATCTATATGTGCCCGTGCATCACACACATATGCACCACCTCTTTCTTGTTGCTGTTGTTTGTTGCTGTGAGATGCTTGAGTGCCTGTGTGTGTGTACGCATACATAGCACTTCACTCGTGTGACATTTGAATGTTTTGTTTTGTGGCACCTTAACTCTTGGACTTTAGCATATCCACTTTGTACAGTTTCATTGCAGTTGTTCTTCTCATGTATGATTGTTTGTTTGTGTGTTTTTGTGACCTGCTGGGGGACTACAGATGCAAATTAGCAGTATTGCTAAATCTGGCATACCTACATTTGTATTCATGTTCATTAGTATGTAATGTCCCTTTCAAATAAACATTAAACTTCACACACACACACACACACACACACACACACACACACACACACACACACACACAGATTTTGTGCATTTATAGATAGATTATACAACCAAGGCTTGAATGGTGGAATATCGGGCCAGTTGGAGTTCCACCCAGACGTCCTGTGTTTGAACTTTTTACTGGTGTTATCTTTCTCTCTTGCACCCTCTGCATGGACACTTTTCTCTCTTTGGCTCCTCTCTTCTATCTCATCTTTCCCTCTCTGAGCCCTGTCTTATTCAGGTTCTCTCTGTCTATGGTGGTATAGAAACAGGTTAGAAAATACTCAGTGTCATGTTTTTCCTGCGTGATTTTTTTTATGATTTACATAAATGACACAAATATGTATATTTTTTGTAGTTTTATTATAGTCCTTTTTTCCAAGAAAGAGTAGGAAAGAGAAGGGAAAAAAGCATATTTAAATTATATGATCAGGGGTGGGTATAGTAGCCAGAAATTCTACTCATATAAAAGCATTGTTATCTTATAAAATTAATAATTTAAAGTCGACACCCAAAAATTTCTAGTAGGTACAAAAAGGTACAAAAAGCACCCACTTAAATAAAAACTTAAGTAATGACTTCAGTCTTGAAGGTTTGAGGTTTTTCTCCAAAATTTATAAGTTTTCTTATAGTTTTCTACTTTTCTCTGTAAATTTATCTAAATTTGAAACAATTTTCCTCAAATTTGTAATTTCCTCTTGTAAAATTATGGGCAGCTCAGTGGCGCAGTGGTTAGCATTGTGGCAGCACAGTAAGAAGATCATGGGATTGATTCCACCCCTGACTATCGTGGGTTTGTTCCCACCCATGACCATTGGTGTCCCTTATGTGTGGAGTTTGCATGTTCTCCCCGTGTCTGTGTGGGTTTACCCTGGGTACTCCGGTTTCCTCCCACAGGCCAAAAACATGCAAGTTTGGTTAATTGGACACTCTAAAGTTCCCCTAGGTGTGAATGTGTGTGTGAATGGTGAAGGAATTGGCACCGTACTGTGGCTGCTTGATCCTAAAGGTGCATTCACGGCAAACACAAACGGGCAGCGCGAATCCATACAAAGTGAATGGAAAGAGGCGAGTACATGCGAAGGTGCGCATTCGCACGTTCACGTCCGAGGCCAGCTAGCTAGCTAGCTGCTAGCTTTGAGATTCTGCTCTCACCGGAGTAAAAAGTATCACCATTGCAGAGTAAACTAGTTTGAAAATGAGACTTACTCACCTGGAGACAGGAGGACCGGGAGCTCTTCAGCTGAATCAGGATTTTGGAGTTACTTACCCACGGTTTCCTGCCAAGGATGTGCTGACGAGGCTTACAAGTTAGCAAAGGAAACACTCATCATCTTATAAAGTTTTGGAGACAGGGACAACTTTTTCATGTGAGCCGTCCGCCGGATAATGTAAACCTAAAGCATGATGTTATTTTTGAGATTTCCACAGTAGTCTGAACACTGCTACTGAAGTTATAAAGGCAACTTCGCCTATCTGTATCTCACTCTGATGCTGAATTCATGTTTATTTGTGCATTTACATTGAGTTATAACGTATCGCGCTGCCCGAAAAATTTGCCCGTTCGCGTTTGGTGTGAACACACCTTAATGATTGCCAGATGAGGCTTTCTTAAAGACTTGAAGTTTTTCATCAAATTGGTTCATATGGACGAAGCCTCATGATAAACTTCATTTGCTCTACTTGGCCACCTACTGGGAAAAAAGTATACAACATGGAGATTTTTACAAGGGCATTATTGGTTTCATGTGTATTTTTTTACATTTCAGTAAATGTACTGTCTTTTGAGAAATATCAATGATCATAACGGAAAACGAAATAATAAAACTGGGGTGATTACAATAAATGTGCTTGTGCTATTCTTGTGCTTATGGTACTTAACCATTTTAAGAAATAATTACTTTTCAACAGTCTTTGGACGAAGGCAATTTTTTTTCGTTTTTTTTTTTTTTTTTTTTAGGTTATTTCACCAGCTTTGGAGAATACTCTGTCACAGGGCACAGAGGATGCAGGCGTGCAAAGGAAGGCTACTACAAGTTTGTGCAGTGTAGGGTAGAAACGTTTCTCTTTCCCATTACATTCACCTCTGTTATCCTTATTCTCATGCAGGGCTCGACAGTGCCTAAACACAGATGATGTGTTATTGCTATATCCAAGCTCTCTGAAACACAACAGACACTTCACCTTGCAAATGAAAGTAAATCTAAAATAAATTATAAGAATGGCATGACCCGGCTGGGACTTGAACCCCAGTGTCCTGGTTGCCGGGTAGATGCTCTAGCTCTAGGCTCCACTCCAGTTACAAGAAATATCCACTATTTGTGAAAAATGCACCAACTTAATGGCAAATGGCGTTCACTTATATATATATATATATAGCCTGGCCACCAGGAGCAACTGGGGGTTCAGTATCTTGCTCAAGAACACTTCGACATGCAGACTGCAGACAGAGTGGGAATCGAACCCTTGACCCTTCGATCAGTAGTCGGTCACACTACACCTGCGCCACAGCTGCCCCCAATAAATAACTGCAAATGCCTTATTGGGAGAAATGAGATCAAAATGTTCCCAAACTGGAGAAGTCTGTTTTTTTTAGTGCTGCCTGGCTCCATCTGAAAATGAAGATCGGCTGTGACATATCCCACACACAGTCAAAGGTCTGACAACACAAAACGTGAGGGACGGGGATTTCCATTGTGTATCGCTGCTCACTTTATTTCATGTTGTGTGCAAAATCACTAGCCGCTTCCTTCTGACCAAGTCATGTGGTATGACCGGCCGGCGAGGTTTCCGATGTCATCACATTCTAAATTTGTGGATGATTTTATAGCTAATTTTTTGTCTTTTTTTTTTTTTTTTTTTTTTTTTATAAAATTGAAACAGATTGTGGTAAAAATTTTGACTTTTTTTCCTCATACAGTTTAAACTTTTGATCATAATTTTGCAGAGCCAGAACAGAACACAAATTTAACTCTGATTTCAAACAATATAATTACTAATAAAATTATATTTAATGAAATAAATTAACTAAAATGACTAAAGATGCAGTTATTTCTGTTGTAGTTTTTTCTTTATCTTGACAGTTTTTTGAGAACTTTCCTAACCACCCCCACAATGGGAAAAACCTCCCTTATTTTGAAATCCAAATGTTGGCAGATTGTTTGTCTGAAGGCTGTAAAGGCTATTACATGGGAAGTAAAAATGGTAGAAGATTAAAAAAAAAAAAAGAAGGGGATGTGGATGATGGGACAAAGGTAGTAAACGGTCCTGCTGGATGCTGGAAGATCAACGTAAGCAGCAGCTGTTAGTGAGTTGCTCGTCTTCGATACTTTGATACTTGGTTTCAGGTCCTGGAGTTGGAACGTGGTTCAAAATCATCTTCCTCCAGGGCTGCCTAAGAGGAACCACTCTCCTCTGATTAAAGTCTCAGACTAAGTGAATTTCGGTCATTTTAACTTGCCAGGTACATAATAATGAATATATATTAGTTAATATTGTAGTGGTTGGTGAGGTAAACCCTCAGCAAATGTCATGATCAGGCGAGCGTGCCTCCCCCCCCCCCCTCCCGTTTCTGTTTTCCTCGGCTCTGGAGCTCATCAGCGCACCTGCGTGATTACACCCCTGCTGCTTCCTGATTCACCAGCATATTTAAGGGCCAGAGTGTGAGAGCTCTCCCCTGGATTGTTGGGTTTGTGCCGCCTCGCAACTATAGTTTTTGTTGTGTGGTAAAGTAATTGTTTTCCCCAAGTTGTCTTACTTTCTCCTCTCCTCCTCTCAGGTTTGCTGCTGCCTCCAGCGGTGCGTCTCCAGAGCTGTGTTTGCATGCTCGCCTGAATCATCTCTCCTCATAAACAACGGCTTCTCCACCCAGGGGGCCCACTACACTTTTGAACGGTTTGTTTAGGATTTCACCCGGGCATTTGATCACACAGAGAGTGAGGGTAACATCGCCTGCCAGTTGCTGGGGCTGCGGCAGGGGAGTCGGTCAGTAGCCGACTACGCTGTTGAGTTTCGGGTCATCGCAGCAGCCTCCGGGTGGAATGATGCTGCGCTTCGTAGCGTCTTCCTCTGGAGTTTGAATGCAAACCTCCGTGACGAACTGTCTATTCGGGTGAATCCCTCCTCTTTGAATGAATTGATCACACAGGATGTGGCCTTAGATAACCAGTTCTGGGAGCACGCTAGGGAGCAGAGGACCGCTGCTTCCTCGCATGCCCCGCGGCCGGTTTCCCTGCCCCCTTGCTCCGCCTCCACGGCGCTGCCTCCGGAACCGATGGTCCTGGCTAGGACTCATCTGACCCCAGAGGAGCACCGATGCCGGGAAAAGGTGGGGGCATGTATGTATTGTGGGGCCACTGATCATACCATCTCTAAATGCCCAATTCAGCCAAAAGAACCGGCCTGTCAGTAGCTGTGGGGAGTCTGGCGGGAGGTTCTTCTCGAAATGGTGGATTCCGGTGGAGCAAAATTTAATTCACCTGGAATTGGTTCAAAAGTTTCAGATCCCCACCAGGAACCTTCGGACACCTGTCAATGTTTCCGCCTTATCTGGCCATTGTCTCGTGGTGGTGACCTGGCAAACTCAGCCCATTTTGGTCATTTTGTCCGGTAACCATCGTGAGACGATTCAGTTTTTTGTGCTGCCACAATCTTCCACCTCCATGATTTTGGAGTGTCCGTGGCTTCACAAACATAATCCAGTAATTAATTGGGCCCAGGGTTCTAGCTCCTCCAAGAGCTCATTCTATTTGCCGTTGTGTCTCCGTTCCGCTGCTTGCTCACCCTGTCTCCCTCTCTCCTCCCCTTTAGCTGAGCCGACGGATCTCAGCTGCGTGCCCGAGGTCTACCATGACTTAGGGGAGGTCTTTAGCAAGTCAAGGGCCCTATCTTTGCCACCTCATCGGTCCTATGACTGTACTATCCACCTCCTTCCAGGTGCACGGCTGCCATCCAGCTGGCTCTACAGTTTACCTGGGCCAGAGAGGGAAGCGATGGAGAGCTACGTTAAAGACTCCCTTAGCGCCAGTCTTATTCGCCCATCGTCCGCTCCTCTCGACGCGGGGTTCTTTTTTGTAGTAAAAAGGATGGGACTCTACGGCCTTGCATTGATTATTGCGAGCTAAATTCCATCACCATTAAAGATAAATACCCATTGCCACGCATTAATTCGGCCTTTGAACTTCTCCAACAGGCGCGGGTATACACTACCGTTCAAAATTTTGGGGTCACTTAGAAATTTCCTTATTTTTGAAAGAAAAGCACTGTTTTTTTTCAATGAAGATAACTTTAAACTAATCAGAAATACACTCTATACATTGCTAATGTGGTAAATGACTATTCTAGCTGCAAATGTCTGGTTTTTGGTGCAATATCTACATAGGTGTATAGAGGCCCATTTCCAGCAACTATCACTCCAGTGTTCTAATGGTACAATGTGTTTGCTCATTGCGTCATAATTCTCCAGATTACCTCAACAAATTAACAGCTAGAATGCCAAAGGTCTGCAATGCTGTAATTGCTGCAAATGGAGGATTCTTTGACGAAAGAAAAGTTTGAAGGAAAAAATTATTATTTCAAATACAAATCATTATTTCTAACCTTGTCAATGTCTTGACTATATTTTCTATTCATTTTACAACTCATGGTGGTAAATAAGTGTGACTTTTCATGGAAAACACAAAATTCATAAAAAAATTGTCTGGGTGACCCCAAACTTTTGAACGGTAGTGTATACTAAGCTCAATCTCCAGAATGCGTATCATTTTGTACGTATCTGCGAGGGGAATGAATAGAAGACTGCGTTTAAAACACATTTGGATCATTTTGAATATTTGGTCATGCCCTTTGGCCTGACCAACGCCCCCGCCATCTTCCAGCAATTAATCAGTGCTGTCCTCCGGGACATGGTGAACAATTTTTTTTTTTTTTTTAATTTAGATGACATTGATTTTTTTTCTCGCATGCTGGAGGAACATGTGATCCACATCTGGACTGCCTTGCGGTGGTTGCTCGAAAGTCAGCTTTTTGTGAAATTTTTGTGAAAGCTGAGAAGTGAGTTTTCCACCTGCTCCACTTCTTTCTTGGGGTTTACCATGGGTGGGGGCACGTTAAAGGCCGACCTGGAAAAGATTCAGGTGGTAGTAGACTGGCCTACTGCCCAAAGCAGGAAGGAGCGCCAACGCTTCCTGGGTTTTGCCAATTTCTACCGCTGGTTCATCCGTGATTATAGCAAAATTGCTCTGCCCCTTACCCCACCTTACCCAAAACTGCTCTGCCCCTTATTATGACATAGGGGACCACGAACTGCTGGCCATTAAATAGGCGCTGGAGGAGTGGAGACACTGGCTGGAGGGAGCCAGTCAGCCGGTGATGGTCTGGACTGATCACAAAAATTTAGAATATCTCAGATCGGCCAGACGTTTGAATGAGATGAGATTCAACTTTATTGTCATTACACATGTATGAATACAAGGTCACGAAACGTGACTTGGCATTTGGGCACGCTCTGCAGAGCGCATCCAAGGCCGGGGCAGCCGCTAGGCGCCAGTCGCTCGTCAGCGAGCTCGTCGGGCCAGTCGACGAGCGACGACTGGCTCGACGAGCTCGTCGGCGCCAGTCGTCGGCGCCAGTCGCTCGTGGAATGCCTTCAAGGCTCGGTGGGCCCTGGTTTTTCTTAGATTCAATCTCTCCATTACATATCACCCAGGGTCTTGCAACGTTAAACCTGATGCTCTCTCACGCCAGTTTTCCTCCGACTCCTCCTCCACTCCTCCTCCTGCAGCCATTACCTCCCTCCTGGACACCATCCTGCCTTCCTCCTGTATTTTGTGTGCCCTTACTTGGGACATCGAGCAGAGGGTCCAGCAGGCCCAGTCGGTGGAACCTGTCCCCGAGGGAGGCCCTCTCAACAGGCTGTACGTGCCCTTCCCTCTATGCAGTGATGTCATCCAGTGGGGGCACACAAGTTTTTTTGCCTGTCATCCCGGCATCAACTGCACGACTGAACTTTTTCAGCGTGTGTTTTGGTGGCCTTCCCTCAGGACGGATGTGAAAGACAATGTGAAGGCCTGCCACACATGTGTCGCCAATAAATCTGACTCTTCTCCCCCGGCCGGTCTCCTCCATCCACCCCCCCATCCCTTCCCATCTCTGGTCCCATATTGCCATTGACTTCGTCTGGGGTCTCCCTCCATCTCAAGGTAACACTGTCATTTTCACCATCACTGACCGTTTTTCTAAGGCCATTCATTTGGTTTCCCTTCCTGATCTCCCCTCTGCTGCCGAGATGGCCAGCCTCTTATCCATCCATGTCATCGGGTTGCACGGCATCCCCATAGACATTATTTCAGATCGAAGACCACAGTTTACTTCACGGGTGTGGAAAGCGTTCTGTCGATCCCTGGGCACCTCCGTCAGCCTCACATCTGGATATCATCCCCAGAGCAACAGTCAGGCTGAGTGTGCAAACCAGTCCTTGGAGGCCACCCTGAGGTGTGTAGCATCCTGCAACCCAGCATCTTGGAGCTGACCTGGGTGGAGTATGCACTGAACTCTGCTGTCTCCTCCGCCACGGGGTTGACACCGTTTGAAGCTGCCATGGTGTACACGCCACCGCTTCTACCCATGATGGAGACGGAGATCGCTTTACCTTTGATGGAGGTCCACGCCCGTCGCTGTCGCCGCCTCTGGAGGTCCCACTCGGGTGGCTCTTCAACGATCGTCCAAGCAAAATTGTCTGTATGCCAACTGTAGGCGTGTGGTGGCGTCAAAATACTGCATGGGCCGGAAGGTCTGATTATCCGCCGAGAAGGTACCAGTGAAGGGGGATTTGCAGAAGCTGTCCTCTCGTTTTTTGGGCCCATTCCCAATCTCCCGCATCATCAATGATGTCGCGGGCCGGCTGAGGTTGCCTCCATCTCTCCGCATCCATCCTACCTTCCACGTTTCACAGATCAAAACCCTCTCTGTCAGCCCCTTGCCCCCTCCACCCCCCCACCCCCCCGGATCATCGATGGACATACCACCTATACCGTCCAGCGGATTCTGGACATGCACCGTTGAGGCCGGGGGAAGCGGTATCTGGTGCACTGGAAGGGTTATGGTCCGGAGGAGAAATCTTGGATTCCATTATCCTACTTCCACAACAAGGGCATGGTTCGGGCATTCCACCTTGCCCATCCACAGAAGCCTGGGGGTCCCTTGAGGGGAAGGGGGGGGGCACTGTCATGATGAGGCGAGCGTGCCTCCCCCCTCCTTTCCTGTTTGTTTTTCCTTGCTCTGGAGCTCATCAGCGCACCTGCGTGATTACACATCTGCTGCTTGCTGATTCTCCAGCGTATTTAAGGGCCAGGGTGTGAAGAGCTCTCCGCTGGATCGTTGGGTTTGTGCTGCCTCGCAACTATAGTTCTTGTCGTGTGGTAAATTAGTTGTTTTCCCCAAGTTGCCTTACCTTCTCCTCTCCTCTTCTCAGGTTTGCTGCTGCCTCCAGCGGTGCGTCTCCAGAGCTGTGCTTGTACACTCGCCTGAATCATCTCTCCTCATAGACAACGGCTTCTCCATCCAGTTTCTTCAGTCCTTCCTCTGCCTTCCTTGCAATCTCCAAGTCCCCTTGCCTTTCCTACGCTGGAGTTCACTGCCGGGCTCTCTGCCAGTATCGTAAGCCCCTTTACCTCAGTTGTCATATCCCTGTGTGCCATTCTCATCATTAATCATTTCTCTCCTCTCTTACCTTCTAAGCTGCATGTGGCTTCAGCGTGCAACTGTTTTCCTGTATATAGTGTGACATCTTGGTTGCGGGTTTCATTAATTGTGGTGTGTGTATTGATTTCTTAAGTTAGCGAGTTATGTATAGGGTTTTGAGTTTTTCATTAAAGTGGTGTAACTTTTCATCTGTGTCTGAGTGTTCTTATGAAGTGGTTGCCCAGCACTTAAGCCTCCTTAAAACACTAAATCATGACAGCAAGTCAGTCATCCTTACCTTTCCCTCAGTTAGCCTGCATATGAAGCCTAACCACACCTGTTTGCTAAGCAACTCATTATTGTTGCCATTACCAGTGGGTTAAAACCACGATAAGTGTCTCCACTGCTTACATACCTCTTCTGTTTTCTTCCTCGTTAAAGTACTTAAACAAGCTTGTGCTTTACTCTGACATGGAATTAGGTTTGCCTCATGGACAGGGACGCTAGACAGGTCTGCCTGCTGACTGGAATGGTCACGCGGTCATGCTCCAGAACTCCCAACGCACGGGTGACTGTCACGTGTGTTGTTCACATGCGTGCTTGCAGAACTCATCCCTTCATTTATTTCTTAGCGTGGCGGCTCAGGTTTCCAAAGTGTTACCAACAGAAACCTTGTGCGTGTGTGTGTATACTGTGTGTGTATATGTGTGTGTGTGTGTGTGTGTGTATATGTATATATATATATATATATATATATATATATATATATACTGTATATAATACAGCTGGGAAGATAAGTATTGAACACGTCAACATTTTTCTCATTAAACATACTTCTGATGGAGCCATTGACCTAAGATTTTCACCCGATGTCAGTAACAACCCAAGTAATCCATATATACAAAGAAATCAAGGCAACTGTGTTCACAAAACAAGTTATATTAAAGTGTAATGACACAGGGAATACATAAGTATTGAACACACGAAGAAAAAGAGGTGCAAAAAGGCATAGAAAGTCAAGAAACCAGCTGAAATCCACCAGAATTTAAGAAGCCATCTCATCTCCCATCATTGCAAATTAATTTCAGCTGGTTAAGTCCTGACTGACAGCCGTTAAAAACGTCTGTGAATATCAGGTTGTCACACCACAAAGAACTCATGATGAGTAGAAACAAAGGGCTCCCTCTAGACCTTTGCAACTTATTGTTGCAAAATATTATGATGGCATTGGTTACAGGCGCATTTCTAAACTGCTGAATGTTCCAGTGAGCACTGCTGGAGCCATCATTCGAAAGTGGAAAGAACATCATTTTGCCATAAACCAGCCACAACCAGGGGCTCCTTGCAAAATTCTGACAGAGGAGTCAAATTATCAAGAGTTATCCAAGAGACAAATGCCACTCGTGGAGAGCTCCAGAAAGACCTGGAGTTGGCAGGTACTGCTGTTTCAAGAAAACAATAAGTAATGCACTCATCCTACATGGGCTCTATGCCCGCTCACCTCACAAGACACCATTGCGAAAGAAAAAGCATGTTGATGCTCGTTTAAAGTTTTACTGCACAACATTTAGGCAAGCCAGTAAAATACTGGGAGAATATAGTCTGGTCAGATGAGACCATAATTGAACTTTTTGGATGCCACAACACAGCATGTTTGGAGGGGAAATGGCACTGCACATCCCATCATGGTGTGGGGGTGTTTTTCAGCTCATGGTACAGGCAGATTTCATATAATTGAAGGAAAGATGAATGGACAAATGTACAGAGACATCCTTGATAAGAACCTGCTGCCATCTGCCAAGATGCTGAAGATGAAACAAGGGTGGACATTAAAGCAAGACAATGATCCCAAACACACAGCCAAGGAAACTCTCAACTGGCTCCAGAGAAGGAAAATAAAGCTGCTAGAATGACCCAGTCAGTCACCTGACCTGAATCCAATTGAAAATCTATGGAACAAACTGAAGATCAGAGTTCATAGAAGACACCCACGGAACCTTCAAGATTTGAAGACAGTTTGTGTCAAAGAATGGGCTAAAATCACTCCTGACCAATGCCTGTGCCTAGTTTCTCCATACAGGAGGCATCTGGAAGCTGTTATTACCAACAAAGGCTTTTCTACTAAATAACTTAATTTCACCAAGTGTGGTCAATACTTATTCCCTGTGTCATTCCACTTTATTAAATATAACTTGTTTTGTGAAATGTTCCTGGTATCTGGTGAAAATCTATTTTCCCTGCTGTATGTATGAGTGAGTGAGTGTGTGTGTGTGTGTGTGTGTGTGTGTGTATATATATATATATATATATATATATATATATATGTATATGTATGTGTATGTACTGTATGTATATAACACACACACACACACACACACACACACACACACACACACACACACACACACACACACACACACACACACACACACACACACACGTACATACAGTGGTGTGAAAGTGTTTGCCCCCTTCCTGATTTCTCATTTTTTTGTATGTTTCTCACTTAAATGTTTCAGATCATCAAACAAATTTAAATATTAGACAAAGATAACGCAAGTAAACACAAAATGCAGTTTTTAAATGAAGGTGTTTATTAAGGGTTAAAAAAATGCAAACCTATATGGCCCTGTGTGAAAAAGTACCCCCCCCCTCCGTTAAAATATAAATTAACTGTGGTTTATCACATCTTTGGAAAGCTGAGTTCAATTTCTCAAGCTACACCCAGGCCTGATTACTGCCACACCTGTTCTCAATCAAAAAAAAAAAAATAGGGCCTGCCTCACAAAGTGAAATGGACCAAAAGATCCTCAAAAGCTAGATGTCATCCTGCAATCCAAAGAAATTCAGGAACAAATGAGAAACAAAATAATTGAGATCTATCAGTCTGGAAAAGGCTATAAAGCCATTTGTAAAGCTTTGGGACTCCAGCGAACCACAGTGAGAGCTGTTATCCACAATTGGTGAAAACATGGAACAGTGGTGAACCTTCCCAGGTGTGGCCGGTCACCCAAAATTACCCAAGAACGCAGCAACGACTCATCCAAGAGGTCGCAAAAGACCCCACAACGACATCCAAAGAACTTCAGGCCTCACTTGCCTCAGTTAAGGTCAGTGTTCATGACTCTACCATAAGAAAGAGACTGGGCAAAATGGCCTGCATGGCAGAGTTCCAAGACGAAAACCACTGTTGAGCAAAAAGAACATAAAAGCTTGTCTCAGTTTTGCCAGAAAACATCTTGATGATCCCCAAAACTTTTGGGGAAAATACTCTGTGGACTGATGAGACTAAAGTTGAACTTTTTGGAAGGTGTGTGTCCCATTACATGTGGCGTAAAATAACAGCATTTCAGAAAAGGAACATCTTACCAACAGTAAAATATGGTGGTGGTAGTGTGATGGTCTGGGGCTGTTTTGCTGCTTCAAGACCTGGAAGACTTGCTGTGGTAAATGGAACCATGAATTCTGCTGTCTACCAAAAAATCCTGAAGGAGAATGTCCAGCCATCTGTTTGTGACCTCAAGCTGAAGCGCACTTGAATTCTGCAGCAGGACAATGATCCAAAACACACCAGCAAGTCCACCTCTGAGTGGCTTAAGAAAAACAAAATGAAGAGTTTGGAATGGCCTCGTCAAAGTCCTGACCTGAATCCGACTGAGATGCTGTGGCGTGACCTTAAAAAGGCGGCTTATGCTCCAAAACCCTCCAATGTGGCTAAATTACAACAATTCTGCAAAGATGAGTGGGCCAGAATTCCTCCACAGTGCTGTAAAAGGCTCACTGCCAGTTATCGCAAACACTTGATTGCAGTTGTTGCTGCTATGGGTGGCTCAATCAGTTATTAGGTTTAGGGGCAATCACTTTTTCACACAGGGCCACGTAGTGATTGGATTTTTTTCCCCTTAATAATAATCATCTTCATTTAAAAACTGCATTTTGTGTTTACTTGTGTTATCTTTGTCTAATATTTAAAGAGGGCAGCGCGGTGGCGTAGTGGTTAGCACTGCGGCAGCACAGCAACTCACCCTTGGCCAGGGGATCCTGGGTTCGATCCCAGCCCCCGACCAACAGTGATCTGTGTGGAGTTTGCATGTTCTCCCCGTGTCTGCGTGGGTTTACTCCGGGATTTCTCTGGTTTCCTCCCACATGCCAAAAACATTCAAGTTAGGTTAATTGGCATCAAACTGGGGATTCTAAATTGCCCTTAAGTATGACTGTGAGAGTGAATGGTTGTCTGTCTCTCTGTGTTGGCCCTGCGATGGACTGGTGATCTGTCCAGGGTGGACCCTGCCTCTCGCCCAAAGATGCTGGGATAGGCTCCAGCCCCCTCGCGACCCAAAAAGGATTAAGTGGAAGAAGATGGATGGATGGATCTGAAACATTTAAGTGTGACAAACATACAAAAAATGAGAAATCAGGAAGGGGGCAAACACTTTTTCACACCACTGTAGGAGTAATACAGTGGGGCAAAAAAGTATTTAGTCAGCCACCAATTGTGCAAATTCTCCCACTTAAAAGATGAGAGAGGTCTCCAATTTTCATCATAGGTATACCTCAACTATGAGAGACAAAATGAGAAAAAAAATTCAGAAAATCACATTGAAGGATTTTTAATGAATTAATTGGTAAATTCCTCATTAAAATAAGTATTTGGTCACCTACAAACAAGCAAGATTTCTGGCTCTCACAGACCTGTAATTTCTTCTTTAAGAGGCTCCTCTGTCCTCCACTCGTTACCTGTATTAATGGCACCTGTTTGAACTTGTTATCAGTATAAAAGACACCTGTCCACAACCTCAAACAGTCAGACTCCAAACTCCACTATGGCCAAGACCAAAGAGCTGTCAAAGGACACCAGAAACAAAATTGTAGACCTGCACCAGGCTGGGAAGATTGAATCTGCAATAGGTAAGCAACTTGGTGTGAAGAAATCAACTGTGGGAGCAATTATTAGAAAATGGAAGACATACAAGACCACTGAGTATGAGAACGGTGAGCAAAAATCCCAGAACCACATGGGGGGACCTAGTGAATGACCTGCAGAGAGCTGGGACCAAAGTAACAAAGGCTACATCACTAACACACTACGCCGCCAGGGACTCGAATCCTGCAGTGCCAGACGTGTCCCCCTGCTTAAGCCAGTACATGTCCAGGCCCGTCTGAAGTTTGCTAGAGAGCATTTGGATGATCCAGAAGAGGATTGGGAGAATGTCATATTGTCAGATGAAACCAAAATAGAACTTATTGGTAAAAACTCAACTTGTCGTGTTTGGAGGAGAAAGAACACCATACCTACTGTGAAGCATGGGGGTGGAAACATCATACTTTGGGGCTGTTTTTCTGCAAAGGGACCAGGACGACTGATCCGTGTAAAGGAAAGAATGAATGAGGCCATGTATTGTGAGATTTTGAGTGAAAACCTCATTCCACCAGTAAAGGCATTGAAGTTGAAACGTGGCAGGGTCTTTCAGCATGACAATGATCCCAAATACACCGCTCGGGCAACGAAGGAGTGGCTTCGTAAGAAGCATTTGAAGGTCCTGGAGTGGCCTAGCCAGTCTCCAGATCTCAACCCCATAGAAAATCTTTGGAGGGAGTTGAAAGTCTGTGTTGCCCAGCGACAGCCCCAAAACATCATTGCTCTAGAGGAGATCTGCATGGAGGAATGGGCCAAAATACCAGCAACAGTGTGTGAAAACCTTGTGAAAACTTACAGAAAACGTTTGACCTCTGTCATTGCCAACAAAGGGTATATAATAAAGTATTGAGATGAACTTTTGTTATTGACCAAATACTTATTTTACTGAGGAATTTACCAATTAATTCATTAAAAATCCATCAGTGTGATTTTCTGGATTTTTTTTTTTCTCATTTTGTCTTTCATAGTTGAGGTATACCTATGATGAAAATTGGAGACCCCTCTCATCTTTTAAATGGGAGAACCCGCACAATTGGTGGCTGACTAAATACTTTTTTACCCCACTGTATATATAATATACTGTATATACCATTTATCTTTTTTCATATCTTTGCACTTTTCTTGTAGCAAATTTGTACTTACTTTACATTCATCCATTAGCACCTCATGCTACCCCCCCCCCCCCCCCCCCCATTCTACCGACCGCCACCCTGAAAACCCCCCGGACCTGACAGGGTTAAAAGTCATTTAAACCAATCATCGACTGCATCCAGGACTTCATCATGGACTGCTTTCACCCTGGGAGCTGCTTCTGGATCAGATCCTTGCTCCCTTTTACCTTAACTGGCCTTTTTTCCGGTAACCATGGTGACTGTGTTTGTGTTTACCTCCATTGCAGTGACACACAGTGACTTATTTAGTGTTTCAGCAGCAGCAGACGTCTGGGTCTGTGACATCGTGCTTGTGTCCGGCTGTTCATATGGTGACCACGATAAACCAGAATAAATCTGAAAAAAGCTATTTTGATCTGCATGGAGTTGCAGAATATAAATAAAAATGAAAGAAAACTTATGAGGTGCAACGTGAATTTGTAAAAAGTGACCTTTCTTCCAAATTTGTGCCTTTTTTCCCTCATTAATCTGCAGCATGTTTCATGTAAATTTGCACCTTTTTATCACCCGCCAGTTGAAGCCCAAAGGGGTCGAAGACCGAAGGGGGATTATGTTATGAGCCTGTCTGTCTGTCTGTCCATCCGTCTGTCTGTCCCACTTTTCTTAAATCAACTCCTCCTACGGTTTTGGTGCGATTGTTTTGAAACTTGGTACCATGGTTTTGATATACACTGATGATACACATATTGCAATTTGATTCTGATCAGATGATTTTTGCAGGAATTGTAGCCCCTGACCTATGACCTCCTGTTTCATCTCACTTCATAGACAGTAACTGTCTTGTGAAATTAACTCATACAGTTTGTGATTATTTTGAAACTTCATGATGCGCATATTGCAATTTCACTCTCATTGGATGACCTTGAGGTCAAAGGTCAGAGGTCAGATTTTTCCCCTAAATCTTCTAAACACAATAACAACTGGAAGAAATGATGTAGGGTTTTCAAATTGATACAGTAGTTGTATCTAATACACATCTTGGACGACTTACACCCTCACCTAACTATGGCTTTGGGGTCAAGGAGTCAAAGTTCAAAGTTAACACCTCCAAACCTGGTATACAGGTTCATCTTGGAATCCTGGCCTGTGACCCTGAAGTGTGACTATAGTTTTGGGATCGCAAGGTCAAAGGTCAACATCAAAATAAACTATATCTCATTCTCAACAACAAAGAAAGCTAGGATCACCAAACTTGCTACACAGGTTCACCTTGGGATCCTGACCTCTGACTATGGGTTTGGGGTCAAAAGGTCAACGGTCCAGTTTAGCGTTTCTTTTGCCTTATTACTTACTGTACAATGAGTAAAACTAGGGCCACCAAACCTGGTCCACAGGCTGGCCTTGGGATCCTGACTTCTGACTATGGGTTTGGGGTCCAAAGGTCAAAGTTAACATTCCTTACGCCTTATTACTGTACAGCGAGTAAAGTTAGGACCACCAAGCTTGGTACACAGGTTCACCCTGTGACCCTGAAGTGTGACTATGGTTTTGGGATCACAGGGTCAAAGGTCAACATCAAAATGGCTTATAAAGTATATCTCAACAACAAAGAAAGCTAGGGTCACCAAACCTGCTACACAGGTTCACCTTGGGATTCTGACCTCTGTCTATGGGTTTGGGGTCAAAAGGTCAAGGTTAGCATTTCTTATGCCTTATTACTGTACAACAAGTAAAACTAGGGCCACCAAACTTGGTATACAGGTTCACCCTGTGACCCTGAAGTGTGACTGTGGTTTTGGAATCGCAAGGTCAAACATCAAAATTAAAATGCCTTATAAACTACAGTATATCTCAACAACAAAGAAATCTAGGGCCATCAAACCTGGTACACAGGTTCATTCTGAGACCATGACCTGTGACTACAGGTTTGGGTTGAAAAGGTCAAAAGTCAAGGTTGGCACTCCCTATGCTGTCTTACTATAGACCATGTAAAGCTCTCTAGAGTCACCATACTTGCTACATGGGTTCACCTCGGGATCCTGCCCTACAACTATGGGTTGTATACCTTGTTGTATATTTGTGGATGATGGGCTTATCATTATTTGATTCTGCCACAGTAATCATATAGAAAAGTTGAAAACTACTCTCTGTCAGTATTGGGATCGTCAAAGAAAATAGCGGTGGGGGATATTGCACTCGCCTCAGAGTGCTCTTCTTTCTCATAAATTTGCAACATTTTTCTTGCAAATTTGCACCTTTTTTCTTATGAATTTGCAACATTTTTCTTGCAAATTTCCATCTTTTTCCTCATTAATTTGCAGCATTTTTCTTGCAAATTTGCACCTTTTTTCCTCAATAATTTGCAGCATTTTTTTCTTGCAATTTTGCTCCTTTTTTCTCATGAATTTGCAACATTTTTCTTGTAAATTTGCACCTTTTTTCCTCATGAATTTGCAAAATGTTTCTTGCAAATTTGCACCTTGTTCCCCATGAATCTGCAACATTTTTCTTATCAATTTGTGCCTTTTTTTGTAAATTTGCAAAGCTATTTCAAATGAAGTAAAATAGCTGAGGTGCAGCATGAACATTTTTAATGTGACTTTTCATGAATTTGCATTTTACTTTTTCATTTTCTCATTTAATTTAATTTAATTCAGTTTTATTCTATTCTGTTCTATCTTATTTTGTTGCATCTCATTTTTTACTCTTAAATGTGTACTCCCTGTACACCTTTGACTGTATTCCAACTTGGGATGGGCATTCGGTGAAATTTTCTTCACCGATCGTCGGGAGAATTAATGATTAATAATCGGTTAATCATTAACATTTTTAGGTACGTAACAAGGCAGGTAGACTACATTAGAACATCAGTTGCACGGAGAGCCGCACAACTCAAATCCACCTCTCTCTCAAATCTCTCTCTCTCTGTTCGCTGTTCTCGTGTTGGCTCGCTCGGGAATCTCGCAAGCTGATTGGCCGAGACGTTTCACCCCGCAAGCTGATTGGCCGAGACGTTTTACCCAGCTT
Source organism: Pholidichthys leucotaenia (assembly GCA_020510985.1). Classification (NCBI taxonomy): domain Eukaryota; kingdom Metazoa; phylum Chordata; class Actinopteri; order Cichliformes; family Pholidichthyidae; genus Pholidichthys; species Pholidichthys leucotaenia. Next base: position 428,292,655 of record CM035837.1, on the reverse strand, counting down.
CTGTGCCGCTCGCCACCCAACAAACGAAGACCGCATTCATTGCTCTATCGCTCGTGTTACTTAGTCTAGCCGCGCGGAACTTTTTGCTGTTCTCTTGTGCCATTTTGTGCGAAATAGTCTTCCCGTCGAGCCACTACGCCGCCTCCTGCTGCTTCTCTCGACGATTCTGCGCCTCTAGCACCTGAGGAGCAGTAAAGCTCTCATTAACCTGTGCAGTAAATCATTTTCATCTTGAGTTACGTATCTTGTTATAAGAATAAAAGAGTTCTAAAAACATATTTATGTACACTTTATTTACATCTACGTATGTATGTACACTGTGTGTGTCTTCTACCGAATCTTCATGACCTTCTCAATAAAGTTTCTGAAAAAAAAAAAAAAATCTTCACGACCGCCATTACTCAGCGCGCAACCACTGTTGGCGGTTTCTTCGCGTAATAAGGGTGTTCCATGGACCCTGTCGATGAGGTATATTTGTATGCTGCATTGCAGTGATTGCAGTACACCTGGTCATTTTTTAAACTGAAATGGTCCCACGCAACACTTCGCCGTAACCGCTTCATGATTTGGCGATTGCCCTACGGAAGCGCGCATGTATCAACTGAGGCACGCCAGGGTATGGCGATGGTGTAATGTTGCCCCCTGGTGCCCAAATTTTGCCATTGCATTGTTTGAGGACGGCCGTGCACTAGGCCTAATAACCTCGGATTGTTTAAAAAAAAAACAACGGTTTGTCGACAAAAATGAACTTCCTCGGTGAAATTCTTAATGATCAATTATCGGTTAATCGGTAAATTATGCCCATCCCTAATTCCAACCCCCCTGACCACCGTCATCATGAAGTACGTGGACGACACTACCTTGGACTGTCAACACCAAGGCCCTGGTGAAGAAAGCCCAGCAGTGGCTGCACTTCCTCTGTGTCCTGAGGAAGAACAACCTGGACCAGAAGCTGCTGCTGGCCTGCTATCGCTGCTCAGTGGAGAGCGTGCTCACCTACTGTCTGGGTGTGTGGTACGCCAGCTGCACGGTGGAGAACAGGAAGGATGTGTAGAGGGTCATCAACACCGCCCAAAAATCATTCGCGACCCTCTGCCCTGCCTGGAAAACATCTCCAGATCCTCCTGTCTCAGAAGGATCAAGGCCATCACAGGAGACCCCTCGCATCCCGCCCACCACCTGTTTGACCTGCTTCCCTCTGGACGACGGTTCAGATCGAACAGGTCCCACGCCTCCAGCCTAACAAACAGTTTCTTCCCCTGGGCCATCCGAACTGCAAACAGTCAGAGGCCCCACCCCACTCCTTCTGAATGCTCACGTGCACAGAACTGAGGACCTTTTAATTATCACTATAACTCACCTGTCTTTGCACTCCTCACTTTCATGTACAGTATATTGACCCATCTATGAAATCACTACTGCACATATTTTCCATAATCCTTGGGCTGTTTTACTCAATTGTGTGTTCTGCACTCTGCACTCTGCACTCCTACAGTGGTGTGAAAAAGTGTTTGCCCCCTTCCTGATTTCTCATTTTTTGTCTGTCACATTTAAATGTTTCAGATCATCAAGCAAATTTAAATATTAGACAAAGATAACACAAGTAAACACAAAATGCAGTTTTTAAATGAAGGTGTTTATTTTTTTTCCACAATATCTTTATTGAACCTTTTTTTTTTTAACAAACATGATACAAACAATCAAACACTAACGCTAAAGTACTACAAAAAAAAAAATGCACTAAAAACACCAACAACCACCAACAAAATCAAGTCTTCAACAATGCTCCTCTGTTTAGTCTAGACAATCCAATACATAAGTATACATATTATGTTCACCAGTTTGGAATTTACAAGGTCCACACACATCATTCACCTTCTTCTTCAAGAGTTATGTTTAAATTTTTTACATAATCAATAAAAGGTCTCCATATATTCTCAAACACAATTTCCTTTGATTTCAGTATATATGTTATTCTTTCTAATGGAAGGTTTGTTAACATCTGTCTTAACCACTGAGTCACATCTGGTCTATGAGTCTTTTTCCATAATAGTGCAATACATTTTTTGGCATTAAGCAAACTGAGGTCTATGAATGTTCTTTCACTTTTATTAAAATTATGCTTTTCTGGGTACAGACCCAACAAAAACAGTTTAGGATTCAGTATGATTTGTTTTGAGATTATTTTTTCAATTGTTACCCTCACCTCTTCCCAAAACATTCTTATTAATCTACATTCCCATAAACAATGAAATGGGGTTCCTTTACTTTCCATGCATTTTGTGCATGTATCTGGTATATTTTTGTTATATCTATTTAACTCCTCCGGTGTAACATACATCCGCATTAACCATTTGAAATGTATCAATTTAAGGCGTGCATTTATTGATTTGGTTTGAGCTTCTGTACAAGCCAATTCCCATTGTTCCTCTGAAATTTCAATTTGCAGATCTTCTTTCCAGTAGTTTAATCTTTTCAGTGAATTTTCACTTGAAGATAGTGTCAATGAGTTATAAAACTCTGAAATAATACCCTTTCTTTTACTATCTTTCATCATCATTTTTTCCAAGGATGAATAAATAGGTCGAGTGAGAGCTTTATTTTGATTTGATCGAATAAAGTTTCTAAGTTGAAGATATTTAAAAAAATGTGTTCTATTGAGATTAAATTTGATCCTCAGCTCTTCAAAAGACATTATGTTGTCTGCACATGGCAAATATAAATCCTGAATCTTTTGTATCCCTTTTAAATTCCATACTTTAAATACAGCGTCCGCTCTCCCTGGTTTAAAATATTGATTACCCCATATTGGACTAAATTGTGACAATAACTGTGGTTCTTTTAAATAGTTTTTAGCTTCACACCATATTTTGATCATATGCTTTACAAATGGATTTTTAACTTGTTTTTGTAATTTTTTTGCCGAATCTGAGTATATGAATATGGGAAGAGGTAAAGGTAAATTGTATGATTCCATTTCAGTCCAGTGAGGGAGATCATTTGATGAAAAATAATATGTCATAGACCTCAGTTGTGCCGACCAATAATACAACATAAAATTTGGACATTTCAGACCTTCACGATCAAATGGTAAATATAATAAAGACAGACGTAATCTAGCCCTCCTGTTGTTCCATATAAATTCCACTAACTTTTTTTTTATTCTTGAGAATAGATCTAAAGGTGGTGATAAGGGAATGTATTGAAATAAAGTATTTTAGGTAAAATATTACTTTTAAGTATATTGATTCTCCCGATCATCGACATTGGTAGTGACATCCATCTCTGAGTTAACTCATTGATATCTGACATTAAGGCTTCATAGTTGACGCTGGCGACTGATTCTAGCTTAGGCATAATTTGGATTCCTAAATATTTAAACTGATTTACAACATTGAATTGATTTGCCTCAGGGGCTGGGTAATTTCTCTGGGTCTCATTTAGCATTAATATTGAAGATTTAGTTTTATTTATTTTATATCCTGATATTTCCCCAAAATTCTTTATTAAATTCAACAAGGTTGGAATTGATTTTTTTAGATTCGACATAAACAAAATTATATCATCGGCGTACAGGGAGATTTTATGTTCTGTTGGTCCAACTTTAATTCCATATATTTGTGAATGTAAACGTATCGCTATCGCTAAAGGTTCAATTGCCATAGTAAACAGTAAAGGTGAAAGTGGACAGCCTTGTCGACATCCTCTATTGATTTTTATTGGTTTTGAAATATTGTTATTTGTTAGGATTTCTGCTGTAGCATTATTGTATATTATTTGAACCCATTTTATGAAATTATTTCCAAGTCCAAACCTTTGTAGGACTTCAAAAAGAAAGGGCCATTCAACTCTATCAAAGGCCTTTTCGGCGTCCAGTGATAGGAGAGCTGTATCCGGTGCTTCTTTATTAAAATAAATAATATTAAATAGTCTTCTTACATTATGGAAGCCTTGTCTACCCTTTATAAAGCCATTCTGATCTCGATTAATAATATTTGGTAAAATTTCTTGTATTCGTCTTGCTAAAATTTTACAGATTATCTTAAGGTCGGCGTTTAATAGGCTTATTGGTCTCATATTTTCACATTTATTAGAGGGCTTACCTGGTTTTGGCAGCAGTATAATTAAGGCATTATTTATGTATGATGGTAAATTATTATTTTGAAATGCTTCTAAAACCATTTCCAAAAAAGGTTTTATTAATTTATTCTTAAATTTTTTATAAAGGTCAACTGGAAGACCATCTGGTCCTGCACTTTTTCCTGATTTCATATTATCAATGGCTAGCCCAACTTCTTCTTGACTAATTTTAGACTCCAATATCTCCCTGTTTTCATTTGGTATACACGGTATAGATAGTTCGTTCAAAAACCCATTTAGTTTTGTTAAATCAGGTTCATTTTTGGTATCATATAATTTTTCATAGTAATCTCTAAAGGCTCTATTAATTTCTAAAGGATCTATAACTACCTGTCCGTTACTTATAATACTGGTAATTGGTGTTTTAATTTCCAATTGTTTAATCTGCCATGCTAATAATTTTCCTGATTTTTCACCTTGTTCATAAAAAGATTGTTTCAATCTTAGAAGACTCGAGGCAGCTCTATTCGCTGATTTTTTGTCGTATTCAGCTCTCAAAATCAGTAATTCATTCTCCAACCTTGGGTCACTTCCTGCATACACTTTTTCCTGAAGACTTTTTATTTTATGTTCCAATTTAGCTCTCTCCTCTCGAGTCTTCTTAGATTTTGATCCTGTATAACTAATAATATGTCCCCTAATAAAAGCTTTGAAAGCCTCCCACTTTACACATGCTGATGTTTGTGTAGTATTGATGTCAAAGAACTCGTCTATCTGTTTTTCTATATACTTGACAAATTCCTCATCCTGAAGCCATTTATGCTGAAATTGCCATCTACCTGATTCCTTTGTCAATTTTTTATCTACATATATTAGACAACAGGGTGCATGATCAGAGATCACGATGTTATCATAAAAGCAGTTTTGAATCTTGGACCTTAATTCTGTGGAAATCAAAAAATAATCAATACGTGAGAATGTCTTGTAGGTACTGGAATAACAAGAATAGGCTTTAACTTGTGGTTTCATTTCTCTCCATATAGCTAACAATCTCAATTCTTTCATAAAATGATTAATAGTCATCCTACATCCAATGTGCGTACAATCCAGTCCTGTTGATCTATCCACACCTGGATTCAATGTACAATTAAAATCCCCTGCTATTATATGTTGCCCTGTAAGTGATGATAAGATGAGAAATAAATTAGCAAAGAACTTCTGATCATCTATATTGGGACCATATAAGTTCACAAGATTTATATTTTCTAATAGCAAAGAACCTTGAATGATTACATATCTTCCAAATTTGTCTCCAATTACATTTTTCACTTGAAAAGGAACTGATTTATGTATGAGAGTCATAACTCCCCTGGCTCGGGATGAAAATGAAGAGGTGAATACACTTCCCTGCCATCTACTCCTAATTCTTTTAACATCCTCCTCTATCAGATGAGTTTCTTGTAAAAACACAATTCTTGAACCCATGTCCTTTATTTTATTCATAACTTGTTTAAGTTTTTTTAAATTTTGTAGACCTCTGCAATTCCATGAAGTTAAATTAAGATTAACACTTTGGTCCATGATCAATAGAGAGTTTGGGATTACCTTGCAGTGTAAACATGCTCATACAGAGAAGCAAAAACATGAGTGGTTGAACATTCATCCTACAAACTACACACAAACAAATTTCCCCTTCCCACACTTGTGGCAAACCCCCCAAAATCAAAAGAAAAATTCTGTCTCCCGATATAGCCATCGACCGTTCCACACCCACGGGGAACAGCCTAAGCCACTCCTTCTTCATCCTCCCAATCACCCTAACTCTACTGCTTTTAATGACGTAACATTAACTCTCCTCTGTAGTTTTCCAACTTAACTCCAAAATTTTTAACAACTTTGTACATCATAGTTTTTTTTTTTGTTTGTTTTGTTTTTGTTTTGTTTTTTTAATATATAATACAATCTATATTTTGTAAACTTACTATTTACTTCAAGTCAGTCAGATGCCTGTGCAAATGCTTAATTATTCTACCTTATATTTTGTTCATGCTTAGCTCCCACCAGTCTCTTCTTCTTCTTTGATCTTCTTGATGAACTCCTGCGCCTCCTCTGGGGTCTTGAAGATGTGGGTTCTGCCCTCATACGTGGTCAGCAGTCTCGCAGGATAGATTACACCATGACGAATCCCAAGGTTGCGCAGCTCCTTACGTACGGGATCAAACTGCTTCCTCAATTGCTGGATTCCTGTGGCCAAATCTGGGTAGAACCGCACCTGCTGGTCCTGGTGTTTAATCTCTCCTTTTTTAGCTCGTGCAGCGTTGAAGATCTTCATCCTGTCTCTGTTGCTAAGAAACTTCATAATTAAGGTCCTCGGCGGTCCCTTATCTCTCCGTGGGCCAATACGATGTGCTTTTTCCAGAACCACTGCTGATTGCAACTCCTCGCTGCCCAGCACCTCCGGAATCCACTTTTCCAGAAAGGAACATACGTCCCGACCTTCTGATTCCTCTGGAAGACCCACCAGCCTCAAATTATTCTGTCTCGACCGAGATTCCAAATCCAAAATATTATCTTCCAGAGATTTATTTTTTTTTTTCCAAAGTGCGCACCTTTAATTGAAGACGGGTGACGTCATCTTCAGCACTAGCGAGACGGAGCTCCATCTGCGCCGTTCGTTCTACACAGTCACCCAATTCCTTTCTTATTCCTTCCAACGCTGTCATAATCCCATCAAATCTAGAGGAAAAGTCCGCTCTCATTGAACTCATGGCAGCCATCAGCGCATCTGCGCCATTCCCCGCAGATATCGCAGCGTTGCCAGCCTCCTCCGCCATATATGGAGTTTTGTTTACTGCGTCACAGACCTGAAAGTCCGTTAATTTGGACTGTTTCGGCGGCTCGCTTTTTCCTTTTCCTGGTTTTCCAGCCTTAGGCTTCGCCGACATATCTTCGCCCAAATGCTGGGATACGTTCTGTCCCAAATGAGAGAGTTATTTGCCGATTTTTTTTTTTTCCAAGAGCAGAGCAGAGCGAGACACGTCCGTCCTACGTGGCAGCCATAACCGGAAGTCCCGAAGGTGTTTATTATTAAGGAGAAAATGAAATCCAAACCTACATGGCCCTGTGTGAAAAAGTGATTGCCCCCTAAACCTAATTGGTTGGGCCACCCTTAGCATTAACAACTGCAATCAAACATTCGCAGTAACTGGCAATGAGTCTTTTACAGCGCTGTGGAGGAATTTGTCCCATTCATCTTTGCAGAATTGTTGTAATTCAGCCACACTGGGGGGTTTTCGAGCATGAACTGCCTTTTTAAGGTCATGCCACAGCATCTCAATCGGATTCAGGTCAGGACTTTGACTAGGCCACTCCAAAGTCTTCATTTTGTTTTTTGTAAGCCATTCAGAAGTGGACTTGCTGGTGTGTTTTGGATCATTGTCCTGCTGCAGAACCCAAGTGTGCTTCAGCTTGAGGTCACAAACAGATGGCCAGGCATTCTCCTTCAGGATTTTTGGGTAGACAGCAGAATTCATGGTCATTCAAAATCTTGGGGATCATCAAGATGTTTTCTGGCAAAACTGTGACGACCTTTTATGTTCTTTTTGCTCAGCAGTGGTTTTCATCTTGGAACTCCGCCATGCAGGCCGTTTTTGCCCAGTCTCTTTCGGTGGAGTCATGAACACTGACCTTAACTGGGGCAAGTGAGGCCTGCAGTTCTTTGGATGCTGTTGTGGTGTCTTTTGTGACTTCTTGGATGAGTCGTTGCTGCACTGTTGGGGTAATTTTGGTCGATGGCCACTCCTGGGAAGGTTCACCACTGTTCCATGTTTTCACCATTTGTGGATAATAGCTCTAACTGTGGTTCACTGAGTGCCAAAGCTTTAGAAATGGCTTTATAACCCTTTCCAGACTGATAGATCTCAGTTACTTTGTTTCTCATTTGTTGCTGAATTTCTTTGGATCACAGCATGATGTCTAGCTTTTGAGGATCTTTTGGTCTACTTCACTTTGTCAGGCAGGTCCTATTTAAGTGATTTCTTGATTGAGGACAGGTGTGGCAGTAATCAGGCCTAGGTGTGACTCGAGAAATTGAACTCAGCTTTCCAAAGATGTGATAAACCACAGTTAATTTATGTTTTAACAGGGAAAGGGGGGGTGTCACTTTTTCACACAGGGCCGTGTAGGTTTGGATATTTTTCCCCCTTAACAATAAACACCTTCTTTTAAAAACTGCATTTTGTGTTCATTTGTGTTATCTTTGTGTAATATTTAAATTTGTTTGATGATCTGAAACATTTAAGTGTGACAGACATACAAAAAATTGAGAAATCAGGAAGGGGGCAAACACTTTTTCACAAAACTGTATGTACATAGTTCCATCCGTGAAGCCACTACCATACCTGTGTATACACGTATGGGCTATTTTTATTTTTACTTTTAATTTATTTCAGTCATATAGTTAATCGTGTCTTCTGTAACTGTTTTATTCAAATTCTTCTCTCTTGCTTTATTGCGCAGTAGCCTGGCAGAGCACCCACAATTTCATTGTGCTGTACAACTGTACAATGGCAATAAAGCCTATTCTATTCTATTTTATGTTTTTTAATTTATTTAATTTTATCTTATTTTATTAATCGTATTCAGTTTTTTGAAAGAAAGCTTGGGATCAGTCCGCCAAGGTCTCCGCCTTTGACTGCCACCTTTGTCCTGTTGGCTTCATCCAGCAATGACCTACAGCTCTTGCTGGGACGGTTTGCCGCTGAGTGTGAAGCGGCTGGGATGAGAATCAGCACCTCCAAGTCCGAGTCCATGGTCCTCAGCCGGAAAAAGGTGGATTGTCCTCTCCGGGTTGGGGACAGGCTCCTGCCCCAAGTGGAGGAGTTTAAGTATCTTGGGGTCTTGTTCACGAGTGAGGGGAGAATGGAGCGAGAGATCGACAGACGGATTGGAGCAGCCTCTGCAGTGATGCGGACGTTGTACCGGTCTGTTGTGGTGAAGAGGGAGCTTAGTTCTAAGGCAAAGCTGTCGATTTACCAGTCAATCTACGTTCCTACTCTCACCTATGGTCACGAGCTTTGGGTAATGACCGAAAGAACGAGATCGCGGATACAAGCGGCTGAAATGAGCTTTCTCCGTAGGATTGCTGCACTCACCCTCAGAGATAGGGTGAGGAGCTCAGTCATCCGGGAGAGGCTCAGAGTAGAACCGCTGCTCCTCCACATTGAAAGGAGTCAGTTGAGGTGGTATGGGCATCTGATTAGGATGCCTCCTGGACGTCTCCCACTTGAGGTGTTTCAGGCACGTCCCACTGGGAGGAGACCCCGGGGCAGACCCAGGACTCGGTGGAGAGACTGTCTCCCAGCTAGTCTGGGAACGCCTTGGTATCCCCTCTGAAGAGCTGGAGCAGGTGGCTGGGGAGAGGGAAGTCTGGGCTTCTCTGCTTGAACTGCTGCCTCCGCGACCCGGACCTCCGGAAAAGCGGTAGAAGATGGATGGATGGATGGTATTCAGTTTTATTTTGTTTTATTTCATTTTTTTTATTTTATTATATATTTTATTATATTATTTATTTTATTATATCTTTTTTTAATTTTATTCATTGTATTTTCTTTTTTTTAAATCTTTTATCTGGTTTTATTTTATTGTATCTTATTTTTATCATATTTTATTTTATTCTATCTTTTTAATTCATTTTTATTTTGTTGTATCTATTTTTTTTTCCACAATATCTTTATTGAACCTTTTTTTTTTTTAACAAACATGATACAAACAATCAAACACTAACACTAAAGTACTACAAAAAAAAAAATGCACTAAAAACACCAACAACCACCAACAAAATCAAGTCTTCAACAATGCTCCTCTGTTTAGTCTAGACAATCCAATACATAAGTATACATATTATGTTCACCAGTTTGGAATTTACAAGGTCCACACACATCATTCACCTTCTTCTTCAAGAGTTATGTTTAAATTTTTTACATAATCAATAAAAGGTCTCCATATATTCTCAAACACAATTTCCTTTGATTTTAGTATATATGTTATTCTTTCTAATGGAAGGTTTGTTAACATCTGTCTTAACCACTGAGTCACATCTGGTCTATGAGTCTTTTTCCATAATAGTGCAATACATTTTTTGGCATTAAGCAAACTGAGGTCTATGAATGTTCTTTCACTTTTATTAAAATTATGCTTTTCTGGGTACAGACCCAACAAAAACAGTTTAGGATTCAATATGATTTGTTTTGAGATTATTTTTTCAATTGTTACCCTCACCTCTTCCCAAAACATTCTTATTAATCTACATTCCCATAAACAATGAAATAGGGTTCCTTTACTTTCCATGCATTTTGTGCATGTATCTGGTATATTTTTGTTATATCTATTTAACTCCTCCGGTGTAACATACATCCGCATTAACCATTTGAAATGTATCAATTTAAGGCGTGCATTTATTGATTTGGTTTGAGCTTCTGTACAAGCCAATTCCCATTGTTCCTCTGAAATTTCAATTTGCAGATCTTCTTTCCAGTAGTTTAATCTTTTCAGTGAATTTTCACTTGAAGATAGTGTCAGTGAGTTATAAAACTCTGAAATAATACCCTTTCTTTTACTATCTTTCATCATCATTTTTTCCAAGGATGAATAAATAGGTCGAGTGAGAGCTTTATTTTGATTTGATCGAATAAAGTTTCTAAGTTGAAGATATTTAAAAAAATGTGTTCTATTGAGATTAAATTTGATCCTCAGCTCTTCAAAAGACATTATGTTGTCTGCACATGGCAAATATAAATCCTGAATCTTTTGTATCCCTTTTAAATTCCATACTTTAAATACAGCGTCCGCTCTCCCTGGTTTAAAATATTGATTACCCCATATTGGACTAAATTGTGACAATAACTGTGGTTCTTTTAAATAGTTTTTAGCTTCACACCATATTTTGATCATATGCTTTACAAATGGATTTTTAACTTGTTTTTGTAATTTTTTTGCCGAATCTGAGTATATGAATATGGGAAGAGGTAAAGGTAAATTGTATGATTCCATTTCAGTCCAGTGAGGGAGATCATTTGATGAAAAATAATATGTCATAGACCTCAGTTGTGCCGACCAATAATACAACATAAAATTTGGACATTTCAGACCTCCACGATCAAATGGTAAATATAATAAAGACAAACGTAATCTAGCCCTCCTGTTGTTCCATATAAATTCCACTAACTTTTTTTTTATTCTTGAGAATAGATCTAAAGGTGGTGATAAGGGAATGTATTGAAATAAAGTATTTTAGGTAAAATATTACTTTTAAGTATATTGATTCTCCCGATCATCGACATTGGTAGTGACATCCATCTCTGAGTTAACTCACTGATATCTGACATTAAGGCTTCATAGTTGACACTGGCGACTGATTCTAGCTTAGGCATAATTTGGATTCCTAAATATTTAAACTGATTTACAACATTGAATTGATTTACCTCAGGGGCTGGGTAATTTCTCTGGGTCTCATTTAGCATTAATATTGAAGATTTAGTTTTATTTATTTTATATCCTGATATTTCCCCAAAATTCTTTATTAAATTCAACAAGGTTGGAATTGATTTTTTTAGATTCGACATAAACAAAATTATATCATCGGCGTACAGGGAGATTTTATGTTCTGTTGGTCCAACTTTAATTCCATATATTTGTGAATGTAAACGTATCGCTATCGCTAAAGGTTCAATTGCCATAGTAAACAGTAAAGGTGAAAGTGGACAGCCTTGTCGACATCCTCTATTGATTTTTATTGGTTTTGAAATATTGTTATTTGTTAGGATTTCTGCTGTAGCATTATTGTATATTATTTGAACCCATTTTATGAAATTATTTCCAAGTCCAAACCTTTGTAGGACTTCAAAAAGAAAGGGCCATTCAACTCTATCAAAGGCCTTTTCGGCGTCCAATGATAGGAGAGCTGTATCCGGTGCTTCTTTATTAAAATAAATAATATTAAATAGTCTTCTTACATTATGGAAGCCTTGTCTACCCTTTATAAAGCCATTCTGATCTCGATTAATAATATTTGGTAAAATTTCTTGTATTCGTCTTGCTAAAATTTTACAGATTATCTTAAGGTCGGCGTTTAATAGGCTTATTGGTCTCATATTTTCACATTTATTAGAGGGCTTACCTGGTTTTGGCAGCAGTATAATTAAGGCATTATTTATGTATGATGGTAAATTATTATTTTGAAATGCTTCTAAAACCATTTCCAAAAAAGGTTTTATTAATTTATTCTTAAATTTTTTATAAAGGTCAACTGGAAGACCATCTGGTCCTGCACTTTTTCCTGATTTCATATTATCAATGGCTAGCCCAACTTCTTCTTGACTAATTTTAGACTCCAATATCTCCCTGTTTTCATTTGGAATACACGGTATAGATAGTTCGTTCAAAAACCCATTTAGTTTTGTTAAATCAGGTTCATTTTTGGTATCATATAATTTTTCATAGTAATCTCTAAAGGCTCTATTAATTTCTAAAGGATCTATAACTACCTGTCCATTACTTATAATACTGGTAATTGGTGTTTTAATTTCCAATTGTTTAATCTGCCATGCTAATAATTTTCCTGATTTTTCACCTTGTTCATAAAAAGATTGTTTCAATCTTAGAAGACTCGAGGCAGCTCTATTCGCTGATTTTTTGTCGTATTCAGCTCTCAAAATCAGTAATTCATTCTCCAACCTTGGGTCACTTCCTGCATACACTTTTTCCTGAAGATTTTTTATTTTATGTTCCAATTTAGCTCTCTCCTCTCGAGTCTTCTTAGATTTTGATCCTGTATAACTAATAATATGTCCCCTAATAAAAGCTTTGAAAGCCTCCCACTTTACACATGCTGATGTTTGTGTAGTATTGATGTCAAAGAACTCGTCTATCTGTTTTTCTGTATACTTGACAAATTCCTCATCCTGAAGCCATTTATGCTGAAATTGCCATCTACCTGATTCCTTTGTCAATTTTTTATCTACATATATTAGACAACAGGGTGCATGATCAGAGATCACGATGTTATCATAAAAGCAGTTTTGAATCTTGGACCTTAATTCTGTGGAAATCAAAAAATAATCAATACGTGAGAATGTCTTGTAGGTACTGGAATAACAAGAATAGACTTTAACTTGTGGTTTCATTTCTCTCCATATATCTAACAATCTCAATTCTTTCATAAAATGATTAATAGTCATCCTACATCCAATGTGCGTACAATCCAGTCCTGTTGATCTATCCACACCTGGATTCAATGTACAATTAAAATCCCCTGCTATTATATGTTGCCCTGTAAGTGATGATAAGATGAGAAATAAATTAGCAAAGAACTTCTGATCATCTATATTGGGACCATATAAGTTCACAAGATTTATATTTTCTAATAGCAAAGAACCTTGAATGATTACATATCTTCCAAATTTGTCTCCAATTACATTTTTCACTTGAAAAGGAACTGATTTATGTATGAGAGTCATAACTCCCCTGGCTCGGGATGAAAATGAAGAGGTGAATACACTTCCCTGCCATCTACTCCTAATTCTTTTAACATCCTCCTCTATCAGATGAGTTTCTTGTAAAAACACAATTCTTGAACCCATGTCCTTTATTTTATTCATAACTTGTTTAAGTTTTTTTAAATTTTGTAGACCTCTGCAATTCCATGAAGTTAAATTAAGATTAACACTTTGGTCCATGATCAATAGAGAGTTTGGGATTACCTTGCAGTGTAAACATGCTCATACAGAGAAGCAAAAACATGAGTGGTTGAACATTCATCCTACAAACTACACACAAACAAATTTCCCCTTCCCACACTTGTGGCAAACCCCCCAAAATCAAAAGAAAAATTCTGTCTCCCGATATAGCCATCGACCGTTCCACACCCACGGGGAACAGCCTAAGCCACTCCTTCTTCATCCTCCCAATCACCCTAACTCTACTGCTTTTAATGACGTAACATTAACTCTCCTCTGTAGTTTTCCAACTTAACTCCAAAATTTTTAACAACTTTGTACATCATAGTTTTTTTTTTGTTTGTTTTGTTTTTTTAATATATAATACAATCTATATTTTGTAAACTTACTATTTACTTCAAGTCAGTCAGATGCCTGTGCAAATGCTTAATTATTCTACCTTATATTTTGTTCATGCTTAGCTCCCACCAGTCTCTTCTTCTTCTTTGATCTTCTTGATGAACTCCTGCGCCTCCTCTGGGGTCTTGAAGATGTGGGTTCTGCCCTCATACGTGGTCAACAGTCTCGCAGGATAGATTACACCATGACGAATCCCAAGGTTGCGCAGCTCCTTACGTACGGGATCAAACTGCTTCCTCAATTGCTGGATTCCTGTGGCCAAATCTGGGTAGAACCGCACCTGCTGGTCCTGGTGTTTAATCTCTCCTTTAGCACGTGCAGCGTTGAAGATCTTCATCCTGTCTCTGTTGCTAAGAAACTTCATAATTAAGGTCCTCGGCGGTCCCTTATCTCTCCGTGGGCCAATACGATGTGCTTTTTCCAGAACCACTGCTGATTGCAACTCCTCGCTGCCCAGCACCTCCGGAATCCACTTTTCCAGAAAGGAACATACGTCCCGACCTTCTGATTCCTCTGGAAGACCCACCAGCCTCAAATTATTCTGTCTCGACCGAGATTCCAAATCCAAAATATTATCTTCCAGAGATTTATTTTTTTTTTCCAAAGTGCGCACCTTTAATTGAAGACGGGTGACGTCATCTTCAGCACTAGCGAGACGGAGCTCCATCTGCGCCGTTCGTTCTACACAGTCACCCAATTCCTTTCTTATTCCTTCCAACGCTGTCATAATCCCATCAAATCTAGAGGAAAAGTCCGCTCTCATTGAACTCATGGCAGCCATCAGCGCATCTGCGCCATTCCCCGCAGAAATCGCACCGTTGCCAGCCTCCTCCGCCATATATGGAGTTTTGTTTGCTGCGTCACAGACCTGAAAGTCCGTTAATTTGGACTGTTTCGGCGGCTCGCTTTTTCCTTTTCCTGGTTTTCCAGCCTTAGGCTTCGCCGACATATCCTCGCCCAAATGCTGGGATACGTTCTGTCCCAAATGAGAGAGTTATTTGCCGATTTTTTTCTCCAGGAGCAGAGCAGAGCGAGACACGTCCGTCCTACGTGGCAGCCATAACCGGAAGTGATGTTGTATCTATTTTATTTTTAATTTAAAATTTTATCTTTTAATGTATCTTATTTAATCTAATTAAACAAAATCTTTTATTTTTGTTTTATCTGTTTATTTTGTATCTATTTTATTTTTAATTTAATATTATTTTGTTTTATTGTATCTTATTTTTTATTGCCTTTTATTTAGTCAAGTCACCTTTATTTATATAACGCATTTAAAACAACCATGGTTGACCAAAGTGCTTCACAAACAAGATTTAATAAATACAATGATGATAAATAATGCAGCAGCAAGTTAAAATAAAACACAAATAAAAAGCTAAAATGAGAAAACAGATATAAACAGTTATATAATTAAAACATAAAAAAATAAAAATGATTTAATTTATTTTTTTAATTTTATTTTCATAGCCACTTTTACACAGGCTGTTTCTCTTTTCATTCATCCAAAGTTGTTTTTTTTTCTTTCCCATCAGTCCCTCAGAACTGGCCTTTGGCTCTGACTCCATGCTGAACTCTGGTATCCGGTTACATCTAAAGAGAACTCATTATTCAGTGTTTAATGGAAAACTCCATCCAGCCTCCATCAGAGGTTTAAAGGCATCGTTCAGGTTCAGGTTCGCCGTTCCTCGACCATTCCCAGATGGCAGAAACATGAATTTCCTTCAAAATGACTCTAATTAATTCATAACTGCGCTGGGGCAGAGTAATTACTCTGACAAATACGTGCTGTACCAATGGGAAAGAATAACTAAAACTCAGATTAATTTCCTTCTATGAAACTCCTGGCAGCCCCCCCCATCATGGGAGTTGGAGCAATTACATCTTAAACTGACTTTAATGTCCTCCGTCTGCCAGAAAGACCCCGGCGAATGCAAATGACACTCTGCTTTTTCACTCATTTGATCTTCTTTTTTCCAGTTGTACTTTCTTAAATTAACTCCAACATTAAAATAACTCCAACATCTACAGAGCTGAAGCAGAATTAATTGGACACTTTAATTCCATCTTTAAGGTGGGTGAGGATCGGCGCCAAGTTCGGCGTGTTGTTATTAAGGTGCATTTTATTCCAGTGGGCTTTTGGTCTTAACAAATGAGTTACAAATAAAATATGTCTGTGTGTGTGTATATACATGTATATATATATGTAATTCAATTTTATTTTATCTTATTTTAATAAGATTTATTTTATTTCAGATGTGTGTGTGTGTGTGTGTGTGTGTGTGTGTGTGTGTGTTATATTTTTCAAGGGATGCAGCAATTGCAACATTTTGGATTGATACCAGTATTGATGTTTAAAATAATAATTTGGCTAACAGCCAGTACTGATTGTTTAGTTTATTGGTTTATTCCAAAATACTTTACAATGGTTCAGTCATACTAGATGCAAGGATCACTGGAGGAGTTGTACCTTTCTGGTGGCTGGCAACACCTTGACATCCCAGACTGGTCTTCCCATATCCAATGGCATGTGATGCACAACTTATGGCCCACCCTTCAGTCTGTGGCTATATCATCTGGTCTCTCACATGCCGAAGACCAGCCGTAGTGGCTTTCAGTGCCGCCACTAGTCTTGCAGAACATGACAGATCTATGGGAGAAAACCCAGACAAGAATTCCAAGAGTATTTGCGACATCCCGGTTCTACTCAGCAATTTGAAAACTTTGATGATGATATTAAACAACAGCACCATGGTTCAAGCCCATGCTTCAATTCCACGTTCTACCATGACTGTCGATGCCTGTCAGACATTTAATGACGACAACACTCCAAATCCCCAGGGAAGGTCGCTGTCTGATCACCAGTCCAGGAAAGGTCTTTTGTGACCCAGAAAATCTCTTACTCTCGGTCAACTTATCTGTCGAACCCTTTCAACCACGTCATTCAAGGAAGAATTAAGTTTTCTCATGTGCCACATAACACACCTATAATGTACCTCCAAGAACCCAGACTAATCCACGAGGATGGCTCCCTGGACATCGTTGTTCACAGTCTAGGTTCGGGCTGCACAATTTATCGAATTTTGACCACAATCACAATTTTGGCTGCCACAATTAAATTAACATGATTGTTGGCGATATTGTCAGTTAAAATGCGGGCTCGGCTGCATATCAAATCAAGCATTTTCTCAACCAACTGCCAGCCGACCACCAGGAGGTGAATGTGCGTCCATGCATGCATCCATCCATTTTCTATCGCTTTTCCAGAGGTCCGGGTTGCGGATGCAGCAGCTCAAGCAGGGAAGCAAAAACTTCCCTCTCCCTGGCCACCTACTCCAGCTCTTCAGAGAGGATACCAAGACGTTCCCAGGCCAGCTGGGAGACATAGTCACTCGAGCATGTCCTGGGTCTGCCCCAGGGTGTCCTCTCAGTTGGACATGCCCAAAACACCTCAAGTGGGAGGCGTACAGGAAGCATCCTGATCAGCTGCCCAAACCACCTCAACTGGCTCCTTTCGATATAAAGGAGCAGCGGTTCTACTCTGAACCTCTCCCAGATGACTGAGTTCCTCATCCTATCTCTAAGGGTGAGGGTGAGTCCAGCAATCCTACGGAGAAAGCTCACTTCAGCTGCTTGTATCCGCAATCTCATTCTTTCGGTCATTACCCAAAGCTCATGACTGTAGGTGAGGGTAGGAACGTAGATTGACTGGTAAATCGACAGCTTTGCCTTAGAGCTCAGCTCCCTCTTCATAACAACAGACCGGTACAACATCCGCATCACTGCAGAGGCTGCTCTGTTCCGTCTGTCAATCTCTCACTCCATTTTCCCCTTACTCGTGAATGAGACCCCGAGATACTTAAACTCCTCCACCTGGGGCAGGAACTTGTCTTCATTCCGGAGATTGCACGTTAGGGCAACATTAAGCTGCAGAACTGAGAAGTGAGCACACCCTGTAGCAGCAGCCTTAAGTTTTCATTAGCAGACTGGTGTGATGGTGAAACACAAACCAGATGTCAGGAGCAGAAGGTGACAGTACTGCAACACGTGGAGGTGAGGAGCTAGTGTCTCGAAAGGATCATCATCTGTTGTCTGGACGTGTTTTGGATTCAGGGCAAGTGATGCTGACTAAAAAGAAATTATATGCGAAGAGTGCCATAGAGCTATGTCTGCGCCGCAGGGCAACACAACTAACTTATAAAACCACCTGAAAAAACACCACAAACCCAAGTGCAATAAATGCATGAAGGCTAAAGTGAATGTCACTTCACTAAATCACAGTCTGTGTCCAGCACTGACCACGCAACATAGTATCAACCCTGCACAGAGCTTCACCATATCCATCCGCCTCCCAAAGACACGCTAAAGGAACTGATGCAATAGTGTTTTATTTGGCCAAAGACAGGTCATGTTCACTGCGTAACTTCGCAGTGAACATATGAAATTGGCAGCGAGCCCAAAACGCAGAGTAACGTGTATATTTATAATGGGTGAATGTGTAGAATGTCCAAATATAGTCACATGAAAAAGGGGTGAGACGCCTGGCTACAAACCCAATTAGTTCGGAGAATGCCTAATGCGCTCCAAACAGTCAGGAGTGGAGAAAAAGGCACAAGGACTTACAATAGCGTTGGAGCGGAAAGGCTCTGGGAAAACAACACAATCAGTCCAAGAGTGAACCCACAGAAGTGAGCCTGGATGTCTGAAGTTGACATAGCTAAGCTGCGACACCGGCTGGTCGTACTGCCCTGCTATTTGTACAAAGCCCTAGTGACTGATAGGACTATGTGTGTGTGTGTGAGTGTGAATGTGTGTATGTGTGCGTGCGTGAATGAGTGTGTGAGTGTGTATGTGGTGAACCATACAGCTGGTGGATGTCTGATGAGGAGACTTGGCTGTGGGACTGGCGGAGAGTGAGGCTCAGTCCACCAGCTGAAATTAATAAGCAATAATTAAACCCAACAGCCATGAGTCATGCTTGGGGTGACGACCCTGAACATGACAGTGCCTTCCCCAAGGGGTGGATACCAGACACCCACCGTACCATCGGGGAAATAAAAAAACAACTTAACCCCCCCCCACTCAAAAAGCCCAAACAACAACCCAGGGTGGGAGGTGGGGGAAAACAGGTTAGGGGGAATGGATCAGGGAAGGATAATCACCACAATACAGCACAACAACACTTCCCAACCCCAAAACTAGACTAACCCACCCCACCCCCATGAATCCCACAGTTCAGGGGGCCGGCCGAAGTCTAATGCCCAGTGGGTGGCCGTAAGTTCAGGGGGCCGACCCAAGTCCCAGGGCCACAGGTGGCCTGCTGAACGGCATCAGGTGGCCTGCCAGAGAAAAAGGGCCACTTGACCCAGGAATCTAGTCCTTCGGGCAGCTGGCCCGCATAGTTGAGCCACCAGGCCAGGGGGGAATGATGAGGCGGCGGCCTGCCCCCCGGAAGACTTGAAGGTGGGTGGCCGGACTGAAGAAGGGGACCCCCTGCAGTTCCTGGAGGCAGGAACAGGCCAGTCATGGCGGAGCCTGGCGGAAGAGGAAGGGACATCCCAAGGAACTCTGGAAGGGACCTCGGTGTCCCCAAGCTGGCCGGCCGCACCCTCGATGGTCCCGGCTTGGAACTGTAGTTCAGCTGCACCCTCGATGGTCCCGTCTTGGGACAAAGTTGCACTCACGATGGACCCCGACCGAGCCATGGTTGCACCCACGATGGAGTCCAGCTGGACCCCTGCTGCACCCGTGGTGGGACCCAGCTGGGCCACTGCTGACCCCATCGCCCTCTTGGCCATGGGCCAGCCGACTCATATGGGCACCCAAGCAAGGAGGTGGTCGATCACAGGCAGCCTGGACTGGGACTGGGTGCCCCCGACAACCGCTTCGACCAGAACCTCGGTGGCCTCTGGCTGTGAACCTGGAACCCCGGACTCATCTGGCAATGGTGAGCTCTCTCCGGTGACCTTGAAAAAGGACTCAGACAGAGAGGAGGAAGGGTCAGAGTCGCCGGCAGTGGCAGAACCCAGTGAGGCGAGCTCAGGTGCGGCGTTTGGCTGCAGCTGGCTCTCCTCACCTAAAGCTAGGCAAAAATGCTCAATTATGGAAAAGAGAAAGACAAAAGAGAGCACTTGCCTTAGCTCAAGCTTTAACACCGTCCAGGACTTCGGTGAGCTGGGCGATGTCTCCTCAGGTTCGGCCTCCAAAAGCTTCCGCTCAGGTGCTGACTCTGCTGTGGCAGACTCCACAGCAGGCATGATGGTCACTGCAGTCTTATTCTCCCCAGTTGCCATGATCCACACTGGTGATTCCTCTGGCGTGGCGGCTGGGATCCAGTTCCCGATTGCTGTGGGAGGACACCCCTCCCGGACCTCTGGCTCCTCCTGATCCCAACTGTCAACTGTTCCAACGATCAGGCCATCCACCTCCATGAGTGCGCGGCAGCATTCCCACCTGAGACGCATTGGATAGCCGCGTCCTCCAGCTGCATCCATCCTGGACTTCAAACCAGGTAGGGCAATATACAGTGTGTGTGTATATATATATATTTTATAGTAATATGTACATATGTATATTAGCTGCTCTTGCTTGCTTGCTTTTTTTCTTGCCTTCTGATTGTTGCTCTGAGTGTTGCTATCCCTGTGCTGTTGCAATCCTGGAATTTCCCCGTTGTGGGACTAATAAAGGCTTATCTTATCTTATCTTACACAAAAATGAGTAACACGTTACTTACTGCTTGGGCTCTTTTTGGTGGCAACTTACTGTCATGTTCACTGCGTAACTTCGCAGTGAACATATGAAATTGGCAGCGAGCCCAAAATGCAGAGTAAGTAACGTGCTTATTTACAATGGGTGAATGTGTAGAATGTCCAAATACAGTCACATGAAAAAGGGGTGAGACACTCGGCTACAAACTCAATTAGTTCAGAGAATGCTTAACGCGCTCCAAACAATCAGGAGCGGAGAAAAAGGCACAAGGACTTACAATAGCGTTGGAGCAGAAAGGCCCTGGGAAAACAACACGATCAGTCCAAGAGTGAACCCACGGAAGCGAGCCTGGATGTCTGAAGTTGACATAGCTAAGCTGCCACGCCGGCTGGTCGTACTGCCCTGCTATTTGTACAAAGCCCTAATGACAGCAAGTAGACCAGCCGTGTGGCAACAGGTGCGTGACCGATAGGACTATGTGTGTGTGCGTGAGTGTGAATGTGTGTGTGTGTGTGCGTGCGTGGATGAGTGTGTGAGTGTGTATATGGTGAACCATACAGCTGGTGGATGCCTGGTGAGGAGGAGAAGTGGCTGTGGGACTGGCGGAGAGTGAGGCTCAATCCACCAGCTGGAATTAGCTTATGCTTTCCTCATGATCGGCGGTGACTTTAATGCTCAAGTGGCAGCACGCCATTCCTACCACAGCGAAAACAATTGTAATGGCGACTTGCTCACTGAGTTTGCGCACGAGCACAGTCTTGCTCTCACTAACACCTGCTTCCAGAAGGCCAGGCGTAAACTCTGGACTCGCGGATCTCCAAGAGGTTGTACTATCTCAAATCAACTTCATCTTATGCCGCAAATGCTGGCCTAATAGTGCGAATGACTGACTCTCAAGCGCACTCCTCGTTAAATCCTATTGGTAGTGACCACAGAATTGTCACCATGATGATAAGGCTGACTGTACGTTCTTGTAAGAGTTCACAAATGAAACAGCTTAATTGGTTTGCCTTAGCCTATGATCCAGACCTTGCCATGTCAGCTGCTGCAATCCTGGAATTTCCCCATTGCAGGACTAACGGCTTATCTTGTTGTATCTTATTTTTTACAAGAATTCGTGCTGCACCTCAGCTATTTTACTTCATTTGAAATACTTTGCAGTAGTGGCAAATTTACAAAAAAGGCACAGATTTACAAGAAAAATGTTGCAGATTAATGAGTATAGGGCAAATTTGCAAGAAAAGCTTTGCAGATTATTGAGAAAAAATGTGCAAGTTTATAAGAAAAATGTTGCAAATTCATGAGAAAAATGTGCAAATTTACTAGAAAAATGTTGCAAATTCATGAGAAAAATGTGCAAATTTATGAGAAAAATGTTGCAAATTCATGAGAAAAATGTGCAAATTTATGAGAAAAATGTTGCAAATTCATGAGAAAAATGTGCAAATTTACAAGAAAAATGTTGCAAATTCAAGAGAAAAGAGCAAAATTGCAAGAAAAATGCTGCAAATTATTGAGGAAAAAAGGTACAAATTTGCAAGAAAAATGCTGCAAATTAATGAGGAAAAAGATGGAAATTTGGAAGAAAAATGTTGCAAATTCATAAGAAAAAAGGTGCAAATTTGTAAGAAAAATGTGGCAAATTAATGAGAAAAATGCAAATTTAGAAGAAAAATGTTGCAGTTTCATGAGAAAAAATGGGCAAATTTTCAAGAAAATGTTGCTGATTAATGAGAAAAAATGTGCAAATTTGCAAGAAAAATGTTGCAGTTTAATGAGAAAAAGGGGTAAATTTGCAAGAAAAATATTGCAGATTGATGAGAAGAAAGGTGCAAATTTAGAAGAAAACGGACACAAATTTCCGATATATTATTTAAGGTCTTGTGTGATTTGTGGCATAGTCCAGACTTTTTTGGCTAGAAATTTCCCAAAATGTAATTGAAGGTTCGTATTTTTCTTTGCAGAAGTTGTGCTAGACTTTCTGTTAAAGATTATGAGGTTGCCACCATCAGACCTTGAGCCTGCTGCTGCGGAGGATGGACTGATGACTTTCATTCCTCCTCCCTCACATCCCGTAATAGCCCGCTCGCTGGAACATTTTTGTTGGTGATTCAGTTTGGTGGAGGCTGTCCTCCTCCGCTTTCTGTGTGACAGTTTTCTGACTCAGTCTTATCTTTATGAAACAACAATGGTGTTGCATAATTGGTTCGATTTGACAGATTTTCACCCCATTTTTATTTAAAGTGCTCCAATTATGCCCTACTTTTTCTACATGTTGACACAGCTCATAGAAGGGTCCGAACACCTCAGAGTTTAATCTCTGCAGTATCATTTTATACAAGGGAAAGGAGCTTTCATCATAAAGCTGGGCTGCACGGTGGCGCAGTGGTTAGCACTGCGGCAGCACAGTTTACCCTTGGCCGGGGGATTGTGGGGATCGTGGGATCGTGGGTTCGATCCCAGCCCCCGACCAACAGTAATCTGTGTGGAGTTTGCATGTTCTCCCCGTGTTGCGTGGGTTTACTCCGGGATTTCTCCGGTTTCCTCCCACATGCCAAAAACATGCATGTTAGGTTAATTGGCTGTTCTAAATTGTCCCTAGATATCTGTTTCCTATAGGCCCTTAGAATAGAGGGTTAGTATTAATGAAAAGCGCTTTGAGTGGTCTTTGTGACTAGAAAAGCGCTATATAAGTGCAGGTTAGTTAGTTAGTTAGTTAGTAAAGGGCTGTTTTTATAGCATGTTGCTTTAAAATGCTAATGAGCGCCAGTTCACCCCACCCTCCCTCTTTCATCATTTCTCTGATTTATGTTTAGATGCCGACGCCATGTTGGAGGATAAGATAAGATAAGCCTTTATTAGTCCCACAATGGAGAAATTCCAGGATTGCAACAGCACAGGGATAGCAACACTCAGAGCAATAATTTGAAGAAAAGATAATACTGTAAGAGCAGTGAATATACATACAGTGGGGTAAAAAAGTATTTAGTCAGCCACCAATTGGGCAAGTTCTCCCACTTAAAAGATGAGAGAGGTCTCCAATTTTCATCATAGGTATACCTCAACTATGAGAGACAAAATAAGAAAAAAAAATCCAGGAAATCATATTGAAGGATTTTTAATGAATTAATTGGTAAATTCCTCGGTAAAATAAGTATTTGGTCAATAACAAAAGTTCATCTCAATACTTTGTTATATACCCTTTGTTGGCAATGACAGAGGTCAAACATTTTCTGTAAGTTTTCACAAGGTTTTCACACACTGTTGCTTGTATTTTGGCCCATTCCTCCATGCAGATCTCCTCTAGAGCAATGATGTTTTGGGGCTGTCGCTGGGCAACACAGACTTTCAACTCCCTCCAAAGATTTTCTGTGGGGTTGAGATCTGGAGACTGGCTAGGCCACTCCAGGACCTTGAAATGCTTCTTACGAAGCCACTCCTTCGTTGCCCGGGCAGTGTGTTTGGGATTATTGTCATGCTGAAAGACCCAGCCACGTTTCATCTTCAATGTCCTTGCTGGTGGAAGGAGGTTTTCACTCAAAATCTCACGATACATGGCCCCATTCATTCTTTCCTTTACACGGATCAGTCGTCCTGGTCCCTTTGCAGAAAAACAGCCCCAAAGTATGATGTTTCCACCCCCATGCTTCACAGTAGGTATGGTGTTCTTTCTCCTCCAAACACGACAAGTTGAGTTTTTACCAAAAAGTTCTATTTTGGTTTCATCTGACCATATGACATTCTCCCAATCCTCTTCTGGACCATCCAAATGCTCTCTAACAAACTTCAGATGGGCCTGGACATGTACTGGCTTAAGCAGGGGGACACGTCTGGCACTGCAGGATTTGAGTCCCTGGTGGCGTAGTGTGTTTCTGATGTAGCCTTTGTTACTTTGGTCCCAGCTCTCTGCAGGTTATTCACTAGGTCCCCCCATGTGGTTCTGGGATTTTTGCTCACCGTTCTCGTGATAATTTTGACCCTATGGGGTGAGATCTTGCGTGGAGCCCCAGATCGAGGGAAATTATCAGTGGTCTTGTATGTCTTCCATTTTCTAATAATTGCTCCCACAGTTGATTTCTTCACATCAAGCTGCTTACCTATTGCAGATTCAGTCTTCCCAGCCTGGTGCAGGTCTACAATTTTGTTTCTGGTGTCCTTTGACAGCTCTTTGGTCTTGGCCATAGTGGAGTTTGGAGTCTGACTGTTTGAGGTTGTGGACAGGTGTCTTTTATACTGATAACGAGTTCAAACAGGTGCCATTAATACAGGTAACGAGTGGAGGACAGAGGAGCCTCTTAAAGAAGTTGTTACAGGTCTGTGAGAGCCAGAAATCTTGCTTGTTTGTAGGTGACCAAATACTTATTTTACCAAGGAATTTACCAATTAATTCATTAAAAATCCTTCAATGTGATTTTCTGGATTTTTTTTTCTCATTTTGTCTCTCATAGTTGAGGTATACCTATGATGAAAATTGGAGACCTCTATCATCTTTTAACTGGGAGAACTTGCACAATTGGTGGCTGACTAAATACTTTTTTGCCCCACTGTATGTACACATAAATATATTTACAAAGCATGAAATATTGTAGCTAGATGGAATACACAGCATAACGGTCTATTCAGTTACCCCGAATAGTATGAATATGTACCCATACAGCATATTTTGTATTTGAATTAGCCTAGTTGTCACCCTCCATAGCGATTGATATTGTCCTAGTTGTATAATGGAGAGGACCATTATTGTGCAAGTTTGTTGCATCTTTTGCAGTCAATACTTATTAGGTCGTAAAGTTCTTTTTACGACCTCTGCGAGCAGCCCTGCTTAGGTTTTAAAGTCTGACAGCCGTAGGTAGGAAGGACCTGTGAAACCTCGGTCGTGCACCTAGAATGATGCAGCCTACTGCTAAATGAGCTCCTCAATGTGTTCAGCGTGTCCTGCATGGGGTGGGACTCGGACTACAGCAGGGATGACAGCTTAGCCACCATCCTCCTCTCTCCTATCCCCTCTACTGGGTCGAAGTGCTGCCCCAGGACAGAGCTAGCTTTCTTGATCAGTCTATTCAGTCTCTTCCTGTCGGCTACCGTGATGCCGCTGCCCCAGCAGACCACTCCAAATGTGATGGCTGATACCACCACCGAATTGTAGAAGGTCTTCAGGAGCACCCCTTGTACACCAAAAGACCTGAGCCTCCTCAGTAGGAACAGTCTGCGCTGTCCCTTCTTGTAGAGTGCGTCGGTATTGTGTGACCAGTCCAGTTTATTGTTCAAATGAACACCCAGGTACTTGTAGGATGTCACCATCTCAATGTCTGTTTTCCTGGATGTTTACTGGTGCTGTGAGAGGTTGTTCTTGCCTGCAGCAGTCCACCACCAGTTCCTTAGTTTTCCTCGTGTTGATCTGGAGGCAATTCCGATGGCACCAGTCCACGAAGTCCTGGATAAGTCCTCTGTACTCAGTGTCATCTCCATTGGAGATGAGGCCGACAATCGCAGAATCGTCAGAGAACTTCTGTAGATGGCAATGCGTTGTGTTGTGTGAGAAGTCCGCAGTATAAAGGGTGAACAGGAAGGGAGCCAGAACTGTTCCCTGGGGGGCCCTCGTACTGCAGATGATCATGTCGGGGACACAATCCTGGGTTCTCACAAACTGTGGCCGGTTTGTGAGGTGGTCCAGGATCCACGATGACAGGTGCTGATCCACCCCTGCGCACAGTAGCTTGTCCCTCAGGATCACCAGTTGGATGGTGTTGAAAGCACTGGAGAAGTCAAAGAACATGATCCTCATCGTGTTCCCAGGCTTTTCCAGGTGGGACAGGGAACGGTGTAGGAGGAAGATCATTGCATCTTCCACCCCGATGCCATGCTGGTAGATGAACTGGAGTGGATCCATCGCTGGTCCCACCAGGGGGCGGAGGTGGACAAGGAGCAGCATCTTAAGGGTCTTCATCAGGTGAGAAGTGAGAGACACTGGTCTGTAGCTGTTCAAGCCTCTGGGGTGGGAAGTCTTTGGTACGGGTACCACACAAGATGTTTTCCACAGCTGTGGTACCCTCCCCAGTTTCAGGCTCAGGTTGAAGATGTGCTCTACCATCCCACACAGCTGGTCTGCACAGGACTTGAAGAGCTTCACGCTGATGCAGTCTGGACCCGAGGCCTTCCTCACCTTGATCTTCCTCAGCTCCGCCCTCACCTGGATCTTAGTGATTGATTGATTGATTGATTTTTATTTGAACATTGTTAAAGAAAGAAAAAAAAAAAGAGGGTCAGGTTGGGGCAAGGGGGCTGTGTGCTGGGAGTTGGGGGGTGTTGGTGGAGGGGGGGTGGACAGCGGGTCTCGATGACGGTAGAGGCAGCAGTGGTTGGTGTGCAGGCGGAGGGGAGGGCAGTTGGTCAAACAATTAAAGAACAGGTTCAGATTGTTCACCCACTCCCCCCCCCCACCCCCCGTGGCCTGGGAGGAGGTATTCTGGAACCCAGAGATAGTTTTGAGGCTTGTCCAGACACCGGCGATGTCGCTCTGTTGGAGCTTGTCCTCCATCTTCTTCCTGAAGCTGTCCTTGCCTTGTCTGATCTTCCTCCTTAGCTCCCTCTGTACGAACTTCAACTTCTCCCTGTTCCCTGACCTGAAGATCCTTTTTTTTTTCCTCTCAGAAGGGGCTTTATCTCGGGGTTGATCCAGGGTTTGTTGTTTGAGCAACACTGTATGGTCTTGGTGGGTACAGTGTTGTCCACACAGAAGTTGATGTAGTCTGTGATGGTGTGAGTGAGGCCGTTGATGTCCTCACCATGTGGATTGCAGAGCTGCTTCCAGGCAGTGATTTCAAGACAGTCCTTTAGAGCGTCCATTGCATCCTCAGACCATACCTTCACCGTGCGCGTAACCGGAGGTTGTCTGTGTACTAGGGGTTTATACACTGGCAGGAGGTGAACCAAGTTGTGATCCGATCTCCCGAGTGGGGGGAGTGGCAATGAGGTGTACGCCTCCTTAGTATTTGCATAGAAATGTGTAATGTGAGCTTTTAGCTGTGGTTGTTGGACTGTGTAACATACAAACAAATATTGGTAAATATATATAAAGCACAGAATATTTAAAGCACAGAAACAACCTACTAATGGCAGCTAACCAATGCTAAATGATTAGCTTCTACAATTTTTTGTCATTTTTCAGCTTTTTTTCTTGTAAATTTGCACTTTTTTCTTACAAATCTACAACTTTTTTCTAGTAAATCTGCAACTTTTTTCTGGTAAATGTGCACTTTTTTGCCTACAAATGTGCAGTTTTTTTCTAGTAAATTTGTGCTTTTTTTACTTACAAATGTGCAACTCTTTTTTCTAATTTGCGACCTCTTATAAATTTGCGTCCTTCCATTCCTCTCCTGTGATGTGAGGGCCCACTGACCTGTGTTGCCCCTTCGTAGGCGGTGGGTCGTTCAAGTCGGCAGGGGTTCCTGGGAGACTTCAGTCCCAATTGGAGCTGTTAGAGTAAGAGGATGGGGTGGGGGGTGGGGGTGATGGAGGTTCCTTCCTCCTTATTCAGGAATCGGATGGAATCAGACCTTCATGCAGATACTTTCTTTTCTGTTTCCATTAAAGTTTTCTGATTAGGCTCTCTCCTCACATTCTCCCTCACGTCCGTCCCCCAGCTGCAGGTTTAAGGTTGCAGATGAAGAGTTGGGACTGAAATAGACCGACCTGGGTCAGGTCAAGTTTGTGTTTACCAGCCCAGTGGGTCTTTAATTGCTTTATTGAGTTCTGCTCACAGCTTTAAGGACTCAAAGGAAAAGTTCAAGTTTTTTATTTAGAAGGCTTTTTTTTTTTTGTTTGATTTTCTTCTCCTCTAAAAGTTAGACGAGGAGATTAGAGTCATGTCTGTGAACTCCAAATCTGTTTCAGAGGCAAATTAAATTGGCTGGAACTTTGAAGACATGCAGACTTTACGGATTTATAAGCTCTGTCAGTGGCCAGAACTCCAGAGTTTTGTCTACATCTCAAGGAGTGAGATGAGTAGGGAGGGGGTTTAATGCTTCTTAATTCTAAGAAAATGCTAGCCAAAGGGCTAAAATAGCCAAAACATTAGCATACTCATTAGCGTGCTCAATATAAGGTCAAAGCTGAAAAATGGAAGTTTGAATGCTAAAATGGTCTAATTATTAAAAATGTTAGCATAAGAGCAGAAATTGGTTCAGGTTAACCTCTTGCACTCCGGGATACCACGGGCTGTCATGTCTCTGCATCCTAGGGCGCACACTGTGCGTCCTAGGGCGCTCTGAAAAAAAAAAAGCTGCAGACACAGCCGCAAACAGAAAGCCAAAGGAGTGCTTTGATTGGTTTAGATTTGATTGACCTCTCATTCGACTAATAAGAGCCTTGTATTGGGTTTCTGAAACCTTGAAGAACCAATGACTGAAAACCTAGCAAGAAGGACCCGCCTACCAACGGCTACGAATGCAGCGAGCCAGTTGAAGCAGAGAAGTTCCACGATTGAAAGCATGTGTCCCGTGCGTTTGACTGTGCAGCTGGCCTCATTATTAAACGGTAATTCCAGACATAACACAAACAGCACTTGCTGCGGCCAAGGGGAATCATGCAAATGGAAGAGTTGAATAAATCAGCGTTTGGTGGCTGGAGATATGCTCATTACTTTGAATATGTTGAGCGAAAGGACAAGAACATGACAGTAACGTGCAAACTTTGTCCGGGCAAACTTTTAAACTAAATTACCCTGGTAACTTAGTTTAAAAGTATATTCAAAAAACCATGTTGTTTTCCTTAAAACTTTCATTATAATTTGACGTTCAAGTTTTATTTTTCTTTCAAACAGTGATTTGTATTTACACTGGATGGCAGGAACTGCCCATTTTTTAAAGGTTTAATTCTTAAAATGTTGAAAAATGAAGTTTGCACTTGGCCACAATATATAAAAGGGACATAGCTTTGTGCAATGTTTTCAAGCTTTTATTTTGTGAAATTTGCATACTCCCAGTGCTGTTTTACATTCCTGTTAAGTGCTGTCAGGGAGATTTTAATTTTGCATTAAAGACAGAAGAGTAAAAAAGCTTAGACTTTCTCATTTGTTAGTCTAGGCTATAAAAATGTGTAGTTTGGGCGTATACAGTTTAACTTATGAGGAAATATGGTATATTTCACTGACTCTATCTGAAAGTAATCCAGAAGTAATCTGTAATTGATTACTTTTGACAATGAGTAATTAAGGCCTGAGCCCTCCACTCAGCCAGGTCTGCGCTCTCAAAGGGAATTAAGAGAGTGAAGCGCGCCTATGCGGAGAAAATCCAGGGACACCTCTGTGACACTAGGAACACCAAGCAGATGTGGCAGGGAGTTCGGACACTGACGGGCTATAAGTTTAGGCAGGGGGTCGATGATGATGACGCTTCGCTTCCAGACAGGCTCAACGACTTCTTTGCACGTTTTGAAGCATCAAACCCGACAATCAGAGGGAGGGCTGGCCCACCCCCACCATCGGTCGGACCAGCTTCTACCATCAACACAGCGGACACATGGAGGACCCTAACCAGAGTCAATCCACATAAAACTGCAGGTCCGGACAACATCCAAAGGACGTGTGCTCCAAGACTGCGCGAGCGAGTTGGCGGATGTCCTGACTGATATTTATAACATCTCCCTGAGTCAGGCCATCGTTCCCAGATGCTTCAAGACCTCTATCATTGTACCGGTGGCAAAGAAACCAGTTGTGTCCTGTTTGAATGACTATCGTCCTGTTGCACTGACACCAATTGTAATGAAGTGTTTTGAACGGCTTGTCAAACCACACATTACAGCCTGCCTCCCTGCATCACACAACCCGCTCCAGTTTGCATATCGTTCAAACCGCTCCACGGAGGATGCTATAGTCACCACCCTACACTCTGTCATCACCCACCTGGACCAGAAAGACACCTACGCCAGACTCCTGTACATTGATTTCAGTTCAGCATTCAACACCATTATTCCCCAGAGACTGATGGAGAAATTACTCCTTCTTGGTCTGAACACCGCCACGTCTCTGGTTCCTGGATTTCCTGACTGAGAGACCCCAGTCTGTCCGGGTTGGAAACAACATCTCCAACTCTGTCACGCTGAGCACTGGATCCCCTCAAGGCTGTGTACTCAGTCCACTATTGTTTACACTTCTAACACATGACTGTGTATCCAGACATGAGGGGAACCAGATTATTAAGTTTGCAGACGACACCACGGTGGTGGGACTTATTCAGAGGGATGAGGAATCAATGTACAGGGAAGAAGTGAGAGACCTGGAGGGCTGGTGCGGGGAGAACAATCTGGTGCTCAACGTGGACAAAACGAAGGAGATGATTATCGACTTCTGGCGATCACAGCCTGAACACGTCCCCCTCAGCATCAGCGGCTGTTTAGTGGAGAGAGTGGAGAACATCAAGTTCCTCGGAGTGCAGATCTCGCAGGACCTGACCTGGAGCAAGAATTCCTTGGGGATCAGGAAGCGGGCTCAGCAGAGACTGCACTTCTTGAGGAAACTCAAACAGGCCTCTCCCCCCATCTGCATCCTCAGGACCTTCTACAGAGGTGTGGTGGAGAGTGTTCTGACGTACTGCATTGCTACATGGTACTCCAGCTGCAGTCGTCGGCCTCCGTCGGTCTATGATGACCATGGAAGAGAATCCTAAACGTCTACTCTGCTGGAACAGCACCGCCTGTGGCTGAACAGGCTGATGCGCACCGGTGTTCTACCTTCCAGTGTTGGGCGTTGGTAGGATTCAAGCCTGGGCAGGAAGATATGGAGGACAAGATGTTACCCATGCAGCATGTCCCTCCTCTCCACATCACTGATGAATCCAAAGGAACAGCAGGGCTGCTATAGTTTGGCACCAGCGTCGTCGCAGGAGCTGCCATAACGATGTTGAGCACAACAGAGAACTGCCTTAGGGGCTCCGACTCCGGATTTTTCCTCAGGGTTGACTCCCGAAGCCTTTCCCGTGACCGGGTGTGCCACAAGGCAGTGGAGGTTTGAAATCAGGGTTTACCTTCCCCTAGATGGGCTACCTTCCCAGGTTGACGAGCCACCATCTACCCGAAGCATCTGTTTTTAAGGCGCCAGAGATCCGCCCTCGCCCCTTCTCCTATTAGTAAAAGCGGTTCCGCCGGGCTTAGAGACTAAACCACACGGGCAGGCTAGGAGTTGGACTTAGTTGTCAGAGGCTTTTCGAGACGCACGCCATAAGGAGCATTTTATGAGCACTGGGAGCTTAACCCCAGTGCCGCTTCTGGCTATGACAACCTTGGAACCTTGGAACTCCAGCTGCAGTATGTCAGACAAAAAAGCCCTGCAGAGGACAGTCAAGGGAGCTGAGAGGGTAATTGGAGTCTCCCTCCCCTCTGTCCAAGAACTTTTTCAGAACCGTTGTAGGAGCAGGGCACTGAACATTGTCAAGGACCGTTCTCACCCTCTGCATAAACACTTTGAACTTCTGCCATCTGGCAAACGATTCCGGAGCATCAGAGGCAGAATCACCAGACTGATCAACAGCTTCCTTCCACAAGCTGTTAGGATGCTGAACAGTTGACCCGGAATCTCTCATATTCACTACTGCACCTATGTACATTACGTGCATTATTTGTATATTAGTTAGTTTTTTCAAGTATGTCTCAGGGATGTGTGAATGGGTGGGGGGGGGGGGTGAAGATATGTGTGAGTGTGTCTTAAATCATGTTCTTCTACTTATATGGATGCCGAGAGAAACGCAATTTCATCTTGCCTGCACTACAGTTGTATGTACAGCAATATGACAATAAAGGTTTTTTTTTTCCACAATATCTTTATTGAACCTTTTTTTTTTTTTTTAAAAACATGATACAAACAATCAAACACTAACACTAAAGTACTACAAAAAAAAAAAAAAAAAAAAGATGCACTAAAAACACCAACAATCACCAGCAAAATCAAATCTTCAACAATGCTCCTCTGTTTAGTCTAGACAATCCAATACATGAGTATACATATTATGTTCACCAGTTTGGAATTTACAAGGTCCACACACATCATTCACCTTCTTCTTCAAAAGTTATGTTTAAATTTTTTACATAATCAATAAAAGGTCTCCATATATTCTCAAACACAATTTCCTTTGATTTCAGTATATATGTTATTCTTTCTAATGGAAGGTTTGTTAACATCTGTCTTAACCACTGAGTCACATCTGGTCTATGAGTCTTTTTCCATAATAGTGCAATACATTTTTTGGCATTAAGCAAACTGAGGTCTATGAATGTTCTTTCACTTTTATTAAAATTATGCTTTTCTGGGTACAGACCCAACAAAAACAATTTAGGATTCAATATGATTTGTTTTGAGATATTTTTTCAATTGTTACCCTCACCTCTTCCCAAAACATTCTTATTAATCTACATTCCCATACACAATGAAATAGAGTTCCTTTACTTTCCATGCATTTTGTGCATGTATCTGGTATATTTTTGTTATATTTATTTAACTCCTCCGGTGTAACATACATCCGCATTAACCATTTGAAATGTATCAATTTAAGGCGTACATTTATTGATTTGGTTTGAGCTTCTGTACAAGCCAATTCCCATTGTTCCTCTGAAATTTCAGTTTGCAGATCTTCTTTCCAGTAGTTTAATCTTTTCAGTGAATTTTCACTTGAAGATAGTGTCAATGAGTTATAAAACTCTGAAATAATACCCTTTCTTTTACTATCTTTCATCATCATTTTTTCCAAGGATGAATAAATAGGTCGAGTGAGAGCTTTATTTTGATTTGATCGAATAAAGTTTCTAAGTTGAAGATATTTAAAAAAATGTGTTCTATTGAGATTAAATTTGATCCTCAGCTCTTCAAAAGACATTATGTTATCTGCACATGGCAAATATAAATCCTGAATCTTTTGTATCCCTTTTAAATTCCATACTTTAAATACAGCGTCCGCTCTCCCTGGTTTAAAATATTGATTACCCCATATTGGACTAAATTGTGACAATAACTGTGGTTCTTTTAAATAGTTTTTAGCTTCACACCATATTTTGATCATATGCTTTACAAATGGATTTTTAACTTGTTTTTGTAATTTTTTTGCCGAATCTGAGTATATGAATATGGGAAGAGGTAAAGGTAAATTGTATGATTCCATTTCAGTCCAGTGAGGGAGATCATTTGATGAAAAATAATATGTCATAGACCTCAGTTGTGCCGACCAATAATACAACATAAAATTTGGACATTTCAGACCTCCACGATCAAATGGTAAATATAATAAAGACAGACGTAATCTAGCCCTCCTGTTGTTCCATATAAATTCCACTAACTTTTTTTTTATTCTTGAGAATAAATCTAAAGGTGGTGATAAGGGAATGTATTGAAATAAATAAAGTATTTTAGGTAAAATATTACTTTTAAGTATATTGATTCTCCCGATCATCGACATTGGTAGTGACATCCATCTCTGAGTTAACTCATTGATATCTGTCATTAAGGCTTCATTGTTGACACTGGCGACTGATTCTAGCTTAGGCATAATTTGGATTCCTAAATATTTAAACTGATTTACAACATTGAATTGATTTACCTCAGGGGCTGGGTAATTTCTCTGGGTCTCATTTAGCATTAATATTGAAGATTTAGTTTTATTTATTTTATATCCTGATATTTCCCCAAAATTCTTTATTAAATTCAACAAGGTTGGAATTGATTTTTTTAGATTCGACATAAACAAAATTATGTCATCGGCGTACAGGGAGATTTTATGTTCTGTTGGTCCAACTTTAATTCCATATATTTGTGAATGTAAACGTATCGCTATCGCTAAAGGTTCAATTGCCATAGTAAACAGTAAAGGTGAAAGTGGACAGCCTTGTCGACATCCTCTATTGATTTTTATTGGTTTTGAAATATTGTTATTTGTTAGGATTTCTGCTGTAGCATTATTGTATATTATTTGAACCCATTTTATGAAATTATTTCCAAGTCCAAACCTTTGTAGGACTTCAAAAAGAAAGGGCCATTCAACTCTATCAAAGGCCTTTTCGGCGTCCAATGATAGGAGAGCTGTATCCGGTGCTTCTTTATTAAAATAAATAATATTAAATAGTCTTCTTACATTATGGAAGCCTTGTCTACCCTTTATAAAGCCATTCTGATCTCGATTAATAATATTTGGTAAAATTTCTTGTATTCGTCTTGCTAAAATTTTACAGATTATCTTAAGGTCGGCGTTTAATAGGCTTATTGGTCTCATATTTTCACATTTATTAGAGGGCTTACCTGGTTTTGGCAGCAGTATAATTAAGGCATTATTTATGTATGATGGTAAATTATTATTTTGAAATGCTTCTAAAACCATTTCCAAAAAAGGTTTTATTAATTTATTCTTAAATTTTTTATAAAGGTCAACTGGAAGACCATCTGGTCCTGCACTTTTTCCTGATTTCATATTATCAATGGCTAGCCCAACTTCTTCTTGACTAATTTTAGACTCCAATATCTCCCTGTTTTCATTTGGTATACACGGTATAGATAGTTCGTTCAAAAACCCATTTAGTTTTGTTAAATCAGGTTCATTTTTGGTATCATATAATTTTTCATAGTAATCTCTAAAGGCTCTATTAATTTCTAAAGGATCTATAACTACCTGTCCGTTACTTATAATACTAACTAACTAACTAACCTGCACTTATATAGCGCTTTTCTAGTCACAAAGACCACTCAAAGCGCTTTCATTAATACTAACCCTCTATTCTAAGGGCCTATAGGAAACAGATATCTAGGGACAATTTAGAACAGCCAATTAACCTAACATGCATGTTTTTGGCATGTGGGAGGAAACCGGAGAAATCCCGGAGTAAACCCACGCAACACGGGGAGAACATGCAAACTCCACACAGATCACTGTTGGTCGGGGGCTGGGATCGATCCCACGATCCCCACAATCCCCCGGCCAAGGGTAAACTGTGCTGCCGCAGTGCTACCCACTGCGCCACCGTGCAGCCCACTGGTAATTGGTGTTTTAATTTCCAATTGTTTAATCTGCCATGCTAATAATTTTCCTGATTTTTCACCTTGTTCATAAAAAGATTGTTTCAATCTTAGAAGACTCGAGGCAGCTCTATTCGCTGATTTTTTGTCGTATTCAGCTCTCAAAATCAGTAATTCATTCTCCAACCTTGGGTCACTTCCTGCATACACTTTTTCCTGAAGACTTTTTATTTTATGTTCCAATTTAGCTCTCTCCTCTCGAGTCTTCTTAGATTTTGATCCTGTATAACTAATAATATGTCCCCTAATAAAAGCTTTGAAAGCCTCCCACTTTACACATGCTGATGTTTGTGTAGTATTGATGTCAAAGAACTCGTCTATCTGTTTTTCTATATACTTGACAAATTCCTCATCCTGAAGCCATTTATGCTGAAATTGCCATCTACCTGATTCCTTTGTCAATTTTTTATCTACATATATTAGACAACAGGGTGCATGATCAGAGATCACGATGTTATCATAAAAGCAGTTTTGAATCTTGGACCTTAATTCTGTGGAAATCAAAAAATAATCAATACGTGAGAATGTCTTGTAGGTACTGGAATAACAAGAATAGGCTTTAACTTGTGGTTTCATTTCTCTCCATATATCTAACAATCTCAATTCTTTCATAAAATGATTAATAGTCATCCTACATCCAATGTGCGTACAATCCAGTCCTGTTGATCTATCCACACCTGGATTCAATGTACAATTAAAATCCCCTGCTATTATATGTTGCCCTGTAAGTGATGATAAGATGAGAAATAAATTAGCAAAGAACTTCTGATCATCTATATTGGGACCATATAAGTTCACAAGATTTATATTTTCTAATAGCAAAGAACCTTGAATGATTACATATCTTCCAAATTTGTCTCCAATTACATTTTTCACTTGAAAAGGAACTGATTTATGTATGAGAGTCATAACTCCCCTGGCTCGGGATGAAAATGAAGAGGTGAATACACTTCCCTGCCATCTACTCCTAATTCTTTTAACATCCTCCTCTATCAGATGAGTTTCTTGTAAAAACACAATTCTTGAACCCATGTCCTTTATTTTATTCATAACTTGTTTAAGTTTTTTTAAATTTTGTAGACCTCTGCAATTCCATGAAGTTAAATTAAGATTAACACTTTGGTCCATGATCAATAGAGAGTTTGGGATTACCTTGCAGTGTAAACATGCTCATACAGAGAAGCAAAAACATGAGTGGTTGAACATTCATCCTACAAACTACACACAAACAAATTCCCCCTTCCCACACTTGTGGCAAACCCCCCAAAATCAAAAGAAAAATTCTGTCTCCCGATATAGCCATCGACCGTTCCACACCCACGGGGAACAGCCTAAGCCACTCCTTCTTCATCCTCCCAATCACCCCAACTCTACTGCTTTTAATGACGTAACATTAACTCTCCTCTGTAGTTTTCCAACTTAACTCCAAAATTTTTAACAACTTTGTACATCATAGTTTTTTTTTTGTTTATTTTGTTTTTGTTTTGTTTTTTTAATATATAATACAATCTATATTTTGTAAACTTACTATTTACTTCAAGTCAGTCAGATGCCTGTGCAAATGCTTAATTATTCTACCTTATATTTTGTTCATGCTTAGCTCCCACCAGTCTCTTCTTCTTCTTTGATCTTCTTGATGAACTCCTGCGCCTCCTCTGGGGTCTTGAAGATGTGGGTTCTGCCCTCATACGTGGTCAGCAGTCTCGCAGGATAGATTACACCATGACGAATCCCAAGGTTGCGCAGCTCCTTACGTACGGGATCAAACTGCTTCCTCAATTGCTGGATTCCTGTAGCCAAATCTGGGTAGAACCGCACCTGCTGGTCCTGGTGTTTAATCTCTCCTTTTTTAGCTCGTGCAGCGTTGAAGATCTTCATCCTGTCTCTGTTGCTAAGAAACTTCATAATTAAGGTCCTCGGCGGTCCCTTATCTCTCCGTGGGCCAATACGATGTGCTTTTTCCAGAACCACTGCTGATTGCAACTCCTCGCTGCCCAGCACCTCCGGAATCCACTTTTCCAGAAAGGAACATACGTCCCGACCTTCTGATTCCTCTGGAAGACCCACCAGCCTCAAATTATTCTGTCTCGACCGAGATTCCAAATCCAAAATATTATCTTCCAGAGATTTATTTTTTTTTTCCAAAGTGCGCACCTTTAATTGAAGACGGGTGACGTCATCTTCAGCACTAGCGAGACGGAGCTCCATCTGCGCCGTTCGTTCTACACAGTCACCCAATTCCTTTCTTATTCCTTCCAACGCTGTCATAATCCCGTCAAATCTAGAGGAAAAGTCCGCTCTCATTGAACTCATGGCAGCCATCAGCGCATCTGCGCCATTCCCCGCAGATATCGCAGCGTTGCCAGCCTCCTCCGCCATATATGGAGTTTTGTTTACTGCGTCACAGACCTGAAAGTCCGTTAATTTGGACTGTTTCGGCGGCTCGCTTTTTCCTTTTCCTGGTTTTCCAGCCTTAGGCTTCGCCGACATATCTTCGCCCAAATGCTGGGATACGTTCTGTCCCAAATGAGAGAGTTATTTGCTGATTTTTTTTTTCCAGGAGCAGAGCAGAGCGAGACACGTCCGTCCTACGTGGCAGCCATAACCGGAAGTCCTTTACCTGGTTTTCTAGCCTTAGGCTTCGCCGACATATCCTCGCCCAAACGCTGGGATACGTTCTGTCCCAAATGAGAGAGTTATTTGCCGATTTTTTTCTCCAGGAGCAGAGCAGAGTGAGACACGTCCGTCTTACGTGGCAGCCATAACCAGAAGTCGACAATAAAGGTTGATTTGATTTAAATAAAGTAAGGGATTACATTTTTAAAAAGTAACTAGTAATTGGTAATGGATTACTTTTTTGAGTAACTACCCACAACACTGTGCAGTTCTTACTGAAACCTTCTTATTCTTCATCTGAAGATGCCTATTGGAAGATGGCAAAAAGAACATAAGTATAAGTGGAGACACCGGTTGATTACTAACTTGCCAACTAGCAGTTAATTTACTTTCAGAATGAGTTATCCATCAGTTTAGGTTGAAAATTTGCAGCATACCCTTTCTGCTGAAGCTTCAGTGTAGTGCATGATTCTGACTCTTCATCTGAGATGCCTGTAAGATGAGAACGTAAAAGCAGGTAAAGAACTAGCTAGCTAGCTACTTAGCAGTGCTCTTGGCTGTCCAAGAAACGGCAACAGATTTCTGATATGTCATTTCAAAACTCGGGTATGATTTATGACTTTCTATTGATTTTTGACCAAAATCGCTCAGATCTGATTTAATATTTTCCTGATCATGAAATGCTTCCCCGTTTCCAGTTGTTACGAAACCTTAACACTAACATTGCCCTCAGATCAGCTCCTCACTTAAAACACATGAATATGTCGCATTGACACTAATTAACCTCAACAAACAAGCGTCCACCTGCTCGTTATAGTCCGTGAGCTGAAGGGCCGTGCAGCGCCGCTGCCGCTGCTGTCACACTGTGTCATTCACTCAGACTGACTGTTGGTGCTTTAATGGACTTCATAGCTCAGCAGGTTTCTGAGTCACAGCAGCATGTGGACAGAAGTGCAGCAGAGCTCAGTGGGTATCCATGGTAACAGCTGGACGAGAAGTGTTTTAAAATAGAAGACGTCACAAAATAAGTTGATAACATGGTTTCCTCCATGGGGAGTGTAAAAAAAGTTTAAAAAAGAAAAGATGATAGATGGAGGCTGAGCTAAATTTTGCACTTTTTAAATTAAATAAACAAATTTGCAACTCGCTATCATTTGTTAGCAAGGATAGCATCATGTAGCGTAGTTATTGTGTTTGGCTACATCTTGGCTACCGTGTGAATCATAGTGATGATCTGGTGTGTGTTATTATTAATTTATGTATGCAGCATACTGTGGCTGGTGTTGTTAGTATGCTTAGCTTAGCCTTGCCTAGCCTAGTTTAGCCGTGTTGCTTGCATCATTTATCCATTCTGAATTGAGTTGGGCTTTAATGAACCTCTAAAATAAACCCAAACATGTGTCTAAGTCCCAGTGAATATGCCACTTATTTTATTATTAACTTATGTGTGCATCCATCAGTTGTTGCTGATAGCGTTACTGCTAGTTTTCTCTCCTCTCGCAAGCTGTCCGCGTGGACTAGATTAGAACCTCACTAATTGTTCCCGAGCTTTTGTAGATTCTTCCAGTACTCTACAGTCAAGAGAGAAACTGTCACTCTGACAGTTCCTGAGAATTATGTAGGGGCAAATGTTTCAGCGAAAGCTTAATCTTCACAGCTCAAAAGCGCAGCGTTATTGTGCGCTGCGGCTTTAACTGTTTCTCTGAATGGAGCATTAGTGGTCAGAACAAACGGAGCTGGAATCAGAAGTGGCTGCTGCCTGATTAAATTGGGGCAGGAACAATGGGCTGATTGTGGTGGAGTCTTAGAAACGTTTTCTCCCGGAGCTGACTCACTCAGGAAATAATGGGCTCTAATCGAAGCTGACTGTGAGGTAACACTGACACTGAAATGTTGAACCTGTTTCAGTGTTTGTGTCTGTAGAAGGAAAATTAGAATGGATGAGTTTGGTTTTTTTCACTGGCAATCTGATCCCTTTTTATTGTAATTTAGATTTGTTTTAAAATTTTGTTTGTTTTCAGCAACCTTTTGAAAAAAAGTGTAGCGTAGATGTCAAAAACAGTTGTTTTTTCCTTATAAATGTGCAATTTTAGACACAGTATATACAGAAAATGAAATATAAACATAAATTTGCAACATTTTTCTCAAAAATTTGCAACTTATTTCCTATAAGTTTGTAACTTTCCCCCATAAATTTGCAGTTTTTTCAGTGAATTTGCAGACTTTTATAGTAGATTTGAAACTTTTTTCATATAAATGTACAACTTTTTTCTCAAAATTTAAAATGATTTATACACACACACACACACACACACACCTTTTGTACATAGTCCCTGAAAGAAATAAACATATATTTGCAAATTTTTTCTTTAAAATTTGCAACTTTATTGTCAAAAATTTTCAACCTTTTTTTTCATTAAAATTTGGAACTTTTTTCTCAAAAATTTGCAATTTGTTTCTTTGAAAAAAGCATAGCGTAGATGGCAAAAAAAAAAATCTCATAAATGTGCAATTTTATACAAAGTACAGTACATACTGTTGATACCATCTAACTGCACTGCTCCTGCACTGTGTATATACAGTCATGTGAAAAAATTAGGACACCCTGTATAAGCCTGTGTGGTTTTTTTTTTTTTAACAGATAAGCTAAGATAAGATAAGCCTTTGTTAGTCCCACAATGGGGAAAATCCAGGATTGCAGCAGCACAGGGATAGGAGCATTCAGAGCAATAAACAATAAGATAAAATAATAAGAACAAATGAATATACATATGTACAAAGATATATACAGTATTGCATTGTGCGCAAGTATTGCAGCTAGATGGTTTAGACAGCATTACGGTCTGTTAAGTTACCTCGCAGCATAACAATATATACCCATACAGTATATTTCGTATTTGAATCAGCTGTGTTGTCAACCTCAGTAATGATTGATATTGCCTAGTTGTATAATGGGACCATTTATTGTGCAAGGTTGTTATGTTTTGTACATTCAATACGACCTCTACGAGCAGCCCTGGTTAGGTTATAAAGTCTGACAGCTGTACATAGGATGGACCTGCGGAACCTCTCCGTTGTGCACCTAGGATGGCACAGCCTACCGCTAAATGAGCTCCTCAGTGCGTTCAGCGTGTCCTGCATGGGGTGGGACTTGGACTGCAGCAGAGATGACAGCTTAGCCACCATCCTCCTCTCTCCTAACTCCTCCACTGGGTTGAGGCCCTGCCCCAGAACAGAGGTAGCTTTTTTGATCAGTCTGTTCAGTCTCTTCCTGTCGGCTGCCGTGATGCCGCTGCCCCAGCAGACCACTTCAGATGTGCTGGCTGATGCCACCACCAAATCGTAGAAGGTCTTCAGGAGTGCCCCTTGCACTCCAAAAGACCTGAGCCTCCTCAGAATCAGGAGGAACAGCCTGCATTGTCCCTTCTTGTAGAGTGCATTGGTGTTGTGTGACTAATCCAGTTTGTTATTCAGGTGAACACCCAGGTACTTGTAGGATGTCACCATCTCAATGTCTGTTCCCTGTATGTTTACTGGTGCTGTGAGGGGTTGTCCATGCCTGCAGCAGTGCACCACCAGTTCCATAGTTTTCCTCACATTGATCTGGAGGCAGTTCTGATGGCACCAGTCCACGAAGTCCTGGGTAAGTCCTCTGTACTCCGCATCATCTCCATCAGAGATGAGGCCGACAATCGCAGTTTCATCAGAGAACTTGTGTAGGTGGCAGTGTGGTGTGTTGTGTGAAAAGTCCGCAGTATAAAGGGTGAACAGGAAGAGAGCCAGAACTGTTCCCTGGGGTCCCCGTACTGCAGATGATAGTGTCAGACACACAGTCCTGGGTTCTCACAAACTATGGTCGGTTTGTGAGGTAGTCCAGGATCCACGGTGGAAGGTGCTGGTCCACGCCTGCGCACAGTAGCTTGTCCTTCAGGATCATGGTGTTGAAAGCACTGGAGAAATCAAAGAACATGATCCTCACAGTGCTACCAGGCTTCTCCAGGTGGCACATGGAACGATGTAGGAGGAATATCACTGCATCCTCCACCTCGATGCCATGCTGGTAGGCGAACTGAAGTGGATCCATTGCTGGTCCCCCCAGGGGACGGAGGTGGACGAGGAGCAGCCTCTCCAGGGTCTTCATGAGGTGTGATGTGAGGGCCACTGGTCTGTAGCTGTTGAGGTCCTTGGGGTGGGGGGTCTTTGGTATGGGTACCACACAGGATGTTTTCCACAGCTGTGGTACCCTCCCCAGCTTCAGGCTCAGGTTGAAGATGTGCTCCACAATCCCACACAGCTGGTCTGCGCAGGACTTGGGGAGCTTTGAACTGATGCAGTTCAGACCCGAGGCCTTCCTCGCCTTGATCTTCCTCAGCTCCACCCTCACCTGGGTCTTAGTGAGGGTCAGATTGGGGCTGGGGGGCTGTGTGCTGGGAGTGAGGGGTGTTGGGGGGAGGCCATGGACAGCAGGACTAGATGACGTTGGAGGCAGTAGTGGTTGGTGGGCAGGCGGAGAAGATGGCAGTTAGTCAAACCTATTAAAACAGGTTCAG
Organism: Pholidichthys leucotaenia; assembly: GCA_020510985.1. Lineage (NCBI taxonomy): Eukaryota > Metazoa > Chordata > Actinopteri > Cichliformes > Pholidichthyidae > Pholidichthys > Pholidichthys leucotaenia. The sequence continues at coordinate 428,249,522 of CM035837.1, read as the reverse complement.
GTTGTTCACCCACTCCCTGCCCCCCGTGGCCTGGGAGGAGGCATTCTGGAGCCCAGAGATGGTTTTGAGGCTTCTCCAGACCCCGCTGATGTCACTCTGTTGCAGCTTGTCCTCCATCTTCTTCCTGTAGCTGTCCTTACCCTCTCTAATCTTCCTCCTTAGCTCCCTCTGTACAGACTTTGTCCCGACCTGAAGATCCTTTTCTTTTCTCTCAGTAGTGACTTTATTTCATGGTTGATCCAGGGTTTGTTATTTGAGAAACACCGTACGGTCATGGTGGGTACAGTGTTCTCTACACAGAAGTTGATGTTGTCTGTGATGGTGTGTGTGAGGCCATCAATGTCCTCACCATATCGATCACAAAGCTGCTTCCACACAGTGGATTCAAAACAGTCCTTTAGATCTCCTCAGACCATACTTCCACTGTGCGGGTAACAGGAGGTTGTCTGTGTACCAGGGGTTTGTACACAGGCAGGAGGTGAACCAGGTTGTGATCCGATCTCCCGAGCGGGGGGAGTGGTGAAGAGGTGTAAGCCTCCTTAGTGTTTGTGTAAAATAAGTCCAGTGTTTTATTGTCTCTGGTGTGGCACGTGACATACTGGGTGAATGTGGGCAGAATGGAGGACAGTGAAGTATGGTTAAAATTACCAGAGATGAGGAAGAGAGCATTTGGGTGCTGTGTTTGCAGTCTGCTAGTGACTGAGTGGACGTGCTGTCTCAGCGTTCACGGATGGATTTACATCAATAACAATGCAGACGACATGTGAATATTCCCTTGGGAGGTATGCCGGTCGAATGCATAACAGCTAGCAACTCATTGTCCTTGCTGCAGTGTTGTTCTTTAATTGTGATGTGTCCAGGATTACACCATCTGTTGTTCACATACATTATCAGCTCCCCACCTCTGCTCTTCCCGCTATCTGGTGTCCAATCCGCCCATATTGCGTGGAAACCCTCCAGATCGATGTTAGCGTCTGCTGCTAGTTCTGTTAGCCACGTCTCAGTAAACAACATAATGCTAATCTCTCTGAAGACGCTCTCATACCGGGACATAGCCGACAGTTTGTCAGTCTTGTTAAGTAGCGATCTCACATTTCCCATGATAACGGATGGAAGGACGGGTCTGTACCCTGTTTTCCTCACGTGTCGCTTCACTCCAGCTCGACATCCCCGTCATTTTCCCCTGATTTCTCTTGGTATGTCGAGTTTTTGCATTAGCACCGTGGGGCAGTTTAATGCTAACAGCTGACTCCTACTGTAAACAATAGGTCCTCCACACACTGGGTCTGGAGACATTTGTGATGCGAGCCAAAAGATGACTAATCTCAGCACCAGTGTGGTGATCTGTGTGTCCTTGGCATCCGTGGTGGATACGGGGTCGCAGGATCAGAAAGTTGTGGCCAGAAAAAAAGATAGTAAATAAAAAAGCAAGAAAGAAACTCAGAATTGAGCCGCTGCTACAATAAAGCAGCCGACTTATGTGGCACCGGAAGTTAGAAGTAGTATTTGGACATATGGATTAGGGATGGGCATAATTTACCGATTAACCGATAATTGATCATTAAGAATTTCACCGAGGAAGTTCATTTTCGTCGACAAACCGTTTTTTTTTTTTTTAAACAATCCGAGGCCTAGTGTACGGCCGTCCTCAAACAATGCAATGGCAAAATTTGGGCACCAGGGGGCAACATTACACCATCGCCGTACCCTGGCGTGCCTCAGTTGATACACGCGGGCTTCCGTAGGGCAATCGCCAAATCATTAAGCGGTTACGGCGAAGTGTTGCGTGGGACCATTTCAATTTAAAAAATGACCAGGTGTACTGCAATCACTGCAATGCAGCATACAAATATACCTCATCGACAGGGTCCATGGAACACCCTTATTACGCAAAGAAACCGCCAACAGTGGTTGCGCGCTGAGTAATGGCGGTCGTGAAGATTCTTTTTTTTTTTCAGAAACTTTATTGAGAAGGTCATGAAGATTCGGTGTACACACGTCGAGGGAAGCTGCAGGAGGCGGCGTAGTAGCTCGACGGGAAGACTATTTCGCACAAAATGGCACAAGAGAACAGCAAAAAGTTCTGCGCGGCTAGACTAAGTAACACGAGCGATAGAGCAATGAATGCGGTCTTCGTTTGTTGGGTGGCCGCTCGGCAGGGAGACAAGGTGGGTAAAACGTCACGGCCAATCAGCTTGCGGGGTGAAACGTCTCGGCCAATCAGCTTGCGAGATTCCCGAGCCGAGCCAACACGAGAACAGAGAGAGGGCTCTCCGTGCACCTGATGTTATAATGTAGTCTACCTGCCTTGTTACGTACCTAAAAATGTTAATGATTAACCGATTATTAATCATTAATTCTCCCGACGATCGGTGAAGAAAATTTCACCGAATGCCCATCCCTAATATGGATATTTATTATCAATGTTAAAAACACTGGGGGATTCATGTAATACAACTAAACCATCAAAAATGAATTAAGACTTTTTTCAAATTTTCTGTAAAATGTAATTCCAAACAAATGGTGAGGAATAAATTAGGACACCCCCCATCTTTTTTAGGACACCCACACATTCATTCCCACTTAAAATGGCTAAAATAAATGTTAAAAAATGCAAATAAAAACAAAAACAAGGTTAGACATAGATAGGTGAACATTTCTTAATAAAGAACTGAATATTTAATGGCGTGTCCTAATTTTTTCACATGACTGTAACTGTACATATGTATATTTATTTACTGCTTTGGCAAACCAATTCTTCTTACCTTATTTACTGTTGCTCTGAGTGCTGCTATCCCTGTACTGCTGCAGTCCTGGAATTTCCCCATTGTGGGACTAATAAAGACTTAAAGTGAAATGAACACCAGTCATTTCTCATAATTTTGCACTGTCCATTGCTGTGGATGGTTGACCCCAGGTATTTAAACTCATCCACCTTCACTACCTCTCAAAGCTGATCCCTGATGTAACTCCAGCCATACCATGAATCCATCTGTCACTCCTACAGAATACCTCACCACTGTCCCCGCTGTCCTTATGCATGCCCTGCACCACCCTCACATTCGTCTCTGCCACTCCTGACTTCTTCATACTGTACCACACTTCTTTTTTTCTATAAATTTGCAACTTTTTTCTGAAAAATGTATTTTTTTCCTATAAAATTGCAACTTTTTTATTGAAAATTTTCAACTTTTATCCTTTAAATCTGCAACTTTTGTCTCAAAAATTTGTAACTTTTTTTTTCAAAATTTGCAATTTTTTTTCTCATAAATTTCCTTTTTTTCTGTAAATTTGCAAACTTTCTTGTAGATTTGAAACTTTTTCCTATAAATTTGCAACTTTTTTCGTAAAAATTTGCAGCTTTTTTCTTAAAACTTTCACCTTTTTACTTATAAAATATCTATTTTAATGCATTTTGTACATAGTCCCTGAAAGAAATAAACATACATTTGCACATTTTTTTCTTTAAAATTTGCAACATTTTTCCTTGCAGATTTTCACATTTTTATCTTATAAATTTGCAACTTTTTTCCTATAAAACTGCAGCTTTTTTATTGTAAATTTTCAACTTTTTCCCTTTAAATCTGCAACTTTTTTGTCAAAAACTTTCAACTTTTTTCCTTTAAATCTGTAATTTTTTTTCTCAGAATTTTTTTCTGTAAATTCACAAGCTTTCTTGTAGATTTGAAACTTTTTTCCTATAAATTTGCAATTTTTTTCTTAGATTTGCAACTTTTTTCTAAAGAATTAGCAAAATTTTCCTCAAAAATTTGCAATTTTTTCCCTCAAAATTTACACCTTTTCACTTAAAAATATCTATTTTAATCCCATTTGTACGTAGTCTCTGAAAGAAATCAACATAAATTTGCAGCTTTTTTCTTTAAAATTTACAACTTTTGTCTCAAAAATTTGCTACATTATTCTTTAAAACCTGTAACTTATACATTTGCAACTTTTTTCTTGCAAATTTTCACATTTTTTCTTGTAAATTTGCAACTTTTTTCTCAAAAACTTTGAACTACAGTGGAGATCAGAATTAGAACAGTGTATTAATACTTGACTTATTCTGAAATATTGTTATTTTTCATTGTTTAGAATTTGACAGAATATCAGCTGTGGCTATACCACTGCTGTAGTAGCATTTTTTTTTTTAAATAACCAAGGCACTTCAACACCAACATTAATTTTGTTGAAAAAAAAAGCCATTGAGCAAAATTAGAGAACAGTAACTACTGTGTCAGAAGATAAGATTTAAACAATATTTTTTAGGGCTGTAGGATTCAAAAATGAATAGGAAGTGTAGAGGCCCTGGCTTTGAATGACTTCAGCACATCTGCACCCACAGGACATCACTAGTTTCTCACACTGCTCTGGTTTGGTCTTGGTCCCTTCTTTGTCAGTCTTTTCCACAGTTCAGTAACTGTAGTGGGTTTCTTAGCCATTACTTTGTCACCAAGGATTTTCCAGAGATTCTCTATGGGGTTTAGATCTGGACTCTGGGCTGGTCATTTCATTGTTTTAATATTGTTAGATTCAAGGAACTGCTTAACTCATTTTGCGTCGTGACAGGGGGCATTGTCTTGCATGAAAATTGTGGGCTGATTGGGAGACAATTGCAATGAAGGAACTGCATGTTGCTGAAGGAGGTTCATATAAATATTTGCATTCACCCTGCCATGTAGCTGAACAAGAGGCCCAACTCCTGCTGCAGAAAACATCCTCCAAACTATGACACGTCATCCTCCAAATTTAACTGACTTCTTTACACACTTTGGGTTCAGTCTTTCCACAGTTTGACACCAAACATATTGTTTCCCATCAGACCCAAATAAATTGAACTTACTTTCATCAGTGACGTGTGCTCTGGACCAGTTCTCCTCTGGCCACAACATGCTCCTCAGCAAAGGCAAGTCTAGTCTTTTTATTCTTTCTGTTGATGAGAGGTTTGATCACTGCAGCGTGAGCTTTGAGTCCAAAAAAAAAAAAATTGTCTTAAACAGAGAGACACTGTGAGCCAAGACAGATCCTTGCCCTGTTCAGCAGTGAACTGGTGAGCAATTCCAGCTGCAGTGTTGAACCGATTCCCCATTGAGAGTCTTTGCATAATCCTGTCCCCCAAACCAGAGCAGTGTGAGAAACTAGTGATGTCCTGTGGGAGCAAATGTGCCGAAGTCATTCAAAGTAAGGACCTCTATACTTCCTATTAATTTTTGAATCCTATAGGCCTAAAAAAAAAACATTGTTTAAATTTTCTCTTCTGATACAGTGGTCACTGGTCTCTAATTTTGTTCACTGTTTTTTTTTGTTTTGTTTTTTTACAATATAAATGTTTGTGTTGAAGTGCTTTAGTTATTTAATAAACATGCTAGTACAGCAGTGGTATAGACACAGCTGACATTCTGTCAAATTCTGACTAATGAAGAATAACATGTTAGAATAAATCAAGTATGAATATGTCATTTTCTAATCTTGATCTCCACTGTGTATTAGAAAAAGAAGCTGCCACAGATCGGTTGAGTCAGCCTGTCACCAAAAGAAACAACCATAGAGCCTCTCGTCTGTTGACTCTGCAGTCAGACAGCTGATTTACGGTGAGAGCCGCCGTGTTTCTAACACAGAGTTTACGTTTCCTCCCCACCAGCCTGGAGAATTATTGTGGAACAAATTGGAGCCGGGGGGGGGGGGGGGATTTCTGCTTTGAGAGAAGTGGACCGGTGGTAAATGTTTGGGCCGGCTGGTTAGTGGGTGGCCGCGGTGTGAGTGTGTGGTTTACGTCCAGCGGACATGCCATTTCTCTGCTGTTCTCGCTGTTTACTCACATCATCTGTCAGGATCTCTGACCTTTACAGAAAAAAAAAGTGGCCCAGGTCAGACTACATAAACCAGGGGTCTGCAACCTGCGGCTCTGAAGCCACATGTGGCTCTTTTGCTGGTAGACAGTGGCTCCCTGAAGCCTTGAAAATATAACTCATAAATTTGCAAGAAAAGAAGCAAGAAAATTGCAAGAAAAAAATGTTGCACATTCATGAGAAAAATATCCTAAAAAGTAGAAAATGAAAAAAAAAAAAAAAAAAAACCTGAAAATTTTTGCCAAAAAAAATTAACCGGAAAAAATTGTAAATTTACAAATAAAAATGCAAATTTTTGAGAAAAAGACAATTTTTTTTAAGAAAAAAGTAGCAAATTTACAAGAAAAACAAAAATTTATGAGAAAAAGTTGAAAATTTACAGAAAAAAGTTCAGGTTCAGGTTACTTTATTTGTACCCGTAGGTAGATTTGTTTTGCAGTCAGGTGACATCCATATTTACAAACCACAATTACATTCAACATGAACGGTGGCGGAGTGGTTAGCACTGCGGCAGCACAGCAACTCACCCTTGGCCGGGGGATCCTGAGTTCGATCCCAGCCCCCGACCAACAGTGATCTGTGTGGAGTTTTCATGTTCTCCCCGTGTCTGCGTGGGTTTACTCCGGTTTCCTCCCACATGCCAAAACATACAAGTTAGGTTAATCGGCATCAAAACCGGGGATTCTAAATTGTCCTTAGGTATGACTGTGAGAGTGAATGGTTGTCTGTCTCTCTGTGTTGGCCCTGCAATGGACTGGCGATCTGTCCAGGGTGTATCCTGCCTCTTGCCCAAAGATGCTGGGATAGGCTCCAGCGCCCCCGCGACCCGAAAAGGATTAAGCGGAAGAGGATGAAGATGAATGAACACAAACACAGGCACACATGTAGCTGACTATAAACACGATAAAAGTACTCAAGGCGCCACCAATCAGGACATAGGACAAAGAGATAAGAGAAAAAAACAAAGCGATAAGAGAGAAGGGTCATATTAAGAAGTTAAAGACTAGTCAAAGAGGTTAAAAACTCAAAAGTCTAAAACCCAATAAAAGATTTAGAACCCAAATAAAAAACCTACAAAAATAAGTAAATATAAAATAAAATTAATGAATAGGTAACTAAATTATGTGCAATATATTGTTACATCTTGTTCAACTCTTTAACAGCAGCAGGAACAAAGCTGTTTTTGCAGCGCTGGGTTTTACTTTTTGGGACAGCAAACCTCCGTCTGGAGGGAAGAAGCTGAAAGTGGCAGTGCAAAGGGTGGGAGTCATCATTTAAAATGGCGGTAGCAATCCTCTGTACCTGTCTGGTGTACAGGGATGTCAGGCTCAGCTGTGACTCACCAAGCAAACGACTGGATCATCTAACTACCTGATCCAAGGATTTCCTCTGTTTCAGTTTTATCTGACCAAACCATGACACTAAAGAAAAGGATAAAACAGATTCAATAAAAGCCCGATAAAACATTGTCATTATGGTTCGGTCAGTTTGGAAGCGTGCAAGTTTCCTTAAACAATGCAAATGTTGCTGACCCTTTTTGCACACCCTTTCACAGTTCTCTTCAAAGTTTAAATTACTATTGATAATCATCCCAAGTTATTTGTAGGATTGTACACATTCGGTGGTCTGGCCTTTTAGTACAGTGACTTTGTGCCTGGGAGTTTTCCTCCTAAAGTCAATAATCATATCTTTAGTTTTTGTCGTATTCAGCTGCAGGTAGGAATCCTCACACCAGTGAACAAAATCATCAACTACTGGGCCGTGGCCACTCTCACCATCCTGGAGGAGACTGACAAAAACTGAATCATCAGCATATTTTATAATGTGTCTGTTGTCATGTCTGCTCTGACACATGTTTGTGTACAGGATGAAGAGTAGTGGTGACAACACACACCCCTGAGGAGAGCCAGTAGAAAACACTTTTGGTCAGACAATGTACCATTGACCCTTACTCTCTGTGTCCTGTTGGTTAAAAAATCCAGAATCCAACCCACCAGATTATTACTCAAATCAAATTGTTGCAGGAGCCTTTCAACTAAAATATGACGTTGGATTGTATTAAAGACGGAATAAAAGTCCACAAATAAAAGCCTGGTGTGTGTCCCATTAAAATCCAAATGTTTAAAAAGCATGTTAAACAGAGTGACAGTGGCATCCTCCACTCCTCTGTGAGGCCTATAGGCAAACTGCAAAGGATCCAATGCATGCTCAGTCTGCTTTAGGACCTCAAATCTGACCAGTTTTTCAAAAATTTTCATTAAAATTGAAGTCAAAGCAACTGGTCTAAAATCATTTACCATTTTAGGACATCTGGATTTTGGAACGGGAACAACCACGGCATCTTTCCAGATCTTAGGCACATGTTGTGTCTGTAAGGACTTATTGAAAATGTAGTGAAACACAGGACTCAGTTCATGTGCACAGGACTTTACCAAGCGCCCACACGTACTGTATTATCAAGGCCCTGACTTTTGTTCACTTTTACAGCACAGAACTCCCTTTTAACATCCTGCACCTCAATATTAAAGTGCTGATTGTCTTTGAGTTTCTGTTTCAAATCTTGGGTTTCTGTGCTAAAATCAAAGGAATCAAAACGACCATAAAAACAATTAAGAACATTAGCCAGCTCTGTGTCTGAACTAAAACCATCTAAAAACACACGATTACTGCGCTCTGTGCTCTGAAGGCCTGCAATAGTTTTCATACTGGTCCAGGCTGAGCCAAGCTTCTTTGTTGCCATTTTTCTTTCCAACTCTGATTTATAATTCTGTTTTGCTCTTAAAATTTCAGCCTTCAGCTCTTTTGTGGCAACCTGCAGCTCAGAAACAGACCCCTGTTTAAAGGCAAGTGCTTTCCTCTGTAAGCAGGATTTAACTGATTTTGTAACCCATGGCTTGTTGTTGGGATATATTTTGACACGTTTACGTGGAACAATCATGTCTTTGCAGAAAGCCATGTATGAGCATGTCACGTCCACTAAAGAGTCCAAATCTAAGCATTTCAAAATAATAATTTACCATCATACATAAATAATGCCTTAATTATACTGCTGCCAAAACCAGGTAAGCCCTCTAATAAATGTGAAAATATGAGACCAATAAGCCTATTAAACGCCGACCTTAAGATAATCTGTAAAATTTTAGCAAGACGAATACAAGAAATTTTACCAAATATTATTAATCGAGATCAGAATGGCTTTATAAAGGGTAGACAAGGCTTCCATAATGTAAGAAGACTATTTAATATTATTTATTTTAATAAAGAAGCACCGGATACAGCTCTCCTATCATTGGACGCCGAAAAGGCCTTTGATAGAGTTGAATGGCCCTTTCTTTTTGAAGTCCTACAAAGGTTTGGACTTGGAAATAATTTCATAAAATGGGTTCAAATAATATACAATAATGCTACAGCAGAAATCCTAACAAATAACAATATTTCAAAACCAATAAAAATCAATAGAGGATGTCGACAAGGCTGTCCACTTTCACCTTTACTGTTTACTATGGCAATTGAACCTTTAGCGATAGCGATACGTTTACATTCACAAATATATGGAATTAAAGTTGGACCAACAGAACATAAAATCTCCCTGTACGCCGATGATATAATTTTGTTTATGTCGAATCTAAAAAAATCAATTCCAACCTTGTTGAATTTAATAAAGAATTTTGGGGAAATATCAGGATATAAAATAAATAAAACTAAATCTTCAATATTAATGCTAAATGAGACCCAGAGAAATTACCCAGCCCCTGAGGTAAATCAATTCAATGTTGTAAATCAGTTTAAATATTTAGGAATCCAAATTGTGCCTAAGCTAGAATCAGTCGCCAGTGTCAACTATGAAGCCTTAATGTCAGATATCAATGAGTTAACTCAGAGATGGATGTCACTACCAATGTCGATGATCGGGAGAATCAATATACTTAAAAGTAATATTTTACCTAAAATACTTTATTTATTTCAATACATTCCCTTATCACCACCTTTAGATCTATTCTCAAGAATAAAAAAAAAGTTAGTGGAATTTATATGGAACAACAGGAGGGCTAGATTACGTTTGTCTTTATTATATTTACCATTTGATCGTGGAGGTCTGAAATGTCCAAATTTTATGTTGTATTATTGGTCGGCACAACTGAGGTCTATGACATATTATTTTTCATCAAATGATCTCCCTCACTGGACTGAAATGGAATCATACAATTTACCTTTACCTCTTCCCATATTCATATACTCAGATTCGGCAAAAAAATTACAAAAACAAGTTAAAAATCCATTTGTAAAGCATATGATCAAAATATGGTGTGAAGCTAAAAACTATTTAAAAGAACCACAGTTATTGTCACAATTTAGTCCAATATGGGGTAATCAATATTTTAAACCAGGGAGAGCGGACGCTGTATTTAAAGTATGGAATTTAAAAGGGATACAAAAGATTCAGGATTTATATTTGCCATGTGCAGATAACATAATGTCTTTTGAAGAGCTGAGGATCAAATTTAATCTCAATAGAACACATTTTTTAAAATATCTTCAACTTAGAAACTTTATTCGATCAAATCAAAATAAAGCTCTCACTCGACCTATTTATTCATCCTTGGAAAAAATGATGATGAAAGATAGTAAAAGAAAGGGTATTATTTCAGAGTTTTATAACTCATTGATACTATCTTCAAGTGAAAATTCACTGAAAAGATTAAACTACTGGAAAGAAGATCTGCAAATTGAAATTTCAGAGGAACAATGGGAATTGGCTTGTACAGAAGCTCAAACCAAATCAATAAATGTACGCCTTAAATTGATACATTTCAAATGGTTAATGCGGATGTATGTTACACCGGAGGAGTTAAATAGATATAACAAAAATATACCAGATACATGCACAAAATGCATGGAAAGTAAAGGAACCCTATTTCATTGTGTATGGGAATGTAGATTAATAAGAATGTTTTGGGAAGAGGTGAGGGTAACAATTGAAAAAATAATCTCAAAACAAATCATATTGAATCCTAAACAGTTTTTGTTGGGTCTGTACCCAGAAAAGCATAATTTTAATAAAAGTGAAAGAACATTCATAGACCTCAGTTTGCTTAATGCCAAAAAATGTATTGCACTATTATGGAAAAAGACTCATAGACCAGATGTGACTCAGTGGTTAAGACAGATGTTAACAAACCTTCCATTAGAAAGAATAACATATATACTGAAATCAAAGGAAATTGTGTTTGAGAATATATGGAGACCTTTTATTGATTATGTAAAAAATTTAAACATAACTCTTGAAGAAGAAGGTGAATGATGTGTGTGGACCTTGTAAATTCCAAACTGGTGAACATAATATGTATACTAATGTATTGGATTGTCTAGACTAAACAGAGGAGCATTGTTGAAGACTTGATTTTGTTGGTGGTTGTTGGTGTTTTTAGTGTATTTTTTTTTTTTTTGTAGTACTTTAGTGTTAGTGTTTGATTGTTTGTATCATGTTTGTTAAAAAAAAAAAAAAAGGTTCAATAAAGATATTGTGGAAAAAAAAAGAGTCCAAATCTTCTCCGTAGGCAAGCGTGAACACCTCCCAGTCCGTACAGTTAAAGCATTCCTGAAGGCAGTGCACTGAATCCTCTGTCCACACGTCTATGTCTCTGGTCTTCACCTTGTCTTTTCTGAGAGTAGTTTTATATGTGGGCAGCAAATGTACACAGTTGTGATCTGAGGATCCTTTAGGATCCTTTAGGATTCTCAGAAAAGACATTGGTCTTTTCTCGCCTGGTTGGGCAGGAGACATACTGATAGAAGTTTTTAAGTGTCTTCTTTAAAGGCACATGGTTAAAATCCCCAATGATAAAATTTGGAGCCTCTGGGGAAATCGACTGCAACCGCTGTACCACATCAAAGACGGTGCTGGAGGCGGAGGCAGCATCTGCTCTCGGGTTAATGTACACAGTCGTTATGAAATGTTGGGGGAACTTGCGGGGCAGATAAAAGGGGCGTAGTGACATGGACAGAAGCTCCACATCTGGTGTACAGATGCGCTCTCTGACTGTGACGGATGTACAGTACTGTTTATTAATATACAAACATACGCCGCCCCCCTGACGTTTCCCCGTTACCTCTTCCTGCCGATCCAAGTGAAGTGGGGCTCCAAAACCATCAATCCTCAGGTCCGCATCCCGGTCATGCGTCGTAAGCCACGTTTCGGTGTAAGCCATGACACAGCAGTTCTTGAAATCCTTCTGATATTGTACATTTCCTTGAATTTCATCCACTTTATTTCTGTGATTGTACGTTCCCCATAATAATGGAAGGAAGAGGAATGCAGTTAAGCTGACGCCTCCTCAAATTTAGTCTTACGCCTTCACGCTTTCCGTGTTTCCTCTTCTTGTCTCTCTTTTCATCGCTGTGTCCATGAAAATCTCTTGAAATAAAGTCCGGCAGTTGCGGCACAGACTCAAACACAGATGCTGCATTATCCATGTTTAAATGCAGTAACATGTCTCTGGAATACTGTATTCTTCCTGGCATGACCACGATCGCGCTTACCTCCAAAACAAAGAGCCGGTAAAAAAGAAACGACAGTGCAAAAACAAGAAGGAAATCCATACTGATGGAACCAGGGAGCTCTTCGTTATTTAGTCCACAAACATTCAAGGACAAAAACGGCACAGAGAATTACGTTAAAACACATTAAAGTGCATAAAAACAGAGACACAGACGTCAAACTTTTTTCACCCGCTGCCGGTCGCTGCGTGCGCATGCGCCCTATGTGGAAAAAAAAAATAAGATAAGATAAGATAAGCCTTTATTAGTCCCACAACGGGGAAATTCCAGGATTGCAACAGCACAGGGATAGCAACACTCAGAGCAACAATCAGAAGGCAAGAAAAAAAGACGAAATCAGCTGATAAATGTCACCTGGCAGCAATCAGCTGACTCTTCTGATGAAGGCTGCAGTGCAGTTGAAACATGTAAAGAAGGTAAAGACATCTTTCTATTTTACTTTTGTCTTTCAAAGGAAAAAAAAAAAAAGGATAAATAATTGAAAGAAGACAAAATGAACCTGTTTGACGTAAGAAAAAAAACAAGCAAGCAAGAGCAGCTAATATACATATGTACATATTACTATAAAATATATATATACACACACACACACAGACACACAGTGCAGAGCATTGTAGCTGGATGGAATAAATATATGAATATATGAACACACAGTGCAGAGCATTGTAGCTAGATGGAATAAATATGTAAATATATAAACACCCACAGTACGGAGCATTGCAGCTAGGTGGAATAAATATGCAAGTATATAAACACACACAGTGCGGAGCAATGTAGCTAGATGGAATAATATGTAGATATATAAAAACACAGTGCGGAGCATTGTAGCTAGATGGAATAAATATATAGATATATAAATATAAACACACCCAGTGCTGAGCATTGTAGCTAGATGGAATAAATATGTAAATATATAAACACACACAGTGCAGAGCATTGTTGCTAGGTGGGATGAAACAGCATAACCGTCTATTTAGTTATCCTACATGGTATGATTATGTGCCCATACATATTCTCACCCTCCATAGCGACCGGTATGTTCCTAGTTGTATGCCGGAGAGGACCATTGTGTAAGTCTATTGCATCTTTTGCATTCAAAAAAACTATTAGTTTGTTACGTCTTTTTGCTATCTCTGCGAGCAGCCCTGCTTAGGTTATACAGTCTGACAGCCGTTGGTAGGAAGGACCTACGAAACCTCTCGGTTGTGCACCTGGGATGATGTAGTCTGCTGCTAAATGAGCTCCTCAGTGCATCCAGTATGTCCTGCATAGGGTGGAACTCGGACTCCAGCAGAGATGACAGTTTAGCCACCGTCCTTCTCTCTCCTATCTCCTCCATCGGATCAAGGCGCTGCCCCAGGACAGAGCTAGCTTTCTTAATCAGTTTGTTCAGTCTCTTCCTATCGGCTGCAGTAATGCCACTGCCCCAGCAGACCACTCCAAAAGTGATGGCTGATGCCACCACCGTGTCATAGAATGACTTCAGCAGCGCCCCTTGTACACCAAAAGACCTGAGTCTCCTCAGCAGGAACAGCCTGCGCTGTCCCTTCTTGTAGAGTGCGTCAGTATTGTGTGACCAGTCTAGTTTATTGTTCAGATGAATACCCAGGTACTTATAGGATGTCACCATCTCGATGTCTGTTCCCTGTATATTTACTGGTGCTGTGAGGGGCTGCCCATGCCTGCAGCAGTCCACCACCAGCTCCTTAGTTTTCCTCGCGTTGATCTGGAGGCAGTTCCGATGGCACCAGTCCACAAAGTCCTGGATAAGCCCTCTGTACTCAGCTTCATCTCCGTTGGAGATGAGACCAACGATCGCAGAGTCATCAGAGAACTTCTGTAGATGGCAATGTGTTGTGTTGTGTGAGAAGTCCGCAGTATAAAGAGTGAACAGGAAGGGAGCCAGCACCGTTCCCTGGGGGGCCCCCGTGCTACTGATGATCGTGTCGGAAACACAGTCCCGGGTTCTCACAAACTGAGGCCGGTTCGTGAGGTAGTCCAGGATCCATGATGACAGGTGCTGGTCCACCCCTGCGCGCAGCAGCTTGTCCTTCAGGATCATCGGTTGGATGGTGTTGAAAGCACTGGAGAAGTCAAAGAACATGATCCTCACCATATTCCCGGGCTTCTCCAGGTGGGACAGAGAACGGTGAAGGAGGAAGATCACCGCATCCTCCACCCCAATGCCATGCTGGTAGGCGAACTGGAGTGGATCCATCGCTGGTTCCACCAGGGGGCGGAGATGAGCAAGGAGCAGTCTCTCCAGGGTCTTCATCAAGTGGGACGTCAAGGCCACCGGTCTGTAGCTGTTCAGGTCTTTGGGGTGGGAAGTTTTTGGTACAGGTACCACACAAGATGTTTTCCACAGCTGTGGTACCCTCCCCAGTTTCAGGCTCATGTTGAAGATATACGTCACAATCCCACACAGCTGGTCTGCACAGGACTTGAGGAGCTTTGCGCTGATGCCGTCCGGTCCCGACGCCTTCCTCGCCTTGATCTTCCTCAGCTCCGTCCTCACCTGGGTCTTGGTCAGGGTCAGGATGGGGGGCTGTGTGTTGGGAGTGGGGGGGGTGTCGGTGGAGTGGGGAGTGGGCAGCAGGACTTGATTTCTTAGAGGCAGCAGTGGTTGTTGTGCAGACAGGGGGGAGGGCGGTTGGTCAAATCTATTGAAAAACAGATTCAGGTTGTTCGCCCACTCCCTGCCCCCCGTGGCCTGGGGGGAGGTATTCTGGAGCCCCGAGATGGTTTTGAGGTTTCTCCAGACCCCGCTGATGTCGCTTTGTTGCAGCTTGTCCTCCATCTTCTTCCTGAAGCTGTCCTTGCCTTCTCTGATCTTTCTCCTCAGCTCCCTCTGTACAGACTTCAGCATCTCCCTGTTCCCCGACCTGAAGATCCTCTTCTTCTCTCTCAGAAGTGTTTTTATCTCAGGGTTGATCCAGGGTTTGTTGTTTGAGTGACGCCGTATGGTCTTGGTGGGAACGGATTTGTCCACACAGAAGCTGAGGTAGCCCGTGAAGGTGTGAATGAGGCCATCGATGTCCTCACCATGTGGATCGCAGAGCTGCTTCCAGGCAGTGGCTTCAAAACAGTCCTTTAGAGTGTCCATTGTCTCCTCAGACCATAACTCCACAGTGTGCATGGCCGGAGGTTGTCTGTGCACTAGGGGTTTGTACACCGGTCGGAGATGAACCAAGTTGTGATCCGATCTCCCAAGTGGGGGGAGTTGTGATGAGGTGTACGCCTCCTTAGTGTTTGCGTAGAACAAATCCAGTGTTTTATTGTCTCTAGTGTGGCATGTGACATACTGGGTGAAAGTGGGCAGAATGGGAGACAGTGAAACGTGGTTGAAATCGCCTGAGATGAGGAGAAGAGCATCTGGGTGTTCTGTCTGCAGCCTGCTGGTTACTGAATGGATGACGTCACGCGCTGTCCCAGCGTTCGCCGTCGGATTTGCATAAACAACAATGCAGATCACGTGTGAGTGTTCTCTCGGGAGATATGTAGGCCTCATGCTAACAGCTAGCAACTCAATGTCTTTGCTGCAGTGTCGTTGTTTAACAGTGATATGTCCCGGTCTGCACCAGTTGTTGTTAACATACATTATCACTCCACCGCCCCTAGCCTTGCCACTGTCTGGTGTTCGGTCAGCTCGTATCATGTGAAAACCCTCCAGCTCAATGTTAGCATCTGCTGCTAGTTCAGTTAGCCACGTCTCAGTAAACAAAAGGAGAGAGCACTCCCGGTAAGTGCTATCATAACGGGAGATAGCCGCTAGCTCATCTAACTTTCCCAGTATCGACCGTACATTTCCCATGACAACAGATGGAAGGGAGGGTCTGTACCTTATATTTTTTGTCCTCCGCCTTACTCCAGCCCGGCAGCCGCGACGCTTTCGCCTCAATTCTCTCGGTATGTCGAGTTTTTCCAGTGGGACCGGGTGGCGGTTAAATGCTAGCAGCTCTTCCCTGTTGTATCGTATCCTGCTATAAACAGTGGCTCCGTCCACCGGCTCAGGAGACATTTGGGACGATCTGTGTGTCCGTGATATAAGTGGGGTGAAAAAAAAAAAGTGATCAAAAGAGAGAGGAAGGGAAAAAAAAACTCGGAATCGAGCCGCTGTTGCAAAAGGCAGCCTACTGGTGTGGCGCCGAGAGGACTAACTCAAAATGATGAGAAAAATAGCCTAATCGAAAGCATCTTTTTTTTTCATAAATTTGCAGCTTTTTTCCTCATAAATCTGCTACTATTTTGTTGTAAAGTTGTAATTTCTTGTCACTGACATCTCGTTAACTCCTGCAGCAGTTGTGTCAACATGTGGAAACGGCGCGTCATGGCCACTTTAAAGGTCAAAGGTGCTTTTTTTTCCCTCTGTGCAGATCTTTTTCTGACAAAAACACACCTCTCGAAAAGATTGATTCCAGCGTAGAGGCTGCTGCACTGCAGAACTCTCATGTTCTCTCCTACGTGCCTCATCTCAGAGTCAGAACTGTGTTTCTGTAATGGAAGATGAACCTGCACATCAGGAAGTCAGACAGGATTTGAGACGATTCATTTCCCCCCCAAAATCCTCAAATCAGCAAGTGTGTGTGTGCAGATGCCGCTGGATGGGAAATCGATAATCCTGCTGCTGCTCTTCTTGGCAAGGATGGCCTGGAAAAGAGAATTTTAATTTCACAGAGTCTATCCTGGATAGATAAAATTTAAGAAGATAAAATATATACAGTATAGGTCAATTTTTTTCTCATGAATTTGTGACTTTTTTCTCATAAATTTGCATCTTTTTTCTCATATTCATTGGCGGCCCTCTGCCCTCCCTGGAGGACATCTCCAGATCTTCCTGTCTCAGAAAGACCAAGGCCATCACAGGAGACCCCTCAGATCCTTCCTACCACCTGTTTGACCTGCTCCCCTCTGGACAACGGTTCAGATTGATCAGGTCCCACACCTCCAGACTGACAAACGGTTTCTTCCCCTGGGCCGTCCGAGCTGCAGACAGTCAGAGGCCCCACCCCCTCCCTCTGAATGTTCACATGCTCAGAATTGAGGACCTTTTTAATTTTCACAGTAACACACCTATCTTTGCACTCCACACTTTCATGTACATTGACCCATCCGTGAAACTACTACTTTGTATATTTTCCATAATTCTTGGGCCATTTTATTCAATTGTGTGTTCTGCACTCTGCATTCTTATATACACAGTTCCATCCATGAGGCCACTACCATACCTGTGTATATTTCCAGAATCATGGTCCATTTTTATTTCAGTCGTGTGTTTAATCATGTGTTCTAGAACCGTGTTTTATCCAATACTTCTCTTGTACTTTATTGCACAGTAGCCTGGTGGAGCACCCACAATTTCATTGTGCTGTACAACTGTACAATGACAATAAAGCCTATTCTCTTCTCTTCTCTTCTCTTCTCTTCTCTTCTCTTCTATAAATTTCCAAATTTTGTCTCATAAGTTTGACTTTTTTCTATTAAATTTAGAGCTTTTTTCTCGTAAATCTGCAACTTTTTTTCTCTTAAATTTGAATCTGAGCCTGAAGCTGGGGAGGGTATCACAGCTGTGGAAAACACCCTGCGTGGTACCCATGCTGAAGACTCCGCGCCCCAAGGACCTCAACAGCTACAGACCAGTGGCCCTCACATCACACCTGAAGAAGACCCCAGAGAGGTTGCTCCTCACCCACCTCCACCCCTTGGGGTGACCAGCAATGGATCCACTTCAGTTTGCCTCCCAGTATGACACCGTGGTGGAGGATGCAGTGATCTTCTTCCTACATCATTCCCCGTCCCACCTGGAGAACCCTGGGAGCACTGTGAGGATCATGCTCTATGATTTCTCCAGTGCTTTTGACACCATCCAACCAGTGATCCTGAGGGACAAGCTGCTGTGTGCAGGGGTGAACCAGCACCTGTCATCGTGGATCCTGAACTACCTCACAGACTGGCCACAGTTTAGCCTGTTTTCCACTAGCCCAGCACACCTCGGTACGGCTCGATTCACTTCAGTACGGCTCGGAATGCTTCTGTCTCCATTAGCACGGTGTTGTGCTTGTGCTGTGATGGTTTGTGTTAGGAGGTTTTAGAAGCGGGGCAGCGGCAGATTCTCAACGAGGCGGGGCCACACTCCCGTGACGTTACGCACCCAACTGAGTCCTTATTTACACGAGACAAAAAAGGATCCAAGGATTATTGCCTTGCTCGCTCTGTGGCTTTATCTCACAATTAATTTTATGTCATAATTAAGCTGCAACAGCACAAGTCACTTTTGTTTTGAATTAACTGCCAAATGACCTAGAAATAATGAGCTGAAACTTGTTTTTATTCGTATTAAATAATGAGACGGTGGCACACTGCCCAACACCAAATTGTATTATTTTTTACATCCTAGGGCATTTTGGATGTACTGAATTAAAAAAATTCATGTTTCTCACCTTCAGGTCAACGTTTGGAACAACAGTATTATTATTTTCCGTTTAGATGATGCTACACTCCTTCTAAAGTATTGTAAATCTCTGAATTTGGAATGCCGATAGAACATTCAATTTACATATACTTGTACCTACTTTGACTTGGTGCTAATTTTTTTTATGATATTTCAATAAAAAGAACAGAAAGCTTACAAAAAGATTTCTTTTTTGGTCTAGTTAAAAATTACATTACCTTTACAATGGTTGACCCCTGACAGGAAGATCAGCATCATTTTGATCAGACTAGGCAATGGAATTTCTATGTAATTATACTGTTTTATAATTCAGTGTTATAACAGACAAAGCACACTTTCCAAAACAATTCCATTTTATTATATACAAAATATTAAAAGAAAAAAAAAACTTTGCAACACAACATGAAGGTTAATCAACATTTTATACACGCCGACCACTGAGTGCCTCTACACCAGTTTCCCAAACTGGGTCACGACTCGGATGAATGAAGGCGTCTCTGCCAGCTGTGGGTCAGGAAGGCTCGGTTGAATTAATCCGGACGGGCTGTCGCGGCGGACGCGTGGGATGATTCTACAAGGAAAATGCACACAATAAAATACAGCACGAAAGTGCAATATATACAGAAAAGACAGTAGTTTTTAACAAGAATACATAAGCTTATTTCAGCGTATTGTTCACATGAATAATTAAAATAAAAGCTTTAGGTCCGCAGTGTGCTGCAATAAAGCAGCGATCATCATCCACAAATGAACAGCTTTTTTATTGCATAAATAAACTGAGCGTCTTACCGAATATATTTGCGAAAAAACGCACAATAAAAAAAAAATTAAAACTCACCGTTAAAGGACTCCGATGTCGAGACCTCCCGGTATATTTTTTCATTCCGGGCGGCTCCGTCTAACTCGCGCTGAATACGTTCGTCTGACAATGCAGTGAGCAGACACTGCACCTCCTTATTGGTCCATGGAACACCCTTATTACGCGAAGCCATTTTTGATAGAGAATAAATGAAAATAGCACAGCAATACACTGAAAAGAAACCGCCAACAGTGGTTGCGTGCTGATTAAAGGCGGTCGTGAAGATTCTTTTTTTTTTTTTTTTTTCAAAAACTTTATTGAGAAGGTCGTGAAGATTTGGTAGATGAGGAGGAGGAGAGGGGCGGTTACAACCTGACCAATCAGCGCCGGTTACGACCTGACCAATCAGCGGCGACCAGTCTGTTAACGTCACAACACGGCACAGCTCAGCACTGCTGTACCCTGCCCTGGAGCGGGGCTGAGAATCACGGCTGTTAAACCGTGTTGGGGCTTGTGGAAAAGCGTACAAAGCGTGCTGAGCCGTCCCGTGTCGCGCTAAAGCGTGCTAGTGGAAAAGGCCCTTTTGTGAGAACCCAGGACTGTGTGTCTGACACCATCATCTGCAGTAAGGGGGCCCCCCAGGGAACAGTTCTGGCTCCCTTCCTGTTCACCCTCTGCACTACTGACTTTTCACACACCACACCACACTGCCATCTACAGAAGTTCTCTGATGACTCTGCGATTGTCGGGGATGAGGCCAACAAGGGGTAGTGCAGGCTGTTCCTCCTGAGGAGAATCAGGTCTTTTGGAGTGCAGGGGGCACTCCTAAAGACCGTCTATGATTCTGTGGTGGCATCAGCCTTTACGTATGGAGTGGTCTGCTGGGGCAGTGACATCACGACAGCCGACTGGAAGAGACTGAATAGGCTGATCAAAAAAGCCAGCTCTGTTCTGGTGCAACACCTCGACCCAGTGGAGGAAATAGGAGAGAGGAGGATGGTGGCTAAGCTGTCATCTCTGCTGGAGTCCGAGTCCCACCCCATGTAGGACACGCTGAACGCACTGAGGAGCTCATTTTGCGATAGGCTGTGCCCTCCTAAGTGCTCGAGGGAGAGGTTCTGTAGGTCCTTCCTACCTACGGCTGTCAGACTGTATAATCTAAGTACTGCTCATAGAGGCCGTATTAAATGTCACAGCTCTGCACAATAGAGATCGTCTCTCCAATACACAACTAAGACAGTTAGTTATTATCGAGAGTGGCAACAACACTGTTGATTCAAATGTGAAATATACTGTCTGGGTCCATATTTATATTCTGCAGGGTAATTTAACTAACTGTATGCTGTTGATACCATCTAACTGCCATGCTCCTGCACTGTGTATATACTGTAACTGTGTACATATGTATATTTATTTACTGCTTGGGCTAACCTATTCTTATCTTATCATTTTATTTACTACTGCTCTGAGTGCTTTTATCCCTTTTCTGCTGCAATCCTGGAATTTCCCCATTGTGGGACTAATAAAGGCTTATCTTAAATTTGCATCTTTTTTCTTTGAAATCATCAACTTTTTTCTCTTAAATTTGCAACTTTTTGTCATGAATTTGCATCTTTTTTGTCATAAATTTGCAATTTTTTTTCTTTTAAATCTGCAACTTTTTTCTCATAAATTTGCAACTTTTTTGTCATATATTTGCATCTTTTTAATCTTTTAAAAGGATAAA
The DNA here is from genome assembly GCA_020510985.1 of Pholidichthys leucotaenia. NCBI lineage: Eukaryota > Metazoa > Chordata > Actinopteri > Cichliformes > Pholidichthyidae > Pholidichthys > Pholidichthys leucotaenia. Next base: position 428,228,139 of record CM035837.1, on the reverse strand, counting down.
ACATACAGGGCTTAACATTAACACCAGCCAACCGGCCAATGGCAGGTGGATTTCAGCAGTGGTTGGAAAGACAGCCACTCTCACTAGCCACTTTGGCAGGTTATAGTTTTCTGAAATGGCATCTAAAATAATAAACCTATTGCAATGTGTGTACACAGTGTATGATCATTGGTCCGCTGTCGCTGTGGACAGAGTCTGGAGAAGCCACGGACAGTCTGCTCCACGGGTCGCTCTTCCCTTCTGCCCCTGTTCAGCCGAGTGGGAAGAAACTGCCGTGGTGGGTGGCAGCTTCTCTTGTACCGAGTACTGACTATGGGTTTGGGGTCAAAAAGTCAAAGCTGACAGTTAACATTCCCTATGACTTATTACTGTACAATGAGTAAAGCTAGGGTCACCAAACCTGGTACACAGGTTCACCTCAGGATCCTGCCCTACAGCTATGGGTTGTATACTTCGTTGTATTTTCATGGATGATGGGTTTATCAAAATTTAGTTCTGCCACAGTAATTACTGTACATTGAAAAGCTGAAAACTGCTCTCTGTCAGTAAGTACTGGGATCTTCAAACAAGGCGGGGGATTTTGCACTCGCCTCAGAGTGCTCTTGTTATCCTATGTAGCGGTTTGATTTTTTTCTGCTCATCTAGACAGTCACCCAATCGTGCATAAGACCCCCAAAAAGCTGGGAGCAGCCCTGATTGGTTCTCAGACTGAACCTTAACCAGAACCCCCTCCCCCCACACACTGTGAGGACCAGGGCAGCAGATTTATCCTTGTGACCCCCCCCCACCCTGGGTTTATGTGTTGACGAATAAAGGCATTACATTGTGATTATGAGGCAAGAAAATTAATTACTCTGTTTGTGTAAAGCTCTTAATTGCCTGTTTGATTTATGGGTTATGTATCCCAGAATGTTAAGAGGATTTCTGCCATCCTCCCCCCGCCCCCACGCTCGCCCTCCAGTCAATTTCATTCCTGGCAGAAGTCCATCAGATTTTTAGAGTCCAGTAAATGTATTCCTGCATATGTGCTGCAGCAGCCTGATGGGCTGTCAGTCTTTACAGTGTGGGCTGCAGTGGAGAAACCGCAGCCCTGTTCGTGTGTGTGTCTTTGTGTGAATGCCCGGCTCCCTTTTTTGCACTTGTCAGACAGGTAATGAGGGCTAAACAGCTGGAAGCTGCTCAGTAAGCTGCAGCAGGAAGTCATTCTGTCACAGCGGCGCTCCGATCAGCAGCTGAGAGTAAGGGAACTGAGTTTTATTAAATTCAGTAGGGATTCAGTCAGTGGTATTGCCATTATATTGACTGTTTTCTTTCCACAACACAGTATTCCTCTGAGATTTATTGTTAGCGCAGATATTTGAGAAAAATATATGTATTTATGAGAAAAAAGTTGAAAATTCACAGGAAAAAGTTTCAAATTTAAGCGGAAGAAGTCACAGATTTATGAGAAAATAGTTGCAAATTTATGAACAAGAAGCTGAAAATTTACTGGGAAAATGGTGCAAATTTACAAGAAAGCATTTTCAAATATATGAGAAAAAAGTCACAAATTTTTGAGAAAAAAGTTGCACATTTAAGAGAAAAAAAGTTATAATTATTATTATAACTTAATAAATATTATAAATATTTATTGTTGGAAATTTATAAAAAAAAATTACAGGAAAAAATGTAAATTTACAAGTTAAAAAAAGCTAATTTATGAAGAAAAAAGTAAAAAAATTACAGGAAAATTTTGAAAATTTCTGAGAAAAAATTAGAAAAATTACTGGAAAAATGTTAGTTTATTTATTCTGAAAATGTGAAAAACAATGAAAGTACCAAGGTGCTGATGCCTCAGTGCCAGAGCCTTGGCAGAGGTATACATTCTCGTATCATCACCAAAACGTTATGGGTTCCTCTCTAGCCCAAGGACCACCTCTGGTAAAAATTTCATCCAAATCCATCCAGTAGTTTTGGAGTACACACATGTGCAGTGAAAATAATCTGCAGTTCACATGCCCGTACTATTGGCAGCAGCCAAGAGCTACCAAACTGATTTGAACAGCTGCAATCCAAACACAAAGAAGAGCACAGTGGCAGACATTTTACATGGCGGAAGCAAAGGAGGTATGTAAGATAAGATAAGATAAGATAAGCCTTTATTAGTCCCACAATGGGGAAATTCCAGGATTGCAACAGCACAGGGATAGCAACACTCAGAGCAACAATCAGAAGGCAAGAAAAAAAAAAAAAAACAAGCAAGCAAGAGCAGCTAATATACATATGTACATATTACTATAAAATATATATATATACACACACACAGACACACAGTGCAGAGCATTGTAGCTGGATGGAATAAATATATGAATATATGAACACACAGTGCAGAGCATTGTAGCTAGATGGAATAAATATGTAAATATATAAACACCCACAGTACGGAGCATTGCAGCTAGGTGGGATAAATATGCAAGTATATAAACACACACAGTGCGGAGCAATGTAGCTAGATGGAATAATATGTAGATATATAAAAACACAGTGCTGAGCATTGTAGCTAGATGGAATAAATATGTAAATATATAAACACACAGTGCAGAGCATTGTTGCTAGGTGGGATGAAACCACCTAGCAACAATGTGAATATGATGTGAATATTCAAAGGATGTGAATATGACAATCAAGACGAGCAGGCGCTTTTGCTGTTTAGTGGCAGAGGAAGTAAACAGACGGGCAAAAAGACGGACATTTCTTCACCCAGTATTGGCAGCTTGCTCAGTACTTCCCCGTGGCCGGAGTTTCCAGGCGCATGCGCAGTTCACTGCGACCATTTGCGGGCGATGAATGTTGAGAGTTGGAGTTTTTAGTGAGTTTTTAACGAGTTTTACCTCGTCCTTCCTCTGCAAAACTAAACAGCAAAACCAGTGGGAACACAATCGATTTGATGAATAAATGGTGTAGTTGCTAAATACATGTTTGTTTTTTCAGTAACCGCTATTTTATAACAGTTCAGCTAGAGATCAGCTGTGACAGGAAGTCATCCATGTGCTGTAAAAAAGTTGCATTGCCACCTCTAGCGGCCCGGCATCAATGGTGGACCCTCAGGGCCAGCAAAGCCTTCTCTGCTGGCCTATACACTATCAGAATTACATTTACAACCTACATTCTTATATTTGTTACATGAGGATGTATTAAATTATTCCCAATAGTCTGTTCTCTTCATTTTGTAGCTTTTCTCTTGGTTGCACTCCTTCCAGTAGTGTAATGCATGTTAGAGTTTTTTTGTCCAATTATATTTCAGCCATCTGTGTTGCAATGGTCAAGCAAATCTGCCTTGGGCCTTCAGGTAGTAACAGTGCAGCTCTGTAAGTTAAATAAACTGTTAAAATCCTGTTGCTTTAATCAATCAGATGTCTTCTGTACATCCAGGGGTACGCATAGAAGGCATCTGAGAACGTCTGCATTTTCACGTCTTTTGATTGGATGGTTAGACTCCTCCACCCACAATGCAGAGGATCCTAGCTAGCAAAACACCAGTGCAAGGACTGCTTAAGCAGCTACAATATACTGTATCTGTTTAAATGTAATACAGTGGTGTGAAAAAGTGTTTGCCCTCTTCCTGATTTCTCAATTTTTGTATGTTTTGTCACACTTAAAAGTTTCAGATCATCAAACAAATTAAATATTAGACAAAGGTAACACAAGTAAACACAAAATGCAGTTTTTAAATGAAGGTGTTTATTATTAAAGGAAAAAAATCCAAACCTACATGGCCCTGTGTGAAAAAGTGATTGCCCCCTAAACCAAATAACTGGTTGGGCCACCCTTAGCAGCAACAACTGCAATCAAGCGTTTGAGATAACTGGCAATGAGTCTTTTACAGCACTGTGGAGAAATGTTGGCCCACTCATCTTTGCAGAATTGTTGTAATTCGGCCACATTGGAGGGTTTTTGAGCATGAGCTGCCTTTATAAGGTCATGCCAAAGCATCCCAATCGGATTTAGGTCAGCACTTTTGACTAGGCCACTCCAAAGTCTTCATTTTGTTTTTCTTAAGCCACTCAGAAGTGGACTTGCTGGTGTGTTTTGGATCATTGTCCTGCAGCAGAACCCAAGTGCTCTTCAGCTTGAGTTCATGAACATATGGCCGGACATTCTCCTTCAGGACTTTTTGGTAGACAGCAGAATTCATGGTTCCATTTACCACAGCAAGTCTTCCAGGTCCTGAAGCAGCAAAACAGCCCCAGACCATCACACTACCACCACCATATTTTACTGTTGGTATGATGTTCCTTTTCTGAAATGCTGTGTTACTCTTACACCAGATGTAATGGGACACACACCTTCCAAAAAGTTCAACTTTTGTCTCATCAGTCCACAGAGTATTTTCCTAAAAGTCTTGGGGATCATCAAGATGGTTTCTGGCAAAACTGAGGTGAACCTTTATGTTGTTTTTGCTCAGCAGAGGTTTTCGTCCTTGAACTCTACCGTGCAGGCCATTTTTGCCCAGTCTCTTTCTTATGGTGGAGTCATGAGCACTGACCTTAACTGAGGCAAGAGAGGCCTGCGGTTCTTTGGATGTTGTTGTGGGGTCTTTTGTGACCTCTTGGATGAGTCGTCACTACGCTCTTGGGGTAATTTTGGTCGGCCGGCCACTCCTGGGGAGGTTCACCACTGTTCCATGTTTTCACCATTTGTGGATAATGGCTCTCACTGTGGTTCGCTGTGGTTTCTAAAGCAAAAGCTTTAGAAATGGCTTTATAACCTTTTCCAGTTAAACGAAGACAAAACCGAAATAATAGTTTTTGTAGCCAAAGAAGAAAGACTCAGTTAGTATTCAGCTTCAATCAATGATGCTAAAAATCAACAGCCAAGCCAGAAATCTGGGTGTGGTTCTGGACTCAGACCTGAATTTTAACAGCCACATTAAGACAGTAGTGAAATCAACCTATTATAGCTTAAAGAACATAGCGAGGATTAAAGGTCTGATGTCTCAGCAGGATCTAGAAAAACGTGTCCATACATTTATCTTCCATAAACTGGACTACTGTAATGCTGTCCTCACAGGTCTCCCTAAAAAGTCCATCAAACAGCTGCAGTTAGTTCAGAACGCTGCAGTTCGAGTCTTCACTAAGACCAAGAAAGTGGATCATATAACTCCAGTTCTCAGATCTTTACACTGCCTTCCTGTCTGTCAAAGAATACTGTAGATTTCAAAATACTGTTGTTAGTTTATAAAGCTCTGAATGGTTTAGGGCCAGAATACATTTCAGATCTGCTAGTCCATTATGAACCACCCAGAGCCCTCAGGTTATCAGGGTCAGGCCTACTATCTGTGCCCAGAGTTAGAGAACACATGGTGAGGCAGTGTTTAGTTTTTATGCCCCTCACATGATGAACAAACTCCCAGAAAGCATCAGGGCTGTTGAAACTCTCAGCTGCTTTAAATCGAGGTTAAAAACTCTCCTATTTTCCGCGGCCTTTCAGTAGCCTTAACTTTTATTTGTGTCGTATTCTATTTTAGCTTGTTTTTGTTTCTCTTTAATTTTCTCTTTAGTTTGCTTTTAAATTCTTATGTATTTCTTTTGCAACTTGCTGTAATGCTTTATGTAAAGAACTTTGTCTTGCATCCATTAGTATTAGGATTGAGTTACTGTTAGTGTGTCATTACCTGTTAGAATTGTTGTTTCTGTACCTTTTACCTTGGCATTCGTTCGGAGAGCCAAGTAAGAATTTCATTGCTCAGGAAATATAGCATTTCTTTAACTGTGCACATGATAATAATAAAGTCTCTGAATCCTTTGAATCTTGTACACAAAATGTGCTATACAAATAAACTTGCCTTGTCTTAATTTTTACCGGGCGAGCTGAAACAGAGATGCGGACGAACACACACACACACACACACACACACACACACACACACACACACACACACACACATCCACAAACAGACACATTAACAGATTACTGTATGCCTCTCAGTTTCACTGAGGCATAACAGATGAGAAAGAAAACAAAACAGGTGGGCATTCCACCACAGACAGACAAAACGAAATGCACAAGAAAAAAAAAACTATCAGCACATGTAATGTTTCCATGTCATGTTCAAAAAGGAGTGGGTGGAAGTCATAGACTTATTTATTCCCACCCCCTTTCCCCATCATGGCATAAATTATCTGTTTTTATATTTAGCTTCCTGCTTAGTATCCTCGTTTAAAAAATATAACTCAAGTATACATATATATACAGTATATACATATACTGTACATACAGTACATCCAGAAAGTATTTGCAGCGCTTCACTTTTTTCCACATTTTATGTTACAGCTTTATTCCAAAATGGATTAAATTATTTTTTTCTTAAAAATTCTACACACAATACCCCATAATGACAATGTGAAATTTTTGCAAAATTATTAAAAACAAAAAAATAAGAAATCACATGTTCATAAGTATTCACAGCCTTTGCCATGAAGCTCAGAATTGAGCTCAGGTTCATCCTGTTTCCACTGATCATCCTTGAGATGTTTCTACACCTTAACTGGAGTCCACCTGTGGTAAATTCATTTGATTGGACATGATTTGGAAAGGCACACACCTGTCTATATAAGGTCCCACAGTTGACAGTGCATGTCAGAGCACAAACCAAGCATGAAGTCAAAGGAATCGTCTGTAGACCTCTGAGACAGGGTTGTCTCAAGACACAAATCTGGGGAAGGGTACAGAAAAAATTCTGCTGCTTTGAAGCTCCCAGTGAGCACAGTGGCCTCCATCATCCATAAATGGAAGAAGTTCAGAACCACTAGGACTCTTCCTAGAGCTGGCCGGCTGTCTAAACTGAGCAATTGGGGAAGAAGGGCCTTAGTCAGGGAGGTGACCAAGAACCCAATGGTCACTCTGTCAGCACTCTAGCATTCCTCTGTTGAGAGAGGAGAAACTTCCAGAAGGACAACCATCTCTGCAGCAATCCTCCAATCAGGCCTGTATGGTAAAGTGGCCAGACAGAAGCCACTCCTTACGAAAAGGCACATGGCTGCCTGCCCGGAGTTTGCCAAAAGGCACCTGAAGGACTTTCAGACCATGAAAAGCAAAATTCTCTGGTCTGATGAGACAAAAATTGAACTCTTTGGCATGTATGCCAGGCGTCATGTTTGGAGGAAACCAGGCACCGCTCATCACCAGGCCAGTACCATCCCTACAGTGTAGAATTGGTGATGGCAGTATCATGCTGTGGGGATGTTTTTCAGTGGCAGGAACTGGGAGACTAGTCAGGATAGAGGGGAAGATGAATGCAGCAATGTACAGAGACATCCTGGATGAAAACCTGCTCCAGAACACTCTTGACCTCAGACTAGGGCGACAGTTCATCTTTCAGCAGGACAACGACCTTAAGCACACAGCCAAGATATCAAAGGAGTGGCTTCAGGACAACTCTGTGAATGTCCTTGAGTGGCCCAGCCAGAGCCCAGACTTGAATCCTATTGAACATCTCTGGAGAGATCTGAAAATGGCTGTGTGCACCGACGCTTCCCATCCAGCCTGATGGAGCTTGAGATGTGCTGCAAAGAGGAATGGGCCAAACGGGCCAAAGATAGGTGTGCCAAGCTTGTGGCATCATATTCAAAAAGACTTGAGGCTGTAATTGCTGCCAAAGGTGCATCAACTAAGTATTGCGCAAAGGCTGTGAATACTTACTGTATGTACATGTGATTTCTTAGTTTTTTATTTTTTAATAAATTTGCAAAAATCTAAAAAAAAAAAAAAACTTTTTTCAATTTGTCATTATGGGGTATTGTGTGTAGAATTTTGAGGTTGTAACATAACACAGGGGGGAAAACGTTATGCAGTGTGAATACTTTCCGGATGCACTGTACATACACACACCCATGATAAAAATATGATATACTATATACACATACACAGTACATACACATACATATGATAACTATATACTCTGTAGGCACATGAATGTACAAAAGGCACCATGGAAAATAATGACAAATACCAGTACCGGTCATGAACTGGGTTTGATGGTTTCAAACCCAGTTCTGACATTGTGGCTATTGTGTCTTTTTGTGTGATTTGCTGTTTAATTTCCATCAGGCACGCTCAGAGGGCCTCTGGGGTCCGTTCGGCTCTTTGACAGCTTAGCCACGCCTTCTCCCTCTGTCAGTAGTATCAGTTGTGTGTCATTGTCTGTGTTTCTCCTCGTCCACGCACGCACACACATTTACATGTTTTCCTCTCATTCTCACACTCATGCACTCGTTTGCACGTATACACACACACACACCCATTCATCCTCACAGACGTGATTCATACACCTGTTCCCAATCAGTTCTGCCCACTCTTTCCCGCACGCTCTCTCTTACTTCTCACACCGACGATCTCTTTCCTGATTAGGCTGGCACTAAATGAAACAGTCATTGTCGCCCCTGACAGACTGCTATGATGTGATGTGATTTTAGCCCTTTGTCTGTTGGAAGAGATTGCCGGGTCATTGTGTGTTTCAGCACTGAGCTAGTTTCTCTCAGTATTCCACTTTGTCACTCATGTCTAGATGCTCTGACAGCCCTTCGGTACCGCATCACACTGGGTGACGTCGTTCACTTACAGCCGTTTGGGTTTTGCTCGCCTGGAGTTTCACTTGGACTGACTCGGACTGTTCCAGCGTGTGTGAGTACAGACTGTTTCGCCCCAGCCGTCCAGCTTCGCCCGACAGTTCTTTTCCCAGGCACTTTCCCATTCCTCCTCAGCAGTCCCGTCTGCCACGGAACATTTTTTCCTAGTCATACTCACCATAGTCTGTAGAGCGTCCTGGAAGATGTCCTTGTATTTCCTGTGCATACTCATCGGTTATATTGTACTGTTGAATTTCATCCTGTCCTTCATCTGTTATTTTGAACTGTTTGCACTGCATGCAATAAGTTTCCACAATATACTCCAGCAAGTTGGTTTAATTCCTTCCCTCGGTGCGCTGCGTAAAAGCGCACGAGGAAATCATAACAGTACCAACCAATACTGCTGGTGATCTTTAGACACAGCCTTCACTTTTATACTTTAGATAAACCATCCATCCATCCATCCATCTTCTTCCACTTAATCCTTTTCGGGTCGTGGGGGAGCTGGAGCCTATCCCAGCATCTTTGGGCGAGAGACAGGGTACACCCTGGACAGATGGCCAGTCCATCGCAGGGCCAACACAGAGAGACAGACAACCATTCACTCTCACAGTCATACCTAAGGACATTTTAGAATCTCCAGTTTGATGCCAGTTAACCTAACTTGCATGTTTTTTGGCATGTAGGAGGAAACCGGAGAAATCCTGGAGTTAACCCATGCAGACACGGTGAGAACTTGCAAACTTCACACAGATCACTGTTGGTCGGGGCCTGGGATCGAACCCAGGATCCCCCGGCCAAGGGTGAGTTGCTGTGCTGCCGCAGTGCTAACCACTCCGCCACCGCGCTGCCCTAGATAAACCATTTCTTTATATTTTATTTTAAATTGTTTTATATTTTTACATTCTTTTAAATCCATATTCAAACTATTCCACAGTTAAATTCCACAAATTGATACACAAAAACTCTTTTTCTTGTATGCACATACAAAGATTTGAAGTTTTGGATCTCCCTTAAAGGAAACCTGTACTGGTCATTATAACATTAATCCTGCTTTAGGTATTACTTATAAACCAAAAATGTGTTTATTCAGTAAAAATAACCCCCTAGAGTCAGTATACTGAATAATTTTATCCCATGAAAACCGCTCGGTCAAAACCAATGGGGAGCAGCTATTGCCGGCCGGAAGTGACGTACACTCGTTGTTTTCCGGCTTTACTGTGGACAAGTAAGCACATTCTGCAGATGCTCAGTGGGTTGAGATCCGAGTTGAAAGCAGTGCAAAATCTGCACGGATCTATCCTGCACAAACCATCTTTGGAAATGGCCTTCATTGACGGCATGATCCGCAGGTATCTCTGGGGACCAGCAGCTGAAGGGGACCTGATGAACAGGCAAGTTCCCAGTCAAGTAACTTCAGAACACATTGAATAAATATATACTAGAATTTTATTTCATTAAATTATGTGCGGGTAGATTTGCTTGCACATGATTGTAAAATATTACATAAAATTCTGATTTTGAATCTTTGAGTGGGCTGCAGTATAGTAGTCAACAATCACACAAAGCAGCGACTGTGCGTCACTACCGGTGCTGAAACTGGCCATGGAGGAGACGAGATGTCGCTGACCATGACTGACTGAGAGAGAAGGGACTTGAAACTCGTGCGTGTTTGAGAAGGAATCGTGACCAAAATTGCTGGACGGAACCACTAGTATCATATTTGATCCTTTTGATTAAAATTCACTACAGGTACCCTTTAAGTTGAATACCACACCTCACCGGAGCTCCTCATAAGAATTCCTTATTTTTCACACATGAGTTGTTCAGAACTCCTTATACAAAGATATAGAGTGATGATAATCAAGTCAGTGGTGGTAATGCACCTGTAAGCCTGGTTGCCAACCGCCAATCAAATCTAAAAGAAGTTATATCTCACTTCCCTCCCAGTGAAGAGTTTCTGAATATTATTTGGTAACAAACTATTTTTTGCTTTAAATATCATTAGAGCAGATTGAAATGCTACTATATCCACTAATTTTAGCAATTTTGATTGTAAGAACAGTGAGTTTGTATGATCTTGATATCCAACCGTATGAATATGACTTACTGCTCTCTTCTGTAGTATGATTAATGATTGTAACCTGGTTTTATAATTATTGCCCCAAACTTCTGCACAGAAAGTGGAAAAAAGGAACAAAAAGGAAGAATAATAATGATGATTTCTTCTTCTTTGCTGTATTCCTTGTCAGCCATGATTCCTTTGACGCGTGCCTGCCACCTTCTGAACTGTCAGATCAGTACAGATCAGTACAAATCCTCAGTATAGCCGGGGACGTCAGTCAGTTGACAGGCACAGTTGATGCGCTGTGCCACTGGGGGCGCGCGACCCGTCCATGAAATGTGGCCAGTTAAAAGGTTAAGTATTATCTTTTTCTAGTCAAATTTGTTGCGTTTTGCTTCCTTGTTTTGCACACGGATCTTACCGTTGTCATGACTGTCAAAAGGGAAGCTCACGTGCAAGAGAAGACACCAGGACACCGAACTGAAACGTTTAACACAACTTTATTGAACAGCTGGCAAAAGTAAGGAAAAAACGGAGCATGCAGGGAGACACACAGCCTGTGGAGAGAGAGAGACAAGAGCTGGTTAGAGGAGAGAATGAGACAGGGAAAAAATAACTGAACAGGGTTTTTCTTACTGCAGACAAACAGAGAGCCTGGCAGAGGAGCCCAAGGGGTGCCTCCTGGCGACCCACCGGGCTTATTGGGATGGGCCTAGTGAAAGGCACAGACCATCCCCTTGTCGTAGAAGTTGGAGCCAGGAATCGATGACCTCTCTCCTGGTCCGTAGCTGTTCCAATGGACCAGGTATTGCAAGCCCCGGCCCCGATGGCGAACGTCCAGAATCCTTTGTATGGTGTGGGTGGTCTGGCTGTCGAGGATTCAGGGAGAAGGAGGCGTCTTTGGTGGGGGGGGGGGGGGTGAGGACTGGCGGACAAGGGCTTGATCTTGGAGATATGGAATGTGGGGTGGATGCAGCGTGTCGGTGCTAGTTTCAGACGGACTGTCATGTCAATAATGATCCTGAAGATGGGAAAGGGACCAAGGAAGCGGGGTGATAGCTTCCTAGACTCCATCTTCAAAGGAACCTGGTCCGCCGACAGCCACACCTCTTGACCGACTGCATATTTGGGCACTGGGACCCACCTGCGGTCCGCGTACTGGCAACCCCGTTCCGCTGAACGGAGAAGGGCTGCCCGGGTGGACCTCCACATTCTGTGGCAGCGGCGAGCATGGACCCCCACAGATGGCACAGCTACGTCCCTCTCCACCATGGGCAGCAGGGGGTATAGCCCATCGAGGCCTCTAACGGCATCAACCCGGTGGCAGAGGAGATGGTCGAATTATGGGCATACTCCACCCAAGTCAGATGGGAGCTCCAGGTGGTGGGGTTGCAGGAAGCTACACATCCTGAGGGCGGCTTCCAGGGATTGGTTAGCCCTCTCAGCCTGCCCGTTACTCTGGGGGTGATAGCCGGAGGTGAGACTGACTGTAGTGCTGAGGGAATGACAGAAGGATTTCCAAACTTGGGAGGTTAATTGGGGACCCCGGTCAGACACAATGTCCAGGGGAATACCATGAAGGTGGATGACATGAATGGTGAGCAGGTTGGCAGTCTCGGTGGCAGAGGGCAGCTTGGGAAGGGACACCAGATGAATATCCTTAGAAAAGCGATCAACTATGGTAAGGATGACTGTGTTGCCCTGAGAGGGAGGGAGTCCCGTAACAAAGTCCATGGCAATATGAGACCAGGGGTGACTGGGAACCGGCAGGGAATGCAGAAGACCGACTGGCGGAGATGAGTCAGATTTGTTAGTGGCACACACCTGGCAGGCTTTGACATAGTCCCGCACATCAATCCACAGCGTAGGCCACCAGAACACTCGCCTCACCAGATCGATGGTACAGAAGATCCCGGGGTGACAGTCAAAGTGGCCAGTGTGCCCCCAGTGAATGATGTCACTGTGCATGCTGGGCGGGATGAACAGGCGATTGGCCAGGACCCCTCGGGTTTGGGTTCAGTGGACTGGGCCTGCCAGACTCTCTGCTTGATCTCCCATGAGAGGGCACCCAGTATGAAGGAGGAGGGCACAATGGGCTCAGGAGGAGAAGATGAGGATGAGGGATCTGAGGCGAACTGGCAGGATGGCTTGATGTTACGAGAGTGGGGCCGATAAGTGATAACCAGATTAAATCGGAGGAAAAATAGGGCCCAGCGAGCCTGCCTGTAATTCAATCTGCGGGCCGACCTAAGGTACTCTAAATTTTTTTAGTCGGTCCACAGATGAGCGGCTCCCTCCAGCCAGTGCCTCCACTCCTCAAGAGCCAACTTGATGGCTAACAGCTCTCAGTCTCCTACGTCGTAATTCCTCTCGGCCGGCGTTAACCGCCGATAGAAATATACGCATGGGTGGAGCTTCTGATCGGAGGCTGAACGCTGTGAAAGTACAGCGCCCACCCCCGAGTTGGAAACGTCCACCTCAACTATGAACTGAAGCTGAGGGTCAACCTGGGCCAAGATGGGTGTGTTGGAAAAAAGGGCTTTCAGTTCAGAGAAAGTCTGCTTAGCTGCCTCGGACCACTTAAAGGACACTTTGGACGAAGTCAGCTGAGTGAGAGGCTCCGCCACCCTGCTGTAATTTCTGATGAACCCGTGAAAAAAGTTAGCGAAGCCCAAGAAACATTGGAGATGTTTGCGGGTGTGCGGGGTAGCCCAATCAAGCACATCCTTCACCTTGGATGGCTCGGCCCTCAGCTCTCCTTCAGCAGCAATAAAGCCCAGGTAGGCAGTGGAGCGGGTGGAAAACTCACACATTTCGGCCTTCACAAAGAGCTGGTTTTCCAGAAGCCGCTGTAACACAGCCTGGACGTGGACTGTGTGTTCTTCCTGCGTGCAGGAAAAAAATCAAAATATCGTTGAGATACACAAACGCAAATTCATTGATCATGTTGTGGAGGACGTCACTGATCATGCGTTGGAAGATGGCTGGAGCATTAGTGAGGCCAAACGACATCATGAGATATTCAAAATGCCCCAAGTGTGTTTTGAAGGCCGTCTTCCATTCGTCCCCTTTGTGTATGCGGACCAAATGATACGCGTTGCGTAGGTCTAGTTTAGAGAACACCCGTGTGTGCTCGAATGTGGAATTGATTAGGGGCAGTGGATATTTATCTTTGACAGTTATCGCGTTGAGCTCGCTGTAGTCAGTGCACGGACATAGAGATCCGTCCTTCTTTCCGACAAAGAAAAACCCCGCCCCAAAAGGAGCCTAAGAAGGCCAAATGAGACCGGAGTTCAGAGAATCCTTAATATAGCCTTCCATCGCCTCCCTCTCCGGCTCTGAAAGACTGTAGAGCCCACTGGATGGCAGCCGCGCACCTGGGAGGAGGTTGATAGCACAGACATAGTAGCGGTGAGGAGGCAAAGAGAGAGCTCTTGACTTGCTAAAGACCTCCCCAAGGTCATGGTAGACCTCGGGTACAATGCTGAGGTCCGGTGGCTCTGCCGGGGAAGAGGAGATGGGAAGGGTCAGTGAACATGCAGCCGAACTGAGGCAGGAGGCTAAGCAAGGGGGCTTCAAGAGGAAATTGAGTTTTGCGCCCATTGATAATAGGGTTATGCCTCTGGAGCCAGGGGAACCCCAGAACCACCGGGAAGGTTGAACTAGGGCGATTGAAGAATGAAAGTGACTCCCGGTGGTTCCCGGAAAGAAGAACGGAGACCGGCTCCGTGCGCTCTGTGATGGAAGCTAGGCTTCAACCGGATAGTGCCGCCATGTTTAATGCAGCTGGCAATTTGATAGTGGGTATGCCTAGCTCTCACACGAGTCGCAGTGAAATAAAATTCTGCTCCGCCCCCGAATCAATTAATGCTGAGACCTTTCTCTTGGCCCCTGGTAACTGGATAAGAGCCGGGATAGAGAAGCTACCGGGGGGATTAGTGGAATTTGTATTCCACTAATTGTATTTGTCATTTGTATTCCAATTTGGATTAGTGGGGATTAGTGGTCAGGTAAACAAGTTATGCTCAAGACAGCCGCAGTACGTACATGCACCGGCCTTCCTCCATCGTTGGTGCTCCTCCGGAGTCAGACGGACTCGGCCTAACACCATAGCTTCGGAGGAAGTGTTGGGCTTAGCTGTGCTGGTAGCCAGAGGGGATGTACGCGAGACGAGCGGACCGGAGAAGGCCTTTTGCTCCTTGGTGCACTCATGGTACCGGTTGTCCAAACTGACAGCTTGATTGATAAGCTCATCCAGAGAGAATGGGATTGCATGAACTGCCAGATCATCATCGTATTTAGATCCAGGAGGAAGGCGCTGCGTAAGGCAACTTCGTTCCACCCGGAGTCTGCTGCGGCGACCCGGAACTCCACACTGAAATTAGCCGCAGACCGATTCCCCTGCCGGAGCAGCATTAGGCAGCTCATAATATTCCCCTCACTCTCCGAATGGTCAAAAGTCTGAGAAAATTCCAGAACAAACCGATCAAAGATATAATTGGGGCCTTCCATGCTGTCGAAAACAGACTGGGCCCAATTAAGGGCCCGATCTCGGAGCAGGAGGGTCATAAAATGGACATTTGAACAGCTGTCCAGGTACTCCCCACCCACCTGTTGCAGATAGAGGCGAACATGAAGCAAAAACCCCTTGCATCCCCCCACCTCCCCCACATACAGGGCAGGTGAAGGCACGGAAGTGGTGTGGTGAATGGTAGCAGCTGCTGGGGCGATAGGTGGAGAGGAAGGGCCCAGACAAGACATCTGACAAAGGTGGTCTGTAACCGTGGTCAGCTGCTGAGTAATAGTTTGAAATTGTTCGGTTAAAATGGCCACCTGTCACTCAGTAGCATCTAACCGACAAAGAGCGGAGTGTTCTGCTGCTGCAGCGCCTGCTGAGCTTCGGTCATGGCTGGCTCGTTCTGTCATGACTGTCGAAGGGACGCTCACGTGCAAAGCAACTACACCAGAGAAGACACTGAGACACCAAACTGAAACGTTTAACACAACTTTATTGAACAGCTGGCAAAAGTAAGGAAAAAGTGGAGCACTCAGGGAGCCACACAGCCTCAAGGCAGCGGAGGTTTGAAATCAGGGTTTACCTTACCCTAGATGGGCTACCTTCCCAGGTTGACGAGCCACCATCTACCCGAAGCATCTGGTTTTAAGGCGCCAGAGATCCGCCCTCGCCCCTTCTCCTATTAGTGAAAGCAGTTCCGCCGGGCTTAGAGACTAAACCACACGGGCAGGCTAGGAGTTGGACTTAGTTGTCAGAGGCTTTTCGAGACGCACGCCATAAGGAGCATTTTATGAGCACTGGGAGCTTAACCCCAGCGCCTCTCCTGGCTATGACAACCTTGGAACCAGGTTGAAAACTTTTACCTATCTACTGTGTTAATCACACACACCCCAAGTGTAGAATCAGAGGGCCGCTACCATGCAAGGCGCCGCCACAAATTTCCCTCCTCCATTCCATTATTGCTGAGCACCAAGCTGGACAGCAGGAAGTTCCACTTTTATATGGTCTTCGGCATGACCCGGCCGGGATTTGAACCCCTGCCTCCCGGGTGTGGGGCGGATGCTCTACCAACTGAGCCACCAAGTCCAGCAGCCTTAAATCTCCTCAAAAAGTAGAGGTGTTGATAGGCCTTCTTCAGAATGTTAGCTTTGTTGGTGGACCAAGTGAGGCAGTCCGAGATATGAAGGCCTAGATACTTAAAGCTAGACACCACCTCAATTGCTGTGCCCGCAATACAAAGTGAGGAAGGGGGAAGGCTGTTCTTCCTGAAATTTGCAACTAACTCCTTCATCTTCACCACATTTATGAGGAGATTAAGTTGAAAATTTATGAAAAAATACTTAAATTTACATTTTTTTTTCCTGTAAGTTTTTATCAGTAACAAAAAGGCAAATTTATGAGAAAAAGTCAATTTTTTAAGAAAAAGTTTGCAAATTTACAACAAAACATTTGCAAATTATCAGAAAAAAGTCACAAATTTTTAAGAAAAAATTGAAAATTTATTAAGTTGAAAATTTATGGGAAAAAAAGTTTAAAAAAATTACAGGGAAAAAAATGTAAATTTACAAGTTTAAAAAAAAAACCAAATTTATTTGAAAAAGTCACAAATTTTCAGAAAAAGCTGAAAAACTATGTTTTTTGTTATCCTCCGCCGGTCAAAGCCCACAGGGGTTGAAGAGCCTTATAGGCGAAGACTGAAGGGGGATTATGTTATGGGTCCGTCCGTCCATCCCACTTTTGTGAAATCAACTCCTACAGTTTTGTTCTAAATGTGTTGAAACTTGGTAAAATGGTAAATGGCGTTCACTTATAGAGCGCTTTTATTCTCGTCTCTTGATGACCAAAGCGCTTTACAGATCCTGCTATCCACCCATTCACACACACATTCACACACTGATGGCGGCATGCTGCCTAACATGGCACTTCCAGACCCACCAGGAGCAATTGGGGGTGAAGTGTCTTGCCCAGAGACACAACGGCAGGATATCCGGGAAGAGCGGGATTCAAACTGCCAACCATGCGGTTATTGGACGACCTGCTCTACCTCCTGAGCCACTGGTACCATGATTTCATATACAATAATGATGCGCATACTGATTCTGATTGGATGATTTTTGCAGGAGTTGTAGCCCCTGACCTATGACCTCCTGTTACACCTCACTTCATAGACAATAGCTGTCTTGTGAAATCAACCCCTCCTACAGTTTTGTTCCAAATGTTTTGAAACTTGGTACCTTGGTTTGATATACGCTGATGATGCACATATTGCAATTTGACTCTTTTCAGATGACCTTGACATCAAAGGTCAACATCAAAATGGCTTATAAACTATATCTCACCAACAAAGAAAGCTAGGGTCACCAAACTTGCTACACAGGTTCACCTCGGGATCCTGACCTACAACTATGGGTTGTATATTTTGTTGTATATTCATGGATGGGTTTATTATTATTTGGTTCTGCCACAGGAATTATATTGAAAAGTTGAAAACTGCTTTCTGTCAGTAAGTATTGGGGTCTTCAAAGAAAATGGAGGCGGGGATATTACACTCGCCTCAGAGTGATCTTGTTGCATTTTGGCTTAGAACTGGTGGTTCAAAGTCATGTTATTCAGTTGTGTAACCTGATATAGAAATATTTATGATGATACTGGGGGGGACAATACTCTCTTTTTTTCCAGGTTGGGAGGGGCAATATCCCCCCGTCCCTTATTTGATTCAAGAATGGAGATGGGGGGATTGCAGGTTGACAAGGGGGGTGGCTTTGGGTCTTTTTGTTAAAAGGGGGGTGGCATCCCCCCTGAAATTACCTACAGGTGGGGTCTCGGAACCGATACAGTTTCATCAATACAAAGCAATACTACACTGTACACGGTCTCATTTCAGAAGGTATTTTTGACTGTCAATGTTTTAGTTTTGTTAGAACATCAGTGCTCACTTTGCTCCATCATGCTTTTTTCTGTCTCGACTGGATTCTTCACACGTGTGATCACACTATCAGAATGAGCCCAGAAAAGTCACCTCAACTCTGCTTCCCATGGTTTCAGCCAGCAGCCAAAGGTGGAGGTCAGACGGACAAACCAGACCGATGACCACCTCCGTGCTCTCTCTCTGTTTCACCGGTGAATAGAAGTTCCCCTGAAGTGTCTGACACTGGTGTGAACCTTCACTCTGTTCTGTGTGAGCCTCAGAAGATGGAGCCAACGTCTTTATTCTGTCTCTGTTCTCCTTCAGTATCATCCTCCTCCTCCTCCCCAGAGACCTGAGCAGAATTCATTATCCACAGGTCTTCTACTGGAGGAGATCCTGGAGTAATCCTGCAGCTCCTCCGAAGGACTGTGGGATCAGCTTCTCTGAATCAAAGAGCTTTTCTCATCGCCAATGTGGCGAGTGGAAGCTTTTCTGGGTCAGGAGCTGTGCTGACATTTTGCCTTTGGATTAGGAGGATAAAAAGATGATGTACTGTACATTATAGAATAAAAACAGATCCTTAAACATAGCATTAGCAAAATTTCCAACAACAGCAGTGAACATGGTTTAGAATAAAACATTTCACACATACGCAGAACCAAATTAGATATTGTGAAGTGCAGAAGTCATTGCTTATATACAGTGGTGTGAAAAAGTGTTTGACCCATCATGATTTCTCATTTTTTTGTATGTTTGTCACACTTAAATGTTTCAGATCATCAAACAAATTTAAATATTATACAAAGATAACACAAGTAAACACAAAATGCAGTTTTTAAATGAAGGTGTGTATTATTAAGGGTAAAAAAAAATCCAAACCTGCATGGCCCTGTGTGAAAAAGTGATTGCCCCCGTGTTAAAACATAAATTAACTGTGGTTTATCACATCTTTGGAAAGCTGAGTTCAATTTCTCTAGCCACACCCAGGCCTGATTACTGCCACACCTGTTCTCAATCAAGAAATCACTTAAATAGGACCTGCCTGACAAAGTGAAGTAGACCAAAAGATCCTCAAAAGCTAGACATCATGCTGTGATCCAAAGAAATTCAGGAACAAATGAGAAACAAAGTAATTGAGATCTATCAGTCTGGAAAATGTTATAAAGCCATTTGTAAAGCTTTGGGACTCCAGCGAACCACAGTGAGAGCCATTATCCACAAATGGCGAAAACATGGAACAATGGTGAACCTTCCCAGGAGCCGACCAAAATTACCCCAAGAGCACAGCGGCGACTCATCCAAGAGGTCACAAAAGACCCCACAACAACATCCAAAGAACTTCAGGCCTCACTTGCCTCAGTCAAGGTCAGTGTTCATGACTCCATCATAAGAAAGAGACTGGGAAAAAATGGCCTGCATGGCAGAGTTTCAAGATGAAAACCACTGCTGAGCAAAAAGAACATAAAGGCTCATCTCAGTTTTGCCAGAAAATGATGATCCCCATGACTTTTGGGAAAATACTCTGTGGACTGATGAGACAAAAGTTGAAGTTTTTGGAAGGTATGTGTCCCATTACATTTGGCGTAAAAGTAGCAGCATTTCAGAAAAGGAACATCATACCAACAGTAAAATATGGTGGTAGTAGTTTGATGGTCTGGGGCTGTTTTGCTGCTTCAGGACCTGGAAGACTTGCTGTGGTAAACGGAACCATGAATTCTGCTGTCTACCAAAAAATCCTGAAGGAGAATGTCCGGCCATCTGTTCGTGGCCTCAAGCTGAAGTGCATTTGGGTTCTGCTGCAGGACAATGATCCAAAACACACCAGCAAGTTCACCTCTGAATGGCTTAAAACAAACAAAATGAAGACTTTGGAATGGCCTCGTCAAAGTCCTGACACCTGAATCAGACTGAGATACTGTGGCATGACCTTAAAAAGGCAGTGCATGCTTGAAAACCCCGCAGTGTGGCCGAATTACAACAATTCTGCAAAGATGAGTGGGCCAAAATTCCTCCACAGTGCTGTAAAAGACTCATTGCCAGTTATCGCGAAGGCTTGATTGCAGTTGTTACTGCTAAGGGTGGCCCAACCAGTTATTAGGTTTAGGGGAAAATCACTTTTTCACACAGGGCCATGTAGGTTTGGATTGTTTTTACCCTTAATAATAAACACCTTCATTTAAAAACTGCATTTTGTGTTCACTTGTGTTATCTTTGTCTAATATTTAAATTTGTTTGACGATCTGAAACATTTAAGTGTGACAAACATACAAAAAAATGAGAAGTCAGGAAGGGGGGAAACACTTTTTCACACCACTGTATAATACCTGGTCCTCCTCTTCAGCAGCTCTGTCTGCTAGTTAGCTTGCTAGCTGCACTGCAAAAAGAAAACATTTGATAAGCTTAGACAGTAGATGATTTGAAGGGGGGATGAGGGGGGATGTCAACCCGTTGTTTTGGCTAATTTACCCAATATCATCCCCTTTTGTTCACATGCCAACCCTCCGTCCCAATTCATTGGCATAAATTAAGAGAGAGACGGGGGACATTTAACCCCCAACCTGTAAAAACAGAGAGAATTGTGTGGCATACTGCTAATACCACCTTAAGTGCCACGGAGGTGGGGACATGTTGACGTGATGATGTCACCACGCTTCGGATATATTAAGGGGGAAACATCGGGAGACATGGTCTTTGGCGCTCCACCTCTAGCCTGCCTGCATTGCCTGTGCCACACTCTGTCTTACGTGTTCCACGTGTTGCTAGCTTATTAATAAAGCTAAGCCTGAACACCAAGAGCATATCCGCTGGTCCTTGCTTCCAGACATAACAATTGGCGACGAGGATAAACTTAATCTTCTGAAGGAAAATAAGACATTTTCCTGAAGAAGGAAGTGTGTTTGGCACCCCTACCACCATACCTCGCAACCCCAGTTGAGCCGCCCACTCCATGGCCTTGTTGGTTTGAGTCGTTCCAGACGTACGTGTTGGCTATGGACCCAGCTAGGGTTAGCAAGCTTCAACTACGTGCTTTGCTGATTCAAAGCCTGGGCAGCGAGGGACAGCGTGTGTTTAGAACATTGGGACCTGCGGATACATACGACAAAGGTGTCACACTGCTAACTGGACATTTTGTGACACCCGAGAGTGTGCTGGCGAAGAGAATTTAGTTCTGCCAATGCCGACAGAGAGCGAGAGAGACGACACAGCAGTATGTTGTGGACCTCTGCTGTCTGTGCAGATTTGAGCAGCTAGAGGACGAGATGGTACGGGACCAGCTAGCAGAGCACACCAACGACCCAAGGCTTTGGGTGAAGCTGTTAATGGTGCCGGATGACCTGCCGCTGGCCAAGGCGGTGGAGTTAGCGTTCCAGCTGAAGGCCACTGGCCAGCTAGCATCACAAGTAGGTGCTTCACAGCAACAAACCCCGCTAGCTCACACAATTACCCCGGCAGAAGAACCCGTTAACACCACAACCTTCTCGGAGGATGCTGAGGTGAACACCATGGAACAATAGGACATCATGGGATGCCGGATGTGTGGTAGCTGTCATTCCCCTGTGCACCGAACGTGTGCACCCTCCTTCCCAGCCAGGGGGCAGTGATGCCAGCGCTGTGGTCTTTTTCTTCTTCTTTCTGCTGCTCCCTTTAGGGGTCGCCACAGCAGATCATCTGTCTCCATCTCACCCTATCCCTTGCATCTTCCTCTGTAAGACCAATCCTCTCCATGTCCTCCTTTGCTACATCCATGAATCTTCTCTGTGGTCTTCCTCTTTTCCTCCTGCCTGGCAGCTCCATCTTCAACATCCTTTGTCCAGTATATCCACTGTCTCTCCTCTGCACATATCCAAACCATCTCAGCCTTGCCTCTCTTACTTTGTCTCCAAACCGCTCAACGTGAGCTGTCCCTGTGAAAAATTCATTTCTAATCTTGTCCATTTTAATCACTCCCGATGAAAATCTTAACATCTTCAACTCTGCCACCTCCAGCTCCACCTCCTGTCTTTTTGTCATGGCCACCGTCTCCAAACCATACATCATAGCAGGTCTCACTACCATCTTGTAAATCTTCCCTTTCACTCTAGCTGCTACCCTTCTGTCACATATCACCCCTGACACTCGTCTCCACCCACTCCACCCTGGCTGCACTCTCTTCTTCATCTCTTTTGTGCATTTTCCGTTGCTTTGGATGGTTGACCCCAGGTATTTAAACTCATCTACTTTCACTACCTCTACTCCTTCCATCTTCACCGTTACACCTGCCTCCCTCTCATTCACACTCACGTATTCTGTCCTGCTTCTACGGACTTTAATTCCTCTTCTCTCCAGAGCATTCCTCCACCTTTCCAAGTTCTCTTCCACCTGCTCCCTACTCTCACTACAGATCACAGTGTCGTCTGCAAACATCATGGTCCACAGAGACTGCTGCCTGACCTCCTCTGTCAGCCTGTCCATCATCATGGCAAACAAGAAGGGGCTCAGAGCTGATCCCACCCCCACCTTGAATCTATTCGTCACTCCTACAGCACACTTCACCACCCTCACATACTTCTCTGCCACTCCTGACTTTCTCATACAGTACCACACTTCCTCTCTTGGCACCGTATCATATGCTTTCTCTAGATCCAACTCTTTCTGGCCTTCTCTATACTTCTCCATCAGCACTCTTAGAGCAAACATTGCATCTGTAGCACTCTATCTTGGCATGAAACTGTACTGCTGCTCACTGATTGTCACCTCTCCTCTTAACCTGGCTTTGACAACTCTTTCCCATATCCTCATAGTGTGGCTGATCAGCTTTATGCCTCTGTAGTTACTACAGCTCTGAGCATCACCTTTGTTCTTGAAAATTCGTACCAAAACACTTCTTCTCCACTCCTCAGGCATCCTCTCACTCTCCAAGATTGTGTTAAACAATCTGGTTAGAAAGTCCACTGCCATCTCTCTTAAACATCTCCATACCTCCACATGTATGTCATCTGGACCAACCGACTTTTCCATTCTTGATCCTCTTCAAAGCTGCTCTCATTTCCGCCTTGCTAATCCCCGGGACTTCCTTGTTCACTATCTTTCTTTCATTCTTCCACCTCTCTCTCTCATTTTCTTTGTTCATCAGCTCTTCAAAGTACTCCTTCCACCTTCTCAACGCACTCATCATTTGTTAGTACATTACCATTTCTCTCCTTAATGCCAGCAGTGTGGTAAGCTTAACTATTTTGCCAAAATCAGCCTCCTAGGAACCATCACATTGACAGGTCGCTACAGGTCTAAAGTCCTCCCAGCTTTCACCTTCCAGGTAGCGATGCACGGCAACAACATCCTGGGGTGCGACCTTTTCCACGAATTGGGCTTCACCATTCACAACCACAAAGGACTTTGTCTGACCGCTGATGACTGAAGCACATCTCACCCAGATGTGGGCACAGCTGCTCCAAGCTTTGCACCGCATGAAGAGCAGAAGATGAGAGGGCGTAATCCAGACTTGTCTCTGATCCTTGCCCGGCATAAGCCTCTTGGAGCTGCCATACAGCTGCAGGAGAGAGAGTCTTTGGCCAAGCAGGACCCCGGTGAATGACAACAACCTGGAGCACGTCCTGTTTCCCGGTGAGAACGACACGCCACCGCAGCCACATTCGGCATCAGTGGAGAGAGGGCATAATACGGACTCATCTCAGATCCTCGCCCAGCATGAACCTCATGGAGCTGCTGTACAGCTGCAGGAGAGATAGTCCGTGGCCAAGCAGGACCCTGCAGAACAATGCCAACCTGGAGCAAGTCCTGCCACCGATGAGAACGTCACGCCGCTGCAACAGCAACCATCATCAGGGACAAGAGAGCAGCAGCAGTGCTGCATGAAGCCAGCTAGGTCCGGACTCATGGTGCTCTATTGGGTTCTGGTCCACTGATCCAAACGCCCAGATGACCTGCAGATGTTCCTGTCCCCGCCAATACAGATCACCGTGCAGTTGGGACCAGCCACTTTCCAGGATGGTTGATGGTTTGAGATGGCATGCCAGCCATCTGCGGAAGGTAAGAGCAGCAGCTGTCCCGGATCAAGACACAACACTGGAACCAACCCAGCCAGGGTGGGACCCAGACTAGGATTTTGCTGACAAAAGAGCGATTCCAGCAAGATGGCACCCAGGTCCACCACATCCAGCACCTCCAGGGCCACACCTACTGTGGGCTCGCCTGAAGCCCCCTGAGGTGGAACTGTAAAGTGACTCTGTTTTGAATATGTTTAAACAGAGCATGGTTGGTAACAGTAGCAGAATAATCCACTCAACTATGCAGGGTCTTACCAGCAGTCTACCCGGTTTCCCAGGTTCATAGCAATAGGTTATGGTGTATGGAACCTTAAGTAATTTACGGTTTGGGTCTAAAAGCTAATCAACCATATTGTGCTATTGACATCAGGCAAATATGTGTACCCAAACGCTGGTTAAACAGCGGCTGAATATAGCACTTACCATCTTGCTTATGTTAGCAACAGTACTGGTATACATGTGTACAACACATGGTTGTATCACCTGCCGATAGCTAGGCCATGCTTGTTTGTTAGCTAGCTCTGTGCTACACTACATGAAATTGTTCTGGTCATGTTTGTGCTGTGCTAGCTGTATGCCACTGCATTGCCACACCCAGCTAAGGTGAAACCATCGCCAGTAGTTCTGGTATTTCCAAGGAGGAAGTAAAAGTGGCATACTGCTAATACCACCTTAAATGCCACAGATGTGGGGATGCATTCATGTGATGATGTCACCACACCGTGGGTATATTAAGGGGCTAATGGCTGGAGACGTGGTCTTTGGCGCTCTGCCTCTAGCCTACCTGCATTGCCTGTACCATACTCTGCCCTACATGTTCCATGTGTTGCTAGCTTGTTAATAAAACTAACCTTCAACACCCAGAATGTATCTGCTGGTCCTTGCTTCCAGACATAAAAAAATTGCCCCCCCCCCCCCGTATCATCAGAAACCTTTATATATGATGTTGTACAACAGTTAGTTCTGACAGAGTAATTTGAGTGGACAATAGGGATTCTAGGAGTTACTAAAATCTGTGATAAATGCACTCCAACGTTTCACTGGATATGTATCACTCCGCGTTAAAGGTGTTCATGTAACTGTTAATTACTAACACTAATTTACTGTCAACTCAGTGACAGTTGCAATACTGTGTTGAATACCATAATTTCTACAGTGAGGCGCTGTTTGAAAAGTTTTCTTACCTGACCCGGAAGACCCACACTTTTGAAAAAAAACTTTATTCAGTCTGCTCTTGTATAAATATTGAAGCTATTTCACGTCTGTTTAAAAAAATAGGCAGTGCTAGAGTTGGATTTATTGTCTCAATTAACAAACCACGAATTCTTTGTGGTGATGGACTTTTTGTTTCATCTGAAAATGTGAAGAAAAGTGAACAAAGTGTGCTAAATCGCTAGCATGCTAACTACTAGTCAACAGCTAGCTACCGGCTTTGGCTACATTTTGGTCTCGGGTCTTCTGCAGTACCAACTCAACAAATATCTTTCATAAACACTTGACAATATTTAATTTGTTTACATAAGCCTTTATTAGTCCCACAATGGGGAAATTCCAGGATTGCAACAGCACAGGGATAGCAACACTCAGAGCAACAATCAGAAGGCAAGAAAAAAACAAAAAACAAGAGCAGCTAATATACATATGTACATATTACTATAAATATATATATATACACAGACACACAGTGCAGAGCATTGTAGCTGGATGGAATAAATACATCTGTGTGAAATGACAGTAGACGTCTTCATGCTGATTGAGATATTTAGCAACAGTTACTGGCTACATTTAGAAGGGACTATTTTTTTTTCTCAGCTGGTCAAAATAGCTGGTTAAACAAACAAATAATATTTTGTCTAGTATTGCTGTCATTTAATAAATTGTACTTGCGGAACTGTTGTATAAAGGCAATATTACACTCGAGGTCATTATGATATCATGAAAATATTAACTACGGGTTTGATACTCTAATGCCCTCTGCGTAATTTCCAACTTTTCTCTTAAATTTGCAGCTGTTTTTCTTATAAATTTGCAGCTGTTTTCTCACAAATTTGCGATGTTTTTCTCATAAAATTGCAAGTTTTTTCTCATGAATTTGTAATTTTCTTGTAAATTTGTTACTTTTTTCTCAAAAAATTGCAACTTTTTTCACTTAAATTTGCTACTTTTTTCTCATAAAATTGCAACTCTTCTTGTAAATTTGCAACTTTTTTCTCGTAAATTTGCAACTTTTTTCTCATAAAATTGCAGCTTTTTTCTTTTAAATTTGCAAATTTTTCTCATGAATTTGCAACTTTTTTCTTGTAAATTTGCAACTTTTTTCCACAAATTGCAATGTTTTTCTCATAAAATTGCAATGCTTTTCTCGTAAAATTGCAAGTTTTTTCTCATGAATTTGCAACTTTTTTCTTACAAATCTGTAATGTTTTTCTCATTGCAACTTTTTTCTTAAATTTGCAGCTTTTTTCTCTTTGCTACTTTTTTCTCTTGCAAATTTTTTCTTGTAAATTTGCAACTTTTTCTTAAATTTGCAGCTTTTTTTCGCTTGAACTTGCTACTTTTTTCTCTTGCAACTTTTTTCTCTCGGGCGGCGCGGTGGAGTAGTGGTTAGCACTGCGGCAGCACAGCAACTCACCCTTGGCCGGGGGATCCTGCGTTCGATCCCAGCCCCCGACCAACAGTGATCTGTGTGGAGTTTGCATGTTTTCCCCGTGTCTGCGTGGGTTTACCCCAGGATTTCTCTGGTTTCCTCCCACATGCCAAAAACATGCAAGTTAGGTTAACTGGCATCAAAAACTGGGGATTCTAAATTGTCCTTAGGTGTGACTGTGAGAGTGAATGGTTGTCTGTCTCTCTGTGTTGGCCCTGCGATGGACTGGCGATCTGTCCAGGGTGGACCCTGCCTCTCACCCAAAGATGCTGGGATAGGCTCCAGCCCCCCACCCCCACCCCCGCGACCCGAAAAAGGATTAAGCGGAAGAAGATGAATGGATGAACTTTTTTCTCTTACAAATTTGCAGCTTTTTTCTCACACAAATTTACAATGTTTTTCTCAAAACTGCAAGTTTTTTCTTATGAATTTGCAGATTTTTTTCTTGTAAAGTTGCAACGTTTTGCTTAAATTTGCTACTTTTTTTTAATAAAGTTGCAACTTTTTTGCCTAAATTTGCAGGTTTTTTCTCATAAATTTGCTTTTTTCTTACAAAATTGCAACTTTTTCTTGTAAATTTGCAACTTTTTTCTCATGAATTTGCAACTTTTTTCTTGTAAATTTGCAACTTTTTTCCTTGTTAATTTACCAAGTTTTTCTCATAAAATTGCAAGTTTTTTCTTATGAATTTGGAACTTTTTTATTGTAAATTTGCTCCCTTCTTTTCACATAAAATTGCATCTATTTTCTTGTAAATTTGAAACTTTTTTCTAGTAAAATTTCAATTTTTTTCTCATGAATTTGCAACTTTTTCCTATAAATTTTTCAGCTTTTTTCTTGTAAATTTGCATGTTCATCTTTGATGCTGATTACATTTTTATTCTATGTAATTAAATTATAATTTGCAACTTAAAAAAAACGGTGTATCTTTTGTCATATTTCTGTTCCTTTATTCTTGCAAATTTGTACCTAATTTATATTTATATGTTTGTACATCATGCTAAATTTTCCCTGTTAATTGTCCACTGGCCTAGTCAACTATATTTTCTGTAATATCTGTTCATTGAATCATTTCTCAACATATGAAGTGGTGGGAGTAACCCTGGAGTCACTCTTTAAAGCCATTTCAGTCTCTGAAACTCTTCAAATAAACACACTCTGTGTTTGTCTTGTTGCTACATGTGACGTTGTTGAACGGAGTTCTGCTCAGTGAGTGCAGTGCTGTGTTGAGGAAACACAGGTATCCAGTGTGGGGGCAGTGTAAGTAGGGCTGCTGCTCCTCCAGGTTTTTACAGAGGGTGGGAGTATTATTTTAGTCCGGGTCTCCTAGTGTGAGGACTCTGCAGCAATCAGCCCAGGACTGAGCTTAATTGTTCTTAATGAGTCCAGAGCCCAGAGTGAGTGAGGA
Source organism: Pholidichthys leucotaenia (assembly GCA_020510985.1). Taxonomy (NCBI): domain Eukaryota; kingdom Metazoa; phylum Chordata; class Actinopteri; order Cichliformes; family Pholidichthyidae; genus Pholidichthys; species Pholidichthys leucotaenia. The sequence goes on along the minus strand of CM035837.1, from coordinate 428,199,945 downwards.
CTGAACAGTTGGGAGGAGTCCTGCAGATTCTCTGTTTGTTTCTGCAACCTGCTGTACTCTTTATTTAGTAATTTCACGTGATTGATGACATGTCATTGGCATTATCAGAGACATCTGTTAATGTCTGCTGTACTTGGGTCAAAAGAGATCATCCACATGAAGCCACAAAATATATTTGAGCCCCAAAATTAAAGTAAAGCAGCTGAGTTGTGAGAAAAAATGGCCTGTTATCATTTTTCTTGTAAATTTACAAATTTTCTCTCTTAAATTTGCAACTTTTTTTGTAAACTTGCTACCCCTCTCTCCTAAATTTGTAACTTTTATGTTACAAATCTAAAAAAAATCTTGAAAATTTGCAGTTTTATTCTTTTGCAAATTTTCTCTTTTAAATTTGCTACTTTTTCAGACTTTAGTGGACATGTAGGTGAAGGGAACAGAGGTGATGAGGAGGTTCTGGGTAGGTATGGTTTTAAGGAGAGAAATGTGGAAGGACAGATGGTTGTGGATTTTGCTAAAAGGATGGAAATGGCTGTGGTGAACACATACGTACCTCAAGAAGAGAGAGGAACATAGGGTGACTTACAAGAGTGGAGGAAGGTGCACACAGGTGGACTACATCTCATGCAGAAGTAGAAATCTGAAAGAGATAGGAAACAGCAAGGTGGTGGCTGGGGAGAATGTAGCTAGACAGCATTGAATGGTAGTCTGTAGGATGTCTTTGGAAAGCAAGAAGAGGAAGAGAGTGAAGGCAGAGCCAAAGATTAAGTGGGGGAAGTTACAGAAGGAAGAAGGTCGCACAGAGTTCAGGAAGGAGTTGATACAGGCTCTGGGTGGTAGGGAAGAATTACCAGATGACTGGGAAAGTACAGGAAAAGTATTGAGGGAAATGGTTAGAAAGGTATGTGATGTATCTGTTATGACCCGAGCGCCGATCTCGTCCGCGCTCGGCCCATGCATCATCTGTGCCAGCTTTGTCAATAGTGGATTACATTCTGGCTCCCCGGGCTCTTATTGTGACAGCGCTCGGTGGGGCTTCCTGCTGTCAAAGCCGATCAGCTGTTCTGCATCACCACTCGTTAGCTGCCGGCTTTATTAGCGGGCGCTGACAGCAGGTTGATGCAGCAGTATTGTCAAACATTCCTGGTCTACGTTCGTGTCAAGTTCCATGTATGTATGCTTGTTCATGTTCTCGTTAAGATCGTAGGTGGCTGGGTGAAACCCTACGATCCCATGCCTCTTGTAGTAAGTGTTTTTGCCACAGCGGCTCATAGTTTGTGTTATTGTCTTGTATATTAAACATCAATGCAAAACTCACTGGCGACTTCTGGCGTCTTATGGTGGCCCGTGAGGGTCACCGCGTAACAGTATCCAGTGGACAGAGGAGGAGGACAAGGAGACTTGGTGGTGGAATGAGGAGGTACGGGAAAGTATCCAAAGGAAGAGATTAGCAAAGAAAAAGTGGGATAGTCAGGGAGCTGAAGAAAGCAGACAGCAGTATTTGGAATATAGGCGCATGGCAAAGAGAGAGGATGGCAAAAGCAAAGGAAAAGGCATATAGTGAGTTGTATGAGAGGCTGGACACTAAGGAAGGAGAAAAGGACTTGTATCGATTGGCTAGACAGAGAGCTCAAGCTGGAAGGATGAACAGCAGGTTAGGTTGATTCAGGACAGAAATGGTAATGTACTAACAAGCGAATAGAGTGTGTTGAGAAGGTGGAAGGAAACTTTGAGGAGCTGATGAATGAGGAAAATGAGAGAGAGGAGGATGGATGAAGGAAAGATGGTGAACAAGGAAGTCTTGAGGATTAGCAAGGCAGAAGTGAGGGCAGCTTTGAAGATGATGAAGAATGGAAAGGCAGTTGGTCCAGATGACATACCTGTGGAGGTATGGAGATGTTTAGGAGAGATGGCAGTGGACTTTTTAACCAGATTGTTTAACACAATCTTGGAGAGTGAGAGGATGCCTGAGGAGTGGAGAAGAAGTGTTTTGGTACCAATTTTCAAGAACAAAAGTGATGCTCAGAGCTGTAGTAACTACAGAGGCATAAAGTTGATCAGCCACACTATGACGATATGGGAAAGAGTTGTTGAAGCCAGGTTAAGAGGAGAGGTGACAATCAGTGAGCAGCAGTACGGTTTCATGCCAAGAAAAAAGAAAAAAAAAAGAAGAAAGAAAAAAGGGCAGCTCAGTGGAGCAGAGGTTAGCGCTGTGGCAGCAAAGCAAGAAGGTCACGGGATTGATTCCACTCCTGACCATCGGTGACCCTTCTGTGTGGAGTTTGCATGTTCTCCTTGTGTCTGCCTGGGTTTACCCCGGATACTCCGGTTCCTCCCACAGGCCAAAAACATGCAAGTTAGGTTAATTGGAGACTGTAAAGTGGCCCTAGGTGTGAATGTGTGTGTGAATGGTGAAGGGATTGGCGCCGCACCGTGGCTGCCTCATCCATCCAGGTGGATGTCCTGAATTTCCCTCTGGGATTAATAAGGTATACAAAATACAAAAAAAAATAAAAAATAAAAATACAGATGCAATGTTTGCTCTAAGAATGTTGATAGAGAAGGTCAGAAGGAGTTACTGTTTTTGTGGATCTAGAGAAAGCATATGATAGGGTGCCAAGAGAGGAAGTGTGGTACTGTATGAGAAAGTCAGGAGTGGCAGAGAAGTATGTAAGGGTGGTGCAGGACATGTATGAGGACAGCGAGACGGTGGTGAAGTGCGCTGTAGGAGTGACTGATGGGTTCAGGCTGGGGGTGGGATTACATCAGGGATCAGCTCTGAGCCCCTTCTTGTTTGCCATGGTGATGGACAGGCTGACATAGGAGGTCAGGCAGCAGTCTCCGTGGACCATGATGTTTGCAGACGACATTGTGATCTGTAGTGAGAGTGGGGAGCAGGTGGAAGAAATCCTGGAGAGGTGGAGGTATGCTCTGGAGAGAAGAGGAATTAAAGTCAGTAGAAGCAAGACAGAATACATGAGTGTGAATGAGAGGGAGGCAGGTGTAACGGTGAAGATGGAAGGAGTGGTGGTAGTGAAAGTAGATGAGTTTAAATACCTGGGGTCAACCATCCAAAGCAATGGAAAATGTGCAAGAGAGGTGAAAAAGAGAGTGCAGGAAGGGTTGAGTCAGTGGAGATGTGTGTCAGGCGTGATTTGTGACAGAAGGGTGGAGTGAAAGGGAAGATTTACAAGACAGTAGTGAGACCTGCTATGATGTATGGTTGGAGATGGTGGTACTGTCAAAAAGACAGGAGGTGGAGCTGGAGGTGGTAGAGTTGAAGATGCTAAGATTTTCACTGGGAGTGACTAGGATGGACAAGATTAGAAATGAGTATATCAGAAGGACAGCTCAGGTTGAGCGGTTTAGAGACAAAGAGAGGCAAGGCAGAGATGGTTTGGACATGTGCGGAGGAGAGATAGTGGAGATATTGGACAAAGGATGTTGAAGATGGAGTTGCCAGGCAGGAGGAAAAGAGGAAGACCACAGAGAAGATTCATGGATGTAGTGAAAGAGGATATGGAGAGGGTTGGTGTTAGAGAGGAAGATGAAGGGATAGGGTGAGATGGAGACAGATGATCCGCTGTGGAGACCCCTAAAAGGAGCAGCCGAAAGAAAAAGAAGAAATTTCCTACTTCTTTTGCTAATTTGCAACAGGGTGTCTTGTAAATTTGCAGCTTTTTGCTAATTTTTTTCTTGTAAACTTGCACCCAATCTCTCCTAAATTGGTAAATTTGCAATTTTCTTCCTTGTTCAATGTGATTGTTTCTTGTAAATTTGCACCTTATTTCCCTGTAGCTCCACAGCTGCAGGCTGCAGACCCCTGATGTGGAGTAAAATAACCAAAATCTTCCTTAAAGCACTCCCAGATGCCTTCAGTCATACATGATGTGTTCTCTCTCTCTCTCTCTCTCTCTCTCTCTCTCTCTCTCTCTTGAAGTAGTCTCTTTAAGTAGTCAGACATTTTTTTTTCTTCTAATCCCATCAGTACGCCACCTCAGATTAACGCCGCCGGCTGTTTTCACTCCGCGTGTTCGGCTCCTCCAACCAAACAAAGTGATGCAAGCATGTTTACTGGCTCTGAAACTGCAGCAGAGCAGCGGTGAGGAAACCTAATAAGATTTACTGTTGTACATGTTTTATGATTCCCAGACTAAAAAAGGGAAATCTGTGATGCAGTTTGGGATTAATGGAAGGAAAAAAGACACAAAGGAATCAGTAAATAAATCAGTGTGTTTGAGTGAATGAGGGCGAATGAATGGATGGATAAATGAGCGGATGAGCCAATCCAGCAGCAGCAATGAGCTTTTACAGCAGGATTTCTGTGATTTTTAATCATTACTGAAGCTATGTATGACTTTACAGACAAGATAATGTCACAGGAATCCTACAGAACATGACATCAACCATTTTCTAAATAGCTAAATTAGCAGAAAAAAGTGGTCCAAGTATGGAACCTTGTGGGACACCGAGGATAATAAAGGAGGAACTACAAAAAGCAGAGTGGATATGTTTTGATTGGCTTTTGGTGTCTATAGTTCATCAGATCATTCAATGATATGTTTTGCCAATTTTATTATTATTGTTATTGTTATAGCATGGATGTTTTGCCATACTACAACATCCACTTGAGTCAGAACAGTTTTAAGTCAATAGATTTATAGTTTTTGGTTTTATCAGTGTTTATATTTTCTATATTACTTATATATATTATGTTTGCTTTATTTGTTTACATGTTTGAAATAAATAAATAAAATAAAAATGTATTTAATGATTATTATCGTAGTCAAAATAAGTGAATAACATGACTTTAAACAACCAATTATAAGCAAAAATGCAAAAAAAAAAACCTTTTTCTCATAAATTTACTATTTTTTCTTATAATTTTGCTGGTTTTTCTGTAAAATTTAAACTTTTTTCTAATAAATTTTAAAAATTTTTCTTGTAAATTTGCAATTTTTTCTTTCAAATTTGCAGTTTTTTTCTTGCAAATTTTCAACTTTTTTCATGAATTTGCAACTTTTTTCCTGTAAAATTTAAATTTTTTTAAAAATTGTTTTTAACTTGTAAATTTGCAATTTTTTCTCAAAAAATTGTTTTGTAAATTTTCATCTTTTTCTCACAAATTTGCAATTTCTTCTTGTAAATTTGCAGTTTTTTCTTGTAAATTTTGATTTTTTTTTTCACAAATTTGCACCTTTTTTCCTGTAAAATTTAAACTTTTTTTCTAATCATTTTTTTTTACTTTTTTCTTGTAAATTTGCTACTTTTTTCCGCGAAATGTAGCTTTTTTTTCCTGTAAATTTTCATCTTTTTTCTTATGAATTTGTAACAATTTTTCTCATAAATGTTATTTTTTTCTCCCATAAGTTTGTTGCAAAATTTTGTAACACCTGGATGGTGGTTAAATTTTTTTTTTAATGTAATTAAATTGTAATTTGCGACTTTTTACATTTTTAAATTTGCATCGTGCCTCATGCTAGATCGGTCAACACCCTGTGTCACCCTTGTTAAAACATGGGGCTAATCATCATAAGCAGAATAACACGCAGTGGTCCTGGTGGAACTCCTCTGCACCTTCGTGCCAAAGTGACCATTTTGGTAAACTGAGAAACACACCGTGTGTGCCAAGGTCTTCTGGGTTGTCAGCGGACACAGTTTGCTGATACTGAGTTATGCAGAGCTCACACAATGGGCCACCAGGGCCAAAAAATCCCCGAGCCCGGTGGATTCTGCTCATGCCGATGTTATTACTGTTGGAGGTCTGGAGGCTGTTGGCCGCTGAGCCCCCCACAACAAAAGCTGTTTTTATCCCATTAATGCGGTGCTAACGTGTCTAATTCTTCTGGAGCTCTTCGTTCCCTCACTTCTATGGAGAGAAACCCGAGTCCTGCCGCATCATGAGAGAGTCCACAGATCGATCCGGCGCTAAAGTGGGTTTCATCCTGCCGTTCTGCTAAAATGAGGAGCCAGTGATCTGGGGGCCTGGGAGCCGGGGGGGGGGGGGTGAAACGAGACCTGCGGAGGCATGTCAGAAATGTTAATTCAGGTCGACCGGGCATAAATAACGCTGTCAGAGGAATTAGAGTTTGTTCCTGCTGCCGAGAGATTTACTGACACAGGAAGGGGCTGTTCTGTTCTGGAGGAGCGCCCGCACCATCACTTCTGCAGGAACAACAGAAAAAGTTTCCCCACAAGTATAAATGCTTGTTTTCACTGTTGCTTCTCTCAGTTTGAATCACAGTCAGAAAAAAGAAAATGGCCAAAATGACTTTGCTGCAGCTGCTGCAGGAGTCTGTGTAGGCTGTGAAAATGGAACCACATCAGCAGAGGGTGGACAGTCTGCAGAAAAAAAACCCTGCACATCTATGAGAAAGAAGTTGCTAATTTATAAGAGCCAACATTTTATTTGACCACAAGACAATTTTTGATGGACGCTTAGGCTCACTTTTATGTGAGGAAACACTGGACGGTTTTGCTGTGGTTGACGCGAAGATTCTTGGTAGTTTTCTCCCAGGTAAACTTGACCTTCTGCCTTTTAGAGCCGATTCCCCCATCACTTTTTAGAGGGGTCATTGACTGCACTTTTTCCACATTTTAATAGCTCATGCATGTCTTAATAAAGTGTTTGTGACATATTTTGTTCACATATTGAAGCAGATTTGTTTTTTTTATTTTTCCTGGCTTTCTTGAAACGCTCTGATTTAAAGCCTGTCACTTTAAGAAACATCCTTCAGCTGTTCAACTCCACCCTCCCTCTTATGTCAGTGAGCCATTAGTTGAGTAGCTTCTACTCTCCTTCTAGTTTGGATGAGCAGCGCTGGTTCACTGAGCCGCAGTCGGTTGTGTGTCTTACGTCATTCCGGCCTGTCTCCCAGCGGTCTCGCTGGCGCCAGGCAACCTGACAATCACTGCAACCCAAGCCAAGGTGCTGGATCTCAAAGTGCAGTGTCTCGCTCCACAGGACTTTGCTCCTCTCCCACAGCCAGCTGGGGGATGCCCCATCACGCAGCAGCTCTCCAGCGTTGCCTGTAGGGGTTGAGCGGAGTCGCACAGGGTCCCAGAGGATGACTCCCCATGTGTTTTAGGATCAATTTTAAGGTTCTCTTAGTAGATTTTAAATGCCTCAATGGTCTTGGGCCTTCTTATCTGTCTGAGCTGCTTTTACCTTATGAGCCCTTGCAGACCCTGAGGTCCTCTGGTACTGGCGTTTTAATGGTTCCCAAGCCCTACAGTGAAGCCTCCTTTCACTACTGTGGTCCTCATCTGTGGAACAGGCTGCCAGAGAGCCTCAGGGCCGCAGAGTAAGTAGATGTTTTTTTAAGAACAGGCTCAAGACCCACCTTTTTAATCTGGCTTTTAGCAAACCTGTTTAACTATGATTGAAGTAGTCATTTATGTTCCGTTGTTTTACGTTCTTCATATCTCCATTTGTTTTTAGATTTTCTCATCTCTTTTATTTTGATGAGTTTTTAGTTCCTGTTGTTTTACGTGTTCTTAGTTTCATTTTGAATTTTATGTGTTTTAGCGCCAGTGGTTTCCTCAGTGGAGCCCCTCGTGCCGGATGCTGCTTGGCCCATCTGCGGGGGGTGTTGGTCTTGTGGGTCGCTCTGGCTTAGGTGGGCTGCCTTACAGCTGTGGTATGGGCCCCGGTCTGTCCTGCTCGAGGTGGCCTCTGTGGCACGCCCTGTGGTTGTGGGATGTGTAGTCTCCCGGCGTGGGGGGCTCCACAGGAAGGTTGCTCCTTCGCGTGGTGCCTCGGTGCTGAGCAATGTCTCTTTTATTTTATATGTGTATGAGAGAAGTAGGGAGTGGTGCATGTGCCTCTGTGTGTGTGTGTGTGTGTGAGGGGTGGGATGTATTGTGTAAATACATGTATTTAAATTTGTCTACTGTTTTTATCTATGTAGAGCACTTTGCGCAGCATCCAATGTTTGAAAAGTGTTATACAAATAAAGTTTGATTGATTGAAGAAAAAAATAAACAATTTAGAAAAAAGTTGCAAATCTAGGAGACAGCCATCAGCCCATTACACAATCCCCCCGCCCAACAATCACACTCACATTACCCCCTTTTCTCTTTGGACTCTGGACACAGACGTTTCATTATGTTTTAATATCCCAGGAACTGTGGACTTATTCTTGTTGTTTTGACTTTTCCAACATTTTGGACTTAATTTAACTTAATTTTGTATTTTGGTGCTGAAATGCTGGGAACTTTCCCTAAATGAATGGTGCTCTACTGGAACTGATAGAGATTTTTACCTGTGAATTGTGAGTCTACAGGTATACACTTTGAAAACTGACAAGGCTACACGCCAAATCCAGGTAAAAAGGGTGCACCCGAAATTTAAAATTGAAACCCCAGTTAAATTTGGAACTGAGAAAGGTGTCATTGTTGAGATATTCACTTGATGAATGTTACATGTTTGCCAATTGGAAATGTTCTCTTGTTTTATTTTGCTTTCACATTTTTTTTACTAAAGCCGGCAGTTATTCAGCTTTATAATCCTGTTTCTGTGTCTCATTTAAATGCTCCACTGTGCTGCAGCAGCCGAACCTTCTGGCCCTGTTGAATCACTCGTGTTGATCAATCATTCATTCCTTTTGATGTGTCACAAGGTAAAAATACGAGTTACACACGCGACACTTGTCATGGTCTGCTCTGCTCATTATTCTCAGCTGCGCGCACACCTGGTCTTCATCATGCCTGGCCTATTTCTACTGTGCTGCAGGCTCGAGATGTCTCACTGCGCTCCATACGAGCTTCATCGCCAAACTCTTCAGTCTGTCGTAGTCTCAGCCCAAGCCTGCTTCCACCGTCGCCGGAGAATTCCTTCAGCTGCTCACATAAGCTCCAACTTTCTACTCACCTTGTCTTCCAGTCCCCTGTGCACAGGCGGAGTCCGTGGTGGCGGAATCTTCCTCTCTTCCTCCCTGGCGGTGGATTCCTTCCTCTCTTCCACTACACCAACACTCCCTAGACACGCACCCGCAGGAGCTGCACTCCCTACAGAAGGGCACTGTCTTCCTGGCCGTAGCCGTCGTGCTGAACCTGAGCCTCTCACCATCTGCTCCCACAGTAAGCTACAGAGTAACTGTCTACCTCCAGCAGTGGCTCTCATTAACCATTCCTCTCTGTGTGTTCCTAGGGTTGCCAGGCCGTACGGTGTCCCGCTCTGTTCCCTGCAGTTCCTGCCTGCACTTACACACACCAACACACCATTTGTTGTTAATAAACCTAATTGTATCTATTCGGAGTCTGTGTTTTGTCACTGGGTCACTAAACCATGTCAGTACATCTCCGCCAGAACGACCCAGCTGACAGCGCTTTGGTGCGCCATGTCAACCACATGGAGATCCGAATAGATCAATTGGCTTATCAGCAGCAATCCATTTTAACCCAATTAGCTTGTATCACTGCCGAGGTGGGGGAGGGGACGCTTCCCTCTGTAGCATTTTCATTAAGAGCCTTAGCCCTAGCCTTCGGGACGAGCTAGCTCCCCTAGAGAAGCCGACTAAGCTATCTGAGCTAATTTCCCTAGTCATTAGTCTAGATAAGAGGCTGAGGGAATGGGCGGCGGAACATAAATCCTATGGTCGCTCAGGGACCCAGTACTGTCACGCCTCTCTAACCTCCCTATTGGCCCTTCCACCTTCTGACTCCTCTGTGACCCCGGAACCTATGGTAGTGGGACAGTCTAAGTTGACTTGGGCGGAAAAACAGCGCCGCCGTGACTTAGAGTTGTGCCTCTATTGCGGGAGTGAGGAGCATGAGGTAGCATCTTGCCAGCTTCGGCCAAAAGGGGGAGTCCGTGCATTACAGTAGGGGGACTCACGGACTCACCCCAGCCTAACCCCCTATCTAGACTCTTTCTTCCCATCCGGTTTTTACATAAACATACTGAAATTCCCACACAGGCTTTAATCGACTCAGGGGCAGAGCAAAGTTTTATTTCTAGGGATCTGGCAACCCGTTTGGGGCTTCACTGTTTCCCTCTTAAGTCTCTGCTATGGCTGATCACACTGTCTAAGGCTCCCATGGCCGTGGTGTCCCAGCAAACTGCCCCAGTGTCCGTCATTGTCTCAGGTAATCATCGGAAGGAGTTACAGTTTTTCGTGTTGCCGATTTCATCGTCCCCAGTCATCCTTGGTTTTCCCTGGTTACACCTCCATAATCCCACTATTGATTGGCGCTCGGGTAGTATTAAGTCATGAAGTTCGTTTTGCCTCAGCGCCTGTCTCCATTCAGCCGCTTGCTCGCTGTCCATGCCCTTGGGGGCTCCCACCACCCCGCCTCCCAACCTGTCTAGGGTTCCCCCTGAATATCATGACCTTGGAGCCATCTTTAGCAAGACCCAGGCCCTGGGTAAACCTCCGCCCGGAAGCTCCGCTTCCATCTAGCCAGCTGTACAGCCTTTCTCCGCCGGAGCAAGCAGCTATGGAGGCCTATATCAAGGAATCTGAGTTCTGGTATAATCCGTCCGTCTTCTTCGGCGGTGGGGGCGGGGCTTTTTTTGTGGGCAAAAAGGACGGCTCTTTGAGACCGTGTATTGATTTCAGGGACTTGAACAACATCACCATCAAGGATAAATACACTCTTCCCTTGCTTAACACTGCCTTTGACTGTCTCCAGGGGGCTTCCTGGTTCACCAAGCTCGATCTGCGCAACGCCTACCATCTGGTGCGGATCCGCGAAGGAGGTGAATGGAAGACAGGTTTTCGGATCCCTAGTGGTCATTTTGAATATCTGGTGATGCCCTTCGGTCTAACCAATGTGCCTGCTGTATTAAAGTAGCTTATTACTGATGTGCTAAGAGTCTTCCTGGGAGTTTTTGTATCTGTCTACTTGGATGACATTTTAATCTTCTCCCAGTCTCTAGAGGAACACCAAGTGCATGTGAGGCGAGTGCTGCAGTGGCTGTTGGAGAACCAACTATATGTCAAGGCTGAAAAATGCGAGTTCCATGCCTCCAAGACTTCCTTTTTGGGGTTTATCCACTCGCATAAGAAGATTCTCCCGGATCCTGGCAAAATTAAGGCGGTGGTGGAGTGGCCGACCCCGTCCTCCAGGAAGCAGCTCCAGCAGTTCCTGGGGTTTGCTAACTTCTACCGCCGGTTCATCAGGGACTACAGCGGCCTGACCCTTCCCCTGATGTGCCTCACGTCGACCAAGGTACCCTTCCAGTTGACTGAGGAGGCGGCTACGGCCTTTGCGGACCTCAAGAGGCAGTTCTCCGAGTCCCCCATCCTGGTGCAGGTGGATCCTAATCTTCAGTGTCTAGTGGAGGTGGATGCCTCGGATTCTGGAGTGGGTGCCATCCTAACCCCAGCGCTCCCCGGCAGATGGTAAGGTCTGACCGTGTGCCTTCTTCTCCCAGCGGCTGTCCCCTGCAGAGCGCAATTATAGTATCGGTGACAGGGAGCTTCTGGCTGTTAAACTGGCACTGGAGGAGTGGCGCCATTGGCTGGAGGGGTCCTCACAGCCATTCGTGGTTTGGACGGACCACAGGAACTTGGAGTACCTTCGGATGGCCAAGCGCTTGAATGCTCGCCAGGCCCGCTGGTCCTTGTTTTTTGGACATTTTGACTTTACCATTACGTACCGCCCCCGGTCCAAAAACACCAAGCTGGGCACCCTCTCCAGGCAATTTGCCATGGATGCCTTGGACCCTGAGGATCATCCCGTCCTTCCTGCCTCCTGTGTCGTGGGTGCCCTCTCGTGGGGGATTAAGGAGAAGGTCCGGAGGGCGCAAGAGACTGAAATGGACCCGGGCAGGGGGCCAGCGGGTAAGATGTTTGTCCCATCGGCCGTCCTGGGTGACATTCACTGGGCCCACTCCTCTAAGTTTGCCTGCCACCCAGGAAGACGGCACATGGAGGAGCTTCTGCAACGTTCGTTCTGGTGGCTCTCTCTTCAAAAGGACGTCGGGGAGTACATCCATGCTTGTCCCCAATGTGCCGCTGGCAAGTCCCCATCATGCTCTCCAGCTGGATTGCTCCATCCTCTTCCGGTTCCGGGCAGGGCCTGGTCCCATGTGGCGTTGGATTTCGTCACCGGCCTCCCTCCTTCCAACAACCACACCGTTGTACTCACCATAGTGGATAGGTTCTCCAAGGCGGCCCATTTTGTTCCCCTTCTGGGTCTGCCTACGGCCAAGGAAACAGCTGTCCTGTTGGTTCAACATGTGGTGAGACTGCACGGGATCCCCCTGGACATCGTCTCCGATCGGGGGCCCCAGTTTATCTCTCAGGTGTGGAGGTCATTTTGTAACGCCCTTGGGGCCACGGTGAGCCTGTTCTCCGGTTACCATCCTCAATCGAATGGCCAGTGTGAACGGACTAACCAGGAGTTGGAGGCGGCGCTGCGGTGCATGGCATCAACCAACTCAGCCTCCTGGAGCTCATATCTGCCATGGATCGAGTACGCCCACAACGCGACGGTTTCTTCAGCTATAGGTATGTCCCCTTTTCAGGCCTCGCTCGGGTATTCTCCCCCCGTATTTCCCAAAGAAGAGGGTGACATCGCCGTGCCATCGGTCCGGGTGCACCTGAGACGCTGCCGGCGACTGTGGAGAGCAACCCGGGCTGCGCTGCGCCGCACAGCTGAACGCAATTCCTCGGTGGCTAACCGCCACAGGACCTCAGCTCCTTCATACCAGGTGGGCCAGCAGGTTTGGTTATCTACTAAGAATATCAATTTGAAGGCTGAGCGCAGGAAGATGGCAAAACGTTTTATTGAGCCCTTTGCTATCTCCCGCATCATTAACCCTGTGTCTGTGTGACTCGATCTCCCCCCCTCCCTCCGCATATGTCCCACTTTCCATGTCTCCCAAGTGAAGCCTGTGTCTTCCAGCCCCCTGTGTCTTCCTCCCAGGTCTCCACCTCCTCCAAGGATGATCGACGGCAGCCCGGCATTGGGAGTGACTGCTATCCTGGACATCTGTCGCCGGGGCCGCGGCCTGCAATACCTGGTGGACTGGGAGGGCTACGGTGCGGAGTCCAGGTCCTGGGTGCATCCCGCCTGTGTGCTGGATAAAGATCTCATCAGGGGGTTCCATCGGACGCACCCAGGTAGGCTGGAACAACCGCCAAGAGGCGATCGTTAGGGGTGGAGTACCGTCATGGTCTGCTCTGCTCATTATTCCCAGCTGCGTGCACACCTGGTCTTCATCATGCCTATTTCTACCGCGCTGCCCAAGCCTGCAGCGCAGAGATGTCTCACTGCGCTCCAGACGAGCTTCATCGCCAAACTCTTTAGTCTGTTATAGTCTCAGCCCAAGCCTGCTTCCACCGTCGCCGGAGAATTCCTTCAGCTGCTCACGTAAGCTCCAACTTTCTACTCACCTTGTCTTCCAGTCCCCTGTGCACAGGCGGAGTCTGTGGTGGGGGAATCTTCCTCTCTTCCTCCCTGGCGGCGGATTCCTTCCTCTCTTCCACTACACCAACACTCCCTAGACACGCACCCGCAGGAGCTGCACTCCCTACAGAAGGGCACTGTCTTCCTGGCCGTAGCCGTCGTGCTGAACCTGAGCCTCTCACCATCTGCTCCCACAGTAAGCTACAGAGTAACTGTCTACCTCCAGCAGAGGCTCTCATTAACCATTCCTCTCTGTGTGTTCCTAGGGTTGCCAGGCCGTACGGTGTCCCGCTCTGTTCCCTGCAGTTCCTGCCTGCACTTACACACACCAACACACCATTTGTTGTTAATAAACCTAACTGTATCTATTCGGAGTCTGTGTTTTGTCACCGGGTCACTAAACCATGTCGGCACTAGGGTGACCAAGCTTGATTGACAGGCTCACTCTGAGACCATGAAAAACGCTGCAAATTTGTTTAGAAAAAGCTTCAAATTTTCTGAAAAAAAAAGCCAAAATTTTACAAGAAAAACGGTAAATTTACGTGAAAAAAGTCATACTTTTTTAGAAAAAAGTTGCAAATCTATGAGAAAATAATTCAAATTTATGTGAAAAAGTTTCTACTTATGAGAAAAAAAGTCAAAAAATTTTGAAAAAAAAGTGACTTCTTTTTCATAAATTTTCAGATTCATTTGGATGCCGATTAAACTTAAAAACTTAAACTGGTTAAAAAAAAGCTGCAAATCTACAAGGAAATACACTTGAAAATTTACAAGAAAAAAGGAAATTTATGAGAAAAAAAACTTGCTAATTTATGAGAAAAAAAATCTAATTTATGAGTAAAACAAGGTGCAATTTTTTTTCAAAAAAATTACAAATTTATAAGAAAAATGATGCAAATTTTTTGAAAAAAGTTGGAAATTTACAAGGAAAAAATGGCAAAATTATGAAGAAAAAAATCAAATTTTCTGAAAAAAGTTGAAAATGACATGGAAAAAATCCAGCAAATTTATCTGGAAAAACGTCTTACCTTTTTAGTAAAAAAGCTGCAAGTCTATGAGAAAAAAGTCAAATTTATGAGAAAAATGTCAAAAAAAATTATGAGAAAAAAGATGCAAACCTATGAGGAGAAAAAGTTTGAAATGTACATGAAGAATGTTGAAATTTAGAAGAAAAAAGCAACTTTGTGAGAAAAAAATCAAATTTTTGACAAAAAGTTGCAAATTTTTGAGGAAAAAAGTTATAAATGTATGAGAAAAAGTTGAGGCCTATGAGGTTAAAAGTTGCAAATTTTTGAGGAACAAGATGCAGATTTTCTGAAAAAAAAGTTGAAAAATTACAAGGAAAAATGGCAAATATATGTGGAAAAAAAGTCACAAATTTATGTGAAAAAAGTTACTTATTTATGAGGAAAAAAGTGCAAAAATATTTCTCATAAATTGGCAAATTTTTTTCTCATAAAAATGCAACTTCTTTTTCATAAATTTTCACATTAATTTGGATGCTGGTTAAACTATTATTCTATGTAATTAAACCAAAATTTGCAACTTTTTAAATTTCCAAATTGCCATATTTAATCATATCTTTGCACTTTTATTCTTCACTTTTATTCTTGCTAATTTGTATCTAATTTACATGTATCCATTTGCACCTCATGCTAAACTGGTGAACCCCCCCCCCCCCCCCCCCCCCCGGCCTGTCCCCCCAGTGCTCCTTTAACGAATCGCCCACTGATTCCCAGTAAAATGTACTTTCACTGTCAGGTTGAAATTGACCCAGATACCGTGTATAAAGGCTTCAGCAGTGGTGTGGTGGTGCCCCCTCCCTCCCTGAGGACACAGAGCAGTAACAGGAGTTCATCCTGGACCTCCTCTCCTCCTTTTCAGCTGCTGCACAATCTTGGGACGCTGCGGCTCAGTAAACTGTGAAAAAGCACTTTAGAAGGCTTGGCTCCTTCCTTCCTCTGGCTCACAGTGTTTTCCATAAATACTCCATCAGGCTGCTTCTTCTTTTCTGGAGTACATGCGGGGGTCTGCGGTGACATCACTGACCCGGGGGAAGCCAAGTTTCCTATTTTTGGTGACGTGCGGCCAGGAAATCTCTCTCAGCCACTCTCCTGTTTCCATCCCTACCTCTCCCTGTCAGAGCCGCCCTTTCATCTGAGCTTTTAACGCGCCGCTGGAGATAGAAGCGGAGGTCAGGGTGGAGTTCATGGATGCCGCCGCCACAGCAGCTTTGTGACTGATGGAAGACCTGCATCCCGGGCTCTTAACCAGGATAGATTTTCTTTTTCTAAGCTTGTTCAGCTAAATTTCATCCGTTATCCTTGTTTACGCCGAGATTTCTAGACTGTATAACTTTGCTGCAGAAGAAATTTCAAAATACCTCAGGGTTTAATTATTACAGTACCAATTTACACCCAGCTGAAGCAGCCTTTCTCCCAACTGGCTGTTTTTGTTGATTTTGCTTTAATTGCTAATGAGCCCCAGTTCACCCCACCTAGAGCGCTCTCTAACTCCTGCCCTCCCTCTTTCATCACTGCTGATCTCTGACAGCATTATTATGTGCTTAATGTTAGCTCTTAGCCTATAGCTCTAGTACCGAGTACAGCCCAAGCTAACGGCTGTATTAGCTGAATGTAAAAAGTTGTAAATTTATGAGTCAAGTTTCAAATTTACAAGAAAAAAAATGCTAATTTTTGAGAAAAAAGTTGAAACATTTACAAGAAAAAAAATTAAGTTTTTGAGAGAAAAAGTTATAACTTTTTTTTAAGAAAACAGCAGATTTTTGTAAAAAAAAAATTACAAGGAAAAAAGGTGCAAATTTACAGGGAAAAAAGTTGCAAATTTATGAGAAAACAATAATTACAATTTAAATTAGCAACTTCTCATAAATTTGCAACTTTTTTCTCATAAACTTTTTTCTCAGATTTCTGATTTTTTTTTTCTAGTAAAATTGTGACTATTTTAAATTTGTGACTTTCTTCTTATAAAATTGTGACTTTTATTATAAATTATCATCTTTATTCTTATAAGTTTGAAACGTTTTTCTTGTAAACGTGTGCTTTTTCTTGTAAATTTATCAATTTTTATTCTGGTAAATTTTTGACTTTTTTCTTAAAAAATTCTGACTTTTATTATAAGTTATCAAATTTTTTTCTGGGAAATATGTGACTTTTTCTGGTAAATTTGCAACTTTTTACCTCCGCCAAGGGAGGACGAAGGTAATGTTTTCGGTAGCGTTGGTTTGTCTGTTACCAACATAACTCAAAAAGTTATGTACAGATTTTGATGAAATTTTCAGGAAACGTTTGTAATGAAACAGGGAACAGATGGTTAGATTTTGGTGGTTATTCGGATCACAATCAGGATGCAGGAATTTTTTGAATATTATTTTATATATTAATCTGGTGCTTTTCGTGTACTGCCCCTTTAAGACGTGTCCACTCAGTTACGTGCATGGTCACGCCATAGGGCCACGTGCCTCGGCAACCCGGAAGCCAAACACCACAGAAAAAGAATTAGGGGGTGTGTCCACCAAACTGATTTTTCCTGCTGTGGGCGACTGTTTTCTGTTCATTCTCTATGTAGTCCAGCATTTACAGTGCTGAAATGGTTTGATCGGTGGCTGCTTTTTGTCTCAGTGCTCAGGGCTGAAAAAGTCCCATTTGTCAGACTACTGTACAGCTGCGCTCGTCAGTGTCAGTCCTTTCTAAGCAGCCAGTCAGAATTAAGGAAGGGCGGGACATAGGACGCCGGTACAGGAAGACAACAACGGGAGGTGACGGACGGTGGAGAGGCTGAACTTTGCTGCATCAAACAACCCGGTACTCTTTGATCCGACACTAAAAAGATATCATGATCAAAAATTGACAGCAAACACTTGCAGGAACATGCACGCACCTGTCACCATGCCAGCTGAACGTTTGTAATTTGTGTTTGTAATATGGATACTATGTGAATTTGTAGCTGATAATGGCAAAAAAGTGATATGATACCACACTGTTGTGTAATATTGCTTAATAATTATGAACCAGTAAACTGTAATGGAGAAGAGAGGAGGAAAAAAAAGAAAACCAACCTGAAAGATTCAATAAACCATGATGCTGATTTAACGTGGAATTGCCCAGCCCCAATATATGGTCAATACAATTAGTCTATTATTATTATTATTATTATTATTACTATTATGTAGTCCACAGGTGTCAAACTCATTCCATGGAGGGCCAAGACCCTGCAGGTTTTACCTCCACCCAGTGTCTTCAACAGGTGATTTCTCTGAATTTCTTCCCACTGATTGCTGATCAGTGAAAACACCTGCTGAAGAGACTGGATGGAAGTAAAACCTGCAGGGTCTTGGCCCTCCATGGAATGAGTTTGACACCCCTGATGTAGTCATACTGTTTTTTTGCTGTTGTTTCTCTGTTAATAATAATAATGGATTGCATTTATATAGCGCCTTTCATTCAAATTTTCAGGAAAGGTGTGTCATGGTACACTGAACACATGATTAGATTTTGGTGATGATCTCAAAATGCATACCTCCGCCAAGGCTCTTATCTTCTCCCACAGTGTTAGCAACAATACTGCAAACCTACTGGATGGATTTGGATGAAATTTTCACCAGAGGTGGTTCTTGGCCCAAAGGTGAACTCATTACATGCTGGAGGTGATCCGGGCCACTAAGGCCCTATCTTGCAATGTATAGATGGATGGCGATATGGACGGGCAAAGGGAAGAGGGACGGAGCCTTGGTGGAGGTATGCGGTCTCTGAGTGCCCTCTAGTTTCTGGTAAATTTTTGAGTTTTTCTTATCCACCTTATTCCTAGCTCCCATGATGCCTTGCGTGATTTATGGACGCAACTTCTGGTACTAGTTTAGAACGTATGGTTGTCACTGAAACGGGACACTTTTCCTTTTTAAAAAACAATGACTTCAGCTTCAGAAATGCAGGAACGTGGCCTTTTGCACCTCAGAAACAGTAATATAATCACACCACTTCCCACCACTATGGAGGGATGGGAAAATGCTAAGATGCTAACGCTGTAAACAAATATAAGCTCTGAGATATATCAATGTCTCCATTGCAATAAAGTCAGATGCATTTTGTTAAAATATGTTGGACATAATCAAATTTACCTCAGAGCAGACATACGCCACAACACCGTGCTTGGCTGTCATGGTATATACAGACAGCTGCAGCCGTTCGTTTTACCTCAAAATTAAAATGCTCATGCTGCTGTCATACTATAAATGCTCATTATTTAACTTAACATGTACAGACATTTTCTGATAATTGTTCAAAATTTTGTTGATCTATATTTTGTGATAATTTAAAAATTAATGCATGCTGAAGCATGCTGAAGTCCATATCGTTTCAAGGCAGTGCAACCAATGCAAACCCCCCCCCCCAAACTATCTGATATCTTTATTAAATTGTTAAGCCTTAGGAAGCAAACTGTTCCTGTTTTTTATTTATTATTTTACTTCTTGCAGCCTTCATTCTGGTGACATATATAACCCATAAACGTCAGATCCGTGACATTCATGCAAGTGAAAACATACCTGGTGCTGCTGTGTCTGTACCACCGATCACACCAACAGTCCTCTTTAGTTTTCAGTGGCTGATCTACGCATCGCTGGTGAGAAGCCTCCATTTATACAGTCTATGGCACGACCACGAACACCAGCAACAAGTACCAGAACTACGTCAGAACATTCAAAAAATATAACAACTAGAAGAGCTGAAATTAGCTGCTGCTTGACTGCAAAACACGTATGTGGACTATACATTAAAATGAATTAGAAAAACTTTTAAAAAGGCTATTTTAAATGCCAAACTTCTCCACTCTTACTGACTGATTTAACATCACTGCAGCCGAAACCGGAAGTTCCACCCATAATCGTTCCTATAGCGGCAAACCCAGGAATAAGGTGGATACATTTTCTGTTTGTTTCTTTTAAAGCTCTCACTTTTTTTATATGTTTGAAATTTTTTTTTCTCGCAAACTTGACGTTTTCTTATAAATTTGTGACTTTTTTATTATAAATTTGTGAATTTTTTTTCTTGTAAAACTGACTTTTTTTCTTATGAATTTGTGACTTTTTTCTTGTAAGTTTGTAATTTTTTTTATTATAAATTAGTGATTTTTTTCCTTATAAATGTTATACTTTTTTCTTTGAAATTTGCAGCTTTTTTACTGAAACTAGTAACTTTTTTCCTCAACAAATTGCAACTTTTTTCTCCTAAATTTCTGACATTTTCAGTGTTTCCTCTGGCTTAAAGGCCAGGCGTGGTGGTAACATATTTATCCGGGTTGGGGGGGTTCAGAGAACACAACACTATTGTAACTGGAATATGTTAATTTTATACAATTTATTTCTTTTTAAAATTTTGTACAGTCACTTTGCATTTGAAACTTACCGTTGGGTGGCTGGGCAGAGTGGGATTCGAACTGCCAACCCTCTGGTTATTGGACGACCTGCTCTACCTGCTGAGCCGCTGCCACCCACGTTTCCCTCCTCTGTTCCATTTTTGTTGAGCACCAAGCTGGACGGCAGGAAGTTTCACTTTTACATGGTCTTTGGCGTGACCCGGCTGGGACTTGAACCTCCCGGTTGTGGGGTGGATGCTCTACCCCTAGGGGTCCTAGGGTTCATTATTATGTACCTCGCAATTTAAAATGACCGAAATTCACGAAGTCAGCGACTTTAATTCATCCTCTTCCTCCAGCCTTCAGACCAACTAAGTCTGCCAACATTTGGATTTCAAAATAAGGGAGGTTTTTCCTGCCGTCTGGGTAGTGAAAAGAGTTCTAAAAAAACTGTAAATATACAGAAAAATTATAACAGAACTAACTGTATCTTTGGTCATTTTAGTTAATTTATTTCATTAAATATAATTTGATAATTATATTTCTTTGAAAACAGAGTTAAACTAGAAAAGCACTCGGAGAGCGCAGACCTCTGAGTGCCAGCAGTAGCGCCACAGTTCCCCCCAGACAGTGTTAGTGTGTATGTTTTCAGATTCCTTGACCATGAAAACATATGACTAGCAATTGGATTGACAATGATAGGATTAGTGGTTCAGTAGTTATTCACGAAAATGGCATTTTCCGTAATGGCGGTTTTCTTGTGGATGGTTATCCAGATCACCACCAAAATCTAATCATCTGTAGGATACCACATTTCTGACAATCTGTGAAAATTTCATGAAAATCCGTCCATAACTTTTTGAGTTATCTTGCTAACAAACAAACAGACAGACAGACAGACAGACAGACAAACCAACGCCGATGAAAACAACCTCCTTGGCGGAGGTAATGATTGTTCTGTTCTGGCTCTACAAAATTATGGTCAAAAGTTAAATTGTATGAGGAACAAAAGTCAAAATTTTACCGCAATCTGTTTCAAATTTATTTAAAAAAAACAACTAATTTTATTTTAAAAAAATAGACAAGAATTGGCCATAAAATAATCCACAAATGTCTCAAATGTACAAGAACAGTCATATTTTTACAAGGGGGAAATAAAAATTTGAGATACTGTAAATGGTTTCAAATTTCAATAAATTTAGAGAGAAATGTAGAAAACTATAAGAAAATTGTTATAAATTTTGGAGAAAAACCTCAAACCATCAAGACTGAAAGCTAACACCAGTAAAAAGTCCAAACCCTGGACGTCTGGCTGGGACCCCAACTGGACCTAAGCGTCCAAGATTCCAGCTCTGGTTTTACAATACTTCACATGGTAAGTTCCAAATGCAAAGTTACTGTGCAACATTTAACAGCGTTTTTCCCTCGTTTAAAGTAAGCTTGCACTTTTTACGCTGACGCTGAATCAGACTGGTCCCTCAGACAGCAGCGCTAGATAGACCTGCCTGCCGACTGGAAGGATCACACGGGCCGCGCACTCCAGAACTCCAGCATGCAGGTGACGGTCATGTGCATTGTTCACGTGCACACTTGCGGAGCGTCACTCCTTCATTCATTTTCTTTAGCGTAGTGGTAGAGTTGTAGGCGTGGTGGGTTGCCATGCAGAAATGCTACCAGCGAGGACCCTGCATTTTTTCTTTTACATTTACACAGTTAAAAATTTTTAAGATAAGATAAGATAAGATAAGATAAGCCTTTATTAGTCCCACAACGGGGAAATTCCAGGATTGCAACAGCACAGGGATAGCAACACTCAGAGCAACAATCAGAAGGCAAGAAAAAAAAAACAAGCAAGCAAGAGCAGCTAATAAACATATGTACGTATTACTATAAAATATATATATATACACACACACACACAGACACACAGTGCAGAGCATTGTAGCTGGATGGAATAAATATATGAATATATGAACACACAGTGCAGAGCATTGTAGCTAGATGGAATAAATATGTAAATATATAAACACCCACAGTACGGAGCATTGCAGCTAGGTGGAATAAATATGCAAGTATATAAACACACACAGTGCGGAGCAATGTAGCTAGATGGAATAATATGTAGATATATAAATATATAAACACACCCAGTGCTGAGCATTGTAGCTAGATGGAATAAATATGCAAATATATAAACACACACAGTGCAGAGCATTGTTGCTAGATGGAATGAAACAGCATAACCGTCTACTTAGTTATCCTACATGGTATGATTATGTGCCCATACATATTCTCACCCTCCATAGCGACCGGTATGTTCCTAGTTGTATGCCGGAGGGGACCATTGTGTAAGTCTATTGCATCTTTTGCATTCAAAAAACTATTAGTTTGTTACGTCTTTTTGCTATCTCTGCGAGCAGCCCTGCTTAGGTTGTACAGTCTGACAGCCGTTGGTAGGAAGGACCTACGAAACCTCTCGGTTGTGCACCTGGGATGATGTAGTCTGCTGCTAAATGAGCTCCTCAGTGCATTCAGTATGTCCTGCATAGGGTGGAACTCGGACTCCAGCAGAGATGACAGTTTAGCCACCGTCCTTCTCTCTCCTATCTCCTCCATCGGATCAAGGCGCTGCCCCAGGACAGAGCTAGCTTTCTTAATCAGTTTGTTCAGTCTCTTCCTATCGGCTGCAGTAATGCCACTGCCCCAGCAGACCACTCCAAAAGTGATGGCTGATGCCACCACCGTGTCATAGAATGACTTCAGCAGCGCCCCTTGTACACCAAAAGACCTGAGTCTCCTCAGCAGGAACAGCCTGCGCTGTCCCTTCTTGTAGAGTGCATCAGTATTGTGTGACCAGTCTAGTTTATTGTTCAGATGAATACCCAGGTACTTATAGGATGTCACCATCTCGATGTCTGTTCCCTGTATATTTACTGGTACTGTGAGGGGCTGCCCATGCCTGCGGCAGTCCACCACCAGCTCCTTAGTTTTCCTCGCGTTGATCTGGAGGCAGTTCCGATGGCACCAGTCCACGAAGTCCTGGATAAGCCCTCTGTACTCAGCTTCATCTCCATTGGAGATGAGGCCAACGATCGCAGAGTCATCAGAGAACTTCTGTAGATGGCAGTGTGTTGTGTTGTGTGAGAAGTCCGCAGTATAAAGAGTGAACAGGAAGGGAGCCAGCACCGTTCCCTGGGGGGCCCCCGTGCTACTGATGATCGTGTCGGACACACAGTCCCGGGTTCTCACAAACTGAGGCCGGTTCGTGAGGTAGTCCAGGATCCATGATGACAGGTGCTGGTCCACCCCTGCGCGCAGCAGCTTGTCCTTCAGGATCATCGGTTGGATGGTGTTGAAAGCACTGGAGAAGTCAAAGAACATGATCCTCACCATATTCCCGGGCTTCTCCAGGTGGGACAGAGAACGGTGAAGGAGGAAGATCACTGCATCCTCCACCCCAATGCCATGCTGGTAGGCGAACTGGAGTGGATCCATCGCTGGTTCCACCAGGGGGCGGAGGTGAGCAAGGAGCAGTCTCTCCAGGGTCTTCATCAAGTGGGACGTCAAGGCCACCGGTCTGTAGCTGTTCAGGTCTTTGTGGTGGGAAGTTTTTGGTACAGGTACCACACAAGATGTTTTCCACAGCTGTGGTACCCTCCCCAGTTTCAGGCTCATGTTGAAGATATACGTCACAATCCCACACAGCTGGTCTGCACAGGACTTGAGGAGCTTTGCGCTGATGCCGTCCGGTCCCGGCGCCTTCCTCGCCTTGATCTTCCTCAGCTCCGTCCTCACCTGGGTCCTGGTCAGGGTCAGGATGGGGGGCTGTGTGTTGGGAGTGGGGGGGTGTTGGTGGAGTGGGGAGTGGGCAGCAGGACTTGATTTCTTTAGAGGCAGCAGTGGTTGTTGTGCAGTCAGGGGGGAGGGCGGTTGGTCAAATCTATTGAAAAACAGATTCAGGTTGTTCGCCCACTCCCTGCCCCCTGTGGCCTGGGGGGAGGTATTCTGGAGCCCCGAGATGGTTTTGAGGTTTAAAAAAAGGTTAAAAATTTTTATTTCATATAATATCTTAAATTTTCTCCATTCATCACTCACTCCAGGCCTTTCCCTTTAGTTTAATTTTCATGAAGAATTCATCTGTCTGTGTCTCCTACCTTCTGGGTACGGCGTGCTGAACTTAGAGCCTGCAGCTTCTTCTCTTTTAGCCATCAATTAAGGCAAAACCTTAATGAGAGGAAAACCTAAACGAGGCTGGGATAAACAGACTGAAATGTGGTCACTGATGAAGTCGTCTGACATTCATGGCATTAAAATGCAAATTAAAACAAGCTCAAACTGTTCCTGCTGGGGAACAGAGCTGAGATAAAGATTAAAGGCCCGCCGGATCACTGTGGTGAAATGTTAAAGCCAGTAATGAATCTGCGTTAAAACTGCTTGAAGCAGAAAAAGCTCTTATTAGTGGTGTTTGTTCACTCCTAATGATTATGGTGACAGTCCAAATATGTTCTGGCTCCATGCAGGGTTTTTGGGACCGAAGATGTCTCCGTGCAGAGCTGTTTCTGTCGGAGCACACCCACTCAACCACCAGGGGGCCTCATGATCTCAAACCTGTTGTGATTTCTGACTTTCTTCTCGCTCTGTGTGTACCCTCTTTTAGGTCTCCAGGACGACCCGCTCAGATGGAAACCGGGACTTCGGCTGGGACGCCTGGGGCCCGTGGAGCGACTGCTCCAGGACATGTGGGGGAGGGGCCTCCTACTCTCTACGACGCTGCCTCATTGGAGGGTGAGTCCTCGTTTAACAGATAACCTGAGCTCAACCTGAGCTGTCCCTCTGACATTACATATCCTGTCCCTCCTAGTCATCCTCTGTGAGAATCTCAGCATCCTCAACACTGCCACCTCCTGTCTTTTTGTCAGTGTTACATCTCCAAACCATACATCATAGCAGATCTCACGACTGTCTTGAAAATCTTCCCTTCCACTCTAGCTGCTATCCTTCTGACACTCGTCTCCACCCACTCCACCCTGCCTGCACTCTCTTCTTCACCTCTCTTGTGCATTTTCCATTGCTTTGGATGGTTGACCCCAGGTATTTAAACTCATCTACCTTCACTACTTCTACTCCTTGCATCTTCACCGTTACACCTGCCTTCCTCTCATTCACACTCATGTATTCTGTTGTGCTTCTACTGACTTTCATTCCTCTTCTCTCCAGAGCATACCTCCACCTCTCCAGGTTCTCTTCCACCTGCTCCCTACTCTCACTACAGATCACAGTGTCGTCTGCACAAAACAAAGTTACAAATTGACAGGGAAAAAATGGCAAATTTATGAGAAAAAGTTGCAAATTTACAGCCAAAAAGTTGCAAATTTACAACAAAAAGTTGCAAATTTATGAGAACAAGGTTCCAAATTTACATCAAAAAAGTTGCAAATTTACAGTAAAAAGTTGTATATTTATGAGAAAAAAGTTCCAAATTTACAGGAAAAAAATGCAAATCAGAAAAAAAGTTGCAAACCGAGGAGAAAAAAGTTAGGAATTTATAAGAATAAAGTTACAAATTTAAGAGGACAAAAGTTGCAAATTTACAGCAAACAAAAGTTGCAAATTTATGAGAAAAAAGTTGCAAAATTATGAGAAAAAAGTTGCAAATGTATGAATAAAAAAATTGCCAATTTATGAGAAATAAGTTACAAATTTATGAGATAAAAGTTGCAAACCTGGGGGGAAAAGCTAGAAATTTATGAGAATAAAGTTACCTAATGCCGACATCTAGCCAATGTCTAAGCAACGACTGTTATAAGATGTATTCCCAATGTAAACTTGCCAATGTTGGCCTAGCATACAGCGGGGGAAAATAAGTATTGAACACGTCAATATTTTTCTCATTAAACATATTTCTGATGGAGCCATTGACCTGAGATTTTCACCAGATATTAGTAGGGACTAATGGACAGAGAGCATGTGTGCCAGTGTGATGTACGGGGGGGAGTGGGGGTTCATCAAAGACTTATTAGGCATTAATGTGATCATTTTTAAGTGAATAAATGAATGAACAAACAGTGTGCAGCGTTTTACTGTTCACTAACTCCTTAGAGAGACAGGAGATTCGTCCACATCTGCGTCGGCCGTGCGCTCCAGCTTTCCAGCCCAGCAAGCTCCCTGACAGCCACCTGTCAGCCCCGGCAGAGGCTGCTGAGAGTGGGCTTGCTTCATGGCGGGGGCCAGAGGCGGCAGATCACCTCCTTCCCTCCTACCCAGGACGGATAGGGGGAGACGCTCGTTTGGTGAAAGCAACAGGAGAGGGAGCCCTCCATCTCCCCACAGCCGAGAGCGACTTCCATGCCATCGTTAATGAAAGTTTATGAAAGTTTGCACAGGGACTGTCCTCTTTTCTTCATGTCTGTGTTGCATCCATGCGCACATTAAACAATTCAGCTGATTTTTCAGTCCATTTTTCACCGTTTATTCTTTTTAACATAACTAACTGGGCATCAACTATGATTGATGTCTTCCTTATTACCAAGCAGCATTACTATCACGTGCATTTTGGCTCACACACACAGGCTTTGGTCAGCGCAAAACCCGTCTTAAACCATCATGATCACAGTTCAGTTTAGAAAATGTGCCTCTTTGCATTAAAGGGATGGGAAGGAGCGCTTTGGATTGGATTATCCAAAACACACCTCTGAATGATTAGACCGGCCTCTTAGAGTCATGTGCCGGTGGAAAGTTCGTTTTTATGCCGTTGTGATAAAGAAATGAACTTGGAAACGCCCATAAATGCGTTCTGCGTCAGTGACAATGGATCACTTGACCCTGTCGTTGTAATAGCCTCATGACTGTTAACACATGCCATTTCCTGAGCTCTGGAGCTGCGCAGTGTCAAAACACGCCACTGAAATATCATTAAACGATTTGATTCTGATGATAGACCTCCTTTTTTCTGATCCAAAGTGGATTCTCATGAAATGCACTATAATAGTAATGTGCATTAGATTGCATGCAGCCACACCTCTTTGAAATGAGGCACCTCCTCCCAGCGCATAGCAGGTGCACTGTCTACTGGTAATTTGATGGCGTGACGCAAGGCATAAAAAACAGACAATGCGCTGACAGAAAATAACAAAAACACTGGCACACGGTGGAAAGTCTGTCTGAAAAATGCATGGATGACTGTCAAAATAGGTACCCTGGAGTTAGCAGGTACTGCTGTTTCAAAGAAAACCATAACTAATGCACTTACCGACATGGGGTCTACGCCCACTCACCTCGCAAGACTCCATCGCTGAAGAAAAAGCATTTTGAAGCTCATTTAAAGTTTGCTGCACAACATTTGGGCAAGCCAATAAAATACTGAGAGAATATAGTCTGGTCAGATGAGACCAAAATTGAACTTTTTGGATGCCACAACACACAGCATGTTTGGAGGAAAAATGGCACTGCACATAAGCCCAAAAATACCATACCAACAGTGAAATTTGGAAGTGGGAGCATCATGGTGTGGGGGTGTTTTTCAGCACGTGGTACAGGCAGACTTCATATAATTGAAGGAAAGATGAATGGACAGATGTACAGAGACATTCTTGATAAGAACCTGTTACCATCTGCCAAGATGCTGAAGATGAAACAAGGGTGGACATTTCAGCAAGACAATGATCCCAAACACACAGCCGAGGAAACTCTCAACTGGCTCCAGAGAAGGAAAATAAAGCTGCTAGAATGGCCCAGTCAGTCACCTGACCTGAATCCAATTGAAAATCTATGGAACAAACTGAACATCAGAGTTCATGGAAGACACCCACGGAACCTTCAAGATTTGAAGACAGTTTGTGTGGAAGAATGGGCTAAAATCACTCCGGAACAATGCCTGAGCCTAAATTCTCCATACAGGAGGTGTCTGGAAGCTGTTATTTCCAACAAAGGCGTTTCGACTAAATATTAAATGAATTTCACCGTGTGTTCAATACTTATTCCCTGTGTCATTCCACTTTATCAAATATAACTTGCTTTGTGAACACAGATGCCTTGATTTCTTGAAATGTATGGATTACTAATTTACTGGAACAAATCAGAGGTGACTTGAACAAAGCTGGCCTTGACCCTCTTCGTACAATGGCACACCTGAGTAAACTGCGGCATTTCTCAAAGGATAACGCAAAGTGGACGTCTAAGACTCCTGTGACTGCACAACCAGTTGAGAGAGAGAGAGAGAGCTGGATGACTTTTTGTTACTGATATCTGGTGAAAATCTCAGGTCATATGTTTAATGAGAAAAATGTTGACGTGTTCAATACGTATTTTCCCCGCTGTATGTGTGCTGTTGGGGTAAAAAGTTACAGACCAGAACACTAGATCAATATTCTAGAGGCTAAAAGCCACCCCAGAGAAAGACATGCAGCCGAGCACTGACCCAGCCACTGATGGCCGTTATATCTGTCCGACTGAACCAACGCTGATGCAGATCAGCATCACCAGACTGAGTGTTCAGACCAGAGCATCAGTAACAGCAGACATGTGGTGTTTGGTGCATTTGAATCAGCTTCAGGAAGAAACAAGGGTTCCTGAGACAGTGACAGAGAGCAGACGTCTGTGTGGGCCGGCATGGATTCCGCAGAGTCTGGCCGTGTTCTGGATCTCTGTCACGCTGATAAACATTTCACATCTGTGTCCGTCCGCTTGTTCACAGGAAGTGGCGATGGTCCGTCGCTCTCAGATGGCGCCCTGTGGCGTCGTTCTGCAGTCGTGTGCCGATGCATTTGTCTTCATTATGTCTGACTGCGGCTTGGTCCTGCTCCCCCCCACCCCTCCGTAAACCACCGCTAAAAATCCTGGCTCGCTCTGCAGCAGGAGTGAGAGTAGCGGCGGTAAATCCACACCCAGCAGAGATGAAGCTGATTAATTGGCACCTCGTGGTTTTGAGCTGAGCTGAACAGCGCTAAAAGAAATGATAAAACAGGAGGAAGCTGCTCTGTGGGCTTCTAAAGAGGAGGTTTTATGGCTTTGTTTTCTCACATCCTGGACTCCATCTTTCCTGATGTAGTTTTGTCACAGGTGGTGGGGCAGTAGATGATTTGAGAAGGGCTGGGGTGATGCTGTCCCCCTTGTTACCAAAATGAGCCAAAACACAACTTTTTTCTTCTAAATTTGCAGCTTTTTTCTCATAAATTTTCATTTTTTTTTTCTCGTAAATTTCTGACTTTTCTTCCTGCAGGTTTTCATAGTTTTTCCTCATAAATTTTCAACTTTTTCCTGAAAAATTTATTACTTTTTTTTGTCAAAAATTTGTAACTTTCTTTTCAGAAATTTGGATTTTTTGCAGTTTTTCTTGTAAATTTTCTTTTTTTTTTCTCATAGATTTGCAACTTTTTTCTCACAAATTTGTGACTTTTTTCTCATAAATTTGCAACTGGTTCATGAAAAACTTTGGACTTGTGTCAAAAAATTTGTACCTTTTTCTCATAAATTTTCATTTTTTTCTCTTAAATTTCTGACTTTTCTTCCTGTAGGTTTTCATAGTTTTTCCTCATAAATTTTCAACTTTTTCCTGAAAAATTTATGACTTTTTTGTCAAAAATTTGCAACTTTCTTTTCAGAAATTTGGATTTTTTTTTCTTGTAAATTTGCAATTTTTTCTTGTAAATTTTCATTTTTTTTCTCATAGATTTGCAACTTTTTTCTCACAAATTTGTGACTTTTTTCTCATAAATTTGCAGCTGGTTCACAAAAAACTTTGGACTTTTGTCAAAAGATTTGTACATTTTTTCTCATAAATTTGCAAATTTCTTAATTTTAAATGTGGTATTTTTTCTTGTGAATTTCAGCTTTTTTTCTCATAAATTTGTGACTTTTTTCTCAAAAATTTTGCCTTTTATCCAAAATTTTGCAACTTTTTAGTCATAAATTTGCAATTTTTTCCTGTATAGTTTCAACTTTGTCTCTGTAATTTGCAACTTTTTTCTCATATATTTGCTGTTTTTTCTTGTACAATTTCATTTTTTTTCTTGCATATTTGGAACTTTTCCATGAAAAATTAGTGACTTTTTTCCAAAAATTTGCAACTTTTTTCTAATAAATTTGTGACTTTTTTTCTCAAAATTTTGCACCTTTTTTCTCATAAATTTTCATTTTTTTTCTCTTAAATTTCTGACTTTTTTTTCCTGTAGGTTTTTATAGTTTTTCTCATAATTTTGCAACTTTTTCCTGAAAAATGTATGACTTTTTTGTCAAAAATTTGCAACTTTCTTTACATAAATTTGAATTTTTTTTCTTGTAAATTTGCAGTTTTTTCTTGTAAATTTTTCATTTTTTTTCCCTCATAGATTTGTAACTTTTTTCTCACAAATTTGTGACTTTTTTCTCATAAATTTGCAGCTTGTTCACGAAAAACTTTGGACTTTTGTCAAAAAATTTGTACCTTTTTTTCTCATAAATTTGCAAATTTTTTAATTTTAAATTTGATAATTTTTCTTGTACATTTTCAACTTTTTTCTCCTATATTTGCAACTCTTCTGAAAACGTTGACTTTTTCCTCATAAATGTGCAGCTTTATTCCTGAAATTTTCAACTTTTTTCTTGTGAATTTCAACTTTTTTTCTCATAAATTTGTGACTTTTTTCTCAAAAATTTTTGCCTTTTTTCCAATATTTTGCAACTTTTTAGTCATAAATTTGCAATTTTTTCCTGTATAGTTTCAACTTCTTCTCTGTAATTTGCAACTTTTTTTCATATATTTGCTGTTTTTATCTTGTACAATTTCATTTTTTTTTCTTGCATATTTGGAACTTTTCCATGAAAAATTTGTGACTTTTTGCAAAAATTTGCTACTTTTTTCTAATAAATTTGTGACTTTTTCTCAAAATTTTGTGACTTTTTTTCTCATAATTTTTTTTTCTTGTAAATTTGCTATTTTTCATGTACATTTTCAACTTTTTTCTTGTAGATTTGCAACTTTTTTCCTCACAAATTTGTGACTTTTTTTCTCATAAATGTGCTTTTTTTTCTGAAATTTTACTTTTTTCCTGAAATTTTCAACTTTTTTTCATAAATTTAAAACTTTGTTTCAGTTAAATTTTCAACTTTTTTAAGTTGATCTGTGACTTTTTTCTCTTAAATTTGCAATTTTTCTCATAAATATGCACTTTTTTTTGTAAATTTTCAACTTTTTTCTTGTAAATTTGCAATGCTTATCTGGATGCTGACTAAATTTTTATTCTGTGTAATTATATTGTAATTTGTGATGTTTGAATTGGCATGTTTTATCATATCTTTGCACCTTTATTCTTCCAAATTTGTAGCTAGTTTATATTTCTGCATTTGTATGTCATGGGTATGGAATTATCACTAATTTCCAGAATTGATTTGATTTTGATTCTTGAGGTTCTGAATTGATTCAATGCCAATTCGATCCAATCCCGATTCAGTCAGGGAAATTACCATTTTAATAGCTATTTTACTTGCAAGGGGAAAAAAATCTTAGAGACCTAATGCTGCAAATTGTACCAGGAATACTACTTTGTTAATACATAAATTATCACATCAATCAATCAATCAAACTTTATTTGTATAGCACTTTTCAAACATTAAATGCTGTGCAAAGTGTTTTATATAGATAAAAGCAGTAGACGAATTTAAATACATATACAGTGGGGTAAAAAAGTATTTAGTCAGCCACCAATTGTGCAAGTTCTCCCACTTAAAAGATGAGAGAGGTCTCCAATTTTCATCATAGGTATACCTCAACTATGAGAGACAAAATGAGAAAAAAAATCCAGAAAATCACATTGAAGGATTTTTAATGAATTAATTGGTAAATTCCTCGGTAAAATAAGTATTTGGTCAATAACAAAAGTTCATCGCAATACTTTGTTATATACCCTTTGTTGGCAATGACAGAGGTCAAATGTTTTCTGTAAGTTTTCACAAGGTTTTCACACACTGTTGCTGGTATTTTGGCCCATTCCTCCATGCAGATCTCCTCTAGAGCAGTGATGTTTTGGGGCTGTCGCTGGGCAACACAGACTTTCAACTCCCTCCAAAGATTTTTTATGGGGTTGAGATCTGCAGACTGGCTAGGCCACTCCAGGACCTTGAAATGCTTCTTACAAGCCACTCCTTCATTGCCCGGGCGGTGTGTTTGGGATCACTGTCATGCTGAAAGACCCAGCCACGTTTCATCTTCAATGCCCTTGCTGATGGAAGGAGGTTTTCACTCAAAATCTCACGATACATGGCCCCATTCATTCTTTCCTTTACGCGGATCAGTCGTCCTGGTCCCTTTGCAGAAAAACGGCCCCAAAGTATGATGTTTAGACCCCCATGCTTCACAGTAGGTATGGTGTTCTTTCTCCTCCAAACACGACAAGTTGAGTTTTTACCAAAAAGTTCTATTTTGGTTTCATCTGACCATATGACATTCTCCCAATCCTCTTCTGGATCATCCAAATGCTCTCTAGCAAACTTCAGACGGGCCTGGACATAAACTGGCTTAAGCAGGGGGACACGTCTGGCACTGCAGGATTTGAGTCCCTGGCGGCGTAGTGTGTTTCTGATGTAGCCTTTGTTACTTTGGTCCCAGCTCTCTGCAGGTCATTCACTAGGTCCCCCTGTGTGGTTCTGGGATTTTTGCTCACCGTTCTCGTGATCATTTTGACCCCACGGGGTGAGATCTTGCGTGGATCCCCAGATCGAGGGAGATTATCAGTGGTCTTGTATGTCTTCCATTTTCTAATAATTGCTCCCACAGTTGATTTCTTAACACCAAGCTGCTTACCTATTGCAGATTCAGTCTTCCCAGCCTGGTGCAGGTCTACAATTTTGTTTCTGGTATCCTTTGACAGCTCTTTGGTCTTGGCCATAGTGGAGTTTGGAGTCTGACTGTTTGAGGTTGTGGACAGGTGTCTTTTATACTGATAACGAGTTCAAACAGGTGCCATTAATACAGGTAACGAGTGGAGGACAGAGGAGCCTCTTAAAGAAGTTGTTACAGGTCTGTGAGAGCCAGAAATCTTGCTTGTTTGTAGGTGACCAAATACTTATTTTACTGAGGAATTTAGCAATTAATTCATTAAAAATCCTTCAATGTGATTTTCTGGATTTTTTTTCTCATTTTGTCTCTCATAGTTGAGGTATACCTATGATGAAAATTGGAGACCTCTCTCATCTTTTAAGTGGGAGAACTTGCACAATTGGTGGCTGACTAAATACTTTTTTACCCCACTGTATTTGCATGATATATCCC
This sequence comes from Pholidichthys leucotaenia, assembly GCA_020510985.1. Classification (NCBI taxonomy): domain Eukaryota; kingdom Metazoa; phylum Chordata; class Actinopteri; order Cichliformes; family Pholidichthyidae; genus Pholidichthys; species Pholidichthys leucotaenia. Next base: position 428,166,974 of record CM035837.1, on the reverse strand, counting down.
ATCCCTCCCAACCCCCCCCCCCCCCACACACACACACAAAAGCACATGCACCACTCCCCACACACATATAAAATAAAAGAGGCATATAAAATAAGAGACATACAGTATCTTACAAAAGTGAGTACCCCCACACACATTTTTGTAAATATTTTATTATATCTTTTCATGGGACAACACTGAACATATGACACTTTGATACAATGTAGTCAGTGTACAGCTTGTATAACAGTGTAAATTTGCTGTCCCTTCAAAATAACTCAACACACAGCCATTAATGTCTAAACCGGTGGCAACAAAAGTGAGTACACCCCTAAGGGAAAATGTTCAAATGGCCCCCAATTAGCCAATTTCCCTCCTTGGTGTCATGTGACTTGTTAGTGTTACTAGGTCTCAGGTGTGAATGGGGAGCAGGTGTGTTAAATTTGTTGTTATCGCTCACACACTCTCTCATACTGGAAGTTGAACATGGCACCTCATGGCAAAGAACTCTCTGAGGATCTGAAAAAAAAAAAAGAATTGTTGCTTTACATAAAGATAGCCTAGGCTATAACAAGATTGCCAACACCCTGAAACTGAGCTGCAGCACGGTGGCCAAGACCATACAGCGGTTTAACAGAACAGGCCTCGCCATGGTCGACCAAAGAAGTTGAGTGCATGTGCTCAGCGTCATATCCGGAGGCTGTCTTTTGAAAGTAAAAGTATGAGTGCTGCCAGCATTGCTGCAGAGGTTGAAGGGGTGGGGGGTCAGCCTGTCAGTGCTCAGACCATATGCCACACCCTGCATCAAATTGGTCTGCATGCCTGTCGTCCCAGAAGGAAGCCCCTTTTAAAGATGATGCACAAGAAAGCCTGCAAACAGTTGGCTGAAGACAAGCAGACTAAGGACATGGATTACTGGAACCATGTCCTGTGGTCTGATGAGACCAAGATAAACTTAATTTGGTTCAGATGGTGTCAAGCATGTGTGGCCGCAACCAGGTGAGGAGTACAAAGAGAAGTGTGTCTTGCCTACAGTCAAGCATGGTGGTGGGAGTGTCATGGTTTGGGGCTGCATGAGTGCTACCAGCACTGGGGAGCTACAGTTCATTGAGGGAACCATGAATGCCAACATGTACTGTGACATACTGAAGCAGAGCATGATCCCTTCCTTTTGGAACCTGGGCCGCAAGGCAGTATTCCTACATGATAACAACCCCAAACACACCTCCAAGATGACCACTGCCTTGCTAAAGAAACTGAGAGTAAAGGTGATGGACTGGCCAAGCATGTCTCAAGACCTAAACCCTATTGAGCATCTGTGGGGCATCCTCAAATGGAAGGTGGAGCGCAAGGTCTCTAACATCCACCAGCATCGTGATATCATCATGGAGGACTGGAAGAGGATTCCAGTGGCAGCCTGTGAAGCTCTAGTGATCTCTATGCCCAAGAGAGTTGAGGCAGTGCTGGAAAATAATGGTGGCCACACCAAATATTGACACTTTGGGCACAATTTGGACATTTTCACTTAGGGGTGTACTCACTTTTGTTGCCAATGGTTTAGACATTAATGGCTGTGTGTTGTTATTTTGAGGGGACAGCAAATTTACACTGTTATACAAGCTGTACACTGAGTACTTTACATTGTATCAAAGTGTCATATCTTCAGTGTTGTCCCATGAAAAGATATAATAAAATATTTACAAAAATGTGAGGGGTGTACTCACTGTTGTGAGATACTGTAGCTCGGCACTGAGGCACCATGTGAAGGAACACCATCCTGTGGACCCCCCCCACACACACACACACCAGGAGACTACACAACCCATGACCACAGGGCATGCCACCGAGGCCACCCTGACCAGGATAGACTGGGGCCCACACCACAGCTGTAAAGTAATGGCATAGAGCCCCCACCCACCCAAGCCAGAGCGACCCATAAGACCAACACCCCTGCAGATGGGCCAAGCAGCATCCGGCATGAGAGGCTCCACTAAGGAAAGCACTGGAGCTAAAACACATAAAATACAAAATGAAGCTAAGAACACATAAAACAAAGGGAACTAAAAACCCATACTTATAAAGTAAGCTAAAAACACATCAAAATAATAAAAAAAAAAACCCCATCAAAATAAGAACTAAGAAAATCTAAAAACAAATGGAGCTAAGAAGGACATAAAACAATGGGGCATAAATGACTACTTCAATAATAGTTAAACAGGTTTGTTAAAAGCCAAATTAAAAAGGTACAAAATGAAACTAAGTACACATAGAACAGTACATACAAACTGAACTAAAAACACATCAGACTAAAAAGAAAGATGAGAAAATCAAAACTACTTCAATAATAGTTAAGCAGGTTTGTTAAAAGCCAAATTAAAAAGGTGAGTCTTGAGCCTGTTCTTAAAAACATCTATTGACTCTGTGGCCCTGAGGCTCTCTGGCAGGCTGTTCCACAGACATGGACCATAGTAGTGAAAGGAGGCTTCGCCGTAGGTCTTGGTCTTAACTTTGGGAACCATTGAAAGGCCAGTAACCAGAGGACCTCAGGATTCTTGAGGGCTCATAAGGTAAAAGCAGCTCAGATAGACAAGAAGGCCCAAGACCACTGAGGCATTTAAAAACTACTATGAGAACCTTAAAATCGATCCTAAAATGCATGGGGAGCCAATGCAGTGATTTTAAAACTGGTGTAATATGCGCCTGTGCTGGTCCTTGTCAGCACTCATGCTGCTGAATTTTAGAGCAGTTGGAGATGTGATATCCTTTTTTGGGGGGAAGACCAAAGAGCAGGGCATTACAGTAGTCTATACGACTCGTAATAAAAGCATGCATCAAGACCTCCATGCTGGCAAGAGAGCGAAAAGGGCGGACTCTGGCTATATTCCTAAGATGATAAAATCCAGTTTTTGTTATGTTTTTAATGTGTGAAATAAAATTAAGGTCAGAGTCGAGAAGAACACCCAGGTTCTTGACACAATGTGTAGGTTTTAGACCTAGCAATTGGGTGAAAGTTTCTCTCGCTCGTCTTCATGACCGATGATTAAAACTTCTGTTTTGTCCTGGTTGAGCTGTAGGAAGTTCTCTGTCATCAATGACTTTATATCTAAAATGCAATCCAAAAGGGCATTAATTGATTTTGCGTCTTCATGAGACGTGGAAATGTACAGCTGTGTATCATCAGCATAGCTATCAAAATTGATGCCGTGTCTCCTGATAACATCCCCAAGTGGTAGCATACCGTATAAAGATTAAAAAGTATTGGGCCTAAAATTGAAGCTTGGGGTACCCCACACTTGATTTCATGGATTCCTGAAGAGCATGTATCCATACTTACAAAATAGCGGTGATCTGTGAGATACCACAATGAAATTAATGGAATGAAACCAATCAAGAACAGTACCTCATAGGCCCATCTTCAAATCTCTTACTTAATTGCTAGAAGTCCAAAATTAAATGTCATTCAATAGAAACGTTACGTGAAGGCAGCTGCCTCTGTCATGAAGTCCTGACTAAAAATATACCTTTATTCTGCATTTATTTGTAGCGCTTAACCAACACAGTTTGTAAGGACAAACCTGGTAGGACAGAGAAGCGGCCGTAGTGAACGCTTGATCTTGCTGCGCTCGCGGACTGAGCAGTACAGGAGATCCTTTGTTCCAACAGCCATCAGGATGTTTAACAGTATCCTGGAAAGCAGAGATTCTTGACACACACCCCCCATCACCACCGCCATCAGCAGCATGCACACACATGCATGTGGATGCACATGCTTTTATGTGTGTACATATAGAATGCCTGTCAGGTTGTCTGGAATGGATTAAATGTAACACATGGTGTTACACATTGTTTTGTTTTATTTATTGAGAAATTTTAGGTGATACTGTATATTTTTAATGATGCTTTGTTGTATATATTGTGAGCCATGAGATATCAGAATTTCCCCATGGGGATTAATAAAAGTATCTGTTCGTCTGTCCGTCCGTCCGTCTCTCTGTCCGTCCAAAGTATTAATTTATGACACAAATGTTAAAAACACAACAGTATTTTACGTAACCCCAGCAGCTGCAACAGTCTTCCTCTCTGGTCTGTTGTCGTTCTCCGTGTGTTTTCAATCATCGACTTTTATGTTCCAACACAGCGCTGCACATAGTACAAAACTGTTTATCCCCGCTGTATGAAAAATATTTGCCAACTGTTGAGCGCAGTCTTTAGCCATGACTTTTATTGCTAAATTAATGTTGACAACTCCAGTCTGTGGCTGCCTGACAAATGTAAACACGGAAGTAATGTGAGCGTGCAGCAAAGGGAACTCTCACGCGATTGTTCATCACATGAGACTTCAGCCGGCTGCTTGCATTTTGTGTTTCACAGACTGTAAAAGCATTATATTAAGAGATTGATCCATGGATTTTGTGGATCAATATCGGCTCAGTCAAACGTGGATCGATTCGAATCATTGGATCAATCCTTTGAACCCACCCCTAGTATTCAAATCACCTACAGTGGTAGAAGAGCCAGAAATTGAACTCATGTAAAAGTAGCATTAAATTATGAAACTGTTTTGGTTTTGTTCTCCACACATACATTAACCTTATTTTTTATTCATATCACAATAGTCTTTTATCTCCAGCTCTTTTTTGCACCATTTTTATTATTATATGTCAGACTTTATCACACTGCTGTTATTGCTTCTTAATCCTCAAAAATGTTTCTTTAGAAATAGCTCAACAAGTCACCAAATTCACACTTGGTAATAACAGAGAGGATTTACATGTACCTCCGTGTCAGTTAGAGCATGCTGAATATGTGAGCTATGCCTTTGATAACTTCACTTCACTTACCACAATGAAAAATGATGATTTTGACCAGAGTGTCTTGAATCACCCTTCAGGGCAGAAAGAAACAGGCCCATGCCCCAACTGCAGTTTGTGGTATTTAATAACAAAGGCACACAATGAACAAAAATGCACAAATACAAAAACCAAAAGCAGACGAGGAGGTAGCTTACAGTCTGACAACACCAGAGCAGCGTCTGGGCTCTGGTGACGAGAAGAAGGATTAATCATCGAGACTGCCGCAATAATGAAAAGAAAAGGCAGTCCTAAAATAGGCACAGAACAAACAATATAAATGATCACAGGTGTGGAGTCACATGAGCGGGCAAAATGGTAACAATGACTAAAGATTGGAATCAGCTGGAAGTTATGAGAGGAGGGCGTACCGGCTGACAGCTGACAGGGCTATGCCCACACGGAGCATAAACCAGGAAGTGTTCTGACAGCTGTCAACCTAAATAATAGAGACCTAGAAAAAATATAAACAAGTGCAAGCAAAGGAATAGATGCCAATTAATACAGAATCAAAACTCGGACATAAACAGAGAAATGAAAAACAAAACACAGATGCAAGACCCAAGAAGGCACACAGATACAACAAATATATATTTATATACAAAGAAAGAGCCATGAGACTGGGCCTGGCAGAACCTCCAGAGCCCAGCTCGTGACACAGAGCCTGATTTGAAAACTGAGGAAGGGACGATATTCCAGAATATCACACCGTGTCAGGAGATGAGATGGAAATAATAAAGTTACAATAAAAGTTGTTTTCATATATTCAACGTTGACTCTAATAGAGTTTTTGACCTGCAATAATTAACCTGTACAAGACTTTTTAAGGGAAACTGCTCTTAGTATTATGACAGTGAGATTAATTTGGCTGTTTCAGTAGTAGAAGTCTATTGGGTCAGCCCACCTTAAATCACCGGAGGCCTCCCGACTGGCCATCTCCGATTTGCTTCATACTTGTACAAAATAATGTTATTCATCTCAGTAACCACAGTGAAAAATTTCAACCTAATATCTTTATTAGTTTTTGAGATATCAGATTTATGAAAATGGGGTGTGTGTCAGGTTGTGGACTGGGCCCCATGTCCTCACCCTGATTTATAGTTTATATTCCTTGTTATCAGGATATGGGCTCCAGCCCACTTCCTCGCCTTGAGTTTAGCTTTGTCTTGGTGCTCTCTGTGCTAGAATTATCTTTGTTCGTTGTGGTTATTCTACTTATTATTGTAATCAGGTTCTTGCTCCTTATTTATCCTTGCCTGGTCTTTTAATTCTGGTTATCATTATTATTATCATCATGGGTTTTCTTGCGGTTTATTCTTGTCATTATCTGTATTTTTGTTTGGGCTTTTACGGTGCATCCAGAAAGTATTCACAGCACTTCACTTTTTCCACATTTTGTTATGTTACAGCCTTTTTCCAAAATGGATTAAATTCATTTTTCATCAAAATTCTACACACAATAGCCCATAATGACAATGTGAAAAACGCTTTTTTTGAGATTTTTGCAAATTTATTAAAAATAAAAAACTAAGAAATTACATGTACATAAGTATTCACAGCCTTTGCCATGAAGCTGAAAATTGAACTCAGGTGCATCCTGTTTCCACTGATCATCCTTGAGATGTTTCTACAGCTTAATTGGAGTCCACCTGTGGTAAATTCAGTTGACTGGACATGATTTGGAAAGGCACACACCTGTCTATATAAGGTCCCACAGTTGACAGTGCATGTCAGAGCACAAACCGAGTATGAAGTCAAAGGAATTGTCTGTAGACCTCCGAGACAGGGTTGTCTCAAGGCAAGGGTACAGAAAAACTTCTGCTGCTTTGAAGCTCACAATGAGCACAGTGGCCTCCATCATCTGTAAATGGGAGAAATTCAGAACCACCAGGACTCTTCCTAGAGCTGGCCGGCTGTCTAAACTGAGCGATCTGGGAAGAAGGGTCTTAGTCAGGGAGGTGACCAAGAACCCGATGGTCACTCTATCAGAGCTCCAGCATTCCTCTGTGGAGAAAGGAGAACTTTCCAGAAGGACAACCATCTCTGCAGCAATCCTCCAATCAGGCCTGTATGGTAAAGTGGCCAGACAGAAGCCACTCCTTACGAAAAGGCACATGGCTGCCTGCCCGGAGTTTGCCAAAAGGCACCTGAAGGACTTTCAGACCATGAAAAGCAAAATTCTCTGGTCTGATGAGACAAAGATTGAACTCTTTGGTTTGAATGCCAGGCGTCATGTTTGGAGGAAACCAGGCACCGCTCATCACCAGGCCAATACCATCCCTACAGCGAAGCATAGTGGTGGCAGTATCATGCTGTGGGGATGTTTTTCAGTGGCAGGAACAGGGAGACTGGTCAGGATAGAGAGAAAGAGGAATGCAGCAATGTACAGAGACGTCGTGGATGAAAACCTGCTCCATAATGCTCTTGATCTCAGACTGGGGTGACGGTTCATCTTTCAGCAGGACAACGACCCTAAGCACACAGCCAAGACATCAAAGGAGTGGCTTCAGGACAACTCTGTGAATGTCCTTGAGTGGCCCAGCCAGAGCCCAGACTTGAATCCAATTGAACATCTCTGGAGAGATTTGAAAATGGCTGTGCACCGACGCTTCCCATCCAACCTGATGGAGCTTGAGAGGTGCTGCATAGAGGAATGGGTGAAACTGCCCAACGATAGGTGTGCCAAGCTTGTGGCATCATATTCAAAAAAGACTTGAGGCTGTAATTGCTGTCAAGGGTGCATCAACAAAGTATTGAGCAAAGGCTGTGAATACTTATGTGCATGTGATTTCTTAGATTTTTAATAAATTTGCAAAAATCTCAAAAAACTTTTTTCACATCGTCATTATGGGGTATTGTGTGTAGATCTTTGAGGAATAAATTAATTTAATCCATTTTGGAATAAGGCTGTAACATAACAAAATGTGTAAAAAGTGGAAGTGCTGTGAATACTTTATGTATGCACTGTATGTTGACAGCGCCTTCAGTTATTTTCCACCCAGTTTGACCCTGATTGTTCACACCTGTTTGTAATTTATGTTCATCTGTCTTGTGTATTTAAGGGATGCTGCCCCTCACTGGGGCACGGCGTCCTTGTCAATCCTGGCATGAGCCCACACTTCTGGTCTGTCCTGTTTAGTTAATTCCTGTCCTGTTTTGCCCATCCTTGTATGTCATTTTAGAATTATTATTTAGACCCTCGAGCTAGCCTGGATTTGACCAGCTCCAAATAAACCTTCATGAACTTTAAATCTCACGTTAGGGTCCTGTATTCAATCCACTTCTCTCACAGTGTGACATTGATTTTAACTGTAAAAATGAGTGTTACAGTTTTTCCTGTACCACTTGTTTTGGTTGGTTTAATAAGTTATTACTTTTGAACTATTCATGATAGATGCATGAAATTTTCAGGAGTTGTTTTATGGCACAAGATGTCTTTAACTTCTGTAAAAGAAGATCCACAAGCTCTCTACGGACCATGGCTTGTGCTGTAAAATGTAACTACAAAAATGTCAGGAAAAGCCTACTAGAACAGCTGAACTTTATTTGGGGTTAATCAGAGGCACTTTAAATGGTGGAAGGTGTGTGCTGACTCCCATTTCACATGTGTTTGAACGTGATTGGTTAATTCTGAACACAGCCACATCCCCAGTTATAACAGGGTGGGAATATTTAAGCAGCCAGGTTATTTTACTGTAAGTTTTTTATTTTTTATTTTTCCCTTTAAAAGATTTCAGTTTGTTTTTCAGTTGGTTTATACAGCTTATAGGTCACATTAATGGTGGAAAAAGTTTAGAAATGATTTCTCTTGGTCTCATTTTTTACATCACAAAAACCTGGCATTTGAACAGGGGTGTGTAGACTTTTTATATCCACTGTAGGCATGCTCCTTCCAGTGACATAACTGTTTCTATGGTAGACCCTGTCATACATGAGCAATATACATTTGAACTATAGGCATAAAATGATTTTTTTTTCTGTTTAATACCTCATTTCTTTTAGAAAAATACTTGCTCACCACAATAGTACTGCAACATTAGATCTAAATAACAAAATTTGAAAGATCTGATGTGCTTCCATGTGGAGATACAGAGGGGGCAAAATTGCTCCAGAGCACAGACAAAAAAAAAATTTCTACAGTTTTCAGCAAGCTATATTTTGACAAATATGCAACTGTGGATCTTCTTCTAAGAAATTAAAGACATCTTGTGTCTTAGAACATGTCCTGAAAATTCCATGCATCTATCATAAATAGTTCAAAAATAATGACAAATTGAACTTTGCATCTTTTTCTGTACCACTTGTTTGTTTTTTGGTTTTTTTTTTTTTACAGCAAATTCAGTGTGATGCCCCATTTTCAGAACCTTAATATCTCAAAAACTAATGTAACTATAAGGATGAAATTTTTTATAGTGTTTACTGAGGGTAGTAACATTTTTTGTGAAAGTATGGAGCAAATCAGAGACGGTCAGTTGGGAACATTTTCTGAAATCCTGTGATTTGACATGGATTTACCCTATTAGTAATTGGTTTGTAAATATGGAGTCTTTGGTCGGCTGTGTTCTCAGTTCAGCTTAGCAACTCTTGTTAAGAGTTATTATTTTTTTCTCATTGTTTTGAGATTTTACAGAAAAAGAGAGTTCATCACTTTTAAAGTGGGGATGTGTGAAATACTTTTGAGTAGTCATGTACGTTGCCAATTCTCTGCTCCTGTTGTCAGAGTAGATAAAACACTGATCAGGTGTCTGGTGTGTGACATTGGCTCATGTCTTACCTGACAGTTTGAGAGGGTGCTATCTCAAACTTATTTATACCACTTCACATTTGTATCAGTTAGCTTTGTCCTACAAACCATTTCAGTGTGGCTGCCATTGCATTCAGTAGGTGATTTATTATTCTTTAACAAGGGGGTTGGGGGATATTCTCAGTTTTAGCTTAAGTTAGGGCTGTGCGATATGACGATATGTATCAGATGACAATATAAAAATGTCTATCGTTTCATAGAATACTCTCGTTTATATTGTGATTTAACCTCTTGCACTACGGTGTACCGCGGACGAGCACGTCTCTGCGTCCCAGAGCGCACGAGAGCGCCCTCGTGCGCTCTAGGACGCATGAGGGTGCTGCGTCCAAGCGCGCACTGAAAAAAAAAAAAAAGTTCTTCCACTACAGACACAGCCGCGAACAGATCAGATATGATTGACCTCTCATTTGACTAATAAGAGCCTTGAATTGGGTTTCTGAAACCTTGAAGAACCAATGACTGAAAACCTAGCAAGAAGGACCCGCCTACCAACGCTGTGAATGCATCAAGCCAATTGAAGCACAGAAGTTTGCAAGCTGTTTTGTGTAAGGCTGGGTGAAGAGAGACTGACTGCTGCAGCAGATGAAAAAAAGGACCCGCAGGAAGAACCTGCTACAGACCCAGCAGCACGGAGACCACCCACAAGTGCAACCTGCACTTATTCCAGCAGAATAGGCGTTTAGGATTCTCTTCCATGGTCATCATAGACCGACGGAGGCCGACGACGAAGGTCGTAAATCATTCGCAAAACCGCAATCATGGAAGCGCAAAACCGCAATAATGGAATTATGTTTTGACCGGGAACCACGAGCGGACCAGCGTCACATTCGTCTGACAATGAGGAAGAGAAGTTCGCCAGGACACTGCTGCTGTGAAGAGGTAAGTGTTATAAGCTAAATTATTCTTTATCCCTGAAAATTGTAATCAAAAATGACTTTTGACCGATCAGTAAATTACAACTGTGTGGCACACGAAGTCCGAAGTGCGTGCGCCGCGGTACACGGTTCGTGTGCCGCGTCCGGACCGTGAAGGCCCCCCCCCGCTACTCTTCTGTAGTGGGGGGGGGAGCCGCGGTGACTGCGCCGCGGTCGCCACATCGCCACATGAGTCTATTCCGTCATGTAGCGATGGCCGATGTCCGTCCTCTGTAGCGAGGGGGGGGGACAACCCCCCCACACACACACACAGCCCTGAGTGTCACCTTCCATTAGAGCCCAAGATGAAGCTTCTATATTGAATCATTCAAAAGTTACAGACGTTTTTCCAAACTGTGCCATTTGGCACAATTTGGCACAGTTCAAAAACGCCTGGGAACTACCTGAGGAAAAAGCTGTGTAATATATTCATTTTTTATGGTATTGTTACAAAATTTTGACCTCAGCTGGATAACACTTGGTTCTACATTTCTGTTGCATTTTCCAGCCCGGATCTGAAGCTGTGTGTTATTTGCAAGCATTTGTATCCAAAAAAACACCCAGGCCAAATTTATTTTCTTCAAGTTCAGTATGTTTAGATGACTGTAACTCAGTGGCTGGAGCACTTAGAGAGATTATGACTGTTTTGCCAAAAAATTCAAAGTGTTTTCTTTTAAATGAGACCAACCCCATGAAGATACTGCAAAGGGTTGAAGAACAGCTTTCGATTTACTTTGGGCACATTATTTTTTGGCGTTTTTAGGGAAATTGACCGGAGTGCAAGGGGTTAAAATGCACATACTCCCGTTTATTCAGTAAAGCTCCTCGCCACTACTTGTCAGCACCCCATCTTTCCTCCACAGTGCGTGCAGCGGAACAGGTGTGTAATAGGTGGCTAGGCTTCAGTCCGGTGGTTGCTAATGCTAACTCCAAACTGCCAAACTACCGGTTCAGATAGCTTCTACTCCTGTTTGCCAGGGATGGGGAACTGTTTTCGATTATGCTGCGTCAGAGAGGATAGTTCACTAACCTTGTTTTAATAGGATGTAAGTAATGTTAACACCATGTCTAATTATAAAATGCTAAATGACGATGCTAAGTTGTGCTAACTGGAAACCGTAGCAGATCGTTTCTTTGGTACTGCTGAATTTCTTAGTTTTTTCTGAAAAAAAAATTATTAAAGCTGCAAAAGTGCATGATGGTGGCGCATGCACACAAAATAAATTAATTAAAATGGGTCAGAGGAGCAAATTGGCTCTTAGTGTAATTGATTTGATTTCTAATAATTTTAATTAGTCAAGTGACGATAATGAATAAAGTTAAAAGTCGTCAGATGTATTTTTTTACACTACCTTTTGTGTCTTTGACTTTCAAATCATGACCAATCTGAAATATTTTTTACTAAGAAGCAAACAGGCTAAATCAGGTCAGAATAGCAGTCTTTAGGCTGCAGGTCTACACTTAAATTTTCACTGATTTAAACTAACAGCTAATTTGTATCTGTAGATGGCAGCCATGGATAATTTTCTCATTTTCAGACATTTTTTTTTATGTTATGGGTTTTTGTTTTTGTTTTTTTTGTTTTGTTTTGTTTTTTGCTGTTCTCCTCTGGCTCAGGAAATATTTGACTTATTGATGTTTACTTTTATTTATATATGATTTAGAAGAAAAACCTAAAATTTATGAGAATTGAGTCTCAAATGCACATTAAAAAACTATTTTATAGCAACACTGCAAAATTATGAAGGAAAATGGTACATATAAAAAAGTTACAAATCCTTTTTATGTGGCTATTTAAGCTGTAGAATTTACAGAAAATGTATATCATGATATATCGTTATCATGATATAAGATGACTTATATCATGATATAAAGTTTTTGTCATATAACACAACCCTAGCGTAAGTTACAAACATATCAATGCAAATTAGATAAAGGTTTGCAAGAATAAAATGCAAAACTATAATTAAAGTTCCCAAATTAGAAATTCAGAAAGTTACAAATTACAATTTAAAAAGCTGCAAATTTACAAAGAAAAAGCTACATATTCTTGGGGGAAAGGTTGCAAATTTTTGAGAAAATGTTTCAAATCTATGAGAAAAAAGTTGTAAAAATGTTCTACATTTATGAGAAAAAAAATTGTAAATTTATCAGAAAAAAGTTGCAAATTTTCCAAAAAAAAGACACAAATTTTTGACAAAAAAGTTGCAAATATATGAGCAAAAAAGTTGCAGATTTATGAAAAAAAGTTGAAAATTTATAAGAAAAAAGTTGAAAATTTAAAAGAGAAAAATTACAAAATTTGGGGGGAAAATTGCAAATCTATAAGAAAAAAGTTGCAAAAAAAGTTGTACATTTTTGAGAGAAAAAAAGTTGCAAATTTTTGAGAAAAAAGTTGGAGCTTTATGAGATCTTTTTCTCCTTTTTTTACATCTCAACATAGAATTAATGAAGGCCAAGATGGCAAGCATCAGTCTATTTGACTCCACTGCAGCCCTGACTGCATGCTCAGCTGTCATAATTCTCTAATTCTCAAACCACCTTGGTTGGGCTTATCACCGATGATGATGAGAAGGCATACAGGGCAGAGGTAGAGAAGCTGCTGCTGTGGTGCCAAGCTAACAAGCTGAACCTGAATGTCCAAAAAACCAAAGAAATCATACTGGACTTCAGGAAGAACAGACAGGACCCCCCATCCCCTCCTCATAAATGGCAAACATGTGGAAACTTTCTCCACCTTCAGGTTCCTGGGCACCCACATCTCCTCTGACCTCTCCAGGACTGTCAACAACAAGGCCCTGGTGAAGAAAGCCCAGCAGCGGCTGCACTTCCTCCGTGTCCTGAGGAAGAACAACCTGGACCAGAAGCTGCTGCTGGCCTTCTATCGTTGCTCAGTGGAGAGCGTGCTCAACTACTGTCTGAGTGTGTGGTACGCCGGCTCCACACCCGAGAACAGGAAGGCTGTGCAGAGGGTCATCAACACCACCCAAAAAATTATCAGCGGCCCTCTGCCCTCCCTGAAGGACATCTCCAGATCCTCCTGTCTCACAAAGACCAAGGCCATCACAGGAGATCCCTCATATCCCACCCACCACCTGTTTGACCTGCTTCCCTCTGGACGACGGTTCAGATCGATCAGGTCCCACACCTCCAGACTGACAAACAGTTTCTTCCCCTGGGCCATCCGAACTGCAAACAGTCAGAGGCCCCACCCCCCTCCCTCTGAATGCTCACATGCTCAGAACTGAGGACCTTTTTAATTATCACAGTAACACACCTGTCTTTACACTCCACACTTTCATGTATATTGACCCATCCGTGAAACCATTATTATGTATATTTTCCATAATCCTTGGGCCATTTTATTCAATCGTTTGTTCAATTGTGTGTTCGGCACTCTGCACTTTCATGTACATTGTTTCATCCATGAAGTCACTACAATGCCTGTGTATATTTCCATAATCCTGGGCCATTTTTATTTTGGTCATGTGTTTAATCATGTCTTCTGTAACTGTGTTTTATCTAATCCTTCTCACTTACTTTATTGCGCAGTAGCTTGGTGGAGCACCCACAATTTTGTTGTACTGTACAACTGTACAATGACCAGTGTTGGGCAAGTTACTAAAAAATAGTAACTAATTACAGATACTAGTTACTTCTTTTCAAAAGTAATTGAGTTACTTTACCAATTACTCCATGATTATAGTAACTAGTTACTTGGAAAAGTAACTTTCATGTTACTTTTTAATGCATACTTAAATCATCTTGCACACATAGCAAGATAATTTAATTAATTATTAGGGGCTTATTAATGTCAGGCTACAAACAGACTGTTTCAGACAGAGCTTTTAGAACATGTTCAGTCTACTTTATCCTGCCTTGAGAGCTCTTATTGTGGGAAAAATCTGAAGAAAATCAACATGATATTGCCAGTAATTTGGAAGTTTGGAGTGAGAGTTGGCAAGACTGCATAAAGCTGTCCATGTTTATTTTACCTTTATATTATGGATTTAAACCGATGTGCAGTGATCCAAAGAAAATGTCCATGATCCACAGTCCAAATGTCTGCTGGGACAGAGACATGGTCCAGCTCCTCAAATTTGTTTTGGAGATCCAAATCCATTTTTGAATAATCTTTATCCAGGTAGCAAGTAAATGTGTTTTAACTTCAGTGGATCACAGTCTCAGCTGTTTGATGGAAAGTGACCGTTATCACGCCTTTTCTGTAATGATGTATCTGGCAATCAGTCGGTTTAATTCTTGCTGGGCCACACACTGTCCAGATGCAAACCTGTGCTTGAAATCCAGCCATGGCTGTTGAGACAAGAGTATTTCCACTTCACATCCAGTCATGACTGTTCAGATAGGGTAGACTCACCAACACGGTGTTGTTAGCATAGCTAGCCATTACTCAACGCTAGCTTTGTCAGAGCTTTGTTGCTGTTTTCAAGGGCTTCTCAAGATTGCAGTAAGTCTCAACCAGCGCTTTAGTTTGCAACCCACCAATATGCTTTTGTCTTAACCACGACAAAGGAAAAATTATGTATTTCCACAAAAACAAAGTAGCTTCATCTTTTCCTCCACTCAGTAGTGAAGACTCGGCTCTCTGCATCAGGTTACGTCAACTGACGGCTACGTCTCAGCTACGGTAGGGTCAGTTTGCATATTTATTTATTTGCACTAAAAATATCTATCCATATTAATAAAATGAGTAATGAGTAACATATCTGATCAAATTTCATTAACTGTAACACATTACTGAATTTTTAAACAGTAATTTTGTTACACAGCACATTACTGCAAAGTAGTGGCGCTACAGTAACGCGTTACTCCCAGCACTGTCAATGACAATAATGCCTATTCTATTCTAAAAGGAGAAAATCTCAACCATCGACTGTCTGAGGTCGACTCAAAAGTATTTTGCATAATTGCACATCTTTACCCCTTAGCATTCCAGCCAATTTCCCTAAATTTAGTGTATACAAAGAAAATAAAATTCTTTCTTCAGTGAGTGGCAGTAGAAAATCTGAAACGTCCCACCAGCAGAACACTGGAATTTTAAGAGGTTAAATTTGCAGCTTCTTTCTCCTCAATTTGGAGGTTTTTTTCTTATAAATTTACAACTTTTTTCTTGTAAATTTGCTTTTTTTCCTTGTGAATTTGCTTTTTTCCTGAAAAAATTGCAACTTTTTTCCCCACAAATTTGCAACTTTTTTTTTGTAAATCTGCAACTTCTTTCTTGCAAATGTGCAACTTTTTTCTGAAAAATTTGCCACTTTTTTGTCATAAATGTGCAACTTTTTTCTCATAAATTTGCTGCTTTTTTCACAAATTAGGTTTTTTTTCTCAAAAATTTGCTACTTTTTTCCTGTAAATTTGCAACTTTTTTCTTGTAGATTTTTAGTCATGTTCAAATCGACCTTTCATTAACATGATACAGGATGTTAGGACATTTAGAGCAAGGTTAGCATGACGTAGTGCCGATGGGATTGGCCACGGCTAATTTGTCCAAGTGGCCATGACAAACATTCCTGAAGTGGGCAGATGATGTCATGACAAACCGCCACCTTGTGATGGCACTCTTGGTCCACGATGATGTATTGCAAATGTCAGTGGTTCCATAAATTTCCCAAATTCAATACAATACATGGGGAATGCCAAAATTACCATTTGCACTACACCCATCCCATTTGTAAATCACAGTTCGCCCATATTGATGTATGTCCATTGGGGTATTGCAAGTGGGTGTACCATTTGGTTTTGGGGTTAGGACTGTTGTGTTTGGAGCATGGAGCTCCAGGTGTCAGCCGTAGCTCCGGCTGGGGATTCTAAGGCTTAGGAACCAGCCTGGAGCCTTACCTCCATCCTGGAGCCCCGATGTGGAGCCTGGAGCTCCAGGCATTGTACGCAGAACGTTGGATGGAGCTCCAAACTTTTTTTTACTAAATTTTCTACTTTGTTCTTGTAAATTTGTTGCCTTTGTCTTGTAAATCTGCAGCTTTTTTCTTGTAGATTTGAAACTTTTCTTTTAACCCCTTAGCATTCCAGCTAGTTTTTCTAAATTTAGCATATGCAAAGAAAATCAAATTCTTTCTTTACTGAGTGGCAGTAGAAAATTTGAAACATCCCACTGGTGGAACAGCAGAATTTTAATCTGTGTTTTGGGGTAAATCTGGTGTAAAACAGCAAACTTTTTGCTATTAATTTGCATGTTTTTTTCCCTGATAATGGACCACATTTGTAAATTTGTGACATTTTTTTGTAAATGAGCATTTATTTTTCAGTTGGAAGTGATTGTCAGCATTAACCCCTGTCATACTGATAGAAGGAACAGCTCACCTGCAGGGAGCAACACCAGAGAAAACACTCAACACACAGAGAAGCAAGTTTAAATGGTTTATTGATAAATTTCAAAAGAGAAGCTCTTGTAGAAAAAACATCACTTGCCAGAGGAAGACGGGACCTGTGGGGAGGACAAGAGTGATTAATGAGAGCTGGGATATGATGATATGGGAAACCAAATAGGCAACTTACATGAACCGAACAGAGAACCCGACAGAGCACCAACAGGAATAGACGAACCAGTGGGATGAAGCTGGTTGGGGGTAGATTGAGAGTGGTCTGACCGGGTGGAGAGAGGAAGCTGAGGTGGGGTGAGGATGATGGAGCAGGTGAGCACACAACAATCCCTGGAAGCACACCACACATATGGTAGCAACCTGAAAAGGAGAAGAGGAGAAGAAACGTGAGAATTATTTCTTTCTCAACAAAACCAAAACACTTACTCGCTGAAGCAGGCAGTTACCCCAACGAGCCAGCGCTGAAGCTTTCACTTGACGGTCCTTATAAGCGCTGGCCGGGAAGAGGCGGCAGGTGTGTCCAATCCCGCAAGTGAGTTGATTGCCTGCGGAGCTAGGGGAAAGTTCAACAGGACGGGAGGGGTGAACACTCACCTGCATATGACAGTGCCCCCCCCTTAAGGAATGCCTCCAGGCAGTCCACTGGGCTTGTCCGGATGAGCTCGTTGGAAGGCCTGGACCATCCCTTTGTTGTGAAAGTGGGATTTAGGGATCCAGGACCTGTCTTCAGGGCCATAGCCCTCCCAGTGGACTAGATATTGTAACCCTCGGCCCTAGTGGCAGACGTCCAGAATCCTCTGAACAGTGTAGGTGGTTTGGCCGTCGAGAACCCGGGGGGGGGGGAGCAGAGTGGACTGGTGGAGAGGTGTTTGATTTGTGAAACATGGGAAGTCCGGTGGACACGGAGGGCCCATGGGAGCTGGAGGTGGACTGTAGCGTTGTTGATGATCTGAGTAATGGGGAATGGTCCCAAGAAGCGGGGTGACAGCTTTCTTGACTCAGCTTTTAGAGGTGTCTGGTCCGCCAATAACCATACACGCTGTCCGATCTTGTACTCCAGAGCTGGGGTCCGCTTCCGGTCCGTGTACATGTGGTTGCGTTCAGAAGATTGAAGAAGAGCAGCCTGGGAGGCCCTCCAGATCCGGCGGCAGCAGTGTGCATGGGCTTCCATGGATGGTACAGCGACCTCCCTCTCCACCATGGGCAACAAGGGTGGGGTGTAACCCATAGATGCTTCAAACAGAGTGAGCCCCATAGCAGCAGAGACAGCGGAGTTATGAGTGTACTCCACCCAGGTCAGATGTGTGCTCCAGGTAGCGGGGTTTTCGGCTGCTACACATCTGAGGGCTGCCTCCAGGGATTGGTTGGTATCCTCAGCCTGCCCATTGCTCTGGTGGTGATAACAAGACATCAGGCTTTCAGATGTTCCGAGAGATCGGCAGAATGACTTCCAAGCTTTAGAAGTGAATTGAGGGCCCCGGTCAGACACAATGTCCATGGGGATACCATGAAGGCGGCTAACATGAGTGGTGAGGAGATTAGCAGTTTTGGAGGAAGAGGGTAGTTTGGGAAGGGGAACCAGGTGAATAGACTTAGAAAAACAGTCAACAATGATGAGGATAACAGTTTTGCCATGGGATGGGGGAAGTCCAGTGATGAAATCAAGGGCGATATGGGACCAGGGTCGACCGGAAACGTGTAGGGGTGGAGCAGACCAGAAGGGGGCAATGAGCTGGACTTATTTTGGGCATGAGTCTGACATGCTTTCACAAACTCCTGCACGTCTCTCCGCAGGGTGGGCCACCAGAATACTCGCTGGACCAGGTCGATCATCCGAGTCACTCTTGGGTGACAGGTGAAGTGGCTGGAGTATCATTGGATGACATCACTGTGGAGGGCAGCAGGGACAAACAACCGGTCCTTGGCACACCCCGCTGGTTCACGCTCCAGGGACTTGGCCCGTTGAACCCTCTGCTCAATTCCCCATGTAAGAGCTCCAAGATGGTGGAACAATCGGCTGGGAGAGGGGCGGGGGTGCGAACTGGTCGGCACAGAATTGCCTGGAGAGAGCGTCCAGTTTGATGTTACATGAACCAGGCCTATAAGTGATGGTAAAGTTAAATCTAAGGAAGAATAAGGCCCAGTGGGCGTGCCTGGCATTAAGTCGGCAGGCCGACCGGAGGTATTCTAAAATCTTATGGTCGGTCCACATAACTACAGGATGGACAGCGCCCTTCAACCAGTGTCTCCATTCCTCTAATGCCAACTTAATGGCAAGGAGCTCTCGATCCCCTACATCGTAATTTCTCTCGGCTGGGGTGAGCTGCTGAGAGAAAAGCGTGCATGGGTGGAGCTTCTGATTGGAGGTTGAGTGCTGTGAAAGGACAGCGCCCACCCCCGAATCGGACGCATCCACCTCAAGGGTAAGTTAGGGCTGAGGGTCGACCTGCGCCAAGATGGGTGTATTAGAGAACAGGCCCTTTAATTTAGAAAAGGCCTGTTCAGCTGCCTCAGACCATAAAAATAGCACTTTAACGGGGGTCAGCTGCGTGAGAGGCTGTGCTACCCCACTGTAATTCCTGATGAACGGGCGATAAAAGTTCGCAAACCCCAAGAAGTGTTGGTGCTCCTTGCGGGAGTGGGGTGTAGGCCAATCCAGCACAGCCTTCACCTTTGCTGGGTCGGCTCTCAGCTCCCCCTCCACCACAATGAATCCTAGGAAGGAAGTGGAGCTGGTGGAAAACTCACACTTTTCGGCTTTCACAAAAAGTTGGTTTTCCAGGAGCCGTTGTAACACGGCCCTGACATGGACCTTGTGTTCCTCCGTCGAGTGAGAAAAAAATGAGAATGTTGTCAAGATATATGAAGACAAATCGGTTTACCATATCTCGAAGGACATCGTTAATAAGACGCTGGAAGATGGCAGGGGCATTGGTCAGCCCAAAGGGCATCACCAGATATTCAAACTGCCCCAGGTGTGTTTTAACCCTTTGAGTGTGTATGGTGCAGAACTGCGACATACCCCCTAGTGGTAAAGAGTGGTAAATGTCATACACTACTCACAAAAAGTTAGGGATATTTGGCTTTTGGGTGAAATTTATGGAAAATGTAAAAAGTTCACGCTACAGTGATATTATATCATGAAAGTAGGTCATTTAAGTAGAAGCATGCAGTGGTGATTTCCTCATCTCAAACAATTTATTGAAACAAAAGCCAACAACAGTGGTGGGTATACCACAACAAAAATTGTCAGTGTCTCAATAACTTGTCATGTGCCCTTGAGCATCAATTACAGCTTGACAACGACGTCTTATGCTGTTCACAAGTCAGCTTATTGCCCTGTGTTGCACGGGCACAATGACTGAATTAATGATGTTATTCGGGTAGTATCGGCTTGTCACTGTAACATTCACAAGGTGTAGGGCAGTTCTGTATTGACTAGACACAACTGCCCAGACTGTAACACCACCACCACCAAAGGCTCATCTGGTGACAACAGTGACTGACGCATAGCACTTTCCTTGACGTCTCCAATATCGTTGCCAGCCATCATTTTTGCTCAGCGTGAATCGACTTTCATTAGAGAACAGCACTGAGGCCCACTGGTCCCTTGTCCAGTGTAAGTGCTCCTTGGCCCATGCAAGACGATGACCTGTGTCTGGTGGTGTGATCAGGTATCCTTGCAGGTCGTCTAGCACACAGACCGTGCTGATGTAAACAGTTTTGAATGGTCTGATGTGACTCTTGGGTGCCTCTCACCTCCCTTAAATGTGCCTGGAGTTGAGTGGCATTTATCATCCGGTTCTGCAGGGCACTCTTCACAATGAAGCGGTCATCAGTGTGTGATGTGGCCAAAGGACATCCACTTCTGTGCCTGTCTCTGACTCTTCCAGTCTCTCTATATCTCTGTTGCAACCTGCTGATGACACTCTGTGACACTCTAAGCTCAGTGGCCACTTCCCTCTGAGAATATCCTGTTTGAAGTCTCGCAATGGCGAGGTACTGTTGATCAATTGTGAGGTGTCATCTTGGTCTCATGATGTCAAAATGTGAACAGTATGATGAAGAGGACTGTTTAAATACCAGTTCTAATTGAACCAGAAAATTTATTGGTCGATTCATGGATCAAACGCCTGTTGTGAATTTTTCTGTTAAGCACCTTGTTAGAGAACAGCAAGTTATGCAAAAAGTACTGAAACACTGAACAGTTGGAAATGTGCATTCAAAAGGTTCTAGAAGGTCAAATTAAGTTCACCTGTAAAGGTTATAGTGCATTTTAGGTACATCCTTAAATTTCACCAGAAAGCTGAATATTCCTAACTTTTTGTGAGTAGTGTATCTACTCAGCTTTATCACCGTTATTCTACATGTCATGCACAGAACACAGAGGAATGAAACGCCATTCTTCACGACCCAGGTGCATAAAAGAGTGCTAAAGTACTCAGAAATATTCAGAACAGGAGACATTTTTTTCTGGATTTTTCTTCTTGGGATGTCAGTGTTTACCAAATGGTCTGCCATCGGATTTTATGGCAGCAACTTTTTAACGGTTTTTACCAGAAAGAATATTTGTGTACCAGAATATAAAAATGTTTTACCACATTTTTTCCATTTTACCATGTTTTTTTTTTTACCCTTGTTTACCCATTTTTTTTTCTTGTGCTTACCTAGTTTTTTTCTGTTTACCCAGTTTTTTTCCTGTACTACTTATTCTGTCTTCCCCTTCTTTTTATGTTTTTTTCCCTCTGTTTATTTATCCTGTTTTTTTTGTTGGGTGTTTTTGTTTTTTCCCTTGTTGTTTTTCTTGAACTTATCATGATCAGGGGCATGGTTAGGACCATGCTCATGCTTTACACACGTGGACAAAATTGTTGGTACCCCTCTGTTAATGAAGAAAAACCCACAATGGTCACAGCAATAACTTGAATCTGACAAAAGTGGTAATAAATAAAAATTCTATGAAAATTAACCAATGAAAATCAGACAATGCTTTTGAATTGTGGTTCAACAGAATTATTTTTAAAAACAAACTCATGAAACAGGCCTGGACAAAAATGATGGTACCCTTAACTTAATATTTTGTTGCACAACCTTTTGAGGCAATCACTGCAATCAAACGATTTCTGCAACTGTCAATGAGACTTCAGCACCTCTCAGCAGGTATTCTGGCCCACTCCTCATGAGCAAACTGCTCCAGTTGTCTCAGGTTTGAAGGGTGCCTTCTCCAGACGGCATGTTTCAGCTCCTTCCACAGATCTTCAATAGGATTTAGATCAGGGCTCATAGAAGGCCACTTTAGAATAGTCCAGTGTTTTGCTCTTAGCCATTCTTGGGTGTTTTTAGTTGTGTGTTTTGGGTCATTATCCTGTTGCAAGACCCATGACCTGCGACTGAGACCAAGCTGTCTGACACTGGGCAGCACATTTCTCTCTAGAATACCTTGATAGTCTTGAGATTTCATTATACCCTGCACAGATTCAAGACGCCCTGTGCCAGATGCAGCAAAGCAGCCCCAGAACATAACAGAACCTCCTCCATGTTTCACAGTAGGGACAGTGTTCTTATTTTGGTATACTTCATTTTTGCGTCTGTGAACATAGAGCTGATGTGCCTTGCCAAAAAGTTGCAGTTTTGTCTCGTCTGTCCATAGGACATTCTCCCAGAAGCTTTGTGGCTTGTCAACATGCAGTTTGGCAAATTCCAGTCTGGCTTTTTTATGATTTGTTTTCAACAGTGGTGTCCTCCTTGGTCGTCTCCCATGAAGTCCACTTTGGCTCAAACAACGACTGATGGTGCGATCTGACACTGATGTACCTTGACCTTGGAGTTCACCATGAATGTGTTTAGAGGTTGTTCTGGGCTCTTTTGTTACCATTCGTATTATCCGTCTCCTCCTGTGGCCACGTCCAGGGAGGTTGGCTACAGTCCCGTGGATCTTAAATTTCTGAATAATATGTGCAACTGTAGTCACAGGAACATCAAGCTGCTTGGAGATGGTCTTATAGCCTTTACCTTTAACATGCTTGTCTATAATTTTCTTTCTAATCTCCTGAGACAACTCTCTCCTTTGCTTCCTCTGATCCATATTTAGTGTGGTACACACCATGTCACCAAACAGCACAGTGACTATTTGTCACCCTTTAAATAGTCCGACTGACTGATTACAAGTTTGTAGACACCTGTGATGTTAATTAGAGGACACATCTTGGTTGAACATGTCCCTATGGTCACATTATTTTCAATCTTTTCTAGGGATACCATCATTTTTGTCCAGGCCTGTTTCATGAGTTTGTTTTTTAAAATAATTCTGTTGAACCACAATTCAAAAGCATTGTCTGATTTTCATTGGTTAATTCTC
Source organism: Pholidichthys leucotaenia (assembly GCA_020510985.1). Taxonomy (NCBI): domain Eukaryota; kingdom Metazoa; phylum Chordata; class Actinopteri; order Cichliformes; family Pholidichthyidae; genus Pholidichthys; species Pholidichthys leucotaenia. Next base: position 428,143,710 of record CM035837.1, on the reverse strand, counting down.
ATAGAATTTTTATTTATTACCACTTTTGTCAGATTCAAGTTATTTCTGTGATCACTGTGAGTTTTTTGTTTTCATTGTATTATTATTATAATTATATGTTTGTTTATGATTGAGTCCCTTGTTTATTGTTATCATATCTTCCCTGTCATCTGGTGTCTGTGTCTTATGTTTGTCCTTTTGTATTTTATTATATTTTTGTATGGTGCCGTGTTTGTTCTGTCTGTGTGTCCCTGTCTGCGAGTGTGTCTTTGTGCAGCCCCTCCCATCCTGTGAGTTCACCTGTTGCCCTGATTACCTTCTCAGCTGTTCTGTGTTTCCCAGTTATGAGTTCCGTATTTATGCCTGTCTCCGTTCAGTGTTCTTTGTGAGGGCATGCCGTTTCTATGGCTTGTTCCCTGTCTATGCCACGGGAGTATTTGCCATGCCGTGTTAATGGTTTGTTTGCCAAGTTTAGTTTTGTGCAGTTTAGTTGTGTTAATAAATCACTGTTTGCCCCTTGCCTGCCTGCGTTTCTGGGTCCTCCTTTGCACCCTGATCTGCACCACATAGTTTACAGGATGTATTATAAAATGCTTCAGAAAAAAGTTGTGAACTTACGAGGAAGAAACAAGGGGAGCACTATGATACAGTCCACAAATTACAGAGTAAGTATAAAAAAACAGGAAAAAAATAGGAGAAAAACAGGGCAAGTACCAGTAAAGTACCAGTAACCTAACCAGTGTTGCTCGTAGAGGTTGTATTACATGTCAGTAAAAATGCCACCAAAGAAGGAGGAAGTGGAAGAGATCAAAAAATCTCTTAACTTCTTGTCAGAAGAAGTGACCAAAGTGGTTAGTCAGCAGACCAAAATATTAGGGCGAATGGAAGAAGTCTGAGAATTAAAATTAACAATTAAGGAAAAAGACAAAAAAATTACGGACTTGGAGCGACGCGTCGAGGATCTTGAACAATGTTCTCCTATGGATGATCTAATCATAAGTGGACTAGACATCAAATATCAATCATATGCTCATGCTACAGCAGGATTGAGAGGTGAGAAGGCTCCCGCAAGTGAATCAGTCTCCCTGGAAAACCAGGTGCTTCAGTTCCTTGATAGTAGAAATATAAAGGTCGAAGCAAATGCAATTTCAGCCTGTTATGCTTTACCCAGAAAGGATAATAAAACAAAGAAATCAATTGTGATGCGCTTTGTGAACAGAAGGGTAACGAATGACATACTGAGGCAGGCCAGAAAGCTACGGGGAACAGAAGTTTACCTAAATCAGAATCAGCTTTATTGGCCAAGTATGCACAACACATACAAGGAATTTGACTTTGGCTAAAAACTTGCTCTCGTTGTTCAGGTGGAGGATTTAAATAAGGATTCAATGACAACAGAGTATGTACAGTAAATTACAGTCTGTCCACGTTTCTATAAAAGGATGCAAATATATACAGGAATATATGCAGTTATTTACTCAGACTAACCACACTTTGCAGAAATATATGAAAAAATATACAGTCACACAGTATTTCAATGTGAACTCAGATTCAGTGATATAATGTGAATGAAGTAAAAAGCAGTGTGAGAGTTATGTGCAATGTAATAATGGATGAAAAGTCATGAGTACTGAAACTGAGTAAATGAACATCTAACAAAAACTAATGCTGAAATAGCACGGCAAGCACTGATGCTGAAAAGACAAAATAAGATACAGGCAACATGGACAAGAAATTGTAGAGTTTGGATCAAACTAAATGGAACACCTGAGGAAGCAAAGAGTATAATAATCAGAGACCTTACTGACTTAAATAAATATAGATGAACACTGATTAAGAAAATTAAGAGACTATGATAATCCATATCCACACACACGGCAAGAATAGTTCTTTTGACATACCATGTCAATGTACTTTAAAAAAAAAAAAAACTAAACAAACAAAAAAACTTATGACTGACTTGAGTAGACATCAATTATACCCAGATGGAGGAAGTCATTTGACACAGAGTGAGGAAATTCAAACTCTGAAAATATGCCATTATGCTGAACATAAACTACAAGAGATGGAGAATGATATTGATCCTGATAACCACTTTTTCAATAATATTCATAACCATTGTGAATATTACACTGAAAAGCAATTCAAAAGTCAAGTGCAACTAGATGGTAAACTATCAATAATACACTTCAACAGCAGAAGTCTTAACAAAAACTTTCCACAGATTCAGGACTATTTAAAACAGCTAGACAGAAAATTTACAGCTATTGCAGTCTCTGAAACTTGGCTTAATGAAGAGCAGGCTCCCCTGATGGCAATAGAGGGATATCAGATGTTTCATATTAACAGATCTCAAAAACAGGGTGGTGGTGTTGCATTGTATATTGATGACCTGTATAGGTGTAAGCTTGTAAATGGAATGTCCTTTGCACTACCAGGGATTTTGGAATGTGTTACTGTTGAGATTGACCAAGATAAAACAAAAAATCTAATTATAAGTTGTATATATAGAACGCTGGGAACTTGCATTGAGACATTCAGAGATAAATTAGTCGAGCTGTACAATAATATTACTAGTAAGAAAATGGTAGTAATTTGTGGAGATTTCAATATTGATCTACTAAATCCATATCAACAAAATGTAATTACAGAGTTCATGAATTCTATGTACAGCATGAGTCTATATCCCACAATAACACATCCCAGTAGAATCACAGTTCACACTGCTACACTTATTGACAACCTGTTTGTTAATATTATTGATAAGAAAATGGAAAGTCGATTATTGATAAATGATATAAGTGACCATTTGCCAACCTTTGCACTTATCCATGGCCACACGGGGGCCAATACAGAAAAATTTTTAAAATTGTTCAGATACAAATCACAAAATGCAATCAGTTCTTTTAAAGAGGACTTGCTGAAGCAAGACTGGACAAAAGTCTATGTATCAGATGTAAATGAAACCTATGACACATTTATAAACATTGTAACCACTCTTTATGAAAAAAATTGTCCATTAGTAAAGAAAAAGCTTAAACATAAATTTGCCGATAAGCCATGGTTAACCAAAGGATTACAAAAGGCGTGTAAAAAGAAAAATTTATTATAAAGCTTTTCTAAAGAAAAGGACAAAAGAAGCAGAGCAGCAGTATAAAACATACAAAAATAAGTTAACATATATAATAAGATGTAGTAAAGGAGACTATTACAGTAAAGAACTGGAGAAAAACAGAGACAATATTAAAAATACATGGACAATACTTAACAATATTCTTGGAAATAAAAACAGAAATACAAGCTACCCAACCGATTTTTCAAAAAATAATAAAACTACTCAGAGTGCGAATGCAGCTTCACCTGCAGATGAATTTAATAACTTTTTTGTTAACATTGGTCCAAATTTGGCTCGAGAAATACCCATTATGGCGCCTACAGGTGATGCAATAAGCAAAAACACTGCTATAAAAGACTCCATTTTCATAAAGAACACAGACGAGAGAGAGGTCATTGAAATTGTTAAATGGTTTAAAAGTAAAACATCTACGGACTGTGATGGTATTGACATGCTCTTAGTCAAAACTATTATTGAATGCTTAGTGAAACCACTGACGTATATCTGTAACCTGTCTCTCCAAACAGGTATATTTCCCAATGCAATGAAAATAGCAAAAGTAATTCCGATATACAAGACGGGTGACAGAGGGGAATTCTCAAACTATAGACCAATTTCACTATTGCCGCAATTTTCCAAGATACTTGAAAAATATTCTATGAGAGAATTGACAACTTCATACTGGAGAATAATTTATTGTGTGAGCAGCAATATGGATTCAGACACAAGAGGACAACTGCATTTGCTGTAATGGAATTTATAGAAAAAATAACTGCCGTTGAAAATAAAGAGTATTCAGTTGGGGTATTCGTGGATCTTAAAAAAAGCATTTGATACAGTGGATCATAATTTATTATTAAAGAAACTACAAAATTGTGGTATTAGGGGGTAGCGCTGTCCTGGTTATGTAGTTACTTAAAGAATAGATATCAGTATGTATGTGTTGGTAACAAAAAAACTCAGTTACTGAAGGTTACTTGTGGAGTCCCACAGGGTTCAGTTTTGGGGCCATTGTTATTCAATATGTATATAAATGATATATGTAAAATTTCAGAAAAAATTGATTTAATATTGTTTGCGGATGACACTAATTTATTATGCAGTGGAAGCAATTTGGAACAACTTTTGGATACACTCGGAAAGGAATTAGGAAAGCTTAAACTGTGGTTTGATTCAAACAAATTAACGCTCAATTTCAGTAAGACAAAATTTATAGTTTTTAACAACCATCACAACAACTTAGTATCTAAACTCAGTGTAAATGGTGTAGAGATTGAAATGGTATCCGAAACTAAATTTCTTGGAGTAATAATTGATAATAAACTGTGTTGGAAGTCACATATTAATTATATTAAAGGTAAAATATCCAAATCAATTGCAATACTACACAGAGTGAAATATTTGCTGAATCAACCCACACTATATACCTTGTATCATTCATTAATACTCCCATACATGACATATTGTACTGAAGTATGGGGAAATACATATAAAACAAACATATATCCAGTCTTTATGCTTCAGAAGAGAGCTATTAGAATAATAAACAAAGCTGCTTACAGGGAACCAACAAACCCACTTTTTCTTAAATTAAAAGCTCTCAAGTTGAAAGATCTGGTTGACTTTAAAACTGCAGTAATAATGTTTAAAGTGAAGAATCTATCACTGCCCGCAAATATCCAAAAGTTGTTCCAAATAAGGGAGAAACAATATCATTTCAGAGGAACATGTATATTTCAAAAACCTTTAGTGAGAACTACCACCAAGCAACACTGTGTTTCAGTGCAAGGAGTAAGATTATGGAACGATTTTGGACCTGAATTAAAATCATGTACAACGCTTGGACAATTTAAACAAAAACTAAAGGAAGAAATACTCCAAACATATATACTGTACAAGATGACATGTAAAATCACATAAGGATTGTCATATCCAGTCTGCGTTGTGTTGTAGCTTAGTTTTTTGTCACATTTTGTCTTAGCTATGTTCTGAACTGTAATCGTTTTTGTTTTGTTTTTCTTTTGGATTCTTTGATGGAATATGGGTGGGCAATATAAGCTGCGGCTTCAGCCATCACCCATTTCGGATAACTTACGTTGAACTGTATAATCAGAGGAGTTATCGTCTAATTTGACCTTGTTGGATTTTCTTTCCCCCTTTGTTATATTATTCTGTTTCTTTTAATCTGTACTTTTAATCTATCCGAAATAAAGATTCATTCATTCATTCATTCAAAAAATGTACTAAACATAACAACTTTGCACAATAGAGATTGTCTCCTCCAATACACAACTAAGACAATTACAATTATTAAATATTGAGGGTGGCAACAACACTGTTGATTCAAATGCGAAATATACTGTCTGGGTACATATTTATATTCTGCTGGGTAATTTATCAAACTGTAATGCTGTTGATACCATCTAGCTGCAATGCTCCTGCACTGTGTATATAACTGTGCACATATGTATATTTATTCACTGCTTTGGCTAACCAGTTCTTATCATCTTCTTATCTTATTTACTACTGCTCTGAGTGCTGCTATCCCTTTGCCGCTGCAATCCTGGAATTTCCCCACTGTGGGACTAATAAAGGCTTATCTTAAAAATGGGGAAAAAACAGGGCACAACCTAAGGAAAAACAGGACAAAACTGGAGGAAATGGGGTACAAACTGGAGAACAAAAACTGTGTAAAAACTAGGAAACAAACAGGACAAGAACTGTTTAAAAACAGGTGAAAAACAGAATAAAAAAACAGGACAAAAACTGGATAAAACCAGGGTAAAAATTGGAGAACAAACTGGACAAAAACTGGGGAAAAACAGTAAAAACTGGAAAAGAAATGGGACAAAAACTGGGGGAAAAGGGTAAAAACTGGAAAAGAAAGACAAACTGGGGAAAATGGGGGGAAAACTGGAAAAGAATTGGGACAAAAATTGGGGGAAAAAAACAGAGTAAAAGCTGGAAAACAAACAGGACAAAACTGGGAAAAACAAGGTGAAAATGTGAATAAACAGGGGAACCTTTGCCTATAGTCAGAGCAGATAAAACACTGATTAGGATTCTGGTGTGTGACATTAGCCCATGTGTCACGTAAGTGCTCATGCCGTGAATAACACAGCTCTCACCTCCGTGTGCAACAGAAACTAATTCGTGTGTAAGGGCTTCAGACTGATCCCTGTTTCTGTAGCAGTATGGGGTGTAACCTCAAGAACAAAAGGTTCTTATTAGTTACATAAAAATAATCAAATGCCTCACGCAAATTCCCCCACAGCTTTGTAGATAAAGATTCTAAATAACTGCAAATACAAATGATGAAAAGCAAAAATACTGTAGCAGCAAGAATAAAAAAGTGAGTCTGGAAATGGTTCTTCATTAACAGTTTTAAAGTTTCTTATCAGTCATCACTTGCATTTTTTTTTTTTTTTTTTTTGCTGAGCTGATGTTCGTTTTCACTTTTCTTGCAGAAACTGTGAAGGCAAAAACATCCGCTACAGAACATGCAGCAATAAGGTGAGTCTCATGGTTGATGTTTACTGTGATATTGTTTTTTATACAGTATATATGTGCAATATCAGGTTCAGGTTATTTTATTTGTACCCGTAGGTAGATTTGTTTTGCGGTCAGGTGACATCCATATTTACAAACCACAATTACATTCAACATAAACACAAACACAGGCACACATGAAGCTGACTATAAACATGATAAAAATACTCAAGGCTCCATCAATCAGGACATAAGACAAAGAGATGAGAGAAAAAACAGAGATACGAGAGAAGGGTCATATTAGAAAGTTAAAGACTAGTCAAAGAGGTTAAAAACTCAAAAGTCTAAAACCCAATAAAAGATTTAGAACCCAAATAAAGAACCTACAAAAATAAGTAAATATAAAATGAAATTAATAAATAGGTAACTAAATTATGTGCAATATATTGTTACAACTTGTTCAACTCTTTGACAGCAGCAGGAACAAAGCTGTTTTTGTAGCGCTGGGTTTTACTTTTTGGGACAGCAAACCTCCGTCTGGAGGGAAGAAGCTGAAAGTGGCAGTGCAAAGGGTGGGAGTCATCATTTAAAATGGAGGTAGCAATCCTCTGTACCTGTCTGGTGTACAGGGATGTCAGGCTCAGTTGTGACTCACCAAGCAAACGACTGGACCATCTAACAACGTGATCGAAGAATTTCCTCTGTTTCCGTTTTATCTGACCAAACCATGACACTAAAGAAAAGGATAAAACAGATTCAATAAAAGCCCGATAAAACATTATCATTATGGTTTGGTCAATTTGGAAGCGTGCAAGTTTCCTTAAACAATGCAAATGTTGCTGATTTTTTTTTGCACACCCTTTCACAGTTCTCTTCAAAGTTTAAATTACTATCAATAATCGTCACAAGATATTTGTAGGATTGCACACATTCAGTGGTCTGGCCTTTTAGTACAGTGACTTTGTGCCTGGGAGTTTTCCTCCTAAAGTCAATAATCATATCTTTAGTTTTTGTTGTATTCAGCTGCAGGTGGGAATCCTCACACCAGTGAACAAAATCATCAACTACTGGGCCGTGGCCACTCTCACCATCCTGGAGGAGACTGACAACAACTGAATCATCAGCATACTTTATAATGTGTCTGTTGTCATGTCTGCTCCGACACATGTTTGTGTACAGGATGAAGAGTAGTGGTGACAACACACACCCCTGAGGAGAGCCAGAAGAAGAACACTTTTGGTCAGACAATGTACCATTGACCCTTACTCTCTGTGTCCTGTTGGTTAAAAAAATCCAGAATCCAACCCACCAGATTATTGCTCAAATCAAATTGTTGCAGGAGCCTTTCAACTAAAATATGAGGTTGCATTGTATTAAAGGCGGAAGAAAAGTCCACAAATAAAAGCCTGGCGTGTGTCCCATTAAAATCCAGATGTTTAAAAAGCATGTTAAACAGAGTGACAGTGGCATCCTCCACTCCTCTGTGAGGCCTATAGGCAAACTGCAGAGGATCCAAAGCATGTTCAGTCTGCTTTAGGACCTCAAATCTGACCAGTTTTTCAAAAATTTTCATTAAAATTGAAGTCAAAGCAACTGGTCTAAAGTTGTTTACCGTTTTAGGACAGCTGGATTTTGGAACGGGGACAACCACGGCATCTTTCCAGATCTTAGGCACATGTTGTGTCTGTAAGGACTTATTGAAAATGTAGTGAAACACAGGACTTAGTTCATGTGCACAGGACTTTACCAATCGCCCACATATATTATCAGGGCCCTGACTTTTGTTCACTTTTACAGCGCAGAACGCCCTTTTAATATCCTGCAGCTCAATATTAAAGTGCTGATTGTCTTTGAGTTTCTGTTTCAAATCTTGGGTTTCTGTGCTAAAATCAAAGGAATCAAAATGACCATTAAAACAATTAAGAGCATTAGCCAGCTCTGTGTCTGAATTAAAACCATCTAAAAACACACGATTACTGCGCTCTGTGCTCTGAAGGCCTGCAATAGTTTTCATACTGGCCCAGGCTGAACCAAGTTTCTTTGTTGCCACCTTGCTTTCCAACTCTGATTTAGAATTCTGTTTTGCTCTTAAAATTTCGGACTTCAGCTCTTTTGTGGCAACCTGTAGCTCAGAAACAACCCCCTGTTTAAAGGCAAGTGCTTTCCTCTGTAAGCAGGATTTAATGGATTTTGTAACCCATGGCTTGTTGTTGGGATATATTTTGACACGTTTACATGGAACGATCATATCTCTGCAGAAAGTCATGTATGAGCATGTGACGTCCACCAAAGAGTCCAAATCATCCCCGCAGGACAGTGTGAACACCTCCCAGTCCATACAGTTAAAGCATTCCTGGAGGCAGTGCACTTAATCCTCTGTCCACACGTCTATGTCTCTGGTCTTCGCCTTGCCTCTTCTGGGAGCAGTTTTATATGTGGGCAGCAAATGTACACAGTTGTGATCTGAGGATCCTAAAGGAGGAAGGGGAAGTGATTTATAGGCCCTCTCTGTGGAGCCGTAGCACAGGTCCAATGTCTTTTTTCGCCTGGTTGGTCAGAAGACATACTGATAAAAGTTTTTAAGTGTCTTCTTTAAAGACACATAGTTAAAATCCCCAAAAATAAAATTTGGAGCCTCTGGGGAAATCGACTGCAACCGCTGTACCACATCAAAGACGGTGCTGGAGGCGGAATCAGCATTCGCTCTCGGGTGAATGTCCACAGTTGTTATGAAAAGTTGGGGGAACTCGCAGGGCAGATAAAAGGGGCGTAGTGACACAGACAGAAACTCCACACTGGGTGTACAGATGCGGTCTCTGACCGTGACAGATGTGCAGTACTGTTTATTAATGTATAAACATACGCCACCCCCCTGACATTTCCCCGTTACCTCTTCCTGCCGATCCGAGAGAAGTGGGGCTCCAAAGCCGTCAATACACAGGTCCGCATTCCGGTCATGCGCCGTAAGCCACGTCTCTGTATAAGCCATGACACAGCAGTTCTTGAAATCCTTCTGATATCGTACATTCCCTTGAATTTCATCCACTTTATTTCTCAGTGTTTGTACGTTCGCCATAATAATGGAAGGAAGAGGAATGCGGTTAAGCTGACGCCTCCTCAGATTTATCATGGAGAGGTCATGGAGAGAAAACAGTTCATTCATTGATCTAATTTTTTTGTTTTTTTACCATCCAATTCAGACTTTAGAATTAATTTTTATTGGTTTAGAAGAAGAAACCAACTGTATTGTCATTCAATCCATACAGCCATTCATGTACACTAGAGCAAAATTATGTTTCTCCTATCTACAATGTTAATCACATCTAGAATCAGAGGGGCTGCTGCCATGCAAGGCGCCGCCACAAACAACTTTTTCCTTCCCCCATTCTATTATGCTGAGCACCAAGCTAGAAGGCGGGAAGTACCATTTTTATATGGTCTTTGGTATGGCCCGGCCGGGGCTTGAACCCACAACCTCCCGGTTGTGGAGCGGATGCTCTATCAACTGGACCACCACTAATCATAGAATATACAGTTGCTCCTTTAAAAAATCCTGATAAAATCAAAATCTAATTTTTTTTTTCCTCAAAAACTTATGACTTTTGTCTCGTGAATTTGCAACTTTTTCTCATAAATGTGACTTTTGTCTTAAAAATTTGATTGATTTTATTTATTTGAACATTCTGAAAAAGAAAAAAAAAGAATTTAAAGCAAAACAAAAAACAAGCCAAAAATAAATAAATAAATAAAATGTTCAAAAGGAGAGGGAAGAAGCCAACGCTTATATAGTCCCACCCCTTTTCAATACCCAACAAATTACAACATCAATCTTAGTCATCATTCATCCCACAACCACATTCACCATAATACACCCCATAGTCAAATTATACAACAGAAATTTGACAACAACAACAGTCCATATTGACAACAATACCAACATCCAACAATATTGCAACAACAATAAACAAACATCTGGCATGTTCAACACAGACACAGACAACACCATCACCATCACAATCACCATAGCACAGTAACACACACAACAACAACCTTCCCTCACTGAAGACACATTGTAACATCACTGCCCTTCATTTTCATACTGCTCAAAAATCATTTCTTTATATGTTGATTTAAATATATGGATGTTTGGACATTGCCTGTGTTTCTCCCCCAACCCATTCTACAATTTTATCCCACACACAGACACACAAAAACCCTTCCTAGTAGATCTTACTAAGTGCATTTTAAATTTTGTGTTCCCCGTAAATTATATTTCCCTTCTCTCTCACTGAAAAGATTTTGTATATTGTGTGGCAAAAGGTTTTTACTGACTTTAAACATTAATTGTGCTGTATAATAATGAACCAGATCCCGTATTTTCAATAACTTTGAATGTAAAAACAAGAAATTAGTATGTTCGAGATACCCGACTTTGTGTATAACATGGACTGCCCTTTTTTGTAATATTAGCAATGAATTAAGTTTACTTTTATAATTGTTACCCCAGAGCTCTATACAATATGTCAAGTATGGAAGTACTAATGAGTAATACAAGATATGAAGCGATTTGTAATCTAGCACCTGCTTAATTTTATTTATAATTGCAATATTTTTTGCAGCTTTGTTTTGTATGTATCTGACGTGTGGTTTCCAACTAATTTTATCATCTAGTATTACACCCAAAAACTTGATCTCCTTAACTTTTTCAATAATCACATTATCTATATGAATGTGTATATCTTCTTTATTTTTACAATTACCAAATATCATTACCTTAGTTTTAGCTATATTTAGTGATAATTTATTACAATCCATCCATTTTTTAAGCTTATTTAATTCATTATTTAGAGTATGGATTAGTTGATTATAATTATATCCAGAATAAAATATATTAGTATCATCAGCAAATAATGTTATTTTTAATAATTTAGAAACTTGGAATATATCATTTATATATATGTTAAATAATTTGGGGCCCAATACTGACCCTTGCGGGACCCCACAGGCAATTCCCATACACCCAGACAGATATTCTCCCATCTTCACAAACTGTTGTCTCTCAGATAGATAACTTGTAACCCAATTCAGAGCCATTCCCCTAATACCATACATTTGCAGTCTATTAAGAAGTATTGAATGATTTATTGTATCAAATGCTTTTCTAAAATCTATAAATACACCAATTGCATATTTTCCTTGATCTAATGCATTTATTATTTCCTCTGTTGCTTCCATTATTGCCAACGATGTTGTACTCTTTGCTCTAAATCCATATTGATTCTGATTAAGAACATCGTGTTTATTTAAAAAGTTTTCTAATCTGTTGTTGAAAAGTTTTTCCAGAATCTTTGAAAATTGTGGGAGAAGCGATACTGGTCTATAGTTTGTGTAGTGGTGTTTATTTCCTTGCTTGAATAATGGTATTACTTTTGCTATTTTCATTTTCTGCGGGAATGAGCCAGTTTGAAATGATAGATTACAAATATACAGTGGGGCAAAAAAGTATTTAGTCAGCCACCAATTGTGCAAGTTCTCCCACTTAAAAGATGAGAGAGGTCTCCAATTTTCATCATAGGTATACCTCAACTATGAGAGACAAAATGAGAAAAAAAAACCTCCAGAAAATCACATTGAAGGATTTTTAATGAATTAATTGGTAAATTCCTCGGTAAAATAAGTATTTGGTCAATAACAAAAGTTCACCTCAATACTTTGTTATATACCCTTTGTTGGCAATGACAGAGGTCAAACGTTTTCTGTAAGTCTTCACAAGGTTTTCACATACTGTTGCTGGTATTTTGGCCCATTCCTCCATGCAGATCTCCTCTATAGCAGTGATGTTTTGGGACTGTCACTGGGCAACACGGACTTTCAACTCCCTCCAAAGATTTTCTATGGGGTTGATATCTGGAGACTGGCTAGGCCACTCCAGGACCTTGAAATGCTTCTTACGAAGCCACTCCTTCGTTGCCTGGGCGGTGTGTTTGGGATCATTGTCATGCTGAAAGATCCAGCCACGTTTCATCTTCAATGCCCTTGCTGATAGAAGGAGGTTTTCACTCAAAATCTCACGATACATGGCCCCATTCATTCTTTCCTTTACACGGATCAGTCGTCCTGGTCCCTTTACAGAAAAACAGCCCCAAAGCATGATGTTTCCACCCCCATGCTTCACAGTAGGTATGGTGTTCTTTCTCCTCCAAACACGACAAGTTGAGTTTTTACCAAAAAGTTCTATTTTGGTTTCATCTGACCATATGACATTCTCCCAATCCTCTTCTGGATCATCCAAATGCTCTCTAGCAAACTTCAGACGGGCCTGGACATGTACTGGCTTAAGCAGGGGGACACATCTGGCACTGCAGGATTTGAGTCCCTGGCAGCGTAGTGTGTTACTGATGTAGCGTTTGTTATTTTGGTCCCAGCTCTCTGCAGGTCATTCACTAGGACCCCTGTGTGGTTCTGGGATTTTTGCTCACCGTTCTCGTGATCATTTTGACCCCAAGGGGTGAGATCTTGCGTGGAGCCCCAGATCGAGGGAGATTATCAGTGGTCTTGTATGTCTTCCATTTTCTAATAATTGCTCCCACAGTTGATTTCTTCACACCAAGCTGCTTACCTATTGCAGATTCAGTCTTCCCAGCCTGGTGCAGGTCTACAATTTTGTTTCTGGTGTCCTCTGACAGCTCTTTGGTCTTGGCCATAGTGGAGTTTGGAGTCTGACTGTTTGAGGTTGTGGACAGGTGTCTTTTATACTGATAATGAGTTCAAACAGGTGCCATTAATACAGGTAACGAGTGGAGGACAGAGGAGCCTCTTAAAGAAGAAGTTACGGGTCTGTGAGAGCCAGAAATCTTGCTTGTTTGTAGGTGACCAAATACTTATTTTGCTGAGGAATTTACCAATTAATTCATTAAAAATCCTTCAATGTGATTTTCTGGATTTTTTTTTTTTCTCATTTTGTCTCTCATAGTTGAGGTTTACCTATGATGAAAATTGGAGACCTCTCTCATCTTTTAAGTGGGAGAACTTGCACAATTGGTGGCTGACTAAATACTTTTTTTGCCCCACTGTACGTATGTGAATGGTTTTAATATTCCATCAACAGTTCTTTTTGTTAGTGCCATATCACTACCATCACAATCAGTAGATCATTTATTTTTACACTTTTCAACAACAGATTTTACCTCTAGTTCATCCACCGCTGTAAGAAAGATTGACCGAGAGTTATTTCCAATCAATGTCTCACTCACGGTGTCTCTTCCTTGGTTTGGAATTTTTGCTGCCAACTCTGGTCCAACGTTTACAAAAAATGTATTCATTTTATTTACTGCCATGTTCTTATCATAATTATCACCACAATTATCAGTAAAATACTCTGGATATATCATTTTCTTAGTTCCATTTTTTCTTAATTTATTTAATATATCCCAGACTCCTTTTATATTATTTTTATTTTCATTTAACATTTTCCTATAGTATAATTTTTTACTAGTTCGTATTATTTCAGTTAATTTATTTTTATATGTTTTCTATCTTTTTTCAGATTCTTTGGTTCTTAATTTAATGAAATTTGTATAGACATAATTTTTCTTTTTACAAGCATTTTGCAGCCCCTTGGTTAACAACGGGCAATTTTGTATATATGTTTTCTATTAATTTCTTTAATTGGACAGTTTTTATCATATAATGATTTAAATATATCAATAAATTTATCATATGCCAAGTCCACTTCTTTCTCTCTATAGACAACATCCCAATTCTGTAACATTCTTTTTTTAAATCACTGATTCTATCTTCTGTTCGTAGTCTTTTATAGATAATCTTTTTACATGATTTATTATTATTCTTACTCTCATTAGCCCCATAATTAACATCTAAAGAAACAAATACAGGCAAGTGGTCACTAATATCATTTATTAGTATACCACTCACCATATTATATTCAATAACATTGGTAAAAAATGTTGTCTATCAGGGTAGCACAGTGTGTTGTTGTTCTCGTAGTTGTTTTTTTTTTTTTTTTGTACTTATTTTGTACCCGTAGGTAGATTTGTTTTGCAGTCTGGTGACAAGCCACCAGCTGCCGGTCGCTGCGTGTGCAAGCGCCCCGTATCCCTAACCTGCATGTTTTTAGCATGTGGGAGGAAACCGGAGAAATCCCGGAGTAAACCCACGCAACACGGGGAGAACATGCAAACTCCACACAGATCACTGTTGGCCGGGGGCAGGGATTGAGCCCACGATCTCATGATCCCCGCGATCCCCCTGCCGAGGGTAAAACTGTGCTGCCGCAGTGCTAACCATTGCGCCACCGTGCAGTAGGTTAGGTTTTGTAATCTTTGGAAATAAGGTTAAGCTATACATTGTATCTAAGAAATCTTCAGTTGGTTTGTGTTGTTTTGTTTTCATTAAGTCTATATTAAAGTCACCACAAATAAAGATATCTTTTTGTCTTATTTTTGTATACATCTTTTCCATTCCATTTCTAATTTTTTCCATATCAGATCCCGGTGCTCTATATATACAACTTACTATTATGTTTTTTTTATTTTCCATCGTAATCTCAATTGTTAAACATTCCATACTTTCATTCACTGTTGATGTCATGCTGTCCACTTTTTTACTTTTTAATTTTCTATCAACATACAGTGCTACCCTACCACCACTTTTACATTTCCTATTTTGTGTGTACATCTCATATCCATATAGTTCAAAATTTACATCTTCTTCATTAATCCATGTTTCACTTATTGCAATAATCCTAAATGGTGTGTTAAATTGATTTAAAAACTCCTTAATACTATCAAAGTTGGCATAGAGACTCCTACTATTAATATGTATTATTGTCAATGTCTGATCCAAATTCATAATTCCATTTAATTGTTGTTCATCATAATAAACACACTTTTTATTAATATGATTAAAATAGTTATTATCTGGGTCAATATCTCCTAAAATGTCTTGTGGTTGCTGTTCAGTATTGACAAAGATTCCAGCTTCAATTTGCCCTAATACACTTTCATTATTAAATGAGGAAGGATGATTGGTTAAAGTTCTGATCATAAGATCATAAGAATTGTAATCGCTCTTGTTTTGTTTTTCTTTTGAATTCTTGGATGGAATATGGGTGGGCAATATAAGCTGCGGCTTTCGCCATCACCCATTTCGGATAACTTATGTTGAACTGTATAATCAGAGGAGTTATTGTCTAATTTGACCTTGTTGGATTTTCTTTCCCCCTTTGTTATATTATTCTGTTTCTTTTAATCTGTACTTTTAATCTATCCGAAATAAAGATTGATTGATTGATTGAAGTTATGTCAACAATGTACACCAAAAGGAAAAAGAACACAAAAATCTCCACTCATGATCTTACTGCACTGTTATTCTTGCATCAGGGCTAAGGTTTAAATTTGTCTAATTCCTCCATTTCTCTAATCATTATTACTTTAGCTTCTTCTGGAGTGCCAAGCAGTTTTATCCACACCTTACAGTTCTTTGTCCATGTTGATTGTATTTTTCCCTGTTTTCTGAGAGCCCTGGCTTGTCTAGCTATTTCAGAGTTCTTTTTTGTTAAATGTTCGTTTATATAGACAGCTGATCCTCTCAGTTTTTTTGCTTGTCGCAGAAGATCAGTTTTTGCTTTCCTGCTGACAAATCGGATGATGATCATTGGTTTTCCTTTACTGTCTTTTCTAGGTAACGTGTAGCAAGCTGAAATAGTCTTATTGTCCACAACAATGTTTTTAGAGTTGAAAAAGGTTAACACCTGCTGCTCAAGAGTGTGTGATTCTGCCAATGTCTCATCCTCCCCATCCTGGTTACCAACTCCAGCTGTCACGCGTGCATAGGAGTGGTGTCTGGTGTTAAGACCGCTCACAATGACATCATCCATTCTCATATACTGTTCTAATTCATCCACACGTCTTTCTAAGAAATTAATTTTCTTGTCTTTTTCCATGACTTCAGCCTCTAATTCACGCACTTGATCCATAAGGCCAATAAGCAAAGTTTGTTGTTTTGCTATCTTGGATATTTCTTCAGTCATGAAATTTAATGAGAGTTTGATCTCCTCCAGCTCCTGTCCATTTAACTGATTCCTTTTTGGAGGCATACTGACTAGACTAATTGGGATCAAAGGCGGCTCACCTGTTGTCTAATACAGGAGGCGAAGCATGTCTGATGGCTAGTGGAGGCCGCCAGCTGGCCCGCCGTCTCAATTATAGGTGTCACCCGACTGCGAGGTCAAAGTGCTCCCGATGGCCAGTGATGGCTAGTGAAGGTCACCACCGGCGTCGCCACCTGACAGCTGAATCCGCCGGTGAAACCAAGGCTCCCTCAGCAGTTAGCATCGTCCTTCACCAATCCGCCTCGGCTCAGCCGAACGCCACAGAGCTGAAACGTCTCTCTCACAGAAAAACACCCGGTTCTTGAAACATGGAATATGCAGGAGAAGTCCCCAATCAAGTGGTCCACGTCCCAGATATCACCACCACGCCTCTCTGGCTGCTCGTCCAGGTGAGCAGGTGTCACAGCCACGTTCCTCTCCAGCTACCGAAGCGCCGCTGGCCCTCTGGCCCTCTGGCGTACTTGGCTCCCACAGTGCTCGTCACGCTGCTCGTCTCGCTGTCCGGGACACCTCCACGGCTCCTCTCTATTTGGTTGTTTTTCAGGGAATCTTAAGAAAGTCTGTTACTTTTTTCCTCATAAATTTGGGACTTCTGTAAATTTGTAACTTTTTTCCTCAAAAATGTGCAACATTTTCTTCTCAAAAGTTTGTGACGTTTTCTCATGAATTTGTAACTTTTCTTGTAAATTTTCAATTTTTTTCTCATAAGTTTGCAATGGTTTTTCTAACTAATTTGCAACTTTTTCCCAAAATATATATTTTTTACCTCCGCCAAGGAGGTTATGTTTTTACCGGGGTTTGTCTGTCTGTCTGTTACCAACATAACTCAAAAAGTTATGAACGGATTTTGACGAAATTTTCAGGACAAATCCCAAATGGGACAAGGAAGAAATGATTAGATTTTAGGAGTGATCCGGTTCACCGTCTGGATCCAGGAATTTTTTTTAAAGGATTCTTTATCATTGCGAGATAGGGCCATTTTTAGCATATGTGTATATAACTCCACAATAAATGGTCAGGATGCTTGCCAAAAAAATACAGGATAAGATCCCAATAGGTTCTAGGAAATATCAAAAACTGATCTGGATCCTGCAAAAAATCAAGATACTGTGATCCAGAACAGGAAATAATAGGGAATCTTTGGAATTTTCATCACTGTAAGGTAACAAATTAAGATATAAACATACAACAAACACCAAAATATAGCCAAGACACTGAGGAATCAGTAGTGTGCCAGTGGATTTGTTGTATCTTCAAAAGCTATGGAGCTATATTCAGAAGAAAACTGCCATTACTGAAAAAGTGATTTTTGTCAGTAACTACTAAACTAATAAAGATATCAGTGTGAATCCAATTGCTAAAGGTATGTTTTGATGGTCAAGGAATCTGAAAATATAGATAAAATAAATGTAGGACTATTATATTTGGGGAAAATCCCAATATTAGGGGGAACTCAGGTACTTGGCGGAGGACTGCGCTCTCCCAGTGCTTTTCTAGTTTTTCATGAATTTGCTTCTTCGAATAAATATACAACTTTTTTCTCATAAGCCTGCCCCTTTTTTGTCATCAATTTGTGACTTTTTCTAAAAAAAAATGTAGTTTTTTTTCTTAAAAATTTGCAGCATTTTTTCCTCAAAAATTTGACTTTTTTCTCATACATTTGTGACTTTTTTCACAAAAATTTAAATTTTTTCAAAAATTTGTGACTTTTTTCCTCATAAATTTTCAATTTTTTCTTGTAAATTTTCAGCTTTTCCTCATAGATTTACAACTTTTTTCTAACAAATCTGCAACTTTTTTGTCAAAAATTTGACTATTTTCCTCGTGAATTTGCAATGTTTTTCCTGTAAATTTTCAAGTTTTTTCTCATAAATTTACACCCTTTTTCTAATAAATGTGCTACTATTTCTCTAAAATTTGTTACATTTTTCCCCATAAATTTGTCACTTTTTTCTCAAAAATTTGCAACTTTTTTTCTCATAAACGTGTGACTTTTTTCTCAAAAATCTGTTACTATTTTTCTCATAAATTTGGGGCTTTTTCATGTACATTTGTGACTTTTTCTCAAAAATATGCATTTTTTTTAAAAAAAATTGTGTTTTTCTCATAAATTTACAAATTTTTTCTTGAAAATTTTCAACATTTTTTCTCATGAATTTGCACAATTTTTCTAATAAATATGCAACTACAGTATATGTGACCTTTTTCCCCTCAAATCTGTTACCTTTTTTAAAAAATCTGCTGCCTTTTGTCCTCCAAAATTTGTGACTTTTTTCTCATAAATGTGCAACTTTTTTGTCATAAATTTGTGACTTTTTTCCTCAAAAATTTTTTTCACTTTTTTTCCTCAAAAATTTGTAACTTTTTCTCATAAAATGGTCCGGGGTGATGGGCCAGACTAAGAACGATCCAACAGACTCTTATGATGAATGCTCGAACAAGGATTCAGTGTACCCCGCTCAGTATGGGGTTACCGGGGTCCCATCCTGTAGCCAGGCTTGGGGGAGGGGCTCGATGGCTAACGCCTGGTGGCCGGGTTTCTGCCCATGGGACCTGGCCGGGCTCAGCCCAAAGGAGTTACATGGGTCCGCCCTCCAGTGGGCTCACCACCTGCAGGAGGGATCATGGGGGTCCGGTGCTATGTGGATCAGGTGGCGGTCGAAGGCAGGGACCTTGGCGAGCTGATCCCAAGCTTCCTAAACTGGCTTTTGGGACGTGGAATGTCACCTCTCTGATGGGGAAAGAGCCTGAGCTGGTGCATGAGGTTGAGAGATACCAGCTAGATATAGTCGCTCTCACCTCAACACACAGCTCTGGTTCTGGAACCAGTCTCCTGGAGAGGGGCTGGAGCTTGACCTACTCTGCAAGTTACCCCAAGCAACAGGCAGTGGGCGGGGGTGGGTATTTTTGTATTCCCCCACCTTGCTGCTTCTATATTGGAGTTTTCCCCGGTGGATGAAAGGGGTGTTTCCCTGCGCCTTCAGGTTGGGAAACAGGTCCTGACCATCATTTGTGCCTATGCACCAAGTGATGGTTCAGAGTACTCACCCTTTTTGGAGTCTCTGACTGGGGTACTGGAGGGTGCTCCTCTTGGAGACGCCATTGTCTTACTGGGGGACTTTAATGTGCACATGGCCAACGGCAGTGAAACCTGGAGGGCGGGTGATTGGGAGGAACAGCCTGACCGATCTGAACCCGAGTGGAGTTCAGATATTGGACAGTGCCTTTGGCATGGCAAACTGGGGTGGTGGTTCCTCTCTTCAAGAAAGGGAACTGGAGGGTGTGCTCTAACTTTAGAGGGATCACACTCCTCAGCCTCCCTGGGAAGGTCTATGCCAAGGTACTGGAGAGGAGAGTCCGGCCATTGGTCGAACCTCGGATTCATGAGGAGCAATGTGGTTTTCGTCCTGGTTGTGGCACATCACACCAACTCTTTACTGTCTCGAGACTCCTCGAGGGTTTGTGGGAGTTTGCCCAACCAGTTTACATGTGTTTTGTGGACTTGGAGAAAGCATTTCACCGCATCCCTCGTGGTTTTTTCGTGGGGGGTGCTTCGGGAGTATGGGTTATTGGGCTTGTTGTTACAAGCTATCCCGTCTCTATACGACCATTGTGAGAGTTTGGTTTGTATTGCCAGCACTCGGTTGGACTCATTCCCAGTGAGAGTTGGACTCTGCCAGGGCTGCGCTTTATCATCGATCCTGTTCACAATTTTTATGGACAGGATTTCTAGGTGCAGCCAGGAAACAGGGGGTGTCATGCTTGGTGACCACAGGATCTCATCTCTGTCGTTTGCAGATGATGTTGTCCTGTTGGCTTCATCCAGCAATGACCTACATATCTTACTGGGACGGTTTGCCACTGAGTGTGAAGCAGCTGGGATGAGAATCAGCACTTCCAAATCCAAGTCCATGGTCCTCAGCCAGAAAAAGGTGGACTGTCCTCTCCGGATTGGGGACTAGCTCCTGCAAGTGGAGAAGTTTAAGTATCTTGGGGTCTTATTCACAAGTGAGGGGAGAATGGCGCAAGAGATTGACAGAAGGATCAGGGCAGCATCTGCAGTGATGCAAATGTTGTACCAGTCTGTTGTGGTGAAGAGGGAGCTGAGCTCTAAGGCAAAGCTGTCGATTTACCGGTCAATCTACATTCCTACCCTCACCTATGGTCATGAACTTTGGGTAATGACCGAAAGAATGAGATTGCAGATACAAGCGGCTGAAATGAGCTTTCTTCCTAGGATTGCTGGACTCACCCTTAGAGATTGGGTGAGGAGCTCAGTCATCCAGGAGAGGCTCAGAGTTGAACCACTGTTCCTCCACATTGAAAGGGGCCAGTTGAGGTGGTTTGGGCATCTGATCAGGATACCTCCTGGACGCCTCCCACTTAAGGTGTTTCAGGCATGTCCCTCTGGGAGGAGACCCCAGGGCAGACCCAGGACTCGCTGGAGAGAGTAGTTGGTCTGGGAATGCCTTGGTATCCTTTCTGAAGAGCTGGAGCAGGTGGCTGGGGAGAGGGAAGTTTGGGCTTTTCTGCTTGAACTGCTGCCTCCGCGACCTGGACCGCTGGAAAAGTGGTAGAAGATGGATGGATGGATAGATGAAAAAAAAGTTGAATCCATCCATCCATCAATGTGCAACTTTTTTCTCATAATTCTGAAACTTTTTTCCTCAAAATTTGTGACTTTTTTCTCATAAATTTGCAATTTTTTTTCTTGTAAATTTTCAGTTTTTTTCTCTCATAAATGTCCAACTTTTTCTGACAAATCTGCAATTTTTCCCCAAAAATGTATGACTTTTTTCTCATGAATTTGCAGCTTTTTCCAGTAAATTTTCAACTTTTTTCTCATGAATGTTTGACAAAAAATTTACTTTTTTCCTCTTAAATTTGTGACTTTTTCTCATAAATTTGTCACTTTTTTCTCAAAAATTTGTGGCTTTTTTGTCAAAAATTTGAAGCTTTTTTCCCTCAAAAATTTGTGAGTTTTCTCATATATCTACACTTTTTTGTCATAAATTTGTGACTTTTTTCTCAAAAAATTTGCTACTTTTTTCTCAAAAATTTCCCAGTTTTTTTCTGATGATTTTTTTCTGTAAATCTTCAACATCTTATTGCTCATCATTAATTAAAAATAACATAAATAATCCCAAATTTCTTTTTCATACAGTGGCCAGACTGACTAGGAGTCAGGATTCAGTCAAACCTAGAATCCCCCTGTGCTTAATAGTGATGAATGTATGGACTTCTTTACTGATAAAATTTCAGCTATTAGAGACCAAATTTATAGTAATCTTCCTACAGACATTGTGTACTACAAACCCGATACCACTACTTTAAATGACTTTAGTTGAGACAATTTTACACCAATCTCTCAACTCTGATAAAATTAATCTCCTCGTCCAAGCCATCAACGTGTTTCTTAGATCCTATTCCCACTAAACTGCTCAAACAAATCGTACTATTCATTAATGTGGATTCACACGACAATATTTGGTCCGACTTTTACTGGCGTTTTGGCAAACGTCTGGCTCTGCTGGCAAAAGTTAATGATTACTGGTGTTTGTTGGTAAACACTGGCAAAAGTTGTGTTCTATGAAAATTTTCAGCCTGCTCAAAATTTACTGACGTTTGGAAATAAACGTTGATGAAAGTTGTGCTCAGTTTGTAAAAGCTC
This sequence comes from Pholidichthys leucotaenia, assembly GCA_020510985.1. Classification (NCBI taxonomy): domain Eukaryota; kingdom Metazoa; phylum Chordata; class Actinopteri; order Cichliformes; family Pholidichthyidae; genus Pholidichthys; species Pholidichthys leucotaenia. Next base: position 428,121,324 of record CM035837.1, on the reverse strand, counting down.
TTGAGGGCTGGGCTAAGTTATGCAGAGTTTACCTAAGTCAGCCTAAGTTAAAGTTGGGTGTCCATTATGGCGTTTGGACCGACATGTACAGACATTTTGAAAAATAAGAGAAATACTCAGCGCAGGTCAGCTGACATCAGTGTCAGGCGACGCTCATATAAAAATCAGCATTTGTGGAAGCTTTCTGCAGTTTTGCTTTTGGAGTGAACACACCTCCCTTGGGCATACGTTTCAGTATTTATTTTCGTTTTATATTCCTATGTAGTTACTTCTGCATACCCTTTTCCCTTGTTCATTCATTCATTCATTCATTCATTCATCCATCTAAAAAATAATAAAATAATGCTATAGACTCCAACACTAAGTCCGCAATTAAAATGTGAAAGTGGATGGAATAATGTATATCAACAAGGACTTTGCATCTTTTACACAATTACAAATGAAGTTCAATCTCCCACCTGATCATTTTTTCAGGTACCTGCAGATTAGACATTTTGTACAACAGTCTTTAACCCATTTTGTCAAACTTCCTGTACAACATGATTTCTATGAGGTTTTGAGAAAACACCCAACCTCCAAGCATTTAGTTTCAGAATTCGTTAATCTTTTCTCTTGGCCAACGTCTTCGACCCATGTCAAGGAGGCATGGACGAGGGATGCAGGTATAGAGATCTCAAATGATCTATGGGAAAGAGCCTTAGTTGGTATTCATTCATGTTCAGTAAATGCCAGACTTCAGCTAATACAATTTAAAGTAATACATCGATTACATTACTCTAAGACTTGCCTTAATAGACTTTTTCCGACCATTTCACCACTATGTGACAAGTGTAAAATAAGTGATGGTACTTTATGTCATTTATTTTTCTCCTGCCCCTCGCTTAAAAATTTTTGGTCTCAGATTTTTAATTTGTACAGTGTCATATACAGTATAAAAAAGTCATAATACCTGATGTCTTAACAGTAATACTTGGTTGTTCAGATCAAACTTTGCTCTGCTCACAGTCACTTCAGCATGCTATTAGGTTTGGCATGATTGTTGCGAAGAGGGTCATTCTGAAAGAATGGAAGGCCAATACGCCGCCCAGTTATATTAACTGGCTTAATGATTTGGCATCCTGCTTGTACCTTGAAGAGATTCGATATCATTTGTCTAACACTCAAGATATGTTTACTAAAATTTGGGGACCTTTTATGGATCACATTAAGAAAAAGAAGACTCAGCCTGTAACATGAAAGGATTGTATCATGAAACTTGCTTAGCATGGACTGCTTACACTTTTGTAGTTATATGGGCTTTGTGTAACAATCACTTATTTCTTTGTGTATTTTCTTGAGCACTGGCAGTGTTTATTGTTTATTGTTTTGTCTTATTTTCAAAAAAACTGAATAAAATATATATTGAAAAAAGTGGATGGAATAAAAAAACTGTTTAGTGTGTCATCATATAAATAAAATGACAGGTGATTATATTTTGACTGTTACACCTCTCTCCATTAAAATAACATAAAATCCCATTCAATGTCATTTACTTTTTGAAACCACATCGGCGCTGTTTGATCCCCCATAATGGAAGTGAATCAATAAATCCTGGAGAATGATTATGCACAGAGCAGTAAATTAAGAACAGTAAATTTCTCAGTGAGGAGATTTTTTTTTCTTTTGGCTGTCACATTTTTGGGAGATTATATACAGTATACAATGGTGTGAAAAAGTGTTTGCCTCCTTCCTGATTTTTCATTTTTTTGTATGTTTATCACACTTAAATGTTTCAGATCATCAAAGAAATTTAAATATTAAACAAAGATAACACAAGTAAACACAAAATGCAGTTTTTAAATGAAGGTGTTTATTATTAAGGGTAAAAAAAAAATCAAAAACCTACATGACCCTGTGTGAAAAAGTGATTGCCCCCAAACCTAATAACTGGTTGGGCCACCCTTAGCAGCAACAACTGCAATCAAGCGTTTGCGATAACTGGCAATGATTCTTTTACAGCACTGTGGAGGAATTTTGGCTCACTCATCTTTGCAGAATTGTTGTAATTCAGCCACATTGGAGGGTTTTTTAGCATGAACCGCCTTTTTAAGATCATGCCACAGCATCTCAATCGGATTCAGGTCAGGACTTTGACTAGGCCACTCCAAAGTCTTCATTTTGTTTTTGTTAAGCCATTCAGACGTGGACTTGCTGGTGTGTTTTGGATCATTGTTCTGCTGCAGAACCCACATGCGTTTCAGCTTGAGGTCACAAACAGATGGCCATGACATTCTCCTTCAGGATTTTTTGGTAGACAGTAGAATTCATGGTTCAGTTTACCACAGCAAGTCTTCCAGGTCCTGAAGCAGCAAAACAGTTCCAGACCATCACACTACCACCACCATATTTTACTGTTGGTATGATGTTCCTTTTCTGAAATGCTGTGCTACTTTTACGCCGGATGTAATGGGACACACACCTTCCTAAAAGTTCAACTTTAGTCTCGTCAGTCCACAGAGTATTTTCCCAAAAGCCTTGGGGATCATCAAGATGTTTTCTGCCAAAACTGAGACGAGCCTTTATGTTCTTTTCCCTCAGCAGTAGTTTTTGTCTTGGAACTCTGCCATGCAGGCCATTTTTGCCCAGTCTCTCTCTTATGGTGGAGTTTGGAGTGAAGCCTTCAGTTCTTTGGATGTTGCTGTTGGGTCTTTTGCGACCTCTTGGATGAGTCATCGCTGAGCTCTTGGGGTAATTTTGGTTGGCCAACCACTCCTGGGAAGGTTTACCACTGTTCCATGTTTTCACCATTTTTGGATATTGGCTCTTACTGTGGTTCGCTAGAGTCCCAATGCTACAGAAATGGCTTTACAACCTTTTCCAGACTGACAGATCTCAATTACTTTCTCATTTGTTCCTGAATTTCTTTGGATCGCAGCATGATGTCTAGCTTTTGAGGATCTTTTGGTCTACTTCACTTTGTCAGGCAGGTCCTATTTAAGTGATCTCTTGATTGAGAACAGGTGTGGCAGTAATCAGGCCTGGGTGTGGCTAGAGAAATTGAACTCAGCTTTCCAAAGATGTGATAAACCACAGTTAATTTATGTTTTAACGGGAAGGGGGGCAATCACTTTTTCATGCAGGGCCATGTAGGTTTGGATTTTTTTTTACCCTTAATAATAAACACATTGATTTAAAAACTGCATTTTGTGTTTACTTGTGTTATCTTTGTCTAATATTTAAATTTGTTTGATCATCTGAAACATTTAAGTGTGACAGACATTCAAAAAAATGAGAAATCAGGAAGGGGGCAAACACTTTTTCACACTACTGCATGTATGTATATGTGTGTATATATATATATATATATATATATATATATATATATATATATATATACACACACACACACACACACACATACATACATATACACTACCGTTCAAAAGTTTGGGGTCACTTAGAAATTTCCTTTCAATGAAGATAACTTTAAACTAATCAGAAATACACTCTATACATTGTTAATGTGGTAAATGACTATTCTAGCTGCAAATGTCTGGTTTTTGGTGCAATATCTACATAGGTGTATAGAGGCCCATTTCCAGCAACTATCACTCGAGTGTTCTAATGGTACAATGTGTTTGCTCATTGCGTCAGAAGGCTAATGGATGATTAGAAAACCCTTGTGCAATCATGTTAGGTCTGCAATGCTGTAATTGCTGCAAATGGAGGATTCTTTGACAAAAGCAAAGTTTGAAGGAAAAAAATATTATTTCAAATACAAATCATTATTTCTAACCGTGTCAATGTCTTGACTATATTTTCTATTCATTTTACAACTCATGGTGGTAAATAAGTGTGACTTTTCATGGAAAACACAAAATAATTGTCTGGGTGACCCCAAACTTCTGAACAGGAGTGTATGTGTGTGTATCTATCTATCTATCTATATATAGTATATATATATATATATATATATATATATATATATATATATATATATATATATATACTGTATATATACTGTATATATATATATATCAGGCAGTGAGTAGACAGACTGAGTGAACATTTCATGAAAAAAAACTTTATTCCACGGACCAAAAAATTTTTTTTCAGACAGCAAAAAAAAAAAAAAAAAAAAAGATTGGCGTCTCCAAGAACTGTTGTTTCCAAGGCAACCAGTAATCCGTACTGGCAAAAGACACATTTGTGCAACAGCACAGTCAAGTTGTAGAAAAATAATACTGCAAAGACACAAAACAACCCACCAGACCACACCCATCACCTGGAGCAAACAAACCCACAAACAACTCAAAAGTAATCAAATGCCCGTGATAAAATATATATATATATATATATATATATATATATATATATATATATATATATATACACTACCATTCAAAAGTTTGGGGTCACCCAGACAATTATTTTGTGTTTTCCATGAAAAGTCACACTTATTTACCACCATGAGTTGTAAAATGAATAGAAAATATAGTCAAGACATTGACAAGCTTAGAAATAATGATTTGTATTTGAAATAATAATTTTTTCCTTCAAACTTTGCTTTCGTCAAAGAATCCTCCATTTGCAGCAATTACAGCATTGCAGACCTAACATGATTGCACAAGGGTTTTCTAATCATCCATTAGCCTTCTGACACAATGAGCAAACACATTGTACCATTAGAACACTGGAGTGATAGTTGCTGGAAATGAGCCTCTATACACCTATGTAGATATTGCACCAAAAACCAGACATTTGCAGCTAGAATAGTCATTTACCACATTAGCAATGTATAGAGTGTATTTCTGATTAGTTTAAAGTTATCTTCATTGAAAAAAAGTGCTTTTCTTTCAAAAATAAGGAAATTTCTAAGTGACCCCAAACTTTTGAACGGTAGTGTATATATATATATATATATATATATATATATATACCATCCATCCATCTTCTACCGCTTTTCAGGAGGTCCGGGTCGCGGAGGCAGCAGTTCAAGCAGAGAAGCCCAGACTTCCCTCTCCCCAGCCACCTGCTCCAGCTCTTCAGAAGGGGATACCAAGGCGTTCCCAGACCAGCTGGGAGACATAGTCTCTCCACCGAGTCCTGGGTCTGCCCCGGGGTTTCCTCCCAGTGGGACGTGCCTGAAACACCTCAAGTGGGAGGCGTCCAGGAGGCATCCTAATCAGATGCCCATACCACCTCAACTGACTCCTTTCAATGTGGAGGAGCAGCGGTTCTACTCTGAGCCTCTCCCGGATGACTGAGCGCCTCACCCTATCTCTGAGGGTGAGTCCAGCAATCCTACGGAGAAAGCTCATTTCAGCCGCTTGTATCCGCGATCTCGTTCTTTCGGTCATTACCCAAAGCTCGTGACCATAGGTGAGAGTAGGAACGTAGATTGACTGGTAAATCGACAGCTTTGCCTTAGAACTAAGCTCCCTCTTCACCACAACAGACCGGTACAATGTCCGCATCACAGCAGATGCTGCTCCAATCCGTCTGTCGATCTCTCGCTCCATTTTCCCCTCACTCGTGAACAAGACCCCAAGATACTTAAACTCCTCCATATATATATATCCACTATATACCATGGATTCAATTAAAAAAACATGTCATACACATCCATGTCATACTATGTTATCACCAAACAAATACTGTACATTGTCCTCTTACATATATATTTTCTTTTTTAATTCCCCCTTCTCTGTATTTCTCTTTCGTTCGTGCATGTCCGAACTGAGTTTCAATCTAAAAACATCTGTTTTCACCACAGTTTCAGTCAACATTTGCCAGTAGAGCTTAACTTAGGCTGATTTAGGCAATCTCTGCATAACTTAGCCCAGTGCTCGGGAACTTTTACAAATTCAGTGCAACTTTCACCAACGTTTATTTCCAAACATTGCCAAATTTTCAGCATGCTGAAAATTCTCAACAAATACAACTTTCACCAGTGTTTGCCAGCAAACACCAACTATCATTAGCTTTTATCAACTTTTGCCAGCAGAGCCAGACGTTTGCCAAAACGTCAGTAAAAGTTGGTCCAAAAGTTGCAGTGTGAATCTACCCAAAAAAGCAGGTCCAGGATGGCAGGAAGCCTCCACAAACGCTGCTGTTTCTATGAGCGTCTCCTGATGCTGATGTCAGCTGGACTGGACTGAGTATTCTTAGCTTAAGTTAACCTAAGTTGGCAACTGCTACACATACACATAAGTTGTACATACATACATACATACATACATACATACATACATACATACATAAGTTGGCAAAAGTTTGCCAACGCTGAATGCAACACTGGCAAATGCTAGCCAAAGTTCGTAAAAGTCGGTGTGCGCTGGATTAAAAAAAACTGCTCACAAATGTAATTTCACCAATGTTTGGACTGATCGCTCTGATTTTTCAAAACATCAGTAAAAGTCTGTCCGAACATTATAGTGTGAACCCAGTTTTAGTAATCCACTTCTTCAGATTATTAACTTACTGTATCTTCAACCGCAAGCTATGTGCCCCAAGCCTTCAAGATCGCTGTAATTAAGCCTATATTTAAAAAAAACAACAGTGGCTCCTCTTATTTTAACTAACTATAGGCCAATCTCTAATCTCCCTTTTTTCTCAAAAATCCTCGAAAGAGTTGTTGTTAATCAGCTGTGTATGAAGTAATAATTTATTTGAAGAGTTCCAATCCGGCTTTAGAGCTCACCATAGTACTGAAACTCTTCTAGTGAAAGTCAGTAATGAGTTACTGATAGCATCTGATAATGGTAAATGGTAAATGGTAAATGGCATTCACTTATATAGCGCTTTTATTCTCATCTCACCTCTTGATGACCATTTATAATGGACTTGTTTCCATACTTGTGCTCTTAGATCTCATTGCAGCTTTTGAAACTATTGACCACAGCATTCTATTTCATAGACTGGAGCATTCTGTAAGGCTTAAAGGATTACCTTTGCAGTGGTTTAAGTTATTTTTGTCAGATATGTACACTTCAGTTTGTTCATGTTCATGATGAGCCATCTCTACTCACAAAAGTCAGTCAAGGAGTCCCTCAGGGCTCTGTGTTAGGACCAATACTCTTCATTATATATATGTGCTCCTGTTAGGTGATATTATCAGAAAACGCCATAAATTTCCACTGTTATGCAGATGATACACAGTTATACCTGTCAATGAAACCAGAAGACAGAAACCAATTGACAAGGTTACATACATGTCTTAACCCTATGAGTGTGTATGTTGCCAAACTGTGACATAACCCCTAGTGGTCAAGAGTGGTAAATATTTTTTGTCAATAAAATAGTTCAGATTAGGCTATAACTTGAAAGTGGTAAGAGATAATGGCTTACTGTCAATTAGAAAAATGTAAAATATGATCCAAAGTTTCAGATAGGAATAAATTTATGCATCTAATTTGCATAATGTCGTGGCATCTCTTTAAATTCCATAACTCAGTCAAAACTGGACTTTGGACGTATTTACACAAAGAATGGTTCAGTCTTTTGACACCGTTTTTTGTGCAGAGGTACTTCATCATCTTATCTTCAATGTATATGAACAAGAAATCGGTACATTTAAAAAAAAAAATGAAATAAGTCACTTACTGTTGTACAGTCTATTGACAAAAGGGGACTGGCATGGTCACTGCGTTTTCACCCATTATGGTCCTTCTTTTGCATTCTGTCAGTAATATAAAATCTCTACCACATCTACAAAGTCTTATGATTATCCCACATAAATTTTGCTTGTATCCCACAGCTATTTTCCGCATACAAAGCTGACAAAATGTGGCGGTGACCAATCACGGACATATTAGCTTTCTGTGCTAACTGCTACAAACAGGAAAAGGAACTGAGTTCTTCTTCTTTGGTGTATTGCATGTCATCCACTGAGTCCTCCAAACAATGTCTGCCACCTTTTGAAACTAGCAAATCAGTACAGTCAGTACAAACTCCCAATGCAGGCGATCATGTCAGAGTGAGAAGGCAGGCGCAGTGCCGAACTCTGCCACTAGGGGCACGAAATTCTCACACTCAAAGGGTTAAAATGTTTGAACCTGGATGAACTCACACTTTTTACTACTTAATTCAGACAAAACTGAAATTATTGTAATTGGCCCAAGAAACATCAGTGACTCTCTCTGATCAAGTATGTAGCTTAGATGGTTTTACCCTAGCCCCTTGCACCACTGTCAGGAAACTTGGACTCATTTTTCATCAGGATTTGTCCTTTAATTCACACATCAAACAAATCTCTAAAACTGCTTACTTCCACTTACGGACTATTGCTAAATTCAGGAACATCCTGTCCCAAACTGATGCAGAGAAACTAGTCCATGCCTTTGTCACTTCTAGATTAGATTATTGTAATTCACTGTTGTCAGGTTGTCCTAAAAACTCTCTAAAAATCCTCCAATTAATTCAAAATGCTGCAGCTAGGGTATTAACGGGCACTAAAAAAAAGGGATCACATGTCTCCCATATTAACCTTCCTTCACTGGCTCCCTGTTGAATCCAGAATAAAATTTATAGTTCTTCTCTTGACATATAAAACAATACATAATCTATCCCCCAGTTATCTTAAAGAATTGATCATACCCTATTATTCTAACAGATTATTATGCTTTCAGCATGCAGGATTCCTAGTAATTCCTAAGGTCTCTGAAAGTACCACGGGGGCTAGGGCTTTCAGTTATCAGGCCCCTCTTTTATGGAACCCAGGGGTATTTCTAGGATCAGAGCTTTAGGGGTGCTGAACACCCAATGAGCTCCACCACACACCCACCCTTTTCACGCACACATGCACACACGCGCACGCGCGCGCGCACACACACACACACACACACTATTTTGTTAGTTATCATCTTTCACACATCTCCTCCCTGGCTTCTAGTTAGTGAGCATGGTACGTGATGATACATAAAAGCGATGACAGCTTGAATTTAATATTTTACTTACCAAAATGACAACAGCTTCTTTCTGTCAAATTCAGACAGTGCACAGTAGTTGATTGACAATGCAACCATTAAAGAAAAACATCTGCTACTAACCATCTTGGCCAGCCAGGCCTGGACTGGGAAAAAAAAAAAATCGTCCCTGGCGTTTTGGTCCAGTTTAAGTAGCAACATTCAACCATCACAGCCATGGTCTAACAGAGGTCAGCATTATCCCACTTTTGCCCTTAACAAGTGAATCCCTGTTGTTTTGAAGAAAGAAAGAAAGAAAGAAAGAAAGTTACTTTATCTATTTTGCATCAATATTTTCTCATAATTTTAACGTCTCAAAATTTTCCAAAGGAGGAAAACTTTGAGGAAAAACCTACACAATTACAAGGATAAAACATCACAAATATATATACAAAAAAAGCTTCAAATTTACTAGAATAATGTAACAAAATTACAATAAAAACAACTTTGAATTTTAAAAGATAAAACTTACAAATTTATGGCAAAAGTTGCAAATTTAAGAGGAAAAAATTCGCATATGTACAATTACAGTCATTGAGAACGTAAACACAGGAAGTTATTTAAAAGATTTAATAAATTCATTAAGAAAAAGTAAATTAATAAATTGTGACAAATGTCAAAAAATCACAAGAGAAATGTAGTTCATTTGCAGTAATTTAAAAAATTAAGGAAAAAATCAGTGGAAAGATGACTGAAAATTATTAAGGTAAAAATACAAAGACAGAAGAAAAAAGATGCCAGTTTATGATGCAAAAGTCATAAAAAAAAAGCCAATCCATGAGCAAAAAGTTTTCACAAAGTTTCAAATTTCATGAAGTTTCTTAAAATGTCTATAATTCACTTCCGGTTATGGCTGCCACGTAGGACGGACGTGTCTCGCTCTGCTCTGCTCCTGGAGAAAAAAAAATCGGCAAATAACTCTCTCATTTGGGACAGAACGTATCCCAGCATTTGGGCGAGGATATGTCGGCGAAGCCTAAGGCTGGAAAACCAGGAAAAGGAAAAAGCGAGCCGCCGAAACAGTCCAAATTAACGGACTTTCAGGTCTGTGACGCAGCAAACAAAACTCCATATATGGCGGAGGAGGCTGGCAACGGTGCGATATCTGTGGGGAATGGCGCAGATGCGCTGATGGCTGCCATGAGTTCAATGAGAGCGGACTTTTCCTCTAGATTTGATGGGATTATGACAGCGTTGGAAGGAATAAGAAAGGAATTGGGTGACTGTGTAGAACGAACGGCGCAGATGGAGCTCCGTCTCGCTAGTGCTGAAGATGACGTCACCCGTCTTCAATTAAAGGTGCGCACTTTGGAAAAAAAAAATAAATCTCTGGAAGATAATATTTTGGATTTGGAATCTCGGTCGAGACAGAATAATTTGAGGCTGGTGGGTCTTCCAGAGGAATCAGAAGGTCGGGACGTATGTTCCTTTCTGGAAAAGTGGATTCCGGAGGTGCTGGGCAGCGAGGAGTTGCAATCAGCAGTGGTTCTGGAAAAAGCACATCGTATTGGCCCACGGAGAGATAAGGGACCGCCGAGGACCTTAATTATGAAGTTTCTTAGTAACAGAGACAGGATGAAGATCTTCAACGCTGCACGAGCTAAAGGAGAGATTAAACACCAGGACAAGCAGGTGCGGTTCTACCCAGATTTGGCCGCAGGAATCCAGCAATTGAGGAAGCAGTTTGATCCCGTACGTAAGGAGCTGCGCAACCTTGGGATTCGTCATGGTGTAATCTATCCTGCGAGACTGCTGACCACGTATGAGGGCAGAACCCACATCTTCAAGACCCCAGAGGAGGCGCAGGAGTTCATCAAGAAGATCAAAGAAGAAGAAGAGACTGGTGGGAGCTAAGCATGAACAAAATATAAGGTAGAATAATTAAGCATTTGCACAGGCATCTGACTGACTTGAAGTAAATAGTAAGTTTACAAAATATAGATTGTATTATATATTAAAAAAACAAAACAAAAACAAAACAAACAAACAAACAAAAAAAAACTATGATGTACAAAGTTGTTAAAAATTTTGGAGTTAAGTTGGAAAACTACAGAGGAGAGTTAATGTTACGTCATTAAAAGCAGTAGAGTTAGGGTGATTGGGAGGATGAAGAAGGAGTGGCTTAGGCTGTTCCCCGTGGGTGTGGAACGGTCGATGGCTATATCGGGAGACAGAATTTTTCTTTTGATTTTGGGGGGTTTGCCACAAGTGTGGGAAGGGGAAATTTGTTTGTGTGTAGTTTGTAGGATGAATGTTCAACCACTCATGTTTTTGCTTCTCTGTATGAGCATGTTTACACTGCAAGGTAATCCCAAACTCTCTATTGATCATGGACCAAAGTGTTAATCTTAATTTAACTTCATGGAATTGCAGAGGTCTACAAAATTAAAAAAAACTTAAACAAGTTATGAATAAAATAAAGGACATGGGTTCAAGAATTGTGTTTTTACAAGAAACTCATCTGATAGAGGAGGATGTTAAAAGAATTAGGAGTAGATGGCAGGGAAGTGTATTCACCTCTTCATTTTCATCCCGAGCCAGGGGAGTTATGACTCTCATACATAAATCAGTTCCTTTTCAAGTGAAAAATGTAATTGGAGACAAATTTGGAAGATATGTAATCATTCAAGGTTCTTTGCTATTAGAAAATATAAATCTTGTGAACTTATATGGTCCCAATATAGATGATCAGAAGTTCTTTGCTAATTTATTTCTCATCTTATCATCACTTACAGGGCAACATATAATAGCAGGGGATTTTAATTGTACATTGAATCCAGGTGTGGATAGATCAACAGGACTGGATTGTACGCACATTGGATGTAGGATGACTATTAATCATTTTATGAAAGAATTGAGATTGTTAGATATATGGAGAGAAATGAAACCACAAGTTAAAGCCTATTCTTGTTATTCCAGTACCTACAAGACATTCTCACGTATTGATTATTTTTTGATTTCCACAGAATTAAGGTCCAAGATTCAAAACTGCTTTTATGATAACATCGTGATCTCTGATCATGCACCCTGTTGTCTAATATATGTAGATAAAAAATTGACAAAGGAATCGGGTAGATGGCAATTTCAGCATAAATGGCTTCAGGATGAGGAATTTGTCAAGTATATAGAAAAACGGATAGACGAGTTCTTTGACATCAATACTACACAAACATCAGCATGTGTAAAGTGGGAGGCTTTCAAAGCTTTTATTAGGGGACATATTATTAGTTATACAGGATCAAAATCTAAGAAGACTCGAGAGGAGAGAGCTAAATTGGAACATAAAATAAAAAGTCTTCAGGAAAAAGTGTATGCAGGAAGTGACCCAAGGTTGGAGAATGAATTACTGATTTTGAGAGCTGAATACGACAAAAAATCAGCGAATAGAGCTACCTCGAGTCTTCTAAGATTGAAACAATCTTTTTATGAACAAGGTGAAAAATCAGGAAAATTATTAGCATGGCAGATTAAACAATTGGAAATTAAAACACCAATTACCAGTATTATAAGTAACGGACAGGTAAACTAAATGGGTTTTTGAACGAACTATCTATACCGTGTATTCCAAATGAAAACAGGGAGATATTGGAGTCTAAAATTAGTCAAGAAGAAGTTGGGCTAGCCATTGATAATATGAAATCAGGAAAAAGTGCAGGACCAGATGGTCTTCCAGTTGACCTTTATAAAAAATTTAAGAATAAATTAATAAAACCTTTTTTGGAAATGGTTTTAGAAGCATTTCAAAATAATAATTTATCATCATACATAAATAATGCCTTAATTATACTGCTGCCAAAACCAGGTAAGCCCTTTAATAAATGTGAAAATATGAGACCAATAAGCCTATTAAACGCCGACCTTAAGATAATCTGTAAAATTTTAGCAAGACGAATACAAGAAATTTTACCAAATATTATTAATCGAGATCAGAATGGCTTTATAAAGGGTAGACAAGGCTTCCATAATGTAAGAAGACTATTTAATATTATTTATTTTAATAAAGAAGCACCGGATACAGCTCTCCTATCACTGGACGCCGAAAAGGCCTTTGATAGAGTTGAATGGCCCTTTCTTTTTGAAGTCCTACAAAGGTTTGGACTTGGAAATAATTTCATAAAATGGGTTCAAATAATATACAATAAGGCTACAGCAGAAATCCTAACAAATAACAATATTTCAAAACCAATAAAAATCAATAGAGGATGTCGACAAGGCTGTCCACTTTCACCTTTACTGTTTACTATGACAATTGAACCTTTAGCGATAGCGATACGTTTACATTCACAAATATATGGAATTAAAGTTGGACCAACAGAACATAAAATCTCCCTGTACGCCAATGACATAATTTTGTTTATGTCGAATCTAAAAAAATCAATTCCAACCTTGTTGAATTTAATAAAGAATTTTGGGGAAATATCAGGATATAAAATAAATAAAACTAAATCTTCAATATTAATGCTAAATGAGACCCAGAGAAATTACCCAGCCCCTGAGGTAAATCAATTCAATGTTGTAAATCAGTTTAAATATTTAGGAATCCAAATTGTACCTAAGCTAGAATCAGTCGCCAGTGTCAACTATGAAGCCTTAATGTCAGATATCAATGAGTTAACTCAGAGATGGATGTCACTACCAATGTCGATGATCGGGAGAATCAATATACTTAAAAGTAATATTTTACCTAAAATACTTTATTTATTTCAATACATTCCCTTATCACTACCTTTAGATCTATTCTCAAGAATAAAAAAAAAGTTAGTGGAATTTATATGGAACAACAGGAGGGCTAGATTACGTCTGTCTTTATTATATTTACCATTTGATCGTGGAGGTCTGAAATGTCCAAATTTTATGTTGTATTATTGGTCGGCACAACTGAGGTCTATGACATATTATTTTTCATCAAATGATCTCCCTCACTGGACTGAAATGGAATCATACAATTTACCTTTACCTCTTCCCATATTCATATACTCAGATTCGGCAAAAAAATTACAAAAACAAGTTAAAAATCCATTTGTAAAGCATATGATCAAAATATGGTGTGAAGCTAAAAACTATTTAAAAGAACCACAGTTATTGTCACAATTTAATCCAATATGGGGTAATCAATATTTTAAACCAGGGAGAGCGGACGCTGTATTTAAAGTATGGAATTTAAAAGGGATACAAAAGATTCAGGATTTATATTTGCCATGTGCAGATAACATAATGTCTTTTGAAGAGCTGAGGATCAAATTTAATCTCAATAGAACACATTTTTTTTAAATATCTTCAACTTAGAAACTTTATTCGATCAAATCAAAATAAAGCTCTCACTCGACCTATTTATTCATCCTTGGAAAAAATGATGATGAAAGATAGTAAAAGAAAGGGTATTATTTCAGAGTTTTATAACTCATTGACACTATCTTCAAGTGAAAATTCACTGAAAAGATTAAACTACTGGAAAGAAGATCTGCAAACTGAAATTTCAGAGGAACAATGGGAATTGGCTTGTACAGAAGCTCAAACCAAATCAATAAATGTACGCCTTAAATTGATACATTTCAAATGGTTAATGTGGATGTATGTTACACCGGAGGAGTTAAATAGATATAACAAAAATATACCAGATACATGCACAAAATGCATGGAAAGTAAAGGAACCCTATTTCATTGTTTATGGGAATGTAGATTAATAAGAATGTTTTGGGAAGAGGTGAGGGTAACAATTGAAAAAATAATCTCAAAACAAATCATATTGAGTCCTAAACTGTTTTTGTTGGGTCTGTACCCAGAAAAGCATAATTTTAATAAAAGTGAAAGAACATTCATAGACCTCAGTTTGCTTAATGCCAAAAAATGTATTGCACTATTATGGAAAAAGACTCATAGACCAGATGTGACTCAGTGGTTAAGACAGATGTTAACAAACCTTCCATTAGAAAGAATAACATATATACTGAAATCAAAGGAAATTGTGTTTGAGAACATATGGAGACCTTTTATTGATTATGTAAAAAATTTAAACATAACTCTTGAAGAAGAAGGTGAATGATGTGTGTGGACCTTGTAAATTCCAAACTGGTGAACATAATATGTATACTTATGTATTGGATTGTCTAGACTAAACAGAGGAGCATTGTTGAAGACTTGATTTTGTTGGTGGTTGTTGGTGTTTTTAGTGCATTTTTTTTTTGTAGTACTTTAGTGTTAGTGTTTGATTGTTTGTATCATGTTTGTTAAAAAAAAAAAGGTTCAATAAAGATATTGTGGAAAAAAAAAAAAGAAGTGCTTTCAGGTCACTGGTGAGCCATGGTTTGTCGTTGGGGAAACAGCGCACGGTCTGAGCTAGCATGGTTGTGTTTTCACAGAATCTGATGTATTGCGTGATGCAGTCGGTCATATTGTCTGTGTCCACCCCATGTGGTTCACAGAGTACGCCCCAGTCCGTCATCACGAAGCAGTCCTGTAGTGCATCAGCAGCCTCCTGTGTCCACCTCCTCACAGTCTGTGTATAAGTAGGCTGCCTTTGCACAAAGGGAATGTACTTGGGTGATAACAGGACCAGACTGTGGTCTGATCTGCCGGGGGGGGGGGTAGAGCTGTGGCACTATATGCATCTCTTGCATTGGCATACAGTAAATCCAGTGTTTTATTTTATCTGGTGGGACAGTCAACAAACTGGTGGAAGTTTGGTAGTGTTTTTCCCAGTGAGACGTAGTTAAAATCACCTGTGATGGCCATAAATGCATTAGGGTGCTGCTCCAGTAACGTGGCAGTATTGGAGCTGATGACGTTACAGGCCACCACTGCATCAGCTGACAGAGGGACTTAAACAGTAATCACAATGGCACACGTGAACTCTTGCGGCATATAATAAGGTCACATACTCACAGCCAGCAGTTCAATGTCTGGGGTGCAGCAATGTTCCTTCACATAAATGTGCCCGGGATTACACCACCTTTCATTCACAAAAAGTGCCCATCCTCCTCCGCGCTTTTTCCTGCTACTTGTAACGTCCCTTCTCCCACTGGATTGTCTTGAAGCCAGGTATCGCTACATTGTTGTCCAGGATCTGTGAATGTAACCACTTTTATGTAAAACACATGATACTACACTCACGATAATCTCTTTGCGTCCTGACCAGCGCTATGAGCTCATCCGCCTTGTTTCCCAGCGACCCCACTTTACCAGTGATGAACATCGGTACAGCCAGTTTATGCTTCCTCCTCCACCTTTTTTTGTTTCGTTATTGTGTTTAGTAATTTGTTGGCGTGAGTTGCACTTCAGGGCCACCGTAGATATGACATGTTAACCACTGTAGAGGCAGGCATCAACTCATTTTTATCCCAGCTTATTGAAAATCCAGAAAAACTACCAAAATTGTTGATTAATGCCAACAGTGGGGGCAACAATGTTTGAGGCCTGGAAATATATTGTGGAAGTTGCAGAAAAACAGACGGAACACGCGTAAGTCTGTCTGAAAAAACTTTATTTACATTTTTCCACTTCCTCCTTTTATCTCCGTCCAAAACGGAAAAACTCCGCCTTCACATTAAAACTCCGCCTTCACATTAAAAGATCAAATTTGTGTGTGAGACCAACAACTAATGTCACCACAATATAAAAGAATGTCATCAGCATAAAAAGATGGTATTTATTCCCAAACACGTCAATAGGGATAATTGAAGAATTCTGTTTGATACTGGAAATTAAAGGTTCTATAATTACAGCGAATAAAAATGGAGATAGAGGGCATCCTTGACATGTGCCTCGATAAATTTTGAAAGGGGTGGAGATATTGTGATTAGTGATAATTGAGCCAGTAGGGGCAGCATAAATTATCTCAGTCCATTTCAGAAAGGTGGGTCCAAATCCAAATTTCTTTAAAGCCAGCATCATGTAGGGCCATTCCACTTGGTCAAATGCTTATTGTGCATCCAGTGAAATAAAAGCAGCCTCTTCTGTACGTTTTGTATACAAGATGTTATAGAGCCGGCATAAATTAAAATACATATGTCTACCTGGCATAAATCCAGTTTGGCCTGCATGAATTATTGTGATATGCATTTGTTCAACCTGTTGGCAAGAATCTTCCCCAGGATTTTGGTTTCTATTGGTAACAGGGAGATGGGGCGATATGAAGAAACCTCCACAGGGTCGTGGCCAGGTTTAGGGATCAAAGAAATGTTAGCTTTATATAATGTATGTGGAAGCACAGAGGTCGATTTGGAGTGGTTGAACATACACAGTAGCAAAGGTGACAACTCTGCTCTAAAGGTTTTGAAAAAGCCATGTTGTAACCACCTGGCCTCCGGCTTTGTTGTCTGGGGAGGAAGATAAAACTGTTTGGCTCTCGGCCTCACTTATGTCAGCATCATGTGCTCTGATTGGGTCTTTGGGCAATTTGGGTAGCTTTAAATTCCTTAAAAAATGCATCCATGGCTTCAAAATTTGGCTCACCCTGTTACTGATAAACGCTAGCATAAAAATTTGCAAAATTCTTATTATTTTTTTCTGGGTCAGTTATTAAGTTACCATCTTTTGATTTAATGCAATGTATGACCCTCAAGGCTTGTGTTTGTTTCAACTGACATGCTAATAGTCTGTGTTGTCTATCTCCGAATTCAAAATGTCTCTGCTTAACTTGTGTCAACAATTTAGAAACCTTTTTAGACATTATTGAATTGTATTCATAGTGTAAAACTGTTATCTTTTTCATCACTTTCTGGTTGCCTTGAGTTCTGTAAGAAGCCTCCAGTTTTGTTAGTTCATGGTTAAGGTCAGTTAATCTTTGGTTAGATGTCTTTTTTTTCTGCTGTCTCATAGGATATTATATGGCCCCTGAGAACTACTTTCATAGCCTCTCATAAAGTGGAGTCGTCAACATCGCCTGAGTTGTTAGTTTTTCGAAATGTGTCTATTTTGTCTGAAAGAAATGAATGAAATGTCTGGTCTTTCAGCAAAGTGCTATTAAAGCGTCAACTATAATCTCCTTTTTTGTGATTGAATTTTAGACTAAGTGATACTGGTGCGTGGTCTGAAATTATTATGTTGTGGTAAGAGCAATCATTTACTAAGGCTATTAAATTGGAGTCCAATAAAAAGTAGTCGATTCTGGAATAAGATTTGTGAACAGAGGAGAAAAAGGAGTAATCCCTGCCACTAGGGTTTAAAAGTCTCCAGATATCTGTTAGATTGTAGGCTTGCATGAGATTGTTAAGCATATGGCTGCTTTTCCAGGTGTTCACTAAGGGACCGGGTTCAAGACACAGTTGAAGTCACCTCCAATGATTATATTAGAGTCAGAGATGTCAGGTATGGTGTTAAAAAGGTTTTGGAAGAAAAAACTGAGCATTGCTGTGCACTTGTGGGTCAGCATGTGTAGTAGGTGCCGTGAACTGCTTCTGAGATTCTGCCATAGTGAGCGTGGATTTAAGACAAAACATGAAGATGTGCTTAAAACAAAATATAAAGAAAAGAAATGAACAAAAAGAGGAACAAGGGATTGCGAACATCCCATAACTGTCAAGAACTCCTCACGCGCTTTTCCATAGCGCACGGAGGAGGGGAAAAAGGACGAGGATTTATGCGCTGGGTTACAGCATACACACATTTATTAAGTTCGACACACTGATACACAGTTGCAGTGTCTACAAATGACTATGGCTCAGGAGTCCTCCAGGACAATCAACAGTCAGAGGTGAGAATACCGGGGAAAGCACACACACAGATTATAGTCACATGACTGGAGCCTGTCCGAGTAAGTCCAGCAGCACCGAGTGACACAGTCCTTTTGACGAGACTTCATACGATGAGCGCTGATTGTTAATGAAGTACAATGACCCAGCAATGCATGACTGGAAAAAGGCTCCTTAAGTACATGCATTGCTGGATCCACAAATTGATCACACCTGGGCGAGGAGCGGGGAGATGGCACACGGGAGTGGGAACAGCTGGCAGTAATAGAGAGGGGGCGTGGTCTGACCGGCAGACAGTTAGACAGCGCTCACTCCAGCGTGAACCCAAGAGGCTGCCTCACCGCTGCCGGCCAGACAGCAGTGGCTGTAGGTACAGCAGAGTACACAGAAATACGTATTAACATACATACAACGTGGCACTTACCCACAGAGAGGCCAGGACCGAGACGGGGGAGACCAAGCCGGCTCGGTTCCTGACAATAACCCCCTCCCAACCCTGAACTGTAAAACATCAGCTGGGCCATGTCTCCAAACTCCCAATGTAAAAGTAAAGTTGGACCTAGTGGTCAACATGACTATCCACCTTACCACGGTCTCAGGAGAGACGCCACCTAACATAGCGGATCAAGATTATTTAGGAGTAGAACAATATAAATCCTCATACATTTAGATATTAGTACGTCTTGAGTCCCTCAGAAACTGGAATCTGTAATTGTGACACAAACTGTTTACTCATTAAAATCATCAAAATAATAATTCAGTCATTTTCTTGGTCTGATGTGCTGGTGATAGCCTAATCTTTCACCTGGTGGCCAAGGAACTCCTCTGCTGTGTCTGCGGAGTCGAACACTCTGGTGGTATTGTTGGCTGTGACTATGAACTGTGCCGGAAACTGCAATCCACATCTGATCTTTTTAGCTCTGCATTTCTCCCTGACGTCTTGGAAAGTCTGGCGTTTTTTAATAAGCCTGAAAAAACCTTAAAAATGCTGTAATCTTAGGTCAAGCTTTGATAGAATTTGCACGTCACATCTGTCTACCTGCATGTTGTTGCTGTGTTGTGAATAGTATGTCTCTTCTAGCTTCCTTTTCTTCCTTTCTCCCCTCACCCCCCAACCAGTCGTGGCAGAAGACTGCCCCTCCCTGAGCCGTTCTGCCGGAGGTTTCTTCCTATAAGGGAGTTTTTCCTTCCCACTGTCGCCTAGTGCTTGCTTATAGAGGATCATGTGATTGTTGGGGCTTTGCACTGAATTATTTATGATTTGTCCTTATGTATCTAGTGCCTTGAGATGACTTGTGCTGTGACTAGGCACTGTACAAAGAAAGCTGAATTGAATTGAACTTTTTTCTTATAAACCTGCAACGCTCATCTGGATGTTCATTAAATTTTTATTCTGTGTAATTAAATTGTAATTTGTGACTTTTTTCATTTTTAAATTGGCATCTTTTATCATATCTTTGTATGTGTATTCTTGTAAATGTGTGCATGATTCACATTTATATATTTGTCCTTCATGATAAATCGGTGAACACCCCCCATCCGTCTTGTTACAAAATAACAAATCACCTACTGATTGTTATTATTGTTATTATTCTCAGTGTAATTTCTTCCTCTATATTTTCAATTAGATTAAATGGAGTGATGATTTGTGGAGGCATATTCATTACTCCTGTGCACTCTTCCTTCCTAGAATAACGGGAGTAACCCGTGTGCAAAACAGATTGCACCTGCTTTTGTAACATGAAAAATTCTGATGAAGAACCAGCTCATGCAATCAAGCAAAAATGGCCCATTTTGCATATTTACTAAGGAGAAGGGTTGCAAAGAGGCTTGCTGATGCACAGCGTCTGTGTGAAGATCAAAGCAGCTTAAACACCAAGCCTCATGTGAGGTTGATGTGATTTCTAACTTTAGAACACGCTGTAAGTGATGATAAAATGAATTCTAAAGCTCATTCACCCCGTTTTTCCACATCAGGACTGCCCCCCGGAGTCAGGTGACTTCCGGGCTCAACAGTGCTCCGCCCACAATGACATCAGGTACCAGGGCGTCACCTACGAGTGGGTCCCTGCCCCTTATGACCCCACCGCCCCCTGTGCGCTGCAGTGCCAGGCTAGAGGCCGCGGGGTCACGGTGGAGCTGGCCCCGAAGGTGCTGGATGGGACACGGTGCCGGGCGGATGGCTTTGACATGTGCATCAACGGGGCATGTCAGGTAAGGAGGTTTGGTTTTGTTGGTTTGTAATGTCATAAAAACCAGGAAGTGCAATCCGCTAATTTCAATAAGAGCTTAACCAAATAAAGGGGAACAAACGGGACAGAAACTGGGTAAAAATAGGGTAAAAGCTGAGGAACAAATGGGACAGAAACTGTGTAAAAACCATAAAAACAGGGAACAAACGATAAAAATGGGGGAAAAAAAAGGTAAAAGCTGGGAAACAAGCAGGACATAAACAGGGTAAAATCTGGGGAGCAAAGAGGACAAAACCTGGGTAAAAACGGTAAAAACTATGGAACAAATAGGACAGAAACTGGGCGAAAACCATAAAAACAGGGAACAAACAGGATAAAACTGGGGAAAAAATGATAAAAACTGGGGAAAAAACACGACAGAACCTGAATATAAACTGGGGAACAAACAGGACAGAAATGGAGTATAAACTGGGGAACAGGCAGAATATAAACTGGGTAAAAACGGTAAAATCTGGGGAACAGGACAGAAACTGGGTAAAAACCATAAAAACGGGTAACACGCAGGATAAAACTGGGGGAAAAAAACAGTAAAAACTGGGGAACAAACAGGACAAAAACTGGGTAAAAACTGGGGAACAGGCAGAATATAAACTGGGTAAAAACGGTAAAATCTGGGGAACAAACAGGACAGAAACTGGGTAAAAACCATAAAAACGGGTAACACACAGGATAAAACTGGGGGAAAAAACAGTAAAAACTGGGGAACAAACAGGACAAAAACTGGGTAAAAACTGGGGAACACATAGGACCGAAAGTGGATAAAAACCATAAAAACAGGGATCAAACAGGATAAAACTAGGGGGAAAAAATGGTAAAAACTGGGGAACAAACAGGACAGAAGCGGAGTATAAACTGGGGAACAGGTAGAATATAAACGGTAAAAACGGTAAAATCTGGGGAACAAACAGGACAGAAACTGGGTAAAAACCATAAAAACAGGTAACAAGCAGGATAAAACTGGGAAAAAAATGGTAAAAACTGGGGAACAACCAGGACAAAAACTAGGTAAAAACTGGTTAAAAACTGGGGATTAGGTTTCCGGTTATGGCTGCCACGTAGGACGGACGTGTCTCGCTCTGCTCTGCTCCTGGAGAAAAAAAATTGGCAAATAACTCTCTCATTTGGGACAGAACGTATCCCAGCATTTGGGCGAGGATATGTCGGCGAAGCCTAAGGCTGGAAAAACCAGGAAAAGGAAAAAGCGAGCCGCCGAAACAGTCCAAATTAACGGACTTTCAGGTCTGTGACGCAGCAAACAAAACTCCATATATGGCGGAGGAGGCTGGCAACGGTGCGATATCTGCGGGGAATGGCGCAGATGCGCTGATGGCTGCCATGAGTTCAATGAGAGCGGACTTTTCCTCTAGATTTGATGGGATTATGACAGCGTTGGAAGGAATAAGAAAGGAATTGGGTGACTGTGTAGAACGAACGGCGCAGATGGAGCTCCGTCTCGCTAGTGCTGAAGATGACGTCACCCGTCTTCAATTAAAGGTGCGCACTTTGGAAAAAAAAAAAAAATCTCTGGAAGATAATATTTTGGATTTGGAATCTCGGTCGAGACAGAATAATTTGAGGCTGGTGGGTCTTCCAGAGGAATCAGAAGGTCGGGATGTATGTTCCTTTCTGGAAAAGTGGATTCCGGAGGTGCTGGGCAGCGAGGAGTTGCAATCAGCAGTGGTTCTGGAAAAAGCACATCGTATTGGCCCACGGAGAGATAAGGGACCGCCGAGGACCTTAATTATGAAGTTTCTTAGCAACAGAGACAGGATGAAGATCTTCAACGCTGCACGTGCTAAAGGAGAGATTAAACACCAGGACCAGCAGGTGCGGTTCTACCCAGATTTGGCCACAGGAATCCAGCAATTGAGGAAGCAGTTTGATCCCGTACATAAGGAGCTGCGCAACCTTGGGATTCGTCATGGTGTAATCTATCCTGCGAGACTGCTGACCACGTATGAGGGCAGAACCCACATCTTCAAGACCCCAGAGGAGGCGCAGGAGTTCATCAAGAAGATCAAAGGAGAAGAAGAGACTGGTGGGAGCTAAGCATGAACAAAATATAAGGTAGAATAATTAAGCATTTGCACAGGCATCTGACTGACTTGAAGTAAATAGTAAGTTTACAAAATATAGATTGTATTATATATTAAAAAAACAAAACAAAAACAAAACAAACAAACAAAAAAAAAACTATGATGTACAAAGTTGTTAAAAATTTTGGAGTTAAGTTGGGAAAACTACAGAGGAGAGTTAATGTTACGTCATTAAAAGCAGTAGAGTTAGGGTGATTGGGAGGATGAAGAAGGAGTGGCTTAGGCTGTTCCCCGTGGGTGTGGAACGGTCGATGGCTATATCGGGAGACAGAATTTTTCTTTTGATTTTGGGGGGTTTGCCACAAGTGTGGGAAGGGGAAATTTGTTTGTGTGTAGTTTGTAGGATGAATGTTCAACCACTCATGTTTTTGCTTCTCTGTATGAGCATGTTTACACTGCAAGGTAATCCCAAACTCTCTATTGATCATGGACCAAAGTGTTAATCTTAATTTAACTTCATGGAATTGCAGAGGTCTACAAAATTTAAAAAAACTTAAACAAGTTATGAATAAAATAAAGGACATGGGTTCAAGAATTGTGTTTTTACAAGAAACTCATCTGATAGAGGAGGATGTTAAAAGAATTAGGAGTAGATGGCAGGGAAGTGTATTCACCTCTTCATTTTCATCCCGAGCCAGGGGAGTTATGACTCTCATACATAAATCAGTTCCTTTTCAAGTGAAAAATGTAATTGGAGACAAATTTGGAAGGTATGTAATCATTCAAGGTTCTTTGCTATTAGAAAATATAAATCTTGTGAACTTATATGGTCCCAATATAGATGATCAGAAGTTCTTTGCTAATTTATTTCTCATCTTATCATCACTTACAGGGCAACATATAATAACATATATAAGAGTTGCAAATTAGCTAATAGCTATACACTCTATGTGCAACACATCAGATTGATTGTCTTTGATTAATTGTCTATGTTTATTGCACTGTCCCTGTCAAATAAACTAATCTACTACTAATAGCAGGGGATTTTAATTGTACATTGAATCCAGGTGTGGATAGATCAACAGGACTGGATTGTACGCACATTGGATGTAGGATGACTATTAATCATTTTATGAAAGAATTGAGATTGTTAGATATATGGAGAGAAATGAAACCACAAGTTAAAGCCTATTCTTGTTATTCCAGTACCTACAAGACATTCTCACGTATTGATTATTTTTTGATTTCCACAGAATTAAGGTCCAAGATTCAAAACTGCTTTTATGATAACATCGTGATCTCTGATCATGCACCCTGTTGTCTAATATATGTAGATAAAAAATTGACAAAGGAATCAGGTAGATGGCAACTTCAGCATAAATGGCTTCAGGATGAGGAATTTGTCAAGTATATAGAAAAACAGATAGACGAGTTCTTTGACATCAATACTACACAAACATCAGCATGTGTAAAGTGGGAGGCTTTCAAAGCTTTTATTAGGGGACATATTATTAGTTATACAGGATCAAAATCTAAGAAGACTCGAGAGGAGAGAGCTAAATTGGAACATAAAATAAAAAGTCTTCAGGAAAAAGTGTATGCAGGAAGTGACCCAAGGTTGGAGAATGAATTACTGATTTTGAGAGCTGAATACGACAAAAAATCAGCGAATAGAGCTGCCTCGAGTCTTCTAAGATTGAAACAATCTTTTTATGAACAAGGTGAAAAATCAGGAAAATTATTAGCATGGCAGATTAAACAATTGGAAATTAAAACACCAATTACCAGTATTATAAGTAATGGACAGGTAGTTATAGATCCTTTAGAAATTAATAGAGCCTTTAGAGATTACTATGAAAAATTATATGATACCAAAAATGAACCTGATTTAACAAAACTAAATGGGTTTTTGAACGAACTATCTATACCGTGTATTCCAAATGAAAACAGGGAGAAATTGGAGTCTAAAATTAGTCAAGAAGAAGTTGGGCTAGCCATTGATAATATGAAATCAGGAAAAAGTGCAGGACCAGATGGTCTTCCAGTTGACCTTTATAAAAAATTTAAGAATAAATTAATAAAACCTTTTTTGGAAATGGTTTTAGAAGCATTTCAAAATAATAATTTACCATCATACATAAATAATGCCTTAATTATACTGCTGCCAAAACCAGGTAAGCCCTCTAATAAATGTGAAAATATGAGACCAATAAGCCTATTAAACGCCGACCTTAAGATAATCTGTAAAATTTTAGCAAGACAAATACAAGAAATTTTACCAAATATTATTAATCGAGATCAGAATGGCTTTATAAAGGGTAGACAAGGCTTCCATAATGTAAGAAGACTATTTAATATTATTTATTTTAATAAAGAAGCACCGGATACAGCTCTCCTATCATTGGACGCCGAAAAGGCCTTTGATAGAGTTGAATGGCCCTTTCTTTTTGAAGTCCTACAAAGGTTTGGACTTGGAAATAATTTCATAAAATGGGTTCAAATAATATACAATAATGCTACAGCAGAAATCCTAACAAATAACAATATTTCAAAACCAATAAAAATCAATAGAGGATGTCGACAAGGCTGTCCACTTTCACCTTTACTGTTTACTATGGCAATTGAACCTTTAGCGATAGCGATACGTTTACATTCACAAATATATGGAATTAAAGTTGGACCAACAGAACATAAAATCTCCCTGTACGCCGATGATATAATTTTGTTTATGTCGAATCTAAAAAAATCAATTCCAACCTTGTTGAATTTAATAAAGAATTTTGGGGAAATATCAGGATATAAAATAAATAAAACTAAATCTTCAATATTAATGCTAAATGAGACCCAGAGAAATTACCCAGCCCCTGAGGTAAATCAATTCAATGTTGTAAATCAGTTTAAATATTTAGGAATCCAAATTATGCCTAAGCTAGAATCAGTCGCCAGTGTCAACTATGAAGCCTTAATGTCAGATATCAATGAGTTAACTCAGAGATGGATGTCACTACCAATGTCGATGATCGGGAGAATCAATATACTTAAAAGTAATATTTTACCTAAAATACTTTATTTATTTCAATACATTCCCTTATCACCACCTTTAGATCTATTCTCAAGAATAAAAAAAAGTTAGTGGAATTTATATGGAACAACAGGAGGGCTAGATTACGTTTGTCTTTATTATATTTACCATTTGATCGTGGAGGTCTGAAATGTCCAAATTTTATGTTGTATTATTGGTCGGCACAACTGAGGTCTATGACATATTATTTTTCATCAAATGATCTCCCTCACTGGACTGAAATGGAATCATACAATTTACCTTTACCTCTTCCCATATTCATATACTCAGACTCGGCAAAAAAATTACAAAAACAAGTTAAAAATCCATTTGTAAAGCATATGATCAAAATATGGTGTGAAGCTAAAAACTATTTAAAAGAACCACAGTTATTGTCACAATTTAGTCCAATATGGGGTAATCAATATTTTAAACCAGGGAGAGCGGACGCTGTATTTAAAGTATGGAATTTAAAAGGGATACAAAAGATTCAGGATTTATATTTGCCATGTGCAGATAACATAATGTCTTTTGAAGAGCTGAGGATCAAATTTAATCTCAATAGAACACATTTTTTTTAAATATCTTCAACTTGGAAACTTTATTCGATCAAATCAAAATAAAGCTCTCACTCGACCTATTTATTCATCCTTGGAAAAAATGATGATGAAAGATAGTAAAAGAAAGGGTATTATTTCAGAGTTTTATAACTCATTGACACTATCTTCAAGTGAAAATTCACTGAAAAGATTAAACTACTGGAAAGAAGATCTGCAAATTGAAATTTCAGAGGAACAATGGGAATTGGCTTGTACAGAAGCTCAAACCAAATCAATAAATGTACGCCTTAAATTGATACATTTCAAATGGTTAATGCGGATGTATGTTACACCGGAGAAGTTAAATAGATATAACAAAAATATACCAGATACATGCACAAAATGCATGGAAAGTAAAGGAACCCTATTTCATTGTTTATGGGAATGTAGATTAATAAGAATGTTTTGGGAAGAGGTGAGGGTAACAATTGAAAAAATAATCTCAAAACAAATCATATTGAATCCTAAACTGTTTTTGTTGGGTCTGTACCCAGAAAAGCATAATTTTAATAAAAGTGAAAGAACATTCATAGACCTCAGTTTGCTTAATGCCAAAAAATGTATTGCACTATTATGGAAAAAGACTCATAGACCAGATGTGACTCAGTGGTTAAGACAGATGTTAACAAACCTTCCATTAGAAAGAATAACATATATACTGAAATCAAAGGAAATTGTGTTTGAGAATATATGGAGACCTTTTATTGATTATGTAAAAAATTTAAACATAACTCTTGAAGAAGAAGGTGAATGATGTGTGTGGACCTTGTAAATTCCAAACTGGTGAACATAATATGTATACTTATGTATTGGATTGTCTAGACTAAACAGAGGAGCATTGTTGAAGACTTGATTTTGTTGGTGGTTGTTGGTGTTTTTAGTGCATTTTTTTTTTTTTTGTAGTACTTTAGTGTTAGTGTTTGATTGTTTGTATCATGTTTGTTTGTTAAAAAAAAAAAAAAGGTTCAATAAAGATATTGTGGAAAAAAAAAACTGGGGATTAGGACTGAAAGTGGGTAAAAACCATAAAAACAGGAAACAAACAGGATAAAACTGGGGGAAAAAAAACAGTGAAAACTGGGGAACAAACAGGACAGAAATGTAGTATAAATCGGAGAACAGGCAGAACATAAACTGGGTAAAAACAGGATAAAATCTGGGGAACAAACAGGACAGAAACTGGGTAAAAACCATAAAAACAGGAAACAAACAGGAAAAAACTGGGGAAAAAATGGTAAAAAGTGGGGAACAAACAGGACAAAAACTGGGGAACAAATAGGACCGAAAGTTGGTAAAAACCATAAAAACAGGGAACAAATGGGAAAAAAAATGTAAAAACTGGTGAACAAACAGGACAAAAACTGGGTAAAAACAAGGGAACAAAGAGAACAGAAACTGGGTAAAAATTGTTGAACAAACAGGACAAAAACGGTAAAAATAAGGGTAAAATTTGGGGAACAAACAGGACTAAAACTGGATGAAAACTAGGGAATAAATACGACAGAAGCTGGGTAAAAACAAGGTAAAAACTGGGGAACAAACACGACAAAAATGGGGAAAAAACGGTAAAAACTGTGGAACAAATAGGACAGAAACTGGGTAAAAACTAAAAACAGGGAACACACAGGATCAACCTGGGGAAAACAGGGTAAAAACTGGAAATCAAACAGGTCAGAAACTGAGAAAAAACGGTAAAAATGGACGTCTTGCACAATGCAGAGTGGCGTACTTCTGCATTCTGGACTGCCAGCCAAATCCCGTAATATTTGGCGGCGCCACACGATAGCTGCTAGCCACAAAGTTAACTGCATGGGGAACTATTAAATGGCTCAGTTACAAAAACAATCAAAGTGTGAAACACGAACTTTATAAAGAAAAAAACGATCTGCCAGCACTCTGCTTCCAGTATGTACAATGATAAATGAAAGTGATAAAATTGATTTATTGATCAGAAAGCACCGGGGAATAGGAAAATATAATGGAAGGGGAACCGGAAATGCGGGAGGACTGGAATGCAGAAGTACATTACATTGTGCAAGAGGTTCACTGGGGAGGAAAAAAAAAATCTTTTTTTTTTTTTTGAAATTTTGAAGAATAAGTATCAAATTACTGTGGAAAATCTCAGCATAATTTTATTTTAATATTACAATATTAGAAATAATATTGTTCGTGTTTTTTGCCCCACATGAGCAGTGACATTCATCTTTGTTTATTTTCCTTTTTAATAATCAGCCGCCATGAACTGACAGGAAGCGCGGGAACACAGCAGCTCCTGTCAGAGCGTTACAATTGTTTCAAATGCTGTTTACACGAGTTTTGTTTTCAGGCCGGTGAGCAGATTTCAGCGAGCGCCGTCCACCGCTCACCATCTGGCAGCTTGATTAGATACTCGGTGACAGGAGGAGGAACGCGCGTATCACACTCGACAAAACCATTTCCCAAACAGTTATTCATGTGTACTCACTAACAAACAGTGGCTGTGATCCAACCGTGGAAACAGGAAATGGCGGGGGGTTTGGACGGCCTGTTGTTTTTCATTTTCTCACCGTTGTCACTTTGATCGTATTTCACGCTGCGGGGAGAGGAAAATAGCGAGTAAATATAAAAGGCTTCTAACAATTTCAGTCCACTTTGGGAGAGGGGTGGAGGCATGAGCTTCTTCCCGCTCCTCAAGTCTGACAGAAAACATTTAAGAGGCAGAGCTTCATAAAACGGACATAAAAGCACGCCATTATTGCTGATGGGGTTGAACTTTCCAGGGAAGGTTCACAAATCTCCATAAAACATCCACAAGAACATTTCTGTTCTACTTTTAAAACCTTAAATATTGGCACAACAGCATAAAGTCATTTAACTGCTGCATATTTTCAGTCTTCTTTGTCTCATAATAATGATTCTGATTTATGATTTATGGTCGTGGAGCATCTGCTGAGGGTAGAGGGACGTAATGGCTGAGGTGAACATTGGGTCAGTCCTGAATGATTTATCACCAGAGTTAGCAGACTAAATTCATAAAGCAGCTTGTCATAAATCATAAAGGCCTTGGCCCAGGATACGCTCTCTCTGCTGTTCTTCAGGGTTCCAAGCAGTTGTGCAGTGGGAAACCTGTTGTAATTCTTCTTCATTTTTAGGGTTCCAAACAGCTTTGTGGTGGGAGACCTGTTGTAATTCTTCTTCTTCTTCTTCGTCTTCGTCTTTGTCTTCGTCTTCTTGGTTCCAAGCAAATATCTTGAGAACGGCTGGACCTAGACTCTAAATTCTTTCACCATTTTATTCTCTAAAATCTTCCACAACTTTTCTCCACAGGTTTTATACTCTAAAAATGAAGTTTTCTGCACCACATTTTCAAAAAATATACAAGTGAACTCAAAATAAACTCCTCCTAGAAGCAGAGGTCATCTACAGACATTGATAAAGAAGGATAATGTCAATCAGGTTTTACAGTTTCTCCTTGGCATGTGTTATCGGATTTAACTTCTGATGTAGTGGACTCTACAGTGGTACTTAGCCAGGTTTTTTTTCTGCATTTTTTTCCTTTCCTTTCGATGAGTAAGTAGGAGCTAAAGCGAGCCCTGAAAATTGATTTATTTTTTTTTTGTGGTAAAGACTAAGCATTGGATAGTTTTTGGTATGTTCTCGCAGTGGAAAAACAATTTATAGAAGTGTGAAATTGGTGACTGATGCCAAAAACTCATCAGGAAATTGAATGTTATTTCCTGAGACTTCTACGTTGGCTTCTGTTTTGGGAGCTGGAAGCTGCATTCATCCTTTTCAACACTGTCCCACAGAGATAGTAACATACCATATAAATCTGTCTTTTCTTTGCCAAAGTATCAGACTGAAAAAATGACTTCTCTTCAGATTTGTCAGCGTTGTATTGGGCAGAGCCTCGGTGTTAGTTCTGGAAAGCTGTTTGCTGTTTGGCACTGATCCCACAGAAACTTCCAAATGGCGCTGGTTTCCTCTGAGCCAAATGTCTCCTCCCTCCACTTCAGTCGGGGTTGTTTGACCACTCCAGCTAAAGTGAGTTTGAATAAACTGCCAGAGTGTAGAAGAAGAGTTAGCCAGGCTGCAAATGGAAGCTGGAAAGTGAAGAGGCCACTAATGATGAGGGCCGACATGCCCAGGTACTAATGGGAGACTTGAGAAGAATGGAATAAAATGAATTTGAAGCACCGATTCTAAGCAGAAATGCAAACTAAAGTTACAAATTTACAACTTTGTCTCATAAATCTACTACTGGTGTCACTTTAATTGCAATTAATCGCATCAAGGTGCATTAATCGCATGACACAGCATCTCTCATGCCTTTAACATGATTAATGCACCTTGCTGCAATTAATTGTGATCAATCGTGATTAATCGCGATGGAGCGATACCGTGGTGAAAGTTTTAATCGCAAGTAATCTGTCATAATCTGGGCTTGATCATGGGATCAAGCCCACACTTTATGTCCATTTATTGTTTTTTCTATGTTTAGGCATGATTATCATTTGCATTTATCGCCCTCCATGTTCCCCTGAGTCCTCTGTCATTGTCTCCTGTGTCATCCCCTGTCTGGTCCTGAGGCGTTGTGTGTACCTGTTTACCTATTGTCCCAGCTCCACAAGTTTTCCGTATCCCTAGCTACTGCCCTCTTTGTATTACTCCTGTATTGTGTGTATTGTGTCCTGCATGTTCATGTTTCTTGTGCATCCCCATTTGTGATTGTCTGTACAGTCCCACCCATCCTGTCCTCCTGACCTGCAGTCACTTCCTTGCTGCCCTTGATTATCCCCACCTGTTCTGTGTTTTTGTGATTATCTCCCTGTCTATATATGTTGATGTTCAGTGTCAGTCTGTGTGGCGTCATTAATGTTAAACGTGGTAACTTTGAGTTGCTGTCCCTATCGGTTCCCTGTAAGTTTTTTCATTGGATCGGCGCTCGTGACGGACACCCACGAGCTGAATTTCCACCTCCGTCAGAATCCCACTGGAATGCCCCTTTAATCGGGTAGAACTGCTGCGCTCTGCCCGAAGCGATTGCCAAGCTAACGCTAGTTAGCTTAACGCTGGCCCCAGGGCGCCGACCAAACTCTGACACGAAGCGGCTCAGTCCCCGGTGAGGGCTCACCGGAGGAATCAACCGAACCAACCGAGGCGGCGGCTGGGAGCTCGGGCGCGACGTTGGTGAGAGACGGGGGCCACCTGGACCCAGCAGGACAGTGGCCTGAGTCGGAACCCAGTTGCGAGGCCCAGCTGAGGAACTACCAGACTGACGGCGCTCGGAGACGGGGCCTAGCGGAGGTGCCACCCAGCCAGACGGCGGCGAGCGGCGGTGATCGGTGGAGTTCGGCTGCGCCGGCGGTGTGCAGCATTACCGGCCAGGCAGACGGCGGCAGGCGGCGACGATCGGCGGCGGTGATCTGCGGAGCTGTGCAGCGTTACTTGGCGGAGGAGCTGTGCAGAAGCTCGGTGCGGCGAGTCCAGCAACGGCCGGGCTAGTTGAGGCCTAGCCGGATTCTCTGTTTATCTCTATCCACAGGTCAGTAAGATGCCACCAAAGAAAGAGGAAACGGAAGAAATCAAAAAATCTCTGAACTTTATGTCAGATGAATTGGCCAAATTGACTAGCCAGCAGGACAAAATAATAGGCCTAATAGAACAGGTACAAACCCTACATTTAATAATCCAAGAAAAAGACAAAAAAATTATGGACCTGGAGCAACACGGGCGTCTTTTGGAGCAACGCGTCGAGGATCTTGAACAAGGTTCTCGTATTGATGACCTAGTTATAAGTGGACTAGACATCAGATATCAGTCATACGCCCATGCTGCAACAGGACTGAATGGTGAAGATGCACCCATGAGTGAGTCATTGTCCTTAGAAAATCAAGTGCTTCAGTTCCTTAATAATAAAGACATTAAGGTAGAAGCCAATGCAATCTCAGCCTGTTATGCTCTACCGAAGAAAGATAACAAAACAAAGAAATCAATTGTGATGCGCTTTGTGAACAGAAGGGTAAAGAATAACATACTGAGGCAGGCCAAAAAGCTAAAGGAAACTCAAGTTTACCTAAATGAACACCTGACAAAAAAAACCCGCTGAATTAGCACGACAGGCACGGATGCTAAAAAAACAAAATAAGATACAAGCAACCTGGACAAGAAATTGTAGAATTTGGATTAAACTAAATGGATCACCTGAGCAAGCAAAGAGTATAATGATCAGAGATGCTACTGACTTAGATAAATACAGATGAACACTGATTAAGAAAATTATGAGCCAATGATAATCCATATTCATACACACGATAAGAATAGTTCTTTTGACTTCCGGTTATGGCTGCCACGTAGGACGGACGTGTCTCGCTCTGCTCTGCTCCTGGAGAAAAAAAATCGGCAAATAACTCTCTCATTTGGGACAGAACGTATCCCAGCATTTGGGCGAGGATATGTCGGCGAAGCCTAAGGCTGGAAAACTAGGAAAAGGAAAAAGCGAGCCGCCGAAACAGTCCAAATTAACGGACTTTCAGGTCTGTGACGCAGCAAACAAAACTCCATATATGGCGGAGGAGGCTGGCGGCGGTGCGATGTCTGCGGGGAATGGCGCAGATGCGCTGATGGCTGCCATGAGTTCAATGAGAGCGGACTTTTCCTCTAGATTTGATGGGATTATGACAGCGTTGGAAGGAATAAGAAAGGAATTGGGTGACTGTGTAGAACGAACGGCGCAGATGGAGCTCCGTCTCGCTAGTGCTGAAGATGACGTCACCCGTCTTCAATTAAAGGTGCGCACTTTGGAAAAAAAAAAAAAATCTCTGGAAGATAATATTTTGGATTTGGAATCTCGGTCGAGACAGAATAATTTGAGGCTGGTGGGTCTTCCAGAGGAATCAGAAGGTCGGGACGTATGTTCCTTTCTGGAAAAGTGGATTCCGGAGGTGCTGGGCAGCGAGGAGTTGCAATCAGCAGTGGTTCTGGAAAAAGCACATCGTATTGGCCCACGGAGAGATAAGGGACCGCCGAGGACCTTAATTATGAAGTTTCTTAGCAACAGAGACAGGATGAAGATCTTCAACGCTGCACGTGCTAAAGGAGAGATTAAACACCAGGACCAGCAGGTGCGGTTCTACCCAGATTTGGCCACAGGAATCCAGCAATTGAGGAAGCAGTTTGATCCCATACGTAAGGAGCTGCGCAACCTTGGGATTCGTCATGGTGTAATCTATCCTGCGAGACTGCTGACCACGTATGAGGGCAGAACCCACATCTTCAAGACCCCAGAGGAGGCGCAGGAGTTCATCAAGAAGATCAAAGAAGAAGAAGAGACTGGTGGGAGCTAAGCATGAACAAAATATAAGGTAGAATAATTAAGCATTTGCACAGGCATCTGACTGACTTGAAGTGAATAGTAAGTTTACAAAATATAGACTGTATTATATATTAAAAAAACAAAACAAAAACAAAACAAAAAAAAAAAACTATGATGTACAAAGTTGTTAAAAATTTTGGAGTTAAGTTGGAAAACTACAGAGGAGAGTTAATGTTACGTCATTAAAAGCAGTAGAGTTAGGGTGATTGGGAGGATGAAGAAGGAGTGGCTTAGGCTGTTCCCCGTGGGTGTGGAACGGTCGATGGCTATATCGGGAGACAGAATTTTTCTTTTGATTTTGGGGGGTTTGCCACAAGTGTGGGAAGGGGAAATTTGTTTGTGTGTAGTTTGTAGGATGAATGTTCAACCACTCATGTTTTTGCTTCTCTGTATGAGCATGTTTACACTGCAAGGTAATCCTAAACTCTCTATTGATCATGGACCAAAGTGTTAATCTTAATTTAACTTCATGGAATTGCAGAGGTCTACAAAATTTAAAAAAACTTAAACAAGTTATGAATAAAATAAAGGACATGGGTTCAAGAATTGTGTTTTTACAAGAAACTCATCTGATAGAGGAGGATGTTAAAAGAATTAGGAGTAGATGGCAGGGAAGTGTATTCACCTCTTCATTTTCATCCCGAGCCAGGGGAGTTATGACTCTCATACATAAATCAGTTCCTTTTCAGGTGAAAAATGTAATTGGAGACAAATTTGGAAGATATGTAATCATTCAAGGTTCTTTGCTATTAGAAAATATAAATCTTGTGAACTTATATGGTCCCAATATAGATGATCAGAAGTTCTTTGCTAATTTATTTCTCATCTTATCATCACTTACAGGGCAACATATAATAGCAGGGGATTTTAATTGTACATTGAATCCAGGTGTGGATAGATCAACAGGACTGGATTGTACGCACATTGGATGTAGGATGACTATTAATCATTTTATGAAAGAATTGAGATTGTTAGATATATGGAGAGAAATGAAACCACAAGTTAAAGCCTATTCTTGTTATTCCAGTACCTACAAGACATTCTCACGTATTGATTATTTTTTGATTTCCACAGAATTAAGGTCCAAGATTCAAAACTGCTTTTATGATAACATCGTGATTTCTGATCATGCACCCTGTTGTCTAATATATGTAGATAAAAAATTGACAAAGGAATCGGGTAGATGGCAATTTCAGCATAAATGGCTTCAGGATGAGGAATTTGTCAAGTATATAGAAAAACAGATAGACGAGTTCTTTGACATCAATACTACACAAACATCAGCATGTGTAAAGTGGGAGGCTTTCAAAGCTTTTATTAGGGGACATATTATTAGTTATACAGGATCAAAATCTAAGAAGACTCGAGAGGAGAGAGCTAAATTGGAACATAAAATAAAAAGTCTTCAGGAAAAAGTGTATACAGGAAGTGACCCAAGGTTGGAGAATGAATTACTGATTTTGAGAGCTGAATACGACAAAAAATCAGCGAATAGAGCTGCCTCGAGTCTTCTAAGATTGAAACAATCTTTTTATGAACAAGGTGAAAAATCAGGAAAATTATTAGCATGGCAGATTAAACAATTGGAAATTAAAACACCAATTACCAGTATTATAAGTAAGGGACAGGTAGTTATAGATCCTTTAGAAATTAATAGAGCCTTTAGAGATTACTATGAAAAATTATATGATACCAAAAATGAACCTGATTTAACAAAACTAAATGGGTTTTTGAACGAACTATCTATACCGTGTATTCCAAATGAAAACAGGGAGATATTGGAGTCTAAAATTAGTCAAGAAGAAGTTGGGCTAGCCATTGATAATATGAAATCAGGAAAAAGTGCAGGACCAGATGGTCTTCCAGTTGACCTTTATAAAAAATTTAAGAATAAATTAATAAAACCTTTTTTGGAAATGGTTTTAGAAGCATTTCAAAATAATAATTTACCATCATACATAAATAATGCCTTAATTATACTGCTGCCAAAACCAGGTAAGCCCTCTAATAAATGTGAAAATATGAGACCAATAAGCCTATTAAACGCCGACCTTAAGATAATCTGTAAAATTTTAGCAAGACGAATACAAGAAATTTTACCAAATATTATTAATCGAGATCAGAATGGCTTTATAAAGGGTAGACAAGGCTTCCATAATGTAAGAAGACTATTTAATATTATTTATTTTAATAAAGAAACACCGGATACAGCTCTCCTATCATTGGACGCCGAAAAGGCCTTTGATAGAGTTGAATGGCCCTTTCTTTTTGAAGTCCTACAAAGGTTTGGACTTGGAAATAATTTCATAAAATGGGTTCAAATAATATACAATAATGCTACAGCAGAAATCCTAACAAATAACAATATTTCAAAACCAATAAAAATCAATAGAGGATGTCGACAAGGCTGTCCACTTTCACCTTTACTGTTTACTATGGCAATTGAACCTTTAGCGATAGCGATACGTTTACATTCACAAATATATGGAATTAAAGTTGGACCAACAGAACATAAAATCTCCCTGTACGCCGATGATATAATTTTGTTTATGTCGAATCTAAAAAAATCAATTCCAACCTTGTTGAATTTAATAAAGAATTTTGGGGAAATATCAGGATATAAAATAAATAAAACTAAATCTTCAATATTAATGCTAAATGAGACCCAGAGAAATTACCCAGCCCCTGAGGTAAATCAATTCAATGTTGTAAATCAGTTTAAATATTTAGGAATCCAAATTATGCCTAAGCTAGAATCAGTCGCCAGTGTCAACTATGAAGCCTTAATGTCAGATATCAATGAGTTAACTCAGAGATGGATGTCACTACCAATGTCGATGATCGGGAGAATCAATATACTTAAAAGTAATATTTTACCTAAAATACTTTATTTATTTCAATACATTCCCTTATCACCACCTTTAGATCTATTCTCAAGAATAAAAAAAAAGTTAGTGGAATTTATATGGAACAACAGGAGGGCTAGATTACGTTTGTCTTTATTATATTTACCATTTGATCGTGGAGGTCTGAAATGTCCAAATTTTATGTTGTATTATTGGTCGGCACAACTGAGGTCTATGACATATTATTTTTCATCAAATGATCTCCCTCACTGGACTGAAATGGAATCATACAATTTACCTTTACCTCTTCCCATATTCATATACTCAGATTCGGCAAAAAAATTACAAAAACAAGTTAAAAATCCATTTGTAAAGCATATGATCAAAATATGGTGTGAAGCTAAAAACTATTTAAAAGAACCACAGTTAATGTCACAATTTAGTCCAATATGGGGTAATCAATATTTTAAACCAGGGAGAGCGGACGCTGTATTTAAAGTATGGAATTTAAAAGGGATACAAAAGATTCAGGATTTATATTTGCCATGTGCAGACAACATAATGTCTTTTGAAGAGCTGAGGATCAAATTTAATCTCAATAGAACACATTTTTTTAAATATCTTCAACTTAGAAACTTTATTCGATCAAATCAAAATAAAGCTCTCACTCGACCTATTTATTCATCCTTGGAAAAAATGATGATGAAAGATAGTAAAAGAAAGGGTATTATTTCAGAGTTTTATAACTCATTGACACTATCTTCAAGTGAAAATTCACTGAAAAGATTAAACTACTGGAAAGAAGATCTGCAAATTGAAATTTCAGAGGAACAATGGGAATTGGCTTGTACAGAAGCTCAAACCAAATCAATAAATGCACGCCTTAAATTGATACATTTCAAATGGTTAATGCGGATGTATGTTACACCGGAGGAGTTAAATAGATATAACAAAAATATACCAGATACATGCACAAAATGCATGGAAAGTAAAGGAACCTTATTTCATTGTTTATGGGAATGTAGATTAATAAGAATGTTTTGGGAGGAGGTGAGGGTAACAATTGAAAAAATAATCTCAAAACAAATCATATTGAATCCTAAACTGTTTTTGTTGGGTCTGTACCCAGAAAAGCATAATTTCAATAAAAGTGAAAGAACATTCATAGACCTCAGTTTGCTTAATGCCAAAAAATGTATTGCACTATTATGGAAAAAGACTCATAGACCAGATGTGACTCAGTGGTTAAGACAGATGTTAACAAACCTTCCATTAGAAAGAATAACATATATACTGAAATCAAAGGAAATTGTGTTTGAGAATATATGGAGACCTTTTATTGATTATGTAAAAAATTTAAACATAACTCTTGAAGAAGAAGGTGAATGATGTGTGTGGACCTTGTAAATTCCAAACTGGTGAACATAATATGTATACTAATGTATTGGATTGTCTAGACTAAACAGAGGAGCATTGTTGAAGACTTGATTTTGTTGGTGGTTGTTGGTGTTTTTAGGGCATTTTTTTTTTTTTTTGTAGTACTTTAGTGTTAGTGTTTGTTTGTATCATGTTTGTTAAAAAAAAAAAAGGTTCAATAAAGATATTGTGGAAAAAAAAAGAATAGTTCTTTTGACACACCATGCCAAAGTACTTTAAAAAAAATAAGCAAAATAAACAAAAACTTATGACCAACTCGAGTAGACATCAATTATCCCCAGTTGGAGGAAGTCATTTGACACAGAATGAGGAAACTCAAACTCTGAAAATATACCATTATGCTGAACATAAAACACAAGAGATGGAGAATGATATTGATCCTGATAACCACTTTTTCAATAATATTCATAACCACTGTGAATATTACACTGAAAAACAATTCAAAAGTCAAGTGCAATTAGATGGTAAACTGTCAATAATACACTTCAATAGCAGAAGTCTTAACAAAAACTTTCCACAGATTCAGGACTATTTAAAACAGCTAGACAGAAAATTCACAGCTATTGCAGTCTCTGAAACCTGGCTTAATGAAGAACTGGCTCCCCTGATGGCAATAGAGGGATATCAGATGTTTTATATTAACAGATCTCAAAAAAAGGGTGGTGATGTTGCACTGTATATTGATGACCTGTACAGGTGTAAGCTTGTAAATGAAATGTCCTCAGCACTACCAGGGATTTTGGAATGTGTTACTGTTGAGATTGACCTAGACAAAACAAAAAATCTAATCATAAGCTGCATATATAGAACGCCGGGAACTTGCATTGAGACATTCAGAGATAAATTAGTCGAGCTGTACAATAATATTACTAGTAAGAAAATGGTAGCAATTTGTGGAGATTTCAATATTGATTTACTGAATCCATATCAACAAAATGTAGTTACAGAGTTCATGAACTCTATGTACAGCATGAGTCTATATCCCACAATAACACATCCTAGTAGAATCACAGTTCACTCTGCTACACTTATTGACAACCTGTTTGTCAATGTTTTCGATAAGAAAATAGAAAGTGGATTATTGATAAATGATATAAGTGACCACTTGCCAACCTTTGCACTTATCCATGGCCACACGGGGCCCAACGCAGAAATAATTTCAAAATCGTTCAGACACAAATCACCAAATGCAATCAGTTCTCTTAAAGAGGACTTGCTGAAGCAAGACTGGACAGAAGTCTATGTATCAGATGTAAATGAAGCCTATGACACATTTATAAACATTGTAACCACTCTTTATGAAAAAAACTGCCCATTAGTAAAAAAAAAAGCTTAAACACAAATTTGCTGATAAGCCATGGTTAACCAAAGGACTACAAAAGGCGTGTAAAAAGAAAAATTTATTATATAAAGCTTTCCTAAAGAAAAGAACAAAAGAAGCAGAGCAGCGGTATAAAACATACAAAAATAAGTTAACATATATAATAAGATGTAGTAAAAGAGACTATTACAGTAAAGAACTGGCGAAAAACAAAGACAATATTAAAAATACATGGACAATACTCAACAATATCCTTGGAAATAAAAGCAGAAATACAAGCTACCCAACTAATATTTCAAAAAATAATAAAACGACTCAGAGTCTCAATATAGCTTCACCTGCAGATGAATTTAATAATTTTTTTGTTAACATTGGACCTAAACTGGCCCGAGAAATACCCACTGCGGTGCCTACAGGTAATACAATATGCAATAACACTGCTGTAAAAGACTCCATCTTCATAAAGAACACAGACGAAAGAGAGGTCATTGAAATTGTTAAATCGTTCAAAAGTAAAACATCTACTGACTGTGATGGTATTGACATGCTACTAGTCAAAACTGTTACCGAATGCATAGTAAAACCACTGACGTATATCTGTAACCTGTCTCTTCAATCAGGTATATTTCCCAATGCAATGAAAATAGCTAAAGTAATTCCGATATACAAGACGGGCGACAGAGGGGAACTCTCAAGCTATAGACCAATTTCACTATTACCGCAATTTTCCAAGATACTTGAAAAAATATTCTATGAGAGAATTGACAACTTCATACTGAAGAATGATTTATTATGTGAGCAGCAATATGGGTTCAGACACAAGAGGACAACTGCATATGCCCTAATGGAATTTACAGAAAAAATATCAACAGCCATTGAAAATAAAGAGTATTCAGTTGGAGTATTCCTAGATCTTAAAAAAGCATTTGATACAGTAGATCATAATTTATTATTAAAGAAACTACAAAATTATGGTATTAGAGGGGTAGCACTATCCTGGTTAAGTAGTTACTTAAAGAATAGATATCAGTATGTATGTGTTAGCAACAAAAACTCAGAGTTGCTGAAGGTCACCTGTGGAGTCCCACAGGGTTCAGCTTTGGGACCATTATTATTCAATATGTATATAAACGATATATGTAAAGTTTCAGAAAAAATGGACTTAATATTGTTTGCCGATGACACTAATCTGCTATGCAGTGGAAACAATTTGGAACAACTTCTGGATACACTCGGAAAGGAATTAGGAAAGCTTAAACTGTGGTTTGATTCAACCAAATTAACGCTCAATTTAAGTAAGACAAAATTTATAGTCTTTAACAACCATCACAACAACCCAGTACCCAAACTCAATGTAAATGGTGTAGAGATTGAAAGGGTATCTGAAACTAAATTCCTTGGAGTAATAATTGATAACAAACTGTGTTGGAAGTCACATATTAATTATATTAAAGGTAAAGGATCCAAATCAATTGCAATATTACACAGAGTGAAATATTTGCTGAATCAACCCACACTATACACCTTGTATCATTCATTAATACTCCCATACATGACATATTGTAATGAAGTATGGGGAAATACATATAAAACAAACATATATCCACTCTTTATGCTTCAAAAGAGAGCTATTAGAATAATAAACAAAGCAGCTTACAGGGAACCAACAAACCCACTTTTTCTCAAACAAAAAACTCTCAAGTTGAAAGATCTGGTTGACTTTAAAACCGCAATAATAATGTTCAAAGTGAAGAATTTATCACTGCCCGCAAATATCCAAAAGTTGTTCCAAACAAGGGAGAAACGATATCACTTCAGAGGAACATGTATATTTCAAAAGCCTACAGTGAGAACAACCACCAAGCAACACTGTATTTCAGTGCAAGGAGTCAGATTATGGAACGATTTTGGACCTGAATTAAAATCATGTACAACGCTTGGACAATTTAAACAAAAACTAAAGGAAGAAATACTCCAAACATATTTACAAGACGACATGTAAACTCACATAAGGATTGACATATCCAGCCTGTATTGTGTTGTAGCTTAGTTATTTTTTTTTTTTCTTTTTTTCTCTGTGACATTTTGTCTTAGATTTGTTTTGAATAGTAACCGCTTAACTTAGCTTAGTTTTCTTTTTTTTTCTCTCAGTCACATTTTGTCTTAGCTTTGTTTTAAATTGTAATCGCTCTTGTCTTGTTTTCTCTTTTTTCCCTTTTGAATTCTTGGATGGAATATGGGTGGGCAATATAAGCTGCGGCTTCAGCCATCACCCATTTCGGATAACTCACGTGGAATTGTATAGAAGAAGGAGTCTTTGTCTAATTTGACCTTGTTGTTATATTATACAGTTTCTTTTAACCTGTACTGTACTATCCGAAATAAATTCATTCATTCATTCATTCATTCATTCATTTCATGTCGTGAGTTGTTTTTGCAGCCCCTGTGCTGACTTTTGTTTCAGCTCCCATGCTGCTAGTTTGGTTGTTTATTTGAGTTTGTTAATAAATTATGTTATGCTGCCATTCTGCCCGCACCTATGAGTCCATTTGTTCCTGCCTATCGGAGGAAGCTCATGACAGAATGATGCCACCATATGAGGACTCAGTGGGCATGGACTACAGTGTGCTTGGACTAGACGAGGTTGAGTGTGGGGCGGCTCAGCTGATCGAGGAGTTAATTTCTGAAATCCGGTTATGCCACACTACGGAGCGGGCCATGATGTTCCTGGACGATGTGGCCAGAGTGGTTTTGGATTACCCCAGCTTGTGTGACTACCCCGGTCTGACTGGACTGTTCACCTTATTATCTGATTTGTTAAATTTGTTTCCTGAGTTTGAGAGTTTCATGTTGTCACCCCCGAAGTTTTAAGATTCTCTGTCACCGCCTGAGTTTAAAAGCTTTATGTTTTCACCTCCTGAGTTTAACATTTCCATGCTATCATCTCCTTAGTTTAAAGGTTTTATGTTGTCCCCTCCTGAGTTTAAAGGTCTGATGACATGATTTTGACATTTTTTAGCATGTTGTGTAAACCCAAAAGTCATTGTCGATGAGCAATATAATATTTACAACCATGCCTGCATAAACTAGTTATCATCAAAAAACTGCAGCAGCTGACTGGACTGTGGTGCCGCCCACCGAATGAAGGGCGGCAACCCCATGACGTAAGCGACAGAACAGATTTTTTTTTTTTTAATTATTTTGTACCCGTAGGTAAATTTGTTTTGCAGTCTGGTGACAAGCCACCAGCTGCCGGTCGCTGTGTGCGCAAGCGCCCCTTATCCCTAACCTGCATGTTTTTGGCATGTGGGAGAAAACCGGAGAAATCCCGGAGTAAACCCATGCAACACGGGGAGAACATGCAAACTCCACACAGATCACTGTTGGCCGGGGGCAGGGATCGAACCCACGATCTCATGATCCCAGTTTCTCTGGTTTCTTGTTTTAATTTTACGGCTGTGCCTTCACGTTGTGTCGCAGGCTTAGATAAACAGCAGGCTGTGAAAGACCACATCACACGCTTCAGCTCCAACTGTCATAAGCCTGAGGAGCACACGAGGAGGGGAAGGATTAATGGATTTACGCGCAGCTTTGACCTACTTTCTGTGATTGCATGCTGACAGCTCGCTGATCCGGCCACGTCTCCTCTCTCATTATCACCAGCTGATTCAAACGCTCGCTGATCATGTTTCCCGGTCCTCGCCCAGGTGCTTCTCATCACACCATCACCAGCAGTGCATGTACTTAGCGGCCGTTTGCCAGTCACGCACTGCTGGTCCATAGTATTGTCATCTGTGCTGTTAGTCTGCCAGTATTTTCAGCACTCTCACGACGTGTTAGTCACTCCATGTTTGCCATGGTTCTCGTGCATCCTTGAAGCGATGTCGGCTCTGAAACGCACCTGTGGCTAACACGTCTCCTCCCATTCGTTCTCTGGGCGATGCCGGCCCCCAAACACCATCAGTCAGTGTGTTTTTGTTTTTTGTCCATCTTCACCTTTTTGGGAATTGTCTTTCTGTATTAAATGTGCTGTGGTGAACCCTACATCTAAATCCTCGTTATTTCATCCTCCCTCTCCGTGCCCTGCGTAAGAGCACATGGAGGGTCATGATGAATGGATTTAGGCGCAGGATTCACCAGATAATACATAATACATAAATACATAAAGATAATACATAATAAACCTGATGCCTGAGCCACAGAGAATACACTGCTATGATTTTATTGAAAAATCGGGTTTAAATAAATTATATTTATGAACAAATAATTTGTTGCAATATCTGTAACAAAAGCATAACACTCGGTAACACTCGGTGTTACCCTGGCGTGTGTTTGTCACTGCTGCTGGGGCGGGCATGTGTGCCTCTCCACTGTCACTCTCTGAGTCTGACTCGCTTGGCACGATGCCCGCTTGGCACGGCTCAAACCTATACGGTCTAATGCCCCCAGATTCTTCATTGTCATCCCATTCTTTGGAACTATAATTGTCTGAAGATTGGACAACACAAACCAATTCCAGACTACATGTGCTGGAACCATCGTCAAAGTTTTCTACTG
Organism: Pholidichthys leucotaenia; assembly: GCA_020510985.1. Lineage (NCBI taxonomy): Eukaryota > Metazoa > Chordata > Actinopteri > Cichliformes > Pholidichthyidae > Pholidichthys > Pholidichthys leucotaenia. Next base: position 428,077,227 of record CM035837.1, on the reverse strand, counting down.
CTTCCATCCTGTGTGTACAATGAGCAGCCAAGCGCTGTGTTCTGTCGAAGACGTTACAACATGGCCGGGGGATTTTCCAGCCACTGACGCAATTGGTGACGTGGCACTCATGAAAACGTTGGATATTCGCGTGAAAAGAAGACTGTTTGACTTAGAACTGCACAGAACAACCTATTTCATCATATTGTATTATGTGTTGAAAAATTAGATGAAGTCAAATACATGTTATCAGACCTTTAAAGGTTTTATGTTGTCACCTCCTGAGTTTAGTGGTTTTGGGTTGTCACCTCCTGAGTTTAAAAGTTTTATGTTGTCACCTCCTGAATTTAAAGGGTTTTCTCCAGAGTTTAGAGCTCCTACATTGTTTGTCCCAGAGCAAACAGCTCCTATATGTGACCCGTGCTGGCAAAATGAGTCGGAATGTGCACCGCGTTGTTACAAGCTACAGGCAGGAGAAGCCATAAATCATGACTCTTTCTTTGTTTGCTAGCGGCAAGTCCCAGGAAAAAACCCTTGAGTGCCTGGTATCATTGGAAAGCTTAGAAAACGTACTTTCTAAAACTGCATATGTTTTTGTGGAAGACGTAACTCCTGACCTATCGAAGGTGAGTTTTAAACCTAACCAAAATATAAACAAATCGTCTTTTTTTGGTGTCCGTTTTTGAGCACTTCCTACAAATTAAATATCATTTTGAAGGTCTTTCAATACAGAATATGGAAAAAACGTTACCTCAGTTTTGATAATTTCCTCAAAGTGACTCATTTCCTCAAAGTGACTCCAGCACGGGTCATATATTATTTTCCCCAGAGCAAAGAGCTCCTACATTGTTTCTCCCAGAGCAACGAGCTCTCATATTGGTTTCTCCAGAACAAAGAGCTCCTGGGTCATTTCCTGAGTTTAGAACTGCTGTATTATTATCCCCAGAGCAAAGGGCTCCTGCTTTGTTTTACCCAGAGCAAAAGACTCTTACTTTGATTTTCTTCTGGGCAAGAGGCTCCTTAATTGTTTTCTCCAGGGCAGGGAGTTCTCATGTCGTTTGCTCCTGAGTTTAAAACTTCTTTGTTGTCATTATCTCCTGAGATTCAAGTTCCTGTATTGTTATTATCTTAGGAGTGTAAAGTTTTCATGTTGCCATTACCCCCTGAGTTAAAAGTGTCTGTATTATCTAGAGAGACAAAAGCTCTTGTATCATCTCCTGGGCAAAAAACTCCTGTGTTACCTTCAGAGCAGGAATCTCCCAGGTTGTTTTCTCCAGAGCAAAAGACTCCCATGTCATCTTCTAAGTTTCAAGGTTCTATGTTTCACCCTCTGAGTTTAAAAGGCTACTATGTTACCTCCTGAGTTTAGAGTTTAGAGTTTTGTGTTGTTGTCCCCTGAGCTCAGGCTTCTTTTGCAACTGGCCCCTGGGATCTGCGCTTCCGTGGTGCCTTGTTCCTCCATCTAGTGGCCCATGGACTCTGACTGGCCATCCCGATGCGCCATGCTCTTCCGTTTGGTGGCCTTTGGACTTTGGTAGGCCACCCGACGTACCATGTTCATCCGTCCGGTGGCCCTTGGACTTTGGTAGGCCACCTTACACTCCGTGTTCATTCGTTTGGTGGTCCTTGGACTTTGGTAGACCACCCGACGTGTCATGTCCTTCAGTCCGGTGGTCCAGGAACTTTGGCTGACCACCTGATAGACATTTTTTACTTGTTTATGTTCTCATTCTGCCCCACCGTGCCTATGTCCCCCTCCTCCTGATTGGGGTGTTCCCTGTTTTGTTTGAAGGGCTTCTTGAATCCGCCCTTTTTTTGGGGGGGGGGGCTGTCATAATCTGCGCTTGATCATGGGATCAAGCCCACACTTTATGTCCATTTATTGTTTTTTTCTGTGTTTAGATATGATTATCATTTGCTTTCATCACCCTCCATGTTCCCCTGAGTCCTCTGTTGTTGTCTTCTGTGTCATCCTCTGGCTGGTCCTGAGGTGTTGTGTGTACCTGTTTATCTATTGTCCCAGCTCCTCATGTTTTCCGTATCTCTAGCCACTGCCCTCTCTGTATTACTCCTGTATTGTGTCCTTTTTGTTCATTGTCATGTTTCTTGTGCATCCCCATTTGTGATTGTCTGTACAGCCCCGCCCATCCTGTATTCCTCACCTGCAGCCACTTCCCTGCTGCCTTTGATTGTCCCCACCTGTTCTGTGTTTCTGTGACTATCCCCCGTCTATATACAGTTAGGCCCAGAAATATTTGGACAGTGACACAATCTTCATGTTTTGGGCTCTGCATGCCACCACATTGGATTTGAAATGAAACAACTACAACGGAATTGAAGTGCAGACTTTAAGGTTTAATTCAAGGGGTTGAACAAAAATATATGATTAAACATGTAGGAATTGTAGCTGTTTTTATACAAACACTCCTCATTTCAGGGGCACAAAAGTAATTGGACAAATAAACATAACCCTAAGTAAAATGTTATTTTTCAATATTTTGTTGAGAATCCTTTGCAGGCAATGACTGCCTGAAGTCTGGAACCCATGGACATCACCAAACGCTGGGTTTCCTCCTTTGTGATGCTTTGCCAGGCCTTTACTGCAGCTGTCTTCAGTTGTTGCTTGTTTGTGGGTCTTTCTGCCTTAAGTTTTGTCTTGAGCAAGTGAAATGCATGCTCGATTGGGTTGAGATCTGGTGATTGACTCGGCCATTGCAGAATATTCCACTTCGTTGCTTTAAAAAACTCCTGGGTTGCTTTTGCAGTATGTTTTGGATCATTGGTGAAGTGCCGTCCAATCAACTTTGCTGCATTTGGCTGAATCTGAGCAGAAAGTATATCCCTATACACTTCAGAATTCATCCGGCTGCTTCTGTCTTTTGTCACATCATCAATAAACACAAGTGACCCAGTGCCATTGGAAGCCATGCATGCCCATGCCATCACACTGCCTCCACCATGTTTTACAGAAGATGTAGTGCTTTGGATCATGAGCTGTTCCAGTTCTTCTCCAAACTTTCTTCTTCCCATCATTCTGGTACAGGTTGATCTTAGTCTCATCTGTCCAAAGAATGCTGTTCCAGAATTGGGCTGGCTTCTTCAGGTGTTTTTTGGCAAAGTCAATTCCGGCCTTTCTATTTTTGAGGCTGATTCATGGTTTGCACCTTGTGGTGAATCCTTTGTATTTACTCTCATGAAGTCTTCTCTTTATGGTAGACTTAGATACTGATACACCTACTTCCTGGAGAGTGTTCTTCACTTGAGTGGATGTTGTGAAGGGGTTGTTCTTCACCATGGAAAGGATTCTGTGATCATCCACCACTGTTGTCTTCCGTGGACGTCCAGGCCTTTTTGAGTTCCCAAGCTCACCAGTGCACTCTTTTTTTCTCAGAATGTACCAAACTGTTGATTTGGCCACTCCTCTAACATTTCTGCTATCTCTCTGATAGATTTCTTCTTTTTTTTCAGCCTCAGGATGGTCTGTTTCACCTCCACTGAGAGCTCCTTTGACCGCATGTTGTGTGTTCACAGCAACAGCTTCCAAATGCAAAAGCCACACCTGGAATCAACTCCAGACCTTTTAACTGCTTAATTGATGACAGGTTGATGAGGGAAGAGCCCATGCAGCCTTGTTATTTTTTTTTTTTGCAGCCTTCTGAGTCAATTGTCCATTTACTTTTGGTCCCTTGAAAAAGAGGCGGCTACGTATTAAAGAGCTGTAATTCCTAAACCCTTGCTCCAATTTGGATGTGAATACTCTCAAATTACAGCTGAGAGTATGCACTTTAAGCCCATATTGATTATATAATTGTATCCTGAATGTGTTTTCGTAAACAGCTAAAATAACAAAACTTGTATCACTGTCCAAATATTTTTGGGCCTAACTGTACGTATGTTGGTGTTCAGTGTCAGTCTGTGTGGCGTCATTAATGTTAAACATAATGTTGAGTTGCTGTCCCTACCAGTTCCCTGTAAGTTTTTTCACTTCATGTCATGAGTTGTTTTTGCAGCCCCTGTGCTGTGTTTTGTTCCAGCTCCCATGCTGCTAGTTTGGTTGTTTATTTTTTGTTAATAAATTATGTTATGTTGGAGTTCTGCCCGCATCTCTGAGTCCATATGTCCCTGCCTACCAGAGGAAGCCCATGATGTAATCATGATTGGTGTGGCACCATGGCAAAAGTTTCAACTGTGATTAAAACTTTGAGCCACTGAATCATGTCACATCACTGTGCAGTGAATAGTTGTGAAAATTTTAATCGCGATTGAAATGACACCACAAAAATTTATGCATTTTTTTTCACGTAAACGTGTACATTTTTCCTCTAAATTTTCAACTTTTTCTCAAAATTTTGGATGTTTTCTCATAAATTTGCTGTTTTTTCCTGCAGTTTTTTCTCATATATATGAAACATTAAGTCAAAAAATTTTCTTTTTCTTGTAAATTTTCAGCTTTTCTCCAATAAATTTTCAGCTTTTTTAATTTGCTTTTTTTTCCCTTTAAATTTGCATCTTTTTTCTTAAAAAATTGCAACTTTTTACCAGTAAATTTGCAACTTTTGCCCCTAAAATTTTGCAAATTTTTTCTAAAAAGTTTTCAACTTTTTTCTTGTAAATTTTCAATTTTTTTTCTTGTAAGTTTTCAACTTTTTTTCTTGTAAATTTTAAACTTTTTTTTCTCAAAAGAATTCATAATTTTTTTCTCAGAAATTTACCATTTTTCTCATGCAAATTTGCAAATTCCTTCTCTTAAATTTGCAACTTTTTTCTCATCAATTTACAACTTTTTTCCTCATAAATTTGCAACTGTTTTCTCAAATATTTTCACCTTTTTTGTTGGAAATTTTCAAATTTTTCCTTCTAATTTTGCAATGCTCATCTGGATGCTGGTCAAATTTTTATTCTGTGTAATTGTAATTTGAGACTTTTTGAATTTTTAAATTTCCATCTTGTATCATATTTTTGCACCTTTATTCTTGCAAATTTGCACCTAATTTACATTTATTCATTTGTACCTCATGCTACATTGGTAAATACCCCCCCTCCCATTCCCCTATTAAATAATAAACCGCCCACTGCTCCCGATGATGAGGGCAGATACACCCAGGTACTGATGGGAGGCGGATGATCGAGGCTGGCGGGCAACGATGAAGCGGCGCCACCCGCTGATGGAGGCGAGAGCGGGGTGTCAGCAGGAAGTTTGTCTGTGATGGAATGAGGCTGGTTCCTCCTCTGGTGCCTACGCTGTACTGTATGCAGATTAATAATACAACACAGAGCGGCGTAAAGCCAGCTGTATGCGAGGAGGAGGAGAGAAAACTAGAGAGTGAAGGGAGGACGGCTGGAGTAACGAGGGCTGCTCACTAAACATTTGCAACTTTTTCCCTCATAAATCTGAAACTTTTTTCTTGTAGCTTTATAATATTCTTTCATTTATGTCATTTTTCTCGTAAATTTGCAACTTTTTCTTGTAAATTTGCAACTTTTCCCCATAAATTTGCATTTTTTTCTTGTAAATTTTCATTTTTTTTCTCAAAAATTTGCTAATTTCTTCTCATAGATTTCCCATTTTTCCTGCAGTTTTGCACACTTTTTTCCTCATAGATTTTAAACTTTTTTCTCAAAAATTTCCTGCTTCTTTCTTGTAAATTTTCAGTTTTTCTCCTATACATTTGCATCTGTTTTCTTAAAAATTTGCTACTTTTTTCTCTATAAATTTGCATTTCTTTTCAACAATTTGCTACTTTTTTCTTAAAAATATGCAACTTTTTTCTAAGAAATTTGCAACTTTTTACCTGTAATTTTTTCCAAAAAGTTTTCAACTTTTTTTTCTTGTAAATTTTCAGCTTTTTTTTCCATCTATCCATCCATCCATCTTCTACCATTTTTCCGGAGGTCCGGGTCGTGGAGGCAGCAGTTCAAGCAGAGAAGCCCAGACTTCCCTCTCCCCAGCCACCTGCTCCAGCTCTTCAGAGGGGATACCAAGGTGTTCCCAGACCAGCTGGGAGACATAGTCTCCCCAACGAGTCCTGGGTCTGCCCCGGGGTCTCCTCCCAGAGGGACGTGCCCAAAGCACCTCAAGTGGGAGGCGTCCAGGAGGCATCCTGATCAGATGCCCAAACCACCTCAACTGGCTCCTTTCAATGTGGAGGAGCAACAGTTCTACTCTGAGCCTCTCCCGGATGACTGAGCTCCTCACCCTATCTCTGAGGGTGAGTCCAGCAATCCTACGGAGAAAGCTCATTTCAGCCGCTTGTATCCTCAATCTCGTTCTTTCAGTCATTACCCAAAGCTCGTGACCATTGGTGAGGGTAGGAACGTAGATTGACTGGTAAATCGACAGCTTTGCCTTAGAGCTCAGCTCCCTCTTCACCACAACAGACCAGTGCAACATCCACATCACTGCAGATGCTGCTCCGATCCATCTGTCAATCTCTCGCTCCATTCTCCCCTCACTCGTGAATAAGACCCCAAGATACTTAAACTCCTCCACTTGGGGCAGGAGCCTGTCCCCAACCCAGAGAGGACAATCCACCTTTTTCCAGCTGAGGACCATGGACTCGGACTTGGAGGTGCTGCTTCTCATCCCAGCTGCTTCACACTCAGCGGCAAACCGTCCCAGTAAGATCTGTAGGTCATTGCTGTATGAAGCCAACAGGACAACATCATCTGCAAACAACAGAGATGAAATCCTGTGGTCACCGAGCATGACACCCTCCGTTCCCTGGCTACGCCTAGAAATCTTGTCCATAAAAATTGTGAACAGGATCGGTGACAAAGGGCAGCCCTGGCGGAGTCCAACTCTCACTGGGAATGAGTCTGATCGAGTGTTGGCAATACGAACCAAACTCTCACAACGGTTGTATAGAGACCGAATAGCTTGTAACAACAAGCCCGATACCCCATACTCCCAAAGCACCCCCCACAAAAAACCATGTGGGATGCAGTTGAATGCTTTCTCAAAGTCCACAAAACACATGTAAACTGGTTGGCCAAACTCCCATGAACCCTCGAGGATTCTCGAGAGGGTAAAGAGTTGATCCGATGTGCCACAGCCAGGACGAAAACTACATTGCTCCTCATGAATCCGAGGTTCGACCAACGGCCAGACTGTCCTCTCCAGTACCTTGGCATAGACCTTCCCAGGGAGGCTGAGGAGTGTGATCCCTCTAAAGTTGGAGCACACCCTGCGGTCCCCTTTTTTGAAGAGAGAAACCACCACCCCAGTTTGCCATACCAAAGGCAATGCCCCCGACCACGCAGTGTTGCAGAGGCGTGTCAACCATGACAGCCCTACAACATCCAGGGCCTTGAGGTACTCAGGACGAATCTTGTCCACCCCCGGGGCCCGGCTACCAAAGAGATTTTTAACCTCCTTGGCAACCTCAGCCCCTGTGATAGGCGAGTCGTCCCCCTCGTCCACAAGCCCTGCTTCCTCTGTGGAAGGCGTATCAGTGGGATTGAAGAGATCCTCGAAGTATTCTTTCCACCGCCCGACGATATCCCCATTTGAAGTCAACAGCACCCCATCCGCACCATATGCAGTGTGGACAGGGAGCTGCTTCCCCCCTCCTGAGCCGCCGGACAGTTTGCTACAATCTCTTCAAGGCCAACTGAAAGTCTTGTTCCATGGCTTCACTGAACTCCTCCCACACCCGAGATTTTTCTTCAGCAGCCACCCAAGCTGCACTCCGCTTGGCCTGCCAGTACACCTCAGCTGCTTCAGGAGTTCCACAAGCCAACCAAGCTTGATAGGACTCCTTCTTCAGCTTAATGGCCCCCCCTCACCACTGGTGTCCACCACTTGGTTCGGGGGTTGCCACCACGAGATGCCCTGACAACCTTGCAGCCGCAGCTCTAGGCAGCCGCTTCAACAATGGAGGTGGAGAACATGGACAATTCAGACTCTATGTCTCCAGACTCCCTCGGAATGTGGTTGAAGTTCATCCGGAGGTGGGAGTTGAAGGCCTCTCGGACAGGGGCCTCAGCCAGACGTTCCCAGCACACCCTCACTATACGTTTGGGTCTACCAGGTCTGAATGGCATCCTCCCCTGCCATCAGATCCAACTCACCACCAGGTGGTGATCAGTTGACAGCTCTGCACCTCTCTTTACCTGAGTGTCCAAGACATAAGGTCGCAGGTCTGATGACATGATAACAAAATCGATCATCAACCTGCGACCTAGGGTGTCCTGGTGCCATATGGACACCCTTATGCTTGAACATGGTGTTCGTTATGGACAAACTGTGGTTAGCACAGAAGTCCAGTAATAATAACTTTTTTTTTTTTAAAAATTTGCTAATTTCTTCTGATAAATTTGTCATTTATTCCTGTGAATTTGCACATTTTTTCCATAGATTTGAAACATTTTTCTCAAATTTAAAACTTTTTTCTTGAAAATTTTCACCTTTTCTCCTATAAATTTTCAACTTTTTTCTTAAAAATGTGCAGTTTTTTCACATAAATCTGCAACTTTTTTCTCAATAATTTGTGACTTTTGTCATAAATTTACATTTTTTTCCTTGTAAGTTTTTAAATTTTCTGTCTTAGATTTGCAACTTTAAAAAAAAAATTGTGACTTTTACCTCATAAATTTGCAAATTTTCTTAAAAATTTGGAACTTTTTGGGAACTTTTTCCCCATTGTTTTCCTGTAAATTTTCAAATTTTGTCTCAGAGAGTTGCAACTTTTTTCTCTAAAAGTTATGAGATTTTATCATAAATTGGCAACTTTTTTTCTTCTAAATTTGTAGCTTTTTACCCTCTAAGTCTGCATCTCTTTCTCATAAAATTACATTTTTCCCCTGTAAGTTTCAACATTTTTTTTCATAAATTTGACTTTTTTCTCATGAATGTGCAACTTTTTTCTTGTAATTTTTTTTCCCCATAAATCTGCAACTTCTAAAAAAATTAACATTTTTCTCATACATGTGACATTTTTCTTATAAATTTGCAATTTTTTTCTTGTAAATTTGCATCTTTTTTCCCATAAATCTGCAACTTTTTTCTTGTAAATTTGCAACTTTTTCACCATAAATCTGCAATGTTTTTCTCAAAGATTTGACTTTTTTCTCATAAATTTGCATTTTTTTTTTTTCTTTTCTCAAAAATTTGCTTATTTCTTCTCATAAAGTTGCCATTTTTCCTGCAGTTTTGCACATTTTTTTCCTCATAGAACTGAAACTTTTCTCAAAACTTTCCTGCTTATTTCTGGTAAATGTTCAGCTTTTAAATTTTCAACATTTTTCTTAAAAATTTTCAACTTTTTACCCATAAATTTGCAACTTTTTTTAAAAAAAAAATTTCAACTTTTTTTTCTTGTAAATTTTCAACTTTTTCTCCTCAAAAATTTGCTAGTTTCTTCTGATAAATTTGTCATTTATTCCTGAAATTTATTCCTAAATTTGACACTTTTTTCTTGTATATTTTCAGCTTTTTTCCTATAAATTTTCAACATTTCTCTTAAAAATTTGCAATTTTTTCACAATAATGTGCAACTTTTTTCCTCTTATACTTTGTGACTTTTTTTGGTCATAAATTAGTGGTTTTTTCCCTGTAAATTTTCATCTTTTTTGTCTCATATATTTGCGACTTTTAAAACATTTTTGTGACTTTTACCTCATAAATTTGCAAATTTTCTTAAAAATTTGGAACATTTTGGTAACCGTTTTCACATTGTTTTCCTGTAAAATTTCAAATTTTGTCTCAGAGTTGTAACTTTTTTCTCAACAAGTTAAGGCATTTTTTTATATAAATTTGCAACTTTTTTCTTTAAAATTTGTGACTTTTTCTCATGAATGTGCAGCTTTTTTCTTGTAAATTTGTATCTTTTTTCCCATAAATCTGAAACTTTTTTCTAAAAAAATTTGTGACTTTTTTCTCATAAATTTGCAAATTTTTTTTCTTGTAAATTTGCAGCTTTTTCCCTTAATTCTGCAGCTTTTTCCCATAAATCGGAAACCTTTTTCTTGTAAATTTGTAACTTTTTCCATAAATCTGCAGTTTTTTTCTTGCAAATTTGCAACTTTTCCCCATAAATCTACAACTTTTTTCTCAAAAATTTGTGATTTTTTTCTCATAAATTTGCTAATTTTTTTCTTGTAAATTGGCAACTTTTTCCCTTACATCGGCAGCTTTTCCCACATAAATCTGCATCTTTTTTCTCATAAATTTGCATTTTTTCCCTGTAAGTTTTTAACTTTTTTCTCATAAATTTGCAACTTTTTTCTTTACAATTTGCGACTTTTTACCACATGAATCTGCAATTTTTTTCTTGTGTATCTGGAACTTTTTCCGATTGTTTTCCTGCAAGTTTTCAGATTTTTTTTTTTAAATTGCAACTTTTTTAAAATTTGACTTTTTTCTCACAAATTTGCAATTTTTTCTGCAAAATGTTTACCTTTTTTCATATTTTTTCTGAACATAACCAAATAGTTTTAAGAATTATAGAAAAAACACCTGAATTTTCAAAATGAAAATCATGAAAATTTGCATATAACATGGGAACTTTTCATCACGTACGCTACCGTTCAAAAGTTTGGGGTCACCCAGACAATTATTTTGTGTTTTCCATGAAAAGTCACACTTATTTACCACCATGAGTTGTAAAATGAATAGAAAATATAGTCAAGACATTGACAAGGTTAGAAATAATGATTTGTATTTGAAATAATAATTTTTTCCTTCAAACTTTGCTTTCGTCAAAGAATCCTCCATTTGCAGCAATTACAGCATTGCAGACCTAACATGATTGCACAAGGGTTTTCTAATCATCCATTAGCCTTCTGACACAATGAGCAAACACATTGTACCATTAGAACACTGGAGTGATAGTTGCTGGAAATGGGCCTCTATACACCTATGTAGATATTGCACCAAAAACCAGACATTTGCAGCTAGAATAGTCATTTACCACATTAGCAATGTATAGAGTGTATTTCTGATTAGCTTAAAGTTATCTTCATTGAAAAAAAGGTGCTTTTCTTTCAAAAATAAGGAAATTTCTAAGTGACCCCAAACTTTTGAACGGTAGTGTATGTTTTTGCACATTTTTATCCCCCACGGGGTCGCCCAAAGGGGGATTATGTTCTGGGTCAATCCATCCGTCCGTCTTTCCCACTTTTGTGAAATCAACTCCTCCTACAGTTTTGGTCCGATTGTTTTGAAACTTGGTGCCATGGTTTAAGACACTGTGATGATGCTTATATTGTAATTTCACTCTCATTGGATGACCTTGAGGTCAAAGGTCAGAGGTCAGATTTTTGATAAATCTTCTAAACACAATAACGACTGAAAGAAATGATGTAGACTTTTCAAATTGATACAGGAATTGTATCTAATACGTCACTTGAACGACTTACAACCTCACCTAACTGGGTTTGGGATCAAGGGGTCAAAGTTAACGTTGCAGTTGCACTATGGTAAATGGTAAATGCTACATTTACTATTACTATAAAACGAGTAAAGCTAGGGCCACCAAACCTGGTACACAGGTTCACCTTGGAATCCTGACCTCTGACTCTGGCCTTGGGTTCAAAAGGTCAAAGGTCAAGGTTAACATTCCATTTGCACTATTACTATAAAATGAATAAAGCTAGGGCCACCAAACAGGTTCATCCTGTGACCCTGAAGTGTGACTATGGTTTTGGGATTGCAAGGTCAAAGGTCAACATCAAAACAGCTTATAAACTATATCTCAACAACAAAGAAAGCTAGGGTCACCAGACTTGCTACACAGGTTCACCTTGGGATCCTGCCCTACAGCTATGGGTTGTACAGTATACTTTGTTGTATATTTGTGGATGATGGGTTTATCATAATTTGGTTCTGCCACAGTAATTATATTGAAAGATTGAAAACTTCTGTCTATCAGTAAGTATTGAGATCGTCAAAGAAAATGGAGGCGGGGGATATTGCACTCGACTCAGAGTGCTCTTGTTCTGAAAGAAAATTGAAACCTAATCTACAAGTTTTAGATCCTAAACATAATCAGAAAGTGTTTATTATTTAAACTTTACCTGTTTTTATCAGTAGCTGTTCTTTTTCATGTCATTTCCATGTACATGTTTGACCTCTGCAGCATTTTTACCACATTTGCTTTTCAAATCCTTGGAACGTCTCCTTTGAATGTTCCGCCACGTTGGAAGTGGTTGTATCTCATGGAGACCGTGCAAATGTTTCCTGCTCAGGAATTTTGGGACACACACAGTTTGTTGTGCAATTATAGAACTAGAGTCTATGTACCAGGTCCCTGTGACTAGAGAGGAAGTCCTCCAGTGGAGTTAATTATTCAGGCCTTTGTATTTTGTAGCTGATGTGTTTTTTATTCATTTTATTCACGTTGAATCCTGCAGGGAGAACGAACACTTGGAAGCTTGGAAACTCGATGAGTTTAAACCCTAATGAACATGTGACCCTTTTAAACACCAAATCCTGTTTTCAAGGGTGGAAACATGCTTGCAAATTTATGACAAAAAAGATGCAGTTTTTGAGAAAAAAAATGCATCTATACAAGAAAAAAGTTCTGAATTTATGACAAAAATTAACAGGAAAAAAATTGAAAATTTAATGGGAAAAAATTTAAAATTCATTACAAAAACGATAGAATTTTTTTGAGGAAAAAATTGCAAATCTACAAGAAAAAAGTGTCAGGAACCGAGCTGGCTTGGTTTCCCCAGCTCGGTCCTGCCCTCTCTGTGGGTCTAGGTGCTGCAGCTTATGTGTATGTAATGTATTTCTGTCTGTTTTCCGTATCCATAGCCGCTGTCGGACTGGCAGCTGTTAGACAGCCCCTGTGACCTATTTTCTGTGAGCGCTGCTGACAGTCTGCCGGTTCGGCCACACCCCCTCTGTCTTTCTCTTTACCATCAGCTGTTCCCAGCCCCGTTAATTATCTTTCCTGGTCTTCGCCCAGGTGCTCCTCATTTACCATAACCAGCAGTGCGTGTACTTAAGTGCCTTTTGCCAGTCACGCACTGCTGGGTCTTTGTCTGACTGATTGTCTGCCTGCTTGTGCACGTCAGTGAACTGCCAGCTCCTACGGCGTGCATCCACTCCGCGCTGCCCGTGGTTCTTCTGCATCCCTCTAGCGATTCCGGCTGTGGGACGCCAGCATGGATACACGCATCATCGTATGCGTTTGCGGGGCGATGCCGGCCCCCGAACATCCACTGTAAGTGTTTTGTCAAATCCTTTTGTAAGTCTTCATGTTAATAAATGTGTGTGGTGGAACCCAGCACATAAATCCTTATTATTTCACCCCTCGTCGTGCGTATTGGAAAAGCGCACGGGAGGGTTCATGACAGAAAGACCCAGCCAAAAAGGAGGGTTTAGTGGCTTCACCCACACAACCGTTTTTTGGAGTTGGCCATGAAATCGGCACCAAGAAGGTATCCGTTGAGCTTGGGATGGGAGTGCTGCCGAGCATTAATGGACATCGACGGGTTCATCTCATCGACCAGCGGCTATTCTGCCCTGAATGGACATTCTCTGGTACGTAGATCCGGCGGAGGCAGAGGTCCGGCGGTGCCCTCGGCATGCCAAGGGAATGGAGAGGATTACCCGGTTGGCAGCGCTGTGGCGTGGGTGCTGCGAAAGGGCGAGGAAGTCCCCTCAGAAGACCGAGCTCGCGTCGAGGAGGAAGCACTCCCGGGCCTCCATTCCTCCTGTTTCCCACCAGAGCGAGATGCCCGCTTCCATTCCAGCTCACCCAGCTCCAGCACCCAGCTCTCGCCGTCATCCCACAAGGAAACACCGGGAGAGGCCCTCCTCGTCTTCGCCAGCCATCATCTCTTCCGCCGTCGAGAGGTCTTCCAGGGTTGCCCCGGCTACGGCCACCATCAGGTCATCAGAGCCGGCTCCTCAACTATCCTGTGAAGGAGCCAAAACAGCCAGTGACACGGCGGGAGACGACGGCCAACTGCCTGCAGCTGTCAACATCAAGCACCGGGAGAACAGGCAAGTGTTTTTTCATTTAATTCGATGTAATAATGATAAACATTGTCTGCCTCCCAGAAGAGAGGCCCAGCAGTCCACTGGGCTCTCTCCTTCAGCTGCGGAGGTAAACCCTTCTCTTGTCCTTTCCGTGTCTCCCCCTTCGATCCTCGAGTGCGAGCAGAGTCACTGGACAGAGGAGGAGCTGGGGGCCCCGGAGGATTCCACTCCGGAGCCAGCACGGAGCTGGCCCCCTGCAGCCATGCCGGAGGAGTCATCGACATTGGGTCTAGCTTCTCCGTCATCGTTAGAAAGGACCGGTATGGCCGTGGACATGGAGAGGGGTGACTGCCAGTCAGCTGCAGCTGCGAACATCACACACCGGGATGACAGGCAAAGGCCGTTTCATCTAATTGAACTTAATTATTTAAAACCTTGTCTGTCTCCCGAGGGAGAGGCTCAGTTCCAGCAGTACACTGAGTCCTCTCCTCCAGCTGCTGACACTGACCTTTCTTCTATTCCCTCCGTGTCTCCTCCTGTTCTTCCTGAGTGCCAGTTGGTCTTAAAACCGAGCCGCCAGATGGTGGAGGAGTTTGGGGCCCTGGATGATCCTGCCCAGGTGCCCGCACGGAGGTGCCTTCCTGCAGCCACGCCGGTGGAACCCCCAGTGTTGGAGCTGCTGCAGGAATTGAAAGAGACTGCAGTAATCATCTCGCCAGCTGCGGAGGTGACGGCAGCGGAGTGGGAGCCAGAGCTGGACCTCCTGGAGGACGGGCCCGGGACCACATCACCAGGATCGACGAAGTCCTGGACGGCGGTGGAGCTTGAGCTCAGGCAAGTGTTCTCTCTAGTGTTTCTAATGTCAATTTTGGAGAGGGCTTGTCTGGCTCCAGGTGAGGAGAGTCAGGCGCAGCATGCAGGTGTGTCTGAACTCCCTTTGCAGGGTTTCTCTGCTGCCGGCGACCCTAACCACTCTGTTTCTTCTCCCCTTCCTGAGAGTCCTTCTAGCGTCACTGGAGAAGAACCACCATCTCCGAGGATCTCCACCGGTTCAAGGGTCTCCACCGCTGCCCGACAACGTCGTGGGTCCAGCTCCTCTGCTGCCTAAGGCCGTTGTGTGGGTCCCTCCACAGGCTGTTCCGACGTGGGTGCAGCGTCCTGGACTGGGCCTGTCGTGAGGGCTGTGCCCCAAGGTTAACCCAGTGTGGATGCTGCGCTCCTGCTTGGGCCCATCATGGGCACCCCGCCTCAGTGCGGGGTCCACCGAGGGTGCAGCGTTGGCCCAGTCAGGGTGCGGCGTTGGCCCAGCCGGGGTCTGCCGCGGGTTCGGCGTTGGCACAGCTGGGATCCGCCGCGGGTGAGGCATTGGCCTGGCCAGGGTCTGCCGCGGGTGCGGCTGTGTCCCAGGCCGAGATCGTCAAGGGTGCTGCCGGTCAGCCTGAGGACGCCAGGGTCATTACTCCTCAGCATGACACCGGTGTGGTCCCCTTTTCCTCCCAGCCTGACACCGTGGGGGTCCCCTCCCTACGGTCCGGTCACCCACCAGTGAGCCTCCCAGTGGGCAGGCCGCCTCCTTCTCCACCCCCCCCTCCCCCAGTCCTGGTGGTGTTACAACATTGGCCGACCGCCGAAGAGACTTAAGTCTCTGGGCCAGATGGCCTGTATTTCCCGGCAGGCCGCCGGACTCTGTTCACCGGACTGCCTGCTGGGCCTGGGACTCTGGGTGGCCTCCTGAGCCTCTTTTTCTTTGGACTTGGGGGGAGGGTAATTTTGGGCCCTGGGCAAGGTATTGTGTTCCCCTCTTTCCTGTTCCCCCTACCTCCCACTCTGGTTTGTGTTGTTTGCTCCTGTTGGGGGGGAGGGGTCCTTGGGATGTTACCTTGGGTGTCTGGGTATCCACCCCTTAAGAGGGGGGATCTGTCAGGAACCGAGCCGGCTTGGTTTCCCCGGCTCAGCCCCGCCCTCTCTGTGGGTCTAGGTGCTGCAGCTTATGTGTATGTGATGTATTGCTGTCTGTATTCTGTATCCATAGCCACTGTCGAACTGGCAGCTGTTAGACAGCTCCTGTGACCTATATTCTGTGAGCACTGCTGACAGTCTGCCGGTTTGGCCACGCCCTCTCTCTTTCTCTTTACCATCAGCTGTTCCCAGCCCCATTAATTATCTTTCCTGGTCTTCGCCCAGGTGCTCCTCATTTACCATAACCAGCAGTGCGTGTACTTAAGTGCCTTTTGCCAGTCACGCACTGCTGGGTCTTTGTTTAACTGATCGTCTGCCTGCTTGTGCGCATCAGTGAATTGTCAGCTCCTACGGCGTGTATCCACTCCACGCAGCCCGTGGTTCTTCTGCGTCCCTCTAACAATTCCGGCTGTGGGACGCCAGCGTGGATACACGCCTCATCTTATGCGTTCGTGGGGCAATGCCGGCCCCCGAACATCCACTGTAAGTGTTTTGTCAAACCCTTTTGTAAGTCTTTATGTTAATAAATGTGTGTGGTGGAACCCAGCACATAAATCCTTGTTATTTCACATTGGAAAAGCGCATGGGAGGGTTCATGACAAAAAGTTGCAAATTTATGAGAAAAAGTTGCAGACTAACAGGAAAAAAGTTGCAAATTTACTGGAAAAAAAATTGCAAATTTATGACAAAAAAGATGCAATTTTTTAAAAGAACTGCAAATCTTCAAGAAAAAAGCTGCAAATTTATGACAAAAGTTGCAAGTTGACAGCAAAAAAGTTGCAGGAAAAATTTGAAAATTTATTGGAAAGAGTTGCAAATTTATCACATCAAAATATGCTAAATTTGAAGGAAAAAATGCACATCAGCAAGAAAAAAGTTCTAAATTAACAGGAAAAAAGTTGAAAACTTACTGGGAAAAAATTGCAAATTTATGACAAAAAAGATGCAATTTTTGAGAAAAAAAAAGCAAATCTACAAGAAAAAAGTTGCAAATTTAAGATTCAAAGATTTTTTTTGTCAATACTACTGTACGTACAGGACATACGGGAGCGAATTGAAATGGTGTTTCTCTCTCTCTTCAGTGGTGTGCGCAATATAAAAAAAAGAAAAAGGAGTAAGGCCGGATAAACAACAACAGCAGTCTATGTACAGTAATGCTACCCGTAGTGCAAGTAGCAACAAAAGATAGACCCAGACATCCCATAGTGCAAATAAAGATAAATGATGAAACCCAGCAATCCTATGTACAGAAAAGTAGAGCAGTAATACTCGTAGTGTGGGGGAATAAAATCAGGCGAGATGTGACGAGCTGGAAGGTTGCAGAGTTTTATTTTCCTCCAACATAATGAGACGCACTTTGTAGCTCTTGGCTCTACTGTGCTGCTGAGACATGTCACACAAGCTCTTTTATGCAGTGATACAGAAAGAGAGAATGCATGCCACATTAGCATAACAGTCAATACATATGATTAGCATGACATTGGTTGGCTCGAGGACACATGCATACAGTCCCGTCTGACTGCCTCATGTGCCTCTTTGTCCGTCTGTGCGTTGTCCTCTGTATGCTAATTGTCTTCCGTTTCCTCCAGCCCTGCTGAGTGTGAATAAGAGTCAATCTGCAGTGTGCTGGGTCACCACAGTAGTGTCAAGTTTGATGTGGTAGTGTAGGTGCAGACAGTGACAGGTTGGCCTGATGAACAAAGCTGTTTAGCAATCCTGTGGAGCGGCCCCGGAGGCTCTGGTACCTTTTCCCCGAGGGTAGGGGGCTGAAGAGGAAGTGTGAGGGGTGGGAGGTGTCGCCTGCAATGTTGATGGCTCTGCGGGTGAGGTGGGTAAGGTAGGTGTCTGAGAGGGGGGCAGAGGGGCACCGATGATCTTGCTAGCTGCTTTCACTGAGCATTGTAATGTCTTCCAGCAGGAGGCGATGCAGCTTCCATACCACACCGTGATGCAGCTGGTGAGGATGCTCTCATGCTTGCCCCGGTAGAAAGAGCACATGATGGGGGGTGGGACTCGTGCTCTCTTCAGTTTGCAGAGGAAATGGAGGCAAGTTTGAGCCTTCTTGGCCAGTGATGTGGTGATGTTGGACCAGGAGAGGTCCTCAGAGATGTGCACTCCCAGGAACTTGGTGCTGCTTACCCTCTCCACAGCTGCACCATCGATGATCGGAGGGGGGTGCTGTGTGTGTCCCCTCCTGAAGTCAACCACAGTCTCCTTGGTTTTTCTCACATTCAGGAAGAGGTTATTCTCTTTGCACCACTGGACCAGTTGGCTCACCTCATTTCTGTAGTTGGCCTCCTCGTTGTTGGTGATGAGGCCCACCACCGCCGTGTCATCCGCAAACTTGATGAAGTGGTTGGTGTTGTAGGCTGGTACACAGTCATGGGTCAACAGGGTGAAGGGCAGCAGGCTGAGCATGCACCCTTGTGGGGCCCCTGTGCTCAGTGTGATGGTCCTGGAGGTGTTGCTGCCAACCTACACATTCTGTGGCCTCCCTGTGAGGAAGTCCAGCACCCAGTTACAGAGAGAGGTTTTGAGTCCCAAATATCTGAGTTTTTGTGTCAGGTGCTGGGGGATGATTGTGTTGAATGCTGAATTGAAGTCCAGGAACAGCATTTGCATGTAGGAGTTCTTTGAGTCCAGGTGGGTGAGGGCTGGATGGAGAGCAGCAGCGATGGCATCTTCTGTGGATCTGTTTGGCCTGTATGCAAACTGAGATGGGTTGTGGGAGGGAGGCAGAGTGGACCTGATGTTCTGCATGACCAGCTGCTTGAAGCACTTCATTATGATGGAGGTCAGAGCTACGGGCCGGTAATCATTGTAGCTGGATGGGACGGGCTTCTTTGGGACTGGTATTATGGTGGCAGTTTTGAAACATGTGGGGACAACAGCTTGAGTCAGGGAGATGTTGAAGATGTCGGCCAGGGCATTCTTGAGCTCCTCTGCACTGTCCTCCAGGACGCGAGTCAATATGTTGTCTGGTCCAGCTGCCTTGTGCGGGTTGATCCTGCAGAGGGTCCACTTCGTGCTAGCTGGATCCAGACTCATGGCCTGCTCATCTGGAGGAGGAATGGTCTTTTGTGCTGATGTGCTGTTTTCAGCTTCAAAGCAGCTGAAGAAGTCATTTAGGTTGTTGAGCAGTGTGATGTCGCTCGCACTAATCTGAGGTGGAGGTTTGTAGTTGGTGAACGTCTGTATGCCACGCCAGAGGGAACGTGCATCTCTGGCGTTGCTGAAGTGGCCGGATATTTTCTTGCTGTACTGTTGTTTTGCCACCTTGATACCACGGGACAGGTTGGCCCTAGCTGTTGTTAGTCCTGCAGTGTCGCCGGCCCTGAAGGCTGCGTCCCAAGCCTTCAGGAGCCTACGGACCGCTGCTGTCATTCATGGCTTTTAGTTGGCACGAATAGTGATGGTTCTGCAGTGAGTGACATCATCAATGCATTTAGCTATGTATGCTACAACAACCTCAGGGTGCTTCCCTAGGTTTGTGTGTCCATTGTGAGTGGCTGCGTGCTTTGAAAGTGTCCCAGTCTGTAGCGCTGAAGCAGTCTTTCAGAGCATCAGAGGCCCCCTCTGGCCACACTCATACTTGCTTTATTGTTGTTCTGACTGTTTTTACTCTGGCTTTGTATGCCGGCCTTAACAGGATGGTGATGTGATCAGAGAGACCCAGGTGTGTGTGTGTGTGTGTGGGGGGGGGGGGGGGGGGGCTGTGTATGCTTTCTTGTGAGGTGTGTACACCAGGTCCAGCAAATTGTCTCCTCTTGTTGGAAAGTCTACATGTCGGTGTAGGTTTGGTAGAAGGGCCTTTAAATCTGCATGGTTGAAGTCTCCTGCTGTGATGAGGAATCTGTCTGGATGCGTTGTTTGTGTCTCACTGATGGCAATGGGCGGGGCATACATGGCAACTAGTAGGACAGGTGATAATTCTCTCGGAATGTAAAAGGGTCGGCACTTGGTGATCATAAACTCCACCAATGGAGAGCAGTGTTTATGCACAACAGTCACATCACGGCACCAAGCGTCACTGATGTAGACACAGACTCCTCTGCCTCACGTTTTCCCTCCTTCCTTGAACGCTGTCTACACAGTGGCATGTTAACCCTGCTAACTGAATGGCAGGGTCCGGTATATTGTCATTTAACCACGTTTCCGTAAAGACAAAAACACAGCAGTTCCGTGCATCGAGTTGCATAGATCTCAGTAGCTGTATATGATCTAGTTTGTTGTCTAGTGAGGGTATGTTGGCCAGAATGAGGGAAGGAATCGAGAGTCTGTATGGGGTAGCGGTTCGCTTCGTTCAGATGCCTCCACGTTTACCTCTCTTTTGTCACCGCTCACACCGTCTACGGCGTCTCCATTTGGGATGAGACACAGCAGTCGAGTCCAGGGGTGTGGAGGTCTGGTGGAGAAGACCTAGACCACGGAGTTCCTCTATAACGTTCTGATCCAGGACGTAATGTTTGGACATATTCCTTATGTCCAGAAGGCTGTGGCGACTGTAGCTTGTGCACAGCATCATATACGTACATTAAGCACATGAATAAATGCTTAGGCATAATTTAAACAACAGTAAATGGCACAAAAACATGAACAGAGAAGGGAGGCCGCTGTGTGTTCATGCGCCACCTAGGCACTGGAAAAAATTGTAAATTTATGACAAAAAAGATGCAGTTTTTTGAGAATTGCAAATCTACAAGAAAAAAGCTGCAAATTTATGAGAAAAAAGATGCAAATGAGCAGAAAAAATTTGAAAATTTATTGGAAAAAATTGCATATTTATGACAAAAAATATGCAATTTTTTGAGGGACAAAAATACACATCAACAAGAAAAAGGTACCAAATTAACAGGAAAAAAGTTGAAAATTTACTTGGAAAAAAATTGCAAATTTATGACAAATAAGAGGCTTTTTTTTTTTAGAAAAAATTGCAAATCTACAAGAAAAAAGCTGCAAATTTATGAGCAAAAAGTTGCAAATTTGCAGGAAAAATATAGCAAATTTATGACGAGAAAGTTGAAAATTTAGTTTTTTTGATTGCATTTCTGCTGAGAATCAGTGGTTCAAATATACTGAATCTCTTTCAGTTCTCCCCTGATTTACACCTATGAATAAGTATGAGGATGGGTGGATGACAAGTTAATAAGGGGGATGATTTTGGGTCATTTTGCTATCACGTGAGGAGGATATGATGCCTGTAATACAGCATGTTGGCTACAAGTTCAAACTCAGGAGGAGCTGTGGATGGAGAAATTAGCTGTCTGACTTCAGAGTATCATCAGAAGGTCGTTTTTGTGTGCCTCTCCCTGAGTTTCTGTATTTGTGATGTGTGCAGGAGGTGGGCTGCGATCGGCAGCTGAGCAGCAGTGCCAGGGAAGATAACTGCGGCGTCTGCAGCGGCGACGGCTCCACCTGCCGTCTGGTACGAGGGCAGGTCCTCCCGCACCTCACACCCGAGCAACGTAAGTGTCAGAACAGCAACTGATGTGAAGTGCATCGCACTGCAGACGAAGGTTTGGCCTTACACTCGGCTTCTTTTGACGGGGTAAATGAACACAGAGGTGGCGAGAGGAGAGCGCATCAGAGCCAAGCTGGCTGCAGAGGGCTCCCTACTCTCACTACAGATCACAATTTCGACTGCAAAAAAAAAAAGTTGCATATTAATAGAAAAAGATTTGCAAATTTATGAGAAAAGTTACAAATCTGAGAAAAAGCTACAAATAAATCAGAAAAAAAGTTGCAAATTTGCAGCAAAAAATTGCACATTTATGAGAAAAAAACTGCAACTTTACAGAAAAAAATTAGCAAATTTATTAGAAAAAAATATGCAAATCTAGGAGAACAATGTTAGAAATTTATGAGAATCAAGTTACAAATTTATGAGGAAAAAAGTTGTAAATTTATGAGGAAAAAGTTGCAAATTCACAGCAAAAAGTTCCATATTTATGAGAATAAAGTTGCAAATTCACAGCAAAAAAGTTGCAAATGTATGAGAATAAAGTTGGAAATTTACAGAAAAAAGTTGCAAATTTATGAGAAAAAAGATGCAAATCTAGGAGAAAAATGTTAGAAATTTATGAGAATCAAGTTACAAATTTGTGAGGAAAAAAGTTGTAAATTCATGAGGAAAAAGTTGCAAATTCACAGCAAAAAGTTGCAAATTTATGAGAATAAAGTTGCAAATTCACAGCAAAAAAGTTGCAAATGTATGAGAATAAAGTTGCAAATTTATGAGAAAAGATGCAAATCTGGAAGGAAAAAGTTAGAAATTTATGAGAATAAAGTTGCAAATTTATGCGTGAAACACTGCAAATTTTCAGGAAAAATGTGCAAATTTATGAGAAAAAAGATGCAAATTTACAGCAAAAAAGTTGCAAATTTGTGAAAAAAGTTATAAATTTATGAGAAAAAATTTCAAATTTACAGGGAAAAAAAAGTTGCAAATTTATGAGAAAAATGTGAAAATTTATGTGAATAAAATAGCAAATTTACAAAAAAATCCCATAGCAATTTTATGAGCAAAAAGTTGCAAACATAGGAGAAAAATTGCAAATTTACACCCGCAGACATCATGGTCCACGGAGACTCCTGCTAGACCTCGTCTGTCAGCCTGTCCACCACCATGGCAAACTAGAAGGGGCTCTGAACTGATCTCTGATGTAATCCCACCCCCACTCCTGCAGCACACGTCACCACTGTCTCACCGGCCTCACACATGTCCTGCGCCACCCTCACATACTTCTCTGCCACTCCTGACTTCCTCACACAGTACTACACTTCCTGTCTTGGCACCCTATCATAAAGCTTCCTCTAGATCTGACCGCTAGACAGTTACAATAAGCTGCTAAAAGATGTGAATGCCAAAAAATGACATGAACGCCAAACGAAGCAGGATCCTCTGACTTTCACTGGATAACATCTGGCCAGTCTGAACGTCCGTCCCTGTTCTGCTGGCCCACCCTCTTCTTGCTGCCTCTGTGTTCATTTATCATGGTCGGACTATTAAAACGCCATCTGGCTGCACCGGTCCGCCCACTGGCAGATGGAGCTGCACCAATCCCGCATCAATAACTGTTTACTTTTTTCTTATTAAAAAGAAACACTTGGTGTTTTCAAACGGCGTAAAAAGAAACGCTCCAGAAGCACAGGAGCAAAGCAGCAGAAAAAGTGATGAGTTTTAATCAGTTTGTCCTAAATCAAGAGTAGCAGCAGAAGCGGCGGCCGCAGTTCAGCTTCTGTCCTTAGTTTTTTCTCTCATTTGTCTTTTTCTTTATCTTCTTCTTCATCAGCATCTTTGTCTTCTTGTTCATCTTCTTCGCCTGCGACTCGACGGTCATCTTTGTCTTTTTCTTCCTCCTTCTTATTGTTTGTTTACATCGTTGCTGTCAGGAATAAATGACGAGTCTTAGAAAAGTTTAAAGCGATTGTCTGTTCTTTATTGTGGAGAGTGCGCTGAAGCGTCAGTAACAGCAAGTCTTTTTATATGAACAATGACGTCATATTTTTACAATAATTTTCTATCAGTCGTCACCTTCCATTCTTTCCATTTTTCATTATCTGCTCTTTTATTATAATTCACTTAAACTAAGATTTACTGGACAGTTATTGTCAGTAGGTGATTTGTTATTTTTGAACAAGGGGGATGGGTGGGTATTCACCAATTCAGCATGAGGTACAAATACATAAATGTAAATTAGGTACAAATTTGCACAAATAAAGGTGCAAAAGTGTGATAGAAGATGCCAATTTTAAAAAAAAAAAATTAAAAAGTTGTAAATTCTAATTTAATTACATAGAATAAAAAAATTATCCAGCGTCCAAATGAACGTTCAAATTTACAAGAAAAAAAGTGGAAAATTTATAGCAAAAAATGATGCAAATTTACAAGAAAATAGTTGCAACTTTACAAAGAACAAGTTGTCGATTGAGGAGAAAACACTAGAAAATTTAAAAGAAAAAATGTGAAACTTTACAAGAAAAAGTGGCAGTTTTGTAACAAAGTTACACATTTATGAAAAAGTTGCAAATTTACAAGAAAAAAGTAGCAAATTTAAAAGAACAAATTTGAAAATTTACAAAAAAGTTGTAAATTTATTGGAAAACATTTGCAAATTTACATGAAAAAAGTTGCAAATTTATATGAAAACAAGTTGCAAATTTCCAGGAAAAAAGTTGCAAATTTCATAGGAAAAGTTACAGTTTTATGAGAAAAAGTTGTACATTAATGAATAAAAGTTGGAAATTTACAAGAAAAATGTGCAAATTTATGAGAAAAAAGTTGCAAATTTGTGAGAAAATAGCAAATTTAAAATAAGAAAATCTGAAAATTTACAGGAAAAAAGTTGCAAATTTATGAGAAAAAAGTTGGAAATTTACCATCATGTGTGGCCCTCTGGGGCAGATACTGTAGGACTCACACGCAGGGCGATCATTTAACATAATTTATTATAGAACACAAAATAAACAGGAGTTGCAGAGGCGTGGAGAGTGGCGATGAATGACGGAGAACGCCGTACTGAGGGTATGGCGGGAGCAGTATATACTGTATAAGGCAAGGGCTGATGAACAACATGAGGAACAGCCATGAATGATTAACAACAAAGGACCAATAAACAAAGGAGCAGAACAAACAGAGCGCTGTCACCACCTAAACACGAAAGGAAGAGCAGGACAGGATAATGGAAATCATAATAATGCAAAGCATAACATAACTAAGAGTGAATATAACTGTGGTTATTTAGCGAATGCAAAGTCCTTAAGCCAAGCAGTTGCCTCCTGGTTTGCTGTATGGAGGGTGTGTAATCCTCCTTCCAGTCTTTGGAGCGGGCAAGCCTCTATGATGTGTTCCATTGTTTGCTCCTCTCCACATGCGCACAGTGGGCTAGGGCTACTGCCCCATCTGTAAAGGCTGGCCAAGCAGGGGCCATGTCCAGTCCTGAAGCGATTGAGTGTAGACCACTGTCTCCTTGGGAGGTTGGTGCCCGGGACCTGTTGGTTGGGGTTTATCACCAGCTGTTTGTTTGGGACCTTCTTGGTCTCTCATTCCTCTTGCCAAGCTGTCTGGATGGTAAAGTCAGCTGGGGGAGGGTTTTTCCAAATCGGCCGTCTGGATGAAAGTCGGGCAGTGGGTGGAGTGTAGATATCTGCATGGATTGGTAAGTGAGGAGAATCTTTAACTTTTTGGAGCATCCTTTGAGTTAATGCTGCTCGCCGGATGTGTGGAGGGGCTATGTTTGACAGTACAGAGAGCCAGGGGAGTGGTGTTGAGCGGATTGTTCCAGTTATAGTTCTCATGGTTGTGTTGAGCTGGGTGTCTACATGGTGTGTGTAAGATGACCTGGACCAGACAGGGGCACAATATTCTGCTACAGAGTATGAAAGGGCCAGTGCTGAGGTGCGCAGGGTGGAGACTGCCGCCCCCCATTTTGCACCAGCGAGCTTGCAGAGCAGGTTGTTTCGTACCTTCACCTTAGCAGCCGTCCCCTTTAGATGTTCCTTGAAGGATAAGGTCCTATCAAGGGTCACTCCAAGATAAGTTGGATTTGGGGCATGCTTAAGCTTGAGTCCGCTCAGGTGGATGTTTAGTTCTCTGGCAGCTTTTGCATTGTGGAGATGGAATACACTGGAGACGGTTTTTGCTGGGCTTGGTTTTAGGCGCCAGATTTTGCAGAACTGGTCCAGTTTGGCAAGATCTTCCGTGAGCACCCGTTCCAGTGGTTCAAAGTCTGGTGCTTGGAATGCCAAACAGATGTCGTCTGCATAGGTGAATTTGCGGGATTTTGTAGTAGGCAGGTCGTTTATGTAGAGGTTGAACAGAGTTGGAGCTAGAACTGAGCCTTGTGGGAGTCCGTTTTTCTGCATTCTCCATGCACTTGTCTTCTGACTGAGGTGGACTCTGAACCTTCGGTTGGTCAGCAGGGTTTTTATAATTGCTGTTGCCCAAGCAGGGATCGCCTTTATAAGTTTCAGGAGGAGGCCTTTGTGCCAGACCGTATCATAGGCGGCTGTAAGGTCGAGAAACACAGCCCCTGTCTTCAGTCTGCTCTCGAAGCCATTTTCGATGAAGGTGGTTAGGGCCAGTACTTGTTCTCCTGTACTGCGGTCCTTGCGGAAACCTGCTTGATCCACACTTAGAATATCCTCTACCTCTGGGGAAATGCGTTGCAGAATTAGGCGCTCCATGATTTTGTAAGGAACGCTGAGTAGGGAGATTGGGCGGTAGCTTGCTGGTAATTTGTGGTCTTTGCCAGGTTTTGGGATGGCAATGACCTTTGCTGTCCGCCATTTCTTTGGGATCGAGTTTGTTTGTGTGATCCTTGTGTAGAATTGTGTCAACCAGGTTAGGGCTCGGGGGCCAAGATTTTTCATGAATTCTGGGAAGGCAATGGATCAGCGTTCTCGTCGCACCCTCCGCCAGTACCCGGGCTCGCCTGGGGAAGCTAATGATCCTACCAGCAGACTAAATTCGAAGAGACGACGCCTCTGTGCCAAGTCAAAGAAGAATCCTAGTCACAGTCCTAAAGCCGAAAGCAAACAGCCCCAAGAGCACTTTGTGGTAGGATCGGCCCTTCGCATATTACAACTAAACGTTGAAGGCCTATCTGCAGCCAAGCGAAGCCTTATCGAAGTCCTCGCCTTCCAACATTCGATTGATGTAATCTGCCTCCAAGAGACTCATATTGGCACAGAGGAAGCTGGCCGCTTCACCATCAAAGGCTTTGACCTCCTGTGCTATGTTCTACATGCTAAACATGGACGTGCCACCTATGTGCGTTCTGACATAGTTGAAGCAAATCACCTGATAACAACACATTTCTCAGACACCATAATCATTGGTGGCTTCCATATTGTCAATGTGTACAAGCCCCCTAATGCCAACTGGGATCTGCAGGTCTTACCCACCCTACCCCACCCTGCCATCTATGTGGGGGACTTTAACAGCCATCACCCTGACTGGGGGTACCCAGCAGTGGACAGTGATGGGAAGGCACTTTCAGACTGGGCATCCAGAAATGACCTCGCTTTGATATACGACCCCAAACAAAGAGGAACCTTCCACTCTGCTAGGTGGAAGAAGGACTATTCTCCTGACCTGTGTTGGGTCAGCTCTTTGAATGGGGAGCCATATCCTACACAGATCCTCATTCTTGATGATTTTCCACACAGCCAACACCGGCCCCTGCTTGTACACATTGGCCTACAACTTCCAGTCATATACAGCCCAAGGAAGATGCGCTGGAACTTCCGCAAAGCCAACTGGAAGAAATTCAGTGAAACTCTGGACCGGAGCGTTGTTACCATCCCACTCCACACCATCACTGTAGATGAAGCATACAACCGCTTCTGCAGCGCAATCTTCAAGGCTGCCCATACTGCAATCCCACGAGGCTACCGACCCCTCTATGTCCCATGTTTGGACGGAGAAAGTGCTGCCCTCCTACAATCCTATCAAACATCAGGGGACCCAGAGATAGCAGACCATCTCATTGAATCGCTAAATACAGCTCGGCGAAAGAAATGGGAGGAGACAGTTGCTGACCGGAGCTTTACCCACTCTAGCAGGAAATGTTGGAGCCTCATCCGTCGCCTAGGAGCTGCACAGAAGCCCCCTAGCCAAAGCCGAGCATCCGTCACACCCAACCAAGTTGCATCCCACCTACTGACTATCGCCAAAGCACCCCAAGACAAAGACACCAAAAGAGCAGTTACAACTGAGCTAAAAAAACACCAAAAAATGCCTGTAGAGGAAACGAACCCTGAACCCTTTGAGGCTGCTGAACTGGAGAAAGTCCTACAGAGCCTGAAATGTGGAAAGGCAGCAGGATAACTGTGGTGAGAATGAGAATACCAATGTCATGCTCTACCCTCCGGGCAGATGACTGTTTACAAGCAGGACTCATGATGCAGGCAGGAGTACAGTGCGACAAATAGTAATTTATTAACAAAAACACAAAGGAGCAAATAAATGGCTGCATGGGGGCAGAAAACAACTCAAGTGATAACTAAGCAAAACTAAACTTACAAGCTCACAAGGAAAATACAGGAAAAACACTGGGAGAACTTGACAGAAACACCACAATGACGCCAGACAGAGCAAAAGTACAAACTCATATAAATAGGGAGACTAATCGTCACAACACAGAACAGATGGGTACACTCAAGGGCAGCAGGGAAGTGATTACAGGTGAGGAACACAGGATGGGTGGAGCTGCACACACAGACACCAACAGGGAATGCACATGATGGTGACACAAAAACATGTAGAGCAAAATGCAGGAGTAACACAGAAAGGGCAGTGGCTACAAATACGGGAAACATTAGGCTGGAACAATAGTTAAACAGATATGCACACAGACCCAGGACCAGACAAGGGATGAACACAGAAGACAAAGAGAGGGAACTCAGGGAAACAGAAAAATAATAAATGAACATAAAGTGTGGGCTTGATCCCAAGCTCAAGCCCAAACCATGACAACCAATAATGAATGACTTTTAAGGAAGATGTACAGCTCCTGACCAGATAGAGTGAAGTACGTGGCGGTAATGCACCTGTAAGCTGGTTGCCAACCGCCAATCACATCTAAAAGAAGAAAGAAGACAACCAATCACTCTATAAATTTAAGAAATCTCTGTTTGTGTGTCTGTCTATAATAATAATAATAATAATAATAATACTGGGTGTGCCGCAAGGCAGCGGAGGTTTGAAATCAGGGTTTACCTTTCCCTAGATGGGCTACCTTCCCAGGTTGACGAGCCACCATCTACCCGAAGCATCTGGTTTTAAGGCGCCAGAGATCCGCCCTCGCCCCTTCTCCTATTAGTAAAAGCAGTTCCGCCGGGCTTAGAGACTAAACCACACGGGCAGGCTAGGAGTTGGACTTAGTTGTCAGAGGCTTTTCGAGACGCACGCCGTAAGGAGCATTTTATGAGCACTGGGAGCTTAACCCCAGTGCCGCTTCTGGCTATGACAACCTTGGAACCTTGGAAGGCTTCGGGAGTCAACCCTGAGGAAAAATACGGAGTCGGAGCCCCTAAGGCAGTTCTCTGTTGTGCTCAACATCGTTCTGGCAGCTCCTGCGACGGCGCTGGTGCCAAACTATAGCAGCCCTGCTGTTCCTTTGGATTCATCAGTGACGTGGAGAGGGGGGACATGCTGCATGGGTAACATCTTGTCCTCCATATCTTCCTGCCCAGGCTTGAATCCTACCAACGCTGGAATAGGTAGAACACCGGTGTGCATCGGCCTGTTCAGCCACAGGCGGTGCTGTTCCAGCAGAGTAGACGTTTAGGATTCTCTTCCATGGTCATCATAGACCGACGGAGGCCGACGACAATAATAATAATATTATTATTATTATTATTATGAGTCCAACCAAAAACATAAAGCAAGGACAGGGATAATGATAACAGTAATGATAATGATAAGACCAAAAAGAGAACATAAAGTGTGGACAGGGTCTAACCCTGTCCAGACCATGACAGTACCTCCCCTTTAAGGGTCAGATGTCAGACGACCCTAGAAGACAGAGAAAATGGAGAGGGAAAAATAAAGCAGGGGGGTGTCATGGAAGGGGGCTAGCTACGAACTTAGCTAACCTCAACATGAACCCTCCGACTACGGTGGAAGAAGGGAGGACATGGACGGGGGCTAGAGCATAGCCGTCATCAACATGTACCTCCCAACCAAAGAAGGTTGGGGATAAAGGAGGAAGGAGAGGGGACACAGAGCATGAACCTCCCAACCCTGAGTGAAAGAGGGATAAGGAAGGGAGGAGAGAGGACACTGAGGTGGGATGGAACACAACCCATCTCAATGTGAACCTCCTATCTACAGAAGAAAAGGGGGAGGGCAGCACATCTCAAGGTGACCCTCACAACCCTGAATGGAAAAGGGGGATCAGGAAAGGGCACAACAAAAGTAACCCAGCACAAAAAAATAACCCCCATAATAGAAACAACTAAAACGAAACACAACAAAATGCCACAAAATAATTATGCAACTCTTTTATTCTTTTGTTTTTCTTTTTACACTTGTCTTTCACAAATAGTTCGCAGTCCCTAGGGTGGGGGGGGAGGAGAGTTGGTCGGGTGGCTGACCTCAGTTCGTAGACTACTCATCGAAGGAGAACAGTCTGTTGGGTGGTCTGCCGAAGTCCATAGACCACCCAGTGAAGGAGGACAGTTTGTTTAGCGGTCATTCAAGGTCCATGGACCACCAGGTTGAGGAATGCCGGTCAGGAGGCTGACCAAGGTTCCGAGCCGACCCGACTGCCACAGTGGCTACCCCAGGAGGCTGATCAGATGGCAGCTCAGTGGTAGGCGTGTCAATGCTATCCTCCTGGGGTGCAGATGATAGGGTGTGTACCTCCTGCAGTGATGTGGATGGTGAAAGTTGGGCCCCCTGGAGCACAGGAGGTGATGATTGGACCTTCTGAGGCACAGGAGGCGATGGTGGAATGCAGTTCTCCAAGAAGGTAAAGACATCTTTCTATTTTATTTTTTGTCTTTCATATGAACAAAAGATAAATAAAGTTCTCCAGCGGCTTCAACCTCAACGTAGCCACCTCGGACGAAGGAGGAGAACATGAGGCTAGTGAGATGATATCACAGTCATTAGCAGCAGAGACTGATGGGGAGGGCCCAGAAGTGGGTGGGATTTGCATTTGGGTCCCCCCAACAGAAGCAAGGCAAGTGCTTTCTAAAAGCGAAAGAGTACTTGCCTTGACTCCTGGTCTCCTGCTGCCAGTTTGACCGACCTCTGGATGAAACAGTGACTGGGGTGCACTGACCTCAGGATGAAACGGTGACTGGGGCTGAAGAGCATCCAGCCCAGATATCCAGGAATCCTCCTCTGACGCAGCCATCTTGGGGGGGGGGGGGGGGGTGCGGTAATTGAACATCACCCAAATGCACAGTAAGCGAGACAGGCAGTGCGGGGTCAGCAACCCGTGGGTGCCCGGGCTGACACCCCCCAGCAGAAGCAAGACAAGACGTACAAATTGATGGAATAATGATTTGTAACAGTACTTGCCCTACTCCCTGTTAGACATAGATACTGTACTTGGCAGACAAACAGCACAGGTGTGAGGATGCAGGCAGGGTGACGTCATCGCGTGGTGCCTACTTGGAGGGACTGTTGGCTGGAGTCACCCTCTTTGGTGCTCAGCCTCTAAGCCAGCCCAACCACAACCTGTCACAGCTAGATATTAGGATATTAGTTACCTCACCCTGACACATGTCTTGATTCATTGTAATAAAGTTCGGGTTCAGTGCAACTCCTGCCTCCGCAGTCCTATTATTCCAGACATAACAATTGGCGACGAGGAGAAAATTCGGTCTTATTGTGGAATATTAATTATTTTTCCCGAAGATGGAGAGCTCTCTGGTACCACCCCCACCATTCCTCGTGACCCTGGGTGAGCCGCCCATTCCGTGGCCTCGTTGGCTCAAATTATTCCACGCCTATTCGGCAGCAGTGGACCTAGGGAGACATGGGAAAATGAGAATGCGTGCAATTCTTCACTGCCTGGGTGCCAAGGGCCAGTGTATATTTGAGACCCTGGGACATGTGGACACGTATAAGATAAGATAAGCCTTTATTAGTCCCACAATGGGGAAATTCCAGGATTGCATGAGGAGTGCATTGCCCTGCTGGCCAAACACTTCACACCGCCCAACAGCTTATTGGCAAAGATGGTTCGTTTGTACCAGCGTCATCAGTGGGCGGGTGAGTCAACCTAACAGTTCGTCACAGACCTCCACAGCCTGGTGAGCACATGTGAGTTCAGCAGTTTGGAGGATGAAATGGTGTGGGACCAGCTAGCAGTATACATCAGCAACCCGTGGCTGTGGACGGAGCTGCTCAGAGCACCCAGTAACCTGCCATTGGCAAAGGTGGTGAAGCTGGCATATCAGCTGGAGGCTGCTGACAAGCTGGAATCACAACTGGTCGGGCCACAGCAACGAGCTCCGTCAGTGCAAGCAGTTGAGCCAAGAGAATAGGAACCTGACTATGCTGCGTCCTCCTCAGATGATGCTGAGGTTGGTGCTGTGAGATGTCGGGAATGTGGCAACTGCGGCTCCCAGACGCACCAAGAGGGAGCACATTCCTGCCCAGCCAGGAGTCAGCGATGCAGAAAATATGACCAATGAAATAAATCAGCCACTAGGATGCCATACTGGCCTCACAAGAGAAGTATGAGTACCTGAGACCTGGGCATGTTTCATGACTCCAGGCTGCTCCCCCCCATTCACAGTAGACCCCTGGGTTTAACCCGTTTCTTCTTCCCTCGGTGAATCCATTTAGATACTCTGTATCGTCCCTCCTGTGTTGTTCTTCATGCATTACACTGGTCAACACCAAATTTATTGTCTAAGTTTTTTTTTAGCTGATTTAGGACAATTTTGATGTGCTGAATCCAAAAATCACATTGGTTTTGCTCAATCAGGTCAACTTTTTGAATTATGGCCACATGTTGTTTTATACATTTTTGTTTACATGTACGGGTATTTTCACTTTATATGATGCAAAATTCTTTTTTATGTCTTGAAATTCTCTGAATTTTGACCAGTGATGACATAACATTCAATTTACGTGTACTTACCTTTATATAAAGGTAAGTACATGCATAGTACTAAGTGTAGTGTACATAGTACTAATGTAACACTCAAATTGGTCAAGGCTTCATTTACAAAGTGTTTGCCATTATCGCTGGAGATTTTCTCTGGTATTCCCCATCTGGGAATAATTTCTGACAACAGTGCTCTAGCTACAGCTGTACTTGTTGCATGTTTGGCTGGAAAGGCTTCTATCCATTTGGACCACATGTCAACCATTACCAAACAGTACTTTTTTCCCTCAGCTAGTGTTAATTCAATGAAGTCCATCATGAGATGCTGGAAAGGACCTGCAGGGGGCGCATGAACAGCTAGAACCTGTTTGGGAGTCTTATGAACATTATTAGTAGCACAAATCAGACATTTTTTACAAAAATGTTCAGCATAAATGGTGAACCCATTTGTAAACCAATTTGCATGCAAGGGTTGTATCTTCCTATCTTTTGACACATGGTCCCTCCCATGAGTCAACTTTGCAAAATGATGAAAGAAATGGGCTGGGAGACAAGGGAGGGCATTAGGCCCTCGCCATACCCCGTCCTGGTCCTTGTAGCAACCTTTCTGCAACCATTTCTGATGTTCCTGTGGGGATGACAAACACTGCATGGTAAGAAATGAGTCAACAGGAGAGGGGGGTTGGTTAGTAGGAAGACAGACACATGAAGGGGAAGAGGGGGTCATGACATGGGCTGCAGCAAGAGACAGGGCTGCAGCTTTAGCCGCAGTATCAGCATGTGCGTTACCCTTAGACACAGGGTCAGAAGATGAAGTGTAGGCTGTGCATTTGCACACCGCCACAGATGAAGGAAGGAGAATGGCTTTTCAGCAGTCATGACACATATACAGAATTCTTCACCGGTGAACCTGCAGAGGTTAGGAAGTTGTGTTCACGCCAAAGGGCGTCAAAGTCATGCACCACTCCAAAAGCGTAACGAGAGTCAGTGTAAGTAGTGACCAATTGCCCTGTAGCATAAGTGCATGCCTCTGCCAAGGCAACTAGTTCAGCAGCCTGTGCAGAGAGATGAGATGGCAAAGAGCCAGAAAGCAATGTGCAATGGTCATCACAGACAGCCCAACCCACTTTGTTGCAGCCTACAGAAGGATCAACAGATGCAGAGCCATCAACATAGAGAACAAGGTCAGAGTTGGGAAGTGGAGTGTCAGAAAGGTCAGGTCTAGGAGAAGTGGCAAGGTCAACCAAGGACAAGCAGTCATGATCACAGAGTGAGTCAGCATCACACTGTGGAAGAGGAAGGTTCGCAGCCGGATTTACCGTTTGTGCACAACGTTTCACAACAAGGTTAGGGCTTTCCAGAAGAGTGGAGTGGTATCGAAGAGTGGTGGTGGTACCGCATCCAGTTTGCAGGAGTAATATGCCACTGGTCGAAGTCTGTCTCCATGGGGCTGCAGAAGAACAGAGGTCATGCATCCGGACTTTTCATTGACATACTGGACAAAAGACTTTGAAGGATCAGGAAGTGAAAGCGTAGAAGGAGACAAAAGTGCCTTCTTCATGCTTTTGAAGGAAGTAGTAGCAGCAGGAGTCCACTCGAGTAGAAAATGTGAAGGGCCTTTAGATGGAATGATATCACGCATAGGTTGTTCAATGCATAAAAAGTCAGGAATGAAAGAGCGGCAATAAGATGCCATGCCAAGGAAAGAAAGGAGCTCCTTTTTAGTTTTAGGCCTGGCCATGTGACAAATAGCATCCACACGTTTAGGAGAGAGAGATTTGCCCTGAGCCGATATTTGATGACCCAAAAAAGTTACCACAGATTTACAAAACTGTAGTTTGGGTTTGGAGGTTTTGTGGCCTTCATCAGCCAAATGGCAGAGAAGTTTGATGGAGTCTGTTTGACACTGTGATTCATTAGGTGCACACAGCAAAAGGTCATCAACATACTGAATCAGGACAGAACCCTCTGTGAGTGTCAGTGAGCTCAATGAATCTTTTAAAGCGGCATTATAGATAGTAGGGCTTTCACAGAATCCTTGAGCTAACCTGGTGAAAGTGTAGAGCACCCCATTGAACTGGAATGTGAACTAGAATTGTGAATCTTTATGCACTGGAACACTGAAAAATGCATTGGAAAGATCCACTACTGTAAAGCAGGTAGAAATTGGTGGAATTTGACTCAGAATGGTATGCGGGTTAGGGGCCACAGGCGTGCGCTGAACCACTGCAGCATTTACTGCCTGGAGATCCTGAACAAACCGCCACTCAAGGGGTTGATCTTTGCTTCTGATTTTCTTCACAGGAAAATCAGAAAGACCCCTGATTGCTGGGGTCTTTCTGCAACTGTGGGGGTTCCCCCCTACAGTTGATAGTGCTATGAGATGACTGTTGTTGTGAAATGGCGCTATATAAATAAAGTTGAATTGAATTGAATTGAAAAATAGGTGTACAGACAGGAGAATTTTGTGCTGGGACGATGATCCCTTCCTTCAGAAGAGATTCAAAAACAGGAGTGATGCCATCATGTGCCTCTGGTCTGAGTGGGTATTGCGAGCATTTGGGTCTGAAATCAGACTTCGGTGTGATTACCACTGGAGAGCAGTTCTTTATGAGACCAATATCATATTTGTGCTTTGCCCAAGATGAAGGGACACATGATAGCATGTGATCCTCCCCTTCAGATGTAGCAGACAGAGTAAATGGATGCACCCATCTATACTGTCTGTCCATCCAAAGTTTGTATGAAATGTTCACAAGGAAGTGAAACTGTGTACTTCGCTCTGTACATCTGGAGAGAGGGAGAGAATGAGACAGCAGTAAGCTGTAGATGAGGAAGTGGTGTAGATGGAACCCAATCATCTGCGCAGTATGCAGCCAGGGCACGAGGACCCATTCCACGCCTTTCAACATCCAGTGAACAAATTATCACAGTGTAATGCCTTACATGGAGATAATAATCAGATCATTAAACAACTCATGCATAAAGACACACTTACAAAACATATGATCCTTGATTACATAACAGATTAATGTATAAATGATAAATTTCTACCACAGGTGTGATGTTGAATGTTGTCAGGTAGAAGAGAAAGAGGAATTCTGGAGTAAGTGGGATGAAGTGGTAGAGAGTGTTCCCGGGGGGGAGAGAGTGGTGAATGGAGCGGACTTTAATGGACATGTAGGTGAAGGGAACAGAGATGAGGAGGTCCTAGGTAGGTATGGTCTTAAGGAGCGAAATGTGGAAGGACAGATGGTTGTGGATTTTGCTAAAAGGATAGAAATGGCTGTGGTGAACACATACTTAAAGAAGAGAGAGGAGCATAGGGTGACTTACAGGAGTGGAGGAAGGTGCACACAAGTGGACTGCATCTTATGCAGAAGGAGAAATCTGAAATAGGAGACTGCAAGGTGGTGGCAGAGGAGAATGTAGCTAGACAGCACCGGATGGTAGTCTGTAGGATGACTTTGGAAAACAAGAAGAGGAAATCAGTGAGGGCAGAGCCAAAGATTAAGTGGGGGAAGTTAGAGAAGGAAGAAGGTTGCACAGAGTCCAGGAAGGAGTTGATGAGGCTCTGGGTGGTAGGGAAGAATTATCAGATGACTAGGAAAGTACAGCAAAAGTATTGAGGGGAATGGGTAGAAAGGTATGTGATATATCCAGTGGACAGAGGAAGGAAGACAAGGAGACTTGGTGATAGAATGAGGAGGTACGGGAAAGTATCCAAAGGAAAAGGTTAGTAAAGAAAAAGTGAGTTAGTCATGGAGATGAGCAAAGTAGACAGGAGTATTTGGAAAATAGGTACATGGCAAAGGATAAGGTATATAGTGAGTTGTATGAGAGGCTGGACACTAAGGAAGGAGAAAAGGAATTGTATCGACTGGCTAGACAGAGAGATTGAGCTGGAAAGGATGTACTACAAGTTAGGTTAATTAAGGACAGA
Organism: Pholidichthys leucotaenia; assembly: GCA_020510985.1. Taxonomy (NCBI): domain Eukaryota; kingdom Metazoa; phylum Chordata; class Actinopteri; order Cichliformes; family Pholidichthyidae; genus Pholidichthys; species Pholidichthys leucotaenia. The sequence continues at coordinate 428,040,842 of CM035837.1, read as the reverse complement.
AATGGTAATGCACTAACAAATGATGAGAGTGTGTTGAGAAGGGTTGGGTGGACTTACTGAATACCACACGCCGCTGAGGACACAGTCCAAGGACGGATAAGTTTTTCACACATAAGGACTTGTTCAGAACTCCTTATAAGAACTTATACAAAGATATGGAGTGATGATAATCAAGTCAGTGGCGGTAATGCACCTGTAAGCTGGTTACCAACTGCCAATCAAATCTAAAAGAAGAAGAAGAAGGAGAAGAAGGAGTACTTTGAAGAGCTGATGAATAAACAAAATGAGAGAGAGAGGAGGATGAATGAAGGAAAGCTAATGAACAAGGAAGCCCCAAGGATTAGCAAGGCGGAAGTGAGGGCAGCTTTGAAGAGGAGGAAGAATGGAAAGGCAGTTGGTCTAGATGACATACCTGTGGAGGTCTGGATATGTTTAGGAGAGATGGCAGTGGACTTTTTAACCAGATTGTTTAACACAATCTTGGAGAGTGAGAAGATGCCCGAGAAGTGAAGAAGTGTTTTGGTAACAATTTTCAAGAACAAAGGTGATGCTCAGAGCTGTAGTAACTACAGAGGCATAAAGTTGATCAGCCACACTATGAAGATATGGGGAAGAGTTGTCAAAGCCAGGTTAAGAGGAGAGGTGACAATCAGTGAGCAGCAGTACAGTTTCATGCCAAGAAAGAGTACTACAAATGCAATGTTTGTTCTAAGAGTGCTGATGGAAAAGTATAAGGAAGGTCAGAAGGCGTTGCACTGTGTCTTTGTGGATCTAGAGAAAGCATATGATAGGGTGCCAAGAGAGGAATTGTGGTACTGTATGAGAAAGTCAGGAGTGGCAGAGAAGTATGTGAGGGTGCTGCAGGACATGTATGAGGACAGCAAGATGGTGGTGAAGTGCGCTGTAGGAGTGACGGATGGATTGAAGGTGGGGGTGATGGTGGTGGGGGTTGTATTAATTGAACCCCCCCCCTTTTTTTTAGAGACAGAGCTTTCTTGTTTTTTTTTTTAAATTAGAACTAGGGTCCGTGGGTGGACTGCCGCTGGACCCAGCGTGGGTAAGTAGATTATTCTGCCACTTGTTTTTCTTTTTTTTCTTTTCTTTTTTTTTTTTTTTTTTTTTAGCCACGCTCCTAACTAAACAGTCATTCTTTTTTTTTTTTTTCCTTTACAATCTACCACGGGAGGAACAGTTCTGCTTGAGGGGTTTTGTGGCGGGTCTGTGGCGGCCTCCTCCCTGTAGCTTTGAAGCGGGCCCATGGCACCTCATCTCTGGAGCTTTGAAGCGGGACTGTGGCAGCCTCATCTCTGGACCTTTGAAGTGGGCCCGTGGTGGCTGCCTCCCTGGTGCTGTCGGACCCCTGGGGCCAATCTTCATGACACTGGGCCCAGGTCCCACACTGCGGAAGCTGACTCCCACGGAGCCTCTCCGTCTTGAGCAGCCACCCGGACACTCTGTAGTTGGTTTCCGTGCTGAACCGAACTGTCTGTCATCCGAAAGCACGCTGTTCTCAGCTTCGCCATGATCCTCAGCGACGCCCGTTGTTTTACTGGCTGCGGACCGGTCAGTCGCCATCCCGGTCTCTCGCCGGTGCGGACCCGAACCCAGTTTCTGACTTGGAGCAGCACCTTACTTGGTTTTATGCGTTTTTGTTGTGCTCCCAGTGACTCTGCGTGTTCATTCGGCTTGGGACCTCCGTCATGCTGCGACGGTTCCGTAGTCACCGTGTTCATTGTGGACCCTTCACCCATTGGTCTCCATCATCAGTTGAGGCTTGTCGTGGGTGCGGATGGTGTTCGGTGCCTATCCGGTGTTGCTCGTTGAAATGGACTCTTCATCCATCAGCTCGGTCATAACCTCCATAGCTTGTTGAGCGAGGGTACAGAAGTGGTCCAGTTCTTCTTCTCTGCCATCTGAAGCGCTCCGCTGTGCTGCGTCATGCCCTATGTCTGTGCTTGGCTGCTGCTGCTGCGCTTCGGGGCTTTCTGCATGCTCGGGCCCCGCCTCCGGGTGGCTCTCCTCCTGAGAGCGCGAAATGGACGTTTTAGTGTCGGGGTCGTTCATAATTACCTCGTCGGTGTCATTCCCGATGGGCATGGGCTCCCTCTCTTCCTGAATGCATGAGGTGGATGGAGTGCTGTCAGTGCCGTCCTTAATTACCTCATCCCACACCACGATGTCGTCATCCAGGTCCGCTGTGCCCCAAGTTCCGCATCCGGACCATTCAAACCCAGTGTCATCTCTGATAGCGAAGCCTAGTCTGTAGAAAAGGTCACATCCCATAATGTTGTCACCGTGCGCTGTCGCCTGGAACATGAAGTCATACACAATTTTGGGCTTGCAGCAAACAGTCAGTTCCACTCTTCCGACATTGCACAGTCTGTGACCACCGTATAAGTACAGTGGTGTTGGGTTCTCCTTGATTTTGTGGTTGGGGAAAAACTTCTTCACCGTGGCCCAGTTTAACGTCGACTGCACCGCTGCCGTGTCAAGCAGAAGTGGTACAGCTACTCCATCTAATTCAACGGTGCTGTACGAATAATGGCGGGCGGGGGGCTCACTTGGTGGGTCCCATGGTGCTGTCGACCGGCACACTCTGGCGAAATGGTTCAGGCGCCCATACTTGTTGCACTGCTGTCCTCTTGCCGGATAAAACTGTGCTCTCTCCTAGTGCGTCAAGGACCCACAGCCCCCACAGACGGGGCCTCTCTGCATGGACCTTTGGTTCCCTGCATTCGTCTCGCACTCTTCTGCCATGTCCTCCTCTTTCTCCGTGTTCACCAAGCTAACTAGTGTCATCTGTCTGGGTAACCTCTGTGTTTGGCACCCATTTAGCTCTGTGGCTAACTTCTCTGTTGCTTCTAGCTGGGATGCTAGCTCTACTGTGCTAGCTAGGGCCCTGTCGTTTGGCACCATTAGCATCTTAACCCACAGCCTCATATTATGTGTGTGTTCAGCAAAGTAGCTAGCAAGAAGTTCGACAGTATCTGCATATGACTCCATAGGTCCTAACGTGTGGAAAACTCTCCGACCCTCTATGCCGAGTCTGTGGACAAGAAGTGCTTGTTTCATTACTTCGTCAAGTTCACCCAGGCCCAACAGTGCAACATAAGTCTCGAACTCGTCCAGCCAGTGTGGCCACAGGACCGCTGGTTCCCCTGGGTGCTCAAGAAAAGGCTGTAGTGGTGCCACACACTCCTCCATGGCTTTACCTCTCGTCGCCAAATGTTATGTATGAAATAAGCGAGCCGTGAGCCGTCTTATGCCGAACAACCAACTGAACTTTATTACAGAAGAGTAGGGATATAAATACAGAGACCACAGCCCGCCTGACGTCATCACACCCGACGCTGGCTACAGTAAGCCTCAGGGTTCAAACCCTCCCAAAATCACTCATCATAGGTGGCGCTGACAAAAAGACAGGAGGTGGAGCTGGAGGTGGCAGAGTTGAAGATGCTGAGATTTTCATTGGAAGTGACTAGGAGGGGCAAGATTAGAAATGAATATATCAGAGGGACAGCTCACCTTGAGCGGTTTGGAGACAAAGTAAGAGAGGCAAGGCTGAGATGGTTTGAACATGTGCAGAGGAGGGATAGTGGATATATTGGACAAAGGATGATGAAGATGGAGCTGCCAGGCAGGAAGAAAAGACGAAAACCACAGACAAAATTCATGGCTGTAGTGAAGGAGGACATGGAGAGGGTTGGTGTTACAGAGGAAGATGCAAGGGATAGGGTGAGATGTAGACAGATGATCTGCTGTGGCAACTTCTAAAGGGATTAGCCAAAAGAAGAAGAAGACCAGAGATGATAGAGAAAGTGATAGCAGAGACCAATACCAGAGCTGATACAGGAACTGATACCTGAAACACCAGGAGCCTACACCAGGGTCTGATACTGTTGCTGAATGCAGACACCAATACCAGGAAACAATACCAGGGACGACACAGAACTGATACCTGCTGATATGGTACTGGAAGGTCTTTATGGATGTGTTTCCAGTAAAAGAACTTATTTAGATCTGTGAACTATTGGTAGTGATTCCATTTTTGGTGGATTCCCACTAACAAAATCAGAACTCCTGGAACCTTCATTTGCAGTAGCTCAAAAAACTGAACACATAGCATCATAGATAGATAGATAGATAGATGTACTTTATTGATCCCAAACTGGGAAATTACAGTGTAACAGCGGCATGACAGTAGATGACCAAAATGGCAGAAACACACACAGCATAAAAGAAAAAGGGATTACCCATGGAAAGTAAAACTGCCTAAATAACTTATATACGTCATAGATGAATAGATGATGACCCTTGTAGACATGAATCATACTCGCTGTACAATGCAGGACTATCAGGCGCAGGGTGCAATGTGAGGTACCAATTAGACTGTAGGGTGCAGTATGGCAGCATTGTTATGACCAGAATTCAACATTAGAGTGAGTTGTTGTACAGTGAAATGGCATGTGCCAGGAAAGCTTTCCCGTACCTAACCATTGAGCAGCGAAGCTGTAGCAGTCTGCTGGAGAAAGTGCTCCGCTGTCTGTCCAGTGTGTGGTGGAGGGGGTGATCACGATTGTCCATGATGGATAACAGTTTGTTCAGTGTCCTCCTCTCCTCCTCTTCTATCATGACATAGAAGATAGAACTTTACAAGACTGAAGTAGAACTTTACAAGACTGAAGTTGATGGTTAAGAGCCAAGAGTCGCAGATGCCTTTGGAGCCAAGGTTGCAGGCCGCTGGTTTCAGTATTTTGAGTTTTCCCTGAAACCTCTCCATCTTGTGCGCCATGTTAAATTAACCTTATTAAAATAATTAACTAATTCAATGAAACTTTTCCATATTTGTGTGTCCTGCAGCTGTGAGGATGGTGGTGGAGGTTCCTGCAGGAAGTCGTTTCCTCAGACTGAATGCTAAAGGCCCCAACGTCATCAGTGAGTCCGCTTTGGTTTTAATAGATTAAAGGTACACCTCTTATGTTCTTTTTCCAAATGTTGACACAGCTGCCAGAGGTGTTAATGAAATGTCTGTGACATGCTTTGTTCAGAACACCTCAGGGTTCCTTCATAGCAGTATCATCTTACACCCAGCTTAAGGAGCCTTTCTCACAATGGACTTTGCAAATTTTTTTAAATGCTAATGAGCCCAAGTTCACCTCACACCTCCCTCTTTCATCACTGCTGAAGTCTGTGGTTGACACCATATTGAGACTAATGTTAGCTGGTAAGCCGACGGCTCCAGAACACAACTTTGAATTTTTTTGAATTTATTTATTTATTTCGGATAGTACATTACAGGTTAAAAGAAACTGTATAATATAACAACAAGGTCAAATTAGACAAAGACTCCTTCTTCTATACAATTCCACGTGAGTTATCCGAAATGGGTGATGGCTGAAGCCGCAGCTTATATTGCCCACCCATATTCCATCCAAGAATTCAAAGGAGAAAAGAGAAAAACAAGACCAGAGCGATTACAATTTAAAACAAGGCTAAGACAAAATGTGACTGAGAGAAAAAAGAAAACTGAGCTAGTCTAAGTTAAGCGGTTACTATTCAAAAACAAATCTAAGACATAATGTCACAGAGAAAAAAAGAAAAAAGAAAAACTAAGCTACAACACAACACAGGCTGGAAATGTCAATCCTTATGTGAGTTTACATGTCGTCTTGTAAATATGTTTGGAGTATTTCTTCCTTTAGTTTTTGTTTAAATTGTCCAAGCGTTGTACATGATTTTAATTCAGGTCCAAAATCGTTCCATAATCTGACACCTTGCACTGAAATACAGTGTTGCTTGGTGGTTGTTCTCACTGTAGGCTTTTGAAATATACATGTTCCTCTGAGGTGATATCGTTTCTCCCTTGTTTGGAACAACTTTTGGATATTTGCGGGCAGTGATAGATTCTTCACTTTGAACATTATTATTGCAGTTTTAAAGTCAATCAGATCTTTCAACTTGAGAGTTTTTTGTTTAAGAAAAAGTGGGTTTGTTGGTTCCCTGTAAGCTGCTTTGTTGATTATTCTAATAGCTCTCTTTTGAAGCATAAAGAGTGGATATATATTTGTTTTATATGTATTTCCCCATACTTCATTACAATATGTCATGTATGGGAGTATTAATGAATGATACAAGGTGTATAGTGTGGGTTGATTCAGCAAATTTTTCATTCTGTGTAATATTGCAATTGATTTGGATACTTTACCTTTAATATAATTAATATGTGGCTTCCAACACAGTTTGTTATCAATTATTACTCCAAGGAATTTAGTTTCGGATACCCTTTCAATCTCTACACCATTTACACTGAGTTTGGGTACTGGGTTGTTGTGATGGTTGTTAAAGACTATAAATTTTGTCTTGCTTAAATTGAGCGTTAATTTGTTTGAATCAAACCACAGTTTAACTTCAACTTGAGCTAATTAATGTGAAAATGGATGAATGTGAGAAGGTAAAAGTGCCCCCCCGCCCCCAAAAAAATAGGGGTGTGTCATTTGTGTTTATTGATAGAATACAACCGGTCCATGGATGGAATTAAATGAGCACAGAAGGAACCCTAACTGACTGAATGCTAACTCTGTTGATGGCAGCTAACCAGAAGTGCCAAAAAGCTAAAATATTAGCGTAAATGTTACAAACAAAAATCATCTAACTGCAGTGATAATAAGCTAAAGTAAAACTTGAATGACTTCAGAGAAAATGCTAACAAACCAAAAGGATGAAACATTTAAGTGAAAATGTTAACAATGCTAATAGCAAAACATTTGACCAGAAATGCTGAAAAGATGAGATTAGCTGAAATACTACAAGCTAAAATCAGTTTAGTGGCAATCTTAAAAAAAAAAAAAAACTAAGCTAAACATTGATGAGCTATTCCTTATCTGAAATGCTACAAATCAAAATCATTTTTGCTGTACTGCTAAAAATGCTAAACATTGATAAACTATTGCTAAATGCTAACAGACAAACAGCTGAAAGATTCAAGTCAAAATGCAAACAATGCTAATCATAAATCATCCATCTCATCCATCCATCCATCCATCTTCTACCGCTTAATCTTTTTCGGGTCATGGGGGTGAATCAGAATCAGAATCAGAATCAGATTTATTGCCATTGTTCATGTAGTACACAAAATAGGAATTTGTCTCGGTGCAATGCTGCAACATTAAACATGATAAAATAAAAGAAATAAACTATACATGCAATAAAGTGTAGAATAAGAGAGTAATACTGGTCAGCAGTTAAAATATATTAGCGAGCAGCAGATAATGTGGAGAACTATATAGTGCAGTCGGTAATGCAGGAAGAAAACAGTGATGATTGACATGAGTCTGGTTGAGCTGCTGTACATAGTGCACGAGAGTCAATAAGTCACTTAGTGTTCAGCAGTCTGATGGCAGAGGGGAAGAAGCTGTTCATGTGACGGGAGGTTTTAGTCTGGATGGACCGAAGTCTTCTACCTGAGGGGAGGGGGGGAGGGGGGCAAACAGTACGTGACCAGGGTGTGAGGGATCGGCTATGATCCGGCCAGCACGCCTCCGGGTCCTGGAGATGTACAGATCCTGGAGAGATGGGAGCTTGCAGCCGATCACCTTCTCAGCAGTGCGCACGACGCGCTGCAGCCTTAGTCTGTCCCTGGCAGTGGCTCCTGCGTACCACACGGTTATGGAGGTGGTGAGGATGGACTCGATGATGGCTGTGTAGAACTGCACTAACATCTTGGTGGGTAGCTTGAGCTTTCTCAGCTGCCGCAGGAAGAACATCCTTTGCTGGGCCTTTTTGATGAGGGAGCTGATGGTCGGCTCCCACTTGAGGTCCCTGGTGATGGTGGTGCCTAGGAAGCGGAAGGAATCAGCAGTGGTGATGGGAGAGCCTGTGTGGGTGAGGGGGGGCAGAGGGGTTGTGACTTTCCTGAAGTCCACAATCATCTCCACTGTCTTCAGAGCGTTCAGCTGCAGGTTGTTGTTGTTGCACCAGGACGCCAGCTGGGCCACCTCTCTCCTGTAGGCGGACTCGTCGCCGTTGGAGATGAGCCCGATGAGGGTGGTGTCGTCCGCAAACTTGATCAACTTGACAGACTGGTGGCTGGAGGTGCAGGAGTTGGTATAAAGGGAGAAGAGTAGGGGGGAAAGTACACAGCCCTGGGGTGATCCGGTGCTGATGCTAGCAGAGTCTGAGACAGTCTTTCCCAGCCGCACATGCTGCCTCCGGTCCGTCAGGAAGTCGGTGATCCACCTGCAGAGGGAGTCAGGCACGTTGAGCAGGGACAGCTTGTCCCGGAGCAGAGCAGGGCGGATGGTGTTGAATGCGGAGCTGAAGTCCACAAACAGGATCCTGGCGTAGGTTCCCGGGGAGTCCAGGTGCTGCAGGATGGAGTGGAGGGCCAGGTTGACTGCGTCGTCTACAGACCTGTTGGCTCGGTAGGCAAACTGCAGCGGGTCCAGGAGGGGGGTGGTGATGGACTTGAGGTGGGGCAGGACCAGGCGCTCAAAGGACTTCATGACTACAGAGGTGAGCGCTACAGGTCTGTAGTCGTTAAGTCCAGTGATCCGTGGCTTCTTGGGGACAGGGATGATGGTGGAGGATTTGAGGCAGGACGGCATGTGGCATAGCTTAAGGGAGGTGTTAAAAATGTCTGTGAAGACAGGAGCCAGCTCTTTCGCACAGTGTCTCAGGGTGGAGGGAGACACGCCGTCCGGACCGGGGGCCTTGCGTGGGTTCAGTCTGGAGACTATCCCAGCATCTTTGGGCAAGAGGCAGGGTCCACCCTGGACAGATCGCCAGTTCATCACAAGGCCATCACAGAGAGACAGACAACCATTCACTCTCACATTCATACCTAAGAACAATTTAGAATCCCCAGCTGATGCCAGTTAACCTAACATAAGATAAGATAAGATAAGATAAGCCTTTATTAGTCCCACAACGGGGAAATTCCAGGATTGCAACAGCACAGAGATAGCAACACTCAGAGCAACAATCAGAAGGCAAGAAAAAAAACAAGCAAGCAAGAGCAGCTAATATACATATGTACATATTACTATAAAATATATATATACACACACACACACACACAGACACACAGTGCAGAGCATTGTAGCTGGATGGAATAAATATATGAATATATGAACACACAGTGCAGAGCACTGTAGCTAGATGGAATAAATATGTAAATATATAAACACCCACAGTACGGAGCAATGTAGCTAGATGGAATAATATGTAGATATATAAAAACACAGTGCGGAGCATTGTAGCTAGATGGAATAAATATATAGATATATAAATATAAACACACCCAGTGCTGAGCATTGTAGCTAGATGGAATAAATATGTAAATATATAAACACACACAGTGCAGAGCATTGTTGCTAGGTGGGATGAAACAGCATAACCGTCTATTTAGTTATCCTACATGGTATGATTATGTGCCCATACATATTCTCACCCTCCATAGCGACCGGTATGTTCCTAGTTGTATGCTGGAGAGGACCATTGTGTAAGTCTATTGCATCTTTTGCATTCAAAAAAAACTATTAGTTTGTTACGTCTTTTTGCTATCTCTGCGAGCAGCCCTGCTTAGGTTGTACAGTCTGACAGCCGTTGGTAGGAAGGACCTACGAAACCTCTCGGTTGTGCACCTGGGATGATGTAGTCTGCTGCTAAATGAGCTCCTCAGTGCATCCAGTATGTCCTGCATAGGGTGGAACTCGGACTCCAGCAGAGATGACAGTTTAGCCACCGTCCTTCTCTCTCCTATCTCCTCCATCGGATCAAGGCGTTGCCCCAGGACAGAGCTAGCTTTCTTAATCAGTTTGTTCAGTCTCTTCCTATCGGCTGCAGTAATGCCACTGCCCCAGCAGACCACTCCAAAAGTGATGGCTGATGCCACCACCGTGTCATAGAATGACTTCAGCAGCGCCCCTTGTACACCAAAAGACCTGAGTCTCCTCAGCAGGAACAGCCTGCGCTGTCCCTTCTTGTAGAGTGCGTCAGTATTGTGTGACCAGTCTAGTTTATTGTTCAGATGAATACCCAGGTACTTGTAGGATGTCACCATCTCGATGTCTGTTCCCTGTATATTTACTGGTGCTGTGAGGGGCTGCCCATGCCTGCGGCAGTCCACCACCAGCTCCTTAGTTTTCCTCGCGTTGATCTGGAGGCAGTTCCGATGGCACCAGTCCACAAAGTCCTGGATAAGCTCTCTGTACTCAGCTTCATCTCCGCTGGAGATGAGACCAACGATCGCAGAGTCATCAGAGAACTTCTGTAGATGGCAATGTGTTGTGTTGTGTGAGAAGTCCGCAGTATAAAGAGTGAACAGGAAGGGAGCCAGCACCGTTCCCTGGGGGGCCCCCGTGCTACTGATGATCGTGTCGGAAACACAGTCCCGGGTTCTCACAAACTGAGGCCGGTTCGTGAGGTAGTCCAGGATCCATGATGACAGGTGCTGGTCCACCCCTGCGCGCAGCAGCTTGTCCTTCAGGATCATCGGTTGGATGGTGTTGAAAGCACTGGAGAAGTCAAAGAACATAATCCTCACCATATTCCCGGGCTTCTCCAGGTGGGACAGAGAACGGTGAAGGAGGAAGATCACCGCATCCTCCACCCCAACGCCATGCTGGTAGGCGAACTGGAGTGGATCCATCGCTGGTTCCACCAGGGGGCGGAGATGAGCAAGGAGCAGTCTCTCCAGGGTCTTCATCAAGTGGGACGTCAAGGCCACCGGTCTGAAGCTGTTCAGGTCTTTGGGGTGGGAAGTTTTTGGTACAGGTACCACACAAGATGTTTTCCACAGCTGTGGTACCCTCCCCAGTTTCAGGCTCATGTTGAAGATATACGTCACAATCCCACACAGCTGGTCTGCACAGGACTTGAGGAGCTTTGCGCTGATGCCGTCCGGTCCCGACGCCTTCCTCGCCTTGATCTTCCTCAGCTCCGTCCTCACCTGGGTCTTGGTCAGGGTCAGGATGGGGGGCTGTGTGTTGGGAGTGGGGGGGGGTGTCGGTGGAGTGGGGAGTGGGTAGCAGGACTTCATTTCTTAGAGGCAGCAGTGGTTGTTGTGCAGACAGGGGGGAGGGCGGTTGGTCAAATCTATTGAAAAACAGATTCAGGTTGTTCGCCCACTCCCTGCCCCCCGTGGCCTGGGGGGAGGTATTCTGGAGCCCCGAGATGGTTTTGAGGTTTCTCCAGACCCCGCTGATGTCGCTCTGTTGCAGCTTGTCCTCCATCTTCTTCCTGAAGCTGTCCTTGCCTTCTCTGATCTTTCTCCTCAGCTCCCTCTGTACGGACTTCAGCATCTCCCTGTTCCCCGACCTGAAGATCCTCTTCTTCTCTCTCAGAAGTGTTTTTATCTCAGGGTTTATCCAGGGTTTGTTGTTTGAGTGACGCCGTATGGTCTTGGTGGGAACGGATTTGTCCACACAGAAGCTGAGGTAGCCCGTGAAGGTGTGAATGAGGCCATCGATGTCCTCACCATGTGGATCGCAGAGCTGCTTCCAGGCAGTGGCTTCAAAACAGTCCTTTAGAGTGTCCATTGTCTCCTCAGACCATAACTCCACAGTGTGCATGGCCGGAGGTTGTCTGTGCACTAGGGGTTTGTACACCGGTCGGAGATGAACCAAGTTGTGATCCGATCTCCCAAGTGGGGGGAGTTGTGATGAGGTGTACGCCTCCTTAGTGTTTGCGTAGAACAAATCCAGTGTTTTATTGTCTCTAGTGTGGCATGTGACATACTGGGTGAAAGTGGGCAGAATGGGAGACAGTGAAACGTGGTTGAAATCGCCTGAGATGAGGAGAAGAGCATCTGGGTGTTCTGTCTGCAGCCTGCTGGTTACTGAATGGATGACGTCACGCGCTGTCCCAGCGTTCGCCGTCGGATTTGCATAAACAACAATGCAGATCACGTGTGAGTGTTCTCTCGGGAGATATGTAGGCCTCATGCTAACAGCTAGCAACTCAATGTCTTTGCTGCAGTGTCGTTGTTTAACAGTGATATGTCCCGGTCTACACCAGTTGTTGTTAACATACATTATCACTCCACCGCCCCTAGTTTTGCCACTCTCTGGTGTTCGGTCAGCTCGTATCATGTGAAAACCCTCCAGCTCAATGTTAGCATCTGCTGCTAGTTCAGTTAGCCACGTCTCAGTAAACAAAAGGAGAGAGCACTCCCGGTAAGTGCTATCATAACGGGAGATAGCCGCTAGCTCATCTAACTTTCCCAGTATCGACCGTACATTTCCCATGACAACAGATGGAAGGGAGGGTCTGTACCTTATATTTTTTGTCCTCCGCCTTACTCCAGCCCGGCAGCCGCGGCGTTTTTGCCTCAGTTCTCTCGGTATGTCGAGTTTTTCCAGTGGGACCGGGTGGCGGTTAAATGCTAGCAGCTCTTCCCTGTTGTATCGTATCCTGCTATAAACAGTGGCTCCGTCCACCGGCTCAGGAGACATTTGGGACGATCTGTGTGTCCGTGATATAAGTGGGGTGAAAAAAAAAAGTGATCAAAAGAGAGAGGAAGGGAAAAAAAACTCGGAATCGAGCCGCTGTTGCAAAAGGCAGCCGACTGGTGTGGCGCCGAGAGGAGAATAGTGCATGTCTATTCTCAATTCTCACAGCGCTTGGCTGCATGTCTTTGGCCTGTGGGAGGAAACTGGAGTACCCGGAAAAAGCCCACACAGACACGGGGAGACCGTGCAAACTCACACTGACCAATGGTCAGGGGGTAGGATCGAACCCATCATGGTCAAGAGTGGAATCGATCCCATGACCTTCTTGCTGTGCTGCCATAGCGCTAACCACTGCCCCATCATAAATCATTTTACCAGAAAAAATGTTAAAAAGCTGAGCAGTTAGCTGAAATACAATAAATCAGATTCGTTTTAGCTGCAACTCTGAAAATGCTAAACTAAATGTTGATAGACTGTTGCTAAATCCTAATAAAGCAAGCTCCTGAAAGATTTAAAGTACTGATGACACGTTTTTGACTTCCTCTAATTTTGCAACACATAATACAATATGACAAAATAGGTGGGTCTGTGCAGTTCTAAGTCAAACAGGATTTTTTTCACGCGAATATCCGACATTTTCATGAGCGCCACGTCACCAATTACGTCAGTGGCTGGAAAACCCCGCTGCCATGTAGTCACGTCATCGGGAGAACACAGCGCTTGGCTGCCCATTGTACACACAGGATGGAAGCAGTTGAAAACATCCACGATGGTTCCAGCACATGTAGTCTGGAATTGGTTTGTGTTGTCCAATCTTCAGACGATTATAGTTCCGAAGAATGGGATGACAATGAAGAATCTGGGGGCATCAGACCATATAGGTTTGAGCCATGCCAAACGGGCATCGTGCCAAGCGAATCACACTCAGACAGTGACAGTGGAGAGGCACACATGCCTGCCACAGCAGCAGCAACAAACACACGGCAGGGGAACACCAGTGTTATTGTTTTGTTACAGATATTGCAACAAATTATTTGTTCATAAATATAATTTATTTAAACCCGATTTTTCAATAAAATCATAGCAGTGTATTCTCTGTGGCTCAGGGATCGGATTTATTATGGATTATATTTTGAGTTCTTGTTGTTTTTGTTTTATACGTGTGTTTTATGTGCTTTTTGAGCCACTTTCAGGTGGGCACTGTCCAAGATTTGCCAGTCCGAACACACGCGCCCTCTCTCTCTTTGACAGTCAGCTGTTCATGGTTTGTGTGCATCATCTGCCGTGTTGTCAGCCAGCCAATATTGCCAACACTATCATGACGTGTTGGCCGCTCCACACAGCCGTGGTTCTGTTGCGCCCCTTGAAGCAATATCTGCCCTGGGGCGCAACCGTGGTTAACACGTCTCCTTTCCATGTTCGCTGGGCGATGTCAGCCCCGAACGCCAACTGTGGGTGTTTCTGATTATTTTTGTGGGTCGTCACCTTTTTGGGAACTGTTGTCATCATTCTTCTGTTCAATACATGTGCTGTGGTGAATCCTGCACCTAAATCCATTCATCATGACCCTCTGTACGCTCTTACGCAGGGCAGGGAGAGGGAGGATGAAATAACGAGGATTTGCGGGCAGGGTTCACCACAGCACATTTAATGCAGAAGGACAGACAGTTCCCTGAAAGGTGAAGACATACAAGAAACATAGACACACTTACTGATGGCGTTAGGGGACAGACATCACCCAGCGAACGAATGAGAGGAGACGTGTTTGCCACAAGTGCGCCCTAGAGCCGACATCGCTTCAAGGACGCATGAGAGTCACGGCAAACATGGAGTGACTAACACGTCAAGAGAGTGCTGAAAATACTGGCAGACTAACAGCACAGATGACAATACTATGGACCATTAGCGCATGACTGGCAAACGGCCGCGAAGTACACGCACTGCTGGTGATGGTGTGATGAGAAGCACCTGGGCGAGGACCGGGAAACATGATCAGCAGGAGTTTGAATCACCTGGTGATAATGATAGAGGGGATGTGCCCGGACCGGCGAGATGTCAGCATGCGATCACAGAAAGTAGGTCAAAGCTGCGCGTAAATCCATTAATCCTTCCCCTCCTCCGCTCCTTCTGCGTAAAAGCGCATGAGTGAGACTTAATAACAGTTGGAGCTGAAGCGTGTGATTTGGTCTTTCACGGTTTGATGTTTATCTAAGCCTGTGACACAATGCGAAGGCACAGCCATAAAATTAAAACAAGAAACCAGAGAAACTGTGAGCTACAATGCTGCTGTCATTCCAGTCAACAACACCGGAGTCCGTTCTCCCGCTTACGTCATGGGGGTGCCGCCTTTAATTCAGTGGACGGCACCACAGTCCAGTCAGCAGCTGCTGTTTTTTGATGTTAACTAGTTTATGCAGGCGTGGCTGTAAATGTTATATTGATCATTGACAATGACTTTTGGGTTTACACAACATCCTTAAAAATGTCAAAATCGTGTCATCAGACCTTTAAGTTAAAACGCTAAAAAATGCTAATCATAAATCAATTTATCAGAAATGTTAAAAAAAGCTAAATGATTGGCTGAAATACTATAAACAAATTCATTTTAACTGCAATGCTAAAAATGCTAAACTGAATGCTGAAACTATTTCTAGATGCTAATAAACCAAAAAGCTGAAAGATTTGTCAAAATGCTAATAATGCTCATAGTGTGGGTGCATGGTGTGGGGTTTTTCTCCACCTAGAGAGGCGGGGGAAAGAGGAGGACAATGGACCGAATGAAGAGGTGTCACCGGGGGGCATTAGACGGGACTGTTGATTCTATGCGTCCCCTGGAGAGATTAATAATGACCGGAGCCACGGAGAGAAGAAAGGTGTGAAAGCGGCGCCTGTGTATGTTATGTTAATGTGCCACACATTCCTTTGTTAAACAACAATGTATGATGGTCAGAAGCTCCAGGTCTCGATGCATGGGATTAAAGATATAAAAGGGGAATGCACAGAGACCCATGAGCGCTATTTCGCTGTTTGCTGCTATGTTGTTGGAGAGAGAAAAAAGCCTTGTGTCGTTCAGCTCGTTGCCTCGCCTATTCCTTTCTCCACACTGGTGACCCTGACGTGCCATGGAGAGCGAGCCGAGTACCACCCTGGAGACTACCTGGAGTGAGAGTACCAGCGCCACATGCACTGTTTCAGTCAAGCTCCCGGACTTCTGACTTCACGACCCGGCAGTGTGATCTTTGCACATAGAAGCCCAGTTTGCACTCTGCGGGATAACTATGGATGACACAAGATACTACTACGTGGTTGCGACGCCGGACACACACGCCACGCAAAAGGCGACAAGCCTGCTCCAGGAACTGCTGGCCCTGGGTTCTTTTAGGGCTGTGCTCAGCACCTAAGGAGGATTTGGCAGCCTCCCCAACAGAACTAATTTTTTCTCAGCCGTTGCTGATCCCTGGAGAGTTTCTACCAGAAAACCCCGCGCCGAGGTTGAGCTGCCTGCGCTTTTTTTACACAAATTGGGTCGACTGCTGTCCCTGGGTTCTTTAAGGGCTGCGCTCTGCTCCTAAGGAGGATTTGGCAGCCTCCCCAGCAGAACTCATTTTTTCTCAGCTGCTGCTGATCCCCGGACAGTTTCTACCGGAAAACCCCGCGCCAAGGTTGAGCCGCCCACGCAATTTTTGCACAAATTGGGTCGACCGCCAGCCCTGGGTTCTTTTAGGCCTGCGCTCTGCACCTAAGGAGGATTTGGCAGCCTCCCCAGCAGAACTCATTTTTTTTCTCAGCCGCTGCTGATCCCCGGAGAGTTTCTACTGGAAAGCCCCGCGCCGAGGCTGATCCGCTCGCACAGTTTTTATACAGATGAAGGCTGGGAGCGGCCCAGCCCGGCCCACCATTGTTTTCCCCGGACATTCGTCCCAAAAAGCTTGCAGAAGGACGGTTTTGTTTTCGGCAGGCACAATGTGCACCGGACCTGGGCGCAAACGCCCACCATTAGTGGCTTCGCAAGTTGGCGATCCCTCAGCAGGGACCTGCGCTTGCTGGTGACCTGATGTGTTTTCCCTCCCTCCCTCTTTCCTGCCACAGACTGACGTGCCCTCCAGTACACCTCACCAGCAGGACGGTTGTACTGGATTGGCAACCCCTGCTACAGCTGCTGTGGGCGCAGAGCCCAAAGGATGGGGGGGGGGGTTAGAGCCCCTTCTGGGTGTTTGGGGGGGTGGCTGTGTGGGGGTTTTCTTCACACAGAGAGGCAGGGGGAAAGAGGAGGACAATGGACCGAATGAAGAGGTGTCACCGGGGGGCATCAGACGGGACTGTTGGTTCTATGCGCCCCCCAGGGAGAGTAATAATGACCGGAGCCATGGAGAGAAGAAAGGTGTGAAAGTGGCGCAGGTGTATGTTATGTTAATGTGCCACACATTCCTTTGTTAAACAACAATGTATGATGGTCAGAAGCTCCGGGTCTCAATGCATGGGATTAAAGGTATAAAAGGGGAATGCACAGAGACCCATGAGCGCTGTTTCGCTGTTTGCTGTTATGTTGTTGGAGAGAGAATAAAGCCTTGTGTCGTTCAGCTCATTGCCTCGCCTATTCCTTTATCCACAATATTATCAATTCACCAGAAATGCTAAAAAAAAAGTTGAGATTAGCAGAAATGGTAAAACCCAAATCATTTTAAGGATAAGCCATCTTTGTTGTCATTCAAATCCATACAGCCAATCATGTACAGTAGAACGAAATTATGTTTCTCTTATCTACAATGTTAATCACACATATATATAGAATCAGAGGGGTTGCTGCCATGCAAGGCACCACCACAAATTTCCCTCCTCCATTCCGTTATTGCTGAGCACCAAGCCTGACAGCAGGAAGTTCTGCTTTTTTGTGGTCTTCGGCATGACCCGGCCAGGATTTGAACCCCAGCCTCCCGGGTGTGGGGCGGATGCTCTACCAACTGAGCCACCACTCTGGTCTTTTAACTGCAATCCTTAAAAAAAATCAGATGTTTGGTTTGTTAGCTTTTAGCAATACTTAATCAATGTTTAGCTTTAAGTCAAAAGGCTAATGATGCTAATCGTAAATCATTTTACCAGAAATGCTAAAAAAAGTCAAGCGATTAGCTGAAATCCTACAAACCCAAATTGTTTTAACTCCAGTGCTAAAAAAGCTAAACTAAACGTTGATGCACTGTTGCTAAATGCTAATAAACCAAATGACTGAAAGATTTAAGTCAAACTGCTAACAATGCTAATCATAAATCAAGTGCTGGCCCAGAGGTAGAGCATCCGCCCTGCAACCAGGAGGTCGGAGTTCAAGTCCCGGCTGGCTCATGCCAAAGACCATATAAAAATTGAGCTTCCCACCATCCAGTTTGGTGCTCAGCAAAAATGGAACACAGGAGGGAAATGTGGGTGACAGTGGCTCAGGACGTAGCCTGTGTTGTCCAATAACCAGAGGGTTGACAGTTCGAATCCCGCTCTCCCCAGCCGTCTGGCGTTGTGTCCCTGGGCAAGGCACTTTACCCACCTTGCCTCCAGTGTTCATGACACTGGGTATGAATGTGTATAAATGTTCGGTAGTGGTCAGAGAGGCCGTTGGCAGCCATGTTTCTGTCAGTCTGCCCCAGGGCAGCTGTGGCTACAGTAGTAGCTTACCACTACTAATGTCTGTCTGAAGTGAATGAATAATGGACTCAATGTAAGGGCTTTGAGATTTCACTTGACATCTAAAGTGCCATATAAATCTAATCCATTATTATTATTATTATTATTATTATTATTATTATTATTATTATTACCAGAAATGCTAAAAGGCTAAGTGATTGTCTGAAGTGCCATAAACTAAAACTGTTTTATCTGCAATGTTAAAAAAGGTAAACCAAATAATATTTGATAGATTACAGAAAAATGCTAACATATAAAAAGACTTAAAGATTTCAGTCCAAATGCTAACAATTTGCTTGCTACTTTATGTAATTTTGAGACTGTTTTCTTATAAATTTCCATTTGCTTTTATTTGAAAAAATAATGCTCTTGTGTTTTATTTTTTGAACGGCCCTTATATTTTTCTGTGTCTTAGCACCGAAGGCTGCATAAATAACGGCAGATATAACGCAGAATAAACATTTCCTGTCTGTCTGATGTCAAATTTATTAAAAAAAACCCCATCAGATTGTGTTTTTTAGGACATTGTGAACATGAAACAAACCAGAGTTACATTTCATCTTCAGATTTCTTATTGTTTTTTCAGAGCAGAATAAACCATGAATGAATGAATAAATAAAAACACCCTACATGGAGTGAAAAAACACTTTTGTTTGTTTCATCTGGGTTTTTTCTGACCCATTTCACCGTCAGTTAAGACAAGCTGAAACATCCTGCGGTGAACTCTGATAAACTCGCGCTCGTCCACTAGCTCCACTTGCTAATAGACTCCAGTTTTGACGGTGTGATCCCCGAGGAGCTGCGGGGGTTTACTGGATGTTTGACTGACCTGATGATTACTCCAACAGATTGTTCATCGTGTGGGAGGACTGGGAGCAGCGGGACAACAGTAAAACACAGGAAATAGGGAAGAGTAAATAGTCGTCCAGCTTCCAGTGAACTCCTCCTGAGCTGAGATGATGTTAGCAGTGTGGTCATGTGTAAAACGAGGTGGCTTTATTAACGCTGCTGTGACTGTGATGGCTCCTCTTTATTATGATGATACGCTCTGGGACAGTTCCAATTATTCTTTTAGAAAAGAAGAAGAAAAACAAGAATTAGTGAAAAGTTTTTCATTTAGGTGTCTGCAGATCTTTAAAAATATCTAACAAAAGCCCTGAATCTTACAGTGACGATAACTGTGTTTTCATGTGTTTACGGGGTGGAATGTTTTGGTTTTGTAGCTACGTTTTCACACGTTAATGTAAAGTAAAATCAGTGGAACAAACAAAAATCATTTGTCATAAATGTGTCTTTTTTCCATATTAATTTGTGACTTTTTTGATGGCTGAGGGTGCATTCAGACGGCCACTGTTTGGTCCAGACCAAAGGACCAAACAGTGGATTCCGCGGATAGTTCGGTTTGTTTGGTGCTGTCTGAACGTGCGTTGGAACTCTGGTGCGCACCAAACAAGTGAAGTCTGGATCCCCTGAAAACGGGGTCTCGGTTCTCTTGCAAACAAAGTCTGCTGCGCTCCACTTGCAGTGTGAATCCAAATGGAGTATCTAGTGGACCAAAGGGCGGAAGTACCCCTCGGTGTTTGTGTAACCATAGCAACACCTAGTCTGAGAAGAGGAAGCGCCGTTTACCGTAGTACATTTTAGGTAGAAAATAACAATAAAGACAACCGCGCAAATCTGAGAAATCATTTTATCGGTGAAAGCCGAGGAAAAAAGTAAAAAAATGTCTCATTTGTGGCGGAAACAAACAACCCGGCTGAAGGGAACGGACTTCCGTTTTCGGTCCTGGCCAGTCGATGAGCCTGATTTTTCTTCTTCACCAAGATTTTTTCTTCCTGGTCAGTGATGGTTTCGGCTACAGTGCACCAAATGAGCAGTTGTTGTAACTGCGTGACGTAGCCCAGGCAGTTCGGTCTGCTGCAATGTGAATGAAAACCAAACGAAGGTGTGAAAATTCTCAGCATTCCCCGAACAGCTGAACCGAGACCCCCGGACTATCCTGGTCTGAATGCAGCCTTAGAGAGAGCAAGGATCACCTCTTTCATGACTGTGTTGTCATTAATTGGCAAATATTTTTCCTGCACATACTAAATTTGCAACTTTTTTTTCTACTTCATTTTTTTCTTGTAATTTTGCAACTTTCTTCTTGCAGCATTGTACCTCCTGGAGTACAATGACACCAGAAACATTCACAAATGAGTGGCTAAACTGCTAGCATCAGCTAGCTGTCTTTCATTCCAACGCCAGGCAGCACTGTCAACAGCTAAGCTAACGCCAGGTGGCCAAATCGACAGTTGAACTAATGCCAGGAGGCTGTATCAACAGTTGAGCTAACGTGAGAAGATTGGATCAACAATTAATGTCAGATGACCGGGTCCACAGTAAATCTATTGCTTGGTCCACAGGCTGACAATTAAGCTAATGCCAGGCAGCCGGATCGACAGTTAAGCTAACGCTTGGATCACGGATCGACAGTTAAGCTAACGCTAGGTGGTCATATTGACAGTTAAGCTGGATTCATGCTGCACCTCCGCTGTCCACGTCCACTTGACTGTGAGGCTTGTGTGACGAAAATTATGTCATTGTTTCCATCCCACAGATGTCCGCAGACTCCTCCCATGGCTGTCTGTGTGCAGCCCAAATTTTGTGACCGCGTTGCCTGGGCATGTTGACTGCACATGCGCAAGATTGAACCGCTCATTCACGAGGTGGCGCTACGGGTACAGCATACAAAGTCAAAGCAGACAAAGAAGAGGAAGACAAGAATAAACATACATGAATCGTTTTGCTGCAGCAGCTTGAGTGGAGAAGAACATTGAAAAATGGTAATTCCTCCTCTTCGTCAAAATGATGCCATTATTGTTGCAACAAGAAGTGTGCATCAATCTCACATTTCTTCACTTTTACTATTTATTATTTATTTAGCGAATGCAAAGTCCTTAAGCCAAGCAGTTGCCTCCTGGTTTGCTGTATGGAGGGTGTGTAATCCTCCTTCCAGTCTTTGGAGCGGGCAAGTCTCTATGATGTGTTCCACACATTTCTCAGACACCATAATCATTGGTGGCTTCCATATTGTCAATGTGTACAAGCCCCCTAATGCCAACTGGGATCTGCAGGTCTTACCCACCCTACCCCACCCTGCCATCTATGTGGGGGACTTTAACAGCCATCACCCTGACTGGGGGTACCCAGCAGTGGACAGTGATGGGGAGGCACTTTCAGACTGGGCATCCAGAAATGACCTCGCTTTGATATACGACCCCAAACAAAGAGGAACCTTCCACTCTGCTAGGTGGAAGAAGGACTATTCTCCTGACCTGTGTTGGGTCAGCTCTTTGAATGGGGAGCCATATCCTACACAGATCCTCATTCTTGATGATTTTCCACACAGCCAACACCGGCCCCTGCTTGTACACATTGGCCTACAACTTCCAGTCATATACAGCCCAAGGAAGATGCGCTGGAACTTCCGCAAAGCCAACTGGAAGAAATTCAGTGAAACTCTGGACCGGAGCGTTGTTACCATCCCACTCCACACCATCACTGTAGATGAAGCATACAACCGCTTCTGCAGTGCAATCTTCAAGGCTGCCCATACTGCAATCCCACGAGGCTACCGACCCCTGTATGTCCCATGTTTGGACGGAGAAAGTGCTGCCCTCCTACAATCCTATCAAACATCAGGGGGCCCAGAGATAGCAGACCATCTCATTGAATCGCTAAATACAGCCCGGCGAAAGAAATGGGAGGAGACAGTTGCTGACCGGAGCTTTACCCACTCTAGCAGGAAATGTTGGAGCCTCATTCGTCGCCTAGGAGCTGCACAGAAGCCCCCTAGCCAAAGCCGAGCATCCGTCACACCCAACCAAGTTGCATCCCACCTACTGACTATCGCCAAAGCACCCCAAGACAAAGACACCAGAAGAGCAGTTACAACTGAGCTAAAAAAACACCAAAAAATGCCTGTAGAGGAAACGAACCCTGAACCCTTCGAGGCTGCTGAACTGGAGAAAGTCCTACAGGGCCTGAAATGTGGAAAGGCAGCAGGATACGATAACATCTTCCCAGAATTCATGAAAAATCTTGGCCCCCGAGCCCTAACCTGGTTGACACAATTCTACACAAGGATCACACAAACAAACTCGATCCCAAAGAAATGGTGGACAGCAAAGGTCATTGCCATCCCAAAACCTGGCAAAGACCACAAACTACCAGCAAGCTACCGCCCAATCTCCCTACTCAGCGTTCCTTACAAAATCATGGAGCGCCTAATACTGCAACGCATTTCCCCAGAAATAGAGGATATTCTAAGTGTGGATCAAGCAGGCTTCCGCAAGGACCGCAGTACAGGAGAACAAGTACTGGCCCTAACCACCTTCATTGAAAATGGCTTCGAGAGCAGACTGAAGACAGGGGCTGTGTTTCTCGATCTTACAGCCGCCTATGATACGGTCTGGCACAAAGGCCTCCTCCTGAAACTTAAAAAGGCGATCCCTGCTTGGGCAACAGCAATTATAAAAACCCTGCTGACCAACCGAAGGTTCAGAGTCCACCTCAGTCAGAACACAAGTGCATGGAGAATGCAGAAAAACGGACTCCCACAAGGCTCAGTTCTAGCTCCAGCTCTGTTCAACCTCTACATAAACGACCTGCCTATTACAAAATCCCGCAAATTCATCTATGCAGACGACATCTGTTTGGCATTCCAAGCACCAGACTTTGAACCACTGGAATGGGTGCTCACGGAAGATCTTGCTAAACTGGACCAGTTCTGCAAAATCTGGCGCCTAAAACCAAGCCCAGCAAAAACCGTCTCCAGTGTATTTCATCTCCACAATGCAAAAGCTGCCAGAGAACTAAACATCCACCTGAGCGGACTCAAGCTTAAGCATGCCCCAAATCCAACTTATCTTGGAGTGACCCTTGATAGGACCTTATCCTTCAAGGAACATCTAAAGGGGACGGCTGCTAAGGTGAAAGTACGAAACAACCTGCTCTGCAAGCTCGCTGGTGCAAAATGGGGGGCGGCAGTCTCCACCCTGCGCACCTCAGCACTGGCCCTTTCATACTCTGTAGCAGAATATTGTGCCCCTGTCTGGTCCAGGTCATCTTACACACACTATGTAGACACCCAGCTCAACTCAACCATGAGAACTATAACTGGAACAATCCGCTCAACACCACTCCCCTGGCTCTCTGTACTGTCAAACATAGCCCCTCCACACATCCGGCGAGCAGCATTAACTCAAAGGATGCTCCAAAAAGTTAAAGATTTTCCTCACTTACCAATCCATGCAGGTATCTACACCCCACCCACTGCCCGACTTTCATCCAGACGGCCGATTTGGAAAAACCCTCCCCCAGCTGACTTTACCATCCAGACAGCTTGGCAAGAGGAATGGGAGACCAAGGAGGTCCCAAACAAACAGCTGGTGATAAACCCCAACCAACAGGTCCCGGGCACCAACCTCCCAAGGAGACAGTGGTCTACACTCAATCGCTTCAGGACTGGACATGGCCCCTGCTTGGCCAGCCTTCACAGATGGGGCAGTAGCCCTAGCCCACTGTGCGCATGTGGAGAGGAGCAAACTATGGAGCTATGGAACTTTTACTATATATAGCCAGTGAAAAAACTGGCATGTTAGCACATTTGCACTACCTGTAGGACTGGGGTAAAACTGCAAATGACAGTTGTGCGCATGCGTCAGCGGCTTGGCCTGGTAAACGAGAAAAATGAAGCTGTAGTGGTCTGGATATGGCTGCAGCCCCTGTCCACACTTTGTGTTTCTTTTGGACTCATTGCCGTGTTTATTATTATTTGTAGCCTCCTGCCATCATTTAGGTTATATTCTACCTCACTTTTATCCACTCTCAGTCATGTTATCTTTTGTATTATTATTATGGCCATCATCCTGTCATATTATGTTTCTTTGTTGTGACAGCGCTTTAATTTCCCATGATTAGTTCTGTTGTACTGTTAATTATTCACAGCTGCACCTGATCACATTAATCACCACCTCCCCCTTATATTCTGCTTTCACCTCACTTTTAGTGTGGCGATCTACTGTTAAGTTGACTGCTAAGATGTCTATTTAGTTGATTGTTTCTCTCACGCCCAGCCTGTTCACGGTCTAGGATTGTCTCTCCATTTATCCTGCCATGTAGCTGAGTTATTTGTTCCAGCCCTCGTGCTGCTTTATGTTATTTCTACAATAAATTATGTTTTCTTTTTGCTGCACAATTGGGTCCTCTCCTTCACCCCAAAAGGGCACACATGACAGAAGATCGCCACCAGTCCAGGACCCAGCAGGCGAAAAAGGGAGAACCGAGAAGAGGTGGAGAACGGAGCAGCTTCATGTGGTCATCCAGGTACTGGGCTGTGCGGCTGCTGCACGATGCTACTCTAATCCTGAGGATGCTGTGGAGCATTGGGAGGCTGCTGCAGCGTTGATGAAGGTGAACGCGGACATCCGTTCCCATCCCTGGGTGCGGGAGCTCCCTATCCCTCTGCTACCACTGTTTCCCACAGTCTCCTCCTCGCCAGAGCCAGCAGCCCCCCTGCCACTGTTACCCCCTGTGGAGTCTGCCGCCGAGGAAGAGGGTTATGAATCTCGGTTGGCGTTTGGCAAGTCCGGGTGGAAGAAAGGCGCGGGGAGACGTCACTCCTCTCGACGTCACGTACCTCCGGCTCTTCGTCAGACGAGCTCCAGCTTTTTCCGGGAGGAGTCATCCAACTTCCCCGCGGCAGCAGAGTGGGAACAGAGGCAAGTACCTTTCCATTTTTTACCATCTGCCACAGAAAGGTCTTGTTCTGTTCCCAGTAAGGGGGCTCAGCAGCAGTTAATTACCGCCACTGCTGAGCTCTCTTCACCGTTATCTGCTGCTATTTCTGCTGCCACTGTTTCCATCCTTCCATCCTCACCTGCATATCCTGTGTCTACTCGTGTGTTTTCTGAGTGTTTGCTGTTACTGGGTGGCAACCAGATCATCTGGGAAGAGCCCGCAGTTCCTAAGAACTCAGAAGTCAGTGCTCACTGGTGCCTCTTAGCTCCAATGCCTGCTTCACAGCATCTCCCAGCTCCCGTGCCTGCTCCACGGCGCCTCTCAGCTCCAGTGCCTACTCCAGTACCAGCTCCAGCTGCTCGTGAGGCACATGCCACAGCTCCAGCTATTTCTGAGGAGCACGTTCCTGTTCCTGTTCTGCCCAAGGTGCATGCTCCAGTTCCTGCAGCACCTCCAGAGGCGGTCACCCCAGCAACAGTGGACCAGGAGCTCAGGCAAGTACTTTACTTTTTTAACATCAATATTAGTTACAGTAAGTCTTGCCTAGCTCCTGGTGATTGTGATGACGTCTCACTCACCCCCTGCCTTTCCTCCCTGTCCGAGGTGATGGCGTCGGAGGAGGGTTCCTGGGCATCTGGGCCGGCTGAGCCCCTGCTGCCTCAGCCTGAGTTCAGTGCACCCCAGCCATCTCATTCGGGAATCAGCACGCTCAAACCATCAGTACCTGAGGACAGTGTGCTTCAATCATCTGATCCAAAGGTCAGCGCGCCCCGGCCGTCTCACCCAGAGGTCAGCGCACCTTGGCCGTCTCATCCAGAGGTCAGCGCATCCCAGCTGTCTCATCTAGGGTTCACCGTGCTGAAATCATCATTACCTGCAGTTGGCACACCTCAGCATCTGCCTAGCATGTCCCATTTCCTAATTTGGGGGCCCGTGGACCCGAGTAGACCCCCTGAACCACCTTATTTCATGGTCTGGTGGCCTAGAGACTCTGGGAGGCTGCCAGATCCATCTTGTCCTTCGGTCTGGGGGCCCATGGACTGGGGCAGACCCCCCCCCCCCCGACCCACGTTGTTTTCTGGTTCGAGGGCCGTTGGACTTTGGTAGACCCCCTGACCCATTGTTTGTTCCAGTTCGGTGGCCCATGGACTTAAGGAGACCACCCGACCTCCTTTGTTTTGGGTCTTGAGGCCTTGAACTTTATTTGGCCTGTGAACAGTGTTGGTTTTGGACTTTGCTGTGTGTGTGTGTGGGGGGGGGGGGGTACAGTTTGTTCTGGCCTGCTTGGCCTTTTCCCCTGCCGCCCACCCTGTGAGGGTTTTTGGGGTTTTCTTTTTTCCCTCTTGTTGGTGTTACCCTAGGTTTGTTTGGGTCTGCCCCTTGGGGGGGGGGGGGGGGGTTACTGTAGTGGTCTGGACAGGGCTGTAGCTCCTGTCCACACTTTGTGTTTCTGTTGGACTCATTGCCATGTTTATTGTCATTATTTGCACCCTTCTGCTATTGTTAAGGTTATATTCGACCTCACTTTTATCCACTCTGTCATGTTATCTTTTGTATTATTATTATGGTCATCATCCTGTCATCTTGTGTTTCTTTGTTGTGACAGCGCCTTAAATTCCCATGATTAGTTCTGTTGTACTGTTAATTATTCACAGCTGCACCTGATCACGTTAATCACCACCTGCCCCTTATATTCTGATTTTGCCTCACTTTCAGTGTGGCGATCTACTGTTGACTGCTAAGATGTCTGTTTAGTTGATTGTTTCTCTCATGCACAGCCTGGTCATGGTTTTAGGTTCATCTCTCTGTTTATCCTGCCATGCAGCTGAGTTATTTGTCCCAGTTCTTGTGCTGCTTTATGTTATTTCTACAATAAATTGTTTTCTTTGTGCTACGCGATTGGGTCCTCTCCTTCACCCCAAAAGGGCACATATGACAGAAGCAAGGTTTCCGCTGGTAACATTTTTACGTGGTGGCTCGACATACCAAAAACTCAGCCACCACACTGGAAAAATAAATGAAAGAATGAGCTCCTCAAGCATGCACATGAACAACGCACATGAGTCACCCGTGCATCGGAGTTCAAGAACACGTGCCACTCGGGTGACCATTTCAGTCGGCAGGCAGACCTATCTAACGTCACTGTCCGAGAGACAAACTTGATTCCACGTTAGACCGAAGCATGAGCTTATTTAAGTACTTTAAATGAGGAAAAAATGCAGAAGAGGTATGTAAGCAGGGGAGGCATTTATTGTGATTTTATCCCGCTGGTAACAGGAACAGTAACGAGTCACTTAGCAAACAGGTGTGGCTCGGCTTCATATGCAGGCTCATTGAGGGAAAGGCAAGGGTGACTGAATTGCTGAGGGTTTACCTCACCAACCACGGCAATATTAACTAATTTATGTTCATTATTATGTACCTGACAAGTTAAAATGACTGAAATTCACGAAGTCAGTGATTTAAATCCAACATCTTCTTCCAACCTTCAGACAAACTAAACCTGCCAACATTTGGATTTCAAAATATGGGAGGTTTTTCCTGTTGTGGTGAGGAAAGTTCTAAAAAAAACCCTGTAAAAATATAGAAATATTATAACAGAAATAACTGCATCTTTGGTTATTTTAGTTAATTTATTTCATTAAATATAATTTTATTAATAATTATATTTCTTTTAAATCAGTTAAATTATTGTTCTATTCTGGCTCTGCAAAATTATGATCAAAAGTTTAAATTGTATGAGGAAAAAAAGTCAAAATTTGACCAATCTGTTTCAAATTTATTAAAAAAAACAGTAATTTTATTTAAAAAATAGACAAAAAATTAGCAATAAAATAATCCACAAATGCATAATAAAGTCTCAAATATACAAGAAGAAATTACAAATTTGAGGAAAATGGTTTCAAATTTAGATAAATTTACAGAGAAAAGTAGAAAACTATATGAAAATTGTTGTAAATTTTGGAGAAAAACTAAAGTCATTACTCAAGTTTTTAAGTGGGTGCTCTTTGTACCCTTAACTCAACTCAAATAGAAAATTTTGGGTGTCTACTTTTAATTATTAATTTCATAAGATAACACTGCTTTTATATGAGTAGAATTTCTGCTACTACCACCTCTGATCATATAATTTAAGTATGCGTGATTGCGTGAAATTACTATTATGAATGTTTTTCCCCCCCTCCTCTTTCCTACTCTTTCTCAATGGAAAAAAGGAACACAATAATAAAAACACAAAAAATATATATATATTTGTGCCATTTATGTAAATCATGACAAAATCATGCAGGACAAAATGTGATACTTGATATTTTCTAACTTGTTTGTATACCACCATAGACAAAGAGAGAACCTGAATAAGACAGGGCTCAGAGAGGGAAAGATGAGACAGAAGAGAGGAGCCAAGGAGAAGAAAGTATTCAAGCAGAGGGTGGAAGAGAGGTGAGAGCAGAGGAAACACTGTGAAGTACAGTGGGGTAAAAAAGTATTTAGTCAGCCACCAATTTTGCAAATTCTCCCACTTAAAAGATGAGAGAGGTCTCCAATTTTCATCATAGGTATACCTCAACTATGAGAGACAAAATAAGAAAAAAAAAATCCAGAAAATCACATTGTCTGATTTTTAAAGAATTTATTTGCAAATTATGGTGGAAAATAAGTATTTGGTCGCCTACAAACAAGCAAGATTTCTGGCTCTCACAGACCTGTAACTTCTTCTTTAAGAGGCTCCTCTGTCCTCCAGTCGTTACCTGTATTAATGGCACCTGTTTGAACTCATTATCAGTATAAAAGACACCTGTCCACAACCTCAAACAGTCAGACTCTAAACTCGACTATGGCCAAGACCATAGAGCTGTCAAAGGACACCAGAAACAAAATTGTAGACCTGCACCAGGCTGGGAAGACTGAATCTGCAATAGGTAAGCAGCTTGGTGTGAAAAAATCAACTGTGGGAGCAATTATTAGAAAATGGAAGAGATACAAGACCACTGATAATCTCCCTCGATCTGGGGCCCCACGCAAGATCTCACCCCGTGGGGTCAAAATTATCACGAGAACAGTGAGTAAAAATCCCAGAACCACACGAGGGGACCTAGTGAATGACCTGCAGAGAGCTGGGACCAAAGTAACAAAGGCTACCATCAGTAACACACTACGCCACCAGGGACTCAAATCCTGCAGTGCCAGACGTGTCCCCCTGCTTAAGCCAGTACATGTCCAGGCCCGTCTGAAGTTTGCTAGAGAGCATTTGGATGATCCAGAAGAGGATTGGGAGAATGTCATATGGTCAGATGAAACCAAAATAGAACTTTTTAGTAAAAACTCAACTTGTCGTGTTTGGAGGAGAAAGAACACCATACCTACTGTGAAGCATGGGGGTGGAAACATCGTGCTTTGGGGCTGTTTTTCTGCAAAGGGACCAGGATGACTGATCCGTGTAAAGGAAAGAATGAATGGGGCCATGTATCGTGAGATTTTGAGTGAAAACCTCCTTCCATCAGCAAGGGCATTAAAGATGAAACGTGGCTGGGTCTTTCAGCATGACAATGATCCCAAACATACCACCCGGGCAATGAAGGAGTGGCTTCATAAGAAGCATTTCAAGGTCCTGGAGTGGCCTAGCCAGTCTCCAGATCTCAACCCCATAGAAAATCTTTGGAGGGAGTTGAAAGTCTGTGTTGCCCAGCAACAGCCCCAAAACATCACTGCTCTAGAGGAGATCTGCATGGAGGAATGGGCCAAAATACCAGCAACAGTGTGTGAAAACCTTGCAAAGACTTACAGAAAACGTTTGACCTCTGTCATTGCCAACAAAGGGTATATAACAAAGTACTGAGATGAACTTTAGTTATTGACCAAATACTTATTTTTCACCATAATTTGCAAATAAATTCGTTAAAAATCAGACAATGTGATTTTCTGGATTTTTTTTTTCATTTTGTCTCTCATAGTTGAGGTATACCTATGATGAAAATTGGAGACCTCTCTCATCTTTTAAGTGGGAGAATGTGCACAATTGGTGGCTGACTAAATACTTTTTTACCCCACTGTATATACACAACCGTGTGCACTCCGGCCTTGTCTAAAGTGGACACGCATCTCAGTGGACCAGAGTGGAAAAGTAACATAAATCCAGTTTTTGTCATGGCCGCCAATTAGGCGCACCTGCACACACACCTGTCTGCTATCTGGCTCTGCCTATTTATTCTGCAAGACCCAGAGATCAGCGCGGAGTCATCTGCTTCCTTTCCAAGGGATCCGTATTTGTCAACGCTACGCTGAGGTTCCAGCCTCGTCTTCTCTCCAGTGCTACTGCTAGCCTTCGGACGTCTCACCTCCCGGCAGCCGAGTAAGCCTGCAAACTTTTCCTCTCACCCTCATACTTCCCCTGTGCACAGGCGGTGTTACCTTGGCGGCGGACTCTCCTCCACCTGGCGGCGGACCTCCCTGCTCTGTTCACCTGCCTACCTACGGGGCGACTGACACTGTCCTCCTGGCCTGGGCCGTCGAGCTAACCTGAGTGCTACTCCTACACTGCAAACAGTAAGGATTGTGTTTACGGGTGCTTCCTCTGCCTGGACTGTCTCTAATTGTCCCTCTGCTTTGTCCTTAGGGTTGCCAGGTCGAACGGTGCTCTGCTCGCCCCAACCTGACTTCTCCACACACTACACTCACCACAGATACTCATACACGCATCCACACACTCACATAATTGGAAATAAAGGTTAATTGTGTTAATCCTGAGTCATGTCTGCTTCTTGGGTCAAGATCCATGTCAGTTTTAAGCTAACGCTAGGCAGTCAGATTGATAGTTAAGCTAAAGCCAGGTGGTCAGATCAACAAGTAAGCTAATGCCAGGCAGCCAGAACAACAGTTAAGCGAATGCCAGCTGACTGGGTTGACAATTAATCTAATGCCTGGTTCACAGGTTGACAGTTAAGCTAACGCCAGACAGTCGGATCAACAGTTAAGTTAATGCCAGGCGGCTGGCTCAACAGTTAAGCTAATGCCTGGTTCACAGGTTGACAGTTTAGCTAACGCTAGGCAATCGGATCGACAGTTAAGCAAAGACCAGGAGGCTGGATTGACAGTTAAGCTAATGCCAGGCAGCCAGATCGACAGTTAAGCTAACGGCAGGCAGCCAGCTTGACAGTTAAGCTAACAGCAGGTGGCTGGATCGACAGTTAAGCTAACACCAGGTGGCTGGATCAATGGTTAAGCTAATGTCAGGCAGCCAGATCGACAGTTAAGCTAACGCCAGACAGCTGGATCGACAGTTAAGTTATTGCCAGGTTCCCGGGTTGACAGTTAAGCTAACACCAGGCTGACAAACAATGAGTCCAGTGGGGGGGTGAATAGAATTTATAGAAAATTGTGATCAAAACTGGCAGAATCAACAGTTAAGCTAATTCAGGAAGCCAGTCTGTCAGCCTTTCCCCGAGGAGCTCTAATGCGGTTAGTCTGACAGACTCCAACCATCAAGCTAAGCTAATGCCAACAGTTCGATGTAGCATCACGGCAAAAATCTAACAGAATAAGCCAGAATGAGGCGAGGTACAGTGAATATAAAAAGTCATCACACCCCTGTTCAAATGCCAGGTTTTTGTGGTGTAAAAAAATAAGACCAAGATAAATCATTTCAAACGTTTTTCCACCATTAATGTGACCTACAATCTGTACAACCCAGTTAAAAACAAACTGAAATCTTTTAAGGGGAAAAATAAAAAAGTAAAAAACTTACAATAACCTGGTTGCATAAATATGCACACCCTAAAACTAACACTTTCTTGCAGCACCTTTGGCTTTTATTACAGCACTCAGTCTTGTTGGGTAGGAGTCTATCAGTGTGGCACATCTTGATGTGGCAACGTTTGCCCACTCTTCTTTGCAAAAATGCTCCAAATCTGTTCAGATCACCCCACGGATGTTCGATTGGATTCAGGTCTGGACTCTGGCTGGGCCATCCCAAAACCTTAATCTTCTTCTGGTGAAGCCAGTTTTGTTGATTTGAATGTGTGCTTTGGGTCACTGTCATGCTGAAAGATGAAGTTCCTCTTCAGCTTCATCTTTCTAGCAGAAGCCTGAAGGTTTTGTGCCAACACTGACTGGTATTTGGAACTGTTCATAATTCCCTCCACCTTGACTAAGGTCCCAGTTCCAGCTGAAGAAAAACAGCCCCAAAGCATGATGCTGCCACCACCATGCTTCACTGTAGGTATGGTGTTCTTTTGGTGATGAGCAGTGTTGTGTTTGTGCCAAATATACCTTTTGGAATTCTGGCCAAAAAGTTCAACCTTGGTTTCATCGGACCATAACACATTTTCCCACATGCATTTGGGAGATTTTAAATGTGTTTTTGCAAAATGTAGCCGGGCTTGGATGCTTTTCTTCGTAAGATAAGGCTTCCGTCTTGCCACCATGCACCATAAGCAGTCCTGTCTGTCACTTGCAGCTACAAGAATTACTGCTCTACTTTTCTGTATATAGGATTGATGGGTTTCATCATTTGTCTTTATTTGCACTGTGGGATGTCTGGGTCTATCTTTTGTTGCCACTTGCACTATGGGTAGAATTACTGTACATAGATTGCTATTGTTGTTTTTCCAGCCTTATTCATTTTTCTTGTATTCTTTTTTTTTTATGTGGTGCACACCACTGAAGAAAGAGAGAAATGCCATTTCAATTCTCTTGTATGTCCTGTACATATAGTAGTATCAACAAATGAAATCTTTGAATCATGAATCTTGAATTGTTGTCACAAGTCAAGCCAGTACTTGCCAGAAATTCCTGCAGCTCCTTCAATATTGCTGTCGACCTCTTGGCAGCCTCCCCGACCAGTTTTCTTCTTTTCTTCTTTTCATCAATTTTGGAGGGACGTCCAGTTCTTGGTAATGTCACTGTTGTGCCAAGTTTTCTCCACTTGATGATGATTGTCCTCACTGTGTTCCATGGTATATTTAATGCCTTGGAAATTCTTTTGTACCCTTTTCCTGACTGATACCTTTGGACAATGAGATCCCTCTGATGCTTTGGAAGCTCTCTGCGGACCGTGGCTTGTGCTGTAAGAGGTGACTACAAAAATGTCAGGAAAAACCTACTAGAACAGCTGAACTTTATTTGGGGTTAATCAGAGGCATTTTAAATGGTGGCAGGCAGGTGTGTGCTGACTCCCATTTAACATGAGTTTGAATGTGATTGGTTAATTGTGAACACATCCACATCCCCACTTATAACAGGGTGTGCATATTTATGCAACCAGGTTATTGTAAGTTTTTTTTTATTTTTTATTTTTCCACTTAAAAGATTTCAGTTTGTTTTTCAATAGGGTTGTACAGGTTATACAGTTAGGCCCAGAAATATTTGGACAGTGACACAATCTTCATGATTTGGGCTCTGCATGCCACCACATTGGATTTGAAATGAAACAACTACAACGGAATTGAAGTGCAGACTTTAAGGTTTAATTCAAGGGGTTGAACAAAAATATATGATTAAACATGTAGGAATTGTAGCTATTTTTATACAAACGCTCCTCATTTCAGGGGCTCAAAAGTAATTGGACAAATAAATATAACCCTAAGTAAAATGTTACTTTCCAATATTTTGTTGAGAATCCTTTGCAGGCAATGACTGCCTGAAGTCTGGAACCCATGGACATCGCCAGACGCTGGGTTTCCTCCTTTGTGATGCTTTGCCAGGCCTTTACTGCAGCTGTCTTCAGTTGTTGCTTGTTTGTGGGTCTTTCTGCCTTAAGTTTTGTCTTGAGCAAGTGAAATGCATGCTCGATTGGGTTGAGATCTGATGATTGACTCGGCCATTGCAGAATATTCCACTTCGTTGCTTTAAAAAACTCCTGGGTTGCTTTTGCAGTATGTTTTGGATCATTGGTGAAGTGCCGTCCAATCAACTTTGCTGCATTTGGATGAATCTGAGCAGAAAGTATATCCCTATACACTTCAGAATTCATCCGGCTGCTTCTGTCTTTTGTCACATCATCAATAAACACAAGTGACCCAGTGCCACTGGAAACCATGGATGCCCATGCCATCACACTGACTCCACCATGTTTTACAGAAGATGTAGTGCTTTGGATCATGAGCTGTTCCAGTTCTTCTCCAAACTTTCTTCTTCCCATCATTCTGGTACAGGTTGATCTTAGTCTCATCTGTCCAAAGAATGCTGTTCCAGAACTGGGCTGGCTTCTTCAGGTGTTTTTTTGCCAAAGTCAATTCTGGCCTTTCTATTTTTGAGGCTGATTAATGGTTTGCACCTTGTGGTGAATCCTTTGTATTTACTCTCATGAAGTCTTCTCTTTATGGTAGACTTAGATACTGATACACCTACTTCCTGGAGAGTGTTCTTCACTTGAGTGGATGTTGTGAAGGGGTTGTTCTTCACCATGGAAAGGATTATGTGATCATCCACCACTGTTGTCTTCCGTGGACGTCCAGGCCTTTTTGAGTTCCCAAGCTCACCAGTGCACTCTTTTTTTCTCAGAATGTACCAAACTGTTGATTTGGCCACTCCTAACATTTCTGCTATGTCTGTGATGGATTTCTTCTTTTTTTTTCAGCCTCAGGATGGTCTGTTTCACCTCCATTGAGAGCTCCTTTGACCGCATGTTGTGTGCTCACAGCAACAGCTTCCAAATGCAAACGCCACACCTGGAATCAACTCCAGACCTTTTAACCTCTTGCACTCCATTGTACCGCGGGCGGGCAAGTCTCTGCATCCCAGAGCGCACGAGGCGCTCTCGTGTGCCCTCGTGCGCTCTAGGACGCACGATGGAGCTGCGTAAGCTGCATTTCCGTTCTTCCACTGCAGACACAGCAGCGAACAGATTAAATCATCTGATTGACCTCTCATTCGACTAATAAGAGCCTTGAATTGGGTTTCTGAAACCTTGAAGAACCAATGACTGAAAACCTAGCAAGAAGGACCCGCCTACCAACGCTGTGAATGCAGCGAGCCAATTGAAGCACAGAAGTTCGCAAGCTGTTTTTTGTAAGGCTGGATGAAGACAGACTGCTGCAGCAGATGAATAAAGGACACGCAGGAAGAACCGTCACAGACCCAGCAGCACGGAGACCATCCACAAGTGCAACCTGTGTGACAGCGACTGCCATTCGCGCATCGGCATGTTCGGCCACAAGCGGTGCTTTTTTTGTTTTTCTTCCAGCAGAGTAGACGTTATGATTCTCTCCCATGGTCATCATAGACCGACGGAGGCCGACAACGAAGGTTGAGTGACACACACGCATTCGCCAGTCTTTTTTTAATTACTACTGTTATTTGTTTTGAAAAATCGTTCGCCAAAAACCGCAATCATGGAAGCGCAAAACCGCAATAATGGAATTATGTTTTGATCGGGTCGCGAGACCAGCGTCGCGTTCGTCTGACAATGAGGAAGAAGTTCGCCAGCTCCGCTTCTGCTGTGAAGAGGTAAGTGTTCTAAGCTAAATTATTCTTTATCCCTGAAAACTGTAATCAAAATGACTTTTGACCGATCGGTAAATTACAGTTGTGCGTCATCGCTGCATGACGGACCGTGGCGCAACGGGCGATGTCCATCCTCTGTAGCGAGGAGGGGTGGGGACAACCCCCCCCACACACACACACACACAGCCCTTAGTGTCACCTTTCATTAGAGCCCAAGATGAAGCTTCTATATTGAATCATTCAAAAGTTACAGACATTTTTCCAAACTGTGCCATTTGGCACAATTTGACACAGTTCAAAAACGCCTGGGAACTACCCGAGGAAAAAGCTGTGTAATCATTTTTTGTGGTATTGTTACAAAATTTGGACCTCAGCTGCATAACACTTGGTTCTACATTTCTGTTGCATTTTCCAGCTCAGATCTGAAGCTGTGTGTTATTTGCAAGCATTTGTATCCGAAAAAACACCCAGGCCAAATTTATTTTCTTCAAGTTCACTATGTTTAGATGACTGTAACTCGGTGGCCGGAGCACTTAGAGAGATTATGACTGTTTTGCCAAAAAAATTCAAAGTGTTTTCTTTTAAATGAGACCAACCCCATGAAGATGCTGCAAAGGGTTGAAGAACAGCTTTTGATTGACTTTGGGCATGTTATTTTTTGGCGTTTTAGGGAAATTGACCGGAGTGCAAGGGGTTAACTGCTTAATTGATGACAGGTTAATGAGGGAAGAGCTCATGCAGCCTTGTTTTTTTTTTTTTTTTTTTTTTTGCAGCCTTCTGAGTCAATTGTCCAATTACTTTTGGTCCCTTGAAAAAGAGGCAGCTAAGTATTAAAGAGCTGTAATTCCTAAACCCTTGCTCCAATTTGGATGTGAATACTCTCAAATTACAGCTGAGAGTCTGCACTTTAAGCCCATATTGATTATATAATTGTATCCTGAATATGTTTTCGTAAACAGCTAAAATAACAAAACTTGTGTCACTGTCCAAATATTTTTGGGCCTAACTGTAGGTCACATTAATGGTTGAAAAAGTTTAGAAATGATTTCTCTT
Source organism: Pholidichthys leucotaenia (assembly GCA_020510985.1). Lineage (NCBI taxonomy): Eukaryota > Metazoa > Chordata > Actinopteri > Cichliformes > Pholidichthyidae > Pholidichthys > Pholidichthys leucotaenia. The sequence goes on along the minus strand of CM035837.1, from coordinate 428,004,447 downwards.
GGTCTCATTTTTTTTACATCACAAAAACCTGGCATTTGAACAGGGGTGTGTTGATTTTTTATATCCACTGTATATTATCAACTGTGGATCAGTGAACCAGATGGAAACAAGGATGTCTGTTAGGGTGACTGAAATCTAAAGAAAATAACAATATAAACCGCACTTGGTAAGCTAACTCCCTAGTAGCACAGTTAGCTCTGAAGCTAGCGCCCTGGGCTACATTGATTTTCACATTTTTTTCACTGCAGTCATCTAACCCAAGAAAATAGTTTAGAAGGTTAAAACCCACCAACACAGCACGTTTGAGTGATGGGACCTTTAAATGTGTCTCCGTTCGTCTTTCTTTCAGTTATCGAAGCTGTCTCTCTTCAGGAGAGGAAGGAGGAGACCACCCTGCTGTCTACGGGATCCTACCTGATAGGAGACACCTCTGTAGACTTCCAGAGGACCACAGACAGACAGACACTACGGACCCATGGCCCGCTCAGAGCTGATTACAACATCAAGGTGAGCACTGGCCCACGTCCGCAGCAAGACACCCAGAGGATTTTTGGATTTATTGTCTACATATTTCATCATAGAGCTGTATGAAACTTTAATCTTTCCTGCTCTGTTGTACAGATGAAATACAGTGGCTCCAGAGACTCGGTGGTCCAGTTTCTGTTCTACAAACCCATCCGGTTCCAGTGGAGAGAAACAGACTTTTTCCCGTGTTCAGTTTCCTGTGGGGGAGGTGAGACGGCTGTCAGCCTGTCAGTAGGACCTGCAAGTTTGAATTATTGAAACACCTGATAAAGATTAGTTGAAGCACCCATATTCTGCCCTTCTTCCACATATTGACACCACAAGGTTTAAATGGTGCCGTACCATTTTACACTCAGTTGAAGGAGCCTTTCCAGCCACCATTTTCTGAATTTGTTTTCTCCTGATGCTAAGGAATTGCTTGACCAATAAGTGTGTGTGTGGGGAAGGGGGGTGTTGGAAACTTCATCATAACTTTGACGTAGGGACGCTTAGTAGGGGCTGTGCATCTGTGTGCCAGGGCTATAGCACCCCCTAGCCCCAGTGTTGTGCATAAGCCTTCCTCAGAACTGGCTATTTTCAGTGCATTTTGCTTTTAAATGGTAACAAGACCCAGTTCACCCCATCCTTCCTCTTTTGTCATTTGGGAGTTTTGTTGTGGATGCAGCCAGCATCATATTGAAACTAGCGGCTGCTAGCTAAACTAGCGAACACAGTCTGAGCTAACTAATGTAAAATTGATGTGAGAATGAAAAAGCCCAAATAAATCATTATCATGGTTTGAGTGGCCATCCCCGGGGGTGGGGTGGGGAGGGGATAGGCACAGAAACTGATCCGTATTGTCAACGATGGCTCTCACGAACCATCAATGAGACGCCGAAAGCCAGCCAATGAGTTTGCATAATTTATTAACAGAAGACAATAATGCAAAATAATGAGCCACGTGGGGCAAAAGCACCAACACACATTTGGTTCCTAAATCACAGAATGTGAGGAAAGCAGGCTATGAGGGAACACTTAGTGTGAATCTCCTACGATGGAAGTTAAACGGAGGAATGTTCGACGAGGTCGCAGCCCCGAGTAAACCGAGCTGCTCCCTTAAATAGGGCTGACAGATTAATCAGCTGATGAGAACGTCATCAGCTGATTGGATTCTAGCCGTCCCTGCAGAGCTCGGCTCTGACAGCCGGAAGCCCCGCCGGGACACTGTCATAATAAAAGCCCGGAGGCCATATGGTGCACCTGAGGAGAGACCGGGGAACTACCGTACAACCTGAGCGTGGACAGAGTGAGCACTCGGACCATGACAGTTGCCCCCGTTCACGAGGCGAATTCCAGGCACCGAGTAACATCGAAGCACCCCCCCACCCCCCACCTAGAAGGTCAACAGGACCGCCCCAGGGAGGGAGGAGGGGGAAAGGCCAGGAGGGCCAGAACCAAACCTCATCATAGAGGGAGAAAAAAAAAAAAAAGAAAAACAGGCTACAACAAACAGAACAGAGTAGGGAAAACAGGGGCCAAAAAGTACAGGCACACACCCTGCACCCAAGGAAAACCTATGGGTAGAAGACAGAGAAAAACTCAAATGACTGCAGACAGAACACCATTATCAGTCCAATAGAGTCACAGAAAAAAAAACAAAAACAAACATCTTCATAACCCAGAGAAAACAGGGAACTCAAATACATGCACAAAGATGCAGCGTACCCCCATAATACCAGGGAGGAGAAAAAAAAAAAAACAACTCATGCTACAAAGCAGTGATAAATATAGTCCAAAATAGTCCAGATAACGGGCATAGGCAACAAGGCACAACCCTCAGACTACGGAGGAGAGGAGAAGAAAAAAAACACGCGCTAAGGAGCGGCGAAAACACAGTTCAGTTACAACACATCAGCGCATCCCTAATAGAAGAGCAGGCAGAGGGGAAAAAAAACAGGGATGACAGCAGGCAGTTCACAATAGCACAACACAAATAGTTCAGGGGGTCTTCCTGCGTCCAGCGTCCAGATCGCTGGCAGGGAAAAAGGACAAGTTCGGGCAGCCTACCCCAGTCTCAGGCCAGGAAAAACAGTCCCTCTGGCGGCCGGACCAGATCACTGAACAGAGAGTCAAGCTGGTCGGGTGGCTGACCCAGAACACCAAACGGGCGAAGCAGTCTTCCAGGCGGCCGACCCACATCACTCAGCCACCAGGACCGCAGGGGAGAACTCGGAGACGGCTTCCCTGTAGAGAGGGATAGCGATGGAGAGCCGAGCCGATAATGGGGAATCCCAGCGGCCCCCGATGGAACGGAAAAGGGAATGGGGAAAGGATGAGGGGCCAGTCCGGCGTTGATCAGCGAAAGCTCTGCAGCACCTCCTCCGAACTCCACTAGAAGTAGCATGGTGGTGCAGTGGTTAGCACTGTTGCCTTACAGCTAGAAGGTTCCTGGTTCGAATCTCCAGGTTGGCAGGGGTTGGAACCTTTCTGTGTGGAGTTTGCATGTTCTCCCTGTGCTGCGTGGGTTTACTCCGGGGGCTCCGGTTTCCTCCCACAATCCAAAGACATGCATGTTAGGTTAATTGGCTGTTCTAAATTGTCCTTAGATATCTGTTTCCTATAGGCCCTTAGAATAGAGGGTTAGTATTAGTGAAAAGCGCTTTGAGTGGTCTTTGTGACTAGAAAAGCGCTATATAAGTCCAGGTTAGTTAGTTAGTTAGAACCGGCACTGTCCTCCAGTCGGATCCCAAACGAGACTGCCCTGCACCCTTGATGGACCCCGATTGGGTCGCGGCTGCACCCACGACAGACCCCGATTGGGTTGCGGCTGCACCCACGACAGACCCTGACTGGACCGGGGCAGCACCAGAGACGACCTCCCAACCCGAACCCGGAACCTCCAGAATGGCAACCGGAATCGACTCCACACTGACCCTGGGAGAAGGCTCAGGAGATGAAAGAGAACCAGGATCAGGATCACCGGTAGCAACAGAGCCCAGCAAGACAAGCTCGGATGCAGCGGACGGCTGCATCCGGCTCGTCTCCCTGAGAGACAGGCAAAAATGCTCCAGAATTGATAGGAGAAAGACAAAATAGAGCACTTGCCTGATCTCGAGTTCTGTCGCCATCCAGGACTTCGATGATCCGGGTTCAGAAGGAAGAAGGACATCCTCTGGCTCCCACTCGGCTACGGTGGGCCCCGCAACCGGCATGATGGTTTCCGCAGTCTGAGGACCCCCCAACGCTGACGTCCACACTGAAGACCCGCATGGCATGGTGGCAGGAGATCGTTGACCTGCTGGGTCGAACCGCTCCTCCATGGAGACCTGGGGGCGTTTAGCCGTCGGCGCAGGCTCCAAGAAGCAATCCGCCCTCCTCCTCTGCCCGTAACGTGGCTGCGGGGCTGGCCCCAAACTCTCCAGGGCCGCAGGCTCCTTCCTCGTCCAGTGGTGTGGGCCTGACTGCAGAGAACGCTCAGGGAAAGGAGACACAGAGGCAGCAGGTTCATAGTTAGAGGCTACAGCAGGTGGAGGAAGCTCAGGAGACTGCGAACCCCGAACTCCACCCCCAGGAGTCAGACAAGGCAAATCATAATGGTGAGGAGAAGAATGAAATTGCACTTGCCTTTCCTCCAGAGGGCCGATGGTGCCTACTGTAGCGGGCTTTGTTCTTCCCTTTCCCCTCAGGATGGTGACGGAGGACCCCCTGGGAAGACGAGGAGGAGCCGCCTGCACAGGATCGACCACGGGCACAGCCGGAGCAGGGCTCGCAGAGCCCACTGCAGCTGGGGAGAGCGTCGAGGAGGGGGGAGGAGCAGCCGAGGCAGACCGGAGATGAGGAGCTGACGGGACAGCAGGAACAGACGCCCTGGAGGCGATGGCTGCAGTTATTCCCTTCCGTCGTGATGAAGGAGCATCAGCTGGCTGGGAAATAGAGTCCTTCCGGCAAACCGGTGCTGGATCCGGACAGGGTTCTCGCTGAGGCTTGATCCGGGCATTGTGACAATGTCTACCAGCAGAGGGCGAGGCGAAGGTCAGGTCAGGGAACCGCCGCTGCTGCGCGGAGACAGAAGCCAGCAATTCGGCTTATTCGGAATGATTATGGAGTTCCGGGGTGAGTTCCACCAGCCTAACTGCGGCCGTCACATGCCTTATGATCTCTGATGGATGGGAAGCGGAGCGAGCCACAGCCACACGGTCCTGGAGGATCACAGCTGACCACTACGTCTCCTCTGAGGGAATCTCGGCTGACGTCATCCTCCGCTGGGGACGACCCTTGGGTGACGTGAACTCCTGGGCTGGATGGGTGACAGGAACTGGATGCCGAGGCGAGGAACAGGTGTGCTTCACCCTTGGTTTCCTGCCAGAGATCCCCTCCGGTCCACGGGTCCTCTCCCGGAGAGCCGTATTCTCCGCCATCCTCCTCCTTACCTCGGCATGATTGGCGTGGTAAGGATTGTGGGAAATAGCCGCCTCTGCGAGGTCCAAGTACCAGCATGTGTCGCCGGGAGTGATGCCGCGGCGAGCGTTGGAGAGCAGGCCATCTAGATCAATTAGGAATACAATCAGTCTGTAACCCAAGTCTAAAGAGTAGCCTTCTCCCGGCGCCGCCATCTCCAACATGCTGGTACACGGAAAAACGGGGAAAAACAACAAGCCCATCACAAACTCACGGTGACCAGCGTCTCCTTCTGGCTGCGTCCTACTGTCAACGAGATGCCGAAAGCCAGCCAATGAGTTTGCATAATTTATTAACAGAAGACAATAATGCAAAATAATGAGCCATGTGGGGCAAAAGCACAAACACACACTTAGTTCCTAAATCACAGACTGTGAGGAAAGCAGGCTATGAGGGAACACTTACTGTGAATCTCCTACAATGGAGGTTAAATGGAGGAATGTTCGACGAGGTCGCAGTCCCTAGTAAACCGAGCTACTCCCTTAAATAGGGCTGACAGATTAATAAGCTGATGAGAACATCATCAGCTGATTCTAGTCGTCCCTGTGGAGCTCAGCTCTGACAGCCGGAAGCCCCGCCGAGACACTGTCATAATAAAAGCCTGGAGGCCATATGGTGCGCCTGAGGAGAGAGCAGGGAACTACCGGACAACCCGAATGCGGACAGAGTCAGCACTCGGACCATGACACGTATGAGTTAGTTGCTATTAGCCGCTGCTAACACCAGTTAAGTGGTCAAGGAGTTTGTAAAATAAGCCAAAATAACATCTGAAAATGAGATGTATGGTCAAGTATTGGAGGATGATTCAGCTGAGAACATGGATGTCTAATGGGGTGGGTATGATATATAGAAAATGGCCATTATAAAAAGGACAGCAACTCCCAGGTGAGCTCAACTAATGTCATCATGGTTAGTAAAAACAAGCATTTGAACTCTGTTTTGGTTATTACAGCTGGGGTTGACAACTTTCTCACAGCCAAATAAGGGACAGAGGGTTTTAACTATTTCTTGGTGCCCCGATGTGGACATTAGTGCTATCATAGTACTGGGATTTTTTTTTTTTTTTGCCTTGATAATACCTTAAACATACTAGTATTCAATGTTATGTTAAATACTGCAAGGAACAAAATACCACACTGTATACCTAGAAATTTCAGATTTTAAAGAATACAAAATCTCAGTTTAAAAATGTGTAATAGCTATGTTTTTAATAATGGATTGCATTTATATAGCACTTTTCATGACACCCAAAGACACTTTTCAATGAGTTCATTATTCATTCACTCCACATACAATGATAGTGGTAAGCTACCCCTGTAGCCACGGCTGCCCTGGGGCAGACTGATGGAAGGAAACATGGCTGCCAATCCGTGCCAATGGCCTCTCTGACCACCACCAAACGTTTATTCACATTCATACTGTACATCAGTGTCATGAACCATGAGCATACCGGATGGCACACTGAGGATTGATGGGAATTTGGAAAGCTAGGCTTGTATGTTTCCCATTTCTCTCCAGTATCGACCCAATCTTGCTTTGAAGGTGACAGTAGTAGGAATGTTTACGATATGGCTTGGCAGACGATTCCCGACATTAACTATTCTTTTGGAGAAAAAGTTCTTCTGGATTTCTAGCCCTTTATTCATTTGTTTCTTGAATAATTTGTGTTGGTGCCCTCTTGTTAGTCCAGATAATGATTTTACAAAAAATTTGCCTTCATCCAACTTTTCCAGCCCGTGCAGAATCTTGTGGGCCTCTGTGAGGTCTCCACGGAATCTTTGTTGCCTCAAAGTGTCAAGGCTCAAACGTTTCAGGCGTTCTTCATATGATAGGGTCTTGATTTCTGACACTAGCTTTGTGGCACGTCGTCGGACTCTTTCAAGAATATCAATGTCCTTCTGATAGAATGGGCACCAGGCCTGGATGCAATATTCCAGGTGAGGTCTAACATATGCCTTGTAGATTATCATGAAGCACTTGGAGTCCATGTGTTTAAAAGTCCTTTTAATAAGTCTCAGGACACACATAGCTTTTTTCGAAGCCTGGATACACTGGAGACTTGGTTTGGCATCATGGGAGAATATGACACCTAGGTCATTTTCATGACTAACTGATTCCAATTGCACACCTCCAATTTCATACTGATTCTGCTGATGTCTCCTACCAAGATTCATTTAGTTTCGTTGAACTTCAACAGCCATTTCTCTGACCAGGATTCTAGTGATGTCAAGTCAGCTTGTAACTGCAAAGAATCTTCTATATTGTCTACTATCCTATATATCTTGGTATCATCAGAAAATAGCTTTGTTGTGGATGTAGTCATTTCAGATATCGTCGTCGGCCTCCGTCGGTCTATGATGACCATGGAAGAGAATCCTAAACGTCTACTCTGCTGGAACAGCACCGCCTGTGGCTGAACAGGCCGATGCGCGAATGGCAGTCCCTGTCACACAGGTCGCACTTGTGGGTGGTCTCCGTGCTGCTGGGTCTGTGGCGGTTCTTCCTGCGGGTCCTTTTTTCATCTGCTGCAGCAGTCAGTCTCTCTTCACCCGCCTTGAGCTGTCTGGTCAGGGTGCCTCTCCATTTGGAGCGGTCCGTTGCAAGGTCCTCCCAGCGCTCTGTGTTGCTCATTTACATAAATAAGAAAGAGCGTTGGTCCAACCACCGATCCCTGAGGAACACAAGTCAGAGCTTCAACCCAACTTGAATCAGCTCCTCTAACAGAAACAAATTGCTTTCCGTTGGCTTAGAAATCTGCGATCCATCTTTGTACCTTCCCTCTTATACCATAAGCTGCTAGCTTGCGTACAAGCCTGAACCCCTGAACCGAGTCAAAAGCCTTTTTGTAGTCAAGGTATATAACATCAACACAGTGTCCTTCATCCAGTGCTTGTGTTATATCCTCCAAGGTCTCCAAAAGGTTAGTCAGACAAGATTTAGCATTCATGAATCCATGTTGATCTTCAGTAATTAAACTGTTTGATTCCATATGTTGCACAAGGGCATCTCGTACCATGGTCTTACAAGCAACACTTGTAAGACTAATGGGCCTATAGTTTTCCACTCAGCTTCTCGAACCTTTCTTAAAAATGGGGGAAACCCTTGCCACTCTCCAGTCTTCTAGACTCTTGCTGTTATCTAAGGATATTCTAAAGATCTCATAAACCAGTATGGCCAGTTTCCCTGCACACTCCTTCAAGACTGTAGGATGTACTTGATCTGCTCCTGGTGCTTTGCCAGCCTTCATCTTCCTTAGTTTTTTCTCGATGTCCTGAGTAGTGAATATCAGATCTAACAAAATTGCGTTCCGGTTCAGTTCTGTCTTCTATAGTAGGGATGGCACCATTGTCTTCCTTTGTGTAGACAGAGTGACAGCAGCCTTGACATTCTGATATTGCCTGATGTACTTATAGAAAGGCTTAGGGTTTTCTCTAAAGTTGGAAATCAATCACTGCTCATAATCTTTGTGGGCTTGTCTTACAATATCCGTAGTTTTGTTCCTCTCAACTCTGTATTTAACGAGGTCTGAATGCCTTCTTGTTTTCAAATACTTAGCCCAAAGTTGATATGTCCTTTTCACAGCTTTCTTCACTCTTGATTTCATCCATAATATATTTGGTCTTGATCTAGTTTTTTTGGCTATAGGGATGTAATCATTAACCAAGTCTGTGTATGTGCTTTTGAAAGTGGCCCATTTCTCCTCTAGCATTTTTCCCTGCATCATTTCCCTCCAGTTGCAATCTGAAAACTTTTCTCTTAGATGATCATAGTTCCCTTTTGCAAAGTTTAAATGATACCCTTCCTCAGCTGGCTTAGGTGGTACATTAGCAACAATATAACTCCAAGTCAGTCCTAAGTGGTCACTTTTCCCAAGTGGTGCTGTATAGTTCAAATCCTCAACCATGTGTTCCTCAGAAGTAAATATCAGGTCAGGCATTGAGGGCTCTTGGCCATCTCGGAATCTAGTGGGAAGGTTTACATGCTATACCAAAAACATGTCTTGAGTAGTTTCATAAAAGTCGTGACAAAGTCCAGGGGTCGCTGTGAGGTTAAACCAGTCTATTCCAGGCATATTGAAATCTCCAAAAAATGAGGATATGAGTAAAACCTCTAATAATACTAATCTTCTTAAAGAACTCTATCAAGCAACCATTGTTCTCGTCACTGCTACTTGGGCTTCTATAACACACACCAACCAACAATTTGAGTGACCGATCCAAAGGTATTTCACACCATGCTGAGTCTTGGAAATCTATCTCCTGCATTTCCAAGCACGGAGAGGGTTTCAACCAATGAGCAACTTGTAGCATAGTACCTCCACCTCTTTGACCAATGCAATCATTTCTAAATATATCATATCCAGGCACTGTCAATTCTGCATCTCTTATGTCTTCATTACACCAAGTCTCTGTAATTCCAATAATACTAGGTTTTTCCTCTGTAACAAATGCTTGCAACTCTCTGAACTTATTTACAATGCTTTGTGCAGTTGCATAAAAACAATTCAGTGCCAAAGTGACTTGAATTCTATGCTTATGCATATGTACAGTAATGGTTGATTTCTCTCTACTTAATCGTTCCCCGGAGCAACTGTGTCTTCTCTTTTCCTTGTTATAATTCTCCCTATTTGAATTACAAGATTTTCTTCTCCAGCCTCATGTTGATATGTTAACTGCCTCCTGAGTTCATTGTGTTTTTCCTCATTCTTTGGGTGTCATGTCAGTGCCAGGTACACATTGGAGAACTTTTCACTTTCAGTTTAAGTTGTTGCTTTCTTCATAATGTTGATCCTAGAGGCAGTATCCCCCAGTATGACTTTCATACTTCTTGGTTTGCCATCATAAGGGTGGCAGTGGCTCAGGAGGTAGAGCAAGTCATCCAATAACCGGATGGTTGGCGGTTCAAATCCCGCTCTCCCCAGAAATCCTGCAATTGTTTCCCAGGGCAAGACACTTTACCCAACTTGCCTCCAGTGTCTATGACACTGTGTATAAATGTTTGGTGGTGGCCGGAGAGGCCACTGGCGTGGATTGGCAGCCATGTTTCCGTCAGCCTGCCCCAGGGCAGCTGTGGCTACAGCAGTAGCTTGCCACTACCATTGTCTGTCTGGAGTGAATGAATAATGTGTCTTTGAGTGTCTATGATAAAGCGTTATTTAAATCTGATGCATTATTATTATCATGTTGTAGGAGCATGCTCAAATAACGAGGCTGAGTTTCAGTCATAAACCAGCTTTATTTGACAGAACACAAGCTCCTAGCATTCTCAAAGCAGGAAAGAGGAAGAATCATACTTCAACCCCCTTTTATACATTTCCAGCATCAGAATTCAAGTCACATGGTGTCTTCAGTCAACATACAGTTACAAAGCATCCCTTTGAAGCTTCACCATTGTCTCTCATTTCTTGATGAACTGGAATACCCTCCGGGGCGTCTTCTGTGGGACAAAGAGACAATCTCACACTTCCTTGTTACCTCCTGTAGATTTGAGTCCTCAGTCCTTGCAGACGTGACACTCCACAATACACATTCAGTTCTGTCTCTGTGGCAGCGTGAGCCCACAATGTGTGTCGGCCACACTACCCCCCCCCCCCAAACGTCGAGTAAGGCAAAATCTGCATGGCATAACAAAAAGAGAAACACAAAGCACTCCATACATCGCTAATCAATCCACCAACTGCCTAGGTTTTAATCTTCTGCCGAATCTGCTGCAACTTGGCTTGGCTGCCTCTGCAACATCTCTCTGCACCTGTGGATTAAAGCTGTTAGCACCTCTCTGTGAAGACTTTGGAGAATGTCTTCTCGGCGGCCTGCCCCGGCGGGGGGGCCTCGCGAGCTGCACCTCCTCGTCAGCCAGAACAAAAGCGGGTTTGAGCCTGTTAATGCAAATCAGCTCCCTTCTGCCCCCTAAATCTAGCAGAAAATGCTTCTGCCCGGTCTCCAGCACTCGAAACGGTCCGTCGTAAAACGGCCGCAAACTTGGACGCTGGGCGTCATGTTTAACAAAAACAAACTCTGCATTTTTTAAAGCCTTGGGCACAAAAACGTGTGGGAAACTGTGATGGACCGGGCCAGGAAGCGTGTTTGTTCCTGAGCCGCTCTGCCACGGCTGAGCGGGGGGGCCATTAGGTGCGGGATTATTAGGAAGAAATTCCCCGGGCAAACGGAGCGGCTGAGCGAAAACTAATTCAGCCGGGGAAGCGTGCAAATCTTCCTTAGGTGCAGAACGCAACCCTAATAACACCCATGGAAGTTTGTCTACCCAATTTGTATCCGTTAGCGACGCTCTGAGGGCTGCTTTCAATGACCTGTGAAAGCGTTCGCATAAACCATTGGCCTGGGGGTTATACGCGGTGGTGCGATGAATCTTCACCCCCAAGCTGCGGGCCATCGATGACCATAGCTCGGAAATAAATTGGGGACCCCTGTCGGACGTTATGTCCGATGGTACACCAAAACGCGCAACCCATGCTGTTAAAAATGCTCGCGCAACTTCTTCCGCTGTGGTTGATGTCAGAGGAATCGCCTCTGGCCAGCGCGTGGTGCGGTCTACCATTGTCAAAAGATGTGTGTGCCCGTGTGATAACGGAAGCGGGCCGACCAGGTCAACATGCACGTGATCAAAACGCTTAGCGGGGATGTGGAAAGGTTCTAACGGGGCCTTAGTGTGTCTGTGTATTTTAGCTCGCTGACACGCTACGCAGGCTGCTGCCCATTCCTTGACCTGTTTGCGCAACCCGGGCCAAACAAATTTCTCCCCCACCAATTTGATCGATGTGCGCACCCCCGGGTGCGCGAGAGAATGGACCAAGTCAAAAACACGGCGACGCCACGCGGTTGGCACCACAGGGCGGGGCCGTCCCGTGGAGACATCGCAGATTAGCGGGGGCATACCGTTTTGTTGCACCCTGTGCTCCAGCCTTAACCCTGTTGGTCCAGACTGGAGCGCGCGCACGTCCGCGTCGTTAACCTGCTCCGCAGCCATGGCTGCATAATCTAACCCAACACAGACCGGGCTGCGCGCGCTCCCGCGTCGCTGCCCGGGCCCGCGGCCATGGCTACAGAGTCTGCCCCTATAGGGCTTGGTGGTGCTATTGCACGCGAGAGGCAGTCTGCTACAACATTGTGTTTACCCGCGACATGCTGAATATCAGTAGTAAACTCCGATATTGCGGCTAGTTGCCTTTGTTGCCGGCCTGACCAGGGTTCTGAAATTTTGGCCATCGCAAACGTTAGCGGTTTATGATCCACAAAAGCGGTGAAACGTCGCCCCTCTAACCAGAACTGAAAATGACGGATGGCCAAGTGTAGGGCCAAAAGCTCCCTGTCAAATGCGCTGTATTTCCGTTCACTATCGCGCAAGGTCCTGCTGAAAAACGCGAGGGGTTGCCAGGTACCTGCCACAAACTGTTCAACTACCGCCCCCACCGCTACATCGGAAGCGTCAGTGGTGAGTGCCATGCGGGCCGTTGGAACTGGGTGCGCTAACAAAACTGCGTTTGCCAGGGCTGATTTGACCTGGGCAAAAGCGCGCTCCCGCTCCGGAGACCATTCGACTTTATTTGCGGGCTTTTGTTTTTTTAACGCGGTGTACAATGGCTGCATGAGTCGTGCTGCGCTTGGGAGGAAACGGTTGTAAAAATGAACCATCCCTAGAAACTCCTGAAGCGCCTTAACCGTTTGAGGTTGCGGAAAATCTGTTATGGCACGCACTTTATTTGGAAGGGGAACTGCTCCCTCTGCCGAAACGCGATGTCCCAAAAAATCAATCTGCGCCACCCCAAACTGGCATTTCGCTGGGTTCACTATTAACCCGTGCTCTGCCAACCTCTGGAAAACTGCTGTGAGGTGTTTTTCATGTTCGCCTTCGGACGTGCTGGCTACCAAAATATCGTCCAAATAAAGGCAGGTCGCGTAAAACCGCATCCATCATGCGTTGGAAAGTCTGCGCGGCCCCCTTGAGGCCAAAAGGCACGCGCAAGAACTCAAAAAGGCCGAAAGGAGTTATGACCGCTGTTTTGGGTACATCGTGCGCGCGCACTGGAACCTGGTGATAGCCGCGCACCAAGTCTATTTTAGAAAAAATGCGCGCCCCCGCCAAATGAACAGAAAAATCCTGAATGTGCGGAATCGGGTAGCGGTCATGAGCTGAAACGTTGTTCAACCTGCGGAAATCGCCGCAAGGCCGCCACGAGCCGTCAGCCTTTGGGACCATGTGTAACGGCGAAGCCCAAGCGCTCTTGGAGCGTCTAACGATGCCTAGTTTTTCCAGATTAGTGAACTCCTCGCGCGCGATGGCCAGTTTAGCTGGGTCCAAACGCCGAGCCTTTGCAAAAACGGGAGGGCCTGTGGTTGTTATGAAATGTTCTACCCCATGTTTGGCCACCGTTGCTGAAAAAGTGGGGACTGTGAGTGCTGGAAACTGAGCAAGCAGAGTGTGAAACTTACCACCCGCAGCTGAGACGCTGGCATGTGCAGTTGGCGGGGCCACCCGAGCTGTGCAGGGAATAGAATGAAAAGACAGTGCATTAATCAGACGTCTATTAGCAAGATCAACCAATAAACCATGTGAGCACAAAAAATCAGCCCCTAACATGTTGAAACTGACTGCTGCTACAATAAATGTCCACTCAAATGAACGGCCTTGTAAGGACAGAAGCATGGTCCTCTCACCAAACGTTTTAATTGTGGAGCCGTTCGCTGCTGACACTGACACCCAGGGGGCTTTAGAAGGCGACAGCCGTTCCGCGTAGGTGGGCGTGACGAAGCTCAGCTGCGAGCCCGTGTCCACGAGGAACTGTTTCCCCGAGCGTGCATCCGTCAGGTAAAGCAGCCTGTTCTCATTGCCGAGAGTCGCGGCTGCTACCGGCCCTCGATCCTGGCGTTTAAAATTGCACGGTGGGACGCACCTGTGCGCTCTCTCTGCAAAACGGCGGTGGTAGAAGCACGAGCCGTTCTCCGCTCCGCGTCGTCTGGCTCCGGTCGCCGCCGTTGTTGGTGCGTCTGGTGCCGCTGGACCCAAGCTGTCTCCGGACGCCGTTCCCGAACTAGCCGCCGCGGCCGAAACCGCGTTCTGCTTGTGGGCGTCGACCAACTTCTGCGCCTCCTTGCTCAACCCATGGTAGTCTCGCTTGGCCAATCGGGGAGACTCTGCCAGGGCCACTCTCACTGCTGGTGGCAGGGTTCGAAGGAATAGGTGGGCGAAAATGAATTCGCCATCCTCGGAGGCTTTGAGCTGCAGCATCTTCACCATCAGGTCCGCAGGTCTATCGTTTTCTGCCTCCGTCAGCGCCAGGAGCCCCTCTGCTCTTTGTTGGACTGAGGGGGTGAAATGGCTGATCAGCGCGTCTTTCAATGCGCTGTACTTGTCGCTGTCTGGTGGATGATTAACCAAATCCTCCACTCTCTGGACCGTGTCGCTGTCCAGTTTCGCTACCACGTGGTAGAATCTTGTGTCGTCGTTGGAGATTCTCCGGAGGTTGAACTGCGCCTCGATTGCGCTAAACCATGAGCGCGGGCTGTGCTGCCAGAAATCGGGCAGCCGGAGCGTGGAGGCGGCCATCAGGCTGGCTTCCACCGAGCCCGGTTCGGAAGAATTCTCATTGCTCATTCTCCGTCGTAGGTCACCAGTGTAGGAGCATGCTCAAATAACGAGGCTGAGTTTCAGTCATAAACCAGCTTTATTTGACGGAACACAAGCTCCTAGCATTCTCAAAGCAGGAAAGAGGAAGAATCATACTTCAACCCCCTTTTATACATTTCCAGCATCAGAATTCAAGTCACATGGTGTCTTCAGTCAACATACAGTTACAAAGCATCCCTTTGAAGCTTCACCATTGTCTCTCATTTCTTGATGAACCGGAATACCCTCCGGGGCGTCTTCTGTGGGACAAAGAGACAATCTCACACTTCCTTGTTACCTCCTGTAGATTTGAGTCCTCAGTCCTTGCAGACGTGACACTCCACAATACACATTCAGTTCTGTCTCTGTGGCAGCGTGAGCCCACAATGTGTGTCGGCCACAATGTCTTTTTTTCCTAATCTAATCACTTTCACTATTTCAAAATTTTGCACTTCCAGCGTGGTGATTTCCTTTGAAACATTTGTGTCATACTCCTTCCTCCTCTCTACATCCACATGAGTGCTTTCTTTGGCATTATGAATGATTAAATTGGTTTTACGCCTCTCTTTTTCTCGTTCCTCCTCGAAAAATTCTTCAACTTTGTTCTCTATGACATTGTCAGTTAAGATGTTTCCTGTAGCACTACCGTTCTCTAAATTGTCCATTCTAATGCACATTTCCTTCATCTTCTCTAGCAGCTGGTTTACATAGTTTGTGAGAGAGTTGTGCTCAGCTAGTGCAGGTTTTCTTGTGGCTGGCAGTCATCACAAAACCACATAAAATTAGCTTTCCACTTCTGGATTAGCTTGTAGTAGGCATTTGACATTTACACAAGCTATATGATGCCAGCTATCACATTTCTCACACATCATGCCTTTTTCTTCATTAATAACTTCTTCTGAATACAAGGGGCATATTATATTTTCATCAAAATCATTTTGGCCACTCACTTGTCCCATTACAGTTTTGTGTCCATCATTGTTGTTTGTATCCCGCACCGTCTACCAGCCTTTTCTTGTCCTGAAGCTCCATTTTTGACTTTTTTCTGGGTACCGTACGGCCATTTTGTTGTGTCGGTGTTAGCCACAGCTAGCTGTAGATCGGAGGCTAGTTAAAACCTTAAGGTGGATAAAATGTCTTGCCCAAGGACACAACAGCAAGGTGGGATGAATGTGATTTGAACCGCCAACCCTCTGGTTATTGGGCGACCTGCTCTACCTCCTGAACCACTATGGCCTCATTTTTGTTTCTCTTTGAGAAATAATGCAACTTTAACCTAGAAAACACAACTTAAACTGCAAAAAGTCAAATATAAGTAAAATGAAATAAATTAAGGCCATTTATGCTTGGTTTTTTTTGTTTTGTCTGACAAGATATTTATTCTTGATGTGCAATTTATGTGTAAGAAAATTTTACATGCTTTCAGATAGTTTTTTTTTTTTTTTTTTTCCACAATATCTTTATTGAACCTTTTTTTTTTTTTTTTTAACAAACATGATACAAACAATCAAACACTAACACTAAAGTACTACAAAAAAAAAAATGCACTAAAAACACCAACAACCACCAACAAAATCAAGTCTTCAACAATGCTCCTCTGTTTAGTCTAGACAATCCAATACATAAGTATACATATTATGTTCACCAGTTTGGAATTTACAAGGTCCACACACATCATTCACCTTCTTCTTCAAGAGTTATGTTTAAATTTTTTACATAATCAATAAAAGGTCTCCATATGCTCTCAAACACAATTTCCTTTGATTTCAGTATATATGTTATTCTTTCTAATGGAAGGTTTGTTAACATCTGTCTTAACCACTGAGTCACATCTGGTCTATGAGTCTTTTTCCATAATAGTGCAATACATTTTTTGGCATTAAGCAAACTGAGGTCTATGAATGTTCTTTCACTTTTATTGAAATTATGCTTTTCTGGGTACAGACCCAACAAAACCAGTTTAGGATTCAATATGATTTGTTTTGAGATTATTTTTTCAATTGTTACCCTCACCTCTTCCCAAAACATTCTTATTAATCTACATTCCCATAAACAATGAAATAGGGTTCCTTTACTTTCCATGCATTTTGTGCATGTATCTGGTATATTTTTGTTATATCTATTTAACTCCTCTGGTGTAACATACATCCGCATTAACCATTTGAAATGTATCAATTTAAGGCGTGCATTTATTGATTTGGTTTGAGCTTCTGTACAAGCCAATTCCCATTGTTCCTCTGAAATTTCAATTTGCAGATCTTCTTTCCAGTAGTTTAATCTTTTCAGTGAATTTTCACTTGAAGATAGTGTCAATGAGTTATAAAACTCTGAAATAATACCCTTTCTTTTACTATCTTTCATCATCATTTTTTCCAAGGATGAATAAATAGGTCGAGTGAGAGCTTTATTTTGATTTGATCGAATAAAGTTTCTAAGTTGAAGATATTTAAAAAAATGTGTTCTATTGAGATTAAATTTGATCCTCAGCTCTTCAAAAGACATTATGTTGTCTGCACATGGCAAATATAAATCCTGAATCTTTTGTATCCCTTTTAAATTCCATACTTTAAATACAGCGTCCGCTCTCCCTGGTTTAAAATATTGATTACCCCATATTGGACTAAATTGTGACAATAACTGTGGTTCTTTTAAATAGTTTTTAGCTTCACACCATATTTTGATCATATGCTTTACAAATGGATTTTTAACTTGTTTTTGTAATTTTTTTGCCGAATCTGAGTATATGAATATGGGAAGAGGTAAAGGTAAATTGTATGATTCCATTTCAGTCCAGTGAGGGAGATCATTTGATGAAAAATAATATGTCATAGACCTCAGTTGTGCCGACCAATAATACAACATAAAATTTGGACATTTCAGACCTCCACGATCAAATGGTAAATATAATAAAGACAGACGTAATCTAGCCCTCCTGTTGTTCCATATAAATTCCACTAACTTTTTTTTTATTCTTGAGAATAGATCTAAAGGTGGTGATAAGGGAATGTATTGAAATAAATAAAGTATTTTAGGTAAAATATTACTTTTAAGTATATTGATTCTCCCGATCATCGACATTGGTAGTGACATCCATCTCTGAGTTAACTCACTGATATCTGACATTAAGGCTTCATAGTTGACACTGGCGACTGATTCTAGCTTAGGCATAATTTGGATTCCTAAATATTTAAACTGATTTACAACATTGAATTGATTTACCTCAGGGGCTGGGTAATTTCTCTGGGTCTCATTTAGCATTAATATTGAAGATTTAGTTTTATTTATTTTATATCCTGATATTTCCCCAAAATTCTTTATTAAATTCAACAAGGTTGGAATTGATTTTTTTAGATTCGACATAAACAAAATTATATCATCGGCGTACAGGGAGATTTTATGTTCTGTTGGTCCAACTTTAATTCCATATATTTGTGAATGTAAACGTATCGCTATCGCTAAAGGTTCAATTGCCATAGTAAACAGTAAAGGTGAGAGTGGACAGCCTTGTCGACATCCTCTATTGATTTTTATTGGTTTTGAAATATTGTTATTTGTTAGGATTTCTGCTGTAGCATTATTGTATATTATTTGAACCCATTTTATGAAATTATTTCCAAGTCCAAACCTTTGTAGGACTTCAAAAAGAAAGGGCCATTCAACTCTATCAAAGGCCTTTTCGGCGTCCAATGATAGGAGAGCTGTATCCGGTGCTTCTTTATTAAAATAGATAATATTAAATAGTCTTCTTACATTATGGAAGCCTTGTCTACCCTTTATAAAGCCATTCTGATCTCGATTAATAATATTTGGTAAAATTTCTTGTATTCGTCTTGCTAAAATTTTACAGATTATCTTAAGGTCGGCGTTTAATAGGCTTATTGGTCTCATATTTTCACATTTATTAGAGGGCTTACCTGGTTTTGGCAGCAGTATAATTAAGGCATTATTTATGTATGATGGTAAATTATTATTTTGAAATGCTTCTAAAACCATTTCCAAAAAAGGTTTTATTAATTTATTCTTAAATTTTTTATAAAGGTCAACTGGAAGACCATCTGGTCCTGCACTTTTTCCTGATTTCATATTATCAATGGCTAGCCCAACTTCTTCTTGACTAATTTTAGACTCCAATATCTCCCTGTTTTCATTTGGAATACACGGTATAGATAGTTCGTTCAAAAACCCATTTAGTTTTGTTAAATCAGGTTCATTTTTGGTATCATATAATTTTTCATAGTAATCTCTAAAGGCTCTATTAATTTCTAAAGGATCTATAACTACCTGTCCGTTACTTATAATACTGGTAATTGGTGTTTTAATTTCCAATTGTTTAATCTGCCATGCTAATAATTTTCCTGATTTTTCACCTTGTTCATAAAAAGATTGTTTCAATCTTAGAAGACTCGAGGCAGCTCTATTCGCTGATTTTTCGTCGTATTCAGCTCTCAAAATCAGTAATTCATTCTCCAACCTTGGGTCACTTCCTGCATACACTTTTTCCTGAAGATTTTTTATTTTATGTTCCAATTTAGCTCTCTCCTCTCGAGTCTTCTTAGATTTTGATCCTGTATAACTAATAATATGCCCCCTAATAAAAGCTTTGAAAGCCTCCCACTTTACACATGCTGATGTTTGTGTAGTATTGATGTCAAAGAACTCGTCTATCTGTTTTTCTATATACTTGACAAATTCCTCATCCTGAAGCCATTTATGCTGAAATTGCCATCTACCTGATTCCTTTGTCAATTTTTTATCTACATATATTAGACAACAGGGTGCATGATCAGAGATCACGATGTTATCATAAAAGCAGTTTTGAATCTTGGACCTTAATTCTGTGGAAATCAAAAAATAATCAATACGTGAGAATGTCTTGTAGGTACTGGAATAACAAGAATAGGCTTTAACTTGTGGTTTCATTTCTCTCCATATATCTAACAATCTCAATTCTTTCATAAAATGATTAATAGTCATCCTACATCCAATGTGCGTACAATCCAGTCCTGTTGATCTATCCACACCTGGATTCAATGTACAATTAAAATCCCCTGCTATTATATGTTGCCCTGTAAGTGATGATAAGATGAGAAATAAATTAGCAAAGAACTTCTGATCATCTATATTGGGACCATATAAGTTCACAAGATTTATTTTTTCTAATAGCAAAGAACCTTGAATGATTACATATCTTCCAAATTTGTCTCCAATTACATTTTTCACTTGAAAAGGAACTGATTTATGTATGAGAGTCATAACTCCCCTGGCTCGGGATGAAAATGAAGAGGTGAATACACTTCCCTGCCATCTACTCCTAATTCTTTTAACATCCTCCTCTATCAGATGAGTTTCTTGTAAAAACACAATTCTTGAACCCATGTCCTTTATTTTATTCATAACTTGTTTAAGTTTTTTTAAATTTTGTAGACCTCTGCAATTCCATGAAGTTAAATTAAGATTAACACTTTGGTCCATGATCAATAGAGAGTTTGGGATTACCTTGCAGTGTAAACATGCTCATACAGAGAAGCAAAAACATGAGTGGTTGAACATTCATCCTACAAACTACACACAAACAAATTTCCCCTTCCCACACTTGTGGCAAACCCCCCAAAATCAAAAGAAAAATTCTGTCTCCCGATATAGCCATCGACCGTTCCACACCCACGGGGAACAGCCTAAGCCACTCCTTCTTCATCCTCCCAATCACCCTAACTCTACTGCTTTTAATGACGTAACATTAACTCTCCTCTGTAGTTTTCCAACTTAACTCCAAAATTTTTAACAACTTTGTACATCATAGTTTTTTTTTTTTTTGTTTTGTTTTTGTTTTGTTTTTTTTTTAATATATAATACAATCTATATTTTGTAAACTTACTATTTACTTCAAGTCAGTCAGATGCCTGTGCAAATGCTTAATTATTCTACCTTATATTTTGTTCATGCTTAGCTCCCACCAGTCTCTTCTTCTTCTTTGATCTTCTTGATGAACTCCTGCGCCTCCTCTGGGGTCTTGAAGATGTGGGTTCTGCCCTCATACGTGGTCAGCAGTCTCGCAGGATAGATTACACCATGACGAATCCCAAGGTTGCGCAGCTCCTTACGTACGGGATCAAACTGCTTCCTCAATTGCTGGATTCCTGTGGCCAAATCTGGGTAGAACCGCACCTGCTGGTCCTGGTGTTTAATCTCTCCTTTTTTAGCTCGTGCAGCGTTGAAGATCTTCATCCTGTCTCTGTTGTTAAGAAACTTCATAATTAAGGTCCTCGGCGGTCCCTTATCTCTCCGTGGGCCAATGCGATGTGCTTTTTCCAGAACCACTGCTGATTGCAACTCCTCGCTGCCCAGCACCTCCGGAATCCACTTTTCCAGAAAGGAACATACGTCCCGACCTTCTGATTCCTCTGGAAGACCCACCAGCCTCAAATTATTCTGTCTCGACCGAGATTCCATCCATCCATCCATCCATCTTCTACCGCTTTTCCGGAGGTCCGGGTCGCGGAGGCAGCAGTTCAAGCAGAGAAGCCCAGACTTCCCTCTCCCCAGCCACCTGCTCCAGCTCTTCAGAGGGGATACCAAGGCGTTCCCAGACTAGCTGGGAGACATAGTCTCTCCACCGAGTCCTGGGTCTGCCCCGGGGTCTCCTCCCAGTGGGACGTGCCTGAAACACCTCAAGTGGGAGGCGTCCAGGAGGCATCCTAATCAGATGCCCATACCACCTCAACTGACTCCTTTCAATGTGGAGGAGCAGCGGTTCTACTCTGAGCCTCTCCCGGATGACTGAGCTCCTCACCCTATCTCTGAGGGTGAGTCCAGCAATCCTACGGAGAAAGCTCATTTCAGCCGCTTGTATCCGCGATCTCGTTCTTTCGGTCATTACCCAAAGCTCGTGACCATAGGTGAGAGTAGGAACGTAGATTGACTGGTAAATCGACAGCTTTGCCTTAGAACTAAGCTCCCTCTTCACCACAACAGACCGGTACAACGTCCGCATCACTGCAGATGCTGCTCCAATCCGTCTGTCGATCTCTCGCTCCATTTTCCCCTCACTCGTGAACAAGACCCCAAGATACTTAAACTCCTCCACTTGGGGCAGGAGCCTGTCCCCAACCCGGAGAGGACAATCCACCTTTTTCCGGCTGAGGACCATGGACTCGGACTTGGAGGTGCTGATTCTCATCCCAGCCGCTTCACACTCAGCGGCAAACCGTCCCAGCAAGAGCTGTAGGTCATTGCTGGATGAAGCCAACAGGACAACATCATCTGCAAACAACAGAGATGAGATCCTGTGGTCACCAAGCATGACACCCTCCATTCCCTGGCTGCGCCTAGAAATCCTGTCCATAAAAATTATGAACAGGACCGGTGACAAAGGGCAGCCCTGGCGGAGTCCAACTCTCACTGGGAATGACTCCGACCGAGTGTTGGCAATGCGAACTAAACTCTCACAACGGTCGTACAGAGACCGAATAGCTCGTAACAACAAGCCCGATACCCCATACTCCCGAAGCACCCCCCACAAAAATCCACGAGGGACGCGGTCAAATGCCTTCTCCAAGTCCACAAAGCACATGTAAACTGGTTGGGCAAACTCCCACGAACCCTCAAGAATTCTCGAGAGGGTAAAGAGCTGGTCCGATGTGCCACGGCCAGGACGAAAACCACATTGCTCCTCCTGAATCCGAGGTTCGACCAACGGCCGGACTCTCCTCTCCAGTACCTTGGCATAGACCTTCCCAGGGAGGCTGAGGAGTGTGATCCCTCTAAAGTTGGAGCACACCCTCCGGTCCCCTTTTTTGAAGAGAGGAACCACCACCCCGGTTTGCCATGCCAAAGGCACTGCCCCCGACCTCCACGCAATGTTGCAGAGGCGTGTCAACCATGACAACCCAACAACATCCAGGGCCTTGAGGTACTCGGGGCGAATCTCGTCCACCCCCGGGGCCCGGCCACCAAGGAGATTTTTAACCACCTTGGCGACCTCAGCCCCTGTGATAAGCGAGTCATCCCCCTCGTCCCCAAACCCTGCTTCCTCTGTGGAAGGCGTATCAGTGGGATTGAGGAGATCCTCGAAGTATTCCTTCCACCGCCCGACGATATCCCCAGTTGAAGTCAACAGTGTCCCATCCGCACCATACACAGTGTGGACGGGGAGCTGCTTTCCCCTCCTGAGCCGCCGAACAGTTTGCCAGAATCTCTTTGAAGCCGACCGAAAGTCTTGTTCCATGGCCTCACCGAACTCCTCCCATACCCGGGTTTTTGCTTCAGCAACCACCCGAGCTGCACTCCGCTTGGCCTGCCGGTACACCTCAGCTGCTTCGGGAGTCCCACAAGCCAACCAAGCTGCGCCATTCCCCGCAGAAATCGCAGCGTTGCCAGCCTCCTCCGCCATATATGGAGCCCTGTTTGCTGCGTCACAGACCTGAAAGTCCGTTAATTTGGACTGTTTCGGCGGCTCGCTTTTTCCTTTTCCTGGTTTTCCAGCCTTAGGCTTCGCCGACATATCCTCGCCCAAACGCTGGGATACGTTCTGTCCCAAATGAGAGAGTTATTTGCCGATTTTTTTTCTCCAGGAGCAGAGCAGAGCGAGACACGTCCGTCCTACGTGGCAGCCATAACCGGAAGTCGCTTTCAGATAGTTTTAACTTGTTTTACACAATCTGAGAAATCAAATTTTCTTGCTCTGTTGACAGATAATTTTACTTAAACCAAAAAATATTCTTGCAATAGATAATTTTAGTTAAAATTAGAAAAAAAAAACATATTTGTCAACAAAATAAGATTAAATTGCTTAAAACAAGTAAAAACTTCAGTAAAGCAAGTGAAATCTTACAGAAAACTGCACAACAAAAAGAAATTCTTGTCTTATCAAAATTATCTTGTGAGAGAAAAACAAGCATAAAGCCTTGATTTAGGATATTTTATTTTACTGGGATTTCCTTTTTTACAGTGTGACAGATGCTTCCTTCAGCATAAAATTACATCAGTGAAGTATTCCTGATTCAAACAAAGCACAGGTGGCTGGAAAGCACTGCAAATAGCATATCTTACCTTTTTAGAAGTCTTTCTTCTGCCCTTCTTAAAAGAAAAAGCCTTTATTATGTCCTTTAGTCCAGCTCACGAATATCGTCATACTCTATGGATGCATGCTTGATCCAGTATACTTTTTACCAAGTTCGGAGTCCACTGTCCCACGCACAGCTGTCTGATGTAAGCAATCATGGCCTTCTCCCTTCACCCTTCTCCTCCAGGTGAGTGCTTTAACAGCCCACCTGTCTCCTCCATGCAGTAGCAGCTTCCTCCACTCGACACTCCAGCTTAAAAAAAAAAAAAATCCTGAACACTTTGGGATTTTTTGAGCAATTAGTTTTCCCTAAGCTCTTTTCCTGTCAATAATTTTATGAGCACCAGTCTCAAACTTTTTTCCAGACATTTTGACAAAGCTAATTACTTCTTACCTCTCATTGGCGCTTACATAGTCACATGTCAAAACAATTCCTCTGATAGACTATTGTTACGTGGTGCCCATGTGAGGCACTTGTAAATTAGACCAATCAGCAGCCACACACGAATATCAAGTGATGGACGTATAATTTGACCAATTAACAACGTGATCTTTTTCATCAGCTTATGATAGGCCCTGATCTTCATAGGCCCTTGGGCTTCAGCCCAGCCTAGCCCATTCATTAAGGCGGCCTTGAATATATGGGACAACGCACATCCCGCTTAGGACAAACATATTTAGCCCAATAAACGGGACGTCCCGGATAAAACGGGATGGTTGGCAACCCAAATCACAGCCAACTTAACAAACGAAGTCAGTATGGGATGAGATATAATCAGCTTTGGATTAATTAGCCTGCTGGTCTGGTAGGGTAACTGCAATTTACAACAAAAAGACATAAAATCATTGTTTGTGCTACTTTGTGTTGCTGAGCTAACCATGCTATGATGCTATCATCTGGGTCATTCCTATCTAAAAAAAATACCCCCAGAAAACAAAGTGGGGCAGAATGATGTGAAATATGTTATAGACTGGGTTAATAAACAAGCTGGGACCACTGATGCATAATTTACAGCGAAGAGCTCTAAAAACCATTATTGGGCTTTTAGCTAGCTAACTAGCTAAGCTAGCTGCACTGTAGCCATATGAGCTCCAAGGCTCAGTGGGAAACTTCCTGTTCTCCTCATAGAGCAGAGCTATTCAATTTCAAGATCAGTTGGGCCACAATTTAAAATCAAGATGTAACTGGGCCGCACATGTTCAGACATCTGTTGAATATGAATTTCAAACCAACACAGATCAGTATGATGAAAAATTTGCACTTTTTATTCATTGTCTTGGTTTTAAATATGCACTTGGCACATGACAAAGGCACATCAAAAGTGCATAAAAACACAATAACAGTGCTGGGGTTGAGCAGAACTTGAAGTAGTAGAAATATTTTTCCTCTTGAACAACAATTAAAGAAATAGAATGAAAAAAATAAAATTCTGTAAATAACTATTTTGGTCACATCTTACTCAGGCATATCTCAAAGTGCATAAAAACTCAATGTGCACTGTTAGTATCATTAACATTTGTTTCCCTTTTGAAATAAAATATACTACATCTTGGTCATAACTGACCTTGGCTCATCACAAAGTACATTTAGCTGAATAAAAAAAATGAACTGTCAAACACTTCAGTGCACCCCCCCCCCCCCCAAGAAAAGATTAATACAGGCCTGGACAAAAATGATGGTACCCCTAGAAAAGATTGAAAATAATGTGACCATAGGGACATGTTCAACCAAGATGTGTCCTCTAATTAACTTCACAGGTGTCTACAAACTTGTAATCAGTCAGTCGGCCTATTTAAAGGGTGACAAGTAGTCACTGTGCTGTTTGGTGACATGGTGTGTACCACACTAAACATGGACCAGAGGAAGTCAAAGGAGAGAGTTGTCTCAGGAGATTAGAAAGAAAATTATAGACAAGCATGTTAAAGGTAAAGGCTATAAGACCATCTCCAAGCAGTTTGATGTTCCTGTGACTACAGCTGCACATATTATTTAGAAATTTAAGGTCCACGGGACTGTAGCCAACCTCCCTGGACGTGGCCGCAGGAGGAAACTTGATGAAAAATGGAAGAGGCGGATAATACGAATGGTAACAAAAGAGCCCAGAACAACCTCTAAACACATTCAAGGTGAACTCCAAGGTCAAGGTACATCAGTGTCAGATCGCACCATCCGTCGTTGTTTGAGCTAAAGTGGACTTCATGGGAGACGACCAAGGAGGACACCACTGTTGAAAACAAATCATAAAAAAGCCAGACTGGAATTTGCCAAACTGCATGTTGACAAGCCACAAAGCTTCTGGGAGAATGTCCTATGGACAGACGAGACAAAACTGGAACTTTTTGGCAAGGCACATAAGCTCTATGTTCACAGACGCAAAAATGAAGCATAGCAAGAAAAGAACACTGTCCCTACTGTGAAACATGGAGGAGGTTCTGTTATGTTCTGGGGCTGCTTTGCTGCATCTGGCACAGGGTGTCTTGGATCTGTGCAGGGTACAATGAAATCTCAAGACTATCAAGGTATTCTAGAGAGAAATGTGCTGCCCAGTGTCGGACAGCTTGGTCTCAGTCGCAGGTCATGGGTCTTGCAACAGGATAATGACCCAAAACACACAGCTAAAAACACCCAAGAATGGCTAAGAGCGAAACATTGGACTATTCTAAAGTGGCCTTCTATGAGCCCTGATCTAAATCCTATTGAACATCTGTGGAAGGAGCTGAAACATGCCGTCTGGAGAAGGCACCCTTCAAACCTGAGACAACTGGAGCAGTTTGCTGATGAGGAGTGGGCCAAAATACCTGCTGAGAGGTGCAGAAGTCTCAATGACAGTCACAGAAATCGTTTGATTGCAGTGATTGCCTCAAAAGGTTGTGCAACAAAATATTAAGTTAAGGGTACCATGTATGTAGGAGGCCAGCGAGGCCTACCTGGTGGGTCTCTTCGTGGACACCAATCTGTGCGCCATCCACGCCAAGAGGGTCACCATCATGCCCAAAGACATCCAGCTGGCCCGCCGCACCCGCGGAGGGAGAGAGAGCTTAGACTTTCTGCTGCACATTCACCAACCACAATGCTCCGCACTGTGTGTCTATATATATATATATATATATATATATATATATACAGTATATATATATATATATATATTTATAGTAATATGTACATATGTATACTAGCTGTTCTTGTTTTTTTTCTTGCCTTCTGATTGTTGCTGTGAGTGTTGCTATCCCTGTGCTGTTGCAATCCTGGAATTTCCCCATTGTGGGACTAATAAAGGCTAATCTTATCTTATCTTATCTTATTTTTATCCAGGCCTGTTTCATGAGTTTGTTTTTTTAAATAATTCTGTTGAAGCACAATTCAAAAGCATTGTCTGATTTTCACTGGTTAATTTTCATAGAATTTTTATCTATTACCACTTTTGTCAGATTCAAGTTATTTCTGTGACCATTGTGTGTTTTTCTTTCATTAACAGAGGGGTACCAACAATTTTGTCCAGGTGTGTAACATTAACAAACATTGCACATCCACTGTGGTGGTTTGTTTTTTTTTTTTAATCACCACATGTGTGAGTAGGAACTTCTTTTTATAACTACACATTCCATTATACAGACATATCAGTCAACCAAAAATTTCTAGTTAAGGGTACCCACTTAAAAACTTGAGTAATGACTTCAGTCTTAAAGGTTTGAGGTTTTTCTCCAAAATTTATAAAAATGTTCTTATAGTTTTCTACTTTTCTCTATAAATTTATCTCAATTTGAAAATATTTTCCTCAAATCTGTAATTTCTTCTTGTAAAATTGACTTTTGAGTTTGTTTTTTAAAGTAATTCTGTTGAACTATAATTCAAAAGCATTGTCTGATTTTCACTGGTTAATTTTCATAGAATTTTTATTTATTACCACTTTTTTCAGATTCAAGTTATTTCTGTGACCATTGTGTGTTTTTCTTTCATTAACAGAGGGGTACCAACAATTTTGTCCACGTGTGTACATTTGAGACTTTACTATAAATTTGTGGATTATTTTATGACTAATTTTTGTCTATTTTTTTAAATAAAATTACATTTTTTTTTAATAAATTTGAAACAGATTGTGGTAGAATTTTGACTTTTTTTTTTCCTTATCTACCTTATTCCTAGGCCCCATGATGCCTTGTGTGAATTATGGTAGCAACTTCCGGTACTAGTTTAGAACATATGGTTGTCACTGAAACGGGACACTTTTCCTTGTTCAAAAACAATGACTTCGGCATCAGAAATGCGGGAACACGGCCTCTTGCACCTCAAAACAGTAATATAATCATACCACTTCCCACGACTATCAAGGGATGGGAAGATGACCTTTAAAAGTGGCCTCATAGATAGTAGCTCCGTTAGTTAGCACCACTGCTAAGATGCTAACGGTGTAAACAAATGACCCGTGCTGGCAAAATGAGTCACTTTGAGGACATTTTCAAAACTGATGTTGTGGCGGGTTGGTGTAACCCCCACAATAGACTGGACAGACACAGCGCTTGGCTAGAGCAATTAACAGAACAGTGAAATGTGTGTATTAATGTCTACAGGCAGCCCCGCTTCTTCTGGCTCACTACTGTGATGTTAATGTGCCTTTCATGCATTGTGTTCATGCGTCCTGTCCTTACTGTGACCTAGAGACTGAGATCAATATGTAGATGTGCCTTGTAACCTCTTTGTCTTGCAGCTGGAGCAGAGGCCAGCAATCTGCCTATTGTGATGTATGTCTCTCAAATGCAAATGTCTCATGCCTGTTCTGCAGTCTCTTTGATCATACCAACTGCTGGGGAATTCTCTTTTATGCATTGTTGTAGTTGGGTATATATACTGCACTGTAATCCATGCTCACTCTCTCATTCACTCACTCTTCAGCTGCTGCTGCAGACACACACTTTGTGTCTCCTCCTCTGAGAGCCGGAGGATCCCGCTCCGGTCTGCTCACACTTGCACCGGAGCGGGGATCCTGTGAAGGCGGTATGATTTAATAAACTCTACTTAAAACCTTCACCAACGCTGCTTTATTTCATGCTGCTTCACTGGTGACCCCAAGAATGCACACACTTTGTGCAACGCAACCTTCTGGTCTGGACGGCCACGCTGGTGACCCGACACTGAAAAAAACACGCTGCCAGCGAACACAGCAGCCTGACGCAAACGAGCTGCCCTCCCTTCTGTTTCAGGGAGACCACGACACGGAGCCAACACAGGCGAGCTACTCTCCGGACATCACCCACGACCGGAAAACTGCAGAAAACGTCATGGCGCGACCCTCGCCTGAGATTGGGACGTCCACGCTGGACCGGCCGAGGGACACAGAACGTTTTCTCCCTCTCACTGCTACTCCTCCCTCTCAGCGATCCTACTCATCTACCCGAGCCTGAGGAACAAAGATCGTCTATCTCCCCTCAACGCTCCAACGCACCATTACTAATCTGCAGCCACAGCTCATCATAGATGTTTATCGGCGCCGTCTGCACCGATCTCCACCAAGATTCCTGACCCTGGTTCTCCTCTCCAGCTGGCCCACCCATCACGGAACCCCGGCGCACGCACCGGGGAGTTACGAGGACGGCGCACCACGCACGGGACACATACGGCTCCACTGACCGCCTTCCTTCTGCTGCACACTGGCCCTTCAGGCTTGCTCGTACACCTGAGGCACGCAGCTTGCTCACTGGATTTTATGGTCTTAGCCACGGCACACAAAGGGAATTCAGCTGTCTGCGGTTCCCGAGGCTTTAGGGTTGCGCCTGCACCTAAAAGTCAAAAACGCCAAGTCCCTTTGCTTCCTTTTTTTTCTTACAGCTGCTCCTGTTTTTCTTCATGGCCACGAGAGGAGTCAGAGACTAATTTTTCTTCTTGTGATCTCCGCAAGTTCAACGGGACAGCCCCTCGACATCGCGGAACAACAAGCAATTTTTGCGCGGCCAGGACGATTTCACCGCTCCCGGCCGGCACTTACCACCACCCCCACCACCCACCCCCCTCCGCCTGCACAGAGCTTCTCCTGCTCGCTGCCCAAGCTGCATGATCGAGACCTCGGCCGCCTGCCGAGCCCTCTGGGAGGGAGCGTGTGGCGGGTTGGTGTAACCCCCACAACAGACTGGACAGACACAGCGCTCGGCTAGAGCAATTAACAGAACAGTGAAATGTGTGTATTAATGTCTACAGGCAGCCCCGCTTCTTCTAGCTCACTACTGTGATGTTAATGTGCCTTTCATGCATTGTGTTCATGCGTCCTGTCCTTACTGTGACCTAGAGACTGAGATCAATATGTAGATGTGCCTTGTAACCTCTTTGTCCTGCAGCTGGAGCAGAGGCCAGCAATCTGCCTATTGTGATGTATGTCTCTCAAATGCAAATGTCTCATGCCTGTTCTGCAATCTCTTTGATCATACCAACTGCTGGGGAATGCTCTTTTATGTATTGTTGTAGTTGGGTATACAGTATATTCTGCACTGTAATCCATGCTCACTCTCTCATTCACTCACTCTTCAGCTGCTGCTGCAGACACACACTTTGTGTCTCCTCCTCTGAGAGCCTGAGGATCCTGCTCCGGTCTGCTCACACTTGCACCGGAGCGGGGATCCTGTGAAGGCGGTATGATTTAATAAACCTGCTTAAAACCTTCACCAACGCTGCTTTATTTCATGCCGCTTCAATGTAACGTTATTTCCATATCCTGTATTGAAAGACCTTCAAAATGATATTTAATTTGTAGGAAGTGCGCAAAAACTGACCCAGAAAAAGACAATTTGTTTATATTTTAGCTAGGTTGAAAACTTGCGTTCGATCGGTCAGGAGTTACATCTTCCGCAAAAACAGGTATTTTTAGAAAGTACGATTCTAAGCTTTCCAATGATACCAGGCACTCACAGGGGTTTTCCCGGGACTCTGCTGCTACTAAAGAAAGAGTCATGATTTATGACTTCTCGTTGCCTGTACTCATAATGACGCAGTGCACATTCTGACCAGCACATCTCCATCGCAATAAGGTCGGCTGCATTTTGTTAAAATATGTTGGACATAATCAAATTTACCTTAGAACAGATGTACGCCACAACACTGTGCTTGGATGTCATATGTCGCCATGTGGTGAGAAGCCTCCATTTATCCAGTCTATTGGCACAACCATGAACTCTAAAATTAGCTGCCACTTGAGTGCAAAACACGTATGTGGACTATACATTAAACTGAATTTGAAAAACTTTTAAAAACGCTATTTTAAATGCCCCTGCTACTCCACTCTTACTGACTGATTTAATACTAGGTCAGCTGAAACTGGAAGCTCCGCCCATAATCATTCCTACAGCGGCACCCCCAGGAATAAGGTGGATACAATTTACTACAATTTACACTTTTGACCATAATTTTGCAGAGCCAGAACAGAGCAATAATTTAGCTCTGATTTTAAAAAAAATAATAAAAAAATTATATTTAATTAAATAAATTAACTTAAATTACCAAAGATGCAGTTATTTCTGTTAAAATATTTCTACATATTTATAGTTTTTTAGAACTCTCCTCACCACCCAGAGAGCAGGAAAAACCCTTATTTTGAAATCCAAATATTGGCACATTTCCAGGATCAGGTCTGCCCAGTAATGATGTGATGACCTCACAGAAGAGGATAGCCCGTTCAAACGAGGTATTTCAGACAGATCTGTAGTCCTAGATTCTGTGGGAGAGGAGCACTCCTGTGTATTAGAACTTTGGCCTGTTTGACTTTACAGACCAAATAATGTCACAGAAATCCTACCGAACACACAAGAATAAAGGGTGAACCCCAAAAGCAGAATACTGACATACATTTTCTATAGAGCTAAATTAACAGCCATGTAAAAGTGGTCCAAGTATGGAGCCTTGTGGGACACCAAGGAGAATAAAGGGGGAACTAAAAAAGTCATGTATTTCTATTTTTCTTGTAAACTTTGCAAATTTCTTTCCTCCTAAATTTTTTACTTTTTTTCTAATCAATTTGCACATATATCAGTTATATTTCTGATATTTTTCTTGTAAATTTGGACTTTTTTCTCCTTTTTTTACTTTTTCCAATAAGTTTGTTAATTTTTCAGTTATATTTCTGATATTTTTCTTACAAAATTTGCACATTTTTTACCTAAATTTTACTTTTTACCAATAAGTTTGCTAATTTGCTCATTTTTCTTGTAAATTTGCACGTTTTTTCCTCCTAAATTTGACTTTTTTTCTAATAGATTTGCACATATTTTCAATTGTAGTTCTAACATTTTTCTTGTAAAATTTGCACATTTTTTCTCCTATTTTTTTTTACTTTTTTCTAATAAATTTGCACATTTTTTGGTTATACTTGTGATATTTTTCCTGTGAATTTACACATTTTTTTTCTTTTTTTTCCACACACAAACACACTCAAGCCTCTGAGAAACTGAATTAATGTGTGTGTCGGTCTTTTGAAAAAAGGGGGAACATCAAAAGAGATCATTGACATATATTTTCTATAGAACTAAATTAGCAACCATATAAAAGTGGTCCAAGTATGGAGCCTTGTGGGACACCAGAAGGAAAGAGTAATTTTCTGGAATTTGTGTTTTTTTCCCCCACAATTTTGTCTAATAAAATTATGACTTTTTCCTCAAAAAACAGTTTTTTTCCCTCTTAAATTCACAGCTTTTTTGTGTATAATTGAGATGGTGACATCCTACAAGTACCTGGGTGTTCATCTGAACAATAAACTAGACTGGTCACACAATACTGACGCACTCTACAAGAAGGGACAGCGCAGGCTGTTCCTACTGAGGAGACTCAGGTCTTTTGGTGTACAAGGGGCGCTGCTGAAGACATTCTATGACACGGTGGTGGCATCAGCCATCACTTTTGGAGTGGTCTGCTGGGGCAGTGGCATTACAGCAGCCGATAGGAAGAGACTGAACAAACTGATCAAGAAAGCTAGCTCTGTCCTGGGGCAGCGCCTTGACCCAGTGGAGGAGATGGGAGAGAGAAGGATTTTTTTTTTTTTTTTTGTTACTTATTTGTACCCGTAGGTAGATTTGGTTTGCAGTCTGGTGACAAGCCACCGGCTGCCGGTCGCTGCGTGCGCGAGCGCCCTAACCCTCCATGTTTTTGGTATGCGGGAGGAAACCGGAGAAATCCCGGAGTAAACCGGGATGGTGAAGGATGGTGGCTAAACTGTCATCTCTGCTGGAGTCCGAGTTCCATCCTATGCAGGACACACTGAATGCACTAAGGAGCTCATTTAGCAGCAGACTACATCATCCTAGGTGCACAACCGAGAGGTTTCGCAGGTCCTTCCTACCAACGGCTGTCAGACTGTATAACCTAAGCAGGGCTGCTCGCAGAGATAGCAAAAAGACGTGACAACCTAATAGTATTGAATGCAAAAGATGCAATAGACTTACACAATGGTCCCCTCCGGTATACAACTAGGAAAATACCGGTAGCTATGGAGGGTGACAATATGTATGGGTACATAATCATACCATGTAGGATAACTAAGTAGACGGTTATGCTGTTTCATTCCATCTAGCTGCAATGCTCCGCACTGTGTGTGTTTGTTTGTATATTTATATATTTGTTTGTATATTTATATATTTATTCCATCTAGCGACAATGCTCCACACTGTGTGTTTATATATTTACATATTTATTCCATCTAGCTACGGTGCTCCGCACTGTGTGTGTTTATGTGTTTGCATATTTGTTCCATCTAGCTGCAATGCTCCGCACTGTTTGTGTTTATATATTCATATATTTATTCCATCTTGCTACAACGCTCCACGCTGTGTGTGTGTTTATATAGTCACATATTTATTCCGTCTAGCTACAAGGCTCCGCACTGTGTGTGTTTATATGTTCATATATTTAGTCCATCTAGCTACAATGCTCCGCACTGTGTGTTTATATATCTATATATTTATTCCATCTAGCTGCAATGCTCCGCATCGTGTGTCTATATATTTATGTTTATATGTACATATGTATACTCGCTGCTCTTTTTTTTTTTTTCTTGCCTTCTGATTGTTGCTCTGAGTGTTGCTATCCCTGTGCTGTTGCAATCCTGGAATTTCCCCATTGTGGGACTAATAAAGGCTAATCTTATCTTATCTTATCTTATAAATGGTTGACTTTTCCACCTCAGGGTATCAGCTGAACTCTGCTGAGTGCATAGATATTCGGTCGAACCAGACTCTGCCGGATCATCACTGCAGCAGTTTTCCTGAGAACACCAAACCCACGCCCAAGCTCAGGGAATGCAACATGGAACCCTGCTTAGAGAGGTCACAGCAATTAGTTATTATTATTATTATTAATGATAAGTTATTAACTGTTTCTTATTCTTTTATTCAAACAAAGTGTAAACACGTTTCCTAACTTTGGCATGTTTGGACTGTTACCTGCACGTCATAAAATTGGATTTTTTTTCCACCTTTTTTTCAACAAAATTATTATTTTTTTGTAAATTTATGTTTTTTTCTAGGAAGTTTGAGATGCAACTTTTTCCTCATAAATTTCTGAATTTTATGATAAAATTTCTTTTTTCTAAGAAATTAACTTTTTCATAAATGTTCAGCTTTTTCTTTTAAATTTGCACATTTTTCTAGATAATTTGTCACCCTTTTCTCCTTAATTTGCAACTTTTTCCTTTTAACTGTTGTCGTTATAAATTTACTTTGTTTTGCTAATTTTGTACTTTTTTCTTGTAAATGTGCATTTTATTCTAGAAACGTAAAGATTTTTTCTCCTTTATTTGCAACTTTTTCCATCTAAATTTGTAACTTTAAGATTTGCAAATTTTATCATAAATTGGATATTTTTCCACCTTATATTTGTTTTGTTACAAAATTCAATATTTTTTGTGAATTTGCATTTTTTTCTAGAAAATTTTTGATTTTTTTTGCCTAAATTTTCAACTTTTCCCTTTTAAATTTGTGAATTATATGGTAAAATTGCTTTTTTCCCTAAGAAATTTACTTTTTCATAAATGTTCAACCTTCTCTTTTAAATTCACACATTTTTTTCTAGATAATTACTGACTTTTTCTCTTTAACTGGAAATCTTTTCCTTTGGAATTTAGAACTGTTCCTTATAAATTTTGTAGCGTTTTTCAAATTTTGAACTTCTTTTTGTAAATGCACACATTTTTTCTCGAAACAGAGATGTTTTTCTTATCTATTTGCAACTTTTTCCATCTAAATTTGTAACTTTTTCTCACTTCTAAACTTTATCATAAAATTGGATTTTTTTTTCTCACTTTTTTTGTTTGCAAAATTTCTGCTTTTTGTTGTAAATTTGCATCATTTTATATCTAAATTTGTGACTTTTTTCCCAGAAATTTGCAATGTTCTAATAAATGTGAGGTTTTATTTTCTGAGAGCTGCGTTCTGATGATGTAAACATTATTTTCTGTTTTTCCTTCTCCTCAGTGACGGATTCAAAGAGGTGATGCCTTACGATCATTTCCAGCCTCTTCCTCGGTGAGTAATTCCAACTGATTTTAAAAATGTGCAGGGAAAGCAGCTTCAGATTTGCAGGCGAACGCCCCCAATTCATGAGGAAAAAAAATACAAATTAAGAAGATTAAAAATTGTATAATTTACAGAGAAAAAAAGTCACAATTTTTTTCTTTTATTTTTTTTGTATATTTTATTAATCCCCAGAGGGAAATCTTTTGTCCACAACCGAGACTCCAGTGATGAGGCCGAAGGTGCAGAATGTCATAACTTTATTAGTGAACTCAGAACTCTAAGGCGCTCCCGTCAAGGCAGAGGTGCTGCTCGAAAAGAGACCGTGCCTCTTCCGGGTAGGCCTTTTATACCCTGGGTGGTGGCGGAACCGGAAAGGTGTAGCCGTCACCCATAACACACAATAATAATAATAATCATAAATAATACATAACAGGAAATTTAGGGCATCCACCTGGACGGATGAGGCAGCCACGGTGCGTTCACCATTCACACCTAGGGCCACTTTAGAGTCTCCATTTAACCTGACTTGGCCTGTGGGAGGAAACCGGAGTAAACCCATGCAGAAGGGTCACCGATGGTCAGGGGTGGAGTCGATCCCATGACCTTCTTGCTGTGCTGCCACAGTGCTAGCCACTCCGCCACCGAGCTATCATGAAAAAAGTTGCAAATTTACAAAAAGATTATCACATAGTGAGACAAATGCTACAAAAATGTGAATTTTTTTTAGATAAATTTGCATAAATGTATTCATATATTAGCATTTTTATCTCATAAAATTGTAACCTATTTCTTATAAATTTGCGTTTTTTTCTTGTAGATTTGACAGTTTATTCTTATAAAATTTGTGAGTTTTTTTCTTTCAGACATTTTTCATGGACATTTTCGACTTTTTCTTGTAACTTGTGACTTATCGTTTGGTAAATTTGCAACTTTTTCCCTGTTAAATTTGCCACATTATTCTTCATAACTTAGTGACTTTTTCCCTCATAAATTAGTGGCTGAGCCCAAATAGAAGAACACTGGTGTGAAATGAGAGACGTTCCTAAATCTGCTAAAGTGACCAAGGATGGGTTGTGTGTCTCCAGGTGGGAGCAGGGCCCCTGGACTCGGTGCTCGGTGTCCTGCGGCGACGGCGGCGGTTGGCAGGAGCGCAGCGTGGTGTGCGTGGAGGAGGACGTCCACGGGCAGTTCGGACAGGTGGACGAGTGGAAGTGCTCCCACTCTGCCCCGCCCGCCAGCAGGAAGACCTGCAACGCCTTCGCCTGCCCACAGTGGGTGGCCATGGACTGGTCTCAGGTCAGAGTCGCCACAGACGTTTGGAGAAAAACTTCCAGCTCTCTCTTGTGAAATTACTACCTTTGTTCTCCAGAATTTACATTACAGAATTATGAATAAAGAAGCCAGAGGGATAATGAGAAAAGTCACAAATTACAATTTAAATACACAGAATAAAAATGTGATCAGCGTCCAGATGAGTGTTGAAAATTTATGAGAAAAAAGATGAAAATTTACAAGATAAAAGTCACAATTTTTTTGATAAAAAGTTGTCACTCTATGAAAAAAAAGTTAAAAATTGAAAGGAAAAAAATTGTATATTCACAAGAATTTTTTTTGTAAATCTATGAGAAAAAACACAAATTAATGAGAAAAAGTTGCACATTTGTAAGAAAAAAGTGGCAAATGTATGACAAAAAAGATCAGAATTTTTTTTTAGAAAAAAATCTAATCTAGGAGAAAAAAGCTTAAAAATTACAGGAAAAAAGTTTCAAATTTACAGGAAAATCTGCAAATTTATGAGAAAAAAGTCCACACATTTTTAAGAAAACAGCAGCAAATCTCTGAAAGAAAATGTTGCAGATTTATGAGGAAAAAAGTTGCCAATCTATGAAAAAAGTTAAGCATCGGCAGGAAAAAATCTAAATTTCAAAAAAATAAATCTGCAAATTTATGAGAAAAAGTCACAAATTATTTTGGAAAAAAATTTAAAATCTAGGAGAAAAGAGCTTAAAATTTACAAGAAATTGTATTTTATTGTATTGTATTGAATTGTATTTTTGTATTCAAAAAAGTTGTAAATTTTTGAGAAAAAAAGTCAATTTTATGAAAAAAGGGTGAAAATTTACAGGGAAAAAGTTGCAAATTTAATAGAAAATTTGCAGATTTATGGAAAAAAAGTCACACATTTTAAAGAAAACAGTCACTTTGTGTTTCAGCCTGACTTGAACTGATGATTATTTGAGCTCCTGATTGGCCATTTGAACCCTGCCATAATGGCTCATAGTTGTGGTGAGAAGTCCCAGCCGCCCCCGTGCTCAGGCCTGACTTACCAAAGCTCTGCCCACCTTCCTTGACAGTGCACGGTGACCTGCGGCCGTGGGCTCCGTTACCGGGTGGTTCTGTGCATCGACCATCGGGGGCAGCACGTGGGCGGCTGCAAGGCGCCGCTCAAGCCTCACGTGAAGGAGGACTGCCTCGTCCCTGTCGCCTGCCACAAGCCTAGAGGTGCCCTCACTGAACATCTTCACAAACGGCTTCAGATTTTTAGTTTGTTCTGGTTGAGGATTTATGTAAACTGGTCAGATCTTCCTCTTCTGTCTCCATCAGAGTCTGTGCCGGTGGAGGCCAAAGCTCCGTGGTTTAAACAAGCCCAGGAGCTGGAGGAGCACCGCGCTGCTACAGAGAACCCCACGCAAGTCTCAGTCCACACACACGGAGTCAGAGCGTTTACTGGGCGGCCAAGAGATGATCTGTTGTTTTTTAACCAGGGCACGGGGTGTTCACTGTCAGTTATGGACAGATATGCAAGAATATGCAAAGATGGGATAAAAAGATGCCCATTTAAAATTTTAAAAAGTCACAAATTACAGTTTAATTACGCAGAATAAGAATTTAACCAGCAGCCAGATGAGTGTTGCAAATTTATCGAAGAAAAAAGTTGAAAATTTACAGGAAAAAAATTCAAATTTATAAGGAAAAAAAGCCATACATTTTTGAGAAAAAAAAAAGTTGCAAATCTATCACAAAAAAGTTGAAAATGTAAAGGAAAAAAATTGCAAATTTACAAGAAAAAAGATGCAAATTTATAAGA
This sequence comes from Pholidichthys leucotaenia, assembly GCA_020510985.1. Lineage (NCBI taxonomy): Eukaryota > Metazoa > Chordata > Actinopteri > Cichliformes > Pholidichthyidae > Pholidichthys > Pholidichthys leucotaenia. Next base: position 427,966,231 of record CM035837.1, on the reverse strand, counting down.
AAAACTAGAAAAGCACTCGGAGAGCGCAGACCTCCGCCAAGTGCCACAGTTCCCCCCATACAGTGTTTATTTTTTTTCATCCTGTATTTTTTTTTCCAAGTGTTCTGACGATTTTTTGGCAGAGTTACATGCACAAAAAAAAATATTGAAAAAATATTGAAAATGGCCCTATCTCGCAATGTTAAATTAAAAAAAAAAAAAAAAAGTATCCTTTAAAAAATTCCTGGATCCAATGTAATCATCTTTAGGATACCCCATTTCTGACAATCTCTGAAAATTTCACGAAAATCCGTCCATAACTTTTTGAGTTATCTTGCTAACAAACAGACAAACAGACAAACCAACGCCGATGAAAACATAACCTCCTTGGCGGAGGTAAAAATCAGCTTTATAAGAAGAACACTGAAAATTTAGAGGAAAATTTAGCAAATTTATAAGGGAAAAAAGTCACAAGTTGTTGAGAAAAAAGTTACAAGTCTACGAGGGGAAAAAAAAAGTGAAAATTTACAGGAAAAATAGCAAATTTATGAGGAAAAAAGTTGCAAAATTTACAGGAAAAACATTAGCAAATTTATGACCAAAAAGTCACAAATTGTTGAGAAAAAAAGTTGCAAATCTATGAGAAAAAAGTTCTAAATTTACAGGAAAAAAATAGCAAATTTACAAGAAAAAGTTGCAAAATCTTTGAGAAAAAAAATTTGCAATTCTACAACAGAAAGTTGAAAAATTATTTTTGCTTTTTTTCCATTTCTGCTTAGACTTGGTGCTTCAAAGTCATGTTATTCAGTTGAGTAACATGATGTAGAAAGGTTAATGGTGATACTGGGCGGACAGTTTTCTCCAGGCTGGGGAGAAACCAGTCTGACGTTAACAGTGCTGGTGATGGCTCTGTTAGCTCTGATGCTAACAGTGCCATCACCAGCTGAACTGAAACAATGAATAATTTGTGGCTTTTCTTGTAATATTGTGATCATTTCCTTATGAATTGTCAACTTTTTTCAAAACCACATCCATCCACTGCTCATGGCCTTAACGTGGATGCAAGCCTGCAGACCCCATATATAGCGTACACTCTCCCGATTCACACCGACTGAACCCTCTTGGCTACAGAGTGACCCTCCAGGCTGATCCGGGTCCGTCTGAATCCATGCTGGGCCGCTTCCCCTCTCGCCGCCATCAATGATAATAAAGCGCGGCATGATTATCTCCTGCTGCTCAGGGCCCGGGCGGCTCTGGTCGACTCCCCGTGGTCCGTCCTCTATCACGGCTCAAACACATTTCCTCATCAGAGTCTCTGTAAACACGATCCGGAAACACACCCACCCACGGGAGACCTTTTTCACACGCAGCCAAGCAGACGTTGATCTGAGCGGCGGCGGGCTGATGAAGCTCAAAGTGAAGCTACGAAAACTCTTGATTCTCCTTGATTTCCCCACTCCACTTCATTTCTTTGTTTGAAATTTTTAAGAAAAAAGTTGCAAGCTTAAAGGAAAAAACTGCAAATTTTACAAGAAAAAAAACATGCAAATTTATGAGAAAAATTTGCAAAATTTTGTTTAGAAAAAATTTCCAGATTTATGAGAAAAAAAAATTACAAGAAAAAATATGCAAATTTATGAAAAAAAAAGCCACAAATTTTTGAGAAAAAGTTACAAATCTACAAGAAAAAAGTTGCAAATTTATGAGAAAAAAAGTTGAAAGTTTAAAGTTGAAAATTGCTATGTAAAATGTAAAAGGTTGCTAATTTATTAGATGAAAAAGTTACACATTTCTGAGGAAAGAGTTGAAAATTTATCAATAAAAAAAAGTTACAAATTTATGAGAAAGTCAGAAATTTTTAAGAAAAAAAAATCAATTTTTTGAGAAAAAAGTCAAAAAATGTATGAGAAAAAGGTGCAAATCGACAAGAAAAAGTTGCAAATTTACAGAAAAATTGCAAATATACAAGAAAAAATGCTAATTCATTAAAAAAAGTTGAAATTTTTTTTTGTTTTTTTGTTGGCCCTGTGATGGACTGGCGATCTGTCCAGGGTGGACCCTGCCTCTCGCCCAATGATGCTGGGATAGGCTCCAGCCCCCCCCGCGACCCAAAAAGCATTAAGTGGAAGAAGATGGATGGATGGATAAAAATTTTTTTTTAAAAAGTTGCAAATTTTAAAAAAACAAAAGAAATCTTTAAGAAAAAAGTTGCAACTTTAAAGGAAATAATGCAAATGTACAATAAAAAAGTCACAAATTTATGAGAAAAAGGTCAAATTTTTGAGAAAAAAGTTGCAAATTTACAGGAACAAAAGTTGCAATTTATGTGAAAAAAGTTGCAAATTTACAAAAAAACATTTGCAAATTTATGAAAAAAGTTGCAAATTTGCAAGAAAAGTTTCAAATCTACAGGAAAAAATAGTTGCAAATTAACAAGGAAAAAAGTTGCAAATTTATTGCAAAAAGTTGCACGTTTATGAGAAAAAGTTGCAATTTTATGAGAAAAAAAATGAAAATTCACAGGAAAAATTTTGGAAGTCTATGGGAAAAAAGTTGGAAATGTATAAGATTTTTCTTTCTTTACTTTGAATTTCTGCTTGGAGTCGGTGCTTCAGAGTTGTGTTACTTCGTTCTGCAACATGAATGGCAGGTTAACAAGGGGGATGATTTGGATTCATTTTTCTAACAAGGGGGACAGGATCCAAGTCACCTGCTGGTTGTAAGAACCGTAACAGACGTGATGATGTGTCAAATCAATCTTCACCACTGCGGCCAACTTCATTTTTTCATTTTCATCTGTTGTTTCGTCTCCTCTGTCCAAGTCTCCGCTCCTCAGCCGTCTGTCAGTCTGTGGTTCTGAGCCCAGACTCGTTCTGCAGCGGCAGATCTGTGTCTAAATATACCACCACCACATCTGCTCAGGAGCGTCTGACCTCTGGGGAGGTCTTCTCTCCTCTTATCAGAGTTAGCTTGTCATAACGAGACCGCCGTCATCCAGCTCTGCTCCTCTGATGCTCGGCAGCTCCAGAAATCTCACTGCAGAGGAAGATGGAGGATGCGTCTGCAGCAGATGTTCCACCGCTGGATTGGCTCTTCATCTCTTAACATTTGCTCCGAATACTAGTCAAGTCTTTCCTCATCATTTTTAATATTACATTAGAGGGTACATGGGGTACTTTAGGTTACTCTAACACATCAAAGGGGAAAAAAACTCAGACTGCAAAATTGCAAATTTATGTAAATGGAGAAGCAAGTGTTATGAAAATGTACAAGAAAAAAGTCAATTTATGAGGAATAAAGTCACAAAATTACCAAGAAAAAGTTGCAAGTTTCATGAAAAGTAGAAAAGAAAACAAATGTCACATATCTGTTGTAACAGAGGTGATAAAAAGCTGCAAATTTAAAGGAAAAAAGTGACCGATTTACAAGAAAAAAGTTGCACATTTATATGAAAAAAAGCTGAAAATTCACAAGAAAAAAATGCACATTTGGAGAAAAATGTTGCAATTTTTTTTGAAAGAAAAGGTTCATATTTACAAGAAAAAAGTTGCAAATTTATAGGGAAAAGTTGCCAGTTTTTGGGAAAAAAGGTGAAAATTTATTAAAAAAAAAAAAATCATTCATTTTGGTGACCACAGGATTTCATCTCTGCTGTTTGCAGATGATGTTCAATTCAATTCAATTCAACTTTATTTATATAGCGCCATTTCACAACAACAGTCATCTCATAGCACTATCAACTGTAGGGGGAACCCCCACAGTTGCAGAAAGACCCCAGCAACCAGGTGATCCCCTGTGAGCAAGCACTTGGTGACGGTGGAGAGGAAAAACTCCCTTTTAACAGGAAGAAACCTCCAGCAGAACCAGGCTCAGGGAGGGGCAGTCATCTGCTGCGACTGGCTGGGAGGTGAAGGGATAGAGAAGATGAAAAGAACAGACATGTAGAGAGCAAACAGCACGATGGGGACTCAAACTATGGGAGAGAACAAACAGATGTTAATGACCAGCAAAAAAAAAAATATTTCATTGAGAGTGAGGAAAGGAGTGAGGCCCAGTGCATTACTGGAGGTCCCCCGGCTGACTAAACCTATTAGCAGCATAACTAAGGGAGGGTTCAGAAACACATGATCCCTCCCTAATTGTAGGCTATATCAAAAAGGTAGGTTTTAGCCCTATTCTTAAAAACAGAGATCGAGTCTGACTCCCGAATCCAGATTGGCAGCTGGTTCCACAGGAGAGGAGCTTGATAACTGAAGGCTCTGCCTCCCATTGTACTTTTGGAGATTCTAGGTATTACAAGTAATCCTGCATTTTGGGAGCGTAGTGCTCTGTTAGGATAATACGGTAGTATCAGATCTTTTAAATAAAAAGGAGCCTGATTGTTTAGAGCTTTGTAAGTAAGAAGAAGGATTTTAAACTTAATTCTAAACTCTATGGGAAGCCAATGAAGGGAGGCCAGAACCGGAGAGATATGATCTCTCTTTCTAGTACCTGTTAAAACTCTTGCTGCAGCATTTTGGATCAGCTGAAGACTTTTTAAAGATGTTTTAGGACAGCCTGATAATAAAGAATTACAATAATCTAATCTCGAGCTAACAAAAGCGTGGATCAGTTTCTCAGCATCACTCTGAGACAAGATGCTCCTAATCTTGGCAATATTACGCAAATGATAGAAGGCAGTCTTAGAAACAAATTTAATATGTGAATTGAAGGACAGATCTTGATCAAAAATAATTCCAAGGTTCCTCACAGAGCTATTAAGAGAAAGAGTAACCGCATCCAAACTGAAAGTTTGATTTGAAAAGGAATTTCTAAGGTTTTTTGGACCAACAAGAATAACTTCAGTCTTATCTGAATTTAATAGCAGGAAATTACAAGTCATCCAAGCTTTGATTTCCTTAAGACAGGCTTCTAACTTGGCTAATTGATTACTGTCATCTGGCTTCATTGACAGGTATAATTGTGTGTCATCTGCATAACAATGAAAATGTATACAGTGCTTTCTAATAATGTTGCCTAATGGAAGCATATATAAACTAAAAAGAGTAGGGCCTAGCACAGATCCCTGTGGAACTCCATGACTAAGCTTTGAGTTGAAAGAAAACTCATTATTTACATGAACAAACTGGAACCTATCAGATAAATAAGATCTAAACCACTGCAACGAAGTTCCATTAAGTCCAACATAGTGTTCTAATCTATCAAGTAGAATATTATGATCGATAGTATCAAAAGCTGCACTAAGGTCTAAAAGGACAAGTACAGAAACCAGTCCATTATCAGATGTGATGAGGAGGTCGTTAGTGACCTTCGCTAAGGCTGTTTCAGTACTATGATGGATTCTAAACCCAGATTGAAACTCTTCAAGTAAACCATTTCCCTGCAGGTGGTCAAATAATTGCGTAGCAACAACTCTTTCTAAGATTTTTGAAATGAAAGGGAGATTAGAGATTGGTCTATAGTTAGCTAAAGCTCCTGGATCTAGCGTTGGCTTTTTGAGTAATGGTTTAATTACAGCCATTTTAAAAGCCTGCGGTACATGGCCTAAAGTTAAGGAAGAATTGATTATATGAAGAATAAAGCTACCAATAAGTGGGAAGACTTCTTTAAATAACCTGGTAGGAATAGGGTCTAAAAGACAAGTTGAAGGTTTGGATGAGGAAACTATTTTGCTCACAAAGGTCGATTGGAGTAAACTCATCAAGACAGACATCAATAGAAAGAGTTGTAGTAGTTACAGTATTTAAGTTAACTGTGGGAAGAATCTGATTGATTTTATCTCTGATGGATGAAATTTTATTATTGAAAAAGTTCATAAAGTCCTGACTAGTAAGCTCTAAGGGAATGCTAGGATTGACAGAGTCCTGACTCTTTATCAACCTGGCTACAGTGCTGAAAAGAAACCTGGGATTATTCTTGTTCTCTTCTATTAATGCAGAGTAATAACTCGTTCTAGCTTTTCTAAGAGATTTTTTATAAATTAAAAGATGATTTCTCCAAGCTAAATAGATTTCATCTAAATTAGTGGAGCGCCATTTTCTTTCTAATTGACGAGTCTTCTGTTTTAAGCTACGAGTTTCTGTGTTGAACCAAGGAGTTAGAAATCTCTGATTAGACTTTTTCTTTTTTAAGGGGGCCACCAAGTCTAGAGTCTGATGCAGAGAAGCTGTAACACTATCCACCATGTTATCAATTACAGAAGGAGCAAGCTGTCTATAGCTTATTTCCATTGTGTTGACACATGGCATAGAGGAAACAATCTGCATAAATTTGGTAACAGCATCATCTGAGAGGCATCTACTGTAATAATATTTTTCTTTAGGAGCCAAATAGTCAGAAATAGTAAAATCAAAGGTTAACAGACAATGGTCTGACAGTACAGGGTTATGAGGAGACACTACAAGATTTTCTATGTCTATGCCATATGTCAGAACAAGGTCCAATGTATGGTGGAGGTAATGAGTAGAATTTCCTACTTTCTGAGAAAACCCAATCGAGTCTAATATTGAATTAAATGCCACATTAAGGCAGTCACTATCTACAGCCACATGTATATTAAAGTCCCCTACTATAATTATTCTATCAGATTTCAGCAATAAATCAGCTAAGAAATCAGCGAATTTGGATAAAAATTCTGAGTGACCACAGGATCACTTTTGGTGACCACAGGATTTCATCTCTGCTGTTTGCAGATGATGTTGTCCTGTTGGCTTCATCCAGCAATGACCTACAGCTCTTGCTGGGACGGTTTGTCGTTGAGTGTGAAGCGGCTGGGATGAAAATCAGTACCTCCAAGTCCGAGTCCATGGTCCTCAGCTGGAAAAAGGTGGATTGTCCTCTCTGGGTTGGGGACAGGCTTCTGCACCAAGTGGAGGAGTTTAAGTATCTCAGGGTCTTATTCACGAGTGATGGGAGAATGGAGCGAGAGATTGACAGACAGATCGGAGCAGCATCTGCAGTGATGCAGACGTTGTACTGGTCTGTTGTGGTGAAGAGGGAGCTGAGCTGTAAGGCAAAGCTGTCGATTTACCAGTCAATCTATGTTCCTACCCTCACCTATGGTCACGAGCTTTGGGTAATGACTGAAAGAGCGAGATCGCGGATACAAGCGGCTGAAATGAGCTTTCTCCGTAGAATCGCTGGACTCACCCTCAGAGATAGGGTGAGGAGCTCAGTCATCCGGGAGAGGCTCAGAGTAGAACCGCTGCTCCTCCACATTGAAAGGAGTCAGTTGAGGTGGTTTGGGCATCTGATCAGGATGCCTCCTGGACACCTCCCACTTGAGGTGTTTTGGGCATGTCTCACTGGGAGGAGACCCCAGGGCAGACCCAGGACTCGGTGGAGAGACTATGTCTCCCAGCTGGTCTGGGAACGCCTTGGTATCCTCTCTGAAGAGCTGGAGCAGGTGGCTGGGGAGAGGGAAGTCTGGGCTTCTCTGCTTGAACTGCTGCCTCCGCTACCCGGACCTCTGGAAAAGCGGTAGAAGATGAATGGATGGATGGATGAAAAAAATTACAAATTTACAAGAAAAAAGTTGAAAATTCACAAGAAAAAAAAATTGTAATTTTATAGGAAAAACATGGCAAATTTTTTTGAAAAAAGGTTCAAATTTACAAGAAAAAAGTTTAAAATTTATAGGAAAAAGTTGAACATTCACAATAAAAAAATTGCAAATTTGTAGGAAAACATTGCATTTTTTTTTTTTTTTTAAAAAAGGGTTCAGATTTACAAGAAAAAAGTTGGAAATTTATAGGAAAAAAGTTGCAAATTTATAGGACAAAAGTTGCACATTTTTGGAAAAAAGCTGCAACTTTAGTAGAAAAAAGTTGAAAATTTACAAGAGCAAGTTTCAAATCTATGAGGAAAATTGGAAATTAATGAGAAAAAATTATTTGATGACAGACAAAAGCTAAATTTTTTGATGTAAACTGTTGAAAGTTTAGAGGAAAAAAATTGTGAGAAAAAAATCTGTAAATTTAGGAGAGAAAAGTTGTAAAACTTTTTTTGCATTTCTACTTAGAATTTCTGCTTCAGATTCATTTTATTCAGCTATGCAACATGATTAAAAAACCAAACGATGATATTGGGGGGGCAGTTTTCTCTATTTTCCAAGTTGGGGGGGAAATGCCCCCCCCCCCCCCATGATTCACACCTATGAATGGGATGGGTGGGTGGCAGGTTAACAAGGGGGATGAGTTTGGGTCATTTTGCTAACAATCCCCCTTCAAATCACCTGCTGCCAGTGTGTCCTAAGCTGCAGAAAACACCTTGGAGGGTGAATAGCATTTGCTAACTACTGGTCTGTGCAAACATCGTCATGACAACAAGACGTGCAGTAGGTGTGTCATGTAAAGTTGCTTTGTTCGGTTGGAAAAAAGAGCAGTGTGAAACCAAACCTCATCAAATCAAATGTAGATGATGAAGCAAAAATCTGAACCTTGGTGTTGTGAAAACGCTCTTAAATATAAAAGAAGAACATCACAAAAAGAAAAAATAGGCACTTATTAGCGAGAGTAAAGTTCACTACTTGAGTAACTTTTTGAATATTTAACATCATAAGATAATGCTGTTTTTCCTTAAGTACAAACTTTGGCTGCTGCACCACCTCCATACACACTTTCTCTTATTTCAGCAGCCTATCAATCCTTGGCTAACAGCTAATGGCTTCAGCGGGGATAACTTCCGGTGATAAAATAACAAAACAATTTCCATCGGCAGTGTGGAGAGAGTGGCGTCCCTTAGATGTAGCTTTGCAGCGAAACACTAACTTTGTTTTAGTCCAACCGTTCGTGCTAACATTAGCGCCAATGCTAATGTGAGCTGCAGCAGCTCCTGCTTGTGGTGGAGGTTCATGGTTCCACCACCATGGTTCACACTTCCTGTTGTTTCCAGATTCGTCCCCGGGCCCTGGTCCCCCTGCAGTGTTACCTGTGGCCCCGGCAGGCAGAAACGAGAGGTCAGGTGTCAGGTGCTGCTGGCATTCACCCAGACAGAGGTTGATCTTCCGGAGGAGGAATGCGGTGGCGGCAACCGGCCCCAACCAGAGAGGCCCTGCAACATGGGGCCATGCAGCAGAGGCACAGGACCCCAAGACCACGGTGGCCTCCATGTCCAGTCGGAGGAGACCTACAGCTGGGACTACAGGGGGTTCACTGCCTGTTCGGCCTCCTGTGCTGCTGGTGAGGGTGTCTGAGTTATGTCCACACGGTCCACACGCTGTTCATTCCTGACCCGTTTTCCCATCTCTGCTTTCTATCAGGGAAACAGACAGCAACGGTGAGGTGTGTCAACAGGTGGCATGGCGATGAGGTGGACGACGATCTGTGCGACTCATCTAGCCGTCCGTCGGCGATGATCCGCATCTGCAACCCTGAGCCCTGCCCCCCTAGGTGAGTCCCAACAGAGATCACAGAGCAAAAAGCCTGGCCATCCTTTTCACAAACTCAGGTTTAAATCAGCTCATTAGGCGTGTTGTTAGTCTTGCTCAAACACTTAGCATCTACGGGTTCCTCTAAGCAGCTGTGTAACACATTAAAAATGAAAGTCACCCATGTGCCAACAGTGCAGAGAAAGGCTACAGGAAGCCAGCAAAGCATTTTTAGCTGCAGTTTCCACAGTGTGATGTGGTAATTAAGAAATGGCAGCAGAGGGGAACTGTGGACGCCAAGATAAGGTCTGGAAGACCAAGAAAACTCTCAGAGAGAGCTCAGCAGGTCAGAACAGCAAGTCAGAACTCCCATTTGACTGTAAAAGCCTGAAGATTGATTTAGCAAACTCAGGAGTGGTGGTGAAACATTTTATTGTGCAGCAATACATGCACAAAGAAGACCTGCATCCTCATTGTATCATGGGGAGGCATCCCGGCCGGAGTTTAAAACACTTAAGTTAAATAAGTTACAATAATGTCTGTGGATAAAATATAACATCAAGGGTTTGTAGACCGGCGACCTCCTTGATTAACAGCTGTTAGCTGCCGTTAGCAAAGTTAGCCACAGAACTCCAACTGCTGGCAACAGCTGAACCCCAGCCTGCGAACCAGAAGACCTTCAGACCTTTGCGGAAAACTCCTCAAGAGCATACAAATGGTTCGGTCCGACCATCACTGTCTCCAAAACCAAAGTTATGGTCCAGCTGATCCCAGGACAACAACTCCATCAGACAATGGATGGATGGATGGATGGATGGATGGATGGATGGATGGATCGATCGATCCCATACTGGGAAATTACAGTGTAACAGCAGCATGACAGTAGACAACCAAACAACAGAAACACACACATGACAGACAAAGGGATTACCCGTGGAAAGTAAAAACTAACATGACTATAAAACCTATATACATCATAGCTTAATTTATGATGACCCGTATAAACACATGAATCATCCCATTGCACGAAGAAGAACTATTAGGAGCAGAGTGAAATGTGAGGTACCAGTTAGACTGTAAGGTGCAGTGTGGCAGCATAGTTATGACCAGAATACAACATCATAGTGAGCTATTGTACAGTGAAATTGCATGTGGCAGGAAAGATTTCCTGTACCTGGCTGTTCAACAGCGAAGCTGTAGTAGTCTACTGGAGAAAGTGCTCTGCTGTCTGTCCAGTGTGTGGTGGAGGGGGTGATCAGGATTGTCCATGATGGATCGCAGTTTATTTAGTGTTGTCCTCTCCACCACTGTCTCAAAGGTCTCCGGTCTGAGACCAATTACAGAGCCAGCCCTCTTGATAATCTTGTCAAGTCTGTTGGTGTCTCTGGCCCTGATACTGCTACCCCAACAGACAGCAGCAAAGAAGATGGCACTGGCGACAGCGGTCTAGTAGAAAAGCTCCAGCATCCTGCTGCACACGTTGAAGGATCTCGGCTTCCTCAGAAAGTAGAGTCTGCTCATCCCCTTCTTGTGCGCAGCATTGGTGTTGGATCTCCAGTCCAACTCGCTGCTGATCCTGACACCCAGATATTTGTAGTCCTCAACCACTCCCACATCCACATCCTCCCCCCTAATCTGCAGTGGCTGAGAAGGCGTCTTCCTCTTTCTGAAGTCAATCACCATCTCTCTGGTCTTGCTGACATTCAACCTCAGGTGATTCTGCTCCGTCCACTCCACAAATCTGTCTACCAGTGCCCTGTACTCCCCCTCCTCTCCTCCTCTTATACACCCCACAACAGCTGAGTCGTCAGAGAATTTCTGCAGGTGGCATGACTCAGTGTTGTACTGAAAGTCAGTGGTGTATAGGGTAAAGAGAAAAGGAGAGAGCACAGTCCTCTGTGGAGCTCCCGTCTCACTAGCCACCACTCCAGACAAGACATTGCCCAGCCGGACAAACTGTGGTCTGCCTGTCAGGTAGTCATTAATCCAGGAGATCACAGAGCTGTCAACCCCTATCACCCGCAGCTTCTCACCCAGCAGCAGTGGTGTTAAAGGCACTGGAGAAATCAAAAAAAGTGATTCTCACAGTGTCTCCTCCACCATCCAGGTGCAGATGTGCTCGTTGCAGCAGGTAGATGACAATATCTTCAACTCCTAAATGGGGCTGATATGCAAACTGCAGAGGGTCCAGCCACGTCTTCACCTGTGGCCTCAGGTGGGCTAAGACCAGTCTCTCCAGAACCTTCATCACATGAGATGTGTGGGCAACTAGTCGATAGTCGTTCAGGTCCGATGGAGATGACTTCTTTGGGACAGGAACTAGGTAGGATGTCTTCCACAGCATCGGTACTCTCTCCAGACTCAGGCTCAGGTTGTACAGGTGTACAGGGCTGGACGGTGGCGCAGTGGTTAGCACTGCGGCAGCACAGTTTACCCTTGGCCAGGGGATTGTGGGGATTGTGGGATCGTGGGTTCGATCCCAGCCCCCGACCAACAGTGATCTGTGTGGAGTTTGCATGTTCTCCCCGTGTTGCGTGGGTTTACTCCGGGATTTCTCCGGTTTCCTCCCACATGCCAAAAACATGCATGTTAGGTTAATTGGCTGTTCTAAATTGTCCCTAGATATTTGTTTCCTATAGGCCCTTAGAATAGAGGGTTAGTATTAATGAAAGTGCTTTGAGTGGTCTTTGTGACTAGAAAAGCGCTATATAAGTGCAGGTTAGTTAGTTAGTTAGTTAGTTAGTTAGTTAGTGTTTCAGTACCGGAGCTAGTTGGTTGGCACAGGTCCTCAGGGTCCTTGCGGAGATGCCATCAGGGCCCGCCACCTTCCGCTGACGGAGTCTCTCCTGCTGTTTCTGCACCTGGTCTGTATTCACCGTGAAGTGAGGGAGGGCCCTGGTGCCCCCTGAGGAGGAGGGGGGGAGATGGAGATAGGTTCTGCACAGGAGGGTGGGTGGGGAGGGGTGTGTGGGGGTCTGGTTGTGTTGCTCGGGTGACAGACTGCGAGTTGAACCTATTAAAAAACAGATTCAGTTCCTCAGCTCTCTCCTGGCTCCCAGATGGCTGCCTGACTCTCCCCTTGCACCCAGTTATTTGCTTCATTCCATCCCACACATCTTTAGTGTTGTTTTGCCTGAGTTTGTCTTCCAACTTCCTCCTATAATTGTCCTTGCACCTCCTCAGCATCTCTCCCAGCTCATGCTGCACTCCCCTCAGCTTCTCCTTGTCTCCAGCTCTAAAAGCTCTCTTCTTTTTGTTCAGAAGTGCTTTCGGGTCACTGGTGACCCACGGTCTGTTGTTGGAGAAGCAGTGTACAGTCTAAGCTGGCATGGTCGTGTCTTCACAGAATCTAATGTATTCTGTGATGCAGTCAGTCATATTGTCTATGTCCACCCCATGTGGTTCACAGAGTACGCTCCAGTCCGTCGTCTCGAAGCAGCCCTGTAGTGCATCAGCAGCCTGCTGTGTCCACCTCCTCACAGTCCGTGTATAAGCAGGTTGCCTTTGCACAAGGGGAACGTACTTGGGTGTTAACATGACCATGCAGTGATCTGATTTACCAATGGGGGGCAGAGCTGTGGCACTATATGCTTCTCTGAGATTGGCATACAGTAAATCCAGTGTTTTGCTTTCTCTGGTGGGACAGTCAACAAACTGGTGAAAGTTTGGTAGTGTTTTTCCCACTGAGACATGATTAAAGTCACCTGCGATGGCCATGAATGCATCTGGGTGCTTCTCCAGTAATGTGGCCGCAGTGGAGCTAATGACACCACCGCTGCATCAGCTGATGGAGGGACATAGGCGATAATAATTAAAGCACACTTCATTTCTCGCGGCATATAATAAGGTCTCATACTCACAGCCAGCAGTTCAATGTCCGGGCTGCAGCACTTTTCCTTCACATGAATATGTCCAGGATGACACCATCATTCATTAACAAGAAGTGCCACTCCTCCTCCTCTCTTTTTCCCGCTGCTTTTCTCGTCTCTGTCCCCCCGTATAGTTTTGAAGCCAGGTATCGCTACGTTTACATCCAGGATCTGTGAGTGAAACCACGTCTCCATAAAACACATGATACTACACTCACGATACTCCTTTTGCGTCCTGACCAGCGCTGTAAGCTCATCTGTTTTATCTCCCAGCGATCGCACGTTCCCGGTGATGACCATCGGTACAGCCGGCTTAAGCTTCCTCCTCCTCCTCACCTTCGCTCCAGCCCTTCGCCCGCGGCGTCTCCTCTTCAGCTCAACTGGGATGAGGGGCTTCGCTGCCGGCCGCAGCACTCCAGGCGCCGGCCTCCTCAGCGCAATCAGCTGTTCACGTGTGTAAACAATGCGTCCACCCCCACCTCTGTTGATCTCCATTGGCCGAAGAAGAGAAAAGAAAAGAAAACTAGAGAAAGACTGGGCTAAAATAGAGAAAAAGTTGGTCCAGTCTTAATCCAAGTATTCCTACAGACCCCTGGTTAATAAGAGACACACTATATAAGGAATAAACAGAAACACAAAGACACAAGAGAGTTCCCTTGTCTCATCAGTTTCCTATAGCATCTTGAGCAACTACCCACAAAGACATCAAAACCAGAGTTGAGGTAGCTCATGTGGCATTTGGTGAGCTGACCAGAAGAGTCTTACAAAATGACTGCTTGACTCAAACCGCCAAGCTAATGTCTGTTGGGCTGTCATCAGGCCATCTACATTGCTGCATGCCTGTGAAACTTGGGAATTATATCGTAAGGACATTTGCAAGCTGGAGTGCTTCCATCAGTCGAAGCTCCAACACATCTTGAAGATTTCATGGTAGAACTGGGTCACAAACAATGACGTCCTCCTCAGTTCAAAAACTGAGAGCCTTGAAGCCACTGTGATGTGCCATCGACTTCCCGTATGCCCAATCAATGACTCCCCAAACATGCCTTCTCATCAGGGAAGAGACCACCTGGAGCCTCACCTTAACACTTCAGGGACCCTCCTTATAACCATGCTGAGGTGAACTGGGATCCACCACTCTACTTGGAAAGCAGAGGCTGCTCACAGGACCAAGTGGAGACGGACCCTCAGTGGCACAACCACATCTTTCGAACACCAAAGAGTTGCGAAGTGGGATGTGCCCTTGCACCCCAACAACCCCCTACTCATCCATGCCCTGGCTGCAGATGACTCTTCAGAGCCAGAATTGGACTCATCAGCTAGAGAGGACATTGCAAGGCCCGACCCCAATGACAAAGACAACTTCATACTCGAGTACTATGAGAGGTGCCACAACGACAACGACAAGAAGAGTTAGCCATTCACTCATCCAGGGTTGTTTCTGTGTTTATTACTCTCCAGGACACTCAACATCACACACTCCTATCTCTGATAATGCTTTATTTGGGCTTTTAAACTAACATTTGCTTCAGGAATAAGATGGAGGACAAGCTGCAACAGAGCGACATCGGTGGGGTCTGGAGAAGCCTCAAAACCATCTCTGGGCTCCAGAATACCTCCTCCCAGGCATTGGGGGGCAGGGAGTGGGTGAACAATCTGAACCTGCTTTTTAACAGGTTTGACCAACCGCCCTCCCCTCCGCCTGCACACCAACCACTGCTGCCTCTACCATCATCTAGACCTGCTATCCACTCCCCCTCCATCAACACCCCCCACTCCCAGCACACAGCCCCCCATCCCCAACCTGACCCTCACTAAGACCTAGGTGAGGGCAGAGCTGAGGAAGATCAAGGCGAGGAAGGCCTCGGTCCGGACTGCATCAGCGCAAAGCTCCTCAAGTCCTGCGCAGACCAGCTGTGTGGGATTGTGGAGCACATCTTCAACCTGAGTCTGAAGCTGGGGAGGGTACCACAGCTGTGGAAAACATCTTGTGTGGTACCTGTACCAAAGACTTCCCACCCCAGTGACTTGAGCAGCTACAGACCGGTGGCCCTCACTTCTCACCTGATGAAGACCCTGGAGAGACTGCTCCTTGCCCACCTCCGCCCGCTGCTTGGACCAGCGAAGGATCCACTCCAGTTCATCTACCAGCATGGCATCGGGGTGGAGGATGCAGTGATCTTCCTCCTACACCGTTCCCTGTCCCACCTGGAGAAGCCTGGGAACACGGTGAGGAGCATGTTCTTTGACTTCTCCAGTGCTTTCCACACCATCCAACCGGTGATCCTGAAGGACAAGCTATTGTGCGCAGGTGTGGACCAGCACCTGTCATCGTGGATCCTGGACTACTTCACAAACCGGCCACAGTTTGTGAGAACCCAGGATTGTGTGTCCGACACAATCATCTGCAGTACGGGGGGCCCCCAGGGAACAGTTCTGGATCCCTTCCTGTTCACCCTTTATACTGCAGACTTCTCACACAACACAGCACACTGCCATCTACAGAAGTTCTCTGACGACTCTGCAATCGTCAGCCTCATCTCTGACGGAGATGAAGCTGAGTACAGAGGACTTATCCAGGACTTCGTGGACTGGTGCCATTGAAACTGCCTCCAGATCAACGCGAGGAAAACTAAGGAACTGGTGATGGACTGCCACAGGCGAGAACAACCTCTCACAGCACCAGTAAACATTCAGGGAACAGACATTGAGATGGTGACACCCTACAAGTACCTGGGTGTTCATTTGAACAATAAGCTGGACTGGTCACACAATACCGACGCACTCTACAAGAAAGGACAGCGCAGGCTGTTCCTCCTGAGGAGGCTCAGGTCTTTTGATGTACAAGGGTGCTCCTGAAGACCTTCTACGATAAGGTGGTGGCATCAGCCATCACATTTAGAGTGGTCTGCTGGGGCAACGGCCTCACAGCAGCCGACAGGAAGAGACTGAATAGACTGATCAAGAAAGCTAGATCTGTCCTGGGGCGGCACCTCGACCCAGTGGAGGAGATAGGAGAGAGGACGACGGTGGCTAAGCTGTCATCTCTGCTGGAGTCCAAGTCCCACCCCATGCAGGTCATGCTGAACACAATGAGGAGCTCATTTAGCAGTAGGCTGCATCACCCTAGGTGCGCAACCGAGAGGTTTTGCAGGTCCTTCCTACCTACGGCTGTCAGACTTTATAACCTAAGCAGGGCTGCTCGCAGAGATCGTAAAAAAAAACCTTACGACCTAATAAGTATTGAATGCAAAAGACGCAACAAACTTGCACAATAATGGTCCCCTCCATTATACAGCTAGGACAATATCAGTCGCTACAGAGGGTGACAACTAGGCTGATTCAAATATAAAATATGCTGTATGGGTACATATTCATACTATTTGGGGTAACCGAATAGACCGTTATGCTGTTTATTCCATCTAGCTACAATGCTTCGCACTGTGTATATATATATATTTATGTGTACATATGTACAGTGGGGGAAAAAAGTATTTAGTCAGCCACCAATTGTGCAAGTTCTCCCACTTAAAAGATGAGAGAGGTCTCCTAATTTTCATCATAGGTATACCTCAACTATGAGAGACAAAATGAGAAAAAAAAAATCCAGAAAATCACATTGAAGGATTTTTAATGAATTAATTGGTAAATTCCTCAGTAAAATAAGTATTTGGTCACCTACAAACAAGCAAGATTTCTGGCTCTCACAGACCTGTAACTTCTTCTTTAAGAGGCTCCTCTGTCCTCCACTCGTTACCTGTATTAATGGCACCTGTTTGAACTCGTTATCAGTATAAAAGACACCTGTCCACAACCTCAAACAGTCAGACTCCAAATTCCACTATGGCCAAGACCAAAGAGCTGTCAAAGGACACCAGAAACAAAATTGTAGACCTGCACCAGGCTGGGAAGACTGAATCTGCAATAGGTAAGCAGCTTGGTGTGAAGAAATCATCTGTGGTAGCAATTATTAGAAAATGGAAGACATACAAGACCACTGATAATCTCCCTCGATCTGGGGCTACACACAAGATCTCACCCTGTGGGGTCAAAATTATCACGAGAACGGTGAGCAAAAATCCCAGAACCACATGGGGGGACCTAGTGAATGACCTGCAGAGAGCTGGGACCAAAGTAACAAAGGCTACATCAGAAACACACTACGCCGCCAGGGACTCAAATCCTCCAGTGCCAGACGTGTCCCCCTGCTTAAGCCAGTACATGTCCAGGCCCGTCTGAAGTTTGCTAGAGAGCATTTGGATGATCCAGAAGAGGATTGGTAGAATGTCATATGGTCAGATGAAACCAAAATAGAACTTTTTGGTAAAAACTCAACTTGTCGTGTTTGGAGGAGAAAGAACACCATACCTACTGTGAAGCATGGGGGTGGAAACATCGTGCTTTGGGGCTGTTTTTCTGCAAAGGGACCAGGACGACTGATCCATGTAAAGGAAAGAATGAATGGGGCCATGTATCATGAGATTTTGAGTGAAAACCTCCTTCCACCAGCAAGGGCATTGAAGATGAAACGTGGCTGGGTCTTTCAGCATGACAATGATCCCAAACACACCGCCCGGGCAACGAAGGAGTGGCTTCGTAAGGAGCATTTCAAGGTCCTGGAGTGGCCCAGCCATTCTCCAGATCTCAACCCCATAGAAAATCTTTGGAGACAGTTGAAAGTCCGTGTTGCCCAGCGACAGCCCCAAAACATCACTGCTCTAGAGGAGATCTGCATGGAGGAATGGGCCAAAATACCAGCAACAGTGTGTGAAAACCTTGTGAAAACTTACAGAAAACGTTTGACCTCTGTCATTGCCAACAAAGGGTATATAACAAAGTATTGAGATGAACTTTTGTTATTGACCCAATACTTATTTTACCGAGAATTTACTAATTAATTCATTAAAATTCCTTCAATGTGATTTTCTGGATATTTTTTTTTCTCATTTTGTCTCTCATAGTTGAGGTATACCTATGATGAAAATTGGAGACCTCTCTCATCTTTTAAGTGGGAGAACTTGCACAATTGGTGGCTGACTAAATACTTTTTTACCCCACTGTATATTCACTTCTCTTATTATCTTATCTTCTAAATTATTGCTCTGAGTGTTGCTATCCCTGTGCTGTTACAATCCTGGAATTTCCCCACTGTGGGACTAATAAAGGCTTATCTTATCTTATTTGGTTAATATTTGCTAACTTGTTACTTAGTCACGTGGGCTGCACGGTGGCGCAGTGGTTAGCACTGCGGCAGCACAGTTTACCCTTGGCCGGGGGATTGTGGGGATCGTGGGATCGTGGGTTCGATCCCAGCCCCCGACCTACAGTGATCTGTGTGGAGTTTGCATGTTCTCCCCGTGTTGCGTGGGTTTACTCCGGGATTTCTCCGGTTTCCTCCCACATGCCAAAAACATGCATGTTAGGTTAATTGGCTGTTCTAAATTGTCCCTAGATATGTTTCCTATAGGCCCTTAGAATAGAGGGTTAGTATTAATGAAAGCGCTTTGAGTGGTCTTTGTGACTAGAAAAGCGCTATATAAGTGCAGGTTAGTTAGTTGGTTAGTCTAACAATCGAAGCTAATGGGTAATGTTAGCCTCAAACATGGTTTCGCCATCAAAACACATATCTAAGAGAAATGATAAAAGAGGGAGGGCAAGGTGAACTGGGGCTCATGAGCGTTCAAACCAATTGATAACCACGGCATTACATCACACACATATAGTAATGCTGCAGCCATATTTGAGCTACATATTGGAGATGCAACCATTCAGAAACACTGTGAGTGAGTGAGAGGGGAGGTCCATTGAAATTAATGTTTTTTGCTGTGAAATACACCATGAAACTGCATCGCTGTAGGCCGTCATAACCAACCACAGTTTGAAGAAAGACAAACCAGTGTTATTTTCTGAGCTGCCAAAGAGACATTTAGAGCCTAAACAAAAGGACAAGTGGCTGAGTGCTATTCATAGAGAGAATGAGAGTGGGACAGTCAAAAGTCCTCCAAATATCAGGACTCTGTTTGGATCATACCGGAATGGTGGACTAGAGGTAGAGCATCCGCTCCACAACCGGAAGGTTGTTCAAGAGGGTTCAAGCCCCAGCCGGGTCATACCAAAGACTGTATAAAAATGGTACTTACCACCTTCTAGCTTGGTTCTCGGCATAATGGAATGGGGGAAGGAAAGTTGGTTACCCAGCCAGTGTACTCCCTGTGCCAGTCCCAAGTCCAGATAAATGAGAGTCAGGAAGGGCATCTGGTGTAAGAATCCTTGCCAATTCGACATGTGAATTATTGTAAAAAATAAGATGATATGCTGTGGCAACCCAAAAAGCAACTGAAAGACAAAAAAAAAAATTATAATTTTATTTTTAAAAAATATCTGATTAAAGAGAATACTATGATTTAATCTGTGCACTCAGCCACTTATCCCTTTGTTCAGGCTCTAAATGTCTCTTTGGCAGGTCAAAAAGTGGCTCCGGTTTGTCTTTCTTCAAACTGTGGTTATGACAGCCTACAGCGATGCAGTTTTGTGGCATATTTAACGGAAAAAACATAAATTTTGGTGGCTTCCCTCTCGCTCACAGCATGTTGGCCGCCACGGACAGGCCCGACATCATTTACAGCACGGCACTTGGCTCCACAGACTGCATAAAACACTCAAGAATCACCTTGAAAGTGTAATTTAACTTGTTTGAAAAATAGCCTGTCTGAATGTATGCGGCTGTCAATATGCCGTAAAACAGCCTGTTTTGAGGAGTGTTCCTTCACCCATGTGCAACATGGTGCTGCTGTAATCAAACCCTGAGTTGTTCTGACCAAATTACATCACAGACGTTTCATTAACACCTCTGAGAGCTGTGTAAACGTGTGGAAAATGAGCAGAATTACTTTCTTATCCACGTTGTCCCAGATGGGACATATAGCTGCAAATGAACAGAATAGAGGCTCTTTAAATATTCTAATGGAACCAACAGTTCAAATGCTCGGGGACCAGACACTTCCCTTCACTGAAGTTCAATGAAATCAGAAATCATCCAGGATTTTTAAAAATTGGTCTCAGATGGGGCATCAGAGCTGGTGTCTGCGGTGTCAGACTTCTGCAGCAGAAAAGTCCCCAAATCTCTCTAAAATCCTCCAATTTAAACCAGCTGATGTCACCAGAAAGAAACTTCTCTCTGCTCTCCTTTAATCCTCTGCATCAGTTTCCACTTCCCTTCATTTCCTGCAGCTTTGGGCTTTTTTTTTTCTTTGCTTTTCAGAAAGTTACTTGTAAATATGAGTATGCGTCTCGTCTTAAAAAATTATAAAGATTAATGTAATTTGTCACACATTCCCGCCTGTCAGTTAAGAAGAGATTTTCTGTACATTTGGTTCCATTTATTGTTTGGGCAGATTCACAGATCCTTAAGAAGTAAATTAATGCTTTAGTTTTCTTTAAAAATTACAATTAATCCTTAAATCTGTACTTCAACAGCCTTGGAAATACCACAGACACGGTAAACAAGACAGCTGTCTTTTTGTCTTCTTTATTTATAGGGGAAATCTTCATCAATTTTCTGCATTTTTAGTTATTTTTTTAAGATAAATTAAAATGAGTGGAAATGACAACAGTCTATCATAATTTTGCAACTTTTTCCTCATAAAATTGACTTTTTTATAAATGTGTGATAAATTTTTGATTTTTTTGCCGTATTTTCCTTATAATTACATAATTTTTTAACATAAATCTGAAACCTTTTCATGCACGTGTGATTTAATTTCTTGTAAATTTGCAACATTTTTCTTATGAAACCGTGATTTTTTTTCCCTCATAAATTTTAGATTTTTTTTATTTTTCTCACAACATTTTCCTTATAAATTGCATAATTTTTTGCACAAATTTGAAAGCTTTTTATGTTAATGATTTTTTTTCTTGTAAATTTGAGGGGTTATTCTTGTAAATTTGCCACTTTTTTCCCTCCTAAAATTATGACTTTTTAGTAAATTTGTAATTTTACATTTTTTTGCAACTTTTTCCTTATAAATTGCATAATTTTTTTAACATAAATCTAAAACCTTTTCATGCACATCTATGATTTGATTTTTTTCTGGTAAATTTGTCACTTTTTTCTTCATAAAATTGTGACTTTTTGTAAATTTGTGATTTTTTTTAAATAACTTTTTGATTTTTTGGCAACATTTTCCTTATAAATTACATCATTTCCTAGCATAAACTTGAAAGCTTTTCATTCACATCTATGATTTTTTTTCTTTGTAAATTTGAGATTTTTTTTCCCTGTAAATTTGCAGCTTTTTTCTTATGCAATTGTAATGTTTTCTGTAAATTAATGATTTTTTTTTTCTTAATAAAGTTCTGATTTTTTCCCCATACATTTGTAATTTATCTATAAATGCACAGAATCTGTGTGTGTGTGTGTGTGTTTCATGCATATCTCTTGAACCGTTTGTCAGCCTGGCCTCAGATTTTACAAGTGCTTTGCTGAGATTACGAGGGTGTGCATCCCTGAGTATGGAGTCGCTCCGTCAAAATATGTCATTTTTATCAAAAAAAGTTGAGCCACCCTCTGTCTCTTCATGCCCTGGATTCAGGAAGTGTGGGTGGGGTTTCGGATTGACTCCGTGCTGATGGGATAATACGCGGCATCACGACCAATCAGTCACCACAGTGCTTCGCAAACAATAAAAGGAAGTGAAAAGCGACAGATTTGAAAAGAAAGAGAATAGTGAAGATGTAATGCTTAAAAAATTATTCTTTGATGCTGCCGTGATTGCGTACGTCTAAAGGATAATTTGGGGAATGCCAGCAGTCTTCTTAAAGAACACCGGTGTTAGACAAGCAGCGGGCGGAAAGCGGTCCTTCACAGGGAAGCAAGCCCAGCCCGCCTGGTCAGCGGTAGATGGGAGTCCCTTTGCGGGACCACGACTCGCCGTCGCCGCTGCCCTTGGTGTGCTCGCAGGGCTATCTAAAAATTAAAAGTTAATAATAATACCACCATGACTGTGGAGCAGAATGCCCAGATCAGTTGTGTATCATATGCGGCCACATGCATGGTTTGACTAAACGATGACCATCACTAAATTGGACACAAAAACGCACAAATAATAAATATAATTAATTTTTTAAATATTTACTGACAAATGGGGCAACACTGATACAACAGTTGCAGCCAAACAGGTCATTGTGTTGTGTATAATAATGTTCGCTGTTTTGTACTTATAATATTCCTGAAATACAAAAGAATGCACGAGAATGGGTCTCAAATACAGCGGGGTGAAAAAGTGTTTGCCCCCTTCCTGATTTCTCTTTTTTTTTGTATGTTTGTCGTACAAAATCAGCTGAATACTGATCCAACTGTACAACGAGTAAAGCTAGGGCCACCAAACTTGGTACACAGGTTCACCTTGGGATCCTAACCGCTGACTATGGGTTTGGGGTCAAAAGGTCAAAGGTCAAGTTTAGCATTCCTTATGACTTATTACTGTACGAGTAAAGCTAGGGCCACCAGTGGCACCTCCTGGCTGTGTGGGCTCCCTTAGACGGGGGGGCTGGCACCCTGTGGGGCTCCTGTGCCTTTCTGCTGCCTTCCTTGGGCGTGGGGGCGTGAGGGTTCCCGGGGTGTGTGTCAGCGGTGCTGGGGTGGGGGCAGGCCCGCTGTGGTGGTGTCTGGGGGGGCTGGCCTTCCGGCGCCTGGGACCTGGGGCCTGGGGCGCCCAGCAGAGCCAACACCAGTGCGTTGGCCCTGCTGGGGGTGTGGATGCCTGGCTGTCCTGGGGCTTATTGGCCTTGGGACATTTGTGCTCTGTGGGGGTTGGTGGTGTTGTCTTGCTTGCTTGGGATTTCTGAGGGGTGCGGGGGTGGGGGGGTGCTGTGACCTGCCACCCTCTTTGTATGTTTCTTGGCAAACCACTCACACACACATACTTATTTTGCATGTGCTCTCATACACACGCATGCACACACACATATGTCTCTCCTTTAACAGGTGCAGATACCAGACTGGTGTTGAGACCTCTTCAGTAGAAGAAACAGTCTGTCTTCTGTTTGTTTCAGTTGTTAGCTTGTCTTCTTTGTCTCTTCCTCTCCCTTTTCCAAGGTCAAAGGTCAAGGTTGGCGCTCCCTATAATCTCTTACTATCGAGCGTGTAAAGCTCTCTAGGGTCACCAAACTTGCTACGTGGGTTCACCTTGGGATCCTGACCTACAGCTATGGGTTGTATACTTTTATTTTCGTGGATTATGGGCTTATCATAATTTGGTTCTGCCACAGTAATTATACTGAAAAGTTGAAAACTGCTCTCCGTCAGTAAATATTGGGCTCTTCAAAGAAAACGGAGGCACTCGCCTCAGAGTGCTCTTGCTTCCTCATCAAATTGCGACTTTTTAGTAAATTTTTTTCCTCATAAATTTGGGATTTTTGCTACATTTTCCTTATAATTTTCATAATTTTTTAACATAAATCTGAAAGTTTTCATGTACATGTGTGATTTTTTTTTCCCTGTAATTTTGCTTTTTTTTTTTGGTAAACTAGTGATTTTTTCCTAATAAATGTCTGACTTGTTTCCCATAAATTTGTTATATTTTCTTCTGAGTTTGTAACATTTTCAATGCAGATTTCTTTCAATGCAGATTTCACAATTTTTTATTTATCCTAAAATTCCTCTGGTTGTTATACAGCTTTTTACCCAATTTTCACTTGTTTAATTTTTTGTATCTTTTCAGACAAGTTTCCTGGCTGTAGTGCGTTTAGAAGGTCGTCTTAATTAAATAAAACTGTTAAAGACGCTGCTCCACATCATCAGGCAGGTCGTGAATTTTAGGCGATAAAATCAGATTTGGGTCTGACTGAAGATAAACCAGGCATAAAGCTGAGAAGCACAGAAATCCTTCCTGCAGACTTTAACTGTGGAATGAAGCAGGAATGAGTCACTGAACAGCAGAATCATCAGATAAACACTCATTAGGCTAATTAATCAGATGTTCCTAAAAGCAGAGTTTGGCTGGTTTAAACAGAGATTTTAAATGAGAAGATTCCTCTAAATCCTCTTAAATAAACACAGAATTTTCTCTCCAAATAAACACAGATGACAAACTGAATCTCTGCTGTGAGCTCATAGGAAACTTTTCTACCTAGTTTGTACAGTATGGGTTCAGTAGGTGATATGAAGGGGGGTGAGTGTCATGATCCGAGCACTGAGGTTGTCCGTGCCCGGGCCACTCAGTATTCTCTCTCTTTTTCTCCCGTTTATTTCTGTTGGTTATTATTGGTGTTTCCAGGGCTTTTACTGTGACAGCGCCGCAGCCAAACTTCCGGCTGTCATAGCCGAGCCGGCACTGTCACGGCTGATCTTGATTTGTCATTACGTTTCCTCCTCTCCTGTTTGGTTCTTTGCTTTTTCATTATCAGTATTTAAGGGAGCAGCTGAGGCTCATTCCTCACTGCGACCAATGTCTACCTGGACTGGAGTCCCTATCCCCGGCTCCAGTCTTCCTGCTGTGTTTGATTCGTCTTCGCTTCATCACTCGTGTTTATTCAGTAGCGTCAGGTTCCGCCCTCGCTACACTCCTGTATTGAGGTTAGTGTTCTTTATTTAGTGTTCTAATTCTGTGTATGTGTTTTGCCCCACGTGGCTCTTTATTTTGTCCTTTCTGTTAATAAACTAGCGCCTCATTTATGTCCTGAAAGGGGCAGACACAGACAGAGAGGGGATCATTTTCCAGCTTTGTAAAATTGTGACGTTTTCTCATAAAATGGCAACTTTTTCTTTTAAAACTGCAACATTTTTCTCATATATTTACAGCTTTTTTCTTGTAAAATTGCAACTTTTTTCTCATAAATTTGCAACTTTTCCCTCATAAATTTGCAACTTTTCTCTCATAAAACTGCAACTTTTTCCTTTTACAACTGCAACACTTCTCATAAATTTGTAGCTTTTTCTTGTAAAATTGCAAAAAATTTTCTTGCAAATTTGCAAGTTTTTTCTCATAAATTTGCAACTTTTTTGTAAGTGCAACCTTTTTCTCGTAAAATTGCAAATTTTCTCTCATGAATTTGCAAATTTTTTCTTGTAAAATTGAAAAAAAAATTATTGCAAATTTGTGACGTTTTTCTCATGAATGTGCAACTTTTTTCCTGTAAATTATCAACTTTTTTCTTGTAAATTTGCACTTTCAGTTGGGTGCTGGTTAAATTTTTATTGTATGTAATGAAATTATAATTTGAAACTTTTTTATTTTTAAATGAACTTTTATCAGATTTTTGCACCTTTATCCTTGCAAATTTGTACCTAATTTGTGTTAATACATTTGTACCTCATGCTAAATTGGAGAATACCTCCCATTAGTCTGGTTAAAAAATACCAAGTCGCCCACTGTGTGTAGTATTTAATCCCTCTGGGAATTGTGTCAGAATGCGGAACAGGGACGTTTACAGGTCCTCTTCACATAAATAATTAGTATTGTATTTGAGTGCCTGAATGATCCCAGGAGCTATGTTGTTGGGGGCAGTTTGCATCTGGTAGGGTCTTCCAAGGCAACTTGGTCCTGGGTGAAGGGCCAGACTAAGAGTGGTCCAGTGGATCTCCATGAAAAATGTTACATCAAGGACCCAGTGTACCCAAAGGAGGCACATGGGTCTGCCCTCCAGCAAGCTCACTAACTGCAGGAGGGATCATGTGGATCATGGTGCTGTGTGAACTGGGCAGAAGTCTGGGCTGTTCTGCCTGGACTGATGCTCCATGACCCGGATCCCCGGATAAGCAGTAGAGGATGGATGGATGGATGGTTGGCTCATTTGTGAAAAGAAATTTCTGACCTCGGGGGCTTGTCTGGGATGGTCAACTCAAAACAGGCTGCCGCAGTTGAAAGTCAAGTTTCACATTAACAACATAATTTTGAACGGTTGTTTCCCCGCCGCCTCAGTTGCAGTTTTCTATTTCTCTGTCCGTCCGCACAGGTGGGAGGCGACGGCATGGACGAGCTGCTCGGCATCTTGTGGCGTGGGCATCCAGACCAGGAGTGTCTTCTGCATGCGCCTGCTGTCCACGGAGCGGCGGGATGTCTCCACCATTCCCGAGGATTGGTGCAGAGATCTGAAGCCCGCTGTCCTGCGGCCCTGCAACCAGATGGACTGTCCTCCCGCCTGGGAGACGGAGCCGTGGCAGCAGGTGGGGGTTAGGTCTGATTCATGAGGTCAAAGATCACCTGAGGATGGACGTGTTTCTGTTTGAAAGCTTCACATTAATGCTACATTTGTGTATGAGTATCTGTGCATTGAAAAGACTTGTGGGTTCTAGATTTTCTCTTGTAAATTTGCAACTTTTTTCACAAATTAGTATCTTTTTTCTTGTTAATACCTGACCTTTTTTTGCAACTTTGCCACTTTTTTCTCTCACAAATTTGCATTTTCTTTTCTTGTAAATGTGCAGTTTTTGTTATAAATTTGAAGCATTTTCTCCAATTTGTGTGTTTTTCTAGAATACAGTGGTGTGAAAAAGTATTTGCCCCCTTCCTGATTTCTCCTTTTTTTTGTATGTTTGTCACAATGTTTCAGATCATCAAACAAATTTAAATATTAGACAAAGATAGCAAAAGTAAACACAAAATGCAGCTTTTAAATCAAGATGTTTATTATTAAGGGAAAGAAAATCCAAACCTACATGGCTCTGTGTGAAAAGTGATTGCCCCCTAAACCTAATAACTGGTTGGGCCACCTTTAGCAGCAACAGCTGCAATCAAGCGTTTGCGATAACTGGCAATGAGTATTTTACAGCACTGTGGAGGAATTTTGGCCCACTCATCTTTGCAGAATTGTAGTTCAGCCACATTGGAGGGTTTTCGAGCATAAACCGCCTTTTTAAGGTCATGCCACAGCATTTCAATCAGATTCAGGTCAGGACTTTGATTAGGCCACTCCAAAGTCTTCATTTTGTTTTTCTTAAGCCGTTTTGGGTCATTGTCCTGCTGCAGAACCCAAGTGTGCTTCAGCTTGAGGTCACGAACAGATGACCGGACATTCTGCTTCAGGATTTTTTGGTAGACAGCAGAATTCATGGTTCCATTTACCACAGCAAGTCTTCCAGGTCCTGAAGCAGCAAAACAGCCCCAGACCATCACGCTACCACCACCATATTTTACTGTTGGTATGATGTTCCTTTTCTGAAATGCTGTGTTACTTTTACGAGAGATATAATGGGACACACACCTTCCAAAAAGTTCAACTTTTGTCTTGTCAGTCCACAGAGTATTTTCCCAAAAGTCTTGGGGATCATCAAGATGTTTTCTGGCAAAACTGAGACAAGCCTTTATGTTCTTTTTGCTCAGCAGTGGTTTTCGTCTTGGAACTGTGCCATGCAGGCCATTTTTGGCCAGTCTCTTTCGGTGGAGTCATGAACACTGACCTTAACTGAGGCAAGTGAGGCCTGTAGTTCTTTGGATGTTGTTGTGGGGTCTTTTGTGACCTCTTGGGTGAGTCGTCGCTGTGCTCTTGGGGTAATTTTAGTTGGCCAGCCACTCCTGGGAAGGTTCACCACTGTTCCATGTTTTCACTATTTGTGGATAATGGCTCTCACTGCGGTTCGCTGGAGTCTCAAAGCTTTAGAAATTGCTTTATAACCTTTTCCAGACCGATAGATCTCAATTACTTTGTTTCTCATTTGTTCCTGAATTTCTTTGGATCGCAGCATGATGTCTAGCTTTTGAGGATCTTTTGGTCTACGTCACTTTGTCAGGCAGGTCCTATTTAAGTGATTTCTTGATTGAGAACAGGTGTGGCAGTAATCAGGCCTGCGTGTGGCTAGAAAAATTGAACTCAGCTTTGCAAAGATGTGATAAACCACAGTTAATTTATGTTTTAACGGGGGGGGGATCACTTTTTCACACAGGGCCATGTAGGTTTGGATTTTTAGAATTTTTTGTTTACTTGTGTTATCTTTGGCTAATATTTAAATGTGTTTGATGATCTGAAACATTTAAGTGTGACAAAAAAAGGAGAAATCACGATCACACCACTGTATTTGCAACTTTTTTCTCATAAATTTATGTATTTTTTCTTGCACATTTACAGCTTCTTTTCTTGTAACTTTGGAATTTTTTCTCCTAAATTTGCCTTGGTTTTTTTTCATTTTTTTCCCAATTAAATTGATTCTATTATTCCTATCAGCTTCTGTGCTCCGAAGTTCCCCTCCCTCACCGTTACTACTCCTCCTCCGTTGTTTCAGTGCCCTCAGACGTGCGGCAGTGGCAACCAGGTCAGAAAAGTCTTCTGTAAGCAGCTCCTCTCCACAGGGGCCCACCGGCGGCTGGGGGATGACGGCTGCCCTGGGCCCAGACCGGCCTCAGAGCGGCCCTGCGGCGGCGTTGACTGTCCACCCCACCCGATGGGGGGAGAGTGGGGGAAGGTGGGATGAACATCAGCATGAACAATGACATCATATAATTATTATTTATGTAATCTGTGGTCACGTCTCCTCCGTTTCCTTCTGTCCCACAGTGTTCCGTGTCGTGTGGTTTGGGGATCCAGCGGAGGGAGTCGCGGTGCATTCAGCTGACGGCGGCGGGTGCTCAGGTGACCTTGGCCAGAGAGCGGTGCTCCGGTTTGTCGTCGCCGCCCCTCGTACGGACCTGCCGGATGATGGCGTGTCCCAGTAAGAGCTGAGAGGGTCATAGTCACCGACCCATGCTGAAATGTTCTGAAATGTTTTTTGAGTTGGCACATGAACACGCAGCGGCCTCCCTTCTCTCTTCGTGTTTGTGCCAGTTAGTGTTGTTTAAATTATGCCTAAGTGTATATTCATGTGTTTAATATCCACATATGATGTTGCGCACAAGTTACAGTTGCCACAGCCTTCTGGAGATAAGGAATATGACCAAACATCATGCCTTGGACCAGAGCGTTACAGAGGCCAAGGACTTCTCCACCAGACCTCCACACTCTCCATTGCTGAGTCCCATCCCAAATGGAGATGCCGCAGACGGTGTAAGCAAAGACAAAAGAGAGATAAAAGTGGAGATATCGAAACGGAGCTTGCCGCTAGCCCATACAGACCCCTGATTCCTTCCTTCATTCTGGCCAGCGTACGCTCACTAGACAACAAAATAGATCACATACAGCTCCTGAGAACTACACAACGTGATGTGCAGAACTGCTGTGATTTTACAGTATCTTTACGGAAATGTGGTTAAATGACAATATCCTGGACTTAAGTTAGTGGGGCTAACATGCTATTGTGTGGATCGGGTGTTTACGGAGGAGGGATAACCCGAGGTGGAGGCACGTACTGTATGTTTACATTAGTGACACTTTGTGTACAACGGTCGCATCTTGGCACAAACACTGTTCTCCGTTGGTGGAATTTATGATCATTAAGTGCCGACCCTTCTACTTAACAAGAGAAATTACATTTTTCCTACTACTCGCCGTGTATGTCCCGCCCACTGCCATTGGCGAGAGGAGTAAAGGACTAAATGAACTCTGTCAGGCCATCAGTGAGACACGAACAACGCATCCAGACGGATTCCTCATCACAGCAGGAGACTTCAAGTATGCAGATTTAAAGGCCCCTCTACCAAAACTACACCAACATGTGGACTTTCCAACAAGAGGAGACAGCTTGCTGGACCTGGTGTACACAACCCACAAGAGATCGTACAGAGCCTCCCCCTTCCCCACCTTGGTCTCTTTGCGCACATCACCATCTTGCTAACGCCTGCGTACAGACCCAGAGTGAAAACCATCAGACCAACATAAAAACAGGTACATGTGTGGCCAGAGGGGGCCTCGGATGCTCTGAAAGACTGCTTCAGCACTACAGACTGGAACATTTTCAAGCATGCAGCTACTCACAGTGAACACACAGATTTGGAGGAGTACACTGAGGTTGTTGTATCAAATCAAAATCAAATCAAATCAAACTTTATTGTCATATTGCTGTACATACAACTGTAGTGCAGGCAAGATGAAATTGCGTTTCTCTCGGCATCCATATAAGAAGCAGCATGATTAAGACACACTCCCACATAGCTCCACCCCCCACCCCCACCCCCCATCCATTCACACATCCCTGAGACATACTTGGGGAAAAAGAATAACTAACTATAATATACAAAATGTCCATAGGTGCAGTAGTGTGTATGAGAGATTCCGGGTCAGCTGTTCAGCATCCTGACAGCTTGTGGGAGGAAGCTGTTGATCAGTCTGGTGGTTCTGCCTCTGATGCTCTGGAATCGTTTACCAGATGGAAGAAGTTCAAAGTGTTTATGCAGAGGGTGAGAACGGTCCTTGACAATGTTCAGTGCCCTGCTCCTACAACGGTTCTGAAAAAGTTCTTGGACAGAAGGGAGGGAGACTCCAATTACCCTCTCCGCCCCCTTGACTATCCTCTGCAGGGCTTTTTTGTCTGACATACTGCAGCTGGAGTACCATGTAGCAATGCAGTACGTCAGAATACTCTCCACCACACCTCTGTAGAAGGTCCTGAGGATGCAGATGGGGAGAGAGGCCTGTTTGAGTTTCCTCAAGAAGTGTAGTCTCTGCTGAGCCCGCTTCCTGATCTCCAAGGAATTCTTGCTCCAGGTCAGGTCCTGCGAGATCTGCACTCCGAGGAACTTGATGTTCTCTACTCTCTCCACTAAACGGCCGCCGATGCTGAGGGGGACGTGCTCAGACTGTGACCGCCGGAAGTCGATAATCATCTCCTTCGTTTTGTCCACGTTGAGCACCAGATTGTTCTCCCTGCACCAGCCCTCCACGTCTCTCACTTCTTCCCTGTACATTGATTCCTCATCCCTCTGAATAAGTCCCACCACCGTGGTGTCATCTGCAAACTTAATAATCTGGTTCCCCTCGTGTTTGGATACACAGTCATGTGTTAGAAGTGTAAACAACAGTGGACTGAGTACACAGCCTTGAGGGGTTCCGGTACTCAGCGTGACAGAGTTGGAGATGTTGTTTCCAACCCGGACAGACTGAGGTCTCTCAGTCAGGAAATCCAGGATCCAGAGACATGTGGCGGTGTTCAGACCGAGAAGGAGTAATTTCTCCATCAGTCTCTGGGGAATAATGGTGTTGAATGCTGAACTGAAATCAATGTACAGGAGTCTGGCGTAGGTGTCTTTCTGGTCCAGGTGGGTGATGACAGAGTGTAGGGTGGTGACTATAGCATCGTCCGTGGAGCGGTTTGAACGATATGCAAACTGGAGCGGGTCGTGTGATGCAGGGAGGCAGGCTGTGATGTGTGGTTTGACAAGCCGTTCAAAACACTTCATCACAATTGGTGTAAGTGCAACAGGACGATAGTCATTCAAACAGGACGCCACTGGTTTCTTTGCCACCGGTACAATGATAGAGGTCTTGAAGCATCTGGGAACGATGGCCTGACTCAGGGAGATGTTATAAATGTCAGTCAGGACATCCGCCAACTCGCTCGCGCAGTCTCGGAGCACACGTCCCGGAATGTTGTCTGGACCTGCAGCTTTGCGTGGGTTGACTCTGGATAGGGTCCTCTGTGTGTCCGCTGTGTTGATGGTAAAAGCTGGTCCGACCGATGGTGGGGGTAGGCCGGCCCTCCCTCTGATTGTCGAGTTTGATGCTTCAAAACGTGCAAAGAAGT
The DNA here is from genome assembly GCA_020510985.1 of Pholidichthys leucotaenia. NCBI lineage: Eukaryota > Metazoa > Chordata > Actinopteri > Cichliformes > Pholidichthyidae > Pholidichthys > Pholidichthys leucotaenia. The sequence goes on along the minus strand of CM035837.1, from coordinate 427,934,409 downwards.
CGTTAAGCCTGTCTGGAAGCGAAGCGTCGTCATCATCGACCCCCTGCCTAGACTTAAAGCCCATCAGTGTCCGAACTCCCTGCCACATCTGCTTGGTGTTCCTAGTGTCACAGAGGTGTCCCTGGATTTTCTCCGCATAGGCGCGCTTTGCCGCCTTAATTCCCTTTGAAAGCGCAGACCTGGCTGAGTGGAGGGCAATCCTGTCCTTCGCTCTGAAGGCTGCATCTCTGGCTGTAAGCAGCGAGCGCACCTCTGCAGTCATCCAGGGCTTATGATTACCCCGCATAGTGATGGTCTTCACTGTAGTGAAATCCTCTGTGCACTTCGCGATGTAGCTGGTGACCGTATCAGCATACTCCTCCACATCTGTCCTGTCTTCCTGGGAGGCTGCTATTTTGAAGATCTTCCAGTCTGTGTGCTGAAAACAGTCTTGCAGTGCAGAGGTTGCACTCTCTGGCAAAATCCTGATTTGTTTCACTGCTGGCCTGCTGCGCTTCAATAAAGGTTTGTAGGCAGGCACCAGCATCACGGACATGTGATCAGAACGGCCGAGATGGGGGCGGGGTATCGCTTTATATGCATCTGTGTTTGTGTACACTAAGTCCAACATATTCTCTCCTGTGGTCTTAAAGTCTACACATTGTTTAAACTTGGGGAGCACAGTCTTTAAGCTGGTGTGGTTAAAATCCCCTGCAACCACCACAAAACTGTCCGGGTGTGACGTTTGGATTTCACTGATCGCATTACATACATACAGTAGCTAAATGCTTGCTCTGAGTGTTGCTATCCCTGTGCTGTTGCGATCCTGGAATTTCCCCATTGTGGGACTAATAAAGGCTTATCTTATCTTGGGAGCGGCTGTGGCACAGGTGTAGTGTGACCGACTACTGATCGGAGGGTCATGGGTTCGATTCCCACTGTCTGCAGTCTGCATGTCAAAGTGTCCTTGAGTAAGACACTGAACCCCCAGTTGCTCCTGGCCAGGCTAGCGCCTGTGTGTGTATGGCAGCTCTGCTGCCATCAGTGTGTGAATGTGTGCGTGAATGGGTGGATAGCAGGATCTGTAAAGCGCTTTGGTCATCCAGAGATGAGAAAAAGCGCTATATAAGTGAACGCCATTTACCATCTTAAATGCATTGATGATGTCACTCACTGCAAAACCGTCACTGTTCGTGCTAACCAGAAGCCATGGATGACAGCAGACGTCCCCAGGCTCCTGATGGCTTGGGATGCAGCCTTCAGAGCTGGTGACACCACAGGACTAACAACAGCTAGGGCCAACCTGTCCCATGGTATCAAGGAGGCAAAGTGACAGTACAACAAGAAAATATCCGGCCACTTCAGCAACACCAGAGATGCACATTCTCTCTGGCGCAGCATACAGACCCTCATCAATTACAAACCTCCACCTCAGACCTGTGCGAGTGACATCACACTGATTAACAACCTAAATGACTTCTTTGGCTGCTTTGAAGCACAAAACAGCACATCAGCACAGAAGACCACTCCTCCTCAAGACAAGCAGGCTATAAGCCTGGATCTGGCTAGCGTGAAGAGAACCCTCTTCAGGATCAACCCACGCCAGGCAGCTGGTCCAGACAGCATACCAGGTCGCATTCTGAAGGACTGTGCATAGGAGCTCAAGAATATCCTGGCCAACATCTTCAACATCTCCCTGAGTCAAGCTGTTGTCGCCATGTGTTTCAAATCTGCTACCATAATACCAGTCCCAAAGAAGCCCGTCCCATCCAGCTACAACGATTACCGGCCGGTAGCACTGACCCCCATCATAACAAAGTGCTTCAAATGGCTGGTCATGCAGAACATCAAACCCACCCTGCCTCACTCCCACGACCCATCTCAGTTTGCATACGGGTCAAACAGATCCACAAAAGATACCGTCGCTGCTGCTCTCCACCCAGTCTTCACCCTCCTGGACTCAAAGAACTCCTGTGTGCGAATGCTGTTCTTGGATTTCAGTTCAGCATTCAACACAATCATTCCCCAGCACCTAATACAAAATCTCAGACACTTGTGACTCAAAACCTCTCTCTGTAACTGGGTGCTGGACTTTCACACAGGGAGGCCACAGAATGTGTGGGTCAGTAGCAACACCTCCAAGACCATCACACTGAGCACAGGGGCCCCACAAGGGTGTGTGCTTAGCCCGCTGTTGTTCACCCTGTTGACCCATGACTGCATACCAGCCTACAGCACCAACCACATCATCAAGTTTGCGGATGACACAATGGTGGTGGGCCTCATCACAAACAATGAAGAGGCCAACTAAAGAAACAAGGTGAGTCAACTGGTCCAGTGGTGTAAAGACAATAATCTTTTCCTGAACGTGGGAAAAACCAAGGAGATTGTGGTCGAGTTTAGGAGAGGACACACTCAGCATCCCCCTCTGATCATCGATGGAGTAGCTGTGGAGAGGGTGAGCAGCACCAAGTTCCTGGGGGTGCACATCACTGAGGACCTCTCCTGGTCCAACAACACCACATCACTGGCCAGGAAGGCTCAAACTCACTTCTATTTCCTCCGCAAACTGAGGAGCGCTTGAGTCCCACCTCCCATCATGTGCTCATTCTACCGGGGCACCATTGACAGCATCCTCACCAGCTGCATCATGGTGTGGTACACAAGCTGCACTGCTTCCTGCCAGAAAACACTACAACGCACAGTGAAAGCAGCCAGCAAGATCATCAGTGCCCTTCTGCCCCCCATCTAGGACATCTACCACACCAGCCTCACCCACAAAGCCATCAACATTGCAGGCAACACCTCCCGCCCCTCACTCTCCCTCTTCAGCCTTCTGTCCTCGGGGAAAAGGTACCAGAGCCTCTGGGCCCATTCCACAAGGCTGCTGAACAGCTTTGTTCACCAGGCCATCAGGACACCTGAACTCTGCCCACTCCTCCCCCTTCCCCTGGACCGTAACACACTCACACACACAATAATTACCTCAGCTCACCAACAGTAATTACATCTGCTGCTGTATGTCTCTGCACCTTATTGCAACCATTTGCACAAATGCCATACCTGATGCCGTCTGTCTGTTATTGAAATATTGATCATGTGCAGTCCAATCTGTCACTGTCTGCACCTACACTACTGCACTGAACTTGCGATTACGGGTATTACGGCTCCACTTTTTCTGTACATAGGATTGCTGGGTGTCATTGTTATCTTTATTTGCATTACGGGATTGCTGGGTTTTATCTTTTATCTTTATTTGTACTCACGGGTAGCATTAATGTACACAGACTGCTTTTGATGTTTTTCATCCTTATTCCTTATTTTCTTATATGATATATTGTGCACACCTCTAAGAGAGAAACGACATTTCAATTTTCCTGTATTTCCTGTATGTACAAAAGTATTGACAAATGAATCTTTGAATCTTGAATCTTTAAGTTACATTTACAAGCTAACAGGCTAGGATATGATGTAACCAAGCTATGAGCTAACAGGCTTGGATATGATGTAGCCAAGCTAACAGCTAATAGGCTAAGATATGATTTAACCAAGCTAACAGCTATCAGGCTAGGATATGATGTAGCCAAGCTAACAGGCTAGGATATGATGTAACTGTTATGTTTGGAAAACAGGACTGCGGAGGCAGGAGTTGTACTGAACCCGAACTTTATTACAGACACAATAATGGGTACATGAGTCACAGTGTAGCTAACATGCAAGCTAACCCTATAGCTATAGTGGCTGTTGTTCGTATGGAGGTGGAGCGACAAAGAGGACAACTCCCGCCAACAGTCCCCCTAAGTAGGCACGGCGTGCTGACGTCACCCGTGCATCCAACGTCACGTCTGTGCTGCCCATTGTTAACATGTTCCTATCCAACATCTACCTCCTCCTTGGAAAAACCCATAACATTATCAATATTATGAACTCTTACTATTCAGAGCAGCTTAATAACATTCACAACAACTTGTTTCTTTTTTTTTTCTTACAACAGGCAGAGAAACAGAACCTGGGCCACTGGGTAGACTGCCGGTTAACCCTGCATGACTGTGTGGATTATTCTGCCACTACTGAAGCAGTCATGCACTGTTAAACAGTGTAAAGCAGAGTCATTTTCAACAGTTCACCCTCAGGGGCCTCAGTCGAGCCCTTGGTGGGCGCGCCTCCGGAGGCGCCGGCCACAGCAGACCTGGGTGCCATCTCGCTGGAGTCATGGCTCGCTCGTCCGCAACATCCCAGCCCGGGTCCTATACCAGCTGGGTCGGCTCCAGTGCTGCATCTTGATCCAAGATAGCTGCTCTTACCTCCCACAAACAGCTGGCGCACCATCTCAAGCCATCAGCCATCCGGACGGCGGCTGGTCTCCTCTGTGCAGCGATTCTCATCCGCGATGACGGGACCGTCCGTGGGTCCAGGCGACTGAATTGTTGGATCCAAACCCAGTCAAGTAGTGCATGCAGCAATCTGTCCAGCTGCACTCGGCACTGCTGCTCTCTCGTCTCTGATGTCGGTTGCTGCTGTGGTGGCGTGCCATTCATGCCAGCGGCAGGATGTGCCCTTGGTTGGTGATGCTCTGCTGGGTCCTGCTGGGCCACAAACCCTCTATCCTGCCATGCTACGGCAGTTCCCTGAGGCTGATACTCGGCGAGGATGCGAGATAAGTTTGGCTTCTGCTCTCTCTCTCCTGGTGCTGGCTGTGGTCGCGGTGACATGTTGCTCTCGTCGGCGACGGAACAGGCTCCGGGTTGTCATTGTTCACCGGGGTCCCTTTCTCCAGGAACTTCCTCTCCTGCAGCTCCACTGAGGCTGCTTGAAGCTCATGCTAGGCGAGGATCGGAGGCGAGTCCAATCTGTGCTCTCTGTCCGTGCTGTGTTCACTGTCTTTGCTGTGTTCTCTTTCCATGCTGCATTCTTTGGCTGTACCCACATCTGCAAAATCATACTGTCCCTCCTGTGATGAGGCTATGGCTTGCGAACATTCGTGCTGCATGGGGACTGGCTCCAGGTCCCACACGGCTGCGGACTGGGGCTCTTGTGGCTGCTCCGGTTCTGCTGGGTTCTGTTTGACGTGTGGTGTGAGGCTGGGAGTGGCTGCGTCCACGTCTGCGTGCTGCGGACTCGAGTCATCATCGTCCAAACTGAGTTTGTCGTTGGGTTGCTGTACTGGGGTGCCCTGCTGTCCCATGGTGTCCACCTCGGGGCCCTCCCAAGAAGGTGTGGGGTTGGCAGGATCAGCAACCGGGGCCACCGTCTGTACCAGTGGAGCTGACTGAGGGGAATGTGGGCGGAGGCCTGCCAGCTGCGATACTCCCTGGACTGTCATCTCCAACTGGGCCACTAATTCCATTGCGTCCATCTCCGATAGGCGGTGCAGTGTGTTATGTCTGTATATGGAGCCAAGGATGAGGCCAGGTGTTGAACTGAACACATGTTTATTAGAGAGGCACTTTACAGCACTGGCGTAGCCGTCAGGCAGAAGAGGTGGCAAATAGACCGCCCCTCCTTCCCACTGCCCTCTTATAGCCACAGGTGGTGGCGGAACCGGAAAGGTGGAGCCACCACCCGTACCACACAAATAAGAGCTCAACCTCTAACACAACACCCCCCCCACTTCACAAGAGTCAACAAAACCACACACACAATTCAAACCCACCCCAATTTGGAACCCGAGTCACGCACTAAAAGTAAAGGGACAACACAATACAAATGGCCTATCTCAGTCACTCCAAGACAACTAAAACTAGGGGGAACAGGTGGACTGCTGTCCCACCCCGCACTGCAAAGCGGATTATTCTGCCGCTTATCCTAAACGAAAAGAGTCCATTTATAAAAAAGACAACTGCCGTGCTCCTAAACTAAAATAAAACACACAAAATAATTCCCAGAAACCTATACAAACAACAAATTACTCTGAACACATGCATAATAAATAACCTATACACACACAGAACCATAAACCTATATACACACAGCTGGAGAAAACACCTCCGTGAGCCCCCCTGGACCATCCTTTCCTCAGTCTGCCCCTGGAGGTGGCCTGGCTCCCGGGCCGCAGCTGGTTGCCTCAGCCCCGGTGTGCCACCTCTTCCTCACCATCGGATGTTCTGCTTGTCCAGGCCCACGTCCCACAGTCTCCTCCAGGGCATGCTGCAGGTTGTTCGGGTGCCTCCACGAGCCGTCCGACAGCTGGAGATAAGCATCCCTCCATCTGGCCACGACGCGCAGCCATCCCTAGTGCTCCTCCACCTGCCATTTGGCCCGTACCTGCCGTGATCTCACCACCCCCCGAACCCGAATCCAGTCCGCAGCTCCCAGAAGGGCTTTGCTCGGCTTGCAGGGTCTCTGATTGGCACGTCGTTCTACCGTGCCTAACGGCCTGGCCCCAACCTCTTTTAACTTTGCTGCCATCGTCGCCGTTGTGACTTCTCATTCACCGTACCTTCCTGCAGAAATCCGGGAACAGATGGAGCCAGCCACTCTGTGCCACCCACCGTCACAGGAGTCCCACTGTGCTGCCCAGTTCCCTCGTCCAGAGCTACTTTGGCACCGGCACCCTCCTGCGATGGCCCTGGGTGGGATTGGTCTTGCTCACTCTCCAGGGTTCCAGGCAGTTCCTCATCCCACACTGCACCGTCTACCACTCTCAGGATCGAACAGCCCCACGCCTTGGTTGATTTGCGCCAAGCCATCAGTTCCAACGTTCCCACCATGGCCAGCCGTCCTCCTCCACAACCACAAAGCTGCGCCGGGTCGCTCTCAATTCTGACGTGCGTGGAAAAACATCTTACGGTCATCCAATCCAGCACGGAGCCCACTGTTCCCGCGTCAATCCACAACAACACTTCCATCCCGTCCAACTCCATCATACAGTATGCGTGACCGTTGGTGCTCAGAGACACAGCATGAACAATCATGAGGGCGCCTTGTGCCACAGACCTCCTTGCTCAGATCTGTGGCATCCCCTGGTGACATGAAGCAAGCAGCCACACGTGCCGCAGCGCTCCACTCTTGCCGAGCAATCTCCGTCTCTGAAACGGTGCTTTGTGGACCCACATCCCTCACCTTTGGGCTGTCCCAGGGCGGACCTCACATTCACAGTGCTGGCGTCATCCTTCACGCTTTCCACGCTAACCGGGTCTACTGCATGCACGGTCAGTGGTGATCCCAGATGTCGGTGCAACAAGCACCCACTAAGCTCCAGTGACAGTTCATCCGCAGCTTCCAGCTGTTCAGCTAACCCAATGACTGTGGGCAACATCAAGATAAGATAAGATAAGATAAGCCTTTATTAGTCCCACAATGGGGAAATTCCAGGATTGCAACAGCACAGGGATAGCAACACTCAGAGCAATAATTAAGAAGATACGGAAGATATAAATAACAGCAGTGGATATACATACATACATACACATCAATATATAAATATATATACAAAGTGTGGAGCATTGTAGCAAGATGGAATAAACAGCATAACCGTCTAGTTAGTTATCCTACATAGTATGAATATGTACCCATACATATTGTCACCCTCCGTAGCGACCGATACTGTCCTAGTTGTATATACTGGAGGGGACCATTGTGTAAGTCTATTGCATCTTTTGCATTCAGTACTATTAGGTCGTCACGTTTTTTTGCTATCTCTGCGAGCAGCCCTGCTTAGGTTATACAGTCTGACTGCCGTAGGTAGGAAGGACCTGCGAAACCTCTCGGTTGCGCACCTAGGATGATGTAGTCTGCTGCTAAATGAGCTCCTCAGTGCGTTCAGTATGTCCTGCATAGGATGGGACTCGGACTCCAGCAGAGATGACAGTTTAGCCACCATCCTTCTCTCTCCTATCTCCTCCACTGGGTCAGGGCGCTGCCCCAGGACAGAGCTAGCTTTCTTGATCAGTTTGTTCAGTCTCTTCCTATCGGTTGCTGTAATGCCACTGCCCCAGCAGACCACTCCAAAAGTGATGGCAGATGCCACCACCGTGTTGTAGAATGTCTTCAGCAGCGCCCCTTGTACACCAAAAGACCTGAGTCTCCTCAGTAGGAACAGCCTGCGCTGTCCCTTCTTGTAGAGTGCGTCGGTATTGTGTGACCAGTCTAGTTTATTGTTCAGATGAACACCCAAGTACTTGTAGGATGTCACCATCTCGATGTCTGTTCCCTGTATGTTTACTGGTGCTGTGAGGGGTTGTCCGTGCCTGCGGCAGTCCACCACCAGCTCCTTAGTTTTCCTCGCGTTGATCTGGAGGCAGTTCCTATGGCACCAGTCCACGAAGTCCTGGATAAGTCCTCTGTACTCAGCTTCATCTCCGTTGGAGATGAGGCCGACGATTGCAGAGTCGTCAGAGAACTTCTGTAGATGGCAGTGTGTTGTGTTGTGTGAGAAGTCTGCAGTATAAAGGGTAAACAGGAAGGGAGCCAAAACCGTTCCCTGGGGGGCCCCCGTGCTACCGATGATCGTGTCGGACACACAGTCCCGGGTTCTCACAAACTGAGGCCGGTTAGTGAGGTAGTCCAGGATCCATGATGACAGGTGCTGGTCCACCCCTGCGTACAGCAGCTTGTCCTTCAGGATCATCGGTTGGATGGTGTTGAATGCACTGGAGAAGTCAAAGAACATGATCCTCACCACATTCCCGGGCTTCTCTAGGTGGGACAGAGAACGGTGAAGGAGGAAGATCACTGCATCCTCCACCCCAATGCCATGCTGGTAGGCGAACTGGAGTGGATCCATCGCTGGTCCCACCAGGGGGCAGAAGTGAGCAAGGAGCAGTCTCTCCAGGGTCTTCATCATGTGGGACGTCAGGGCCACTGGTCTGTAGCTGTTCAGGTCTTTGGGGCGGGAGGTCTTTGGTACAGGTACCACACAAGATGTTTTCCACAACTGTGGTACCCTCCCCAGCTTCAGGCTCAGGTTGAAGATGTACTGCACAATCCCACATAGCTGATCTGCACAGGACTTGAGGAGCTTTGCGCTGATGCCGTCCGGTCCCGACGCCTTCCTCGCCTTGATCTTTCTCAGCTCCGTCCTCACCTGGGTCTTAGTGAGGGTCATGTTGGGGGGCTGTGTGTTGGGAGTGGGGGGGTGATGGTGGAGTGGGGTGTGGGCAGCAGGACTCGATGTATTTAGAGGCAGCAGTGGTTGTTGTGCAGTCGGGGGGGGAGGGCGGTTAGTCAAACCTATTAAAAACAGGTTCAGATTGTTTGCCTACTCCCTGCCCCCCATGGCCTGGGAGGAGGTATTCTGGAGCCCAGAGATTGTTTTATGGTTTCTCCAGATCCCACCGATGTCGCTCTGTTGCAGCTTGTCCTCCATCTTCTTCCTGAAGCTGTCCTTGCCTTCTCTGATCTTCCTCCTCAGCTCCCTCTGTATGGACTTCAGCATCTCCCTGTTCCCCAACCTGAAGATCCTCTTCTTCGCTCTCAGAAGTGTTTTTATCTCAGGGTTGATCCAGGGTTTGTTGTTTGAGCAACACCGTATGGTCTTGGTGGGTACGGTGTTGTCCACACAGAAGCTGATGCAGTCCGTGATGGTGTGAGTGAGGCCATCGATGTCCTCACCATGTGGATTGCAGAGCTGCTCCCAGGCAGTGGTTTCAAAGCAGTCCTTTAGAGCGTCCATTGCCTCCTCAGACCATAACTTCACTGTGCGCATGACCGGAGGTTGTCTGTGCACTAGGGGTTTGTACACCGGCAGGAGGTGAACCAAGTTGTGATCCAATCTCGCGAGTGGGGGGAGTTGTGATGAGGTGTATGCCTCCTTAGTGTTTGCATAGAATAAATCCAGTGTTTTATTGTCTCTGGTGTGGCATGTGACATACTGGGTAAACGTGGGTAGAATGGGAGACAGTGAAATATGGTTAAAATCGCCTGAGATGAGGAGAAGAGCATCTGGGTGTTCTGTCTGCAGCCTGCCAGTTACTGAGTGGATGATGTCACGCACTGTCCCAGCGTTCGCCGTCGGATTTGCATAAATAACAATGCAGATCACGTGTGCGTATTCCCTCGGGTGATAGGTAGGCCACATGCTAACAGCTAGCAACTCAATGTCTTTGCTGCAGTGCTGTTCCTTAACCGTGATATGTCCCGGTCTGCACCAGACCAGGTGCATCAGTTCGTCCGAAAATGCAAGCAGCCTCGACCCCATCGCGGCGCCGTTGATATACTCCACCAACTGGTCGTGAATCACCTCCTCTCCCAATAATCCAAACTGGCATTCACTGACCACCAGCTCCAAGTCTGCCACAAATTACTGAATAGACTCGCCCACCCATTGGTGGCACTATCAAGACCGAATCTCGCAAACCATGACGTTTTCCAGGGCGCGAAAATAGCGCGCCGTTAGCTCAATCACTGCAGCCAAGCTATCACAGTCACTCAGTGTGCTCAGAACACGCTGTACCTCCATCTCAGGATTGTGCACCAACAACTCACATGCCCACAACTCCTCCAGCTTTCCGAGGTCCAGTGTCACCACGTACAACCCGAAAATGGCGCACCACCTCAGCCAGGGGACCAGTGGCTTGCCGGAGAGCTCCAAAAACAGACGAATTCCAAACCCACACGCTTCCATACCTTGTTTTAATCCACTTTTATCCTTGTTGCCAAATGTTATGTCTATATATGAAGCCAAGGATGAGGCCAGGTGTCGAACTGAGCACACGTTTATTACAGAGGCCCTTTACAGCACTGGTGCAGCCGTCAGGCAGAAGAAGTGGCAAAGAGACCGCCCCTCCTGCCTGCTGCCCTCTTATAGCCACAGGTGGAGGTAGAACCACCACCTGTGGCTATAAGGTGGATCCACCACCCGTATCACACAAATAAGAGCTCAAGCACTAACACTGCACAGCGCCCCCAACAGTGTTTCCATAGCCATTTCATTGAGCCTGCCGCTGTCCGAACATTCGGCCCCTCCAGCAACATTTGCTGTGTCAACGGATTTGTGATGTACCACTCCAACTGTGACTGTATTAGCCTGCCCTCTGCATGTTCGAACTTGCACGTGCTAGCCAAACAACAAAGGGTGGCTAAATACTGTAGGACCAACTTGTCCGGTTGCTGTTGGTGCTGGCAAAACACAAACCTCTGGGCCATCACGTTCTGTGAGGCAGTGAAATGCTTGGCCATCGAGGCGGCACATTCGCTGAAGGTGTCCACAGGGCCCAGTGCCTCCAACACCTGCTGTCCTTTGAAACCAAGGCAATAATACATCTCATCATGTAGAAAACTCTCGCTAGTGTTGGCTAAGCCCCTAGCTGACACAAATGCCTGAAGCAACTCAAACCAGTGGGGCCACGGGATGGGCAGTTCACCTGGTATCAGGAGGAATACCTCCTGATACCAGGATACTTTCTATTTTAGGGAAATGATGCCACTTTGTTTTGGCTGGTTTTAATGCCACTTTATTTTGTCTGAAATTTATTTTTAGTGTTCTTGTTAATTAGTGTTTTAGTGTTCTCTTCTTCTTCCTACAGAAGATTAGGTTTTTCTCCTCGTCGCCAATTGTTATGTTTGGAAAACAGGACTGCGGAAGCAGGAGGTGTACTGAGCCCGAACTTTATTATAGATACAATAATGCATGCACGTGTAGTGGATTTAGACTAATGGGTTTATAGGGGTTTTATTGTTGGTACAGGTATTAATGTACTGTAAATATGAATGTGAGTAGGAATGAAGATTTCATTTCATCACACACCCATATCCTCGTAGGGCACCAGTCCAGATAATGGACAATTTTATTAACAATTCTTTATTTGTACCAATTATGAATCAGTCTCAAAAAAAACAAAAAACAAAACAAAACAAAACCTTTTGAGTTCTTGTCTGCTTATAACGAAGAAGATGGACATAAAATCAAACAATAACTCCCATATGTCTTTCAGCAGTTTAATAAGCAATGTTAGAATAGGTTAACACATTTGGATAACTTTAACAGAGAGAATTCAACATGTATCATGGGCATCATAGACTGTTATTGAATTACTGAGCATCACATGTGAATCAAACATTTGTGGAACCAAAGAAACCATAGTTAACTTGGCAATATACTGGAAATTGAAAAACCATAAAGGTGGAGTGGTTAGCACTGCGGCAGCACAGCAACTCACCCTTGGCTGGGGGATCCTGGGTTCGATCCCAGCCCCTGACCAACAGTGATCTGTGTGGAGTTTGCATGTTCTCCCCGTGGCTGTGTGGGTTTACTCCGGGATTTCTCCGGTTTCCTCCCACATGCCAAAAACATGCAAGTTAGGTTAATTGGCATCAAAACTGGGGATTCTAAATTGTCCTTAGGTATGACTGTGAGAGTGAATGGTTGTCTGTCTCTGTGTTGGCCCTGCAATGGACTGTCGATCTGTCCAGGGTGTACCCTGCCTCTTGCCCAAGAAGATGCTGGGATAGGCTCCAGCCCCCCCACGACCCGAAAAGGATTAAGCGGAAGAAGATGAATGAATGAATGGTTAAAAGTGGATGCAATTTTATGACGAAAGTGATGATTAAACTATTTATAAAAATGGAAAATGTTGTTACTCTGAAAAGGAACGTAGATTAATGAAAAGACACAATGCATTTTAAAATTCTGATGGGAGTTTGTGTGAAATTAAGTTTAAAAAAACTTACACCAGGAATATTCTGAAGAATTAAGTTTAAATTAAACAGACCGTCAGCCAAGCAGAGTCATATTGCATCCCGTGGGAGCAGGCGGTCCATTTGGATCTTGTTCCATCTGGACGGGCGTGAATTTCCACGGATAACTGGCAGACAGATTCTTTACCACGGTTGTGGCCTGCTCCCGAGATCACATCAGCTGATTCTTCAGCAAAGCTGGGCAAGGTCTCTCTTATGCACTGAAGAAGGAATTTGTTTATTGTACAAGGTCCGATCAGAAAGTCAAATTGGGACAAAAACACGCGACAGATCCATTTCTTCCTATGTATGTGGCTTGAATGAGTTAGTTTAAGCTTAAAAAAAAAATCAAACAAAAGCTTCTTGCACGGTGATCTAAAGAAAAGGATTAAAATAAGGAAAAGTGAACTTTTAAGAAAAGAAAAAGAATTTTCACAGAGCATGGGAACTCTGGGCCTACTTGAAAATAGAAGAACAAAGGGAAGAGCGGAAAATGTTCCTTACAGCTTGACTAACACCCAAAAACTAAAGGTGTGTTCAGACCAAACGCGAACAGTCGGCGCAAATCCATATAAAGTGAATGGGAAGACGCGAATACGCGTGAATTTGCGCAGTGGCATGTTCGCATCCGTGCGTAGACTAGCTAGCTGATAGCTTTGAGATTCTGCTGTCACCGGAGTAAAAGTATCACCATTGCAGAGTAAACTAGTTTGAAAATGAAACTCACTCACCGGGAGACAGGAGGACCGGGAACTCTTCAGCTGGGATCTTGGAGTTATTTACCCATGGTTTCCAGCCACGGACATCCTAGCAAGCTAGCAACGTAAACACCCATCATCTGTGAAGTTTTGGAGGCTTGAGACAACATTTTCAGGTGAGCCCCCGGTCGGATAATGTAAACGTAAGCATGACGTTATTTCGGGAATTTTCACAGCAGGTTGAACACAGCTGCAGAAGTTTTAAAGTAGAACTGAACTGAACGGCATTGAACGGCACTGGGTGATAGTACATACAATTATAAAGATAATTTATCATTGGCACCCCCTCCACAAATCCCGGAATCTTGGAGAAAATCGCGATTTTGAATTTCCCGCCCTGAAAAATCAGACAAATCCGCCGATTAACCGGAAGTGCAGCCGGAGTTCCGCGTGACGTCACGAGTGTGACACAGTCCTCCATGTTTACCATTGCGAGCACGTCGACACTGGTTGTTTTTGGTGCATTTTGTCTTGATAGTCGACTACAAAACACTTCCAACACCTGGGAAGATCTGTTCAGTGGCCAAGGAAAGCTGTCATGGCGACGAAAGAAAAGAAAGGGGGAGGAAAAGCGACCGGGAAGCGATGCGTTTCTAGATATAGATATTACAGTGATCCCTCACTTATGGCGTTTAATGGGGACCAGAACCGACCGCGAAAAGTGAAAAACCGCAAAGTAGCGTCACCCCCCCCCCCAAGGGCGTCACAAGCACTATTTTGCACAAAAAGGCACAAGAGAACAGCGAAAAGTGCCACTAAGCAACACGAGCGATAAAGAACAATGAATGCGGTCTTCCTTCGCTGGGTATGGGCGCTCTGCAGGGAGAGAAGCTGGGTAAAACGTCTCGGCCAATCAGCTTGCGAGGTAAAATGTCTCGGCCAATCAGCTTGCGAGATTCCCGAGCGGTGAAGAGGTGGGCGGAGAGGAGTGGAGCGGTGGTCAGAGAGGTGGATTTTGAGTTGTGCGGGCTCTCCGTGTTGATACCTGATGTTCTAATGTAGTCTCCCTGCCTTCTGCTAGCGCCCGGGCAACTTTCGTGCCATTTTTTCTCAATTTTGAATTTTTGAGGAATATTTTTGAAAAATCCGCGAAAGGTGCGAAAGGTGAAGCGCGAAGTAGCGAGGGATCACTGTATTTATAAATAGCACAGTCAAATGCAGAGGCCAGTTCTGTTCATGTGTATTGCCACTATAGTCTGTAGAAGTATTGTAATACATAGCCCAATTTTTTGAATGAATGAATGAATTTATTTATTTCGGATAGTACAGTACAGGTTGAAAGAAACTGAATGATATAACAATAAGGTCAAATTGAACAATGACTCATCTGATTATACAGTTCAACGTAAGTTATCCGAAATGGGTGATGGCTGAAGCCGCAGCTTATATTGCCCACCCATTTTCCATCCAAGAATTCAAAAGAGAAAACAGGCAAGAGCGATTACAATTCAAAACAAAACTAAGACAAAATGTGACAGAGAAAAAAGAAAACTAAGCTACAACAAAACACAGGCTGGATATGTTACAACTCGCCGCTCATTAGCGGCGCCAGCTGCGCGCACACTTGCGCCTCATCAGCAGCGTGGGATATAAGCCACTCTGCCCTGGGCTTCGGCATGAAGCCGTCTGATTCCTTCAGCCCTCTTGCTGCAGAGGAACCCCCTCATCTCCCAGCAAGATCTACAGCGTAAGCATACCTACCTTTGCCTTTCCAGTCTCTCCCCTGTGCACAGGTGTATTCCCCGGTGGCGGACCTCGCCTCTGCATCGCCGTCTGCCAGCTGCTGTCACAGGTGCATTAGGTCTCCCGGGCTCGCCGTTGTGCACGCCTGCCACCTGCCACACTCCTGCATCCTCCTCTGTCTCGTCACCGATCCTGAATGCCTCTTCACTCTGAAAACTCTGGTTTTCTTGACTGCTGGAACTGCTGGAACTGCTATCATCTGCCATTGTTGTTTTGTTTAGGGATCACACTCGTGACGTCACGCAGCGTCGTCTGCACTACTTCCGGTTTGTTTGGCACTGCCAGCCAGAGGCAAAAGTTTATCGGCTTATAGCTTGGCCATCGCACGGCCTAAAAATTTCTTTTATGTGTTGAAAAATACAATAAATAATAAGGAATTAATCTGCTATTCTACTTTTTGCACCAAAAGGTGGGTTCAGTTCTACTTTAAAGACAACTTTGACTGTCTGCATCTCACTATTCATGTCTGTTGGTGTGTTTACATTGAGTTATAATGTAATCGTGCCACACAAAAAATTCACCTGTTCGTGTTTGGTGTGAACGCACCTTAAGACAAAGAGAAGTTTTTTTCGGGTGTGGTAGAATTTCACTGACTTTCATGAAAGCTGAGCTGGGCCAATTACATTTGCGCTTCCTGTTCAACAGAAGTCATAAACTCGACCTAAAAAGGACATGCAGTTGAGCCTGGAGGTCCATTGGTCATTTCAAAGTTCAGGGCTGTGTGGGTCTCCCAGCAGAGAGAGGAGGGGGAGAGATATTTGATATACAAAGTGAGAGCCTCCTGCACACATACAGTATATGCTGCTGACTAAAGCATAAATTTCTTAAACTTTAGTGACTAAGATATTTTACCTAATAATATGGGAGCATACAATGTGTCTACATTGTAACTGTAATCAATTTGCGATAGTAAGCATGCAAAAAATAATTTCTTCCTGAAAATAATGCAACACATATCAAATCATATCAATAAAAGCATTTAAAACCACAATTGTCCAACACAGGGTTCAGCCATGTCTTCAGTAGCAGATGCTGTCTTGAGAGAAAGAATATGAATTAATTAATTTGTCCATAACTCATGAATTCAACTTAAAAGAGAAAAAAAAATTAAATATTCCTGAGCCGTCCACCAGATGACACTGTGAAACTGTCTGATTGTTTACTGAACAATCTTGACTTCCCTGCCTGGATTATATCAACCATAAATCTGTCATTTGAGGCATTCCTTTGCCAAACAGAGAAAAAGGGAGAATGACTAAGTCCTGGAGAAGGGATTAACTTCCACTTTGTGGCCGATGGATAGTGTTACAACTTTGGTCCTTGGGTGAGAGAAGCAGTTCATGACCAGACTTTTGAGTTGAAACGATTTTCTTCAGCAAAGAATGATTTTATAGATTGGAACCCAAGGTCAATGCTACACAGGTGTCACAGTGTAGCTAACATGCAAGCTAACCCTATAGCTATACCAGCTATTGGTCATATTTAGGCGGAGCACTAAAGAGGACGACTCCCGCCAAAGTCCCCAAGTAGGCATGGCGTGCTGATGTCACCCATGCGTCCAGCGTCACGTCCGTGCTGCCCGTTGTTAACATGTTCCTATCCAACAGTAACCAAGCTAACAGCTAACAGTCTTGGATATTCTATAACCAAGCTAACAGGCTAGGATGTGATGCAATCAAACTAACAGCTAACATGCTAGGATATACTGTAACCTAGCTAACAGCTAACATCCTAGGTAATGCTGTAACCAAGCTAATACCCATCCTAACAGCTAATGGGCTAGGATATTCTTTGACCAAGCTAACAGCTAATGGGCTAGGACATAATGTAACCAAGCTAACAGCTAATAGGCTAGGATGTAATGTAACCAAGTTAACAGGTTAGAATATGATGTAACCAAGCTAATAGCCAACAGGCTAGGATATGAAGTAACTAAGCTAACAACTAAGAGGCTACGATATAGTGTAACCAAGCTAACAGCTAATGGGCTAGGATACACTGTGGCTAAGTAACCACCCAGCAGAAAGACAAAACCGTGATCTGAGAGTCAAAAGCCTCTTTAGTAGACAATAACAGTGTTCTCTGTATGAATGATGTCACAGTCACAGTGTGTAACTCGTTTCCTTCACTTTGGCACAGTTTTAATAACAATCACTTGCAGATTAGAGGGAAGCAGTCCCACAGTTTTCACTTGCTGCAGGCAGGAGGGGCGGTCTCTGGCCATCCTCTGCCTGGCAGCCGTGTGGGTTGCACCTGTGCCCTCCTTTAATAAACGTATGTTCAGTTCGACACTTGGCCTCGTCCTTGGCTCCCAACCCAGACATAACACACACATCACCCATGTCAGTAACAGATCTGCCGTGTTCTCCGGGCGCCGCTATATTTATTGAAGTCGTGTATTGAAGTCGTGCTATCCCTGTGCTGTTGCAATCCTGGAATTTCCCCATTGTGGGACTAATAAAGGCTTATCTTATCTTATATTTAGAGAGTGAAGTGCGGTCGTCGTGTTTGTTTCTGAGGCAGCACCTCACAGCTTCACCCAAACATTCTCATGGACGTGACACGTACAAGACGGCCAAAAATCCCCGGCCGGGCTGTGAGTCACATAAACACTCTCACTTTATCAAAACCATCAGTGCAATGAAACCAGCCGGGCTTGTCTCCGGTTGTCATGGTAACAGACTGCACGCCGACATATGGATGTGTGGGAAAAAAACATGTAAAAGGTTCAGCCGGACGCTGCAGACGCGTTGTCTCATAAACCTGCAAATTTTGTCTTGTAAATTTGCAATTTTTTCCTGTAAATTTAAAAATTTTTTCTCATCTGAGACTTTTTCTCATAAATTTGTGACTTTTTTCTTGTAAATTTTTAACGTTGATCTGGATGCTGATTAATTTTTTATTCTATGTAATTAAGTTATAATTTTCAGCTTTTTTCCTCATAAATTTGCAATGTTTTTCCTGTAAATTTCCAACTCTTTTCTTGTTAATTTCTGGAGTTTTTTCTCTTGTAAATTAGCAACTTTTATTCTCATAAATTTTCAGATTTTTCCTTGTAAATTTGAATTTTTTTACCTGTAAATTTTCATGTTTTTTTCTCATCAATCTGATACTTTTTTCTCAAACATTTGTGACATTTTTCTTGTGAATTTGCAATGTTGATGTGGATGCTCATTAAATTATTTTATGCAAATAAATTGTAATTTTCAAGTTTTTTCTCATAAATTTGCAACTATTATCTTGTAAATTTGCATTTTTTTCCTGTAAATTTTTTTTCTTATTTTGTGATTTTTCTCTTGTAAATTAACAATTTTTTCCCCATAAATTTGCAGATTTTTCCCTGTAAATTTTCAACTTTTTTCTCATCAATCTGTGCTTTTCTCATAAATTTGTAACTTTTTTCTTGTAAATTTGCAACATTGATCTGGATGCTGATTAAATTTTTATTCTATGTAATTAAATTATAATTTTCAACTTTTTTCTTATAAATTTGCAAATTTTGTCTTGTAAATTTGCAAATTTTTTCCCTGTGAATTTTCTACTTTAAATCTGTGACTTTTTTGTCATAAATTGGCAACTTTTTACAAAATTGCAGTGTTTTTAGGAAAGATTCGCAAATTTACAAGGATGGGGAAAATGTGTCAAATTTAATGTGCTTTAAAATGGTTCTCCAATTTTCCTCAACAGAGCACAAGAAGGAGAAACGAAAGTTTCCTCAACAGAACCAGGCAAAACCGTCGCTGAGGCGCGGCTTCGAGGGCGGGGCCAAACGCTGTCCAGCTCTGGGAGGCAAACACCGCATCTACGTCCAGACCCGCTGGCTGAGGCGCCTGCAGCTGATCGTGGGAGGCCACGCCTACCTCCTGCCCAACACTTCCCTAGTGGTCAAATGTCCTGTCAGTGGGTTCCCCAGAGCCAGTGTCCGCTGGATCAAAGATGGCCGCCCCCCATCCTCCTCCAAACGTCTGGCCGTCACCAGATCGGGCTCCCTGAAGGTCCACCTCCTGGGCCCGGAGGACGTCGGCGTGTATGAATGCATCGCCGGGCCCGCCTCCGACATTTTTACCCTGCAGCTGATAGGGGGCAGGGCCTCGAGCAGACCAAGCCCCATTCCCGCTCCGAGGTGGGCGCCGCAAACTGAACTTAGGTAAAATTTGTGATGGATTATGATGGAGAAGCTACAAATTTAATGGAAATGTTTGAAATTTACAAGAAAAACATTGCAAGTTTACAAGGGTCACAAATGCACATTTATGAGGAAAAATCTACAAAAAAGCTACAAATTTGTAATTATATTAGAAAATGTTTTGCAGTTTTACAAGAAAAAAGTTGTAAATTTATAAAAAAAAAAGGTCACAATTATATATGAAAAAACTTGCAAATTTATTTGCAAAAAGTTTACAAAGGAAAAAATGCAAATTTATGAGGAAGAAAGATGTAATTTTATGAGGAAAAAGTTGCAAATTTATGAGAAAATTTTTGCAAATTTTACAATAATTTTTTTTTGCAAATTTATAAGAAAAAACTGAAAATTTATGAGAAAAGAGTTACAAATTTATAAGGAAATTTTTCTAAATTTACAAGAAAGAAGATGCAGATTTATGAGAAAAAAAATTGCAATTTTACAAGAAAAAAAATGAAAATTTATGAGAAAAACATTCCAAATTTAATCTTGTAAAAATGACATGTAACCCGCCGTGTCCCGCTTCTGCTCCCAGCTCCGGTCCCAGTCTTGAGGAGGTTCAGCGGCCCAGCTGCCACCGGCACCTTGACCTGGTGCGGACCGGGGTCAGGATCTCTCTGCTGCCCCCTGTCAACCAGGAGGCGTACCTGCGGCCGAGGGTGGCAGAGAGGCTGATCGACGTCACCCTGCGGGCTGACCGGGGGGAGATCCGGCAGGAAGAGTCCTTGGAGCTGATCTCCTCCCTGCTGAGCCATGTATCCGAGGACCAGATCTGGACCAGGAACACGGCAGTGGGACCGGGAAGGGAGGAAGGTATGTGGTGGAATAGTGGAGCTGATAGAGTCCTCCTTAGTCATCAGTACGCAGTGGCGTTATATGGCTTTTATGTGGCGTCACGTATTCCCAATTTAGCATGAGATACAAACATATACAGTAAATATAAATTAGGTACAAATTTGCAAGAATAAAGGTGCAAAAATATGAGGAAAAAATGCTGATTTAAAAATTAAGAAGTCGCAACTTAGAATTTAATGGACCTCTTGCACAATGTAGAGTAATGTACTTCCTCATTCCAGTCTGCCCACAATTCCGATTCCGCCTCCATTATATTTTCCCATTCTCTGGTGCTTTCTCATCAATAAATCAATTTTATCACTTTCACTTATCATTGTGCATACTGGAAATAGTGTGCGGACAGATCGTTTTTTTCTTTATAAAGTTTGTGTTTCACATTTTGATCGTTTTTGTAACCATACTGAGCTGTTTAACAGATCCCTCAGTTAGCTTAGCAGCTAGCACTATCATGTTGTTTATTGCTGTGTGTTGGGTCGGTAATAAGAAGCCAAGGATGAGGCCAGGTGTCGAACTAAACACATGTGAAAGGCATTCCACAGCACACAAGCACATCCGCCAGGCAGAGAGGTGGCAAAGAGACCACCCCTCCTGCCCACTGCCCTCTTATAGCCGTACTACACAAATAAAAGCCCAAACTCTAACACAACATTACCCCCCCTTCACAAAAGCCAAAAAAACACGTACACAATTCCGTCCCCCCCCCAATTTGGAACCCGAACCACGCACTAAGAATAACAAAATAACACAATACAAATGGCCTAACGCATTCCAAAATAACTAAACTAGGGGGAGATGGGTAGACTGCCACCTCACCCCACACGGTGAAGTGGATTATTCTGCTGCTTGCATTCCAAACAAGTCTACTTAACACAAAATACCGCCGTGTCCTAATCTAAACGTAACATCAAGTTAATTCCCATGAACATATACAAATATCAAATACATCAAGTAAAACAGTCTAAAACACCACAGAAGCCGTACCCCATGACCAACAAAATATGCACACTTACCACAATTAAACCAGATACCAACCATCCGGACTGTCCTCCCATCAGTCCACCCCAGGAGGGAAATCATCTCCCGCGTCACCGCTGGCTGTCTCGACCCCGGTGCGCTTCCTCTTCAACACCACCGGAGGAGCCCCATGTTCAGGCCCAAGTCCACCAATCTTCTCCCAGGCACGCCGCAGCTCATTCGGTTGCCTCCATGAGCCATCCGACAGTTGGAGATAGACGTCTTCCCATGTGGCCACCACCATGTGGCCCTTGTCCAGGGCGACTTGAGTTCTGGCACAGGAACCTTCCCGTGATGGCCCTGGGTGATGTTGGTCCTGCTCACTCTCCAGGGTGCCAGGCAAGTTCTCATCCCACACAGCCCCATCTTCCATTCTCAGGACCAGCTGGTCCCACAAAACGCAGCCCTACCTCTCCTCTCCAGCACTGCTTTTAATGGTGAAGCCCAGGCTATAAGCCCAGGCTATAAAACAGATCGTATCCCATTATATTCTCACCACGGGCTGTCACGGTGAACTTCAGGTCACACGCCTCAGCCGACTTGTACTGGGCCGTCAGTCTTAGCGTTCCCACTGTGGCCAGTCTCCCTCCATCATAACCACAAAAACCTCCAATCCTGTAATGTGGGGAAATAAACTCCTCACGGTTGCCCAATTCAACACGGAGCCTACCGCTCCCGTGCCAATCAATAATGACACCACCACCCCGTCCAACTCCACCATACAGTATGAACATCCCTTGGTACTCGGGGACACAGCATGGACAACCGTGGGGGCGGAAGAGTCCTCTTTGTGTCTTGGACTCCCTCGCTCAAACTTGCGACATGCCCTGGCGAAATGATGCAAATGTCCGCACTTGCCACAGTGCTTCCCTCTCGCCAGACACTCTCTGGCCTTAAAACAGTGCGTCATGGACCCACAACCCATACACACGGGCATTCCCGGGACAGACCTCATTTTTACAGCGTTGACATAGTCCACGTCACTCTCCATGTAATCATCGCTGTCCAGGTCCACTGCATGCGCCATCGACTGTGATCCAAGTTGTCAGTGTGGCACACTCCCAGTCAGCTCCCATGATAGTTTATTCGCAGCCTCCAACTGCTGAGCTAAATCGATGGCTGTAGATAGCAACAGTTTGCCCGAGAACGTAAGCAGTTTCGACCTAATAGTGGGGCAGTTGGTATGTTCTGCCATCTGATTGCGAACCATCTCCTCCTCCAATGGTCCAAACTGACAGTCGCTGGCCAGCAGTCTCAGGTCTGCCACAAACCGCTGCACCGACTCACCAACCCATTGGTGGCTTTGTCGAAACTGGATTCTGCAGATGATGACATTTTCCGGGGCGACTTTTCCAGGCGAAAAGTGGTTGAGCTAATGGCACGCCATTAGCTCAACCACTTCTTCAAAGCTATCACAGTCACCAAACGTGCCCAAAATTCGCTGTCCCTCCATTCCGATATTATGGACCAACAACGTACGTGCCCTCAATTTCTCCAGCCTCCCAAGGTTTAGCGTCACCATGTACACTACCGTTCAAAAGTTTGGGGTCACTTAGAAATTTCCTTATTTTTGAAAGAAAAGCACTTTTTTTCAATGAAGATAACTTTAAAGTAGAACTGAACTCACCTTTTTGCCAAAAAAGTAGAATAGCAGATTAATTCCTTATTACCTATTGTATTTTTCAACACATAAAAGAAATTTTTAGGCCGTGCGATGGCCAAGCTATAAGCCGATAAACTTTTGCCTCTGGCTGGCAGTGCCAAACAAACCGGAAGTAGTGCAGACGACGCTGCGTGACGTCACGAGTGTGACCCTTATCAAAACAACAATTGCAGATGATAGCAGTTCCAGCAGTGAAGAACACCAGAGTTTTCAGAGTGAAGAGGCATTCAGGATCGGTGACAAGACAGAGGAGGATGCAGGAGTGTCAAGTGAACAGGAAGAGAGCGAGGGAGGCATCGAACCGTTATAGATTAGAGCCAGAATTTTCGGGGGATTCCAGCACCGACTCAGACCGCAGCAGTGATGGGGAGGAGAGTCGCTTATTGAATACAGAATGGTGAGTCTTTACTTTGGCATGTTTGGGGTGTCAGGATAAGGAAAATTAACAATAAAAAAGAAAGGGACAAAAAACCATCAGCATTTTTCCAACTTATTACAGTGATCCCTCACTTATCGCGTTTAATTGGGACCAGAACCGACCGCGAAAAGTAAAAAACCGCGAAGTAGCGTCACCCCCCCCCCCCAAGGGCGTCACAAGCACTATTTTGCACAAAAAGGCTCAAGAGAACAGCAAAAAGTGCCACTAAGCAACACGAGCGATAAAGAACAATGAATGCGGTCTTCCTTCGCTGGATATAGGCGCTCGGCAGGGAGCGAAGCTGGGTAAAACGTCTCGGCCAATCAGCTTGCGAGATTCCTGAGCGGTGAAGAGGTGGGCGGAGAGGAGTGGAGCGGTGGTCAGAGAGGTAGATTTTCAGTTGTGCGGGCTCTCCGTGTTGATACCTGATGTTCTAATGTAGAAGGCAGGGAGAAGGCAGGGAGACTACATTAGAACATCAGGTATCAACACGGAGAGCCCGCACAACTGAAAATCTACCTCTCTGACCACCGCTCCACTCCTCTCCGCCCACCTCTTCACCGCTCGGGAATCTCGCAAGTTGATTGGCCGAAACGTTTTACCTCACAAGCTGATTGGCCGAGACGTTTTACCCAGCGAAGGAAGACCGCATTCATTGTTCTTTATCGTTCGTGTTGCTTAGTGGCACTTTTCGCTGTTCTCTTGTGCCTTTTTGTGCAAAATAGTGCTTGTGACGCCCTTGGGGGGGGGGGTGACGCTACTTCGCGGTTTTTCACTTTTCGCGGTCGGTTCTGGTCCCCATTAAACGCCATAAGTGAGGGATCACTGTATATCTAGAAACGCATCGCTTCCCGGTCGCTTTTCCTCCCACTTTCTTTTCTTTCGTCGCCATGACAGCTTTCCTTGGCCACTGAACAGATCTTCCCAGGTGTTGGAAGTGTTTTGTAGTCGACTATCAAGACAAAATGCACCAAAAACAACCAGTGTCGACGTGCTCGCAATGGTAAACATGGAGGACTGTGTCACACTCGTGACGTCACGCGGAACTCCGGCTGCACTTCGGCGGATTTGTCTGATTTTTCAGGGCAGGAAATTCAAAATCGCGATTTTCTCCAAGATTCCGGGATTTGTGGAGGGGGTGCCAATGATAAATTATCTTTATAATTGTATGTACTATCACCCAGTGCCGTTCAATGCCGTTCAGTTCAGTTCTACTTTAAACTAATCAGAAATACACTCTATACATTGCTAATGTGGTAAATGACTATTCTAGCTGCAAATGTCTGGTTTTTGGTGCAATATCTACATAGGTGTATAGAGGCCCATTTCCAGCAACTATTACTCCAGTGTTCTAATGGTACAATGTGTTTGCTCATTGCGTCAGAAGGCTAATGGATGATTAGAAAACCCTTGTGCAATCATGTTAGGTCTGCAATGCTGTAATTGCTGCAAATGGAGGATTCTTTGACGAAAGCAAAGTTTGAAGGAAAAAAATTATTATTTCAAATACAAATCATTATTTCTAACCTTGTCAATGACTATACTTGACCTTGACTATATTTTCTATTCATTTTACAACTCATGGTGGTAAATAAGTGTGACTTTTCATGGAAAACACAAAATAATTGTCTGGGTGACCCGAAACTTTTGAACGGTAGTGTACGTCTGGAACACAGCGAACCACCTTGACCAAGGGAAGGGTGGCTCACCGGGAAACTCCAAAAACAGCCAAATAGGTGTGATACACGCGTCCATACCTGCTTTTATCCTCGTTGCCAAATGTTATGTCGGTAATGAGAAACCAAGGACGAGGCCAACTGTCAAACTAAACGCACGTTTATTGGAAGGCATTCCACAGCATACAAGCACATTCGCCAGGCAGAGAGGTGGCAAAGAGACCACCCCTCCTGCCCACTGCCCTCTTACAGCTGTGGGTGTTGGAGGAACCAGAAGGTGGAGCTGCCACCCATACCACACAAATAAAAGCCTAAACTCTAACACAACACTGTGTTCGGAATATTCATTCACTCACTCCCTCCCTACTTGCTATATAATGAATTTAGATATAGTAGACTATGTAGTAAACTCAATATAACAATAAAATTAACAGCTTTCGGACACTACTGGGCATGGTTAATGATGTCATCATGGTGAGATAGTAAAACATAACATACTAACAGTAGTTAAAAATAAATACCTGCATGTAATTTGTAGTAAATACAGTAGTGTGAAAAAGTGTTTGCCCCCTTCCTGATTTCTCATTTTTTTGTATGTTTGTCACAATTAAATGTTTCAGATCATCAAAAAAAATTAAATGTTAGACAAAGATAACACAAGTAAACACAAAATGCAGTTTTTAAATGAAGGTGTTTATGATTGGGGAAAAAAATCCAAACTTAAATGGCCCTGTGTGAAAAAGTGATTGCCCCGAAACCTAATAACTGGTTGGGCCACCCTTAGCAGCAACAACTGCAATCAAGCATTTGCAATAACTGGCAGTGAGTCTTTTACAGCACTGTGGAGGATTTTTGGCCCACTCATC
The DNA here is from genome assembly GCA_020510985.1 of Pholidichthys leucotaenia. NCBI lineage: Eukaryota > Metazoa > Chordata > Actinopteri > Cichliformes > Pholidichthyidae > Pholidichthys > Pholidichthys leucotaenia. Next base: position 427,908,639 of record CM035837.1, on the reverse strand, counting down.
TTTGCAGAATTGTTGTAATTCAGCCATATTGTAGGGTTTTTGAGCATGAACCGCCCTTTTAAGGTCATGCCACAGCATTTCAATCAGATTCAGGTCAGGACTTTGACTAGGCCACTCCAAAGTCTTCATTTTGTTTTTCGTAAGCCATTCAGAGGTGGACTTGCTGGTGTGTTTTGGATCATTGTCCTGCTGCAGAACCCAAGTGCGCTTCAGCTTGAGGTCATGAACAGATGGCCGGACATTCTCCTTCAGGATTTTTTGGTAGACAGCAGAATTCATGGTTCCATTTACCACAGCAAGTCTTCCAGGTCCTGAAGCAGCAAAACAGCCCCAGACCATCACACTGCCACCACCATATTTTACTGTTGGTATGTTCCTTTTTTGAAATGCTGTTACTTTTACACTAGATGTAATGGGACACACACCTTCGAAAAAGTTCAGCTTTTATGTCATCAGTCCACAGAGTATTTTCCCAAAAGTCTTGGGGATCATCAAGATGTTTTCTGGCAAAACTGAGATGAGCCTTTATGTTCTTTTTGCTCAGCAGTGGTTTTTTGTCATGGAACTCTGCCATGCAGGCCGTTTTTCCCCAGTCTCTTTCTTATGGTGGAGTCCTGAACACTGACCTTAACTGAGGCAAGTGAGGCTTGCAGTTCTTTGGATGTTGTTGTGGGATCTTTTGTGACCTCTTCGATGAGTCGTCGCTGCGCTCTTGGGGTAATTTTTGTCATCCGGCCACTACTGGGAAGGTTCACCACTGTTCCATGTTTTCGCCATAATGGCTGTCACTGTGGTTCGCTGGAGTCCCAAAGCTTTAGAAATGGATAGAAAATTGAACTCAGCTTTCCAAAGATGTGATAAACCACAGTTAATTTATGTTTTAACAGGGGTGCAATCACTTTTTCCACACAGGGCCATGTAGGTTTGGATTTTTTTTTACCCTTAATAATAAACACCTTCAATTAAAAACTGCATTTTGTGTTTACTTGTGTTATCTTTGTCTAACATTTAAATTTGTTTGATAATCTGAAACATTGAAGTGTGACAAACATACAAAAAATGAGAAATCAGGAAGGGGGAAAACACTTTTTCACACCACTCTATATATTAAATCTAGTGGTGTTGGACAATTAAAATTTTTAATCGCGATTAATCTTTTGGAGCGTTAAGTTAATTGCGATTAATAACACATTAATTGTGTGCGCTTCCATTCAGATACAGTGTACCTTAAGTTGGTAATTTTTCAAGTTTCTCATACTGTTATAAACATGGAAGTGGACAAATACGCTTGCTTTCTGTACCTGCACGTTTATTAAAGTTCTCAACATATCCACAATGACAAAACTATCCAGAATATTCTCCAGAAAATCCTCAAAAGTACTACCACATGTGCAAAAAACAACAGACACAATTTCCATTTTAATAGAAAAACTGTAAACTTAAACAAACAACTATCACACCCCTGATGTCACCAACCACGCAGCAAAAACGGCGTGGGAGGGAGTGGACATTATGAACACAACTTGAGAATTTTAGACTGCTACTCACCTACCGACAGTTGGACCCAAAGCTATGAAGATGAAACGGGTAAAGTGTCTGTCCTCAGCTGCTGGCAGCCGCTACATTCATAGTACGGAGCTGTTTACTGCTAGCCGGCTTCCAAAAAAGAACAACCGACATCCAGGCGAAGTTTTGGAGGAGGCTGTGACAATTATCTAGGTGAGAGCTCCGACAGATAACGTTGTAAACTTAAACATGACAGCATTTTGGGGATTTCCATGACAGTGATCCAGCTTGTTTGACTTTGCAGTGCTTGCATGGCGTGCACAGTGTCTGTCACTACCCAGAGCAGCTTCCATTGTTCTGTACAGAGTGCTGTTCAGGCCAAAAAAGTACTGTTTGCGCTTTCTGCCGTTAACTGTGGTTCACTGTGATCACAAAATTTATCGCTGTTAACGGGGGCGAAGCATTAATGGGCAATTAACGCGATAATGCCAACACCACTAATTAAATCAAATTATTTTTGCTTAATTAATAAATATAAATACCATAAGGTAGTTTATGTTGTGATGTGAAGCTCTGCTCTCACTCCTCCATTGGCTGTGCATTGCATTATGGGATATATTGGCTAATGTAGCGACCATCCGTTGTACACTACTTTTCAAAATGCATTGTGGGATATTTTGAGTGTACTATATAGTGAATGAAATTTTCAGTTCAGATTTCGAACAGCACTACAAAATGGCTGATTCACTACATAGTGCAGTATATGGGGAACGAGTGAACATTTCGAACACAGCATTTGTCTGTGCCATGAAAATACCACTGCATGGGCTGTGATAGACCTGTGTAATGGACACGTATCGTGCAAAGTTATTACATGAGCTCATTCACGAGTGAGTCAAAGTGTATTATGAGAATAAATAATACACTAACAACTGGAAGCTAACTAAGCTAATGTGGAGAACGTGAAATGAAGAGGCTGAATTTATTTCTCAATTCAGGTTTATTGAACATCACACGTCTCCAACATCCCCTCAAACAGAAAAGAGGACCAACTTCCCAAATCTCCCCATTTTATACCCGGGACATCAAAGTACAGCATAACAATGTCATTCAACCCCCCATAGACAATACGTCTCCCCCAGGTCTCCTCTTCCTCCACCTAACACCCTGGTGGTCAGGAAGTCTTCTCAGAGTCATTTCTAAAAGCACCTCCACCTCCTACTGTTATCCCCAGGAGGTCCAGACTTATTGTTCCTTCTAAGACGTGAGGTACCACAATATACATATGCAGCTTAAGCATCTCAATCTGTGTGCTATACATATGCAGTCTAAGCATCTCAAATATGTGTGCCACATACCCCCCCCCCCAAACGTCAAAGATGAAACAATACAACATCGTCCCCACAACATGATAAAATCACAAACATCAGTCCATATGCTGTCTGGGCTTCAACCGTCTTCCAAACTTGCTGAAAGCGGGCTTCGCCGCTCCTGCTGCGCCATCTTGCAGTGAATCTGTCATCTGAGGATGAGAACTGTTAGTCAATCCCTGTGGGGGCTCTGGGGCATGCTCCCTGGGGGGTCTGCCGCGTCGAGGAGCCCTCGCCACTTGCACAGTTTCATCAGCCATCACAAAAGCAGGTTTCAGTCTGTCTATACAAATTGTCTCCCTCCTGTCCCCCAAATCTAGCAAAAAATGCTTATCACCTGTTTCCAGCACTCTATATGGGCCATCATAAGGTGGTCGTAGGGTTGAGCGCTGAGCCTCGTGCCTGACAAAAACAAACTCGGCATTTTTTAAAGATTTGGGTACAAAAACACGTGGAAAAGTGTGATGAACGGGGCCCGGAAGCATGTCTGCTCCCGTGACGTTCAGTGACCGCTGAGCAGGGGGACACTCTGGTGCCGGATTATCTGGAAGAAACTCTCCTGGCAGCCGGAGTGGTTGCACGAAGACCAACTCAGCTGGGGAAGCTTTTAAGTCCTCTTTAGGTGCGGAACGCAACCCTAATAAAACCCATGGTAGTCTGTTCACCCAATTTGCATCCGTAAGCGACGCTCTGAGGGCTGCTTTCAATGATTTATGAAAACGCTAGCATAAACCATTAGCCTGGGGGTGGTAAGCGGTAGTGCGGTGAATTGTCACACCTAAGCTGCGGGCCATCGCTGACCAAAGCTTGGACACAAATTGAGGCCCCCTGTCGGACGTAATATCCGACGGGACCCCGAAACACGCTACCCAAGCTGTTAAAAACACGTGGGCCACCTCTGCGGCTGTGGTCGATGCCAGTGGGACCACTTCCGGCCAACGCGTGGCGCGGTTCACCATTGTCAAAAGATGCGTGTACCCTTGCGACGACGGTAGGGGGCCTACGAGGTCGACATGCACATGATCGAACCTCTTGGCCGGGATGTGAAACGGCTCTAAGGGGGCTTTTGTGTGCTTGTGTATTTTGGCCCGCTGGCAAGCCATGCAGGCTTTTGCCCATTCTTTAACATGCTTGCGCAGGCTCGGCCAACCAAACTTCTCTGCCACCATTTTTACCGACGTGCGCACCCCTGGGTGCGCCAGGGAGTGAATCGAGTCAAAAATGCGGCGGCGCCACGCGGCCGGCACTACCGGACGCGGTCGACCGGTAGAGACATCGCAGATTAGGGGGGGCATATCCTTTCGCCGCCTCCTGTTCTCCAGCCTTAACCCTGTTGGTCCCGACTGGAGCGCGCGCACGTCTGCATCGCTACCCTGATCCGCTGCCATGGCTGTATAATCTATCCCCACGTGGACTGGGGCCGCGTGCGCCTCTGCGCTGCTATTTTGCTCTGCGGCCATGGTAGTATAATCTACCTCTGCGCGGACTGGCGCGGTTACCGCGTGAGAGAGGCAGTCTGCCACTACATTGAGTTTACCCGCTACGTGTTGAATATCAGTAGTAAACTCCGAAATTGCGGCCAGCTGCCTCTGCTGCCGGCCCGACCATGGTTCCGAAATTTTGGCCATCGCAAAAGTGAGTGGTTTGTGGTCAACAAATGCGGTGAAACGCCGACCCTCTAGCCAGAATTGGAAGTGGCGAATGGCTAAGTGGAGCGCTAACAGCTCCCTGTCGAACGCGCTGTATTTTTGCTCGGCCTCGCGCAAGGACCTGCTGAAAAAGGCCAACGGCTGCCAAACCCTGGCAACATGCTGCTCCACTACCGCTCCAATGGCCAAATCTGACGCATCAGTGGTGAGCGCTATGCGGGCCATTGGGTCTGGATGAGCCAACAACGCAGTGTCTGCCAGGGCTTTTTTTTACCTCCGAGAATGCGCGCTCCTGCTCCGGGGACCATTCGATTGCATTTGAGGGTTTTTGTTTTTTAAGCGCGGCATATAATGGTTGCATGAGCTGCGCTGCGTGGGGGAGGAAACGGTTATAAAAATTCACCATTCCCAAAAACTCCTGTAGTGCTTTGACCGTCTGTGGCTGGGGAAAATCTGCCACTGCGCGCACTTTGTCCGGTAGCAGAACTGCCCCTTCTGGGGAGACACGGTGCCCCAAAAAATCGATCTGTGCCACCCCAAACTGGCACTTAGCTGGGTTGATTATTAACCCGTACTCTCCCAACCTCCGGAAAACTGCCGTGAGGTGTTTTTCGTGTTCTTCTTCGGATGCACTGGCTACCAAAATGTCGTCCAGGTAGACGAACACAAAAGGGAGATCACGTAACACCGCGTCCATCATGCGCTGGAAGGTTTGCGCGGCGCCTTTAAGCCCAAACGGCATGCGCAAAAACTCAAAAAGTCCAAACGGAGTTATCACCGCTGTTTTGGGAATGTCCTCAGCGCGCACTGGGACCTGATGATAACCGCGGACCAAGTCTATTTTAGAAAAAATGCGCGCCCCCGCCAGATGTACCGAAAAATCCTGAATATGTGGGATTGGGTAGCGGTCATGCGCTGTGGCGTTGTTTAACCTGCGGAAATCACCGCAAGGTCGCCACGAGCCGTCAGCTTTAGGGACCATGTGAAGTGGGGAAGCCCATGGGCTATTTGAACGCCGGATGATGCCCAACCTTTCCAGGTTTGCAAACTCCTCGCGCGCTATGGACAGTTTAGCTGCATCCAAGCGCCGAGCTTTCGCGAAAACGGGGGGACCAGCGGTAGTGATAAAGTGCTCCCCCCCGTGTTTCGCAACTGTTGCCGAAAATGTGGCAACTGTGAGTGCTGGAAACTGAGTGAGGAGTGTGTGAAAGTTACCGCCTGCTGTGGCGACGTTGGCCTGTGCTGGTGGCGGGGACATTCGAGCTGCACAAGGAATAGAGTAAAAGGAGAGTGCATTAACCAAGCGTCTATTGGGAAGATCAACCAATAACCCATGTGAGCACAGAAAATCAGCACCTAACATGTTGAAACTCACCGCCGCTATAATAAAGGTCCACTCATATGTGCGGCCGTGCAGAGACAGAAGTAGAGTCCTTTGGCCGAAGGTCTTAATGCTCGAGCCGTTCGCCGCTGTTGCTCCGTTACCCCCGGGGCCTGCCAGCCGGTCAGCGTAGGTTGGGGTGATGAAACTCACTTGGGAGCCTGTGTCCACGAGGAAGTGCCTCCCAGAGCGCGCATCCGTCAGGTAGAGCAGCTTGTTCGGTTCACCGAGGGCCGCAGCTGCTACCGACTCCCGGTTCTGGCGTTTCCCGAGCTCTTGAACTGGCACGGCGGTATACACTTGCGTGCCCTCTCTGCAAAACGACGATGGTAAAAACAGAGGTCATCTCCTCCGCGGTGTCGGGGCTTCGCTGCCGCCGTTGTTGGTGGGACTGCCTCCATTGCCTCTGGCCCTCCGCTGTTCCCGGTCGTCGCGCCGAGGTCTGCCGCTGCTGCGGTGGCCGTGTGCTCTTCGCTGGCATTGAGGATCCGCTGCGCCTCCTGGGCCAGCGCGCGGAAGTCCCACTGGGTCACAAAATGAGTGCCTGCCAGGGTCGCCCTCGTCTGCGATGGTAGGGTTCTCAGGAAGATGTGCGTGAAGAGGAAATCATCGTTGTCCGAGCCTCTCAACTTCAGCATGTCTTCCATCAGGTCAACAGGCGTGCTTCCTCCCAAGTCATGCAGAGCCAGGAGTCTCCTAGCTCTCTCCTGGGCTGAGGGCATGAAACACTGAATGAGGGCAGCTTTCAACCCGCCGTATTTGTCGCCAGCGGGCGGGTGCTGCACCAGGCTCCGCACATGTCGAGCTGTGCGGCTGTCGAGTTTGGCGATGACGTGGTAGAATTTTGTGTCATCTGCTGTTATTCCCCCGAGAGCGAACTGGGCCTCGGCCAGGAGGAACCACGAGTCTGGGTTGTCCTGCCAGAATTCTGGTAGCTTGACTGAGACTGCGCTTGCTCGGCTGGCCCCTGGCGAGTCTGGTTTGGGGGAATTGTCTCTGGTCATTGTACGTCTTAAGGTCACCAATGTGGAGAACGTGAAATGAAGAGGCTGAATTTATTTCTCAATTCAGGTTTATTGAACATCACACGTCTCCAACGTCCCCTCAAACAGAAAAGAGGACCAACTTCCCAAATCTCCCCATTTTATACCCGGGACATCAAAGTACAGCATAACATTGTCATTCAACCCCCCATAGACAATACGTCTCCCCCAGGTCTCCTCTTCCTCCACCTAACACCCTGGTGGTCAGGAAGTCTTCTCAGAGTCATTTCTAAAAGCACCTCCACCTCCTACTGTTATCCCCAGGAGGTCCAGACTTATTGTTCCTTCTAAGACGTGAGGTACCACAATATACATATGCAGCTTACGCATCTCAATCTGTGTGCTATACATATGCAGTCTAAGCATCTCAAATATGTGTGCCACACTAATATCAATAACAGTATTGGTAACATCAATAACTGAGGGATTCTGCATAGACAAAGTAATATTAAAAGAAGTCAAGTAACAACTGGGAGTCGGACATACGTTTCAGTGAGTTTCACTGGTCTATTACCGCCTGCGCAGTGGTATTTGGAATGGCACAGATATAAACCAATACGATAGCTGCTAGCTGCTAAGCTAACTGGGGAACGATTAAATGGCTCAGTATGGTTACAAAAACTACCAAAATGTGAAACACGAACTTTATAAAGAAAAAATGATCTGCCCTCACACTATTTTCAGTATGTACAATGATAAGTGAAAGTGATAAAATCGATTTACTGATGAGAAAGCACCAGGGAATGGGAAAATATAATGGAAGCAGAACCAGAACTCCAGGTGGACTGGAATGCAGAAGTACGTTACTCTACATTGTGGAAGAGGTCCTATACACAGAATAAACATTTAGGGGCAGTTTTATTAAGGCAGGGCAAATTACCGAGTGTGCAAATTAGACAGAGCGCCTCAGGCAGTAGACAATTTTTGCCAGTGATCTAAAAGCAACACGCTAAATTATGAACACAGACGCAGCCACTTCATTTCAATAATGATCACCCATCCGCCAAGAGCACTGCAAAATTGCGCACAGGCACAGCTGATGAGGAAGCAGGTCATCAACATAGGCACAGCCAGTTCGGAGGAGCATAATAAATAAAGCTTTTTTTTAAAAGTTTTTGTTTAAGCGCAAACCCCACTAAAATAGTTTATTTCTGTTCATTATATTTCAAAATTTAGATTTTCATTTAACATAGCAGACTTTTGTTTAATGTGTATAAATGACACATTTGTATCTAATTTAATAAAGGACTACTCATGAATAAATTGATTACTTAACCAACCTGTGTGAATAATTTTGTTTTAACAAAATCCACAGGTCTCCCAGTTCACAACTTTTTATAAATGCCATTAAGTTACAGTGTTGCAATTTTGGGGGACATTTCTGTGGATTTGTGCGCTCTTTTTGTTAATAATCTCATTGCTGTTTTCCCCCTATATTGTGTGTCCTGAACTGGGAGAGAGAAATAGAGAGAAGAAGGAACTGAATTACCATTTTATGCACAGCAAAAAAGAAATACTGTAAATATAGAAATACTAGTGCATTACCCGTAGATGCAAGTATTCCTGTCTGAAACAGGTTTCCCAATCAGGCTTTACAGGCCGAAATGTAGGCTGTGTTTGAAAGTGGAATACAAAGAGGTGTAGCCTATATGTGTCATGTTTGGGGTCGTTCACCCCATCCATGACCTGTGGCTGTAGGTTTTGATTACGTCTTATTAATTCCAGCTGGCAGATTGAGCCTTGCTCTCTGCCAGTCCTACAGTCACGCCTTCCTCCACTTCCCAGACACTCATTTCAATTCAATTCAATTCAACTTTATTTATATAGCGCCATTTTACAACAACAGTCATCTCATAGCACTTTCAACTGTAGGGGGAACCCCCACAGTTGCAGAAAGACCCCAGCAATCAGGTGGATCCCCTGTGAGCAAGCGCTTGGTGACGGTGGAGAGGAAAAACTCCCTTTTAACAGGAAGAAACCTCCAGCAGAACCAGGCTCAGGGAGGGGCAGTCATCTGCTGCGACTGGCTGGGGGGTGAAGGGATAGAGAAGATGAAAAGAACAGACATGTAGAGAGCAAACAACATAATGGGGACTCAGTCTATGGGAGAGAACAAACAGATGTTAATGACCAGCAAAAAAAAAAAAAAATATTTAATTGAGAGTGAAGAAAGGAGTGAGGCCCAGTGCATTATTGGAGGTCCCCCGGCTGACTAAACCTATTAGCAGCATAACTAAGGGAGGGTTCAGAAACACATGATCCCTCCCTAATTGTAGGCTATATCAAAAAGGAAGGTTTTAACCCTATTCTTAAAAACAGAGATCGAGTCTGACTCCTGAATCCAGATTGGCAGCTGGTTCCACAGGAGAGGAGCTTGATAACTCACCAACTGTTTGGGGTCACCACAAACTACACACCTGCTTGCCACACGGCTGGGTCCACTTGCCTTCATTAGTATATTGAGTACTTATTAGGAGGCAGTGTGCTCAGCCAGTGTGGCAGCTTAATGTCAGCATGGGACAACCTGACTCCCCGGATTATGGGCTTCCTTCCCCTGGACTTTGTATGTTGTGTTTTAGAGCCTTTCCTCTCCAACATATTCGTAAGTCTTCCTTTGTGCTTTTCCCTTCCGCTCCTGACTGTCCGGAGCACGTGAGGCATTCCCTTTAAGCCTACGAGGGTTGTAGCGGGTTGTCTACTCTTATCCACAGTAACTGTTATTTGGACATTCTGTACATTTTCCCTTTGTTAATAAACACGTTACTTACACTGCGTTTTGGGCTCGCTGCCAATTTATATGTTCACTGCGAAATCACGCAGCCGACATGACAATATGTAGGCAAGCACATGTTAGACTTTGACAAATATAAAAGGGAGTAAATGGCACTGATTTATTTGATTGTGTGATTATTAATTACAGAATACCTAAATATTGAAACTGAATGGGACAGCCAATATTAGTGACTGTTTCAGATCCCTTGTTTATTTGTTTGTCACATCACTTATTTGTGTGATCTTTTATCACTTATATACAAGATAATAGTGTATCTTGCACTTTGGGGAATGGGAGTTGTTCAGTCATAAGTATTTTAGTTTAGTTTATATCACTGTTCAGTGATGAGTTCAGTGTAATATTGAATTTCTTCTGTATATCATCCATAAACTCATGCAGTACTACAGTATAACAACCGGAGTGGTGGCCTAGTTGGTAGAGCATCCGCCCCACAACCGGGAGGCTGGGGTTCAAATCCTGGCCGGGCCATACCAAAGACCAGGTAAAAATGGTACTTTCTGCCTTCTAGCTTGGTGCTCAGCATAATCGAATGAGCAAAGGAAAGTTAACACACAGAGCTACCAGAGGACTGACCCTCCACTGTAGCTTTCACTACTTACAGTAGCTGTGTGGCCTAGGGTCATGAAACGGACTATGCCGCTGGCATGGAAATAACTTAAGTACTATAACAGGACATGTTTACAAATATTTGAGACCCACTGGCTGCTGCTTCACCTGTGAGCATGTGAAGGACTGCGATCCACAGGTTCAGCTGCTGGTGCTTCCCCGCCAGACACCCCCACCCCCAACCCCCACCCCTGCGTGCAACTCGTGTTCTTCATGCTGAATTATCCACTAGACCTACGCAATCACGGCAACTTTATGGTATAATTTTTTAAACATTAAACCTTAAGTCTATCTTTTGTCGCTATTTGCACTACGGGTAGCATTACTGTACATGGACTGTTGTTGTTGTTTTTCCAGCCTTATTCCTTTTCTTTTTTATATTGCGCACATCACTGTAGAGAGAGAGAAACGCCATTTCAATTCTCCTGTATGTCCTATACATGTATCAGCTGTTCTGATAGATATGCCAGAATGTCAGAACACCGTGGATCCAATCAGCTGATCGCTGGAACCACAGAGCTCAGCTGTTTTCCATGATAAATCAGCCTCAGGGCAAAAGCACACTCCATGCATTATCTTTTTTTCACTTTATTGAAAATAACTTTTTGTATCGCCATCAGTTATGGTACGTGTCCACTGGTCCCGATTTTTCGGAAAGGAATCCGCATACTGCAACCTGTGAGGTGCGGAAAAAGGGCATGTAGCGCAGTTCTCAGCTAGGCAGAGTTGAGCAATGCGGGAGGAAATACTGGAATAGTCATTATTAACCATGAGCAGATTGTTTTTAATAGTGCTGGTATATTTGTGCTACAAAAAGCGACTTTGTCTTCGTCACCGCCGGTTTTGGGTTCACCCAATCCTACCCGCAGAATGCATGGTGAATTTGACTGCCTGGTTCGTGAGCTTCGGCTGGATGAGCCCATGTTCCACTGCTCTCCACACCTCGTTCCTTTGTATGTTGTTTCTATATGACGGCAAGGAATGGTCATATACTGTAGTATCGGGTTGACTGAAACAGCGGTTATTAATTTCTCCTTCAGGTCTTCACAACAACAGGTAACATACAGATCTGCTTGTCCCCCCCCCCCCCCCCGTCTTCTCCTCCAGCTGGGTAGTTTACTGGATTGGTCGACGGGTCCGGCTGTGGGCGGTTTTCAGTGCTCCGCTGCTACAGGACAATATGGCGTCCTTGGTTTCTGTCATGAACCTGGGTTTGATGGTTTCAAACCCGGTTCTGACTTATGGTTATTTTGCCCTATTCTCTTCCAAATGCTTCAGGGAGCTTTTGGCCGTCACCCCCGACAGCTCAGGCACGCCCCCTCCTCCTGTCAAGTGCCATCAGCTGCGTTTCATTAGGGGTGTTTCCACAAACATACACACACACACTGCATTCATTCCCATTCACACGCTTATATACACACTCATACACACCAGGTTTAATTATGTTCAGCCCACGTTTCCTCACACCGGCAATCTCTTTCCTTGTTTGCATCATGATTATAAATACGCTGCATTTGTGGAAAGAGATTGTCAGAGCATTCGCCCTCATTCGTGGTAGTGAATTCTCCATGAGTGTTGTACCATTTCCTTCACGCATTCAGCCCGACATCTTCAGACGTTCAATCCCTGGATGTTCGCGGCTGACTCTGCCTCCCTTCCTCATCTACCAGACTACACGGACAGCTTCGGATTGTTCCAGCCGTAAGTGTTCATTTTGCCTTTTCCTTTGTGCTCATCATTACGGTGGCACTAGGCATTCCCCCTCCCCATCTGTCGAACATCCGGGCAGCTTCCCTGTATGTCTGGTGGCCCAAACTCACCATTTCAATTCTCTGTATTTTTGTGGTTGACTGAACTTGTTACTCAGTGGGAGTTTATGTTAATAAATGGCACATCTACTCCAGCGATTGAGTTTTCTATTTCTTAACTTGTGCGCCGCGTTATGGCGCATGGGGATTTATGACAGTTTCCATATCTTTAAAACAAACCAGAGAAAGTGTTTCTAACATCATTTTGTGTGAGAAATATTAGGTTCAGTTAATGAATCCGTCGTTATTTAACATCAAAAACCGCTGGTTTAAAAGTTCAGGACGAGAGTAGAATACAAGGTGTGACATATATTTGTCAAAGTCTAACGTGTGATTGCCTGCATACTGTATAGGCTACACCTCTTTGGATTCCACTTTCACATTATCATTATATTGTGTTTTCGTATGTTTGGTTTGTCTTTAAAATAGTTCATGATAAGGCTCCTCCACCACTGAAAACTTTTGTACTGCGCTATGGACAAGCCTACCGCTGAGGAAAATGAACAACCGCAGCAACCGCAGTGTTCACTTTTTTTGTGTGTGTGGCTAAATCTTATTGTTTGCTTATGTGCCCCTATTGAATATTAAATAAATTGTTAAATGTTAAGTGTATTTCTATTGCCAGCAGCATGTGTGCAGGGCACAAAGCATGTTTTTTGTACTACTTTTGGGGAGATCAGATTGCTTGTGGCAGATGAGGTGGAGTGGGGTGGCGAGGTGAGAAAATATCCTAAATTTAATAAAATAATGGCTGGATGGGCTCCTTCTGATTTTATGAGCCTGACAATTAAGTTCTGCTACTGCAGAGTGCATTGCTTGTTTGCTGTGTGAATGTGGACAGCGGCATTATCTAAAAATCACTAAGGAGAGACATGGAGACAAGAGCCATGCAGGGTCCTGCACGGAGTCTGTCCTGTTTAAATAAGCTTAATGTTGCAGCTGTCTCCAACCAGTCCACACACCCTGTAGTTGAAATGCTGGAGTTACCGCCACTGCTTTTTTTTTTTTTTTTTAACAGAATCAGCAGTTCGTGACTGTAGGAAGATCTGAGCTCTGCACAGTTACAGTCATGTGAAAAAATTAGGACACCCTGTATAAGCCTGTTTTTTAACATATTTGGACATATGGATATTTAATATCAATGTTAAAAATACTGGGAGATTCATGTAATACAACTAAACAATTAAAAATGAATTAAAGACTTTTTTCAGATTTTCTGTAAAATGTAATTCTAAACAAATAGTGAGGAATAAATTAGGACACCCTCCATATTTTTTTAGGACACCCACACATTCATTCCCACTTACAATGGCTAAAATAAATGTTAAAAAATATAAATAAAAACAAAAAGAAGGTTAGACATAGATATGTGAACGTTTCTTCATAAAGAACTGAATATTTAATGGGGTGTCCAAATTTTTTCACGACTGTATCACACACGCACATAAGTTGAGAGCAGAGCTGCAGTGATTCTCAACAGAGCTTCCATCATTTGCCACATAAGTTATGAACCCTGTCTAAATTCCAAGACCACAGGGTCCTAAAACATTTGCAATAATACCGCGCTGTTGAGCTATCCACCATCACCGCAGGGGAAAGTGCTCAACTGTGACAGCCCTACTCATAGCAGATAAGAAAACATTTAAGATCAACTGTAAGAGGGCAGTGTGGAATCCCTAAAAGAAGATCTGCTTTTGGTCAGTCTGCTTTTTCTTTAAGGAATTGAATAGTTGCCCTGATGATCTAAAAACTTGTGTAGACTTCCATATTTTCTCACGTGAGGCCAAAAAATGGATTTTAATGAACCAATAGTGTCAACATTAAGGAATGAACATTGGTTCACAACATATGGATTTTATGGTAATGGAAATGATTATGTGTATGTGCTGAGGGTTTTTTTGTGTATACATTGAGTGTAGGGAATAGTATTATGTGTATATTTAATATTGTGGTGGAATGGGTGGGGGATTCTCCACCCAGAGACGGCAGCTGGGGAAAGAGGAAACAATGGGCTGAAGGAGGAAGTGTTACCGGGGAGTCTCAGACGGGACAGTAAGGACTATTCGCCCCCAGGGGAGTTGAGGAAGCGCCAGAGCCGCTAGAGGAGGAAAGAGTGTGAGAAGCGGTACTGGCGCTATGTGATGTTAATGTGCCACGCATGTCTTTGTTCCACACAATGTGTTATGGTCAGGATTCCTGGATCTCAATGCATGGAATTGAAGGTTATAAAAAGAGGGTGCACAGAGACCTATCCATCCATCCATCCATCCATCTTCTACCGCTTTTCCGGAGGTCCGGGTTGCGGAGGCAGCAGTTCAAGCAGAGAAGCCCAGACTTCCCTCTCCCCAGCCACCTGCTCCAGCTCTTCAGAGAGGATACCAAGGCGTTCCCAGACCAGCTGGGAGACATAGTCTCTCCACCGAGTCCTGGGTCTGCCCCGGGGTCTCCTCACAGTGGGACGTGCCTGAAACACCTCAAGTGGGAGGCGTCCAGGAGGCATCCTGATCAGATGCCCATACCACCTCAACTGACTCCTTTCAATGTGGAGGAGCAGCGGTTCTACTCTGAGCCTCTCCCGGATGACTGAGCTCCTCACCCTATCTCTGAGGGTGAGTCCAGCAATCCTACGGAGAAAGCTCATTTCAGCCGCTTGTATCCGCGATCTTGTTCTTTCGGTCATTACCCAAAGCTCGTGACCATAGGTGAGAGTGGGAACGTAGATTGACTGATAAATCGACAGCTTTGCCTTAGAACTAAGCTCCCTCTTCACCACAACAGACCAGTACAACGTCCGCATCACTGCAGATGCTGCTCCAATCCGTCTGTCAATCTCTCGCTCCATTTTCCCATCACTCGTGAACAAGACCCCAAGATACTTAAACTCCTCCACTTGGGGCAGGAGCCTGTCCCCAACCCAGAGAGGACAATCCACCTTTTTCCGGCTGAGGACCATGGACTTGGACTTGGAGGTGCTGATTCTCACCCCAGCTGCTTCACACTCAGCGGCAAACCATCCCAGCAAGAGCTGTAGGTCATTGCTGGATGAAGCCAACAGGACAACATCATCTGCAAACAACAGAGATGAAATCCTGTGGTCACCAAGCATGACACCCTCCATTCCCTGGCTGCGCCTAGAAATCCTGTCCATAAAAATTATGAACAGGATTGGTGACAAAGGGCAGCCCTGGCGGAGTCCAACTCTCACTGGGAATGACTCCGACCGAGTGTTGGCAATACGAACCAAACTCTCACAACTGTCGTACAGAGACCGAATAGCTCGTAACAACAAGCCCGATACCCCATACTCCCGAAGCACCCCCCACAAAAAACCACGAGGTACGCGGTCAAATGCCTTCTCCAAGTCCACAAAACACATGTAAACTGGTTGGGCAAACTCCCACGAGCCCTCAAGAATTCTCGAGAGGGTAAAGAGCTGGTCCGATGTGCCACGGCCAGGACGAAAACCACATTGCTCCTCCTGAATCCGAGGTTTGACCAATGGCCAGACTCTCCTCTCCAGTACCTTGGCATAGACCTTTCCAGGGAGGCTGAGGAGTGTGATCCCTCTAAAGTTGGAGCACACCCTCCAGTCCCCTTTTTTGAAGAGAGGAACCACCACCTCGGTTTGCCATGCCAAAGGCACTGCCCCCGACCTCCACGCAATGTTGTAGAGGCGTGTCAACCATGACAGCCCAACAACATCCAGGGCCTTGAGGTACTCAGGGCGAATCTCGTCCACCCCCGCACAGAGACCTAGGCAGAATTAATTGTACCTAATGTTGGAGAAGGAATAAAGTTTGTGTGTTGTTCAGCTCGCTGCCTTATCTGCTTCCTTTCTCCACATTGGTGACTCTGAGACATGCCATAGAGAAGGAGCCAAGCACCACCCCGGAGACTACCCTGAGGGAGAGCACCAGCACCACGTGCGCTGTCTCAGTCAAGCTCCCAGACTACTGGCTTCACAACCCGACTGCGTGGTTCCTGCATATAGAAGCCCAGTTCGCACTCCACGGGATAACAAGGACGACACAAAATATTACTATGTGGTCACTGCGCTGGATGTGTACGCCACGCAGCAGGTGACAAGCCTGCTCCAGGAGCCGCCGGCCCAAGGGAAATATGAAGCACTCAAGCAGATGCTACTCCAGGGTGATACCCTGTCTGACCGTGAGAGGGCACAGAGACTCCTAACACGTTCAGAGTTAGGTGACAGATCAGCCGTGGAGCTCATGGAGAGCATGTTGGCACTGAGGGGGAAGGACGACGAATCTTTCCTGTTCGCCCACTTGTTCCTCAGGAACCTACCGGCAACATCGAGAGTGGTCCTGGCCAACTTGCCACGGCTGGTTGCCAAGGACTACTGCGCCAACGGACCTCATCATTTTGGCGACCAGAACTCTCAGCGTGCAGGCAGTGGCACTGGCATCTATGAGGGACTCCAGCGAAGTCGAGGAGCCGTTGGTAGCAGCCGGGACGGACACCAGGAGACGAAGTAACGGGAGATCTGTTTCTATCACCGCCGTTTTGGCTCGAATGCCCAACGCTGCCTGTCGCCATGCCAATTCAAGAAGCCGAGAAGACGGCACGTTCGGCTTTCAGTAGCAGCTGCAAACGCTGGCAGCAGGAACTGGCTGCTTTATGTCACCGACACACGTTCGGGGAGATGGTTTTTGGTAAACTCAGGCTCCCAGAAGAGCTTCATCGTGCCAGCCAGCGCAGACAGGTTGGCAGGAGGCAGGGGCCCCGAGCTCACAGCCATCAACGGATCCACCATCAGGACGTTTGGCGAACGGACTCTGACTACATGCTTGCACGGATGCAATTTCCTGTGGGACTTTGTGGTAACTGCATGTTCTGCCCCCATTTTAGGCACAGATTTTTTTATGTGGTTATGGGTTATTAGCCGATGCCACCAACAGACGTTTAGTGGATGCTGTCTCTTTTACTTCCCTGCCTTGCACAGCTTGGGGAGCTGGGTCAACAACATTGGCTTACATTATAGCTCCAGGGGCTAAGTACCAACAATTACTTGGACAGTTTCCCACACTCACAGCCCCGACTTTTTCGGCTATGGTAACCAAACACGGTGTTGAACATTTTATAGCAGCTAAACTGGCCAGCGCGTGCAAGGAGTTTGCCAACTTAGAGCAGTTGGGCATCGTCAGGCGCTCCAACAGCCCGTGGGCATCCCCGCTACACACGGTGCCTAAGACTGACGGGTCATGGCAACCGTACGGCAATTTCCAGCATTTGAACAACGGCACAGACACGATCGGTATTCCATCCCGCACATCCAGGATTTTTCCGTGCACCTGGTCGGGGCGTGTGTTTTTTCGAAAGTGGATCTGGTCCACGGTTACCACCAGGTCCCGGTGCGTGTGGAAGATGTTCCTAAAATGGCGGTAATACCTTCTTTCGGCCTTTTCGAGTTTTTACGCATACTGTTCGAATTAAAGGGCGCGGCGCAGACCTTCCAGAGGATAATGGACGCAGTGCTCTGTGACTTGTCTTTCGTTTTTGTCTACTTAGACAACATTCTGGTGGCTAGTGCATCCAAGGAGGAGCACATTGCCCATCTCAAGACGGTTTTCCAGAGGTTGGAAGCACACGGGCTTATAGTGAACCCGGTGAAGTGCCAGTTTGGGGTGCCAGTGATTGATTTTTTGGGACACCGCATTTCGCCTGAGGGCGCGATTCCGCTACCGGATAAGGTGTGCGCTGTGTCAGACTTTCCACTTCTGCAGACCATGAGAGCCCTACAGGAGTTTTTGGGAATGGTTAATTTTTATAACCGTTTCCTCCCCCAGGCAGCCCAGCTGATGCCGCCGTTGTATGCTGCGCTTAGGAAAAAGAAGCCCGTGGAAAACATCGACTGGACTCCCGAGCGAGTCCAGGCTTTCACAGATGCCAAAGCAGTGCTTGCGGATGGCGCTTTGCTAGGCTACCCAGATCCGTCAGCACGGATAGCGCTCACTACGGATGCGTCTGATGTTGCCATAGGGGCAGTGGTGGAGCAGTACATCTCCGGTTCGTGGCAGCTGCTCACATTTTTCAGTTGAACTTTGCGCGACAATGAATGCAAATACAGCATGTTCGACAGAGAATTGTTGGCTCTCCACCTGGCAATGTGCCATTTCCAGTTTTGGTTAGAGGGGCGCGAGTTCACCGCGTTTGTTGACCATATGCTGCTTACATACATGATGTCCAAGGTCTCAGAACCGTGGTTGGCCTGGCAGCAATGACATTTGGCTGCGATCTCGGAGTTTACGACCGACATTCAACATGTTGCCAGTAAGCTCAATGTCGTGGCCGATTGCCTGTCATGTGCATTAGTATCCCCGGTCTACATGGGAATAGATTTCCTTGCCATAGCTGCAGAGCAAGCCGGGAATGCGGACATTTGCCTGCTCCAGTCGGCGCCTACTGGGTTAAGGCTGGAGAGCAGGGTGGTGCAAGAAGGGTGCCCTCCCTTGCTCTGTGATGTCTCCACTGGTCGCCCACGCGCGGTGGTTCCGAGCTCTTGGCACCGCCACTTTTTTGAGTCAGTCCACTCCCTTTCGCATCTAGGCATGCGCGCTTCTGTTAAACTCGTGGGGATGAAATTCGTCTGGCCGCGCTCGCACAAGGACGTGAAAGAGTCGGCTGCAGCGTGCCAAAGTGTACAAGCACACCAGAGCCCCCCTCGAGCCATTCTAAATCCCGGCCAGGAGGTTCGACCACATCCACGTGGATTTGGTGGGATCCCTCATGCACCTTTTGACAATCATGGACTGCACCACGCGCTGGTCCGAGGAGGAAGCACCAGAGCCACTGGAGGAGGAAAGGGTGTGAGAAGCAGTACTGGCGTTATGCTATGTTAATGTGCTATGCATGTCTTTGTTCCACGCAATGTATTATGGTCAGGATTCCTGGGCCTCAATGCATGGAATTAAAGGTTATAAAAAGAGGGTGCACAGAGACCTAGGCAGAGTTAACTGTACTTAATGTTGGAGAAGGAATAAAGTTTGTGTGTTGTTTAGCTCGTTGCCTTGTCTGCTTCCTTCCTCCACAAGATCACAATTTTATCCAGTAATTACATTGAATTGTTGACATGTATTTTATATATTTTTGTTATTGTGCTTACCTGCCCTGAGACTGCAGATGGAAGTTAGCTGGTGGCTAAATCTGGTACAGTACATCTCTTCTCTTCTGAGATTCATGTTTTTGTACATGGTCCCTGACAAATAAATAAAAACCAAGCCAAGCCACAAGAAAATAGTTGCAAATATACGGGAAAAAAGCTGCAATTTTACAAGAAAAAAGTTGCAAATTTATGAGAAAAAAATCACAATTTTTTTTAGAAAAAAAAATTGCAAATCTACAAGAAAAAGTTAAAAACTTTTTTTTTTGCATTTCTGCTTAGAATTGGTGGTTCAGAATCATTTTATTTAATTCTGTAGCATGATGTAAAAGATTTATGATGATTTTTTTTAGGGGGGGGTCTCTTTTTTCCAGGTTAGAATTTAGAGAGCAGAGCCATAAAAGCTAATTTAGTTTTGTCCCCGACTTCCTCCTCAGAAGGACTTCCCAACTGGTCTGAGCTCTCCCCACCAGAGACGCTGGTAAAGCCGTCGTTGATCCTCAGACCGCAGCAGCAGCCGCCGGTGCCTCTGAGCTACCAGAAGAACATCAACATCAGCATTGGACACAATGCCCTCCTCACCAACGCCACCCGCTCGCTGACCATAATCTGCCCCGCAGATGGAGCCCCGCCTCCAAAAATCAGCTGGAGCAGAGACGGCGCTCCTCTGCAGCTCGGTGACAGGTGACCATTCTGTTGGCGGTGCAGAACTGTTCTGTAGAATCCACATGTTGGGCAGGTTTGGTTTAAAAAGCCTCTTTTCTGTTGACACAGCTCCCAGAGGTGTTAATGAAATGTATTTTTTTTTCAAAAAAATTCAATTTTTTCTCATAAATGTGCAATTTTTTCCCAAAAAACCTTGTGAATTTTTTTCCATAAATTTGCACTTTTCTCTCATAAATTTGCATTTTTTCCCAAAAAATTGCAGCATTTTTTTCTCATAAATTTGCAATATTCTTCACAAAAATTTGCAACTTTTTTCTTGGAATTTTGCAATTTTTTTCCTTGTAAATGTATGGGGTTTTTTTGTCAAACTTTTCTACTTTTTTTTCATAGATTTGCAATTTTTTTTCTCATAAATTTGCATTTTTTTCCTTGTAAATCTGATTTTTTTCCAATTTTGTTTTCTTTTTTCTCACACATTTTTAGATTAGATTAGATTCAACTTTATTGTCATTACACATGTATGAATACAAGGTAATGAAACACAGTTTAGCATCCAATCAGAAGTGCAAAGGACAGCAGTGCAGTATATACAGTAATTGACAGTATGTGCAATTTAAGCAAATATATGCAAATATATGCAGCAGTGCAGAAAGTTAAGAGTACTGTTATGTGCAAATAATGTACAATAAGTTAGATGGGCAGTTATGTACAGGTGAGGATGGTAAGAGATGATGGTAAGAGAGTCAGCGGGGAACTAAGTTCAATAACGTGACAACTGTTGGAAAGAAACTGTTCCTAAACCTGCTGGTTGTAGTCCGAAGGCTTCTGAAGCGTCTTCTGGAGGGGAGAAGCTGGAACAGTCCATGAGCAGGATGGTTGGAGTCCCTAAGAATGCTGCGTGCCCGGTGCAGACATCTTTTCCTGTAGACGTCCTCTATAATTTGCAGCTTTTACATCATAAATTTGTGATTTTTTTTCACAAAAATTTGCAACTTTTTTCCTTGGAATTTTGCAGTTTTTCCCCTTGTAAATGTGTGAGTTTTTTGTCTAAATTTTCTACTCTTCTCATAGATTTGCAACTTTTTTCTTATAAATTTGCAACTTTTGTCTCATAAATTTGTGACTTTTTTCTCACAAATTTGCAACTTTTTTTCTCATGAATTTACAATTTTTCTCCCTTGTATGTGTATTTTTTTTCTCAAAATTTTCAACTTTTTTCTCACACATTTGCAACTTTTTTCTTGTAATTTTGCAATTTTTTTTTTCCTTGCAAACGTGTGGGGCTTTTTTCTGTCTAAATTTTCTGCTCTTTTGTCATAGATTTACAACTTTTTTCTCATAAATTTGCATTTTTCCCAAAAAATTTGCAACACTTTTTTCTCATAAATTTGTGAGGGTTTTTTTCTCACAAATTTGTAATTTTATTTTTATTTTTGGGGGGGAGGGGGGATTCTGTTTGTAGTGCAAAACTCACTAACAGGTGCACAAATGCTCTGCAAAATCCATAAAATATCTCAGGGCTAAAGTTACTGCAGTACCATTTTACAGCCAGCTAAAGGAGCCTTCCTCAAAACAGGCCATGTCAGTGCATATTGCTTTAAATGCTAATGAGCCCCAGTTCAACCAATGATCCCTCTTTTGTCCCTCATGAGTTCTGTTGTTGACCCGACTGCTGCCATATTAAGGCGAACAGCTGATTAGCTTCATAATATCGTCTAAATGTGAGGCTGTAAAAGCTCACACAAAGCATTAGTGAGCACAGAAACAACCCCAAAGGAGTTAGCTGCTGTTAATAGTGGTACTTAGCTCCTAACGGGCTAATCTGTTGGTTAGTACTGGCCAGCACGAGGTCGACTCGGTTTGGAAAAAATCAGATGTGAGCACGCCAGGTAGATTGAGCCAGTATCCTGACCAGAATAGATTAGCTTGCTAGCTAGCGCTTTTTAAACAGCCCACTAGCATTCAGCTTAGCTAGCAAAGGTGAAAGGAGCTAATGTGATAACACGGCGTCTGTCACCTGTCCGTCTATCCGCGCACATTTCATGAGAATTACTCCTCCTCCTATCCCATTGGTCTGCAACCTGTGGCTCTGGAGCCACATGTGGCTCTTTTTTCCATAGCCAGTGGCTCCCCAAGGACTTGAGAAAAAAACTCACAAATTGCCAAGAAAAGAAACAATGAATTTTAAGAAATAAGATTGAACATTCATGAGAAAAAAAAACATAATAAAGAGAAGAAAATGAGAAAACCTGAGTGAGAAAAATATGCAAACTTACAAGGGATGCAAATTTAAAAATGCAAATTTATCAGGACAAAAGTTGCAATTTTACAAGAAAAAAAGTTGTAAATTTATGAGAAAAAATGGTGAAATTTTACAAAAAAATTGCAATTTTAAAAGAAAAAAGTTGCAAATTGATGAGAAAAAAGTTGCAAATTTATAATGGAAAAAATATACATTTATGAGGAAAAAAATTGCAAATTTATGAGAAAAATGTTGCAAATTTACTGTAAAATGTTTGCAAATGTTCTTATTCAGTCTTCAAAGATTAAATTTGCAAAGAAAAAATTTTTATGAAGAAAACATTAGTGCCAAAAACATGACAAATTTTGTAACAAAATCATTACAGTTTAATGAGGAAAACAACCACACAAACTTACAAGAAAAGGTCACACTTTTTTTTGCAAATAAAGATTTACCAGGAAAAGTTGTGATTTTGTGGGGAAAAAAGGGTAGTCGTCATTTCATCTTATTTTACTAAACATTATAGGATAGGATTCGCCGTAGGCCCAATGCGACCTACAAACTATGAAGCTTTTTTTTGTGCAGGACATCCTGGGACAGCTTGGGTCTCGTCATCAGTAAGCCCAGACCTTCAGATGGAGGACGCTACAGATGCACGGCCACTAACGAGCACGGTTCAGACTCCGAGACGTCTGACATTCTGTTGCCAGGTTTGTTTTGTTAAAGCTGAAATGCAGCACAAATGCATGCATTTTGATAGAAAAAAATGAAATGTTGCTGATAATATCTGTTCCATACCGCATACAGCAACACTCACGCTCCGATTTTCAGTGTATAAACCAGAGAAAATTTATGTGGCCGTTTGTGTCTTTTCTTGGTCATTTTGAGCAGGAAAACATTAACGTGAAGAGTTAAATATGCAACTTTTCTGTCATAAATGTGCTTTTTTCCTGATAAAAATGCTATTTTTTCTTAAATTTATCAGGTTTTGCAAATTTGCAGCATTTTTCTAAAAAAAATTTGCATCTTTTTCCTCATAGATTTACAACTTTTGTCTTATAAATTTGCACGTTTTATTTCTGTTAATTTCCCCATTTTTCTGTAAATTTTCAACTTTTTTCTCATAAATTTGTGATTTTTGTCTTGCAAATTTGCAACATTTTTCTCATAATTTGCAACTTTTTCCTCATAAATTTGCACATTTTGCTCCTGTTAATTTTCCCATTTTTTTCCTTAAATTTTCAACTTTTTTCTCATAAATTTGTGATATTTGTTTTGCAAATTTGCAACATTTTTCTCATAAATTTGTAACTTTTCTTATAAATTTTCACATTTTGCTCCTGTTAATTTTCCCATTTTTTTCCTTAAATTTTCAAAATTTTTCTCATAAATTTGCAACCTTTTTCTTATAAATTTGCACATTTCTGTTAATTTGCCCATTTTTAATCTTTTTTTCTCATAAATTTGTGATTTTTGTCTTGCAAATTTGCAACACTTTTCTCATAATTTGCATCTTTTTTCTCATAAAATTTCACATTTTGTTCCTGTTAATTTCCCCATTTTTCTGTAAATTCTCAAAATTTTGCTCATAAATTTGTGATTTTTGTCTTGCAAATTTGCAGCATTTTTCTCATAATTTGCAACTTTTTCCTCATAAATTTGTACATTTTGCTCATGTTAATTTTCCCATTTTTTTCCTTAAAATTTTAACTTTTTTCTCATAAATTTGTGATATTTGTCTTGCAAATTTGCAACATTTTTCTCATAAATTTGCAACTTTTTTCTTATAAATTTGCACATTTTGCTCTTGTTAATTTTCCCATTTTTTTCCTTAAATTTTCAACTTTTTTTCTCATAAATTTGTGATATTTGTCTTGCAAATTTGCAACATTTTTCTCATAAATTTGCAACTTTTTTTTATAAATTTGCACATTTTACTTCTGTTAATTTGCCTATTTTTTCTGTAAATTTTCAACTTTTTTCTTATAAATTTGTGATTTTTGTCTTGCAAATTTGCAACATTTTTCTTATAATTTCCAACTTTTTCCTCATAAATTTGCACATTTTGCTCATGTTAATTTTCCCATTTTTTTCCTTAAAATTTTAACTTTTTTCTCATAAATTTGTGATATTTGTCTTGCAAATTTGCAACATTTTTCTCACAAATTTGCAACTTTTTTCTTATAAATTTGCACATTTTGCTCCTGTTAATTTTCCCATTTTTTTCCTTAAATTTTCAACTTTTTTCTCATAAATTTGTGATATTTGTCTTGCAAATTTGCAACATTTTTCTCATAAATTTGAAACTTTTCTTATAAATTTTCACATTTTGCTCCTGTTAATTTTCCCATTTTTTTTTCCTTAAATTTTCAAAATTTTTCTCATAAATTTGCAACCTTTTTCTTATAAATTTGCACATTTCTTTTAATTTGCCCATTTTTTTCTGTAAATTTTAATCTTTTTTTCTCATAAATTTGTGATTTTTGTCTTGCAAATTTGCAACACTTTTCTCATAATTTGCATCTTTTTCCTCATAAAATTTCACATTTTGTTCCTGTTAATTTCCCCATTTTTCTGTAAATTTTTGCTCATAAATTTGTGATTTTTGTCTTGCAAATTTGCAGCATTTTTCTCATAATTTGCAACTTTTTCCTCATAAATTTGTACATTTTGCTCATGTTAATTTTCCCATTTTTTTCCTTAAAATTTTAACTTTTTTCTCATAAATTTGTGATATTTGTCTTGCAAATTTGCAACATTTTTCTCATAAATTTGCAACTTTTTTCTTATAAATTTGCACATTTTGCTCTTGTTAATTTTCCCATTTTTTTCCTTAAATTTTCAACTTTTTTTCTCATAAATTTGTGATATTTGTCTTGCAAATTTGCAACATTTTTCTCATAAATTTGCAACTTTTTTTTATAAATTTGCACATTTTACTTCTGTTAATTTGCCTACTTTTTCTGTAAATTTTCAACTTTTTTCTTATAAATTTGTGATTTTTGTCTTGCAAATTTGCAACATTTTTCTCATAATTTCCAACTTTTTCCTCATAAATTTGCACATTTTGCTCATGTTAATTTTCCCATTTTTTTCCTTAAAATTTTATCTTTTTTCTCATAAATTTGTGATATTTGTCTTGCAAATTTGCAACATTTTTCTCACAAATTCGCAACTTTTTTCTTATAAATTTGCACATTTTGCTCCTCTTAATTTTCCCATTTTTTTCCTTAAATTTCCAACATTTTTCTCATAAATTTGTAACTTTTTTCTTATAAATTTGCACATTTTATTTCTGTTAATTTGCCATTTTATTCTGTAAATTTTCAACTTTTTTCTTCTAGATTTATGATTTTTCTCATGAGTCAGCCTATTTTCACAGCTCACACTGCAGTTGTAACTGTAGGATCAGCATTCCAGCCAATTTCCCTAAATTTAACATACGCAAAGAAAATCAAATTCTTTCTTCAGTGGCAGTAGAACATTTGAAACGTCCTGCCAGTGGAACACCAGAATTTTAAGAGGTTAAATTTGCAACCTTTTTTCTCCTCAATTTCCAACTTTTTTCTTTAAATTTGCAATTTTTTTCTTGTAAATCTGCAACTTTTTTTCTTGTAAATTGGCAACTTTTCCTCAAAAACTTGCAACTTTTTTCTCAAATGTGCAACTTTTTTGTTGTAAATCTACAACTTTTTTCTTGCAAATTTGCTACTTTTTCTGAAACAAATTGCAACATTTTTCTCAAAAACTTGCACATTTTTTCTCATAAATTTGCCACTTTTTTCTTGAAAATTTGTAACTTTTTCCTATAAATTTGCAACCTATTTCTCAAAAATTTGCAACTTTTTTCTGTTGATTTGCAACTTGTAAATTTCAAACTTTTCTCTTAAACCCTTAGCATTCCAGCCAATTTCCCTAAATTTAGCATACACAAAGAAAATTAAATTCTTTCTCCACAGAGTAGCAAGTAGAAGATTTGAAACGTCCTTCCGGCAGAACACCGGAATTTTAAGAGGTTAAGTGTTTTAAATCTCACTGTTTATTTTTCTCTTCCCACCAATGAGAATTCTTCTTTATATCCTGTTGCCCCACTGATGTGTGCTGTACCTCAGGGACCATGTTTGGGTCTCATCTCGTTTCCATAATACATGCTGCTGATTGGACCAATACTTAAGACACGCTTCATCACTCCACCTGACTGATAATCCTTCCTGTCATGTGACCTCTCAGAGCCGCCAGCCATCTCACTGTCCTGGAGGAACGTTTCAGACCGGGGCGTCATCGGGGGCCACAGCCTGCGGGCTACGGTTGGAGGGAGAGTCAGCGTTCGCCTGGGGGCCAACCTCACCCTGGACTGTCCTGTCACCGGTACGCAGTAGGTGATTTGAAGGGGGATGGGGTGGAACTTTGCATGTTTTTCCTCATAAATTAGCAACTTTTTCTCATAAATTAGATTTTTCGCTTGCAAATTTGCAACCTTTTCTCAATAACTGATTTTTTTTCTGTAAATTTTCATTTTCTTGTCATAAATTTGCAACCTTTTCAGTATAAATTTGCAACTTTTTTGCATACATTTTTGATTTTTCTCTTGCAAATATGCAACCTTTTTTGCAAAAAAATTTTTTTTGTGAATTTTCTACTTTTTTCCCTTATAGATGTGAGATTTTTCTCTTACAAATTTGCAGCATTTTTCTCATAAATTTTCACATTTTTTTGCACATATTTATCAGCTTTTCTTGCAAATATGTGTTTCTTCCCTTAGTTGGTGGTTTCTCTTAACTTTGTCACGTCTTTTCTTCATTAATTTTCTGTATTATCCTGTAAGCAAATTTTAGTCTATTTTCACAGCTCACACTGCAGTTGTAACTGTAAGAAGCTGCTTTAACTCCATACCATTCCAACCAATTTCCTTAACTTTAGCATACATAAAGAAAATCTAATTCTTTCTTCACTGAGTGGCAGTATAAAATTTGAAATGCCATTTTTTTTCTCATAAATTTACGATTTTTCTCTTGCAAATTTACAGCATTTTTCTCAAAAATTTTCATTTTTTGTCATAAATTTGATTGAAAGATTCAGGTTGTTGGTGCATCTCATGATGGCAACCCTCTAACCAAGTGGTGGACACCAGTGGTGAGGGGGGCCATCAAGCTAAAGAAGGAGCCCTGTCGAGCTCGGTTGGCTTGTGGGACTCCTGAAGCAGCTGAGGTGTACCGGCAGGCCAAGCGGAGTGCAGCTCAGGTGGTTGCTGAAGCAAAAACTCAGATGTGGGAGGAGTTTGGTGAGGCCATGGAACAAGACTTTCGGTCAGCCTCGAAGAGATTCTGGTAAACTATCCAGAGACTCAGGAGGGGGAAGCAGCTCCTTGTCCACATTGTGTATGGTGCGGATGGGCGCTGCTGACTTTGACTGGAGACATCGTTGGGTGGTGGAAGGAATACTTTGAGGATCTCCTCAATCCCACTGACACGCCAGCCATAGAGGAAGCAGGGCTTGAGGACGAAGGGGACATCTTGCCCATCACAGGGATTGAGGTCATCGAAGTGGTTAAAAAACTCTGGTGGCCAGGCCCCGGGAGTGGACGAGATTCACCCTGAGTACCTCAAGACCCTGGATGTTGTAGGGCTGTCATGGTTCACACGCCTTTGCAATGTTGTGTGGAGGTTGGGGACAGTGCCCTTGGCATGGACCGGAGGGTGTGTTCCAACTTTAGTGTGATCACATTTCTCAGCCTCTCTGGGAAGGTTCTGTGCCAGGGTACCTGAGAGGAGTCTGACCTCGGGTCGAACCTCGGATTCAGGAGGAGCAATGTGGTTTCCGTCCTGGCCGTGGCACATCGGTCCAGCTCTTTACCCTCTCGAGAATCCTCGAGGAAGTTTGCCTAACCAGTTGTCATGTGTTTTGTGGACTTGGAGAAAGCATTCGACTGTGTCCCTCGTGGTCTCTTGTGGGGGGGTGCTGCGGGGAGTATGGGGTATCAGGCTTGTTGTTACAAGATATCCGGTCCCTGTACGACTGTTGCAAGAGTTTGGTTCATATTGCTAACACCCAGTCAAACTCATTTCCAGTGAGAGTTGGACTCCGCCAGGGCTGCCCTTTGCCACCGATCCTGTTCATAATTTTTATGGACAGGATATCTAGGAGCAGCCAAGAATTGGAGGGTGTCATGCTCGGTGACCACAGGATTTCATCTCTGCTGTTTGCAGATGATGTCGTCCTGTTGGCTTCATCAAGCAATAACCTGCAGGCCTTGCTGGGATGGTTTGCTACTGAGTGTGAAGCGGCTGGGATGAGAATCAGCACCTCCAAGTCCGAGTCCATGGTCCTCAGCCGGAAAAAGGTGGACTGTGCTCTCTGGGTTGGAGACAAGCTCCTGCCCCAAGTAGAGGAGTTTAAATATCTCGGGATCTCATTCACAAGTGAGGGGGATCAAAGCAGCCTCTGCAGTGATGCGGACGTTGTACCAGTCTGTCGTGGTGAACAGAGAGCTGAGCTCTAAAGCAAAGCTGTTGATTTACCGGTCAATCTACGTTCCTACCCTCACCTATGGTCATGAGCTTTGGGTAATGACCGAAAGAGTGAGATTGCGGATACCAGCGGCTGAAATGAGCTTTCTCTGTAGGATTGCTGGACTCACCCTTAGAGATAGGGTGAGGAGCTCAGTCATCTGGGAGAGGATCAGAGTAGAACCGCTGCTCCTCCACATTGAAAGAAGCCAGTTGAGGTGGTATGGGCATCTGATCAGGATAGAAGAAGAAGCTAACTTTATTGTTATTCAATCCATACAGCCAATCATGTACAGTAGAACGAAATTACAGTATATTTCTCATATCTACAATGTTAATTACATCTAGAATGCCTCCTGGATGCCTCCCACTTGAGGTGTTTTGGGCATGTCCAACTGGGAGGAGACCCCGGGGCAGACCCAGGACACACTGGAGAGACTATGTCTCCCATCTGGCCTGGGAACGTCTTGGTATCCTCTCTGAAGAGCTGGAGCAGGTGGCTGGGGAGAGGGAAGTTTGGGCTTCTCTGCTTGAGGTGCTGCCTCCGTGACTCGGACCTCTGGAAAAGTGGTAGAAGATGGATGGATTCAAAAATTCAAAGATTCTCATTTGTCATTACTTCTATATGTACAGGACATACAGGATAATCGAAATGTTGTTTCTCCCTCTCGGTAGTGCGCGTAAATACAGTATATAAGACAAGGAGGCATAAAGATGAAAACAACAGCAGTCTGTACAGTAGTGCTACCCGTTGTGCAAATGAAGATAAAAGAAGAAACAGAGCAATTCTATGTACAGTAATATCATAATACCTGTAGTGCAAGTTCAATGAGGAGGCCCAAACAATGACACTTTGGAATGCGCATGATCAGTAGTGCAATAAGACAGCAGCAGGTGAGGCATTTGTGCAAATTTGCTTAATTTCCTCAAAAATTTGCAATGTTTTTCATAGATTTTACTTTTTCTCATAAATTTGGAACTTTTTTCTCAAAAAATTGCAACTTTTTTCTCCAAGATTTGCATCTTTTTTCTCATAAATTTTGCAACTTTGTTTCTCATATTTTTTTACTTGCCAATTTGCAACCTTTTTTCCTCAATAAATTTGACATTTTTTTCTGTCAAGCTTCAGTTTTTTTCGACCAAATGTGCAACTTTTTCACATAAATTTTTGATATTTTTCTTGCAAATATGGAACCTTTTTTGTAAAAAATGTTTTTAAAATTCTGTAAATTTTCAATTTTTTTCCTCATAAATTTGAAACATTTTCCTCAAACATTTGCAACTTTTTTCTCATAGATTTGTGATTTTTCCCCCAAAAAAATTGCAACTCTTTTTTTTCCTCATAAATGTGCAACTTTTTTTTTCATAAATTCAATTTTTTTCTTATAAATTTGCAATTTTTTCTTGTAAGTCTAAGTTTTTCCTCTAAATTTTCTATTTTTTCTTGCACATTTGCAAATTTATCATAAATTGGCAATTGTTTTTCTTGCAAAGGTGTGTTGTTTTTTGTCTAAATTTTCAGCTCTTTTCTTGTAGATTTGCAACATTTTTCTTATAAATTTGCAACTTTCTTTCTCGAAAATTTGCACCTTTTTTGTAAATTAGCATTTTTTTCTTGTAAATATGTGGGATTTTTGTCTAAATTTTCAGCTCTTTCCTCGTAGAGTTGCAACTTTTTTCTTAGAAATTTGCAATTTTTTTCTCCAAAATTTTCAACTTTTTGCTGGTAAATTTTCACCTTTTTTTCCTAAAAAAAAAAATTCAACTTTTTCCTCAAAAATCTTCAATTTTTTTCTTGTAAATTTTAGAACTTTTTTCTCAAAAATGTGTGATTTTTCCACTTTGTCCTGTGGTGTTCCCCAAGGTTCTGTTCTGGGACCCATTTTGTTTTTATTGTACCTACTACATCTTGGACACATCTTGAGCACATTTAAAGGAGTTTCATATCACTTTTGCACTGATGATATCCAGCTGTACATCTCCTTCCCTTCACAAAACATAGCAGAAATATCAATACTTCAAGATTGTATTGATGCACAATCCTATTGTATTGTATTGATTGTATTGTATTGATGTACAATCGTACAAATATCTTGGGACGATTATTGATAGTAATTTAAACTTTGAAGTGAACTGTGAAAGAGTGTGCAAAAAGGGTCAGCAAAATTTGCATTGTTTGAGGAAACTTGCACGCTTCCAAATTGACCGAACCATAATGACAGTGTTTTATCGGGCTTTTATTGAATCTGTTTTATCCTTTTCTTTAGTGTCATGGTTTGGTCAGATAAAACTGAAACAGAGGAAATCCTTGGATCAGGTAGTTAGATGGTCCAGTCGTTTGCTTGGTGAGTCACAGCTGAGCCTGACATCCCTGTACACCAGACAAGTACAGAGGATGGCTACCTCCATTTTAAATGATGACTCCCACCCTTTGCACTGCAACTTTCAGCTTCTTCCCTCCAGACGGAGGTTTGCTGTCCCAAAAAGTAAAACCCAGTGCTACAAAAACAGCTTTGTCCCTGCTGCTGTCAAAGAGTTGAACAAGCTATAAAAATATATTGTACATATTTTATATTTACTTATTTTGTATGATGTCACTTGGGTTCTAAATATTTTATTGGGTTTTAGACCTTTGAGTTTTTTAACCTCTGACTAGTTTTGAACTTTTAACTTTAATATGACCCTTCTCTCTTACCTCTGGTTTCTCCCTCATCTCTTTGTCTTTTTATACCCTGTTTGATGGAGCCTGGAGTATTTTTATCATGTTTATAGTCAGCTTCATGTGTGCCTGTGTTTGTGTCTATGTTGAATGTAATTAGTGGCTTGTAAATATGGATGTCACCAGACTGCAAAATAAATCTACCTACAGGTACAAATAAAGTAACCTAAACCTGATGCCATATAAAACTGGACGGTTGTTAATTATCTTTCACCACCAAGAAAAAAACAAGTTCTTGTTTATGTTCCTGACAGCTTTGTTCCTACTGTAATTAACAGTCTTGCTTCTTTGTCATCTTTAGATTTTTTACAGTCGGTCCAGAATGCGGCTGCAAGGCTTCCTCACATACCAGTGTTTCTTATTTTCATTGTTTTGTCTTTTCTTTCAGGCGTCCCTAAGCCGACAGTAACGTGGCGGAGGAAGAGTTTCCCGTTGGACGCCGTCATTCTGCCGTCTGGTTCTCTGTGGATCCGTAACGTTTCCCTGAGCAGTCGGGGCTCCTACCTCTGCACCGCCTCCAACGCCGTCGGGAAGTCCACTGCTGCCACTGAGCTGCACGTCCATGGTGGGCTCACACATTTTAAAAATAAAAAACGACTCAATATCTTGTCACAACACTAAAAGTTGTTCTCATATGTACAGTGGGGCAAAAAAGTATTTAGTCAGCCACCAATTGTGCAAGTTCTCCCACTTAAAAGATGAGCGAGGTCTCCAATTTTCATCATAGGTATACCTTAACTATGAGAGACAAAATGAGAAAAAAAAATCCAGAAAATCACATTGTCTGATTTTTAAAGAATTTATTTGCAAATTATGGTGGAAAATAAGCATTTGGTCACCTACAAACAAGCAAGATTTCTGGCTCTCACAGACCTGTAACTTCTTCTTTAAGAGGCTCCTCTGTCCTCCACTCGTTACCTGTATTAATGGCACCTGTTTGAGCTCATTATCAGTATAAAAGACACCTGTCCACAACCTCAAACAGTCAGACTCCAAACTCCACTATGGCCAAGACCAAAGAGCTGTCAAAGGACACCAGAAACAAAATTGTAGACCTGCACCAGGCTGGGAAGACTGAATCTGCAATAGGTAAGCAGCTTGGTGTGAAGAAATCAACTGTGGGAGCAATTATTAGAAAATGGAAGACATAAAAGACCACTGATAATCTCCCTCGATCTGGGGCTCCACACAAGATCTCACCCCGTGGGGTCAAAATGATCACGAGAACGGTGAGCAAAAATCTCAGAACCACATGGGGGGACCTAATGAATGACCTGCAGAGAGCTGGGACCAAAGTAACAAAGGCTACCATCAGTAACACACTACACCGCCAGGGACTCAAATCCTGCAGTGCCAGACGTGTCCCCCTGCTTAAGCCAGTACATGTCCAGGCCCGTCTGAAGTTTGCTAGAGAGCATTTGGATGATCCAGAAGAGGATTGGGAGAATGTCATATGGTCAGATGAAACCAAAATAGAACTTTTTGGTAAAAACGCAACTTGTCGTGTTTGGAGGAGAAAGAACACCATACCTACTGTGAAGCATGGGAGTGGAAACATCATGCTTTGGGGCTGTTTTTCTGCAAAGGGACCAGGACGACTGATCCGTGTAAAGGAAAGAATGAATGGGGCCATGTATCGTGAGATTTTGAGTGAAAACCTCCTTCCATCAGCAAAGACATTGAAGATGAAACGTGGCTGGGTCTTTCAGCATGACAATGATCCCAAACACACCGGCCGGGCAACGAAGGTGTGGCTTCGTAAGAAGCATTTCAAGGTCCTGGAGTGGCCTAGCCAGTCTCCAGATCTCAACCCCATAGAAGATCTTTGGAGGGAGTTGAAAGTCCGTGTTGCCCAGCGACAGCCCCAAAACATCACTGCTCTAGAGGAGATCTGCATGGAGGAATGGGCCAAAATACCAGCAACAGTGTGTGAAAACCTTGTGAAGACTTACAGAAAACGTTTGACCTCTGTCATTGCCAACAAAGGGTATATAACAAAATGCTGAGATGAACCTTTGTTATTGACCAAATACTTATTTTCCACCATAATTTGCAAATAAATTCTTTAAAAAATCAGACAATGTGATTTTCTGGATTTTTTTTTTCTCATTTTGTCTCTCATAGTTGAGGTATACCTATGATGAAAATTGGAGACCTCTCTCATCTTTCAAGTGGGAGAACTTGCACAATTGGTGGCTGACTAAATACTTTTTTACCCCACCGTATGATCCAGTTTCAACCAAATTTACCATTTTTAATATTGATTATGCCCTGAACTCATCTGCATGTCAACATTGTTTGGGCATGTCTAAATGGCTCCATGTTGCCCCAGTACAAGATTTCAAAAATTAAGCCCCGCCCACCGCTTTCACCACCATGTGGGACACACATATAACCTCTAAAGACCTACAAAAAAGCCTCCTGCACCCATAGCCTAAACCCAACAGGAAGTTGATCATTTTGATTTAAATGCTAATTTTTCCACCATTTCTGAAATAAATCCCACCAATTCAACCATATCAACCTCAAACTCACTTAGGGCGCTGTATCAATGGTGCCATTAGCTTTGTTCCGTGCAGCACTCTGCAGCGGCCTTTAGTCACGTTGTATTTTGCCAAGCATGTTCCCATCCTGTTCTTGCAGCTGCAGACTTGAAGCAGTAAGGAGTAGGAAAAAAATATGTATAGAAATAAATATTTTGTACATTAAATTGAGGATATTTTCATGTGGAATCATTGAAACTGCTGAACCCACGCTCTGCTGCTGGAAGCCGGGGCAGGCAGGCTGTTTCATTTCCACATGTGTGGCGTTACATCAGTGGAAGAAGAAGCAGAAAGAAAAAGAAAATTGCTGAGAAAAAGTCTCAAACTTACCAGTGTGGAAAGAGTCAGAAATGTGCTAGAAAGAAATCTGTAGATTTGTGGAAAAAAATGTTGTATTTATGTGAGAAAACAATGTACATTCATAAGAAAATGCAGAGAGCTGCAGTTTAACCCCTTAACATTGCAGCCAATTTCCCTAAATTTAGCATACGCAAAGAAAATCAAATTGCTTCTTCATTGAGTGACAGTAGAAAATTTGAAACATCCCGCTGGGGAAATACCAGAATTTTAAGAGCCTATAAACAGTCCAAGAAATGTCTAGTGTCAGAACTATCAAATTAATGCTAGGGCCTACATATTTCCAGGGTTTATTTCTAATAATGAAATGTCAAAAAATCACAAGGTCTACTTCAGTGGACAGATCCGAGGCAGTTTTTGACAGCAGTGAGTTTGATTTTCTTTAAATTTCTTTCTAATGTATCTAAAGTATTGCTGTCTCCGGTTTTTCATGACACACAGGCAGCTGCCATCGGAGCGCCGACACGGCGCTTTGGCTTTCATGTGGCCGGGGCCTGTGAGTTGGTCAGTTACCGGGAGGTGGAGAGCCAGTTCACAAAACATTCTGCCAACTTTTTTAGTTGATTATTTATTAAAAATAGAAGCACATAAATATAAACACTTGCAACTGCAGCTCGCCAATTGTAGTTTGAAAAATGTACTCTGAAGCCATTTGATTAAACGATATTAAAGCAAATTCATGAGAAAAAGTCACAGATTTACTAGAAAAAAAAGTCACAAATTTATTAGAAAAATGTGAAAATTTACGAGAAAAATCACAAATTTGAAAAAAGTTGCAAATTTATGAGAAAAGGGTGCAAACAGTAAAAAAAAAAATCAAAAATTTTTAAGAAAGTTCCGGATTTAAAAAGTTCCAGGATTATGGTTAAAAAAAAGTGACAAATTTGAGAAATTTCCAAAATTACAAGAAAAAGTTAGCAAATTCACAAGGAAAAAGTCATAATTTTACAAGAAAAAGTAATAAATTTATGAGGAAAAAAACTGGAAGTTTACAGTAAAGAAAAGTTGTAAATTTATGAGAAAGTTTCAAATTTTCAAGAAAAATGTCTCAAATTGGTGCAAATTGCAAATTTGTTGCAAGTTGCAAATTGATGAGAAAAAAAGTTGAAAATAGCTAAAGGGGTCAAGTCCATGTGGGAAAACTCAGATGGGGCCAACATGGAATCCCTGGACAAACCCACATGAGACCCATGAGACAACCCAATTGAACCTTGGTGGGGCCCACATGGACACGCGGGCTGGACTTGTTGCCCGAAGATGGAAACTATAAACTGAAATGTTCGTGTGTGTCTGTAGCTGCCGATCCAGCAGCGGCGGTCAGGAGCTCAGCCCCACCATCTCTGGAGCTGAACAGGAGGAGAGTCCTGATGGCGTCACGGAGCGGAACCGCCGCCTTCATCAGACCCGGAGACGTTCTACGGCTAGGTACCGTTTCATGATCGTTATCCTGGGCTTTGGTGCTGTGTACTTTGGGAGGGACTGTCTGAATAAATCTGAGAACAACCTACTAGGTTCACAAAGAAAGTCACAAATTAACAAGAAGAAAATGTAAAAAATTAGCCAGAAAAAGCCACAGTTTTAAAATAGAAACAAAATCTGAAATTCTTGTGAAGAAGGCTAACAAATCACAACAAAAGTGGCAAATTTTAGAGAAAGGTTAAAAATGTGGGAGAAAAATGTCACAAATTTCAGAGAACAAAAACATTGAGTAAAAAAAATCATAAATTCAGAAAAAGGCGAAAATTAAAGAGAAAACGTCTCAAATTTATGACATCACAGATTTATGTGGAAAAAGATAAAAAATTCACAAGGAAAAAGTCACAAAGTTAAGATAAAAAAGTTAAAAATTGACAAGAAAAAGTAATAAAACTGAAAAAAGTTACACATTCATGAGAGAAAAACATCCCCAAATTATATTAAAAAAAGTAAAAAATTCTAAACAAAATAGTCACAGATGTTTAAAAAAATGTTTTAAAATTTCACAATTCACAAATTTACATGAAAAAAGTAAAAAAAAATGCACAGATTTACAAGAAAATTTGAAAAAATTGACTAAACAAATAACAAATTTCAGAAAAATTTGAAAAGTTCAGAGGAAAAAAGTCATAAATTTAAGATAAAGTTAAAAATTAGTGAGAAAAAGTCATAAATTTTTGTGAAAAAAAGTTACTAAATTCATGAGGAAAAAGTCCCAAAATTATAGAAAAGAAAGTTTTAAAATTTGCCACAAAACAGTCACAGATTTTTTTTCAAATTGTTTTAGGAAAATTCACAACAAAAGTCACAAACCTACATGAAAAGAGTAAAACAATTAATCTGGAAAAAAATCATAAATTTTCAAGAAAAACAGATTAAAAAATTGCTTAGTAAAAGAAAATCACAAATTCAGAAGAAAAAGTGACAAATTTAAGATACAAAAAAGTTTAACATTAGCAATAAAAAGACAGAACCAAAAAAACGTGAAATTGCACGTTTTGTCACTCAGAGAAAACGTACACAGACGTGGAGAAAAGACTTTTCATGTGCAGTGGATACGTGGCGTTGACAGCTCTAAGGAAGGCGTCTAATGGCAGCTGAACGTTTGCCCGTTCGTCTTCCTGCCATTTTTACTGTCTTTCACCATCGAGCAAGTACCCCACATTTTCATCCCTAACCTCACAGGAACTTTCATTAGTGGAGGGGAAAAAAACGAACAAAAAGGTCACTCACAGATGAGAGTGGGAGTCGAACTGGCGGTCCGTGTAGGCAACCATCCGCCATCGCCCTCCCACCAACCCAATGAGCATTGAGAAACCCAAGGAAAAGATGCGCTGGTCTGCGCATGCTCAGTGACGACTGTTTAGCAGCATTTTGTGCATGTGCAGTGAGCGAGCTTGTACATACCTGCCGAGGCACGTTGTTTTTTTAACGTGCAAATGTAGAGGGGTGGGAAAACGTTTATTAGATACGTTTTTTACTGAGACCGGGTTGAAAAAAGTTACAAATTCATGAGAAAAAAGTCCCAAAATTATACAATAAGGTAAAAATTCAAAACAAAAGTCAGACTTTTTTTAAAAAAAAATTCACAAAAGTCACAAATTTACGAGAAAAAAGATAAAAAAGTGTTGAGTAAAAAAATAACAAATTTTAGAAAAAAGTTTAAAAGGAAAGAGGAAAAGTCCCAAATTTGTGAGGAAAAACATCACAGATTTACAGTCGTGAAAAAATTAGGACAGCCCCTTAAATATTCAGTTCTTTATTAATAAATGTTCACATATATACAGTATGTCTAACCTTGTTTTTGTTTTTATTTGCATTTTTTTTAAGATTTATTTTAGCCATTTTAAGTGGGAACGAATGTGGGGGTGTTCTTATTTATTCCTCACTATTTGTTTAGAATTACATTTTACAGAAAATTTGGAAAAAAAAGTCTTTAATTCATTTTTAATTGTTTAGTTGTATTACATGAATCTCCCAGTATTTTTAACATTGATATTAAATATCCATATGTCCAAATATGTTAAAAAAAAAAACAAAACACAGGCTTAGAGTGCATCCAGAAAGGATTCACAGTGCTTCACTTTTTCCACATTTTGTTATGTTACAGCCTTATTCCAAAAGGGAATAAATTCATTTTTTCTTCAAAATTCTACACACAATACCCCATAATGACAATGTGAAAAAAGGTTTTTGGAGATTTTTTGCAAATTTATTAAAAATAAGAAACTAAGAACTCTCATGTACATAAGTATTCACAACCTTTGCCATGAATCTCAAAATTGAGCTCAGGTTCATCCTGTTTCCACTGATCATCCTTGAGATGTTTCTACAGCTTAATTGGAGTCCAGCTGTGGTAAATTCAGTTGATTGGACATGATTTGGAAAGACATACACCTGTCTATATAAGGTCCCACAGTTGACAGTGCATGTCAGAGCTTAAACCAAGCATGAAGTCAAAGGAATCGTCTGTAGACCTCCGAGACAGGATTGTCTCAAGGCACAAATCTAGGGAAGGGTACAGAAAAATTTCTGCTGCTTTGAAGGTTCCAATGAGCACAGTGTCCTCCATCATCGTAAATGGAAGAAATTCAGAACCACCAGGACTCTTCCTAGAGCTGGCCGGCCGTCTAAATTGAGCGATCAGGGGAGAAGGGCCTTAGTCAGGGAGGTGACCAAGAACCCGATGGTCACTCTGTTAGAGCTGCAGCGTTCCTCTGTGGAGAGAGGAGAACCTTCCAGAAGGACAACCATCTCTGCAGCAATCCTCCAATCAGCCATGTATGGTAGAGTGGCCAGACGGAAGCCACTCCTTAGTAAAAGGCACATGGCAGCCCACCTAGAGTTTGCCAAAAGGCGCCTGAAGGACTCTCAGACCATGAGAAACAAAATTCTCTAGTCTGATGAGATAAAGATTGAACTCTTTGTTGTGAATGCCAGGCGTCATGTTTGGAGGAAACCAGGCACCACTCATAACCATGCCAATGGTGGTGGCAGCATCATGCTGTGGGGATGTTTTTCAGCAACAGGAACTGAGAAAATAGTCAGGATAGAGGGAAAGATGAATGCAGCAATGTACAGAGACATCCTGGATGAAAACCTGCTCCAGAGTGCTCTTGACCTCAGACTGGGACGACGGTTCATCTTTCAGCAGGACAACAACCCTAAGCACACAGCCAAGATATCAAAGGAGTGGCTTCAGGACAACTCTGTGAATGTCCTCGAGTGGCCCAGCCAGAGCCCAGACTTGAATCCAATTAAATGTCTCTGGAAAGATCTGAAAATGACTGTGCACCGACGCTTCCCATCCAACCTGATGGAGCTTGAGAGGTGCTGCAAAGAGGAATGAGTAAAACTGCCCAAAGATAGGTGTGCCAAGCTTGTGGCATCATATTCAAAAGGACTTGAGGCTGTAATTGCTGCCAAAGGTGCATCAACAAAATGTTGAGCAAAGGCTGTGAATACTTATGTGCATGTGATTTTTTAGTTTTTTATTTTTAATAAATTTGCCAAAATTTCAAAAAAAACTTTTTTCGTGTTGTCATTATGGGGTATTGTGTGTGGAATTTTGAGGAAAAAAATGAATTTATTCCATTTTGGAATAAGGCTGTTACATAACGTGGAAACAGTGAAGTGCTGTGAATCCTTTCCACATGCACTGTATACAGGGTGTCCTAACTTTTTCACATGACTGTATGTGGGGGGAAAAGGCTAAAAATTCACAAGATGAAAGTTCCAAATTTAAAGGGGAAATTTATTGATTTTTAATTAGACTGAATTTGGTATGTTTAGGCAGGAAATGCTATAATTTTCTTGAATATCACCATTTTTTGGGGGGAATAAATTGAGATCCAGAGAGAGAAAAAAGTCAGCGAAAGTGACGGCTTCAGATGACCAAAAATTGCTGGGAATGTCTACCTGAAATGCATGACGTCACCAATTGAACAATGAATTAATTACTAGTCATATTACAATCTGAGAACGATGAGATCGGTTCATATTTTGAGGAAAATGGAAGAAAGCATTCTTGATCTGAGTTTCAAAGTGGATACCAACGAAGAGGAAGATGAAGAGGAAGAGTGATTTAGCAGACAGCGGTAATGATGACTGAGATTTGGGAGATTCTGACCCTGAAGCTGATGACGAAAACCAAGCTAGTGCTAACGCTGCGACTGCAGTCCCTGCAGCTTGCCTGCATGAACCAGGTCCAAGACAGCTGGATGGCGAGTTCCTCTTTAATCCACCCTGGAAGGTTTTTATCACCGTCCAACTGCTCCGTGTTAGCTGTTAGCTCCTGTCCTCCTGCTCGGCTACTCCTCCCTCATCATCCTGCTGCCACCGGTGACTGAAGCAACTTTTCCATTAAACCGATGTCCGAGTCCACCGGCGGTCCCTCCTTCACCTCCGAGCACAGGCAACATGAGCCCCAGGATAGCCATTCTGTCCCGTGTGAGCCGCTGGAGACATGCGGGGGTTCGGTGCGCGTCCTCTGGGCTGAACCTCTCTGATGGCGATGACGAACCGAGGAGAAATGTGTCACGACTCGCCGCTCATCAGCTGCCTCAGCTGCGCGCACACCTGCGCCTCGTCAGCAGCGGGCTATTTAGCCCACTCAGCCCAGTGCAGCGGTCTGGAGCCGTCTGTTCGCATCGGCACTTCTTCGCTCGTGTATCAACCCCTGATTACCAGCGAGACTTCAATCCTACGTAAGCATACCTTACCTTTCTCCAAGTCTTCACCCCTGTGCACAGGTGGATTCCCTGGCGGCGGATTCTCCCATCATCGCCACCCAATCCTCACCATCATCGCAGGCTCTGCAGGACGCTGTCTTCCGGGCTTCTCCCTTGGCCAACGCCAGCCACCTGCACCCACAAGTAAGCAACACACTACTCATTATCCTTGTCCAGGTGTGGTGCCCTTTACCCTTGTCCTTTGCTCTCTCCATAGGGTTGTCCGGCTGTACGGCGCACTGCTCTGCTTCCTGCGCATCAGCGTTCACCCCCATCACATACACATACCTCACACATCCATTCAGACACACCTGCTTGTTGAATAAAGCTGTTAAATCTATCCTGAGCCTGCGTGCGTGTTTCCTGGGCCAGACATTATGTCAGTACGGCTCCAGCAGAGCGGCTCAGCAGACAGCGGGCTCGCACACCGTCTTTCCACCCTCGAGGCTCGGGTGGATTTAATAGCCCATCAACAGCAGGTGATTTTGAACCAGTTGGTCAACATCACTCACCGGTTAGACCGCTTGGACCCCCAGCAGGCGTTCCCCTCGGCTCATCGGGGGGGGGGGGGTAGCTCCTACTGCTCCGGTGCCCGGTCAGTCTGCCACGGGGACGCCCACTCGACTCACACCGATCCCAACCCCCGCCCACTTCAGGGAAGCTCGGCGGAGCGCGGGGGTTCATTATGCAGTGTGAGTCGTTGTTTCTGCGCGTTCCCGGGGATTTTCCCTCGGACCACAGCCGAATTGGCTACATTGGAAACCTTCTGGAGGGGCGAGCGCTAACTTGGGCTTACGCCGTTATGGCGAAGCCCAGTTACTGTGTGGCATCTTCCTCCGCAGCCTCAGCTCTGGTCTGAGGGATGAGCTGGCCGGTCGAAATCTTCCGGAGACGCTTGTGGAGCTGATCTCCACAACCATTAGTTTAGATAACAGGCTGCGTGAACGGTCCACCGAGCGGAAGTCAATCAGCCGCTCGCGTGGAGGCCCCGTCCGCACGCCTCAAGGCCGCCCCCTGGCGTTACCTCCACCGGAGTCTTCCGAGGAATCAGAGGCGATGGTGGTTGGTCGGTCAAAGCTCCCCCTAGCGGAGAAACAGCGCCGCCGGGAGTTGGGCCTCTGCATGTATTGCGGAGGAAATCAACACACCGTGGAGCATTGCCCGGAGAAGCCAAATGGGGAGGTCCGCGAGTCACTGTAAGGGGCCTCGCGGACTCTAACCGGTCAAATCCCCTCACAAGTCTATCCTTGCCCATCCGATTTTGTCACAATGCCACGGGGCATCTCACACACGCACTGGTGGACTCAGGAGCAGAGCAGAGCTTCATTTCAAAGAGCCTGGCAACCCAATTGGGCATCCCCTGCCACCCTCTGGCCGCTCCTCTCAGCCTGATCACCCTTTCCCGTGCGCCCATCGGACAAGTGACTCATCGCACGCAACCAGTCCCTGTCATAATCTCTGGTAACCACCGAGAGGACCTCACCCTGTACGTCCTGTCCTCCTCTGTGTCGCCTGTCATCCTTGGGTACCCCTGGTTGCGTCTGCACAACCCCGTGCTGGATTGGCAGACAGGAAGAGTCGCCGCCTGGAGTTCCTTCTGCATGGGTACCTGTTTACAATCCGCAGCCTGCGCCCCGTCTTCTCCTCCCCCGGCTAAGGACGCCGCGCCTCCGGATCTCTCTCTGGTGCCCTCGGAGTTCCATGACCTGGGTCTCGTATTCAGCAAGTCCAGGGCGATGTCTCTTCCTCCTCACCGGCCCTACGACTGCGCCATCAACCTCCGCCCGGGGGCGCCCCTGCCTTCCGGACGCCTCTACAGCTTGTCAGCGCCGGAGCGAGAAGCTATGGATAGTTATATTAAGGAGTCACTCAACGCGGGAATCATCCGTCCCTCCTCGTCTCCGCTCGGCGCAGGGTTCTTCTTCGTGTCAAAGAAGGATGGGTCACTCCGCCCATGTATCGATTTTCGGGCCTTGAATGACATCACGGAGAAGGACCGTTACACCCTGCCACTAATGGACACTGCCTTCCACTCCCTTCAGGGGGCGACCTGGTTCACCAAATTGGATCTCCGCAGTGCATACCACCTCGTCCGGATCAGGGAGGGGGATGAGTGGAAGACGGCCCTTAGAACGCCTAGTGGGCACTTCGAGTACCTGGTGATGCCCTTTGGACTGACCAACGCCCCTGCTGTATTTCAACGCCTGATCAATGACGTCCTGCGTGATTTCCTCGGCCTCTTCGTGTTCGTACAACTGGATGACATCCTCATCTTCTCCAGGTCACGGGAGGAACACCAGGTCCATGTGAGGCGGGTCTTACAGCGGCTGCTGGAGAACAGGCTGTACGTCAAAGCCGAGAAGTGTGAGTTTTACGCCAAGACCATCTCCTTCTTAGGATTTGTAATCTCACACAATCAGGTCCTACCTGACCCCGCTAAGGTTAAAGCGGTGGTTGAATGGCCCACGCCGACCTCCAGGAAGCAGGTCCAGCAATTTATTGGGTTTGCCCATTTCTACCGCCGTTTTGTGCCTAATTTCGGTGACATCGTTGCCCCGCTGACCCGTCTCACTTCCCCCAAGAACCCCTTCCGCTGGACCGAAGAGGTCGCTGCGGCGTTCCAGGCGTTGAAGACGGAGTTCTCCTCCTCCCGAGTCCTAACCCAGGTCGACCCCGCACTGCAGTGTTTGGTGGAAGTCGACGCGTCTGATACGGGAGTGGGGGCGGTGCTATCCCAGCGATCACCCACCGATGGGGTCAAGCGACCCTGCGCCTTCTTCTCACGGCGTCTGTCTCCGGCCGAGCGGAACTACGACGTCGGGGACAGGGAGCTTCTCGCCATCAAGCTCGCCCTGCAGGAGTGGCGCCACTGGCTGGAGGGGGCTGCGTTACCATTCGTGGTGCTGACGGACCACAAGAACCTGGAGTACCTTCGATCTGCCAGACGTCTGAATGCCCGCCAGGCGCGCTGGTCCTTGTTCTTTGCCCGGTTCCGCTTCACCATCACCTATCGCCCTGGCTCCAAGAACGGCCTACCCGATGCCCTCTCCAGGCAGTTTGCCCCTGAGACGTCAGAGGAGCCGGGTCATACCATCCTGCCCAGCTCGTGCGTGGTAGGGGCGATTTCCTGGACCATCAGGGACAAGATCCGGAGGGCGCAGGAGACCGAACCGGACCCTGGCGGCGGACCGGAGGGAAGGCTGTTCGTTCCATCTTCTGTCCGGGGGGAGGTCATCCATTGGGTCCACACCGCCAAACTCGCCTGTCACCCTGGCGTATCCCGGCTAGTGGATCTCCTCCAGCGTTCCTTCTGGTGGCCAGGTCTGCAGAAGGATGCCACCAACTACGTCCGGGCGTGTCCTGTGTGTGCCACCGCAAGTCAGGAAATTCTCCCCCCGCAGGTCTGCTCCAGCCCCTGCCGATCCCTGGCAGGCCCTGGTCTCACACAGCCCTCGACTTCATCACCGGTCTCCCGACCTCTAACACCTATGACGCCGTCTTGACCATCGTGGATCGATTCTCCAAGGCCGCCCACTTCGTGCCACTTCGGGGTCT
Source organism: Pholidichthys leucotaenia (assembly GCA_020510985.1). Taxonomy (NCBI): domain Eukaryota; kingdom Metazoa; phylum Chordata; class Actinopteri; order Cichliformes; family Pholidichthyidae; genus Pholidichthys; species Pholidichthys leucotaenia. Next base: position 427,864,568 of record CM035837.1, on the reverse strand, counting down.
TCCAACGGCACGGGAGACAGCGGACCTTCTGGTTCAACACGTGGTCAGGCTGCACGGGATACCGGTGGACGTCGTCTCAGATCGGGGGCCCCAGTTTGTCTCAGAGGTATGGAAGTGTTTCTGCAACGCCTTGGGGGCCACAGTTAGCCTCTCCTCCGGTCACCACCCGCAATCCAACGGGCAGTGCGAACGGGCCAACCAGGAGCTGGAAGCTGCCCTACGCTGCGTCACTTCCTCCAATCCGTCTTCCTGGAGCACGCACCTGGCCTGGGTAGAGTACGCCCACAACACGGCTCGGTCTTCCACCACAGGGATGTCCCCCTTCAAGGCGTCCTTGGGTTATGATCCACCTTTGTTCCCGGAGCAGGAGGCTGAGCTGGCGGTTCCTTCCATCCAAGCGCACCTGAGACGGTGTCGGGGTCTGTGGACCAAGGCGCGCGACGCGCTTTTACGCACGGCGACGCGCAACAGCACCACGGCGAATCGCCACAGGAGACCGGCCCCTGCCTACCAGGTGGGTCAACAGGTCTGGTTGGCCTCTCAAGACATCCATCTTAAGGCTGAAAAGAGGAAGTTGGCCCCATGCTTCATTGGCCCCTTCACCATTTCTAAAATTATTAACCCGGTGGCTGTGCGTCTGGCCCTCCCCCCCCTCCCTCCGCATTTGTCCCACCTTCGACGTGTCCAAGATTAAGCCCTTTGTCTCCGATCCCCTCTGTCCCCCACCCGCAGCGCCGCCCGCGCCTATGATGATCGACGGCCACCCAGCCTGGAGAGTTGCCTCCATCATGGACTCCCAGCGCCGAGGTCGCGGGCTGCAGTACTTGGTGGACTGGGAGGGATTCGGCCCTGAGTGGAGGTCCTGGGTGCGCTCTTCTTTGGTGTTGGACAGAAGTCTCATCACGGAGTTCCACCGGGCGCACCCGGACAAACCAGCACCAGGAGGCGCTGCTAGGGGGGGGAGTACTGTCACGACTCGCCGCTCATCAGCTGTCTCAGCTGCGCGCACACCTGCGCCTCGTCAGCAGCGGGCTATTTAGTCCACTCAGCCCAGTGCAGCAGTCTGGAGCCATCTGTTCGCATCGGCACTTCTTCGCTCGTGTATCAACCCCTGATTACTAGCGAGACTTCAATCCTACGTAAGCATACCTTACCTTTCTCCAAGTCTTCACCCCTGTGCACAGGTGGATTCCCTGGCGGCGGATTCTCCCGTCATCGCCACCCAATCCTCACCATCGTCGCAGGCTCTGCAGGACGCTGTCTTCCGGGCTTCTCCCTTGGCCAACGCCAGCCACCTGCCATCCACAAGTAAGCAACACACTACTCATTATTCCTGTCCAGGTGTGGTGCCCTTTACCCTTGTCCTTTGCTCTCTCCATAGGGTTGTCCGGCTGTATGGCGCACTGCTCTGCTTCCTGTGCATCGGCGTCCACCCCCATCACATACACATACCTCACACATCCATTCAGACACGCCTACTTGTTGAATAAAGCTGTTAAATCTATCCTGAGCCTGCGTGCGTGTTTCCTGGGCCAGACATTATGTCAAAATGAAGATTAACCCTAACAACACTGTGAACCAGTATGTGTAAAAGTATTTATTGATGCTTCTTGTTTTACTTTTATATTATAGAACATTTAGAAATCCACTTTGCGATTGTTTTTTCTCTAAATTAAAAAAAAAATATATATATATATATACAGTATGTAACTGTCCCTGACCAATCACCAACTCAGCCGAAATTATTCATCAGATTGTAGAGAAACTAGAGTGTTTCTTATTTTAATACCAAATTATGTTTTATCAAGGATAGACCTTATTCTTCAAATCTATGTGCTTTATTGACCGGGTTGATTTTTTAACAAATCTTGATCATCATTTTTGCTTCATATCTTCACTCTCTTTTTGCAAGTTGCAAGCTAGCAGTGACAATAGTCATCTTGCCACCGAGTGATGAAAATCTTCACAAGGTCTATTGTCTGTAATATTAATTTATTTCTATAATTTAGATGCATAATCAAGGTGGCGGGTTGGAACTGCTGGAGCCACTGAGCTTTTCATTTGTTCTATCGGTGACGTCACCCAAATCAGTCAGCAAATGCGGAAGTCAGAGCCTCGACGTGGGTGCACAGAATGAATGGAAAAAATTCAATTTCTTTTCTTTCTAGATGAACTAAAGGCTACAAAAGTACTGCATTCATGTTTATTATGTTCTCAGCTTTCAGTAGAAGTATAATACGCTTATTTTAAGATTCTCAATGAGTATTCTCTTTTAAGATAAAAAAGTAAAAAACATTGGTGAGAAAAGTTGCAATGTTTTGTAAAAAAAAAAAAAAAAAAAGTTGCACATTCCTGAGAGAAAAAAGTCCCAAAATTACATTAAAAAAAATTACCACAAAATAGTAACTGATTTTAAAGTTTTTGAAAAATCACATTGCAAATTTACATGAAGAAAAAGTTAAAAATTCATCAGAAAAAAATTTCACAAATTAAAAATTGAGTAAAAAAAATCATAAATTTAAGAAAAAAGGAGAAAAAGTCACAAGAAAAAAGTCACACATTTAAGATAAAATATTGATGAGAAAAAGTCAGAAATTTTTGTGAAAAAAAACGTACAAATTCATGAGAGAAAAAGCTCCCAAAATTATATAGAAAAGTTAAAAATTCACCACAAAACAGTCACAGATTTCTTTTAAATTATTTTTTTAAATTCATAATAAAAATCACAAATTTACATGAAAAATGTTAAAAATTCATTAGAAAAAAATTCACAAATGTACAAGAAAATAAAAAGCTAAATTGTTGAGTAAAAGAATTGCAATTTTAAGAAAAAAAATATGAAAAATTCAGGCGGAACAAAGTGACAAATCAAGTAGAAAATATAAGTGCTTTTTGTCTTTACCAGGCTGCCCTGTCGTCCCTGACAACAACCTCTCCATCCGCTGGGACTACAACAACCGGACCCTGAAGGAGGTCTCTGGAAGTCCTGGTCTCGGTCCTGGTCTGCAGTACAGGATGCTGGTGGGGGGGCGGGTCCTGGAGGTGAACACGGTCCGGGGGAAGTTCCCTGGTCGTTATGGGTGTCGGACGTTAAAGACCAACAGCAGCAGCGGGCTGTCGGCATGGATACACGTCACCGCTGAAGGTGAGGGGTCACTGGGGTGACACGTCTGCACAGAATCAGTTCATAGGTCAGGAAAAGTTAATTAGCATGAAAAAAAAAACCCGAGATGAATATTAAAGTGTTAGTGTAGCTTTATGTCTTAAATAAGTCATAAATTCACAAGAACAAAATTCCCCCCGAATGTGAAGCGGTAACCCCTGATCAGGCCTGCATTTTCACTACAGGGCGTGTGGGTGGACGGCGGCAGCTGTCATTCAGAATGCAGCGTGCATCCGCTGAACTCACCACGCTCTGTTGCTAGAAGCCAGGACAGACGGGCTGTTCTGTTTCCAAATGTGCGGCGTTACGTCAGTAGAAGAAAAAAGTCATAGATGGCCTAGAAAAATGGTCTTAAATTTATCAGAAAGAAGTGGAAAATTTACAAGAAAATTAAGAAAGAAAAGTCCAAATTCCTAATAAAGGTTTATGAATTTACAAGAAAGTGACAAGAAAAAAAGATAAAACTTGTAAAGTAAAAAAAAAATCTTAAAAAATTAGAAAAAGGTAAAAATTAAAGAGAAAAAGTCCCAAATTTATGAGGAAAAACATCATGGGTTTATGTGGGGAAAAGGCTAAAAATTCACAAGAAAAACGTTCTAATTTAAGATGAAAAAGTTCACAATTGGCAAGAAAAAGTCAGAAATTTTTGTGAATAAAGTTACAAATTGTTGAGAGAGAAAAAGTCCCAAAATGATATAAAAAAGTTACAAATTCTAAACAAAATAGTCATAGATTTTGAAAAAAATGTTTCAAAATTTCACAACAAAAGTCACAAATTTACTTAAAAAAACTAAGTTAAAAAAAAATCAGAAAAAATTCACAAATTTACAAGAAAACAAAGATAAAAATTGTCAAGTAAAGAAATCACAAAAATTCAGAAGATAAAGTGACAAATGTAAGATAAAAAAGTTTAAAATTGATGAGAAAAAGTTAAATTTTTTGTGAAAAAAAGTCCCAAAATTGTATAAAAAGGCTTAAAATTAACCAAAAATAGGCACAGATTTTAAAAAGTTAAAAAAAAATTCACCACAAAAAATTTACATCAAAAAGGTTACAGTCATCAGAAAAAAAAATCACAAATTTACAAGAAAAAAAAATAAAATATAAAATATTTGTTAGAAAAATAAGGTTAAAAAAAACACAAGAAAAAATAGCAAAATTAAAAGGAAAAACAGCTGTAAAATTATAAAGGGAAAAAAGGGTTTACCCCCAAATTTTAAACTCTCCTATTATTACTAATGTTGTCAGGGCTGCATCAGCTGTAGTTCACCTACTGGCCACAAGTTGTCACTAAAAACAAGGTTGCTTTTAATCAGGTTAAAATAGGAGTCTGCAGCATCTTTTATGAAAAAGAGTCATTTTGAGCAGTTTTGTATAAAAAAAAATCTGCATAGCGTCATAAAAATGTTTGCCATGGAACAATGGAGGGTCATCACTGTGATGATGTCTGTTATGTCTGCAAAACCTGGTACTGAGGAGACGGACGAAGAGGTTGCACTTGAACTCAGCTTTGTTATAACTACGTATAATACAGCAGGTGCCACACTGTGTGGGGGCCGTCCAGGCAAGAGGCAGCCCGAATTTTGGACGCACATTATAAAAGTGCGGTATGATGACGCAACCGGCAGGCGGCGTCATCACACCACACTTCACAATAAATCCCTGATCCACATTGTCCTCTGGAGATGGTTTGGCGGGTCACGTGACTCAAGAGCGTCCAGCTGGCTGCTACTTAGCTTGTTAGCTGCACTGAAGGAATCCTGGAGGAAGCTGCGACCGTGTTATCACCGCACAAGCATCAGGCGTGGCTGATCAAGACAATAAATCTAACTCCAGCTCGTCCATTTTGCTGTCGGAACTGCCGAAGAGCTGACCCTATTAGCAGTTAGCAGCTAACTGTGATTTGACTAGAGTGAAATCAGAACGGCTGTTTAGAGACAAATGCTGGCCTTAACAAAGTAAAAGGAGTTATTTTTTTCTGGTGGTAGCCACTCCAGACACCCACATAGATGTACAGAAAGCTCTGAAAAAGTGGCATTTTCATCATTAATTATTCATGCTAGCAGGAAGGACAGAGAACTCACCTGCTCTCTGCTTTTAAATCCATTTACTTCAGCTAATTGTTGCATTTTAAAAAGCTTTTTTTCTCCATTTAGATTCCCATCCTCACTCAGAGTCGGTCGGCCCTCCCACTGAGCGTTTAAGCTACTGTATAGAGAGCCAAAGGCTACGGTCACACTGCACGTTTTAATGCTCAATTCTGATTTTTTTGCACAAATGTGACCCATATTTGATTTTTTAATGACAGTCTGAACAGCACATATCCGATTTCTTTCACATCAGACCCAGGCCACTTTCATATGTGGTACTAATTCGGATACATATCTGACATTTTCCAAGGCGACCTCAGTCTGAACGGTCATGTCACGTTTCATCCGACTTTTTCCTCATTGAAGTGAGACAGACGCTACAATTCTGCAGTGGAGGACGCAGCAAGCACAGCAGACACAGCTGATTTGTGCTATTTTTAATCAATCTTCTTCCCTTTAAATTAAATTAAATTAAATTAAATCACCCTTATTGTCATTCAACCGTACAACCAATCATGTACAGTAGAACGAGATTGTGCTTTACCTATCTACAGTGTCAATCACACACACCCCAGTGCAGAATCAGAGGGCCGCTGCCATGCAAGGCGCCGCCACAGATTTCCCTCCTCCATTCCATTATTGCTGAGCACCAAGCTGGATGGCAGGAAGTTCCACTTTTATATGGTCTTTGGCATGACCCGGCCGGGATTTGAACCCCTGCCTCCCGGGTGTGGGGCGGATGCTCTACCAACTGAGCCACCACTCTGGTTTATCACTGGATTGTAATTTTGTCAGCTCCGACTGCACAATAACTTCAAAGTTTTGGGGGGTGGGGGGAGGTTGGGGCTGAAACCCTGTAAGTGACACACCGTGAGTCCTGGCTGCTGTAATATCTAAAATGTAAAGTTGACACCGACATGACTGTGGAGCGGAATGGCCAGATGGGGGGACGCACAGGAGAGGGGAGTCTCTGGCGGCTTCTCTTTCCTGTGCGTGACCGGTGTTACACCGCTGGTACGAGCCGCGCAGTTTATTAGGGCAAGAGCCATTGACAAGGTCAGTGGGCGAGAGCCCTGTTGTAATCGCGAGGATTTTTTTATTAACTTTATTTATACAGGTAATCCCATTGAGACATGGGGTCTCATATTAAAGAGAGCTGTTTAATTGATCAGTTCTGTTAAAGCAGAGCTGATCACAGCGGTCCTCTGATGTGTAGAGGAATGAAGCTGGTCTCATATTTATGATTTTAACATTTTATTTTGCTGCGCTGCATCAGGGTGAAGTTCTGTCCCCCTCAGTCATTCGGGGCTCATATTTACTTCCGTAAACACAACGCTGTGTCTGATGTTACGTTTTCTTCTGTGCATGCGGGTCACTTCATAGCTGTAGACCGTTCACACTGGAGTCTGATGGGGGTCGCATTTAAATAATATGAATGCACACACACAAAAAAAAATCGGATTTTGCAAAAAATCGGAATTGAGCATTAAACCCTGCAGTGTGACCGTAGCCTAAGTCACGCCCCCTCTACTTCCACACATGGGACCTTAAATCGAAAAAATTCTCCATTGAAATGAATGGCAAGAGCGAAATTATCTTTTGATCCCAATCGAACTTTGCCACGAGTTACACATATGTTTGTCAATTTAGAAGATAATTTTCCACGTAATTAAACTTGTCGGCTGTTGTGTACTAAGAATAATATTTAGTTTTTGTTTCATTGATTAGTGGACAACAACTCCCATTATCCCACATCACTAAACACGATCATGGTGGGGGATTACTAAAACCTCACCTCCTGTTTCCTGACCGATGAAAAAAGGATCCAAAGAAGAGAAAAACAACACAAAGGTATTGTTTTGTATTGTGAGAGCTGCAGCTGACCCAGAGGACTGTTACTTCACCCTGGATGCGCTTTGAAAAGATGATGTAAGCTCCATCCATCTGTGTTTGCAGTTTTTTTTCATTTTCCTATTTTCATAACCTTATACCTTAACAGTTAGACAACCTACACCATTATTTACGTGGAAAATTATTTTTTAAATTGACAAACATCCCAGTGTAACTCGTGGCAAAATTTGATCAGGATCAAAAGATATGTTTGCTCTTGCCATTCATTTCTATGGAGAATTTTTCTGATTTATGGTCCCATATGCAGAAGTAGAGGGGGCAGGACTTAAGCCTTATTCATGCTGTATTTCCCCTTTGATCCGCTTTGGTCCACATGTGTGCCAGGCTCGTCCAAAGCGCACGTGGCGTTGTACATGCTCACTTTTTTTTTTTAATCTACCAGGCCAAGCAGTTGACACATGTGCCCAACTGTTATTTGAGTTTTGCCCTAGCCTTGTGCTATCACGTCAGTTTGTTCACCGGCTATAAACACGAGAGTGATGCACTTTTTTTTTTTTTTTTGTAGCAACAACAATGGTGTCATTTCAAGGAAAAGGAGGAATTACTGTTTTCCAGTGCTCTTCTCCGCTCAAACTGCTGCATCTGCAAAAGGATTCATGTATATTTATTCTTATCTTCTGCCTCCTCGTTGTCTTCTTCGTCTACTTTGTCTTTGTATGCTGTGTTGGTAGCACCACCTCGTGAATGGGACGTGTTGTGTCTTTAGCTACAATGCTCCGTACTGTGGGTGTTTATATATTTATATATCTACATATTATTCCATCTAGCTACATTGCTCCGCACTGTGTGTGTTTATATACTTGCATATTTATTCCACCTAGCTGCAATGCTCCGTACTGTGGGTGTTTATATATTTACATATTTATTCCATCTAGCTACAATGCTCTGCACTGTGTGTTCATATATTCATATATTTATTCCATCCAGCTACAATGCTCTGCACTGTGTGTCTGTGTGTGTGTGTATATATATATATTTTATAGTAATACGTACATATGTTTATTAGCTGCTCTTGCTTGCTTGTTTTTTTTTTTCTTGCCTTCTGATTGTTGCTCTGAGTGTTGCTATCCCTGTGCTGTTGCAATCCTGGAATTTCCCCGTTGTGGGACTAATAAAGGCTTATCTTATCTTATCTTATCTTATCTTTATACATACAAAGATAAAAACAGGGGCCGGAGATACTGTTTAGAGAGCACTTTTTAATTAACAGGTCGTTAGAGCATACAGACTGTTCACAAACTGTGGTTGCTGGTCAGTCGCTAACTTAGAACTTCATTTCCCATAATGCAGCACATATGAACTAGTACTGCAGCCTGTAAGACATTCAATACACAACATATTCCTCCCCCTTAAAATGACATGCCTATGGCATGAAATTGTAATAACAAACATTAACTCAAAACTCTCTATAACTAGGGCAAGAGGGTAGACTACCTCTACGACCCACTAACCCTGGGGTTTATTCTGCCCCATTGTTCCTGGGTTAGTACTATAATGTAAGGCGATCAGGAGGTTTTCGCTCACGATGTGGGTTGTGTCTTAACACGGCAACAGTTTCACTGAGAGGCAGTCTCTCATGAGAGGCAGATGTGCTGCTCTCATCTTCTGCTACAGGTGGAGCTAGAACTGGTGTCCCAGGCAGTGTGGTAGTGACAACTTCAGAAGGGTTTATCTCTGGTGCCTCCTGGTGTTCACCCAGATCCTCACCAGATGCTTCTCTGGTCGGTAGCTGGTCGAGATGTCGCTGCCACATCTGTTTATCATGAGTCTGAACGGTGTAGGACACAGGTCCCGTCTTCTGGATGACATCAGCGGGAACCCATTTCTCTTGACCTGAATAGTTGCAGGCTGTGGGGAGACTTGAATAACGAAACCGAATTGTCTTCCATTTCAGTTTATTCAAGAAATCATTCCACTGTCTGCTCTTATTCTTGAGCAGCGAACAAAGAGAGTGAACACACCAAAGTTCTCTCATTTAAACCTTCTCACATCAAACCATTTCCCTCGCGGGGGAAATCACACATCTATATCAAAATCTCTTTATTCACATTCATTAGCCTTTTATTTACATAACTCCCCCTTCTCTCCTCTCGAGCCTCAGTGGTCAGGAAGTCTTCTGTCCCCTGTCCTCCGCAGGGGGTCCAGGCTCTGTGGCTCCGCACCGCAGGGGGCTGGCTCTCCTTCATCGTGGTTAAATCACATATGCAGTGTCCAACATATACATGTCTCACAACACAGCCATATAACCCCCCCCCAAACGATGAAGAACAGACTAATTCCCAAAATTTAATAGCACCTTACTCACTACTGAATAATCAACACCAACATTCAGTCTGTGTGCCGCTTGGGCTTCAGCCGTCTGCCGAATCTGCTGTGCGTTGGCCCCGCCTTGCCTGCGGTGCTGTTCTGCTTCGGGTCTGTTGACTGAGGAAGAGAGTGGTTAATTGCCCTCTGCGGGGGCCTGCCTCGTCGAGGCGCCACCGCGACCGGTACAGAAACGTCCTTCATGACAAAAGCAGGTTTCAGTCTGTCAATGCTGACTGTCTCTTTTCTGTCTCCAAAATCTAGCACAAATTGCTTATCACCTGCCTCCAGCACTCGAAATGGCCCTTCGTAAGGTGGTTTGAGCGTTGCTTTAAGGGCTTCGCGCCTGACAAAAACGAAATCGGCATTTTTCAAAGCCTTGGGGACGAAAACTCGTGGAAAAGCGTGATGAACCGGACCCGGGAGCGTGTCTGCCCCCGTGCCGACTAACGGTCCCAGAGCAGAGAGAGGTGGGGGCTCTGGGTGCTCTGGTAAAAACTCGCCCGGCAGCCTCAGAGTTTGTGCGAATACCAGCTCCGCTGGGGAGGCGTCTAAGTCCTCTTTAGGCGCAGAACGCAACCCTAATAAAACCCATGGGAGTTTATTTACCCAATCTGCATCCGTGAGCGACGCTCTGAGTGCTGCCTTCAAAGACCTATGAAAACGCTCGCATAAACCATTAGCCTGAGGGTGGTAAGCCGTAGTGCGGTGAATTTTGGCTCCTAAGCCGTTGGCCATCGCTGACCACAGCTCAGAGATGAATTGCGGTCCTCTATCGGACGTAATGTCCGACGGAACCCCGAAGCGCGCCACCCAAGCCGTTAAAAAAACGCGAGCCACCTCCGCGGCCGTGGTCGTCGCAAGTGGGACCACTTCCGGCCAACGTGTGGTGCGGTCCACCATTGTCAAAAGATACGTGAACCCCTGTGATGCCGGTAGGGGGCCCACAAGGTCGACGTGCACATGGTCGAACCTTCTGGCCGGAATGCGGAACGGTTCTAACGGGGCTCTTGTGTGCCTGTGAATTTTGGCCCGTTGACAGGAAATGCAGGTTTTTGCCCATTCCTTCACGTGCTTGCGCAGGCACGGCCAAACAAACTTTTCCGCCACTAGTTTCACCGACGCGCGCACCCCCGGGTGCGCCAGTGAGTGGACCGAGTCAAAAACACGGCGGCGCCACGTGGCCGGAACCACCGGACGCGGGCGCCCCGTCGACATGTCGCAGATCAGGGGGGGCATACCGGTTTGTAAACACTTGCTCTCCAGCCTCAACCCTGTTGGTCCAGACTGGAGCGCGCGCACGTCTGCGTCCGCCCCCTGATCCGCTGCCATGGCTGCGTAATCTATACCCACGTGCACCGGGGCTGCGCGCGCCACCGTGCCGCTCTCCTGCGGCGCGGTCATGGTGGCCCGTTCTGCCTCTGCGCGTGTTGGGGTCGTGAACGCGCGTGAGAGACAATCCGCTACTACATTGAATTTGCCCGCGACGTGCCTAATGTCAGTGGTAAATTCCGAGATTGCGGCCAGCTGCCTCTGCTGCCTGCCGGACCACGGATCTGAAATTTTGGCCATGGCGTATGTGAGCGGCTTGTGGTCCACATAAGCGGTGAAGCACTGTCCTTCCAGCCAGAACTGGAAATGACGAATAGCCAAATGCAGCGCCAACAGTTCTCTGTCAAACGCGCTGTATTTTCGCTCAGCCGCGCTTAAAGATTTGCTAAAGAAAGCCAAAGGCTGCCAAACTCCGGCTACCTGTTGCTCAATAACGGCCCCTATGGCTAAATCTGAAGCGTCTGTCGTCAGCGCGATACGTGCTGCAGGGTCTGGGTGGGCCAGGAGCGCAGCGTCAGCCAAGGCTTTTTTAACCTCTGTGAACGCGCGCTCCCGCTCCGGGGACCATTCGACCGCCTGGGTCGGCTTTTGTTTTTTGAGCGCGGCATATAACGGTTGCATGATTTGAGCTGCGTGGGGCAGGAACCGGTTATAAAAATTCACCATCCCCAAGAATTCCTGTAGTGATTTGACCGTTTGTGGACGGGGAAAATCCGCTACCGCGCGTACTTTCTCTGGTAACGGAACCGCTCCCTCCGGGGAGACGCGGTGACCCAAAAAATCAATCCGCTCAACGCCGAACTGGCACTTGGCTGGGTTAACTATTAAGCCGTGCTCTCCCAGCCTCCTAAAAACTGCTGTGAGGTGCGTTTCGTGTTCGTCCTCTGAAGTACTCGCGACCAAAATGTCGTCGAGGTACACAAACACGAAAGGGAGATCGCGTAACACGGCATCCATCATCCGCTGAAATGTTTGCGCCGCCCCTTTGAGACCAAACGGCATGCGTAAAAATTCGAAAAGTCCGAACGGGGTTATTACCGCTGTTTTAGGAATGTCCTCCGGTTGGACCGGGACTTGGTGATAGCCGCGAACTAGATCAATCTTTGAAAAAATGCGCGCCCCCGCCAGGTGCACCGAAAAATCCTGAATGTGCGGGATGGGATAACGATCGTGTGCCGTAGCGTTGTTTAGCCTGCGGTAATCCCCGCACGGTCTCCAGGAGCCATCGGCTTTCGGTACCATGTGCAGCGGCGAAGCCCACGGGCTCTTCGACCTACGAACGATGCCCAGCCTCTCCAGGCTGGCGAACTCCTCGCGCGCAATGGCGAGCTTAACTGCATCCAAGCGCCGAGCTTTTGCAAACACGGGAGGACCAGAAGTGGGGATAAAGTGTTTCACCCCGTGCTTCGCGACCGTCGCTGAAAAAGTGGGCACAGTGAGCGCTGGAAATTGGGTGAGGAGTATGTGAAACTTACCACCTGCTGTAGCGACGTGGGTCTGTACTGGTGGCGGGGACACCCGAGCTGAACAGGGGAGAGAGTAAAAAGAGAGTGCATTTACCAGCCGTCTATTAGCAAGATCAACTAACAGATTGTGTGAACACAAAAAATCCGCGCCCAACATGTTGAAACTCACCGCCGCTACTACAAAAGTCCATTCATATGTGCGGCCATGTAAGCATAAAGGCAAGGTCCTTCTCCCGTAGGTGTTGATGTTCGAGCCATTTGCCGCTGTAGCTCCGTCACCGTGGGGTCCAGCCACCCGGTCCGCGTATGTTGGGGTGATGAAGCTCACTTGTGCTCCGGTGTCAATGAGGAACACTCGTCCGGAGCGCGCATCCGTGATGTAGAGCAGCTTGTTGCGTTCTCCGAGGGTCGAAGCTGCTAGCGACCCCCGGTCTTGCCGTTTCCCGAACTCCTGAAGATGCAGGGCGGCACACACCTGCGTGCCTTCTCCGCGAACCTCCGATGGTAAAAGCAGAGATCTTCTCCTCCGCTGTGTCGTGCCCGCGCCTCTGCTGCCGGGCTATTGGCTCCCCCTCGTCGCGGCCGTGTTGCCGCCGTCGTCGGCCAGTCTGGTTCTGCCGCCTCTGGCTCCCCGCTGTCTCGGGTCGCTGCTGTGGTTGCTTGCCCGCCGCAGGCGTCCAGGATCCCGTCTGCCTCCTGGGCCAGCTCCCGGAACTCCTCCAGGGTGTGACACTTTTTGCCGGCCAGCGTGCTTCTCGCATGCGCCGGGAGGTTGGAGAGGAAGATGAACTGAAAAATGAAATCATCGTTGTCCAAACCTCTCAGCTGTATCATCTCCTCCATCAGGGCGCTCGGCCTGTGTCCACCTTGGTCTAGCAAAGACAGGATCCTCCTCGCCCTCACTTCAGCCGAGGGGGTGAAAAACTTGATGAGGGTGGATTTCAGCTTGCCGTACCTGTCGGTCGCGGGTGGCTGCTCCACCAAGCTTTGCACGCACCGAGCTGTGCTGTTGTCCAGTTTAACGATGACATGGTGGAACTTAGTGTCATCCACCGTTACTCCTGCGAGCGCGAACTGCGACTCTGCTTGCAGAAACCACGACCGTGGGTTATCCTGCCAGAAATCAGGCAGCTTAACGGCCACTGCGCTCGCCAGCTCTGAGCGCTGTGAGTCCGGGACCCTGAGAATTTCTTCGTTCATTCTCAACGTCGTCAGTCACCAATGTGGGGAGACTTGAATAACGAAACCGAATTGTCTTCCATTTCAGTTTATTCAAGAAATCATTCCACTGTCTGCTCTTATTCTTGAGCAGCGAACAAAGAGAGTGAACACACCAAAGTTCTCTCATTTAAACCTTCTCACATCAAACCATTTCCCTCGCGGGGGAAATCACACATCTATATCAAAGTCTCTTTATTCACATTCATTAGCCTTTTATTTACATAACTCCCCCTTCTCTCCTCTCGAGCCTCAGTGGTCAGGAAGTCTTCTGTCCCCTGTCCTCCGCAGGGGGTCCAGGCTCTGTGGCTCCGCACCGCAGGGGGCTGGCTCTCCTTCATCGTGGTTAAATCACATATGCAGTGTCCAACATATACATGTCTCACAACACAGCCATACAGGCAAGCACTGCATGTCCACCAGAGAAATGCCTCTACTTAGCTCTTTTGGATCTCTGAACAACTTGATCTTGCTGTCCACTCTGTACGAATAATTCTGTGGCTTTTGGTCTCAACAGATCTAATCGTGTTCTCAGCTAGCGTTTCATGAAAAGGGCTGGTGGGGATGCTTTTGTAGTTGCATGAGGTGTGCTCCTGTATTGCAGTAAAAATGCAGCCAAGCATTGTTCAAATGTCATTTTGCCTTTTGTTGCTTTGAGTGAATGTTTCACTGTTTGAACCATGCGTTCTGCCAGTCCATTTGTAGATGGATGATAAGGACTGGAGAAAATGTGCTTTACTCCACTGACACACAGGAAATCTTCCATCTCTTTGGATGTGAACTGTGGTCTGTTATGTGCAATCAGCTGCTCAGGCAGTCCATAACATGAAAACATCTCTCTTAAGATCTGGATGGTCTTTTCAGATGTGGTGGTGGACATGACTGAAATCTCAGGCCACTTGGAGTGTGCATCCGCTGCAACAATTAACATCTTCCCTTCAACTGGACCTGCAAAATCCAGGTGCACCCGTTGCCATGGAAACGCTGGCCAGTCCCAGGGATGTAGTGGTGCCAGGCTAGGTGCATTTCTGATAGTCTGACACTGTTCACATGACTTGGCTCTGGTCTTAATTTCATGATCTAATCCTGGCCACCAAAAGTAGCTCCTTGCAAGCTCTTTTATCCTCACGATGCCACTGTGTCCTGAGTGTAGATCATCGAGGACCAACTTTCTCAGGCTTGGTGGTATAATGACACGCCTGCCCCAGAGCAAACATCCTGCTGCCACTGTCAACTCCTTCCCCCTTGAAAGGTAAGGCCGCAGGTTAGGTGCAACACCAGTGGTGTAAGTGATGTCTCCTCACATCACTTTATCCAGCACTTGTGACAGACCTGGATCAACTCTTGTTTCTTTTCTGATCTGGTGAGCAGTGACGGGGCTGTTTTCATCCATACTGAAATAAAAGATGTCTTGCTCCCAGACAGCACCAGATTGTTGGACAGGCAATGGCAGTCTAGACAAACCGTCAGCATTTGCATGTGTTTCAGAGCGTCGATACTTGATATCATAGTTGTGAGCGCTCAAGATTAGTGCCCATCGCTGTAGTCTGCTAGCGGCTAGTGAAGGTATACCTGAGTGGGATCCAAAGACAGACGTTAGGGGTCTGTGGTCTGTCAGCAAATGGAACCTTCATTCAAACAGGTATTGATGGAATGCCTTTATTCCAAATACTATACCCAGGGCTTCTTTTTCGATTTGTGGGTATTTCAGTTCAGTACGGATCAATGTTCTTGAGGCGAATGCCACAGGTTTCTCCTCACTTACAGGCAATATATGCGACAGTACTGCTCCCACCCTGTAAGGTGATGCATCACATGCAAGCTGAATGGGCAGTGATGAGTCAAAATGGGTCAGAACTTTACTGTCTGTCAAAGCTGTTTTGGCTTGCAGAAATGCCTTATTGCATTCTTCTGTCCATTTCCAGACCTTGTCATCACAGAGTAGCTCATGTAGGGGTTTCAGCAGTGTTGCCAGCTGTGGAATGAACTTGCCATAGTAATTTATTAAACCCAAAAAGGATCGTAGCTGAGCAACGTTCTGTGGGGCTGGAGCTTCTGCAATGGCCTTTACTTTAGAAGGTGCAGTGTGCAAGCCGTCGGCATCACTCACATGTCCCAGATATTCTGCTGATGGCTTAAAGAACTCACACTTATCCTTACAAACACGTAGGCCATACTGTTGAAGCCTCTCCAGTGTCTTATATACAGTAGATTCTGAAGATGTTCTCTGTCATCTTTCCCAGTGACTAAAATGTCATCCAAGTAGCACTGAACTCATTCAAGGCCACTTAAAATCTGGTCCATTGCTCTCTGAAACACAGATGGTACCGATTGTCTTGGTTGCTGTATGGGATCAAATCTATAGAGCCCCTTGTGTGTGTTGATTGTCAGGAGTTTCTGAGATTCATCATCCACGTGCATTTGCAAATATGCTTGGCTCAAGTCAATCTTACTGAATTTTCTTCCTCCCGATAATCCAGCAAAAGGATCCTCAATGACTGGAAGTGGATATTGTTCAGCAATGAGCGCAGGGTTTACGGTGACTTTAAAATTACCACTGAGCCATCTCGCTTAATAACGGGCACAACTGGGGTTGCCCATTCACTGTGGGACACTGGGCTGAGAACTCCCATGCCAACCAGTCACTCAATATCAGCTTCAACTTCGGGCCTTAAAGCATAAGGAACACTTCTTGCTTTTAGAAACTTGGGGTGGCAGTCTGGTTTCAACTTGAGCTTCACATTAATTCCTTTCATACTGCCCAATTCTTCCTTAAAAACATCAGTGTGCTTCTTTAAAATTGCTGCCAACCCTTTTTCTACTACAGAGATCGCATGTAACCTTGTCCAGTCTAGGCGAATCTTCTCTAACCATGGTCTGCTCATCAGGGATGGAAAACTGCCCTTGGCCACACAGGCAGGTAGTTTAGCATTTTGTCCATTTAGTTCAACATGTACAGTCACTTTTCCCAGCATGTGAACTGTTTCCCCAGTGTATGTTTTCAACTTGACATCAGCTTCTGTCATTGGGAGGTGTTTAGATTCAAGATTCAAAGGCTTTATTATCATGTGCATAGTTAAGAAATGCTACATTTCCTGAACAATGAAATTCTTACTTTGCTCTCCAAACGAATGCCAAGGTAATAGGTACAGAAACAACAATTCTAATAAGGTCATGACACACTAACACAGTAACTCAATCCTAATACTAATGGATGCTAATAACACACACACCAACACACAGTCAGGCAGTTAGGACTCCTTAAGCACACCTTGGTACTAAATACTAAAACTAATGAGTACTAATAACACATGCTAAGCAGTTTGGACAGTTAAAGCAGTCGGAAGAGGACTGAAATTGAAAATTCACTGGATGACTAAAGTGATAGTGGTATATTGATATCAGAGATGATGTGAACCTGAGATGGCACAGACCTATGTACAGTGTGCAAATCAGCATTGTGCATGAGCAGTGTATAATTAGCACGGTGGTGCAGTGGTTAGTACTGTTGCGTTACAGCTAGAAGGTTCCAGGTTCCAATCCCCAGGCTGGCAGGGGTAGGAACCTTTCTGTGTGGAGTTTGCATGTTCTCCCTGTGCTGCGTGGGTTTACTGCGGGGGCTCCAGTTTCCTCCCACAATCCAAAGACATGCATGTTAGGTTAACTGGTTGCTCTAAATTGTCCCTAGATATCTGTCTCCTATAGGCCCTTAGAGTAGAGGGTTAGTGCTAGTGAAGCGCTTTGAGTGGTCTTTGAGACTAGAAAAGCGCTGTATAATATAGTATTGAAGACATAGTATTGAATGCAAAAGACGCAATAGACTTACAGTGGGGCAAAAAAGTATTTAGTCAGCTACCAATAGTGCAAGTTCTCCCACTTAAAAGATGAGAGAGGTCTCCAATTTTCATCATAGGTATATCTCAACTATGAGAGACAAAATGAGAAAAAAAAAATCCAGAAAATCACATTGAAGGATTTTTAATGAATTAATTGGTAAATTCCTCAGTAAAATAAGTATTTGGTCACCTACAAACAAGCAAGATTTCTGGCTCTCACACACCTGTAACTTCTTCTTTAAGAGGCTCCTCTGTCCTCCACTCGTTACCTTTATTAATGGCACCTGTTTGAACTCATTATCAGTATAAAAGACACCTATCCACAACCTCAAACAGTCAGACTCCAAACTCCACTATGGCCAAGACCAAAGAGCTGTCAAAGGACACCAGAAACAAAACTGTAGACCTGCACCAGGCTGGGAAGACTGAATCTGCAATAGGTAAGCAGCTTGGTGTGAAGAAATCAACTGTGGGAGCAATTATTAGAAAATGGAAGACATACAAGACCACTGATAATCTCCCTCGATCTGGGGCTCCACGCAAGATCTCACCCCGTGGGGTCAAAATTATCACGAGAACGGTGAGCAAAAATCCCAGAACCACACGGGGGGACCTAGTGAATGACCTGCAGAGAGCTGGGACCAAAGTAACAAAGGCTACCACCAGAAACACACTATGCCGCCAGGGACTCAAATCCTGCAGTGCCAGACGTGTCCCCCTGCTTAAGCCAGTACATGGCCAGGCCCGTCTGAAGTTTGCTAGAGAGCATTTGGATGATCCAGAAGAGGATTGGGAGAATGTCATATGGTCAGATGAAACCAAAATAGAACTTTTTGGTAAAAACTCAACTTGTCGTGTTTGGAAGAGAAAGAACACCATACCTACTGTGAAGCATGGGGGTGGAAACATCATACTTTGGGGCTGTTTTTCTGCAAAGTGACCAGGACGACTGATCCGCGTAAAGGAAAGAATGAATGGGGCTATGTATCGTGAGATTTTGAGTGAAAGCCTCCTTCCATCAGCAAGGGCATTGAAGATGAAACGTGGCTGGGTCTTTCAGTATGACAATGATCCCAAACATACCGCCCAGGCAACGAAGGAGTGGCTTCGTGAGAAGCATTTCAAGGTCCTGGAGTGGCCTAGCCAGTCTCCAGATCTCAACCCCATAGAAAATCTTTGGAGGGAGTTGAAAGTCTGTGTTGCCCAGCGACAGCCCCAAAACATCACTGCTCTAGAGGAGATCTGCATGGAGGAATGGGCCAAAATACCAGCAACAGTTTGTGAAAACCTTGTGAAAACTTACAGAAAACGTTTGACCTCTGTCATTGCCAACAAAGGGTATATAACAAAGTACTGAGATGAACTTTTGTTATTGACCAAATACTTATTTTACCGAGGAATTTACCAATTAATTCATTAAAAATCCTTCAATGTGATTTTCTGGATTTTTTTTTTCTTATTTTGTCTCTCATAGTTGAGGTATACCTATGATGAAAATTGGAGACCTCTCTCATCTTTTAAGTGGGAGAACTTGCACAATTGGTGACTAAATACTTTTTTACCCCACTGTACACAATGGTCCCCTCCAGTATATACAACTAGGACATTATTGGTTGCTACGGAGGGTGACAATATGTATGGGTACATATTCATACTATGTAGGATAACTAAGTAGACGGTTATGCTGTTTATTCCATCTTGCTACAATGCTCCGCACTTTGTATATATATTTATGTGTATGTATGTATATCCACTGCTCTTATTTATATCTTCCGTATCTTCTTAATTATTGCTCTGAGTGTTGCTATCCCTGTGCTGTTGAAATCCTGGAATTTCCCCATTGTGGGACTAATAAGGGCTTATCTTATCTTATCTTATAAGTACAGGTCCTTATCCCTTATCCTTAAATACAAATTAGCATCCAGTGCTAATTTCTGTAATGGTAGTACCAGTGTGCCTGATAAGTAGCAGCAGAGATGATAATTAGCAGCAGAGATGATATGGACATCAGACGGGTGAGACTATATCTAATGTACAGGTGAGCAGTGTGCAAATTTAGTAGCTGGTGTGTGAGTTCCTATATGCAAAGCTGTGTTATGGAGTTTTGGGAGTTGTTATCTGTTCAGGAGTCTGATGGCAGTGGGAAAGAAGGAGTTCTTCAGTCTGGTTGTCCTGCATTTCACACTTCTGTACCTCCAGCCTGAGGGTAGAAGTGTGAACAGTCTGTTCTGGGGGTGGGTGGGGTCCCGGAGGATGGCGTCAGCTCTTCTTTGGACTCTGCGGTGGTAGATGCTCTGCAGAAAGGGGAGTGGAGTCCTGATGATCTTCTCCGCTGTCTTCACCACTCTCTGCAGGCATTTGCGGTCCAGGGCAGTGGTGCTGCCGTACCACGCAGTGATGCATATTGATACATATTGTTTAAAATGTTCTTTAAAAACTGACTGTGATATCAGTGAAACAGCAGCTCCTGTATCCACCTTCATTTTGACTGGTTTCCCCTCTGTGAGTGGAGTAACACTGTAGGCTGGGTACTTGCCTTCCACCTGAAGCACTTTAACTTGGAATCCATCATCTGACTCTGTCCCACTACTTTGCGGTGAATTTTCGTTTAGGCTGCGTGTCCACCAAATGTGTTTTTTTCTACTCTGGGTGGCTATTTTCCATTCATTCTCTATGTAGTTCAGCGTTTACAGCGCTGAGCACCCTTGGCGCTGAAACGCTCTCGACGGTGGCTGTTTTCTATAGCGGCACTCAGGGCGCTCAGAGTTGAAAAAAGTTCAACTTTTCAGAGACTGCAGCTGAGCTCGTCATTGTTAGACCTAAGCAGCCAATCAGAACTGCTGCATGGGCGGGACATGGGACGCCAGTACTAGTCTGTACTCAGACTACTGCTTTCCGTGTCATCATATTTTACATCCAGAGCTGCTAGAAGACGTTTCCTGTCCATTGTTGTTTAGAGACTGCTATTAAAAAATCAGTAGAAAGTCTGACCATAGGAAAGTGGAAGTGCTGCGCTGACAAACTGTTGCAGGGATACAGGGCACAGGCTTTTTTTCCCCCAGAGTGCTGCGCACAAACGCTGAAAAAAAAAAAAAATGCTCAGGGTGGCCGGGCGACAAAAAACGCATTTGGTGGACACGCAGCCTTATTGTGTGAAGATTTTTCTTTTTAGATTTCCACTGCTTGTTCTTTCCAGATTTTTTTTTTTTCCTATGCTCGGAAATACTTTTTCTTTCTTGCTTTTACAAGCTCTTTTGATGTGCCCTTTTTTCTCACGTTTTCCACATTTTAAGTCTTTGCACCAACACTCTGATGGAGAATGGCTTGACTTCCCACAGCGGTAGCAGTTCCCCTTTTCCTTTCTGGCCGCAGCATCCACATTGTGCACACAGACAGCGGCTCCTAATTGCTGGGCCTCCTTAGCTGCTAATTCCATTGATTCTGCAACTTCTATTGTTTTTTGAAGTGTCAGGTTTGCTTCGCTTAATAAGCTCTTCTGTATTGTTTCGCTCAGTTAGCTTTTTAAGCACAACTACATATTGTCCAATGGATTCTCCCCCTTCTTGATCACGCTTATGGAATCTGAAGCGTTCTGTTATTACCAGTGGCTTGGGAGAAAAATGTGCTGACAGTATCTCCACAATCTCTTTATAGCTTTTAGAGCCTGGGGTTGCAGGTTGAATTAAGCTCCTACAGTGGGGCAAAAAAGTATTTAGTCAGCCACCAATTGTGCAAGTTCTCCCACTTAAAAGATGAGAGAGGTCTCCAATTTTCATCATAGGTATACCTCAACTATGAGAGACAAAATGAGAAAAAAAAATCCAGAAAATCACATTGAAGGATTTTTAATGAATTAATTGGTAAATTCCTCGGTAAAATAAGTATTTGGTCAATAACAAAAGTTCATCTCAGTACTTTGTTATATACCCTTTGTTGGCAATGACAGAGGTCAAACGTTTTCTGTAAGTCTTCATAAGGTTTTCACACACTGTTGCTGGTATTTTGGCCCATTCCTCCATGCAGATCTCCTCTAGAGCAGTGATGTTTTGGGGCTGTCGCTGGGCAACATGGACTTTCAACTCCCTCCAAAGATTTTCTATGGGGTTGAGATCTGGAGACTGGCTAGGCCACTCCAGGACCTTGAAATGCTTCTTACGAAGCCATTCCTTCGTTGCCTGGGCGGTGTGTTTGGGATCATTGTCATGCTGAAAGACCCAGCCACATTTCATCTTCAATGCCCTTGCTGATGGAAGGAGGTTTTCATTCAAAATCTCACGATACATGGCCCCATTCATTCTTTCCTTTACACGGATCAGTCGTTCTGGTCCCTTTGCAGAAAAACAGCCCCAAAGCATGATGTTTCCACCCCCATGCTTCACAGTAGGTATGGTGATCTTTCTCCTCCAAACACGACAAGTTGAGTTTTTACAATAAAGTTCTATTTTGGTTTCATCTGACCATATGACATTCTCTCAATCCTCTTCTGGATCATCCAAATGCTCTCTAGCAAACTTCAGACGGGCCTGGACATGTCCTGGCTTAAGCAGGGGGACACGTCTGACACTGCAGGATTTGAGTCCCTGGCGGCGTGTGTTGTGTAGTGTGTTACTGATGGTAGCCTTTGTTACTTTGGTCCCAGCTCTCTGCAGGTCATTCACTAGGTCCCCCCATGTGGTTCTGGGATTTTTGCTCACCGTTCTCATGATCATTTTGACCCCACGGGGTGAGATCTTGTGTGGAGTCCCAGGTCGAGGGAGATTATCAGTGGTCTTGTATGTCTTCCATTTTCTAATAATTGTCCCACAGTTGATTTCTTCACACCAAGCTGCTTACCTATTGCAGATTCAGTCTTCCCAGCCTGGTGCAGGTCTACAATTTTGTTTCTGGTGTCCTTTGACAGCTCTTTGGTCTTGGCCATAGTGGAGTTTGGAGTCTGACTGTTTGAGGTTGTGGACAGGTGTCTTTTATACTGATAAAGAGTTCAAACAGGTGCCATTAATACAGGTAACGAGTGGAGGACAGAGGAGCCTCTTAAAGAAGAAGTTACAGGTCTGTGAGAGCCAGAAATCTTGCTTGTTTGTAGGTGACCAAATACTTACCATATTTTACCGAGGAATTTACCAATTAATTCATTAAAAATCCTTCAGTGTGATTTTCTGGATTTTTTTTTTCTCATTTTGTCTCTCATAGTTGAGGTGTACCTATGATGAAAATTGGAGACCTCTCTCATCTTTTAAGTGGGAGAACTTGCACAATTGGTGGCTGACTAAATACTTTTTTCCTCACTGTAAGTAGCCCATAGGTTTTAGCGCCTATTGTGGTCTATATTAATCATATATTCCATAACCAACATATGTTTAAGCATGTGAGAATGTTTGGTGATTACATATGTCAGGCGACTTCACACCTCAGAACAGGACAAAGAGTCTCAACCGCCAGTGAAGATCAAAGAGCATCCAAGGCACTGCGGTGGAGACCGGATGGGTTGCCCTGACCCCCCAGGGCCAGGTGGAGGAGTACGAAGACAATGGGGGGATTAAGATAATGAGGGATGTCAGCTTTTGATATGCATGTCTTTTGTTATGTGCGAGTATAAGTTCACAGAGCCGAAGGTGTTCGCTCTCTTACTTCTTCTGCTGCTGCACCTAGATGAGACTTGTTAGAGGAGCTGATAATAAACTTTGGTTTATGAATCACATCGCCTCGTTATTTCAAGCTCCTCTACACCTATCACGCTAAGAAACGTTGCTACTTTCTTTTCATCAGCAACACCATTGGCCACCACAAAAATAAATTCAAGCCTTTCTGTGTAGGAGTTCCACTGTTCGACTGTCTCATCAAACTCTCCAAAGGCTCCAGTCAGTGTACTTGCCATTTTATTCCTTTTTCTTTTCCCCCTTCACGAGAAAAGACTGTCTATCTGCACCACAGACGACTTACAGCAGGGCTAGCATTAGCAGAGATGAGCTAACTGCCAGGCCGACGGATCACATTTTCTTCTTACAAGTCCTTTTTATGAGGAAAACACCATGGCAGGCTGTCAGTCCTTGTCGCTAGTTCTTTGTTGTGTCCTTATACATACAAAGATAAAGACAGGGGCCAGAGATACCGTTTATAGATCATTCTTTTAATTAACAGGTCATTGGAGCATACAGGCTGTTCACACACTGTGGTTGCTAGTCAATCACTAATTTAGAACTTCATTTCCCATAATGCAGTACATATGTACTAGTACGGTAGCCTGTAAGACATTCAATACACAACAGGACGTTCAGTCTTGCGCATGCTCTGTCAACGCATTCAGGTCGTGGGCAGGCCACGCAGTCATCCGCAGAAGAGCCCTGCATACACTAGCGGACTGGAGACGATGGCGTAAATTTCATCACACAAGGTTTTCGGTTGTACGTACGCAGACAGCGGAGGTGCAGCATGAATCCAGCTTTAGACTTTCTATAAGCAGCAGGTGATTTGAAGGGGGGTGAGGGGGGATGCTAACGGCGTATAAGCAGAGTGACCAAAACTTTTTTTTCGTGTAAATTTGCAACTTTTTTCTTGCTAAATTTTAACTTTCATTTTCATAAATCTGTAAATTTTTTCCTGTAAAATTTCAACGTTTTTCTCATAAATTTGCAACTTTTTGTCATAAATTTGTGTTTTTTCCTGTAAATTTGAGCTGTTTTCTTGTAAATTTGTGAATTTTTTTTCCTATAAATTTTCAACTTTTTGCTCAAAAATTTGCATCTTTTTACTCTCAGATTAGCTTTTTTTTCATGTAAATTTGCAACTTTTTTCTTGTTAAATTTTAACTTTCATTTTCATAAATCTGCAGATTTTTTCCTGTAAAATTTCAACGTTTTTCTCATAAATTTGCAACTTTTTGTCATAAATTTGTGTTTTTTTTCCTGTAAATTTGAGCTGTTTTCTTGTAAATTTGCAAATTTTTTTCCTATAAATTTTCAACTTTTTGCTTAAAAATTTGCAACTTTTTACTCTCAAATTAGCTTTTTTCTTGTAAATTTGCAAGTTTTTTCCTGTAAATTTTAAACTTCTTTTCCTATCAATTTGCAACATTTTATTTAAAAAAATTATCTCATAAATTTTCTATTTTTTTCTAATTTTTCAACATTAAAAAAATGCAGCGTTTTCTCATAAATTTGCAACTTTTTCCTCATAAATTTCCCATTTTTTGGGTAAATTTTCAACTTCCTTCCTTCCCTCCTTCCTCTGCCTCATGCTCTTCTCCTCCTCCACCGACAGCTTAACAAAATGTGAAATTCAAATTTGAGAAGTAGATCAAAACTTGGCAAGACGTTGCCAACCTCGGTCGGTATGTTTATGAAGCTCTGGAAATATGTGACCTTCCTGTGGAGCTCTGCAGAAAAACCTTCTGGAAAATCTTTTTATATTTCTGTATCTTAGCTGCTGCAGTCTACATTTGTAAAAGTTTTTTTTAAACAGTCTTAAATTTGTTCATCCAAAACTCAGGCCTACATTAGCCTTAAAAACGACAGTAAATCCTTAAACATGGCAGCTGTGATTTCTTACATTTATGGGGTGAATTCCTGATAAATTCTGTGAATGTCATTGTTCAGTTTTAGACGTGACAAAGAGACAAAACAAAAACGTGTTCTACCGGCGGGGAAGGCTGGTTGGCTGTTAACAGCATCTCTTAAATTCTGGGATACGTGGCTTCTATTACCTACCAGAGTGGTGGCCTAGAAGTAAAGCATCCGCCCCACAACCGGGAGGTCAGGGTTCAAGTCCCAGCCAGGTTTAGTTTAGTTTACTGGTTTATTTGTCAGGGACCATGTACAGAAAAAACAAAGACCAGATAAAAATGGAACTTCCTGCTGTCCAGCTTGGTGCTCACCAAAAATGGAATTGGGGGGGCGGATGTGGGTGGCAGTGGCTCAGGATGTAGAGCGGATTGCCCAATAACCAGAGGGTTGATAGTTCGAATCCCGCTTTCCCCAGCCATTCTGCCATTGTGTGCCTGGGCAAAATACTTTACCCACCTTGCCTCCAGTGTCCATGACGCTGGGTATGAATGTGTATAAATGTTCGGTGGTGGTCGGAGAGGCCGTTGGCGCAGATTGGCAGCCATGTTTCTGTCAGCCTGCCCCAGGGCAGCTGTGGCTACAGTAGTAGCTTACCACTATCAATGTCTGTCTGGAGTGAATGAATAATGGACTCACTGTAAGTACGTTGAGATGTCACTTGACATGTAAAGCACCGTATAAATATAATCTGTTATTATTATTATCTAAATCTGAATTTCAGACTAACCCAACTTGTCTTTTCCTCTGGAAATGTTGAAACTGCTGAACCCTCTCTCCCTTGCTGGAAGCCGGGTCAGACGGGCTGTTTCGTTTCCAAACGTGCAGCGTTACATCAGTAGAAGAACTTGTCGTTGCTGACAGCCAATCAGATTCCCTTTTGTTGAGCATGTTTAGTAACTGTTGACAGTTAAACATCTGCTGGATTCATTATTTTAAAGAAATGGCAAAATTTTGAGAAAAAAAAATGCTAATTTACAAGAAAAAAGTTGCTAACATATGGAGGAAAAATCCCAAATTAAAAAAAAAAGGTTTCAGCTTTATTTGTACCAAAGTGTCTGTTTCTCCTGATATTAAGTTCTGTGTTTTTTTATTGTTGTGTCCAGCGTTTTGGTGGCGTCTCGGGGACTGGACCTCCTGCAGCTCCTCCTGTGGCAGCAGAGGGCTGTGGTTCAGACAGATCCGCTGCGTCTCCGCCGAGGGAAAGGACGTCCCCCACGGCCTGTGTGGACACGGACCCAAACCTGCCATGTCCCCGGTTCCCTGCAACAGACGGGACTGTCCCCCCAAGTAAGTTCAACTTTATTAATACAGCAATGATTGACAACAACAGGACTGTCCTCCCAGGTACAGTATGTTCAATTTTATTAATACAGAGACAGATGACAAAAGATGGGGCGATTCCCGCAGGTAAGTTCAACTTTATTAGGGGGGGTCATTGACTGCACTTCTTCCACATTTTAACAGCTCACACATGTTTTAATGAAGTGTTTGTGACATATATTGTTCACATTTTCTTTAATTTTTTAATTATTGGAGCAAATTTGTTTTGTATTTTTCCTGGCTTTCTTGAAATGCTCTGATTTAAAGCCTGTCACTTTATCTTGGCCTCATTTTTTTACATCACAAAAACCTGGCATTTGAACAGGGGTGTGTTGACGTTTTATATCCACTGTAGATGGAAGGGGTGCTAAAGGTAGCACTATTAGCACCTTAGCTATTAGCCTCCAAGCAAACACTGGTACCAGGAAGCTCGAACCAAGTGCAGCTTATATTGTTATTTTCTTCAGATCTTAGTCACCCTAATAACCATCCCTGTTACCACCTGGTTTACCAGTCCACAGTCCACAATATACCTTGCGTCGCTCCAGCCCATCTCCCAGTGGTTTCATGTTCATGAAACCACTGTTCATGACCTCAAGCTGAAGCGCACTTGGGTTCTGCAGCAGGACAATGATCCAAAACACACCAGCAAGTCCACCTCTGAATGGCCTAAGAAAAACAAAATGAAGACTTTGGAGTGGCCTAGTCAAAGTCCTGACCTGAATCTGACTGAGATACTGTGGCATGACTTTAAAAAGGCGGTTCATGCTGGAAAACCCTCCAATGTGGCTGAATTACAACAATTATACAAAGATGAGTGGGCCAAAATTCCTCCACAGTGCTGTAAAAAACTCATTGCCAGTTATCGCAAACGCTTGATTGCAGTTGTTGCTACTAAGGGTGGCCCAACCAGTTATTAGGTTTGGGGGGCAATCACTTTTTCACACAGGGACATGTAGGTTTGGATTTTTTTTCACCCTTAATAATAAACACCTTCATTTAAAAACTGCATTTGTGTTTACTTGTGTTATCTTTATCTAATATTTAAATTTGTTTGATGATCTGAAACATTTACTGTAAGTATGATAAACATGCAAAACAATGAGAAATCAGGAAAGGGGCAAACAGTTTTTCATACAACTGTATTTATGCAAACAGGTTATTGTAAGTTTTTTCATTTTTCCCCTTAAAAAATTTCAGTTTGTTTTTCAATTGGGTTGTACAGGTTATAGGTCACATAAATGATGGAAAAAGTTTTGAAATGATTAATCTTGGTCTCATTTTTTTACATCACAGAAACCTGGCATTTGAACAGGGGTGTGTAGACTTTTATATCCACTGTACATGACAGACAGCTGGGTGGGCCAATAATAGATTAGTGGGTGGGTCTCAAGGAAGGCAGTGGGTTGGCTTTTTCTCATCATGACATTAACGATTTAGACAGAAGAGTCAAAAACTGGATAAAGGCTGTGTTTTTTAAGAGAATTTACTGTTTTCAAAAAAAATTGATTATTAGGTGATCAGTAGACTCATTTCAGACAGTTAAAACCTACAAACCATTTTTCAGTCAATGGCCCCTTTAAAGACAGATGATTGACAACAACAGGACTGTCCTCCCAGGTAAGTTCAGCTTTATTAATACAGAGATGATTGACAACAACAGGACTGTCCTCCCAGGTAAGTTCAGCTTTATTAATACATGGACAGTTGACAACAATAGGACTCCCCCCAGGTGAGTACAACTTTATTAATACAGAGATGATTGACAATAACAGGACTTTCCCCCCATGTACGTTTTTTTTTTTTTTTTTTTAATCAGGTGGTCGGTGTCAGAGTGGTCCAAATGTTCTTCCTCCTGTGGCTCTGGGCTCAAACAGAGGACGGTGGTGTGTGAGCAGCTGGACTTCAGCGGGGCGGTAAAAACTCTGACAGCAACGGACTGTGACTGGATGGACCAGCCGGCGGATGTGGAGCCGTGCTCGGCCAACAACTGTCCCGTCTGGGTGACCAGTCCCTGGGGAAAGGTGCATTCTTTTTTCCTGTAAATCTTAGATTTTTTTTTTCCAGAATCAAATGTGACATAATGTTTCTGTGTTCCAGTGCTCGGGCAGATGTTTGGGTCCCACCACCACAGTCCAGAAGAGATCCGTCATCTGTCAGCATGTCACCAACAGGTCGTCCAACACTGACTGCGACCCTGCCACCAGGTACCCGGACACTCAGCTACCAATCTTTTCATTTCATTCTTGTCATTTTTGAACCGTTAACCGACTCGCTTCCCATGGCGTTCCAGGCCGCCATCGGTGCGTAACTGCTCCTCAGACCTGTGTGACGTCCTGTGGCGTCCCGGTGGGTGGAGGCCCTGCTCCGTGGTCTGTGGGGGAGGCTTTCAGTCCAGGAGGGTGGACTGTGTTCACCGGAGGAGCGGCAAGACTCTGGCGGACCAGCACTGCTCCTGGATCCTGAAACCCCAGACGTGGAGGCATTGCAGCTCCATGACCTGTGGGAGTGAGTCTGAGTGAGGAAAACACCAGTTCACCACTTTATTGGTTTATTATTTTAGTATGACTACGCAGCTGTTGCCCCCTGGTCATGGCTTGACACTGCCAGGACTTACTGTGTATATATATATAGATCAATACCAGAGGTATAGATAACAGAAACCCACACCACAACTGATACCAGAGACGATGAACCAAAGATCAGCACCAGAACTAACAGAAGAAACATTGCTGTCTGTATTGTCTGTTCTATCAGTTCCATTATTGGTTTCTGGTATTGGTTCCTGGTATTGACTCTGGTATTACTGTCTTGCATCAGTTCTTGTTGTTGGTCTCTGGTATTGGTTCCTGGCATGAGTCTCTGGTATCAGTTTGTATAACAGCTCTTAAACAAGTTCCATTGTCAGTCTCTTGTAACAGTTTGTGTATTGGTCTCATGTATCAGTTCCATTATCGGTCACTTATTGGTTCCTGGTAGGTTAGTCTTGGATATCATTTTATGTATCAATTGCTGGTATTGGTTCCTGTATCATCTCTGGTATGGGTCTCTGGTATCTACTCCAGTATCATCTCTAGTATCAGTTCCAGTATTGGTCTTTGGTATCAGTTCCTGTTTCGTCTATCAGTTCCATTATTGGTTACTTATTGGTTCCCACCATTAGTCTCTAGTGTTATTCTGTCTATCAGTCTCTGGTACTAGTTCTTGTATCATCTCATCATGTTTTCTTTTTGCACTACTGACTGCACTATGTGGAACTCCACAATATCTGCTGCTTGTTAATATATTTAAAAATTGCATAGATTAGTATTACTTATTCTTATTCTACCTTTTATTGCATGCATAGTTTTTTTTATCTTTAGTGTTACTCCATGTTTAATGTTGCAGCATTGCACCGAGACAAATTCCTAGTTTGTGTACTACATGAACAATGGCAATAAATCTCATTCTGATTCTGATTCTGATCTCTTATATCTGTTCTGGTATTGATCTCTGGTATCAGTTTCTGTATTGTCTGTTGTATCAATTAAGGAGCTATTATTGGTTATTATTATCGTTTCTTGTATCACTTCCAGAATTGGTCTCTGGTATCTATTTCAGTTTTGTCTCTGATATCAGTTCCTGTTTTGTCACTGGTATTGGTTCCACGATTGTATCTAGTATTGGTTCCAATATCTGTCTTGTTAGGTCCTTAGAGTTTAAAGCCATGGCCACTAGGCAGCAGCTGCCAAAACTTTCCTTGGGAATTTTCTAGTAGTTTTTCAATCTGCATGGAGTCACTAAACATATCTGTCCATGCAGATTCTTTTTTTTTTTGGGTGGGGGGGGCTCAAAATGGTTCATCATTATGAGAAATAATCAGCATCATCAAATGATATCTTCCAATGTTTTGATGTTTGTATCTGCAGGTGAGTGTGAGGACTCTACTGCGCACTGCAGCACGGTGAAGAGGCTGAAACTCTGCCGTGTAGACGCCTACAAACACAGATGCTGCAGGACGTGTTCACGGGATGAGGACGCCTCCCAGTGGTGACGGATGGACATTACAGCAACAACAACAACAACAAACATTTAAACAGAGCAGAGACCAAACGGATGTCAGCTGTGAGGAGTCTGAATCTTTCTCTTCCTTCACGGAAACTAAAGCCGAAGGAAATGAAGGACGGACAGATGGCCCGCAAGGTTTATTTCTCTGATCTGGATCCGGACTGTTGATATGAAGACGCATGTTCACTGTCCTGGTGGTCTTTACTGCAGAAACGGAGCAGAAAGTTTACAGAGAAATGTTTGAAAAAAAGAAAAATGAATGATAAAACCAGAGCAATGGTCTGCAGTCCAACAACTTAAAATAAGTAAAGCAAAATAAACTCCCAAATTTACTTACAAATTGAAAACTTGTCTTATGAATAAGCACTTTTTTCTATGATCATACAGTATGACATTTTTCCTCCATAAATTTGTTATATTCCTATTTTTACTGATAAATTTGTGTTTTCACCCATCAATTTGCCACCAAAATTGTTTACTCTTTTTAAATGTTCAACTTTTTACTTAGAAATTACATGGAAATTGGAATGTGTGCAAATTGAGATAGTAAATCACAACTTTACAAGTAAAAAGTCAGGCTTTTATGACAAAATAACATTCATGAGGAAAAAACTGCCAAATTTTAAAAAAGTTAACAGAAATAGATAGTGGGTGATTTGTTATTTTTCAACAAGGGGGGTGGGGATCTGTCCAGGGTGGACCCTGCCTCCGCCCAAAGATGCTGGGATAGGCTCCAGCCCCCCGCGACCCGAAAAGGATTAAGTAGGAGAAGATGGATGGATGGATGGGGAGTATTTACCAATTTAGCATGAGGTACAAATTTATAAGTAAATGTAAATTAGGTAGATTTGCAAGAATAAAGGTGCAAAGATATGATAAAAGATGCCAATTTAAAAAGTCACAAATTACTCTTTAATTACAGAGAATAAGAATTTAATCAGCATCAAGATGAATGTTGCTAATTTATGAGAAAAAAAAGTAGAAAATTTACAGGGGAAGATAGCAAAATTATGAGGAAAAAAATGCCAAGAATATGATGAAAAAAGTTGCAAACTTGCAATACAAAACTTACAAATTTATGAGGAAAAAACAGAAAATTTGCAGGAAAAAAGTAGCAAATGTATGAGGAAAAAAAAATCACAGATTTTAGAGGAAAAAAGTTGAAAAATTAAAGAAAAAAATTACAAATTTACAAGAAAAACTTTTGTAAACTTATAAGAAAATATTTGCACATTTTTGGGGGCAGAAATGCAGATTTACAAGAAAAAAGTTGAAAATTTATGAGGAAAAAACTGCAAATATGTGAAAAAATTGCAAATTTATGAGAAAATTGTGGCAAATTTGTGAGGAAAAAAGTTGCTTTTTGGGGGGGTTGCAGATTTATAAGGAAAAAAAGTTGCAAATGTATGAGAAAAAAATCCAAAATTTTAAGATAAGATAAGCCTTTATTAGTCCCACAATGATGAAATTCCAGGATTACAGCAGCACAGGGATAGCAGCACTCAGAGCAATAGTTAATAAGATAATAAGAACTGTTTCGCCAAAGCAGTAGATAAATATACACATGTACACAGATATATACACAGTGCAGGAGCATTGCAGCTAGATGGAACAAACAACATTACAGTTTAAGTTACCCTGCAGAATATGAATATGTACCCAGACAGTATATTTCGTATTTGAATTTGCCACCCTGTCCTAGTTGTATAATGGCTGGGACGATTTACTGTGCAAGGTTGTTACATTTAGTACATTTAATACAACCTCTGTGAGCAGCCCTGGTTAGGTTCTAAAGTCTGACAGCTGTAGGTAGGAAGGAC
Source organism: Pholidichthys leucotaenia (assembly GCA_020510985.1). Lineage (NCBI taxonomy): Eukaryota > Metazoa > Chordata > Actinopteri > Cichliformes > Pholidichthyidae > Pholidichthys > Pholidichthys leucotaenia. The sequence continues at coordinate 427,832,502 of CM035837.1, read as the reverse complement.
CTGCGGAACCTCTCCGTCGTGCACCTAGGATGGCACAGTCTACTGCTAAATGAGCTCCTCACTGTGTTCAGCGTGTCCTGCATGGGGTGGGACTCGGACTCCAGCAGAGATGACAGCTTAGCCACCATTCTCCTCTCTCCTATCTTCTCCACTGGGTCGAGGCGTCGCCCCAGAACTAGCTTTTTTGATCAGTCTGTTCAGTCTCTCCCTGTTCGCTGCCATGATGCCACTGCCCCAGCAGACCACTCCAAATGTGACGGCTGATGCCACCACTGAATCGTAGAAGGTCTTCAGGAGTGCCCCTTGCACTCCAAAAGACCTGAGTCTCCTCAGAAGGAACAGCCTGCACTGCCCCTTCTTGTAGAGCACGTTGGTGTTGTGTGACCAGTCCAGTTTATTGTTCAGGTGAACACCCAGGTACTTGTAAGATGCCACCATCTCAATGTCTGTTCCCTGGATGTTTACCGGTGCTGTGGGGGGTTGTCCTTGCCTGCAGCAGTCCACCACCATGTCCTTAGTTTTCCTCACATTGATCTGGAGGCAGTTCTGCAGGCACCAGCCCACAAAGTCCTGGATAGGTCCTCTGTACTCCGCGTCATTCCCCTCGGAGATGAGGCCGACGATCGCAGAGTCGTCAGAGAACTGTAGATGGCAGTGTGGTGTGTTGTGTGAAAAGTCAGCAGTGTAGAGGGTGAACAGGAAGGGAGCCAGAACTGTTCCCTGGGGGGCCCCCGTACTGCAGATGATGGTGTCAGACACACAGTCCTGGGTTCTCACAAACTGTGGTCAGTTTGTGAGGTAGTCCAGGATCCACGATGGCAGGTGCTGGTCCACCCCTGCGCACAGCAGCTTGTCCCTCAGGATCACTGGTTGGATGGCGTTGAAAGCACTGGAGAAATCAAAGAACATGATCCTCACAGTGCTCCCAAGCTTCTCCAGGTGGGACAGGGAACGATGTAGGAGGAAGATCACTGCATCCTCCACCACAATGCCATGCTGGTAGGCAAACTGAAGTGGATTTGTCGCTGATTCCACCAAGAGGCGGAGGTGGGTGAGGAGCAGTCTCTCCAGGGTCTTCATCAGGTGTGATGTGAGGGCCGCTGGTCTGTAGCTGTTCAGGTCCTTGGGGTGCGGGGTCTTTGGTATGGGTACCACACAGGATGTTTTCCACAGCTGTGGTACCCTCCCCAGCTTCAGGCTCAGACTGAAGATGTGCTCCACAATGCCACACAGCTGGTCTGCGTAACTTTCAAGACAAAAGTTACAAATTTAAAGGAAAGAATTACAAATCTACAAGAAAAAGATGCAAATTTATAAGAAAATAGTTGCAAATTTGTGAGAAAAAAAATGCAAATTTACGAGAAAATTGCTAATTTAGGGGGAAAAGTTACAAATTTAGGCAAGGCAAATGTATTTGTATAGCACATTTTGTGTACAAGACAATTCAAAGTGCTTTACATAAAGCATTACAGCAAGTTGCAAAAGGAATGCACAAGAGTTTAAAAGCAAACTAAAAAATAAATTAAAGAGAAACAAAAATAAGCTAAGATAGAATACGACAGAAATAAAAGTCACAGTACATTGTAGGCTACTGAAAGGCTGCGGCAAATAGGAGACTTTTTAACCTGGATTTAAAGCAGCTGAGAGTTTCAGCAGCCCTGATACTTTCTGGGAGTTTGTTCCACATGTGAGGAGCATAAAAACTAAACGCTGCCTCACCATGTTTGGTTCTAACTCTGGGCACAGATAGTAGGCCTGACCCTGAAGACCTGGGGGCTCTGGGTGGTTCGTAATGGACTAGTAGATCTGAAATGTATTTTGGCCCTAAACCATTCAGAGCTTTATAAACCAACAGCAGGATTTTGAAATGTATTCTTTGACAGACAGGAAGCCAGTGTAAAGGAGGAAAAAGGTATTTACTAGACCAAAGTACAAAATTTTAGAGGGGGAAAAAACACAAATTCATATGAAAAAAATTTTACAAATTTTTTGAGAAATTCAAATTTTTAAGAAGTTGCAGATTTTAGGGGGGAAAATATCAAATTTATGAGAAAAAAGTTCCAGATTTTTAAGAAAAAGTTGCAAATTTGGGGGGGAAAATAGCAAATTTATGAGAAAAAAGTTCCAGATTTATAAGAAAAAGTTGCAAATTTATCAGAAAAGATGAAAATTTACAGGCAAAAAGTTGCAAATTTATCAGAAAAAAATCACAGATTTTTTGAAAAACAAAAGTTGACCATTTAAAGTGAAAAAATTACAATTTACAAGAAAAAAACTGAAAATTTGTAAGAAAATACTTGCTAATTTTTGGGGGGAAAAAATTCAGATTTATGAGGAAAAAAGTTGCAAATTTCTGAGAAAAAAGTTGTAAATTTATGAGAAAAAAGTAGCAAATTTAGGGGAAAAGGTTACAAATTTTGGAGAAAAAAGATGATTTACCAAGAAAAACTTGCAAATTTATGAGAAAAAAGTAAAAAAAAAATTGCAGGAAAAAAGTTCACAACTTAGAGGAGGAAAAAACCACAAATTTATAAGAAAAAAAAAATCGTTTTAGAATTTTTTTTTAAGAAAAAGTCATGATTTTTAGAAACAAACTTGCAAATTTTGGGGGAAAAATAGCAAATTTATGGGAAAAAAGTTGCAGACTTATGAGGAAAAAAGATGAAAATTTACAGGAAAAAATGTTGCAAATTTGTGAGGAAAATTCCTTTTTTGCCTTTCTGCATAGAATTGGCGGTTCAGTCATTTTGTTAAATTTTTGGTCATTTTGCTAAAAATGGGGATGCTATCAACCTTCTTAGCAAAATGACCTTGAATTAGTAAAACTGCATCGGGGTGGGGGGACTGATGAGGAAAAAAACACAAAATTATGAGCAGAAAGCAGGAAATTTGCTAGAAAAAGTCACAAATTCACAAGTAAGTAGTTGCAATTTTTTGGGCAAAAGAATCACATTTACAGAACAGCAGAAGTCAGTTCCCATTAAAAAATGAACTGCGGTTCATGTCTTGGCCACAGATGTCACTAAAAACAATGCTGTAAATCTGAGTAGAAAATGCATTTGCTCAGCTCTTTCTGCTCCTTAGTTCTGGTTCTGATTGTATAGCATGGCGGCGGCGGTGGTGTATATACGGACTTCTAAGTGCAATATGGTTTTCTGAGTGTGAGTTCATCAGACTTTTATTTTCTTACTTCCTCTTGGTTCGGTTGTATTTCTAACTCCTGTTAACTACTGTATATGTCGGTTGGGCGGTGCCTTCGCTGGTTTTATTTGCATGTGTTTAAATCTCTGCTGTAAAAAAAAAAAAACACAGATCATTTGGTTTCTGCAAATGACTAAAAAGAGCCTGAAATGACGCCTTCAGCAGCTCATCTTCAGGAGTGAAGATGGCCTGATCGCCCCACAGTTATCCGCCTGATTTAGTGTTTTATTTTGAAGTGAAGCTGCATGCGGAAAAGTTTGTGACGACCAGCCGATCGTCAGCCCACATGTGGAACACAGGGTATGACACCGAAAACATGCTAATGTATATTTGAAATACATTTTTAAAAACCTTGACGATAGTTTGACTCATTTTTCATTTTCTCTACTACTCTGGGATCCCAGCAGGTCTTCTTTGCATTTAAGATTTTGCTGTTGTTCGTCTTTTTCGCTCATTATGGCGAATCTGAAAGGAGCTATTGTGGTGGCACGGCATCCATCCGTCCACATTGCACTGGAATCGCTACTTCCCCCTAGGTAATTGCATCGATGCTCACCAAACTGCCTTGCAGTGATCCTGTAGTGGGTCTACATTCAGGTTGTGTTCAGGGTCAGGAGATCTGGGCACGCATTTGATTTTAGGAAAATCAACACTTCTACTAGGCCAGGGGTAGGCAACCTGCGGCCCCGGGGCTACATGCAGCCCTTCAGCCCCCATGCTGCGGCATGGGGGCGGCGATATGTCAAAACACATGGAAATTAATGAAGTTCATTTTAATTAATGAAAAATTATTGTTTATTGCAATTGGATACATTTCTCAGTGGAAACACATACAGTCATGTGAAAAAATTAGGACACCCCATTAAATATTCAGTTCTTTATTAAAAAATGTTCAAGTATCTGTCTAACCTTGTTTTTGTTCTTATTTGCATTTTTTTAACATTTATTTTAGCCATTTTTTTTCCACAATATCTTTATTGAACCTTTTTTTTTTTTTTTTTAACAAACATGATACAAACAATCAAACACTAACACTAAAGTACTACAAAAAAAAAAAAATGCACTAAAAACACCAACAACCACCAACAAAATCAAGTCTTCAACAATGCTCCTCTGTTTAGTCTAGACAATCCAATACATAAGTATACATATTATGTTCACCAGTTTGGAATTTACAAGGTCCACACACATCATTCACCTTCTTCTTCAAGAGTTATGTTTAAATTTTTTACATAATCAATAAAAGGGCTCCATATATTCTCAAACACAATTTCCTTTGATTTTAGTATATATGTTATTCTTTCTAATGGAAGGTTTGTTAACATCTGTCTTAACCACTGAGTCACATCTGGTCTATGAGTCTTTTTCCATAATAGTGCAATACATTTTTTGGCATTAAGCAAACTGAGGTCTATGAATGTTCTTTCACTTTTATTAAAATTATGCTTTTCTGGGTACAGACCCAACAAAAACAGTTTAGGATTCAATATGATTTGTTTTGAGATTATTTTTTCAATTGTTACCCTCACCTCTTCCCAAAACATTCTTATTAATCTACATTCCCATAAACAATGAAATAGGGTTCCTTTACTTTCCATGCATTTTGTGCATGTATCTGGTATATTTTTGTTATATCTATTTAACTCCTCCGGTGTAACATACATCCGCATTAACCATTTGAAATGTATCAATTTAAGGCGTGCATTTATTGATTTGGTTTGAGCTTCTGTACAAGCCAATTCCCATTGTTCCTCTGAAATTTCAATTTGCAGATCTTCTTTCCAGTAGTTTAATCTTTTCAGTGAATTTTCACTTGAAGATAGTGTCAATGAGTTATAAAACTCTGAAATAATACCCTTTCTTTTACTATCTTTCATCATCATTTTTTCCAAGGATGAATAAATAGGTCGAGTGAGAGCTTTATTTTGATTTGATCGAATAAAGTTTCTAAGTTGAAGATATTTAAAAAAATGTGTTCTATTGAGATTAAATTTGATCCTCAGCTCTTCAAAAGACATTATGTTGTCTGCACATGGCAAATATAAATCCTGAATCTTTTGTATCCCTTTTAAATTCCATACTTTAAATACAGCGTCCGCTCTCCCTGGTTTAAAATATTGATTACCCCATATTGGACTAAATTGTGACAATAACTGTGGTTCTTTTAAATAGTTTTTAGCTTCACACCATATTTTGATCATATGCTTTACAAATGGATTTTTAACTTGTTTTTGTAATTTTTTTGCCGAATCTGAGTATATGAATATGGGAAGAGGTAAAGGTAAATTGTATGATTCCATTTCAGTCCAGTGAGGGAGATCATTTGATGAAAAATAATATGTCATAGACCTCAGTTGTGCCGACCAATAATACAACATAAAATTTGGACATTTCAGACCTCCACGATCAAATGGTAAATATAATAAAGACAAACGTAATCTAGCCCTCCTGTTGTTCCATATAAATTCCACTAACTTTTTTTTATTCTTGAGAATAGATCTAAAGGTGGTGATAAGGGAATGTATTGAAATAAATAAAGTATTTTAGGTAAAATATTACTTTTAAGTATATTGATTCTCCCGATCATCGACATTGGTAGTGACATCCATCTCTGAGTTAACTCATTGATATCTGACATTAAGGCTTCATAGTTGACACTGGCGACTGATTCTAGCTTAGGCATAATTTGGATTCCTAAATATTTAAACTGATTTACAACATTGAATTGATTTACCTCAGGGGCTGGGTAATTTCTCTGGGTCTCATTTAGCATTAATATTGAAGATTTAGTTTTATTTATTTTATATCCTGATATTTCCCCAAAATTCTTTATTAAATTCAACAAGGTTGGAATTGATTTTTTTAGATTCGACATAAACAAAATTATATCATCGGCGTACAGGGAGATTTTATGTTCTGTTGGTCCAACTTTAATTCCATATATTTGTGAATGTAAACGTATCGCTATCGCTAAAGGTTCAATTGCCATAGTAAACAGTAAAGGTGAAAGTGGACAGCCTTGTCGACATCCTCTATTGATTTTTATTGGTTTTGAAATATTGTTATTTGTTAGGATTTCTGCTGTAACATTATTGTATATTATTTGAACCCATTTTATGAAATTATTTCCAAGTCCAAACCTTTGTAGGACTTCAAAAAGAAAGGGCCATTCAACTCTATCAAAGGCCTTTTCGGCGTCCAATGATAGGAGAGCTGTATCCGGTGCTTCTTTATTAAAATAAATAATATTAAATAGTCTTCTTACATTATGGAAGCCTTGTCTACCCTTTATAAAGCCATTCTGATCTCGATTAATAATATTTGGTAAAATTTCTTGTATTCGTCTTGCTAAAATTTTACAGATTATCTTAAGGTCGGCGTTTAATAGGCTTATTGGTCTCATATTTTCACATTTATTAGAGGGCTTACCTGGTTTTGGCAGCAGTATAATTAAGGCATTATTTATGTATGATGGTAAATTATTATTTTGAAATGCTTCTAAAACCATTTCCAAAAAAGGTTTTATTAATTTATTCTTAAATTTTTTATAAAGGTCAACTGGAAGACCATCTGGTCCTGCACTTTTTCCTGATTTCATATTATCAATGGCTAGCCCAACTTCTTCTTGACTAATTTTAGACTCCAATATCTCCCTGTTTTCATTTGGAATACACGGTATAGATAGTTCGTTCAAAAACCCATTTAGTTTTGTTAAATCAGGTTCATTTTTGGTATCATATAATTTTTCATAGTAATCTCTAAAGGCTCTATTAATTTCTAAAGGATCTATAACTACCTGTCCGTTACTTATAATACTGGTAATTGGTGTTTTAATTTCCAATTGTTTAATCTGCCATGCTAATAATTTTCCTGATTTTTCACCTTGTTCATAAAAAGATTGTTTCAATCTTAGAAGACTCGAGGCAGCTCTATTCGCTGATTTTTTGTCGTATTCAGCTCTCAAAATCAGTAATTCATTCTCCAACCTTGGGTCACTTCCTGCATACACTTTTTCCTGAAGATTTTTTATTTTATGTTCCAATTTAGCTCTCTCCTCTCGAGTCTTCTTAGATTTTGATCCTGTATAACTAATAATATGTCCCCTAATAAAAGCTTTGAAAGCCTCCCACTTTACACATGCTGATGTTTATGTAGTATTGATGTCAAAGAACTCGTCTATCTGTTTTTCTATATACTTGACAAATTCCTCATCCTGAAGCCATTTATGCTGAAATTGCCATCTACCTGATTCCTTTGTCAATTTTTTATCTACATATATTAGACAACAGGGTGCATGATCAGAGATCACGATGTTATCATAAAAGCAGTTTTGAATCTTGGACCTTAATTCTGTGGAAATCAAAAAATAATCAATACGTGAGAATGTCTTGTAGGTACTGGAATAACAAGAATAGGCTTTAACTTGTGGTTTCATTTCTCTCCATATATCTAACAATCTCAATTCTTTCATAAAATGATTAATAGTCATCCTACATCCAATGTGCGTACAATCCAGTCCTGTTGATCTATCCACACCTGGATTCAATGTACAATTAAAATCCCCTGCTATTATATGTTGCCCTGTAAGTGATGATAAGATGAGAAATAAATTAGCAAAGAACTTCTGATCATCTATATTGGGACCATATAAGTTCACAAGATTTATATTTTCTAATAGCAAAGAACCTTGAATGATTACATATCTTCCAAATTTGTCTCCAATTACATTTTTCACTTGAAAAGGAACTGATTTATGTATGAGAGTCATAACTCCCCTGGCTCGGGATGAAAATGAAGAGGTGAATACACTTCCCTGCCATCTACTCCTAATTCTTTTAACATCCTCCTCTATCAGATGAGTTTCTTGTAAAAACACAATTCTTGAACCCATGTCCTTTATTTTATTCATAACTTGTTTAAGTTTTTTTAAATTTTGTAGACCTCTGCAATTCCATGAAGTTAAATTAAGATTAACACTTTGGTCCATGATCAATAGAGAGTTTGGGATTACCTTGCAGTGTAAACATGCTCATACAGAGAAGCAAAAACATGAGTGGTTGAACATTCATCCTACAAACTACACACAAACAAATTTCCCCTTCCCACACTTGTGGCAAACCCCCCAAAATCAAAAGAAAAATTCTGTCTCCCGATATAGCCATCGACCGTTCCACACCCACGGGGAACAGCCTAAGCCACTCCTTCTTCATCCTCCCAATCACCCTAACTCTACTGCTTTTAATGACGTAACATTAACTCTCCTCTGTAGTTTTCCAACTTAACTCCAAAATTTTTAACAACTTTGTACATCATAGTTTTTTTTTTTTTGTTTTGTTTTTGTTTTGTTTTTTTAATATATAATACAATCTATATTTTGTAAACTTACTATTTACTTCAAGTCAGTCAGATGCCTGTGCAAATGCTTAATTATTCTACCTTATATTTTGTTCATGCTTAGCTCCCACCAGTCTCTTCTTCTTCTTTGATCTTCTTGATGAACTCCTGCGCCTCCTCTGGGGTCTTGAAGATGTGGGTTCTGCCCTCATACGTGGTCAGCAGTCTCGCAGGATAGATTACACCATGACGAATCCCAAGGTTGCGCAGCTCCTTACGTACGGGATCAAACTGCTTCCTCAATTGCTGGATTCCTGTGGCCAAATCTGGGTAGAACCGCACCTGCTGGTCCTGGTGTTTAATCTCTCCTTTAGCACGTGCAGCGTTGAAGATCTTCATCCTGTCTCTGTTGCTAAGAAACTTCATAATTAAGGTCCTCGGCGGTCCCTTATCTCTCCGTGGGCCAATACGATGTGCTTTTTCCAGAACCACTGCTGATTGCAACTCCTCGCTGCCCAGCACCTCCGGAATCCACTTTTCCAGAAAGGAACATACGTCCCGACCTTCTGATTCCTCTGGAAGACCCACCAGCCTCAAATTATTCTGTCTCGACCGAGATTCCAAATCCAAAATATTATCTTCCAGAGATTTATTTTTTTTTTCCAAAGTGCGCACCTTTAATTGAAGACGGGTGACGTCATCTTCAGCACTAGCGAGACGGAGCTCCATCTGCGCCGTTCGTTCTACACAGTCACCCAATTCCTTTCTTATTCCTTCCAACGCTGTCATAATCCCATCAAATCTAGAGGAAAAGTCCGCTCTCATTGAACTCATGGCAGCCATCAGCGCATCTGCGCCATTCCCCGCAGATATCGCACCGTTGCCAGCCTCCTCCGCCATATATGGAGTTTTGTTTGCTGCGTCACAGACCTGAAAGTCCGTTAATTTGGACTGTTTCGGCGGCTCGCTTTTTCCTTTTCCTGGTTTTCCAGCCTTAGGCTTCGCCGACATATCCTCGCCCAAATGCTGGGATACGTTCTGTCCCAAATGAGAGAGTTATTTGCCGATTTTTTTTCTCCAGGAGCAGAGCAGAGCGAGACACGTCCGTCCTACGTGGCAGCCATAACCGGAACTATTTTAGCCATTTTAAGTGGGAATGAATGTGAGGTGTCCTAAAAAAGATGGGGGGGTCCTAATTTATTCCTCACAGTTTGTTTAAAATTACATTTTACAGAAAATTTGAAAAAAGTCTTCAATTCATTTTTAATTGTTTAATTGTATTACGTGAATCTCCCAGTACTTTTAACATTGATATTAAATAGCCATAATGTATGTCCAAATATGTAAAAAAAACACAACAACACACAGGCTTATACAGGGTGTCCTAATTTTTCACATGACTGTGCTTTTATGAACTTAAAATATATTTTTAAATTATTTATATTGTTGTCACCCATGTGTTACTGCGTCACATCTGATGGCGGCTGCACAGAGAGCCGCTCAGCCTCTCCTCAGTGCATGTGGAGAGAGAGCACGGACAGCAGCAGCTTCCTGCCACTCTCAGTAAGACATGAACAGATCCAGAGGAAGTAAAATCACAGAGAAAAGTAGAGTCTAATTCTGTGTGGGCAGATTAATTTGTGTTCATGCAGGTTGTTGTGGAGAGAATTTTTTCACAAGAACACAATGAAAAACAGCCTCATTAGTGTCTACAGGTCCATAAAAGTCTTAAATGTGATTATCTAAAATCAATACCTTAATTATCCTTGAAAATGAGAAACAATCCTTGAATTCTTGCTCAATAACCTTATAGTTACGTGCACTATAAATGCTGGATTCACCAGACATGGCATTAGTGTAAATGTATTTTCACCATCACAGCTCAATACTTCCTGAGTGATGTAAAAATAAAAGACCTCAACAGCGATTCAGTTTTCAGAATAGTTGCGTCTGTGGAGTTTGCATGTTCTCCCCGTGTCTGTGTGGGTTTACTCCGGGATTTCTCCAGTTTCCTCCCACATGCCAAAAACATGCAGGTTCGGTTAACTGGCATCAACTGGGGATTCTAAATTGTCCTTAGGTGTGACTGTGAGAGTGAATGGTTGTCTGTCTCTCTGTGTTGGCCCTGTGATGGACTGGCGATCTGTCCAGGGTGTACCCTGCCTCTCGCCCAAAGATGCTGGGATAGGCTCCAGCCCCCCTGTGACCCGAAAAGGATTAAGCAGAAGAAGATGGATGGATGGATGGATGTGTCCGTTACGTGCTTTTATTATGAAATGCCGTCAACGTATAGTGACTTGTCACCAGGTGTGTGAGTCAAAGATCACACTTACCTTGAATGAACTGTTGGCTTTATTTTACCAAGCGGCAGGATCGCACAATCTGCAGCATGGCTGAAGAAAAAACTAGACTGTGCAGGTGCAAGCTGTCAGTGTACAGAACTACGACTATGGCGGCTGCCTAGGATAAAGCAGGATCCTTTACCAAATGATCTTCATCCTTTCCCTTTAGCTGATGCTTCATATGTAAAGCAAAACGATACTTAACGAATCTTAACATTATTGAACCTGTTTTCTCTTGACACATTATATCTCGATAGACACACAGTGCGGAGCATTGTAGCTAGATGGAATAAATATATAAATATACGTATAAACACAGTGCAGAGCATTGTTGCTAGATGGAATAAATATATGAATATATAAACACACAGTGCGGAGTATTGTAGCTAGATGGAATAAATATATAACTAGAAAAGCACTCGGACAGCGCAGACCTCCGCCAAGCGCCACAGTTCCCCCCCATACAGTGTTTGTGTGTACATTTTCAGATTCCTTGACCATGAAAACATATGACTAGCAATTGGATTCACAATGATAGGATTAGTGGTTCAGTAGTAAAAGCATTACCTCCTTGGTGGAGGTAATAAACTGAAGTGTTGGTGTTGTGTCCATGTCCTCCACTGAAAGCAGCACTCAGGGCTTCACTGACGGATGCAAATTGGGTAGACAGGTTGCCATGGGTTTTATATTGGGGTTGCGCTCCGTGGCAAAAGAGGATTTAGAAGCTTCCCCGGCAGAGAGCTGATTTTTGCGCAGCCCCTATGGCTGCCTGGGGAATTTCTGCCAAATAATCCGGCGGCGGACAGCTGCCCGTCTCAGCTTTTGCAGCGTAGCGCAAACACAGGCACGCTGCCGGGCCCTGGCCACCACTGTTTTCCGTGTGCTTTTGTGCCTAAAACTTTGAAGAACGCAGAGTTTGTGTTCGTCAGACACGACGACCAGCGCCCTCCATTGCGCCTGCACACATGTTGAAAATGGTCGTATCTCACAATGTTAAAGAATCCTTTAAAAAATTCCTGTATCCAGACGGTGATCCGGATCATCCCCAAAATTTAATCAGTTCTTCATTGTACCATTTCCAACAATGCCTGAAAGTTTCATCGAAATCCGTCCAAAACTTTTTGAGTTATCTTGCTAACCAACAGACAGACAAACAGACAAACGCTGGCAAAAACATGACCTCCTCCTGGCCTGCGGCCTGGCGGAGGTAGATATATAAACACAGTGCAGAGCATTGTTGCTAGATGGAATAAATATGTAACTATATAAACACAGTGTGGAGCATTGTTGCTAGATGGAATAAATATATAAACACACACAGTGTGGAGCATTGTAGCTAGATGGAATGAAACAGCACAACCGTCTACTTAGTTATCCTACATGGTATGATTATGTACCCATACATATTCTCACCCTCCATAGCTACTGGTATTTTCCTAGTTGTAAACCGGAGGGGACCATTGTGTAAGTCTATTGCGTCTTTTGCATTCAATACTATTAGGTTGTCACGTCTTTCTGCTATCTCTGCGAGCAGCCCTGCTTAGGTTGTACAGTCTGACAGCCGTAGGTAGGAAGCACCTGCGAAACCTCTCAGTTGTACACCTAGGATGATGTAGTCTGCTGCTAAATGAGCTCCTCAGTGCATTCAGTATGTCCTGCATAGGGTGGAACTCGGACTCCAGCAGAGATGACAGTTTAGCCACCATCCTTCTCTCTCCCATCTCCTCCACTGGGTCAAGGCGTTGCCCCAGGACAGAGCTAGCTTTCTTGATCAGTTTGTTCAGTCTCTTCCTATCAGCTGCTGTAATGCCACTGCCCCAGCAGACCACTCCAAAAGTGATGGCTGATGCCACCACCGTGTCATAGAATGACTTCAGCAGCGCCCCTTGTACACCAAAAGACCTGAGTCTCCTCAGTAGGAACAGCCTGCGCTGTCCCTTCTTGTAGAGTGCGTCGGTATTGTTTGACCAGTCTAGTTTATTGTTCAGATGAACACCCAGGTACTTGTAGGATGTCACCATCTTGATGTCTGTTCCCTGTATATTTACTGGTGCTGTGAGGGGTTGTCCTTGCCTGCGGCAGTCCACCACCAGCTCCTTAGTTTTCCTCGCGTTGATCGAGAGGCAGTTCCGATGGCACCAGTCCACGAAGTCCTGGATAAGTCCTCTGTACTCAGCTTCATCTCCATTGGAGATGAGGCCAACGATCGCAGAGTCGTCAGAGAACTTCTGTAGATGGCAGTGTGTTGTGTTGTGTTGTGTGAGAAGTCCACACTATAAAGGGTGAACAGGAAGGGAGCCAAAACCGTTCCCTGGGGGGCCCCCGTGCTACCGATGATCGTGTCGGACACACAGTCCCGGGTTCTCACAAACTGAGGCCGGTTTGTGAGGTAGCCCAGGATCCATGATGACAGGTGCTAGTCCACCCCTGCGCACAGCAGCTTGTCCTTCAGCGTCATCATTTGAATGGTGTTGAAAGCACTGGAGAAGTCAAAGAACATGATCCTCAGTGCATTCTTGGGCTTCTCCAGGTGGGACAGAGAACTGTGAAGGAGGAAGATCACCGTATCCTCCACCCCAATGCCATGCTGGTAGGCGAACTGGAGTGGATCCATCGCTGGTCCCACCAGGGAGTGGAGGTGAGCAAGGAGCAGTCTCTCCAGGGTCTTCATCATGTGGGACGTCAGGGCCACTGGTCTGTAGCTGTTCAGATCTTTGGGGTGGGAAGTCTTTGGTACAGGTACCACACAAGATGTTTTCCACAGCTGTGGTACCCTCCCCAGCTTCAGGCTCAGATTGAAGATGTGCTCCACAATCCCACACAGCTGGTCTGCACAGGACCAGCACTCCATCTTTTGCACTCCATCATATATACACTACCGTTCAAAAGTTTGGGGTCACTTAGAAATTTCCTTATTTTTGAAAGAAAAGCACTTTTTTTCAATGAAGGTAACTTTAAACTAATCAGAAATACACTCTATACATTGCTAATGTGGTAAATGACTATTCTAGCTGCAAATGTCTGGTTTTTGGTGCAATATCTACATAGGTGTATAGAGGCCCATTTCCAGCAACTATCACTCCAGTGTTCTAATGGTACAATGTGTTTGCTCATTGCGTCAGAAGGCTAATGGATGATTAGACCACCGGAGTGGTGGCTCAGTTGGTAGAGCATCCGCCCCACACCCGGGAGGCAGGGGTTCAAATCCCGGCCGGGTCATGCCGAAGACCATATAAAAGCAAAACTTCCTGCCGTCCAGCTTGGTGCTCAGCAATAATGGAATGGAGGAGGGAAATCTGTGGTGGCGCCTTGCATGGCAGCGGCCCTCTGATTCTACACTTGGGGTGTGTGTGATTAACACTGTAGATAGGTAAAACACAATCTCGTTCTACTGTACATGATTGGTTGTACAGTTGAATGACAATAAGGGTGATTTAATTTAATTTAAAAAAAAAACCCTTGTGCAATCATGTTAGGTCTGCAATGCTGTAATTGCTGCAAATGGAGGATTCTTTGACGAAAGCAAAGTTTGAAGGAAAAAATTATTTCAAATACAAATCATTATTTCTAACCTTGTCAATGTCTTGACTATATTTTCTATTCATTTTACAACTCATGGTGGTAAATAAAAGTGTGACTTTTCATGGAAAACACAAAATTGTCTGAGGTAACCCCAAACTTTTGAACGGTAGTGTATGTGAATCAGAATCAGAATCAGATTTATTGCCATTGTTCATGTAGTACACAAACTAGAAATTTGTCTCGGTGCAATGCTGCAACATTAAACATGATAAAATAAAAGAAATAAACTATACATGCAATAAAGTGTAGAATAAGAATGAGTAATACTAGTCAGCAGTTTAAATATATTAGCGAGCAGCAGATAATGTGGAGAACCATATAGTGCAGTCGGTAATGCAAGAAGAAAACAGTGATGATTGACATGAGTCTGGTTGAGCGGCTGTACGTAGTGCACGAGAGTCAATAAGTCACTTAGTGTTCAGCAGTCTGATGGCAGAGGGGAAGAAGCTGTTCATGTGACGGGAGGTTTTAGTCTGAATGGACCGAAGTCTTCTACCTGAGGGGAGAGGGGCAAACAGTACGTGACCAGGGTGTGAAGGATCGGCTATGATCCGGCCAGCACGCCTCCGGGTCCTGGAGATGTGCAGATCCTGGAGAGATGGGAGCTTGCAGCCGATCACCTTCTCAGCAGTGCGCACGACGCTCTGCAGCCTTAGTCTGTCCCTGGCAGTGGCTCCTGCGTACCACACGGTTATGGAGGTGGTGAGGATGGACTCGATGATGGCTGTGTAGAACTGCACTAACATCTTGGTGGGTAGCTTGAGCTTCCTCAGCTGCCGCAGGAAGAACATCCTCTGCTGGGCCTTTTTGATGAGGGAGCTGATGGTTGGCTTCCACTTGAGGTCCCTGGTGATGGTGGTGCCTAGGAAGCGGAAGGAATCAGCAGTGGTGATGGGAGAGCCTGTGAGGGTGAGGGGGGGCAGAGGGGTTGTGACTTTCCTGAAGTCCACAATCATCTCCACTGTCTTCAGAGCGTTCAGCTACAGGTTGTTGTTGTTGCACCAGGACGCCAGCTGGGCCACCTCTCTCCTGTAGGAGGACTCGTCGCCGTTGGAGATGAGCCCGATGAGGGTGGTGTCGTCCGCAAACTTGATCAGCTTGACAGACTGGTGGCTGGAGGTGCAGGAGTTGGTATAAAGGGAGAAGAGTAGGGGGGAAAGTACACAGCCCTGGGGTGATCCGGTGCTGATGCTAACAGAGTCTGAGACAGTCTTTCCCAGCCACACATGCTGCCTCCGGTCCGTCAGGAAGTCGGTGATCCACCTGCAGAGGGAGTCAGGCACGTTGAGCAGGGACAGCTTGTCCTGGAGCAGAGCGGGGCGGATGGTGTTGAATGTGGAGCTGAAGTCCACAAACAGGATCCTGGCGTAGGTTCCCGGGGAGTCCAGGTGCTGCAGGATGGAGTGGAGGGCCAGGTTGACTGCGTCGTCTACAGACCTGTTGGCTCGGTAGGCAAACTGCAGCGGGTCCAGGAGGGGAGTGGTGATGGACTTGAGGTGGGGCAGGACCAGGCGCTCAAAGGACTTCATGACTACAGAGGTGAGCGCTACAGGTCTGTAGTCGTTAAGTCCAGTGATCCGTGGCTTCTTGGGGACAGGGATGATGGTGGAGGATTTGAGGCAGGTCGGCACGTGGCACACATTAATGTGTGCATTAATAACAAAATGTAATGCAAAACCCACTGGACATTTCATTCTGAAACATACCGTGATGTACAGAAACCAACTGATGTACAGAAATTAGACACATCAGTTTCACTGTACATATATGGGGTTCGGTCTGCAAACACCACCTGAGCGTGTTAAGTACTGTGCAGCGTTTTTTCTCAGTGGGCAAATGGTCTGTAGGCACTGGTTGGGAATGGGAGGTATGCTGTGGTTGTATAACACCGCCCGCTGTGAAGGGGTTTGTCTCGTGGGGGTCCTCGTCTTCTGCATGGAGCTTGGGCTGTGGCTGTGCAACAGGAATGATGACGGCGATTTCTTCTGTATGTTTTCCCACTGGATTGGATGTTGTAAGAGCGTGGCTCCTTTCTAGTCGCTTTCACAGTTCCAAGCCGGTCGTATCCTTTGGGGGTCTGCAGTCGGACCACTTGTCCCTTGGCTATTGGGTTTCATAGCTGTGCTTTAGGGTGAGTCTCTTTTTAAGAAGCTGGGTGTTGATTAGCTGGAGATGGTTGGAGCAGTTTTGTGCTTACTGGAATGGCTGCGCATGTTTGATGCAACATTAGACATTCAGCAGGAGAGCCCAACGTTGAATCACGGGGGGTGTTTCTGAGGTTCAGGAGGTTGAGGAAAACATCACTTCCATCTCTGTGTGACTTTTCCATTAGTTGTTTAGCACTGCGGATTGTTCTCTCCACAAGTTCATTTGATTGGGGAAACTCAGGGCTGCTGGTTGAGTGAAAAAAATCCCACTGTTGGGCAAAGTCTTTGAAATGCTGGCTGGTGTATTGCCTAGCATTATCAGAGATGAGGGTGTGTGGTGTGCCATGGACTGAAAAGTGTCGTTTTAGTTTGGAGATCAGAGATGATGGCGTCAGGTCACAGATGATCGATCTCAAACCAACCAGAGTACAAATCCACCAGCACCTGGTAGTGTTTTCCATGCCATTCAAAAATGTCTGTGGCCACCATGGACCATGGCAGTTCTGGGACTGGGTAGAGTTTAAGGGGTCTCTTTGCTGGTGACATTTGGTGCTGTTGCATGCTGCACACGTGATTAACTCTTCGGTGATGTCATGTGACATTGTTAGCCAGAATATGGTGCCTCCAGCTCTGTGCT
Organism: Pholidichthys leucotaenia; assembly: GCA_020510985.1. NCBI lineage: Eukaryota > Metazoa > Chordata > Actinopteri > Cichliformes > Pholidichthyidae > Pholidichthys > Pholidichthys leucotaenia. The sequence goes on along the minus strand of CM035837.1, from coordinate 427,815,259 downwards.
TAGTTGCTTCAACACCTGGGTGGCCTTTGTGTACAATGTTTATATATTCTCTGTGCAGGGACTCAGGGATGACTGTTTTATGGCCTTTCATGACGATCCCGTCCTCCACGGTGAGCTCATCTCTGTATGGGAAGAAGGATCTAATGGCAGGTTGGACCTGGTTCATCTTGATTGGCCATCTGTTTTGAATGACTGTTATGAGGGTTTGTAGCATCTCATCCTCTGCAGTGTGCTCTCTCAACTCTTCCAGGTGGGCTGTGGAGATGCAACTCACTGACATAACTTCAAGCATGTCACTTTCAGCAGGTCTGGGGGAGATCTGTGTGTTTGCAGCCCTTGAGAGAGTATCTGCTAGATACATATGCTTCCTTTTTTTGTAGACCAAGTTGATGTCATAGCTCTGTAGGTGCAGCATCCTCCTCTGGAGTCGTGCAGGGGCTGTCTGGATGGGCTTTTTCAGGATAGTTACCAGAATTTGGTGGTCAGTTTCCATGATTGTGGGTTTTCCATAAACATAGTCCTTAAACTTTGAGCAGGCAAACACGACAGCTAGGAGTTCCTTCTCTATTTGGGCATAGCACGTCTCTGTGTCTGTGAGCGTGCGTGATGCCAAGGCTATTGGTTTGCCATTTTGCGTACATGCAGCTCCAAGTCCGTGGCATGACGCATCGCAGGTGAGCATGACTGGCTCTTTGACATTGTAGTATGCCAACACTGGTGGACTTGGCAGGCATGATTTGAGGCAACCGAATGCGTCTTGATGTTGTTGAAACCAGCACCATGCCGTCTCCTTGTGAGTTAGCTTTCTCAGTGGTGCTGCAATGTCTTTCATGTTTGGAATGTATTTGCCAAGGTAGTTAACCATACCTAAGAAGCGCTGTAGTGATGTAATGTCTGTGGGAACTGGCATGTCGTTAATTGCTGCAGTTTTGGTGGGGTCAGTTTTTAGACCCTCACTTGTGAAGATGTGTCCCACATAACTGACTTGGTTGAGGCGAAATTTGCACTTGTCTGGATTTAATTTGAAATTGAGCTCTCTCACTCTTTCCAGGACTCTCTTCAAGTTGGCATCGTGTTCAGCTGTTCCTCTGCCTCCAACAATGATGTCATCAACAATGACTGAACATGGATAACCGCAAACAGCTGTTCCATAGTGCATTGGAATACTTTGCTAGCTGAGTTGATTCCAAAGGGCAGCCGTAGGAACCTGTAGCACCCGAAAGGTGTGTCGAATGTTGTCAACATTGAGGATTTTTTTGTCAAGAGGTATCTGCCAGAAGGAGTTTTTTGCATCTAGCACAGAGAAGATTGTCACTCCTGACATCTGTGCAGCAACCTCTTCCACACTACGCATGGTGTAATGGGGTCTTTTCAGTGCTGCGTTAAGGTCTTTTGGGTTGATACAAAGTCTGATTTCAGATTTGTCTTTCTTGTGAGCTACCACCATAGAAGAAACCCAGTCTATAGGCTCAGTGACTGGCGTTATGACACCTATGTTCTGCAAGCGTTTGAGTGCTACTATAATTTTATCTTGCATTGCAACGGGAATGTGATGGGTTGGGCGGCTCACAGGCTGTACGCTGGGATCGAGTGTCATGGAGAATGTGACTGGGAGTTCACCAAGCTTGTTACTAAACAGGTCCTTGTATTGTGTGAGAACTTGTGTGCTAAAGTCTACATTGCCATCCATTGTAACTTGATGGATGTCAGCACTCATTTTTACAAGTCCTATGTTCACACGTGCTCTGAATCCTAATAATGGTTGCACATCTCTGTCCACTATGAAGAAAAGCAGGTTGTGAGGTTGGCCCTTTAAAAAGCATGACAGTGTAACTGTACCGATGGTTTCGATCTTTGTACCACCGTAAGCAACAAGGTTTGCAGCTCTCTTTAGTTTTACAGGTTGTTCATCATTGGTCACATGCCTGAAGGTGTTTTGTGGCATCACATTGCATTTCGCTCCTGTGTCAACCTTCATTTCGGTGGGTTTGCCATTTATGTGGAGCGTGACAAATCCTTCATCTTGCCCATTAGTTTGAGATTTTACACAGTCAATAGCAACACGGTCCACATAAAATGTCTTATCCTCATATGATGCTGGCTGATCCAACGTCACTTCATGCACTGATTGTTTGTGAGTTTTCTTATGTGCTTTATTTGGGTTTTGCACTTTGGATTTGCAGCACTTTTTGTAATGATTTAGCTTTTTACAATTGAGGCATTGTTGACCGAAGGCTGGGCATTTTTCTCTTTTAGCTGCATGGCTACTTCCACAGTTGTTGCACTTTGTGATTATTTGGGGAAAAGATTTGGTTTTGATCCGGTGCTTTTTCTTTGGTAATGGCTTAACTGCATCAACACTGGTGGTTTGTGTGGTTAATTTCTTGCAATTTTTCTCCACCATTTCATGAATGCGGTAGATTGAAATAGCCTTAGCAAGGGTTAAGTCAGCATCTCTCAACAGAGATTTTCTTAAAGTGTCACTAGTAATGCCACATACTATGCAGTCACAGATGAGCTCTTCAGTTAAGTCTCCAAAGCAGCAAATCTTAGCTTTTATCCTTAAGTCGGTGATGAATGATTAAAAACTCTCACCTTGTTTCTGATTGTGAGAATGAAACGTGTGTCTTTCCATCGTTCTGTTGTTTTGGGGGTTGCAAATCTCATTAAACTTCCTCTTTAGACAGTCTGGGACTCTGCTGGGGAAATAACAGCTCTGTCCTCTCTGTGTATGGCAGCTGCATAGATAAATGAACGCTCCCATTCAATGGCCTCGGGTCCAGCAAGGTTGAGGAGAATGTAGGCTCTTGTCAAATGTCATATTCCCTCTCGAAAATTTGACAGTTCTTGGTCACATTTTCGTTGAAAACAATAGGGTCAGATCTGTGAAATCGCTCCGCCATTTTTCTTAATTGACTGCACACAGGCGAGTCCAGGTGACGCTTGAGAAAAAACCTTTCGAAGATGGAAAACAAATATTGGCAGACAAGGAGTTCTATCTCTCTTCTGACACCATGTAGTGACTTGTCACCAGGTGTGTGAGTCAAAGATCACACTTACTTTGAATGAACTGTTGGCTTTATTTTACCAAGCGGCAGGATCACACAATCTGCAGCATGGCTGAAGAAAAAACTAGACTGCACAAGTGCAAGCTGTCTGTGTACAGAACTACGACTACGGCGGCTGCCTAGGATAAAGCAGGATCATTTACCAAATGATCTACAAACCCAATATACTTGTCTGAAATCAGCAACATACAGCTGACGGTTTTTCCTCACAATCTATAGATAAAAAATAAAAACATAGTAAAAGGAGTTCAAAGGAGTGAAAAAAGAGGAGAGAAGATTCTGTGATAGTGATGTAGAGATGAACCTTTTATTTTAAGGACATTTTTAGCTTTTTCTCTGCAGGATGACTGGTAGTTTGTTATCTGTGGGGCTTTGAACAGTGAATTATATGAGGGGGGCCGAAAAGTTCATAGGCTGACCATGATGCAGTGGTCAAATTTGACCGAATGTTGTGTAGTTATTTATAGTGTTATTGTTCTTAGGCTTTTATTTGTGAGGCACGGTGTGGTGGCTCTGACTTCTGGTCTCACCACCACCCAGTGCCTCTAAAGGGCAGCAGGCAGGAGGGGTGGGCCTCTTTGCTGTCTCCTCTGCCTGGCGGTCATAGTGTGGGGTGTGTGTGCTACCAGTCAATAAACGTTCGTCCTGTTCTACACCTGGCCTCATCCTTTTGGTCCACATCCAGACATAACATTTTGGCAACAAAGATAAACAAGGTATGGAAGCATGTAGGTCTCCTATTTGGCCATTTCTGGAGCTCCTGGGCGAGCCACCTGTCCTCTGGCCAAGGTGGTACTCCGCCTTCCAGATGTACATGGTGACGCTAATCCTGGGAAGAATGGACAAGTTGAGGGCATGCGTGTTGTTGATGCACAACTTAGGGATGAAGGGACAACAAATTTTGAGCACGCTCGGTGACTCTGACAGCTTCGATGACGTGGTTGAGCTGATGGCGCACCATTTTCGTGCCCCGGACAATGTCATCGTTCGGAGGATCAAGTTTCGGCAGTGCCGCCAACAGGTGAGCGAGTCCATTCAGCAGTTCGTGGCAGACTTGAGGCTACTGGCTAGCAAGTGTCGGTTCGGACCATTGGAGGAAGAGGTGGTTCGTGACCAGTTGGCAGAGTATACCAACTGCGCTGCAATAAGGTCGAAGCTGCTTACTTTTCCGGGTGACAGCACTATCCAGGGCCATCGCGTTAGCTCTCCAGCTGGAAGCAGCGGATAGGCTGACGCAGGAGCTGAGTGAGCATTTGTCACACCGACGGCTAGGATCCCCCATGACCACACAAGTAACAGACCCGGACAGTGATGAGAGCGTGGAGGACGACGCCAGACATGCCAGTCCTGTGGAGTTCAGGTCTGCCCCGGGGAAGCCCATGTGTTTGGGCTGCGGGTCCATGAAGTACCGCTTGAAGGCCAGGGACTGTCCGGCAAGAGAGAAGCGGTGTGGCAGGTGTAGCCGCTTGAACCATTATGCCAGGGTATGCCGCATGTTCGAGCAGGGGAACCCGCAGAAGAAATCGACCCCCCCCCCCCGCCCCGATGGTTGTCCACACTGTGTCCCCGAACACCAACAGGTACACGTTCTGCACATTGGAGTTGGTTGGTGTGGAGGTACCTTTGCTGATCAATATGGGGGCGGAGGGCTCCCTACTGAATTGGGCTATAGTGAGAAAATTCTTCCCACACTACAGGAGTGAAGGTGACCCAACGCCACTTTACGGCTATAGAGGAGGATGGCTGGCCGAGGTGGGAACACTGAGACTGATGGCCCGGTACAAATCAGTGGAGATGTCTAATCTCAAGTTCACCATGATGGCCCATGGCAATAACATCATGGGCTGTGACCTGTTTTATGGTCTGGGTTTTGCCACTAAGAGCGGCACTGGGGAGGAGTGGTCGGGCTGTGGACTGTGGGACCAGCCAGTTCCGAGAGTGAAGGACGGTGCGGTGTGGGACGAGGAATTGCCCAGCACCCTGGAAGGTGAGCAGGACCAGTCTCGCTCAAGGTCATCACAGGGGGGGTCCCTGTGTCAGAGCCCAAGTCGCGCTGGACGAGGGTACTAGGCGGCACGGCGGGGCACCTGCAATGACGAGTGATGCCAAGGAGCTGGCTCCAGTTGTTGCCGGAGCTCGGCTAAAGTGAGCCAGTGAACATGGGGCTACAATGATGATGGCTGCAGCGGATTTACAAGTAGTCGGGGCCAGACCGTTAGGTACGGAGGGACCGTGTGCCAAGCAGAGACCCTGCAAGCCGAGCAGAACCCCTCTGGGAGTCGCGAACCTGGTTCAGGCTCGAGAGGAGGTGCAATCACGCCGGGTACGGTCCAAACGGCAGTTAGAGGAACACCAGGGACGGCTGTGTGTTGTGACCAAACGGGATGATGCTTATCTCCAGCTGTCGGACGGCCCGTGGAGGCACCCGAACGAGCTCTGGCGTGCCCGGGAGGAGACTGTCAGCGGTGGGCCTGGATGAGTGAAACATCCAATGGTGAAGAAGAGAAGGTGCACTGGTGTCGTTACAACCAGCTGCGGCCCGGGAGGCAGGCCATCCCCAGTTGCGGACTGATGAAGGGACGGTCCAGGGGGGCCCTCGGGCTTGTTTCTCCTTTAGCCATGTGTATTATACAGTGGGGCAAAAAAGTATTTAGTCAGCCACCAATTGTGCAAGTTCTCCCACTTAAAAGATGAGAGAGGTCTCCAATTTTCATCATAAGTATACCTCAACTATGAGAGACAAAATGAGAAAAAAAAATCCAGAAAATAACATTGAAGGATTTTTAATGAATTAATTGGTAAATTACTCGGTAAAATAAGTATTTGGTCAATCCCAAAAGTTCATCTCAGTACTTTCTTATATACCCTTTGTTGGCAATGACAGAGGCCGAACGTTTTCTGTTAGTCTTCACAAGGTTTTCACACACTGCTGCTGGTATTTTGGCCCATTCACTTCATGCAGATCTCCTCTAGAGCAGTGATGTTTTGGGGCTGTCTCTGGGCAACACAGACTTTCAACTCCCTCCAAAGATTTTCTATGCGGTTGAGATCTGGAGACTGGCTAGGCCACTCCAGGACCTTGAAATGCTTCTTACGAAGCCACTCCTTCGTTGCCCGGGCGGTGTGTTTGGGATCATTGTCATGCTGAAAGACCCAGCCACGTTTCATCTTCAATGCCCTTGCTGATGGAAGGAGGTTTTCACTCAAAATCTCATGATACATAGCCCCATTCATTTTTTCCTTTACACGGATCAGTCGTCCTGGTCCCTTTGCAGAAAAATAGCCCCAAAGTATGATGTTTCCACCCCCATGCTTCACAGTAGGTATGGTGTTCTTTCTCCTCCAAACACGACAAGTTGAGTTTTCATCAAAAAGTTCTATTTTGGTTTCATCTGACCATATGACATTCTCCCAATCCTCTTCTGGATCATCCAAATGCTCTCTAGCAAACTTCAGATGGGCCTGGACATGTACTGGCTTAAGCAGGGGGACACGTCTGGCACTGCAGGATTTGAGTCCCTGGCGGCGTAGTGTGTTACTGATGTAGCCTTTGTTACTTTGGTCCCAGCTCTCTGCAGGTCATTCACTAGGTCCCCCTGTGTGGTTCTGGGATTTTTGCTCACCGTTCTCGTGATCATTTTGACCCCACGGGGTGAGATCTTGTGTGGAGCCCCAGATCGAGGGAGATTATCAGTGGTCTTGTATGACTTCCATTTTCTAATAATTGCTCCCACAGTTGATTTCTTCACACCAAGCTGCTTACCTATTGCAGATTCAGTCTTCCCAGCCTGGTGCAGGTCTACAATTTTGTTTCTGGTGTCCTTTGACAGCTCTTTGGTCTTGGCCATAGTGGAGTTTGGAGTCTGACTGTTTGAGGTTGTGGACAGGTGTCTTTTATACTGATAACGAGTTCAAACAGGTGCCATTAATACAGGTAACGAGTGGAGGACAGAGGAGCCTCTTAAAGAAGAAGTTACAGGTCTGTGAGAGCCAGAAATCTTGCTTGTTTGTAGGTGACCAAATACTTATTTTACCGAGGAATTTACCAATTAATTCATTAAAAATCTTTCAATGTGATTTTCTGGATTTTTTTTTTCTCATTTTGTCTCTCATAGTTGAGGTATACCTATGATGAAAATTGGAGACCTCTCTCATCTTTTAAGTGGGAGAACTTGCACAATTGGTGGCTGACTAAATACTTTTTTACCCCACTGTATGTCCATTTAAGTGCATGTGTTCAGAGTATTTTGTTGTTATGTGTGTTGTGTGTAGTTCTGGGGATTATTTTGTACACTTTATTTTTAGTTTAGGAGCATGGCGGTTATTTTAATATAGTACTGGACTTTCATTTAGTACAGGCAGCAGAATAATCCGCCTTGCCATGTGGGGTGGGACGGCAGTCCACCCGTCCCCCCTAGTTTTTAGTATTTTGGGTGTGACTGTGCTAGGTCACTTATAATACATTGTTTTTCATTATTTTAGTGCGTGATTTGGGTCCTAAATTGGGGAGGGTCTGAATTGTGTATGTGTTTTGGACTTTTGTGGGGGAGGGGTGTTGTGTAGTTATTTATAGTGTTATTGTTCTTAAGCTTTTATTTGTGAGGCATGGTGTGGTAGCTCTGACTTCCGGTCTCGCCACCACACGTGCCTATAAAGGGCAGTAGGCAGGAGGAGCGGCCTCTTAGCCATCTCCTCTGCCTGACGGTTGTTGTGTCGGGTGTGTGTGCTACCAGTTAAGTAACGTTTGTCCTGTTCTACACCTGGCCTCGTCCTTTTTGTCCACATCCAGACATAACACTAATGTGGTTTATTTTTCAACATAGTCTCCAATGTCAATGTATCTGAAAAGAAACAATGCAGTTAGTATCAGAAAAGGTCAAATTTAATGCATGACTAGTTTCATAGCTGTAGCATAACTCCTTCTTAGGCTGCATTCAGACCAGGATAGTCCGGGGGTCTCGGTTCGACTGGGCGGGGAATGCTGAGAATTTTCACACCTTTGTTTGTTTTCGGTTGCATTCACACTGCAGCAGACCAAACTGCCTGGACAACATCACGCAGTTATAACAGCTGCTCGTTTGGGGCGCTGTAGCCGAAACCACCACTGACCAGGAAGAAAAAAATCTTGGCGAAGAAGAAAAATCAGGCTCATCGATTGGCCAGGACCAAAAATGGAAATCTGTTCCCTTCAGCCAAGTTGTTTGTCCGCCACAAACGAGACATTTTTTAGCTTTTCTCCTCGGCTTTCACCGTAGTACATTTTCTACCCAAAATGTACTACGGTAAACACCACTTTCTCTTCTCAGACTACGTGCTGCTATAGTTACACAAACGCCAAGGGGCACTTCTGCCCTTTGGTATACTCGTTTGGAATCACACTGCAAGCGGAGTGTACCAGACTTCGTTTTGCAAGAAAATTAAGACCCCCGTTTTTGAGTTTGCTTGTTTGGTGCGCACCAGAGTTCTAATGCGCGTTCAGACGGCACCAAACGAACCGAGCTATCCGCGGAGACCAAACAGTGGCCATCTGAATGTGTCCTTAGTCGGCCTATGATCTTTTCAGGCCCCCATCCCCCGTATGTGCAGATTGTCTATTAGTGCCATGCATTTTTTTTTTATTATAACCAATATTTAGCTCAACAGACGAAGGTATTTTTTTTAAACGTTTTTCTGCTCTGCTGTAATTATTTCTAATTGGCTTAATTTGTACCAAATGATTTTTAGCTATATTATTTAGAAAGTTGTTCAGAATTATTTTTGTTTCATTTCAAAATAAAGAAGAATAGACAACAGACAACCAATCCACTAGTTGTCAAACTGAGTCTGGAGAACAGATGAAGGATTCAGATTTATATTAACACATTTGAATAAGGAGCATTATGAGGAAACATAAGGATGAAAAGTAGCTTCTTCGAAATAAAACTTTCATCTCTAATTTATTAAAATATCAGGAACTAAAGCTGTGTGATCACTGCTGAAAGTAGGAGATGGATGATATTTTTCAGATTTAAACAGTTTATGAATGTGCTGATAATTAAAAAAAACTATACAAAAAAATATGGTCAGATATTCAGAAATTTATTTTTCAGCACAAAACAATTTGTAATATATTTCTAATACTTTTATTTCATAAATGAAGCTATCCACCTTTTCCCTAGGCCCCATGATGCCTTGCATGAATTATGGTAGCAACTTCCGGTACTAGTTTAGAATATATGGTTGTCACTGAAACGAAACACTTTTCCTTGTTCAAAAACAATGACTTCGGCATCAGAAATGCGGGAACACAGCCTCTTGCACCTCAGAACAGTAATATAATCATACCACTTCTCACGACTATCGAGAGATGGAAAGATGGCCTTAAAAGGTGGCCTCGTACACAGTAGTTCTGTTAGTTAGCGCCGCTGCTCAGATGCTAACGGTGTAAAGAAATGACCTGTGCTGGCAAAATGAGTCACTTTGAGGACATTTTCAAAACTGATGTAATGGTATTTCCATATTCTGTATTGAAAGACCTTCAAAATGATATTTAATTTGTAGGTAGTGCGCAAAAACTGACTCAGAAAAAGACGGATTTGTTTATATTTTAGCTTGGTTGAAAACTTAAGTTCGATTGGTCGGGAGTTACATCTTCCGCAAAAACATATGTATTTTTACAAAGTACGATTTCTATGCTTTCCAATGATACCAGGCACTTATGGGGGTTTTCCTGGGACTTGCTGCTACCAAACAAAGAGAGAGTCATGATTTATGACTTCTCGTTGCCTGTACTCATAACGACGCGGTGGGCATTCCAACCAGCACGTCTCCACCGTATAAAGTCAGCTGCATTTTGTTAAAATATGTTGGACATAATCAAATTTACCTTTGAGCAGACATACGCCACACCACCGTGTTTGGATGTTGTCTGTCACCATGTGGTGAGAAACCTCCATTTGTCCAGTCTGGCACAACGACAAACAGCAGCAAGTACCAGAACTACGCAAAAACATTCAAAAAATACAAAAACTAGAAGGACTGAAATTAGCTGCCACTTGAGTGCAAAACACATATGTGGACTATACATTAAAATGAATTTGAAAAACTTTTAAAAACGCTATTTTAAATGCCCCTGCTACTTCACTCTTACTGACTGATTTAATACTAGGTCAGCCGAAACTGGAAGCGCCGCCCATAATCGTTCCTACAGCGACATCCCCAGGAATAAGGTGGATAGTGTCATGCGGTGACCCTCGCGGGGCACCATAAGACGCCAAAAGTCGCCAGTGAGCTTTGCAAAGATGTTTATTTAACAAGACAAGACAAGAACATAAAGCTATGAGCCACTGTGGGCAAAATTCAAATTCAAACGTTTATTTCAAACTCAGGGTTCATATTATATGCAGAAAACGTGTAGAAAATAAATGTACATACAGTTCAGCAGTCACTCGGCGCTCTTGTAACAACAATAACATACACTATTGAACTCAGTATACAATAGAACGCTACCACTTCCAAATGTTGGAGTGAAGTGTGAGTGACGAGTTGACAATTGCTGATACAAGGTGATTGTTACACGCCAGCAACCTTCTCATAAAGCTGTAAACATTCTTTCGTGTCAACTCGCCAAAAGACGGAATGTTCAAGGACACAAACATCTTGCTTGCACTCGACCTACGAGGTATATCTAACAACCTTCTTAGGGAGTTATTATATGCAATGCAGATTTTGTTCCTAACAGCAACATTACTATTAAACCATAAAGGCGAGCAATACATTGAGGTACAGAAGGTCTTGAACAGCATACATTTAACATCAGGAGAACATCTATGCAAATTTCACAACAGTAAATTTGTTTGAGCATAGAGTTTCCTGAGTTGCCTATTACAATAAACATTGGTCTTATCAGATTCAATCCACACACCTAGGTATTTGACTTTTTCAACAAAGTTCAAGCTGTTACCACACAGTGGCATAACAGGATTCGAAGTATTGACACCCTTCGGTTTGAAAGCCATACACATAGATTCAGTACAGTTGAACAAGATGTCATTTTTTTCACCATATTTCTCACATTCCGAGAGGAGACGTTGCATCGCTGCAGTAGACAAACTTAACAAACAGAGATCATCAGCATAGAAAATATGATTTAACAGTGCACCATTAATGGAGCCACCAACATTAGTATTGTTCAATAGTACACTGAGATCATCAACATAGACATTAAACAACAAGGGTGACAGTATACCACCTTGTTTAAAACCATTGGTCACATGAAATTTGGATGAGGTGACGTTGCCCCACCTAACAACCATAGACTGCCTTCTGTACCAGTATAACAGGATGCTAACAATGTAAATAGGAATACCTCGATCGATCAGTTTTCTAAACAGACACCAGTGGTTAACCCTGTCAAAAGCTTTGCTAGCATCTAAAAACGTAGCGTAAACACTAGTGGATTGGCTTCTGAAGTAGTCAACAAATTCATGGAGTAGGTAAACAGCCTTATCAGTTGAATGGGCTGACTTGAAACCAAACTGATTGTCGTTTGTCCACAGATAATCCTCAATTCTGTTCAGAATTAAACCCTCTAACAATTTAGATATAACATTTGCAATAGCTATAGGTCTGTAGTTGTTCATATCAGACAGACTGGCACTCTTGTTTTTCACCAAGGGAATAATAACAGAGTCCATCAACATATCTGGAATGTAACCATGAACAAACATACAGTTAAAACACAATGACAACAGAATACACAAATTGAAATCGGCATTGATGAGGCATTCACTGGTGAGACAATCAGGGCCAGCTGATTTGCCTTTCTTGAGAACTTTGATCAGTGAAGCAACTTCAACAGGAGTAACAGCAGAAATATTGGAGGTATCAAACTACCATCAAACTAGGTATCATTATACAGGCGAACATCATGCATAACAGAGTCCTTCATTGAAACATTCTTGACTGAGTTGAAAATAGCTTCATAATGACATTTCCACTTTTCAGCAATATTAACATCACCAGTCACACCGTCAATAGTGTTTGATCTAACAGACCGGTGGGCGCTCATAGCCTTCATTTGTTTCCAGAATTCTACCATGTTCAGTTCACTCATATGACTAGCTAACTGGTCACATTTGATACTTTCTTCATTGCGCCTACATGCTCGTAGAGCATATTTGAACCTAGCCCTACAACTTTTCATGTTATCAAATATTGGACCATAACGTGGTTTGCTATTACTCCTCCACCACAAAAAAGCATCCCGAGCAGCTGTGTGAGCCTCGCTAACAACACCATTCCAGCCTGGGACGTTATATTGGGTGGCCACACTGTGACTAGGAATACATTTACTCACGCAAAAATTTAAAGCATCAATAATATCGCTGTAAAACCTATCAATATCATCCCTGTGTGCCGCACAATTACGGTCATGACACCTGATGGCGTCCGTAGGGGCACGGATATTACAGAGTTTCCTGCGAGTAAGTTCCTTATATCTGGCCAGGTCCGACGCTGTGGCATCACGCCATTTGTATGTCCTACTACCCGATGTGACCGAGGGAGCTCCCTGGGGGCCACTTACAATACTTGATACCTCAATATCCATAGATAAGGGTAAATGATTGGAACTCACATAACCATACAGAACTCTGATATTGGACACATTATCATGGCCTGTGGATGTAGTTACACAGTGATCAAGCCATGATGTAGAGCCATGGGCCACTACACTACACACTAAAAATACACTACACAGGATACAAGGGGTCGTAGGGCCAACCCCAGCCACTACGACCTTAACTATGACATGGACAAGAACACGAACTTGACATGAGCATGCTGACACACCAGGAATCTCTCAGGATGTTTTGACGATACTCCAGCATCAACCAGCTGTCAGCGCCCGCTAATAAAGCCAGCGCCTAACAAGCGGTGATGCCGAACAGCTGATCGACCTTGACAGCCGGAAACCCCACTGAGCGCTGTCACAATAAGAGCCCGATGGAGCCAGAATGTAATCCACAGCTGTCAAGGCCGGCAGAGATGATGCATAGCCCGAGCGTGGACCGGCGCTCGGGTCATGACAGATAGAGGGGAATGCATGAGAACAGAATTCTTGGCAGTTACAGGACAGTTACCATAGCAACACATGGCTGCACGGTGGCGCAGTGGTTTAGCACTGTGGCAGCACAGTTTACCCTTGGCCGGGGGATCGCGGGGATCGTGAGATCGTGGGTTCGATCCCAGCCCCCGACCAACAGTGAGCTGTGTGGAGTTTGCATGTTCTCCCCGTGTTGCGCGGGTTTACTCCGGGATTTCTCCGGTTTCCTCCCGCATACCAAAAAACATGTAGGTTTAGGGCGCTCGCGCATGCAGCGACCGGCAGCCGGTGGCTTGTCACCAGACTGCAAACCAAATCTACCTACGGGTACAAATAAGTAACAAAAAAAACAAAAACAAAAAAAAAAAAAAAACAGTATTGAGTGGTAATCACATGGGACAGTGTTATTTTTTATGCAGCAAAACATAAAATTCACACAAAATATTTTGTCACAGCAATGCACAGAGTACTTTTTTTTAACTTTACATGTTAATACCACACCATTGACTGTAATGTGTGGGTAAAGACCAAGGAGCACATGAGAAGTGAAGAACTGATTCAGGACCTTTAATTATTTATTTATTTATTTATTTATTTATTTTTGCCAATTAATCAGGATAGAATAAGATTAGCTCTCCACAATGCAAGCAGGTATTCCGTGCACTGCTGTGATTGAATATTGTGTGATTTTTTTTTTGTTTTACTGCATACACCCTAATGTTGCCATTCATTTGTGCCACTCAATGTCTTTTAACTGGCATGACCTCTATTTGGTGACATCATATGCAAACCTTCTATATATAAAGGTTGACAGTTTTTTCCTCTGTTAGAATAGAAAAGAATATTTTTTGGGGTATTTTGGTATGCTTTATTAATCCCAGAAGGAAATTACAGAGCATCCACCTGGATGGATGAGGCAGTAAAAGTGTGGTGCAAGTCCCTTCACCATTCACACACACATTCACACCTAGGGCTACTTTAGAGTCTCCAATTAGCCTAACTTGCATGCTTTTGGCCTGTGGGAGGAAACAGGGGTACTCGAGGTAAACCCACGGGGAGAACATGCAAACTCCGCAGAGAAGGGTCACATATGGTCAGGGGGTGGGATCGGACCCACGATGGTCAGGGGTGGAATCAATCCCGTGACCTTCTTACTGTGCTGCCACAGTGCTAACCACTGCGCCACAGAGCTGCCCCAATAGAATAGAATAGACTTTATTGTCTCCTTGGGGAAATTTGCTGTGGACTCACAGTGCTGACATAAACCTGCTTCCCATCGAACCACAAGGCATCAGATCACAACATGACATCTGCCCACATACAGTATCTCATTACAGTGAGTACACTCTTCACATTTTTGTAAATATTATATCTTTTCATGGGGCAACACTGAAGATATGACACTTTGATACAATGTAGTCAGTGTACAGCTTGTATAACAGTGTAAATTTGCTGTCCCCTCAAAATAACTCAACACACAGCCATTAATGTCTAAACCGCTGGCAGCAAAAGTGAGGACACCCCTCAGTAAAAATGTCCAAATTGTGCCCAATTAGCCATTTTCCCTCCCCGGTGTCATGTGACTCATTAGTGTTACAAGGTCTCAGGTGTGAATGGGGAGCAGGTGTAACCCTTGCCTTATGTTAATTAGGTAAGGGAAATAATTAAGTGTAGACCAGTTGCTAGGTTCGTAAGGGTTACAATAGGGAATTAAAGTGAGTGTGGAATGAAATAGCTGGAGGCAAGAAATGAGCAATAATGGTTGTTATTTATAGGGAAAAAGTGAGCAATATATACAGACAATTTACCACTATACAAATATACAACGGCCGGTATGAAATAAAACCCCAAAGATGTCCTACTGAGCTCAGTGTTTGTTTGTCCTTTCGGGTTAGTCGTTTGACCAGTCAAGATATCTTGTATCTCCAGACTCAGGTTTCTTTTTCTCTTTTAAAGCGGCGACTTGGGTTGTTACCACTTTGAATCCTGGGCACTGGAGAGAGGAAGGGTGCTCTTCAATCGAGATCTTGGTTAGATCTCAGTCAATCTCGGTTCAGTCTCGGGTCAGGCTCGCCATCTCCATTCGGAGAGAATCCAGGATCCAGAAGGTTCTTGATCGGCAACCAAAAAAACCTAGCCTGCACGACAATAATTATATTATTGTTTACAGCTAGAGTAATTTGTCTTCCAATCCCTTCTTATATAACACCATAGCTTAGTGTTTAAATTCTTCTCTCATATTACTATTATCACAATCCAGCAATATAGTAGTATCTTACATTTCACATCTTACATCTTACATGCATGTGTTCTTTTTCTCACAATCTCTCTGGTAGCACATGAAATACCCTTTATTTCATGTAACCAATTAAATGAATTCCTCTTTTTATCTCTGCATCATTAAACCATGAAATTATGATTAATCCTTTCTAACCTTGTCTTTGTAATTAATTTATCACATAACCAGGGAATATACTGTCCCATCACTTCCAATATTCCCTTTTAAAAATCAGTAAAACCCTGTCTGAGCTACTGGTTTTAGCATAACCTATGCTTTTACATAGGGAACCAACACCATGTGCTTTTAGCATCAACCTACACATTTCATTTGACAGAAATAGTGCATAAGAACTAAAAGTACTCCAGCATACTGTTGTGAACTGAAATCACATTTAGGAAAACCATACAGACACAAACATAGCCTTTTCCATTGCTTTTAAACAGGAAAAATCCACTTGTGATTAGCATTAGCATAATGCTAACATTAGCATGTATTGTTTGGTTTCCACTCACCAAGATGAGGTATCAGTGTGAACACAGCAAAGGACACAGCCACAATGCCCCTCACGCTCGTGCTCCCCTCACTTAGGATAATAAAGGTTGCAAATTTGGAGAGTGTTTAGATCCATTTATAGCATCTTTCTGAATGAAACTCACCAAGAAGAGGTAACTGTGTGAGCCAGACTGCTTCACAACCTCTCTCGTCCGCGCTCATATCGGGAAAGACCGATTTCCAGCAGAGCGCCTCAGCACTTTGCTCGGAAGGCGGGGCTAATATCGCTCTTAACGAATGGAAAGACCCAGATCACCCAACGTGACCATGAAACGGAAATTTAAAAGTTGGATGACGAGGATCGCACTTCCTCTTCCCCAAGATAGTCGGTTTTCAAAATAAAATCACACAATTGTATTAATACAATTGACATCTGAGAAAAAAAGGGTCATTTTCTCAGCTGGGTTACACAGGTGTGTTAAATTTGGTATTATCGCTCTCACACTCTCTCATACTGGTCACTGGAAGTTCAACATGGCACCTCATGGCAAAGAACTCTCTGAGGATTTGAAAACAGCAAACAGTTTGCTGAAGATAAGCAGACTAAAGACATGGATTACTGGAACCATGTCCTGTGGTCTGATGAGACCAAGATAAACTTATTTGGTTCAGATGGTGTCAAGCATGTGTGGCAGCAACCAGGTGAGGAGGACAAAGACAAGTGTGTCTTGCCTACAGTCAAGCATGATGGTGGGAGTGTCAGGGTTTTGGGCTGCATGAGCACTGCCGGCACTGGGGAGCTACAGTTCATTGAGGGAACCATGAATGCCAACATGTACTGTGACATACTGAAGCAGAGCATGATTGGAAACTGGGCCACAGGGCAGTGTTCCATCATGATAACGACCCCATTATGCGCATTATGCATTGGGCGCATTATGCATTGGGTATGAACAAAGGAATTGTGTGATGCAGTTGTCCTGACCCTTGTTACATACCCTTTCATACCTTGTTTACAAGACCTGGGTGACACATTAACATAACCATACGTTACAATACATCCACCCCCCTGCACTTCATGCTGCAGCTTGGAGCAGTAGGGGGCGAAGGTGCATTTTCTTTCTTTCCTCAGGGGGCGCAAAACTTAACAGTCCAGTCTGATTACCCCCCGGGGGCTCTTTCTCCTTAGGTCCATTGTTCTGCCTTTTGGGTGTGAGGGACAATCTCTCACCACTGTATCTTGTGTCCACCACAGGCCAACTGTAAAGTATGCCCATGTACCACTCAATACTTGGTTGGGGCTCCTTTTGGATTAATTACTGTATCAATGTGGCGTGGCATGGAGGTGATCAGCCTGTGGCACTGCTGAGGTGTTATGAAGGTCCAGGTTGCTTTGAAAGTGACCTTCAGCTCGTCTGCATTGTTGGGTCTGGTGTCTCTCATCTTCCACTTGACAATACTCCATAGATTCTCTATGGGGTTTAGGTCAGGAGAGTTTGCTGGCCAATCACACAAAATGATGCCATAGTCATTAAACCAGGTTGTGATACTTTTGGCAGTGTGTGTGTGTGTGTGTGTGTGTGTGTGTGTGTGTGTGTGTGTGTGTGTGTGTGTGTGTGTGTTGGGGGGGGGGGGTGCCAAGTCCTGCTGGAAAATGAAATCAGCTTCTCCATAAAGCTTGTCAGCAGAGGGAAGCATGAAGTGCTCTAAAATTTCCTGGTAGACGACTGCGATGACTTTGGTCTTGATAAAACACAGTGGACCAACACCAGCAGATGACATGGTTCCTCAAATCATCACTGACTGGTTGAAACTTCACACTATATCTCAAGCAACTTAGATTCTGTGCCTCACCACTCTTTCTCCAGACTCTGGGACTTTGATTTCCAAATGAAATGCAAAATTTACTTTTATGTGAACAAAGGTCATCTGCTGGTGTTTGTCCGCTGTGTTTTATCAAGAAGTCAGCGTAGACATACTTTTCAGTCTTCCAACATTTCTATTAAAAAACTATTTTTTAAAATTAATTTTATGTAATATTCTAATTTTTTGATAAACTGAATTTGGGGTTTTCATGGTCTGTAAGCCATAATCATCAAAATTAAAATAAATAAAACACTTGAAATATATCACTCTCTGTGTAATGAATCTATATAATATTTGGGTTTCACTTTCTGAAATGAGTGATAAAAAAATATTGAACTTTTTCATGATATTCTCATTTTTTGAGATATACCTGTATTATTAAGCAAAACAGTCTAAAACATAAACAAGCAAACAGAACATGTAATACAGCTTAAGATCGCCATGCTGCTGTACAATCCTAGGAGCAGTTTAGTAGCCTAATAGAAGCCCGTACAAATGAGTTTTTAAAATGGTTTAACTTGCATTTTGGTACTCTGTATCTTCTACCAGAAGGCAAGAGCTCAAACTCAGAATAGAGGATGTGTGAGGGGTCCTGCAAAACTCTCTGTGTCTACCTGCACACACACTGCTCATAAATGGCCTTAAGGAAGAGCTTTTCAGTTCTCCTCATCACCTTCATGGCAGCCTGGACAAGACGCTGCAACTTAGATTTGGCACAGAAATATTGCCGAACCACACAGACACCCCATAGCTTATGATGCTCTCCAACACCTCCTGGTAAAATAAAAACATTATTTTGTCACTGACTCCAAACACTCTCAGCCGACAGAGAAAATACAGCCTTTGCTGTAGACAAGAGTACATAAACTCAACATGGTCATTCCAGGAAAAGAGGTTATCCAGGTGGATGTCCAGATACCTGTAGGGAATGGCCTGTTGAATTTCCACACTGTTAATAGTGGATTGTGGTCTTCCACTGACCGAGAGTCCACCACCATCTCCTTAGTTTTTTGTGTGTTGATGACCAAGAAATGTTCATCACACCACTTTGCAAAGCCACTGACCTCAGTGAAATACAAGGAGGTGTTAGTGTCTTGTTGTAACAGGCTAAGGATGGCAATGTAGTCAGAAAATTTAAAACAGGTTACCTGGAAAATGATTAGTACAGTCATTAGTGTAGAGGGTAAAGAGGACTGGAGAGCTCACACAGCCCTGAGGTGCACCTGTGCTGATGGTTTGGAGTCAGAAAGTATGTCATTGATCCTGACATTTTGAGTTCTATCTGTTAAAAAAGAATAAAACCATTTAATAATAAAAGGATTCACCTTCATCTGAATCATTTTATGTAAAAGCAGATGAGGCTGCAAAGTATTAAAAGCTGAACTGAAATCAATAAATAAAATCCGAGCATAGGCCTTTGGATCTTCCAGATGCTTAAGAGTCAGATGAGCAGTGCTATTTATTGCATCATCTGTACTCCTCCCCTGCCTGTAGGCAAACTGGAGTAGATCCAATTGAGGGTTTATCTCCGATTTCAGTAAAGTCACCATGTATTTTTCAAAACATTTCCTAACAATGGAAATTAAAGCTATAGGCCTGTAGTCATTGTTGTCAGTAGCGCAGGATTTCTTTGGAAGTGGAATGATGGTAGATTTTTTCCAAAGTGCTGGGACTGTGTGAGAGTCTATAGACTTTTGAAAAATGGGGCACCAAGCTGGAGTTAGCTGCTCTGCAGAGGTTTCTAGTAGAAGGGCAGAAATGCCATCAGGGCCAGAGGACTTCTTTTTACATAAATGACTGAATTTTCAGAGGGTCGACTACAAGCCTAAAGCAGCAACCAGCTGCAGGGACTTTCTGCAGTGCATTATTGCATTCTGAGGAAAAATCATATTTATCAAATCTGAGAAAAAAGTCATTGAGTTCATTTGCTTTACTCAGGTCATCATTTGATAGCAGTTCCTTTTATTTCAGTATTCATGCTGGTTGCAGCTTTAATGGAGTCCCAAAGTTTTTTTTTTTAAACCTTAGAGATAAAATTCTGTTCTATGACATCTCAATGTTTCCTTTGTGCATTCATTAACATCTGATTGAGCTCTTTTTGCACCACATTTGAACCCAATCTGCCCTGATTCCTAAAGGCCATTTTTTTCCCCAGTTAATACAATTCTTTATTTCTTTGGTGATATATGACTATGTTGTAATATGAATTCATTAATGCCACATAATATTCAGAGCTATATATATATATATATACTGTATATATATATATATACAGTATATATATATATATATATATACATAAACTTTATCAGTAGCATAATCTTTATTTTAAAGGTCAAATTGCCGTTGCGGCCCTCAGTCACTTCTATTTTTGTCAGAGATGGGCAGCACGGCTCTTTGGTTTCCAAAGATTGCAGACCCCTGTATTAGGCAATTGCCTTAATTCTCAACAAATTTGTGCTGAATGATCATCAGGTAGGTCTGCGTCAAGGCTGTGCTCGAGGCAAAAGTTCAGGAGATCTGGGAACTTATGTAATTTCAGGAAAAATAGATACTCCTTCTAGATAACTGCCCCAATGCTCAGCAATACAGTACAGTTGATTCCCCAATTGATGACTTTAGTCACCATGGGGGCAGGCCAAAACGAATGTTTAGGATCCTGCAGAACTCAGATTTGGACTGGGAAACCTTTTTTGCCTGTTCAGATGTTACACCCAGCAGGTTGCTGATCTTCATCCAGGAATCTCTATAATATTTCTTCGATGGGAATGCAAGTAAAGCCTTTTTCAAAAGATTGGTGTTTTCACTCCTACACACATGAGCAATCCACTTGAGATACTGCACTGTGATAAAATCTTTGACGGCCACAGTCTTTGTCAATTTAAAAATATCTTCATTGGAATAAACAAGGTGGAATGCGTCTTCTTTATCATCACAAGCCTTCCGGCGCCAGCCTCCTTTCACCATGCTTCTCAGGCACTGTGTCCAGCATACTTCAAGTATGGCAATTTGCCTTTCATTAGGGAACCATGCTGGAGTGCCATAGACAAGTCTAAACTGAACGCACACTTCTACGATCTTTCATCTTGTGTACATAGATGCCTGCAATCAGTCAGCACGTTACGTAGCTCATTGAACTTAGCTATTGCACTAACCACACGGTGTTCGGTAAAGCATCCGTCCTCCGCATTGGTAACAATCTGACCAAGACAGCAAAACTGTGTTCTGTTCTCAATGGCGTGACCTTCTATAGAAAACAAGGTTGTCTGCTTTGCAAGGCCTTGGTCGTTGAACACCAAACTCACTCACAATGATCCTGTAGTGGGCCTGCATCCAGGTTGTTCTCAAGGTCAAAGGTCTGGAGATCTTAGCACTTATATGATTTTATGAAAATTGCCTTAATTCTTGACAAATTCATACAAATGATCATCAAGTGGTTCTGCATCAAAGCTGTGTTAAAGGTCAGGCTCAAAGGTCAGGAGATTTCAGCACTTGTATGATTTTATGGAAATTCTTACTCCTCCTTGGCAATTGCCTTAATTCTCAACAAACTCACACTCAGTGATAATCAGGTGGATCTGCGTCCTGGGTGTCCTCAAGGTCAAAAGTCAGAAGATCTAGGCATTTAATATTTCACATAAATACTCCTACGCAATTACCCCAATGTTTGCCAGACTGATGCACAGTGATCTTCAGGTGGGTCTGCATCGAGGCTATGGTCACGATCAAGTTCACAAAGAGACAAATCAAGAGATCTGGGCACTTATGTGACATCATAAAAACTGCTACTCCTCCTAGGCAATTGTCCCTATGTTCACCAGAGTCACTCACAATGATCCTCTAATACGTTTGCATCCAGTTGGTGTTCAGTCAACTCGGTCAAAGGTCAAGAGATCCCAGAGCTTATATGGTTTTATGAAACCTGTTACTCCTCCTAGGCAATTGTCTTAATTCTCAACAAACACACACGCAATGATAATCAGGTGGGTCTGCATCCCACTCGTGCTTAAGGTCAAAGATCAGAGCATTTATGTGATTTAAGAAAAAAATCACCTCTAGGCACCTGCCTCAATGCTCACCAAACTCACTCTCACCGATCCTCAGGCGGCTCTGCATCTTGGATATGCTCCACGTAACAATAGCCTATCAGAGGAATTGTTCTGACATGTGACTATGTAAGCACCAGTGAGAGTAAGAAGTAATTATCTGGGTCAAAATGTCTGGAAAAAATTTGAAAGTGGCGCTCATAAAATTATGGAGAGGAAAATAGCTTAGAAAAAAATGAATTGCTCAAAAAATCCCGAAGCGTAAAGCATTTTTCTAATCTGGAGCACCGAGTGCAGGCGGAGCAGCTAATTACTACGGAGGAGGCAGGTGGGCCGTTAACCTCTGCAGGTTTTTCAATTTGCTGTTGTTGTGTATTGAATCAGGAATACTTCAGTGAGGAAATTTTATGCTGAAGGCAGTATCTGTCACACTGTAAAAAGAAAAATCTAAGATAAAATATCCCAAATCAAGGCTTTGTTTGTTTTTCTCTCACAGGATAGTTTTGACAAGACAAGAATTTCTTTTGTTGTGCAGTTTTCTGTAAGATTTTACTTGCTTTACAAAAGTTTTTACTTGTTTTAAGCAATGTAATCTTACTTTGTTGACATATTTTTTCTAATTTGAACTAAAATTATCTATTGCCAGACTTTTTTGTTTAAGTAAAACTATCTGCCAACAGAGCAAGAAAATTTGACTTATCAAATCGTGTAAAACAAGTTAAAACTATCTGAAAGCATGTAAAATTTTCTTACCCATAGACTACACAGCAAGAATAAATATCTTGCCAGACAAAAAAAACAAGCATAAACAGCCTTAAGTTATTTCATTTTACTTATATTTGACTTTTTGCAGTGTAGTTGTGTTTTCTAGCTCAAAGTTGCATTATTTCTCAAAGAGAAACAAAAATGAGGCTGTAGTGGCTCAGGAGGTAGAGCAGGTCACCCAATAACTGGAGGGTTGGCGGTTTGAATCCCACTCCCTCCACCTTGCTGTTGTGTCCTTGGGCAAGACACTTTACCCACCTTGCCTCCAGTGTGTTCATGGTTCATGACACTGGTGTATGGATGTGAATAAACGCTTGGTGGTGGTCGGAGAGGCCGTTGGCATGGATTGGCAGCCGTGTTTCCGTCAGTCTGCCTCAGGGCAGCTGTGGCTACAGAGGTAGCTTACCACTATCAGTGTCAGTGGAGTGAATGAATAATGGACTCATTGTAAAGTGTCTTTGGGTGTCATGAAAAGTGTTAAATGCAATCCATTATTAAAAACATAGCTATTACACATTTTTAAACTGAGATTCTGTATTTCGTAAAATCTGAAATTTCCAGGTATACAGTGTGGTAGTTTTTTTCCTTGTAGTATTAAACATGACATTGAATATTAGTATTTTTAAGGTATTATGAAGGT
Organism: Pholidichthys leucotaenia; assembly: GCA_020510985.1. NCBI lineage: Eukaryota > Metazoa > Chordata > Actinopteri > Cichliformes > Pholidichthyidae > Pholidichthys > Pholidichthys leucotaenia. Next base: position 427,792,017 of record CM035837.1, on the reverse strand, counting down.
AAAAAAAATCCCATTATTATGACAACACTAATGTCCACAACATCATGGCATCGAGCAGTAATTAAGGCCCTCTGTCCCTTATTTGGCTGTGAGAAAGTTGGCAACCCTACCATGGTTGAGGCAAATGTTAGCTGGTTAGCTAATAGCTCCAGTAGCAAACACCTGAGTTAATAACTAACATGTAAGTGGCTGAATGTGGGAATGCAAAAGCCCAAATAAAGTATTGTCGGGGACAGGAGTGTGTGGTTTTACAGCGTTCTATCAGAATTTCAATAGCAGAAGAAGACATTGACGCAGTGGCAAACAGTGACTCAGGTGAGTTTGTTTTAAACTGGATTCATTCTGATAATAAACACAACTGTCGATGTGCAACAGCGGCACAGACTGTGCAAGAGTCTGCAACCTGCACCTCTGGTGCCATGAATGGCTCTTTTGCTCATAGATAGTGGCTCTCTGAGGCCTTCAGAATAAAACTCACAAATTTCCAAGAAAAGAAGCAACAAATTTACAATAAAAAAGGGTTGCACAATCATGAGAAAAATATCCCAAAAATCAGAAAATGAGAAAACCTGAAAATATATGTAAAAAAAAATCTCACAAATTTCAGGGAAAGTGTTGCAGTTTTCTGAGGAAAACACTCGCAAATTTTCAAGAAAAAAGTCACAATGATTCTGGATATGAAATCACAAATTTACTAAAGCAGCGCAGTGGGGGAGTGGTTAGCACTGCGGCAGCACAGCAACTCACCCTTGGCCGGGGGATCCTGGGTTCGATCCCAGCCCCGACCAACAGTGATCTGTGTGGAGTTTGCATGTTCTCCCCGTGTCTGCGTGGGTTTACTCCAGGATTTCTCCGGTTTCCGGTTATGTTAATTAGTATCAAACTGGGGATTCTAAATTGTCCTTAGGTATGACTGTGAGAGTGAATGGTTGTCTGTCTGTCTGTGTTGGCCCTGTGGTGTACCCTGCCTCTCACCCAATGATGCTGGGATAAGCTCCAGCCCCCCTGCGACCGGAAAAGGATTAAGCGGAAGAAGATGGATGGATGGAACTCTGATCATGCTCCTTAACAGCAAAAAAAAAAAAAAAAATTGAAGCTGCCTCAGACATTTAACTTTTTTCTTGTAAATATGAAATGTTATAAATTTTGAATATTTGTTTCATAATTTCACATTTTTATTTTCATTTCACATTAGTTTTTTATTTAAAAATTTGAATTCTTTGAAACCACTTTCTCGTCATATTTTCGTTGTCACTTTAAGACCTATGACGTCATTGAGAGGGCGTGGTTAAGATAAAATCCACTTCCGGGAAAACAACGTGAAGTCCTTGTACTATCTCCATGTGCTAGAATTTGGGATTTTCTGGTTCTGTTTTTGTTTTTTTAGCGGGTTTTAATGTCCAGTTCTGGCCCGTGTTTGTGTTCGGAGACTTTGGACCGACTTCGGTTCTAATTTTAATTTAATGTGACCGGTTTGGAGCCGGTTCATCCTTGATCATCTTCATCCTCCCGTTATCGGGTCAGGGTCCGGGATCGGGGTTCGGGATGGGTCACACCAGCCTAGAGAAGATTATCAGCCTGCAAAGGAACCCCAAAAACATCCGGAACCTCTGCATCCTGGCTCATGTGGACCACGGTCAGTGTGACACAGATCATCAAACAGGAATCAGCTGATTTTACGGTTGATTTCAACCTGATTGTAAAAATCGGCTGATTTAACTGTTAGCAGATTCATAGATGTAATTATGATGATACAGCAGGGGTCTTCAATCTGCCGCTCCGGTGTCGTGCCAAAAAGTGATGGGCCACCAAAAACTGATCGGGATGTGTGCTTCATCTGCCCAAAATTTATTAAGGCTCCCAATTTGGATTCAAACATTTTATCTGCCCCCCCCCCCAAAAAAAAAGAAAATACTTGATTTGGTTGTTAGTGTGAAATTTGGCAGACTGCTACTGTCCATTATCTTTAATAATTTTCAAGATGCCTGTAAACCCGTAATTACAGCTATTTCCGCTGCAAGAAGCTGATTAAGGGTCTTCACTTTAATTCAATTTAATGTGGTGTCTGTGGCACCAAAGAGCTTAGAAAGGAGATCATATGGTGGGACATAGAGAAACCAAAGTAAATAAAAAATGAATAAATAAATAGTTAAAACTAAACTTGTTATTGTTGAAAAAAATCCTTGTAAATTTACTGTTTTTCTCTTACAACTAATAGTTTTTTCCTTTAATTTTTTTTTTCATTTTCCCCTAAATTCTGAGGTTTCCCCCCCCATTAATCTGCAGCATTTTTTCCTCATTCTCCCTCCTTTATTCAAGGCTAAATTTTCTTTCAGACTTTTTGCCATTTCTTAAATGAGAGGTGTTGAATTTGATCCAGTGGCCTTAAAAAGGTCTTAAAAATAAAGTTTACTTCCTGACAGCTGCAGAAACCATACGTGTTGGCAGCTCCCACAGGTCTTAATGAAACATTGGTGACATACTTTGGTCAAATTGCCTTTAATTATTACACCGTCATTGTGAATCATCTTTTGCAACCTTCCTCAGAACGGCTTGCTTCAGTGCGCGTCTCTTGAAATGCCCGAGAGCTGTGGTTAACTCCCCCCTCCCTCTTACGCTGCTATTGCTAATCTTAGCTAGCGTAAATTGTTCTTAAAAAATGAATGAAGTAAGGCATCAGTGGTGGACGGGAGTGTGTGGTTTCAGTGGTCGATAGGATATGACCGGTCTCTGGAGTACAGTCAGCACAGCGACATTCATGAACTGTAGTCCAAGGGGGCTAGCTGATGCTAGCTAACTTTACATATATTCGCACCACAGGAAAAATTTGCTTTGTGTTTGTTCTGAACACGCCTCACTGGTGGTATCATTCCCATGAGACATTTCTATGATGTGTCCCCCTTTTAAGCATTTATTTATGTGACTCCATAAAGATGATTTTGGACACAGCAGAAATCGGTGATTCCTGATCTTTAATTTTCTTTTTCAGGAAAAACGACTCTGGCCGACTGCCTGGTGGCCAGTAATGGGATCATATCCAGCCGGCTGGCTGGAAAGGTAATCGACCGCTGTGATTGGACGATGCAAAGTTGCAACGTTTCTGTCCTTAAAATATATGAAATTTTTCTCCCAAATTTGCAACTGCCTTTGTGCATAAATTGCAACTTGTTCTTCTTTACAAATTAGCAACTGTTTCCTCGAAAAAAAATTCAACCTTTTTTCTTTTGTGCTGTGCAATTTGAAACTTTTTGTCTTTTCAAATTTTAATCTTTTTTTTTTTCGGTACATTTCCAACTTTTTGTCATTGTTGTGTTTGTTGTCAGCTGAGGTATCTGGACAGCCGGGAGGACGAGCAGCTCAGAGGAATCACCATGAAGTCCAGCGCCATCTCACTGCACTACCAACACGGTGAAAACATGCTAGCGTTAACATGTGCTAACCTTCAGGATAACTCGCGCCTGTTGTCTGGTATTTATTTATCATGTAGCTACATATGCAGTCATACGACAGTTCTGACCATCTAAGCTGATTGGACAGTGTGGAGTCCAGGAGTTACCGTATTACCCGGTATATTGTCTTCCCCAGTATCATGTTAACCTTTCTGTTATGTTACAGAACTCAGCAGCACCAATGCACCAGTTCTAAGCAGAAAAGCAAAAAAAAAAAAAAATCTTAATTTGCAATTTTTGCATAACTTTTCAACCTTTTACTGAAATGTTGCTATTTTGTTCTTATAAATTTGCAACTTTTTTCTCATAGATTTGCAGTTTTTTCCCTAAATTTACAGCTCTTTTCTTGTAAATTTACAATTTTTTTGTAGAAATTTTTTCCCCTAAATTTGCCGCTTTTTTTCTCATAAATTTGCAACTTTTTCTCAAAAATTTGCACCTTTTTTCCCCATGAACGTGCACCCCCTTTTTTTTTTAGTATTTTGTATATTTTGTTAATCCCAGAGGGAAAGTCAGGGCATCCACGTGGATGGATGAGGCCGCCACAGTGCGGCACCAGACCCTTCACCGTTCACACACACATTCACACCTAGGGCCACTTTAGAGTCTCCAGTTAACCTAACATGCATGTTTTTGGCCTGTGGGAGGAAACTGGAGTACCCGGAGTAAACCCACGCAGACATGGGGAGAACATGCAAAAGCAGAAGGGTCACCGATGGTCAGGGGTGGGATTGATTCATGACCTTCTTACTGTGCTGCCACAATGCTAACCACTGCACCACCGAGCTGTGACTTTTTTGCAAAATTGCAACTTTTTCTTGTCAATTTGCAACATTCATCTGGATATTAGTTAAATGTTTATGTCATTATAATTTGTAACTTTTTAAAATTTTTAAATGTGCATCTTTTGTCATGTTTTTGCACTTTTATTCTTGCAAATTTCTACCTAATTTACATTTATACTTTTGTATCTTATGCTAAATTTGCCTACTGCTGATAATGACAGTCGGGCGTTTCAGCGACGATAAACTTTAATTACGATAACTTCTGGTTTCTTCTTATTGTCTGTGAGGATTGTAACGTGCTGTGTATTTTAATTTCAACAGTGAGGCGTTGTTTGAAAAGAGGGAAACTTCAGAACCCTGAAATTGTGTTGTTTCGCTCTGGGTTCACACGAATAGCTAGCTGTGGCTAGCTTTTGAAACACGCTAAGTAACGGCAAAGTTTAGATCAAAACCTTATAATGTAATGCACGTTTCTGATTGTTTACGTCATCTGATGATGCCAATAAGCAGAAAATGCAGTGAAAAAATGTAAAGAAATGCAGTGATACTGATATAGCGGTAGCTAGCAGTGGCTTCAGTCAAAAGACGGGCTAGCATTTGCAGTTTCTTGTAAATTTTTTGTCTGCCTCTTAGGGCGCCACTCATTTCTCTCCATTATTTCATTAAAATAATCTCATCAGTGCTTATTTTGTGGCGTCTCCTCAGGCGATCAGGAGTATTTACTGAACCTCATCGACTCTCCCGGCCACGTTGACTTCTCCTCTGAAGTTTCCACCGCCGTCAGGCTGTGCGACGGTGCTGTTGTGGTCGTCGATGCTGTTGAGGGAGTTTGTCCTCAGGTAATTAAATTCTGCTTATTTTATGTGTTTATTTTTACTAGGGAGAGGCTGAATTTTTTTTTTAAAGTTTTTATTTGTAACTTAGGGATGAGAATCCTCCTCGGATCCGAGGAATTCGTCGGATTTGATCATGTCTAGGGTCATTCTCGTGAATCGTCTAAATTCGAGGAGAAAATTTTAGGGGGGGGGGGGGGGTCTGGCGGCGAGTCGTATTTTCGATCGGCTGTGAAAATCCACCGCGCAGAACGCGCTACCCAGTGAGATCAGTAATGTAATGTAACAAGGCCACTGATAGGCTGATACTTATTGAAGCAGCCAATCGGCGATGTTGTTAGATTTCCTATGTCATATCCGGATAACACGCGGAGCGAAATGCAAGTGGTGGACGGTTCAATCAGTTCAATCAACTGAGTTTTCCCAATTTCGTCAAAATGGTGAACCTAAAACTCACGAAAGACAACAAAGCAAGAATTTTAGAAATCGACAAAGGGATAAAGAACAAGTTTCGTTGGGAATGGCTTGAAAAAACTGTGTCAATGACTGTAAAGATCGGTAAAAATACCGAAGTTGTGGTTGAAAAAATGGCCGACTTCATAGCGAAATGCGAAGTACCAGGGAAAGCCCAGTGTGTTTATTGCAACGATTTCTTGAGTTATGGATCTCGTGGTTGTGTTGCCTTAGTTGAGCACTGTTCAAAACAGAAACATCTCAAAATTGTGGCTACAATGAGATCGAACTACTCACTCGGTTCAAAACGATCGATGGACACGGTCAAACTCAGATGCCAGTCAATCAGAGTTCATCACAGTTGCCCCCGATTACAGCAATTAGTGATTGGAAGACGCATTCCGAGGTAAGATTTTTTTTTTCTCGTTTAAGTAATGTACTTGAGAATTTTCGCGTAATGAATTTGTTATGAAATAGCATGTGTAAGTTGTAGTGATGGGTCGGTCGCGAATGAAACGGCTCTTAGAGCCGGCTCTTTGAAGTACACGACGGGAGCTGGTTCCTTATTGGGAGCCGTGTTTTTTTTTTGTTGTTTGTTTCCCCCCCCCCCTTTCTCTCACCCTCTCTCTCTCACTTTTTTTTTTCTCTTCAAGCCGCACGTGATTGGTCAATATGTGTTTGTGCCTGCCTTGTGTTTGCGCTGAGGGGGGAGGGGCGGTAGTTACACTCACAGCAGCAGTAGCACACGAACAGAGCAGGAGGGAGAGAGAGAGAGAGAGCCGGGGAAGAGATGACATTGACACATTAGAAAGGTATAGTAAAGAAAATGAGTGACACCAGGAAAAGAAGCAAAATCTGGAACCATTTTAATTTTATTGACAATACAAAGGTAGAGTGTAGAGTCTGCCAGAAAATCCCTCAGCAGATGCAATACTGGAAGTGAGAGCCTACATTGATGAGCCCCTTTGCCAGAGAAGTGCAGACCCACTGAGCTGGTGGGAGACCAAGGCTTCAATTTATCCACATCTTACCCAGGTGATGACACGGAGACTGTGCATTGTGGCAACATCAGTCCCCTCTGAGAGAATCTTCTCCAAAACAGGGCAGATAATTACTGAAAGAAGAAACCGGATCAGCTCCTCAAAGCTGAGGCACTTGGTATTTCTAAATGCCAACCTTTACCTTAATTAAAGATCTGGGTGTTCATTTTTTTTCTTTTTGTTTTGCATATTTTAATTTATATTTTATTGTGTTGTGGTTTGCAGTGTCCCCTCATGGATCGTCACCTTATCGTGGTGGGGGGGTTTGCGTGCCCCAGTGATCCCAGGAGCTATGTTGTCCGGGGCAATTTGCCTCTGATAGGGTCTCCCAAGACAAACTGGTCCTGGGTGAAGGGCCAGACGAAGAACGATCCAACAGACTCTCATGATAAATTGTATATCAAGGATTCAGTGTACCCCGCCCGGTATGGGGTTACCGGGGCCCCACCCTGGAGCCAGGCCTGGGGGAGGGGCTCGAAGGCTAGCGTCTGGTGGCCGGGTTTCCACCCATGGGACCCGGCCGGGCTCAGCCCGAAGGAGTTACATGGGTCCGCCCTCCAGTAGGTTCACCACCTGCAGGAGGGATCATGGAAGTCCGGTGCTATGTGGATTAGGTGGCAGTCAAAGGCGGAGACCTTGGCGGACTGATCCCAAGCTTTCTAAACTGGCTTTTGGTACGTGGAATGTCACCTCTCTGGTGGGGAAGGAGCCTGAGCTGGTGTACGAGATTGAGCGATACCGGCTAGATATAGTCGGCCTCACCTCAACACACAGCTCCGGTTCCGGAACCAGTCTCCTGGAGAGGGGCTGGAGCTTGGCCTTTTCTGGAGTTGCCCCGGGCGAGAGGCGACGAGCAGGGGTAGGTATTCTTGTATCGCCCCACCTTGCTGCCTCTATATTGGAGTTTTCCCCGGTGGACGAAAGGGTTGCTTCCCTGCGCCTTCGGGTTGGGAAACGGGTCCTGACCATCATTTGTGCCTATGCACCAAATGATGTTTCAGAGTACCCACCCTTTTTGGAGTCTGTGACTGGGGTGCTGGAGGGTGCTCCTCCTGGAGACTCCATTGTCCTACTGGGGGACTTCAATGCGCATGTGGGCAACGACAGTGAAACCTGGAGGGGGGTGATTGGGAGGAACGGCCTGCCCGATCTGAACCCGAGTGGTGTTCAGTTATTGGACTTCTGTGCTAACCACAGTCTGTCTATAACGAACACCATGTTCAAGCATAAGGGTGTCCATATGTGCACCTGGCACCAGGACACCCTAGGCCGCAGGTCGATGATCGATTTTGTTATCGTATCATCAGACCTGCGACCGTATGTCTTGGACACCCGAGTAAAGAGAGGTGCAGAGCTGTCAACTGATCACCACCTGGTGGTGAGTTGGATCCGATGGCAGGGGAGGAAGCCATTCAGACCTGGTAGACCCAAACGTATAGTGAGGGTGTGCTGGGAGCGTCTGGCTGAGGCCCCTGTCCGGGAGGTCTTCAACTCCCACCTCCGGAAGAACTTCAACCACATTCCGAGGGAGTCTGGAGACATGGAGTCTGAATGGGCCATGTTCTCCACCTCTGTTGTTGAAGCAGCAGCCCAGAGCTGCGGCCGCAAGGTGGTCGGTGCATCTCGTGGTGGCAACCCCCGAACCAAGTGGTGGACACCAGTGGTGAGGGGGGCCATTAAGCTGAAGAAGGAGTCCTATCAAGCTTGGTTGGCTTGTGGGACTCCCGAAGCAGCTGAGGTGTACCGGCAGGCCAAGCGGAGTGCAGCTCGGGTGGTTGCTGAAGCAAAAACCCGGGTATGGGAGGAGTTCGGTGAGGCCATGGAACAAGACTTTCGGTCGGCTTCAAAGAGATTCTGGCAAACTGTTCGGCGGCTCAGGAGGGGAAAGCAGCTCCCCGTCCACACTGTGTATGGTGCGGATGGGACACTGTTGACTTCAACTGGGGATATCGTCGGGCGGTGGAAGGAATACTTTGAGGATCTCCTCAATCCCACTGATACGCCTTCCACAGAGGAAGCAGGGTTTGGGGACGAGGGGGATGACTCGCCTATCACAGGGGCTGAGGTCGCCAAGGTGGTTAAAAATCTCCTTGGTGGCCGGGCCCCGGGGGTGGACGAGATTCGCCCCGAGTACCTCAAGGCCCTGGATGTTGTTGGGTTGTCATGGTTGACACGCCTCTGCAACATTGCGTGGAGGTCGGGGGCAGTGCCTTTGGCATGGCAAACCGGGGTGGTGGTTCCTCTCTTCAAAAAAGGGGACCGGAGGGTGTGCTCCAACTTTAGAGGGATCACACTCCTCAGCCTCCCTGGGAAGGTCTATGCCAAGGTACTGGAGAGGAGAGTCCGGCCGTTGGTCGAACCTCGGATTCAGGAGGAGCAATGTGGTTTTCGTCCTGGCCGTGGCACATCGGACCAGCTCTTTACCCTCTCGAGAATTCTTGAGGGTTCGTGGGAGTTTGCCCAACCAGTTTACATGTGTTTTGTGGACTTGGAGAAGGCATTTGACCGCGTCCCTCGTGGATTTTTGTGGGGGGTGCTTCGGGAGTATGGGGTATCGGGCTTGTTGTTACGAGCTATTCGGTCTCTGTACGACCGTTGTGAGAGTTTAGTTCGCATTGCCAACACTCGGTCGGAGTCATTCCCAGTGAGAGTTGGACTCCGCCAGGGCTGCCCTTTGTCACCGGTCCTGTTCATAATTTTTATGGACAGGATTTCTAGGCGCAGCCAGGGAATGGAGGGTGTCATGCTTGGTGACCACAGGATCTCATCTCTGTTGTTTGCAGATGATGTTGTCCTGTTGGCTTCATCCAGCAATGACCTACAGCTCTTGCTGGGACGGTTTGCCGCTGAGTGTGAAGCGGCTGGGATGAGAATCAGCACCTCCAAGTCCGAGTCCATGGTCCTCAGCCGGAAAAAGGTGGATTGTCCTCTCCGGGTTGGGGACAGGCTCCTGCCCCAAGTGGAGGAGTTTAAGTATCTTGGGGTCTTGTTCACGAGTGAGGGGAAAATGGAGCGAGAGATCGACAGACGGATTGGAGCAGCATCTGCAGTGATGCGGACGTTGTACCGGTCTGTTGTGGTGAAGAGGGAGCTTAGTTCTAAGGCAAAGCTGTCGATTTACCAGTCAATCTACGTTCCTACTCTCATCTATGGTCACGAGCTTTGGGTAATGACCGAAAGAACGAGATCGCGGATACAAGCGGCTGAAATGAGCTTTCTCCGTAGGATTGCTGGACTCACCCTCAGAGATAGGGTGAGGAGCTCAGTCATCCGGGAGAGGCTCAGAGTAGAACCGCTGCTCCTCCACATTGAAAGGAGTCAGTTGAGGTGGTATGGGCATCTGATTAGGATGCCTCCTGGACGCCTCCCACTTGAGGTGTTTCAGGCACGTCCCACTGGGAGGAGACCCCGGGGCAGACCCAGGACTCGGTGGAGAGACTATGTCTCCCAGCTAGTCTGGGAACGCCTTGGTATCCCCTCTGAAGAGCTGGAGCAGGTGGCTGGGGAGAGGGAAGTCTGGGCTTCTCTGCTTGAACTGCTGCCTCCGCGACCCGGACCTCCGGAAAAGCGGTAGAAGATGGATGGATGGATGGATGGTTTGCAGTGTTTGGTGTTGTTTCACTTTAAATTTGTTTAAAAGGAAAAAGCTGAACATTTAAAGAGCTAAAAGTTGAATTGTAAATACTGTAGTTGGTTTTTGTAGTTTATAATGTACTTTTTACATTTTATGTGGAGTGAATAAATAAAAGCATATTTATATAATAAACATATATAAATAAAAAACATTTTTTTTACATTTCTAATTCATTTTGTGCACAATTTTATATTGTTGTTGATAATAAATTAAATTAATAAATTAAAGCAACAAAACAACCTGAAGAGCCGCTTGGGAGCCAAAAGAGCCGGCTCTTTTTAGTGAGCCGAGCTGAAAGAGCCGGTTCTCTAAAAGGAGCCAGAATTCCCATCACTAGTTGTGATGGCATGCCATCACAACTTACTGCATCACAGCATTACACAATGCTGTTCTTCAACCCTTTGCAGCATCTTCATGGGGTTGGTCTCATTTAAAAGAAAATACTCTGAATTTTTTGGCAAAACAGTCATAATCTCTCTTAAAAAGAACTCTGACTATACTGGCATGTTAGCTCTATATGCTTTATTTTGATGTTACTAACATAACTATAATTTAATTTTTTTGAAAATAATTCCCAGTTTTATATATTTTTAAAAAACTTTATTACGATTTTTGTTTACGTCGCAATGCATTCTGGGTAGTGACGTAGAATGGCTGCAGCCGTGAGCCTCCATAGCTTTCCTAAAGAGGGAAAGTGGAGGAAAAAGTGGGGCGGCAGCTGCTCAGCAGGTAGAGCAGGTCGTCTAATAACCCGATGGTTGGCGGTTCGCATCACGCTCTCCCCAGATATCCTGCCATTGTGTCCCTGGGCAAGACACTTCACCTGCGTTGCCTCCAGTGCCCATAACACTGGGTATGAATGTGTAAAAATGTTTAAATGCTCGGTGGTGGCTGGAGAGGCTGTTGGCGTGGATTGGCAGCCACATTTCCCTCACTCTGAGTCTGTGATCACGCTATAGCTGCCTGATAAAGCTGACATACTGTATGTATTAATCATGCTGTGATAATAGCACAATATCGCTCAAAGCGCGCGCATGAGACATGTCTGTGATCGCACGCTTGTGTTGACCGTTCCTGCCTTTCGTCTCCTAACTGTGGTTTTGGGACGCAGGGGAGATGCATCTTCCTCCGCGGTCAGTTCCCGAGTAAATCTCACTCTTGTGGTACACAGAAGCACAGGCCGCTTTGCTGAAGCGTTGGGGCTTTATTTATATACCGCACTGTTGTCAGCAACAAATTCTACCTGCTCTGGTCGCCTCGCTCTTCGCTCTTTCTACTTATCCGCACCAAATCACACACAGTTCGCCACACACACCGGGGAGGGGGGGGGCGCTCCTCTGCTGCGCAAACACCATCACTCACTCACGACACGCACCGAGCTGCCCATCGACACGCACCAGACATCCCACAACACTTGATAGAGCTGACATATGTATTAATCACGCTATGATAAAGTACAATATCACGCAAAGTGCACGAGCGTGCGCTTTGCGCACCAGTGTTGCGGATGAAATAAGGGAACCCAGTGTTGAGGCACGGAATAATTGCAGGCAGGACACGCGAACTGAAGTTTAAAAGGGTGTTTATTTCATCCTCCAGCACGAAGCTCACTCCAGCGCTGTGGAGCGAGCCCTTTTTTTTATTATTACTTATTTTGTACCCATAGGTAGATTTGTTTTGCAGTCTGGTGACAAGCCACCAGCTGCCAGTCGCTGCGTGCGCAAGCGCATGTTTTTGACATGTGGGAGGAAACTGGAGAAATCCCGGAGTAAACCCACGCAAACACGGGGAGAACATGCAAACTCCACACAGATCACTGTTGGCCGGGGGCAGGGATCGAACCCACGATCTCCGCGATCCCTCGGCCAAAGGTAAACTGTGCTGCCCACTGCGGTTAGTACAAAATAAGTAATTTAAAAAAAAAAGGGCTCGCTCCACAGCGCTGAAGTATGAAATAAACACCCTTTTAAACTTCAGTTCGCGTGTCCTGCCTGCAATTATTCCGTGCCTCCACACTGGGTTCCCTTATTTCATCCGCAACACTGGTGTGCAAAGCGCACGCTTGTGCGCTTTGAGCGATATTGTGCTTTATCATAGCGTACAGCGCGTGATCACAGACTCAGAGTGAGGGAAATGTGGCTGCCAATCCGCGCCAACAGCCTCTCCGGCCACCACCGAGCATTTAAACATTTTTACACATTCATACCCAGTGTTATGGGCACTGGAGGCAATGCGGGTGAAGTGTCTTGCCCAGGGACACAACGGCAGGATATCTGGGGAGAGCGTGATGCGAACCGCCAACCATCGGGTTATTAGACGACCTGCTCTACCTGCTGAGCCGCTGCCGCCCCACTTTTTCCTCCACTTTCCCTCTTTAGGAAAGCTATGGAGGCTCACCCCGCTCTCTTTATTTCCCTTTGATCGGAAATTACATCCAAAAGCCGCGCAATGTGGCATTTTCACTGACAAATGGCAGTAGTTAGGAGCTTCGCTTCTTGGCTTGTATAAGACAGAAAAAACGGCTGCAACCATTCTACGTCACTACCCAGAATGCATTGCGATGTAAACAATAATGGCGATTTACATCGTAATAAAGTTTTTTAAAAATATATAAAACTGGGAATTATTTTCAAAAAAATTATATTATAGTTATGTTAGTAACATCAAAATAAAGCATATAGAGCTAACATGCCAATATAATCGGAGTTCCTTTTAAGTGCTCCTGCCACTGAGTAACAGGAAAGTTCTCCTGGGTGTTTTTAGATACAGATGCTTGCAAATAACATACAGCTGTCAGATACTGGCTGGAAAACACAACAGAAATGTAGAACCAAGTGTTTTCAAGCTCAGGTCAAAATTTTGTGAAAATACCACAAAAAAATGAATATATATTAACACAGCTTTTTTCTGAGGTTGTAACAAGGCTGTGTCTGTACTGGAAGACCGGAAATACAGCTTTTTTTTTCAGTGCGCACTGAGATGCAGAGACGTGACCCCCCGCTGAATTCACAAGAGTTCAAGGGGTTAAAATATACTAATATGCAACTTTTTTATATTCCTAGTAACACTAACAAATGCACACATTAATAAATCAAAATGTTTGCAGAATGTCAGTATATTTTAATAAATGGGTGATGGACTTGGTGATGGAATTTTGTTAATATTTATAATTTATTTTACTTGGTTAAATTATTTTGTCTGTTCTAGAACTATGTAAATGTAATTCTGTGTCAGTTCTAAACATATTAGATAGTAGTAAAATATAATTTAGTATTATTACATCAACATACTATTCAGATATCATAAATTTAATACATATGTACTGTGTTTCACTTTATTTTGTGGTTGAAAAAATGGCCGACTTCATAGCGAAATGCAAAGTACCAGGGAAAGTGACACTGAATCAAAACAGTATTGAACATGATTACACATGTGATGCAGCAGCAGATTAAAAAGATAAACTATAAATGCATTTGTACTTACTTCTAACTTTAAATATAAGACCACATTTGAGCATTCTAAAACACCAGATTTTGTTAGCTTCTGGGGGGCATTGCCCCCCCTAGACTCCCCACCAAGGCTCTGCCTTGGATCCGGCTTGGGGGCCTGCATCCTCCAAGACCCCCGGCTAAGTTTCCTCTTTTTTTCCAAAACCCCATTCTCATCCCTGGTAACTGTATTAAAAAATCTATTTAGCAACACATGTGGCCAAAAAGTGAACTGCAGGTAATTCATCTAAAGCTGGGGTGTCCAACCAGCCGATCGGGATCTACTGGTCTGTCTTGAGATGCTTATAGACAGCAGGTGATTGTTTTTTAACAAGGGGGATGGGAGGTACAAACGTATAAATGCAAATTAGCTACAAATGTGTAAGAATAAAGGTGTAAAGATATGATAAAAGATGCCATTTTAAAAAGCCACAAATGACAATTTATTTACACAGAACAAAATTTAACCAGCATCCAGATGAGTTGCAAAAGTTGCAAGTTGAAAATTTACAGTTCTACAGTTCTAATTTTAGAGGAAAAAAGTTGCAAATTTAGGAGAAAAAAAACTCTCAAACTTACAGGAAAAAAGTCACAAATATTTGAGAAAATGTTACAAATTTATGAAAAAAAGTTGAAAATTTGCAAGAAAAAAGTTGCAATTCAGGAGAAAAAGTCACAATTTTTTTAAGAAAAAGTTGCAAATCTACAAGAAAAAAAAACATATTTACAAGAAAAAATACAAATTTGAGAAAACATTGCAAATTTACAATTTTTTTTTAATTTACAAGAAAAAAAATTGTAAATTTATGAGAAAAAATACAATTTCAGGGAAAAAATGCAAATTTAGGAGAAAAAAGTTGCAAATTTACAGGGGAAAAAAACACCGAATGTATGAGGAAAAAGTTGCAAACTTATGGAAAAAAGCTAAAACTTTATAAGAAAAAATTTGCAAAGTTATGAGAAAAATTTGCAAATTTACAAGAAAAGAAGATGCAAATTTATGAGAAAAAAGTTGAAAATTTGCAGGAAAAAGTTGCAATTCAGGAGAAAAAGTCACAATTTTTTTTAGAAAAAGTTGCAAATCTACAAGAAAAAAACATATTTACAAGAAAAAATACAAATTTGAGAAAACATTGCAAATTTACAATTTTTTTTTAATTTACATGAAAAAAAATTGTAAATTTATGAGGAAAAAATACAATTTTAGGGAAAAAAAAATGCAAATTTAGCAGAAAAAAGTTGCAAATTTACAGGGAAAAAAAACACCAGATATATGAGGAAAAAGTTGCAAACTTATGGAAAAAAGCTCAAACTTTATAAGAAAAAATTAGCAAATTTATGAGAAAAATTTGCAAATTTACAAGAAAAGAAGTTGCAAATTTATGAGAAAAAAGTTGAAAATTTGCAAGAAAAAAATGGAAGCACCAGAGGTGCTGATGTGTCGGTGCTGGTGTCAGGCCATCCATGCACGGTCTTGACATGCTTGGTATGTGTTTACGCAGGAATGACACTGATGTCAGCGTCACATCACACAGGAGGTGGACCTCATCCCAGGGCTGTACGCTGGCATTTTTGTCAAGATCATAAAAGAAAAAATACAGGAGCACAGGAATAAAATTAGGAACACAAAGAAAATTGCTGGAGTAGCAGATTTTATTAATTGAATGCATTATAGTTGCAGGATGCTGTGCAATAGCAGGTAAACATATCAAAATTTCCAGATGTAAAAGCGTAATTATGAATATTAAATCAGAACGGTTTGGAATGTTTCACACTTATGTGTAATGAATATTGAGAGTGAAAAACAGAGTTTTTCCAAACATTAATTTATTGAAATACAGCAGCAGTTTCTGGTATACACTTTAAAGATGTGATCTTCTTATTTAGCTTCCAGCCCGTTCTCTTCCCAGCTGCTGACTGCCGACCCTCAGGTTCACCACCGTGGACCTCAGAGAGACAAAGAGGAGAGAAAAACAGCATAAAAATGTGATTATTGTTACAGATGTGATAGAACTATTTCAAAGTCAGTATAATAAAAAATGATTGCAGATGTCATGTTTCTCCTCAGCTTAACAAACTGCTTGGTTTTCTTAAAAAAACCTCAAGTGAGTTTATTATTACTATCATCAGGAGTGACTTTAGTAATACTGTAACTGAGCTCTCTACGGGACTGTAAAAGTTATTTTAACCTCTTGCACTCTGGTGTACCACGGACGGGCACGTCTCTGCGTCCCAGGGCACACGAGAGTGCCCTCGTGCGCTCTAGGACGCATGAGGGCGCTGCGTCCAAGCGCGCACTGAAAATAAAAGCTGCATTTCCGTTCTTCCACTGCAGACACAGCCGCGAACAGATTAATTCATCTGATTGACCTCTCATTCGACTAATAAGAGCCTTGAATTGGGTTTCTGAAACCTTGAAGAACCAATGACTGAAAACCTAGCAAGAAGGACCCGCCTACCAACGCTGTGAATGCAGTGAGCCAATTGAAGCACAGAAGTTCGCAAGCTGTTTTTTGGAAGGCTGGGTGAAGACAGACTGCTGCAGCAGATGAAAAAAAGGACCTGCAGGAAGAACCGTCACAGACCCAGCAGCACGGAGACGACCCACAAGTGCTACCTGTGTGACAGGGACAGCCATTCGCGCATCGGCCTCTTCAGTCACAGGCGGTGCTTTTTTTTTTTTTTTTTTTAATTCGAGCAGAATAGACGTTTAGGATTCTCTTCCATGGTCATCATAGACCGACGGAGGCCGACGATGAAGGTTGTAAATCATTCACCAAAACCGCAATCATGGAAGCGCAAAACCGCAATAATGGAATTATGTTTTGACTGGGTCACCGAGACCAGAACCACGAGTCTGTAACAAGGGACCAGCATCGCGTTCGTCTGACAATGAGGAAGAGAAGTTCGCCAGGACACTGCTGCTGTGAAGAGGTAAGGTGTTATAAGCTAAATTATTCTTTATCCCTGAAAATTGTAATCAAAAATGACTTTTGACCGATCGGTAAATTACAACTGTGCGGCACACGAAGTCCGAAGTTTGTGCGCCGCGGTACACGGGTCGTGCGCCGCGTCCGGACCGTGAACGCCCCCCCCGCTACTCTTCTGTAGCAAGGGGGGGGGGAGCCGTGATGACTGCGCCGCGGTCGCCACATGACTATTCCGTCATGTAGCGATGGCCGATGTCCGTCCTCTGTAGCGAGGGGGGGGAGACAACCCCACCCCCACCCCACACACACACACTCACAGAGCCCTGAGTGTCACTTTTCATTAGAGCCCAAGATGAAGCTTCTATATTGAATCATTCAAAAATTACAGACGTTTTTCCAAACTGTGCCATTTGGCACAATTTGGCACAGTTCCAAAACGCCTGGGAACAACCTGAGGAAAAAGCTGTGTAATATATTCATTTTTTGTGGTATTGTTACAAAATTTTGACCTCAGCTGGATAACACTTGGTTCTACATTTCTGTTGCATTTTCCAGCCCAGATCTGAAGCTGTGTGTTATTTGCAAGCATTTGTATCCAAAAAAACACCCAGGCCAAATTTATTTTCTTCAAGTTCAGTGTGTTTAGATGACTGTAACTCAGTGGCTGGAGCACTTAGAGAGATTATGACTGTTCTGCCAAAAAATTCAAAGTGTTTTCTTTTAAATGAGACCAACCCCATGAAGATGCTGCAAAGGGTTGAAGAACAGCTTTCGATTTACTTTGGGCACGTTATTTTTTGGCATTTTTAGGGAAATTGACCGGAGTGCAAAGGGTTAAAGTGAACGAATGAAGCACGTCACACAGTTGTGTTTTTATATGACTGACATTAGTATTAAGACTTAAAAAAATCAGCTGAACTTTATAGAAAACAATTTAACATGTTTAATGTAACCAAGCAGCCGCCAGTATGGAAAAAAAATCGTACATTGGAAAAAAAAAAAGTGACGTAACATAAGCTTTAAGAATCAAATGTTGCAGTTGTAGGAGTTATTTGTGTTTTAAGATTGAAATCGCTGCATAATTTAAGCCCAAAATTTACTTTTAAATGGTCTGTCCATTGCTCAGATGTCCGCTGTGGTCCGCCATGTTTTTGAGGTGAGGAATGTGGGACTTGTAGTTTTTACCGATGAACTGAAAACTCCATCCATCCATCCATCTTCTACCGCTTTTCTGGAGGTCCGGGTCGCGGAGGCAGCAGTTCAAGCAGAGAAGCCCAGACTTCCCTCTCCCCAGCCACCTGCTTCAGCTCTTCAGAGGGGATACCAAGGCGTTCCCAGACCAGCTGGGAGACATAGTCTCTCCACCGAGTCCTGGGTCTGCCCCGGGGTCTCCTCCCAGTGGGACGTGCCTGAAACACCTCAAGTGGGAGGCGTCCAGGAGGCATCCTAATCAGATGCCCATACCACCTCAACTGACTCCTTTCAATGTGGAGGAGCAGCGGTTCTACACTGAGCCTCTCCCGGATGACTGAGCTCCTCACCCTATCTCTGAGGGTGAGTCCAGCAATCCTACGGAGAAAGCTCATTTCAGCCGCTTGTATCCGCGATCTCGTTCTTTCGGTCATTACCCAAAGCTCGTGACCATAGGTGAGAGTAGGAATGTAGACTGACTGGTAAATCGACAGCTTTGCCCTAGAACTAAGCTCCCTCTTCACCACAACAGACCGGTACAACGTCCGCATCACTGCAGATGCTGCTCCAATCCGTCTGTCGATCTCTCGCTCCATTTTCCCCTCACTCGTGAACAAGACCCCAAGATACTTAAACTCCTCCACTTGGGGCAGGAGCCTGTCCCCAACCCGGAGAGGACAATCCACCTTTTTCCAGCTGAGGACCATGGACTCGGACTTGGAGGTGCTGATTCTCATCCCAGCCGCTTCACACTCAGCGGCAAACCGTCCTAACAAGAGCTGTAGGTCATTGCTGGATGAAGCCAACAGGACAACATCATCTGCAAACAACAGAGGTGAGATCCTGTGGTCACCACGCATGACACCCTCCATTCCCTGGCTGCGCCTAGAAATCCTGTCCATAAAAATTATGAACAGGATCAGTGACAAAGGGCAGCCCTGGCAGAGTCCAACTCTCACTGGAATGACTCCGACCAAGTGTTGGCAATACGAACCAAACTCTCACAACAGTCGTACAGAGACCGAATAGCTCATAACAACAAGCCCGATACCCCATACTCCCGAAGCACCCCCCACAAAAATCCACGAGGGACGCGGTCAAATGCCTTCTCCAAGTCCACAAAACACATGTAAACTGGTTGGGCAAACTCCCACGAACCCTCAAGAATTCTCGAGAGTGTAAAGAGCTGGTCCGATGTGCCACGGCCAGGACGAAAACCACATTGCTCCTCCTGAATCCGAGGTTCGACCAACGGCCGGACTCTCCTCTCCAGTACCTTGGCATAGACCTTCCCAGGGAGGCTGAGGAGTGTGATCCCTCTAAAGTTGGAGCACACCCTCCGGTCCCCTTTTTTGAAGAGAGGAACCACCACCCCGGTTTGCCATGCCAAAGGCACTGCCCCCGACCTCCACGCAATGTTGCAGAGGCGTGTCAACCATGACAACCCAACAACATCCAGGGCCTTGAGGTACTCAGAGCGAATCTCGTCCACCCCCGGGGCCCGGCCACCAAGGAGATTTTTAACCACCTTGGTGACCTCAGCCCCTGTGATAGGCGAGTCATCCCCCTCGTCCCCAAACCTTGCTTCCTCTGTGGAAGGCGTATCAGTGGGATTGAGGAGATCCTCGAAGTATTCCTTCCACCGCCCGACGATATCCCCAGTCGAAGTCAACAGTGTCCCATCCGCACCATACACAGTGTGAACGGGGAGCTGCTTTCCCCTCCTGAGCCGCCGGATAGTTTGCCAGAACCTCTTTGAGGCCGACTGAAAGTCTTGTTCCATGGCCTCACCGAACTCCTCCCATACCCGGGTTTTTGCTTCAGCAACCACCCGAGCTGCACTCCGCTTTGCCTGCCGGTACACCTCAGCTGCTTCGGGAGTCCCACAAGCCAACCAAGCTTGATAGGACTCCTTCTTCAGCTTAATGGTCCCCCTCACCACTGGTGTCCACCACTTGGTTCGGTGGTTGCCACCACGAGATGCACCGACCACCTTACAGCCGCAGCTCTGGGCTGCCGCTTCAACAACAGAGGTGGAGAACATGGCCCATTCAGACTCCATGTCTCCAGACTCCCTCGGAATGTGGTTGAAGTTCTTCCGGAGGTGGGAGTTGAAGATCTCCTGGACAGGGGCCTCAGCCAGACGCTCCCAGCACACCCTCACTATACGTTTGGGTCTACCAGGTCTGAATGGCTTCCTCCCCTGCCATCGGATCCTAAGTTGACAGCTCTGCACCTCTCTTTACTCGGGTGTCCAAGACATACGGTCGCAGGTCTGATGATACGATAACAAAATCGATCATCGACCTGCGACCTAGGGTGTCCTGGTGCCAGGTGCACATATGGACACCCTTATGCTTGAACATGGTGTTCGTTATGGACAGACTGTGGTTAGCACAGAAGTCCAATAACTGAACACCACTCGGGTTCAGATCGGGCAGGCCGTTCCTCCCAATCACCCCCCTCCAGGTTTCACTGTCGTTGCCCACGTACGCATTGAAGTCCCCCAGTATGACAATGGAGTCTCCAAGAGGAGCACCCTCCAGCACCCCAGTCACAGACTCCAAAAAGGGTGGGTACTCTGAAACATCATTTGGTGCATAGGCACAAATGATGTCAGGACCCGTTTCCCAACCCGAAGGCGTAGAGAAGCAACCCTTTCGTCCACCGGGGAAAACTCCAATATAGAGGCAGCAAGGTGGGGCGATACAAGAATACCCACCCCTGCTCGTCACCTCTCGCCCGGGGCAACTCCAGAAAAGGCCAAGCTCCAGCTCCTCTCCAGGAGACTGGTTCCGGAACCGGAGCTGTGTGTTGAGGTGAGGCCGACTATATCTAGCCGGTATCTCTCCACCTCGTACACCAGCTCAGGCTCCTTCCCCACCAGAGAGGTGACATTCCACTTACCAAAAGCCAGTTTAGAAAGCTTGGGATCAGTCCGCCAAGGTCTCCGCCTTTGACCGCCACCTAATCCACATAGCACCGGACCCCCATGATCCCTCCTGCAGGTGGTGAGCCCACTGGAGGGCGGACCCATGTAACTCCTTTGGGCTGAGCCTGGCCGGGTCCCATGGGTGGAAACCCGGCCACCAGACGCTAGCCTTCGAGCCCCTCCCCCAGGCCTGGCTCCAGGGTGGGGCCCCGGTAACCCCATACCGGGCGGGGTACACTGAATCCTTGATATACAATTTATCATGAGAGTCTGTTGGATCGTTCTTAGTCTGGCCCTTCACCCAGGACCAGTTTGTCTTGGGAGACCCTATCAGAGGCAAATTGCCCCGGACAACATAGCTCCTGGGATCACTGGGCCACGCAAACCCCCCCACCACGATAAGGTGACGATCCATGAGGGGGAACTGAAAACTATAAGAAGAAAATGCATTGTGCTGCATCTTCAAAACAAAACAGCAAAACAAGTCTGAAAACAATCAGTGTGATGAATAAATGGTGTAGTTGCTTAGTATGTGTTTACTTTTCAGTAACAATTGCTGTAAAAAAGTTGCACTGCCACCTCTACTGGCCTGGCATAGTTATTACAATAACTTTTTTTCACGGCTCTGTTGATGGTAATGGTGAGTTAAATTTGTGTTTATTTTGAAAACAAAGCCTTATGTCGAAATTCTGGCAAATTAAAAGTCGGGAAAATATGGTGATATAATGATACAAGCCTTTAATTCAACTTAATTTTGACCGGGCGAGCTGAAAAGCTGGTAACAGACACACACACACACACACACACACACACACACACACACACACACACACACACACACACACACATCAATTTCAATTTTAATGAAAACTTTTGAAAAACTGGTCAGATTTGAGGTCCTAAAGCAGACTGAGCATGCATTGGATCTTTTGCAGTTTGCCTATAGGCCTCACAGAGGAGTGGAGGATGCCACTGTCACTCTATTTAACATGCTTTTTGAACATCTGGATTTTAATGGAACACACGCCAGGCTTTTATTTGTGGACTTTTCTTCCGCCTTTAATACAATCCAACCTCATATTTTAGTTGAAAAGCTCCTGCAACAATTTGATTTGAGTAATAATCTGGTGGGTTGGATTCTGGATTTTTTAACCAACAGGACACAGAGAGTAAGGGTCAATGGTACATTGTCTGACCAAAAGTGTTCTTCTACTGGCTCTCCTCAGGGGTGTGTGTTGTCACCACTACTCTTCATCCTGTACACAAACATGTGTCGGAGCAGACATGATGACAGACACATTATAAAGTATGCTGATGATTCAGTTATTGTCAGTCTCCTCCAGGATGGTTAGAGTGGCCACGGCCCAGTAGTTGATGATTTTGTTCACTGGTGTGAGGATTCCTACCTGCAACTGAATACGACAAAAACTAAAGATATGATTATTGACTTTAGGAGGAAAACTCCCAGGCACGAAGTCACTGTTCTAAAAGGCCAGACCATTGAATGTGTACAATCCTACAAATATCTTGGGACGATTATTGATAGTAATTTAAACTTTGAAGAGAACTGTGAAAGGGTGTCCAAAAAGGGTCAGCAACATTTGCATTGCTTAAGGAAACTTGCACGCTTCCAAATTGACCAAACCATAATGACAGTGTTTTATCGGGCTTTTATTGAATCTGTTTTATCCTTTTCTTTAGTGTCATGGTTTGGTCAGATAAAACTGAAACAGAGGAAATCCTTGGATCAGGTAGATAGATGGTTCAGTCGTTTGCTTGGTGAGTCACAGCTGAGCCTGACATCCCTGTACACCAGACAGGTACAGAGGATTGCTACTTCCATTTTAAATGATGACTCCCACCCTTTGCACTGCCACTTTCAGCTTCTTCCCTCCAGACGGAGGTTTGCTGTCCCAAAAAGTAAAACCCAGCGCTACAAAAACAGCTTTATTCCTGCTGCTGTTAAAGAGTTGAACAAGATGTAACAATATATTGCACATAATTTAGTTACCTGTTTATTAATTTTATTTTATATTTACTTATTTTTGTAGTTTTTTTTATTTGGGTTCTAAATCTTTTATTGGGTTTAAACTTTTGAGTTTTTAACCTCTTTGACTAGTCTTTAACTTTTTAATATGACCCTTCTCTCTTCTCTCTTTGTTTTTTCTCTTATCTCTTTGTCCTATGTCCTGATTGGTGGAGCCTTGAGTACTTTTATCATGATTACAGTGAGCTTCATGTGTACCTGTGTTTGTGTTCATGTTGAATGTAATTGTGGTTTGTAAATATGGATGTCACCTGACTGCAAAACAAATTACCTACGGGTACAAATAAAGGAACCTGAACCTGATCTATAGACTACCGCATGCCTCCACTTTGCACTGAGGCATAATTACAATTTTTTTAAAAAAAGTTCCAATTTTAGGAAAAAAAGTTGCAAATTTACAGGAAAAAAGTAACAAATGTATGAGGAAAAAGTTGCAAATGTATGAAAAAAGCTGAAAATCTACAAGAATAATTTGCAAATTCATGAGAAAAACTCACAAATTTTTAAGAAAAAAGTCGCAAATCTACAAGTTAAGATAAGCCTTTATTAGTCCCACAATGCGGAAGTTCTAGGATTACAGCAGCAAAGGGATAGCAGCACTCAGAGCAATAATAAATAAGATAACAGCAACTGTTTCGCTAAAGCAGTAAATAAATATACACATGTACATAGATATATACACAGTGCAGGAGCATTGCAGCTAGATGGAATACACAGCATTTCGGTTTGTTAAAATACCCTGCAGAATATGATTATGTACCCAGACAGTATATTTTGTATTTGAATCACAGTGTTGTTGCCACCCTCAGTAATGATTGCTTTTGTTGCAGTTGTACAGTATATTGGAGGGAACGATCTCTATTGTGCAAGGTTGTTACGTTTAGTACCTTTGATACGACCTCTACATGCAGCCCTGGTTAGGTTCTAAAGTTTGACAGCTGTAGGTAGGAAGGACCTGCGGAACCTCTCCGTCGTGCACCTAGGACGGCACAGCCTACCGCTAAATGAGCTCCTCAGTGCGTTCAGCGTGACCTGCATGGGGTGGGACTCGGACTCCAGCAGAGACGACAGCTTAGCCACCATCCTCCTCTCTCCTATCTCCTCCACTGGGTTGAGACGTCACCCCAGAACAGAACTAGCTTTTTTGATCAGCCTGTTTAGTCTCTTCCTGTCGGCTGCCGTGATGCCGCTGCCCCAGCAGACCACTCCAATTGTGACGGCTGATGCCACCACTGAATCATAGAAGGTCTTCAGGAGTGCCCCTTGCACTCCAAAAGACCTGAGTCTCCTCAGGAGGAACAGCCTGCGTTGTCCCTTCTTGTAGAGCGTGCTGGTGTTGTGTGACCAGTCCAGTTTATTGTTCAGGTGAACACCCAGGTACTTGTAAGATGCCACCATCTCAATGTCTGTTCCCTGGATGTTTACCGGTGCTGTGGGCGGTTGTCCTCACCTGTGGCAGGTCACCACCAGTTCCTTAGTTTTCCTTGCATTGATCTGGAGGCAGTTCCACAGGCACTAGCCCACAAAGTCCTGGATAAGTCCTCTGTACTCCACGTCATCCCCCTCAGAGATGAGGCCGACAATCGCAAAGTCATCAGAGAACTTCTGTAGATGCCAGTGTGGTGTGTTGTGTGAAAAGTCAGCAGTGGAGAGGGTGAACAGGAAGGGAGCCAGAACTGTTCCCTGGAAGGCCCCCGTACTGCAGATGATATTGTCAGTCATACAGTCCTGGGTTCTCATAAACTTTGGTCGGTCTGTGAGGTAGTCCAGGATCCAC
The DNA here is from genome assembly GCA_020510985.1 of Pholidichthys leucotaenia. Taxonomy (NCBI): domain Eukaryota; kingdom Metazoa; phylum Chordata; class Actinopteri; order Cichliformes; family Pholidichthyidae; genus Pholidichthys; species Pholidichthys leucotaenia. The sequence goes on along the minus strand of CM035837.1, from coordinate 427,767,458 downwards.
AATGACAGGTGCTGGTCCACCCCTGTGCACAGCAGCTTGTTCCTCAGTATCACTGGTTGGATGGTGTTGAAAGCACTGGAGAAATCAAAGAACATGATCCTCAACGTGCTCCCAGGCTTCTCCAGGTGGGACAGGGAACGATGTAGGAGGAAGATCACTGCATCCTCCACCCAGATGTCATGCTGGTAGGCAAACTGAAGTGGCTTCATGTCTAGTCCCACCATGGGGCGGAGCTGGGTGAGGAGCAGCCTCTCCAGGGTCTTCATTAGGTGTGATGTGAGGGCCACTGGTCTGTAGCTGTTCAGGTCCTTGGGGTGTGGAGTCTTTGGTATGGGTACCACACAGGATTTTTTCACAGCTGTGGTACCCTCCCCAGCTTCAGGCTCAGAATGAAGATGTGCTTCACGATGCCACACAGCTGGTCTGCGCAGGACTTGAGGAGCCTCGAGCTGATGCTGTCCGAACCTGCAGTCGTCCTTGCCTTGATCTTCTTCAGCTCAGCTCTCACCTGGGTCTTAGTGAGGGCCAAGTTGGGGCAGTGAGGTTGTGTGCTGGGAAGGGGGGGTGTTGGGTCTGTAGGGGGAAAAGCAGCGGAGGATGTATGAGGGATGTGGGTGGAGGGCCGTGGACAGCAGGACGAGATGAAGGTGGAGGCAGCGGTGGTTGGTGGGCAGGCGGAGAAGAGGGCGGTTGGTCAAACCTGTTAAAAACAGGTTCAGGTTGTTCACCCATTCCCTACCCCCCGTGGCCTGGGAGGAGGTATTCTGGTGCCCAGAGATGGCCCAGGTGGATACCCTCAATTTCCCCCTGGGGATCAATAAAATACATAAAATAAAAAAAAAAAAAAAATCAAAAATCTTCTTCCTGTAGCTGTCCTTGCCCTCTCTGATCTTCCTCCTTAGCTCCCTCTGTATGGACTTAAGCTCCCCCTTGTTTCCCAACCTGAAGATCCTTTTTGTCTCCTTCAGCAGTGACTTTGTCTCAGGTTTGAGCCAGGGTTTGTTGTTTGAGAAACACCGTATGATCTTGGTGGGTACGGTGTTCTCCACACAGAAGTTGATGTAGTCTGTGATGGTGTTTGTGAGGCCGTCGGTGTCCTCGCCATGTGGATCACAAAACTGCTCCCACACAGTAGATTCAAAACAGTCCTTCACAGCATCCTCTGCCTCCTCAGACCATATCTTCACTGTACGGTAACAGGAGGTTGTCTGTGTACCAGGGGTTTGTACACAGGCAGGAGGTGAACCAGGTTGTGGTCTGATCTTTCAAGTGTGTGTGCCTCCTTAGTGTTTGCATAAAATAAATCCAGTGTTTTATTGTCTCTGGCGTGACATGTGACATACTGGGTGAAAGTGGGCAGAATGGAGGTATAGCAAAGTATGTTTGAAATCACCAGAGAATAGCAGGAGAGCATTTGGGTGCTGGGTCTACAGCCTGCTAGTGACTGAGTGGATGGTGTCACACGCTGCCTCCGTGCTCGCAGAGGGGGGTACAACAATCACGATGACATGTGAGAACTCTCTGGGGAGGTATGCCAATCGCATGCTAACAGCTAGTAACTCAATGTGCTTGCTGGAGTGTTGTTCTTTAATTGTGATGTGCCCAGGATTATGGCATCTGTTGTTCACAAACATTATCAGCCCCCGTCTCTGCTCTTCCTGCTATCTGGTGTCCGATCTGCCCGTATTAAGTGGAAACCCTCCAGTCCAATGATAGCATCTTTTTGCTAGTTCTGTTAGCCATGTTTCAGTGAACAACATAATGCTAATCTCTCTGAAGACGCTCTCATACTGGGACACAGCCGCCAGTTCGTCAGTCTTGTTAAGCAGTGATCTCACATTTCCCATAATAACGGATGGAAGGACAAATCTGTACTTTATTCTCTGGTTAGCACTGTTGCCTTACAGATAGAAGGTTCCAGGTTCCAATCCCCAGGCTGGCAGTGGTAGGAACCTTTCTGTGTAGAGTTTGCATGTTCTCCCTGTGCTGCTTGGGTTTACTCCGGCGGCTCCGGTTTCCTCCCACAATCCAAAGACATGCATGCTAGGTTAATGGGTTGTTCTAAATTGTCGCTAGTTATCTTTCTCCTATAGGTCCTTAGAATAGAGGGTTAGTGCTAGTGAAGTGCTTTGAGTGGTCTTTGAGACTAGAAAAGCGCCATATAAGTACAGGCCCTTATCCCTTATCCCTCTTTGCACGTTGCTTCACTCCAGCTCAACATCCCCATTGTTTTCGCCTGATTTCTCGTGGGATATCGAGTCTTTGCGTTAGCACCATGGAGCAGCATAATGCTAACAGCTGGCTCCTACTGTAAACGATAGCTCCTCCGCTCACTGGGTCAGGAGTCATTGGCAGTAAGAGCAGAAAAATGGCTAATATCAAGAAAAAAATGTAAAATTTTCAAGAAAAAATTTGCAAATTTATAAGAAAAAGTTACAACTTTTTAAGAAAAAAGTTACAGATCTACAAGAAAAAAACCCCATAAAATTTACAAGAAAAAATTAGGAAATTTTTGAGAAAAAAAGTCACAAATTTCTCAGGGAAAAAAGTAGCAAATCTACAAGAAAAAAAATACAATTTTTTAAGAAAAAAGTTGCAAATTTATGAGAAAGTCACAAATTTTTTTTAAAAAAAGTTGCAGATCTACAAAAAAGTAAAATTTGGAAGAAAAATTAGCAGGTTTATGAGAAAAAAAATTAAATTTGCAAGAAAAAAGTTGCAAATCTTACAAGAAAAAAGTTGGGGAAGGGAGGGGACATGTCCCCAAACCTGGAAGAACGAGAAAATTATCCCCTCCAATATCATTCTGCACAACTGACCAAAATGCATTTGAAGCACCAATGCTCAGCATAAATGCATTTTTTTCTTTAAAATTTGCAGCTTTTCTCATAAATTTGTAAATTTTTCTCTCTAATTTACCACATAAATTTACAGCTTTGTTCTTGTAAATTATCAACGAGTTTTCGGATCTTAATTTGGAAATTTTCTTGTAAGTTTTTGACCTTTTATGTGATGTTGAAAAATCTAAAAGTCGATCTCAAGTGTAAAAAGGTTGGACACCCCTGTGGCTCCAGAGCTACATACAGCTCTTCTATGCAAAACCAGTGACTTGGGCAAAACCAAAAAAATACTCAAGTTTGCACCATCAAAGTAATGTTTAGTCTGATTTTCCGTCCGTTTAGACAAATTGGAAAATACTGCCCTCTTCTGGCAGAAAAAAAGTGTTACAAACAAAAAAGAATTCTTTTTTTTTTCGTCATTTGGTTTCAAAATATCTTTAAATTTAAATCATTTCCTGTTTAGATCTGTTGTTTTGTGGTGACAGTTTTAAACAATATATGGAAGTTTTTAATCATAAATATTTCACATTAACCCTTGTAATTACAGTTTATTTTTTTATTTCTGTGTAGTTGTTCAGCATGTTTATTGCCTGTGTTTTGTGTATTTTTGTGTTTTCAGACCCAGGTGGTTCTCCGCCAGGCCTGGTTGGAGAACATCAGACCAGTTCTGGTTATCAATAAAATTGACAGACTGATCATGGAGCTGAAGTTCAGCTCTGAGGAGGCCTACAGACATCTGAAGAAAATCCTGGAGCAGGTCAGGACCAGTTAAACCAGTTTAAACCATAAATTGTGACAGGTTAACCCAGCCACAGGGGGTGTACAAGCCAATGTACTCCTAGCGCTGGTCGCAAGCCAGTGTAAATGGGGAGGGTTGTGTCAGGAAGGGTATCCAATGTAAAACCTTTGCCAAATCAAACATGTGGATCATGACGAATGAGACTTTTGTACTGGATTGGTCGAGGCCCGGGTTGACAACGACCGCCACCCATGCTGTTAACCGACAAGGTGCCAGTGGAAATTTGGCTACTGTTGGTTGAAGATCGAGGAGGAGGAGAGGAGGAAGGCGTGTTAGGAGGGAGAGAGAGCCTAGGAGCATTGGAGGTGGATTTAAACTGTTCTGCCATGGTGTAGATAGGAAGAGAATTGGAGTAGGAGTAATGTTGAAGGAAGAATATGAGAAGAGTGTTCAGGAGGTAAAGAGGGAGTCAGAAAGAATCATGAGTTTGAAACTAGAAGTCAAAGGTGTGATGTTGAATGTTGTCAGTGCGTATGCCCCACAAGTTGGATGTCAGGTAGAAGAGAAAGAGGAATTCTGAAGTTGGATGAAGTGGTAGAGAGTGTTCCCATGGGGGAGAGAGTGGTGATTGGCGTGAACTTTAATGGACATGTAGGTGAAGGGAACAGAAGTGATGAGGAGGTTCTGGGTAGGTATGGCCTTAAGGAGAGAAATGTGGAAGGACAGATGGTTGTGGATTTTGCTGAAAGGATGGAAATGTCTGTGGTGAACACATACTTCAAGAAGAGAGATGAACATAGGGTGACTTACAAGAGTGGAGGAAGGTGCACACAGGTGGACTACATCTTATACAGAAGAAGAAATCTGAAAGAGATAGGAGACTGCAAGGTGGTGGCAGGGGAGAATGTAGCTAGACAGCATTGGATGGTAGTCTGTAGGATGACTTTGGAAAACAAGAAGAGGAAGCGAGTGAAGGCAGAGCCAAAAATTAAGTGAGGGAAGCTACAGAAGGAAGAAGGTTGCACAGAGTTCAGGAAGGAGTTGATACAGGCTCTGGGTGGTAGGGAAGAATTACCAGATGACTGGGAAAGTACAGCAAAAGTATTGAGGGAAATGGGTAGAAAGGTTTGTGATGTATCCAGTGGACAGAAGAGGAGGACAAGGAGACTTGGTGGTGGAACGAGGAGGTACGGGAAAGTATCCAAAGGAAGAGATTAGCAAAGAAAAAGTGGGATAGTCAGGGAGCTGAAGAAAGCAGACAGCAGTATTTAGAATCTAGGCACATGGCAAAGAGAGAGGTGGCAAAGGAAAAGGCATATAGTGAGTTGTATGAGAGGCTGGACACTAAGGAAGGAGAAAAGGACTTGTATCGACTGGCTAGACAGAGAGATCGAGCTGGAAAGGATGTACAGCATGTTAGGTTGATTAAAGACAGAAATGGTAATGTGCTAACAAATGATGAGTGTGCGTTGAGAAGGTGGAAGGAGTACTCTGAAGAGCTGATGAATGAAGAAAATGAGAGAGAGGAGGATGGATGAAAGAAAGATAGTGAACAAGGAAGTCCTGAGGATTAGCAAGGCAGAAGTGAGGGCAGCTTTGAAGAGGATGAAGAATGGAAAGGCGGTTGGTCCAGATGACATGCCTGTGGTGTGAAAAAGTGTTTGCCCCCTTCCTGATTTCTCATTTTTTTTGTATGTTTGTCACACGTAAATGTCTCAGATCATCAAACAAATTTAAATATTAGACAAAGATAACACAAGGAAACACAAAATGCAGTTTTTGAAAAAGGGGCAAACACTTTTTCACACCACTGTACCTGTGGAGGTATGGACATGTTTCGGAGAGATGGCAGTGGACTTTTTAACCAGATTGTTTAACACAATCTTGGAAAGTGAGAGGATGCCCAAGGAGTGGAGAAGAAGTGTTTTGGTACCAGTTTTCAAGAACAAGGGTGATACTCATAGCTGTACTAACTACAGAGGCATAAAGTTGATCAGCCACACTATGAAGATATGAGGAAGAGTTGTTGAAGCCAGGTTAAGAGGAGAGGTGACAATCAGTGAGCAGCAGTACGGTTCCATGCCAAGAAAGAGTACTACAGCTGCAATGTTTGCTTAAAGAGTGCTGATGGAGAAGTATAGAGAAGGTCAGAAGGAGTTACACTGTGTCTTTGTGGATCTAGAGAAAGCATATGATAGGGTGCCAAGAGAGGAAGTGTGGTACTGTATGAGAAAGGGTAAGAAAGTGTGAGAGGAAAGTGGCAGAGAAGTACGTGAGGGTGGTGCAGGACATGTATGAGGACAGTACAACGGTGAGGTGTGCTGTAGGAGTGACAGATGGGTTCAAGGTGGGGTTGGGATTACATCAGGCTTACAGGTCAGACAGGAGTCTCCATGTACCATGATGTTTGCAGACGACGTTGTGATCTGTAGTGAGAGTAAGGAGCAGGTGGAAGGGAACCTGGAGAGGTTGAGGTATGCTCTGGAGAGAAGACGAATGAAAGTCAGTAGAAGCAAGACAGAATACATAAGTGTGAAAGAGAGGGAGGAAGGTGTCACGGTGAGGATGGAAGGAGTAGAGGTAGTGAAAGTAGATGAGCTGAAATACCTGGGGTCAACCATCCAAAGCAATGGAAAATGCACAAGAGAGGTGAAGAAGAGAGTGCAGGCAGGGTGGAGTAGGTGGAGACGAGTGTCAGGGGTGATTTGTGACAGAAGGGTAGCAGCAAGAGTGAAAGGGAAGATTTACAAGATGGTAGTGAGACCTGCAATGATGTATGGTTTGTAGACGGTGGCGCTGACAAAAAGACAGGAAATGGAGCTGGAGGTGGCAGAGTTGAAGATGCTAAGATTTCCATTGGGAATGACTAGGCGGGACAAGATTAGAAATGAGTATATCAGAGGGACAGCTCAGGTTGAGCAGTTTGGAGACAAAGTAAGAGAGGCAAGGCTGAGATGGTTTGGACATGTGCAGAGGAGGGATAGTGGAGATATTGGACAAAGGATGTTGAAGATGGAGCTGCCAGGCAGGAGGAAAAGAGGAAGACCACAGAGAAGATTCATGGATGTAGTGAAGGAGGACATGGAGGGGGGGTTGGTGTTTCAGAGGAAGATGAAGGGATAGGGTGAGATGGAGACAGTTGATCTGCTGTGGAGACCCGTAAAGGGAGCAGCAGAAAGAAGAAGAAGAATATTGTGACAGGTTGTGGCAGTTTTTGTGTTTGTTTTTTAATTGCCAAAACTTGTCTTGCCAAAAGTTCTTGTTAGCCTTTTTGTGAGTTTTTTGTGAGTTTAGATTTGCAAGTTGTCGGTATATGAGACCTCTATTCTCCTCGTAGCCAGCTGACGCGCTAACGATACTCTAGCAACACTTTCACAATGCTGTAACTCCTCCTAGCATGTCAGTGCTTTGGTGAGGGTCTGACTCTGATTCACCGATGACACCTTGACTTATCAGCGCTCTGCAGATGGTCTGAATTTTTGATGCCATTGCAGCTTTGACTCATTTTAGCATGTCAATACTCTGCCAACATTCTGATTCAGGAATTTTGCAATGCTCTGACAGTGCTCCTATTCCTTGACACACAGACAACACTCTGATTCCACTTTGCATGTCAACACTCTGATGCTGTTCTGACTCCTGGGCACTCTAGCAATGCTCTGACTCCTCAACACTCTAGCTGCTCTATGAGTCTCTGACTCCTCAGCCCGTCGACACACTGATGACACTCCTGTACAGTCTAGTGATGCTCAGATTCCCAATAGATCATCTCCTTGACACTCCGACTCCTTTTAGTTTGGTGACCTAGCGATCCTTTGACTCTTCAGTACTCTGATGATGCTCTGACTCCTCATAGCTCGGGAACGACTCCATTCTTTGACGCTTTGACTTCTCCTTTTGGCCTCTTGTCAGTTTTGTTTAGAAAAGTGTATCGATTTAATTCTCGTCCAGTTGTTTTTTGTTTTTCAAATCCCAACGGCGTGTGGTGACTGTTCCCCGCAGGTGAACGCGGTGACAGCGACTCTCTTCACGTCCAAAGTTCTGGAGGAGCGAGCGGAGAAAGAGGAGAAAGAGGAGAAAGAGGAGGAGAGCGGCGATCAGGTGTATGACTGGAGCGCCGGTCTGGAAGAGGTGGACGACTCTCACCTCTATTTCTCGCCCGACCAGGGCAACGTGGTGTTCGCCAGCGCCATTGACGGGTGGGGCTTCAGGTGAGGACGCAGCTGCAGTTCACAAGTTTTGATTAGATGAAGGAAATGAAGAAATCCCAATGAAGAGGTTGTGTTTGTTGCTTTAATATTTAGGGGTCTGGTCATTTTTACAAAGATTAAAGGAACAAAGACGACCTCTTGACTTAAGAAACAAATTGTAAATTCATTAGTTGCAAATTTATAAGAAACAATTTGCCAGTTGATGAGAAAAAAGCTGCAAATTTTTGAGAAAAAAAATTGTAAATTTATTAGTTGCAAATTTATAAGAAAAAGTGTCAAATTTATAAGCATAAAGGTAGCAAATTTATGAGATAAAAGCTTGCAAATTTTTGAGAAAAAGTTGCAAATTTATAAGAAAAAAGGTCACAAAATCATGAAAAAAGTTGCCAATTTATGAGAAAATGTCAAATTTATTAGAAAAAGGTGCAAATTTATAAGAAAAGTTTCAAATTCATAATAAAAAAGTTGCCAATTTATGAGATAAAGAGTTCCAAATTTACGAGGAAAAAATGTTGCAATTTTACAAGAAAAAAGTTGCAAATTTATAAAAAAGGTCACAAAATTATGAGAAAAAGTTGTAAGTTTATGAGGAAAAAAGTTGAAAATTTTTGAGAAAAAAGTTGCCAGTTTATGAGGAAAAAAGGTCACTAATTTATAAGAAAAAGGTTGCAAATTTTTGGAAAAAAAGTTGCAGCTTTATGAGGAAAAAAGTTGCAAATTTATAAGAAAAAAGTCACAAAATCATGAGAAAAAGTTGCCAATTTATGAGAAAAATGTCACAAATTTATTAGAAAAAGTTGCAAATTTATGTGAAAAAAGTTGCAAATTTATAAGAAAAAAGGTCACAAAATCATGAGGAAAAAGTTAACAATTTATGAGAAAAAAAGGTCACAAATTTATGAGAAAAAAGATTGCAAATTTATAAAAAAAAGGTCACAAAATTATGAGGAAAAAGTTGCCAGTTTCTGAGAAAAAAAGGTCACAAATTTATGAGAAAAAAGGTGAGAAATTTTTGAAAAAAATTGCAAATTTATGAGAAAAAAGTTGCAAATTTATAAGAAAAAAGTTGCAGATTTATGAAGAGTCACAAAACTATGAGAAAAAGTTGCAAATTTACTAACTAACTAACTAACTAACCCGCACTTATATAGCGCTTTTCTAGTCACAAAGACCACTCAAAGCGCTTTCATTAATACTAACCCTCTATTCTAAGGGCCTATAGGAAACAGATATCTAGGGACAATTTAGAACAGCCAATTAACCTAACATGCATGTTTTTGGCATGTGGGAGGAAACCGGAGAAATCCCGGAGTAAACCCACGCAACACGGGGAGAACATGCAAACTCCACACAGATCACTGTTGGTCGGGGGCTGGGATCGAACCCACGATCCCACGATCCCCACAATCCCCCGGCCAAGGGTAAACTGTGCTGCCGCAGTGCTAACCACTGCGCCACCGTGCAGCCCAAATTTATAAGAAAAAAGTTTAAACTTTTTGAGAAAAAAGTTGCAAATTTATAAGAAAAAAGTTGCGAATTTATAAGAAAAAAATCGCCAATTTATGAGAAAAAAAGTTGCAAATTTTTTGAGAAAAAGTCACAAATTTATGTGAAAAAAGTTGCAAATTTATAAGACAAAGTTCCAAGTTTATAAGAGAAAAGGTCACAAAATCATGAGGAAAAAGTTAACAATTTATGAGAAAAAAGGTCACAAATTTATGAGAATAAAGGATGCAAATTTATAAGAAAAAAGTTGCAAATTTATAAAAAAAAAGTCACAAAATTATGAGTAAAAGTTGCCAATTTATGAGAAAAAAGGTCACAAATTTATGAGAAAAAAGGTTAGAAATTTTTGAAAAAAATTGCAAATTTATGAGAAAAAAGTTGCAAATTTGTAAGAAAAAAGTTTTAGATTTATAAAAAAAAGTCACAAAACTATGAGAAAAAAGTTGCAAATTTATAAGAAAAAAGTTGCAAATTTATAAGAAAAAAATCACCAGTTTATGAGAAAAAAGTTAATTTTTTGAGAAGAAGTCACAAATTTATGAGGAAAAAGTTGCAAATATATCTATAAATTCACAAAGTCTCTGTCTGTCCGTCTATCTGTCTATCAGTGTGCCTGTTCCACGCATATCTCTTGAACCGTTCCTCAGACTGACCTAAGGTTTCATACGTGGTTTCCTGAGGTTACGGGGGTGTGGATCCCCAAGTATGGAGTCGCTTAGTCAAAATATATAATTTTTATCAATAAAAGTTTAGCCACCATCTCTTTATGCCCTGGCTTCAAGAAGTGTGGGCCGGTTTTCGGATTGACTCCGTGCTGATTGGATAACACACAGCATCACAACCTGTCAGTCACCACAGTGTTCCCTGGACAAAACAAGGAAATGAAAAATGATAATACTGAAGATTTAATGCTTAAAAAATTATACCATAAAGTTGCCGTGATTGCATAGGTCTAAAGGATAATTCGCCATATTTGGAGAATGAAGTGCGTGAGCAGACTGGCGGAGCGCCAGTGGAGCGGGTCTGACAAATCAACACAGAACATGCTGAGAGAAGCAGTGTCCAGACACAACCTAGCTCAAAGGCACGCTAGCTGATGGCAATAACAAAAAGTTATTTTCAATAAAGTGAAAAAAAAGCTAATGCATGGAGTGTGCTTTTGCCCTGAGGCTGATTTACATATCATGGAAAACAGCTGAGCTCAGTGGTTCCAGCGATCAGCTGATTGGATCCACGGTGTTTTGACATTCTGGCATATCTATCAGAACAGCTGATATACGTACAGGACATACAGGAGAATTGAAATGGCGTTTCTCTCTCTCTACAGTGGTGTGTGCAATATAAAAAAGAAAAGGAATAAGGCTGAAAAAACAACAACAGCAGTGCATGTACAGGTACATCTCAAAAAATTAGAATATTTTTTGTCACTCATTTCAGAAAGTGAAACCTATATATTATATAAATTCATTACACAGAGAGTGATATATTTCAAGTGTTTATTTATTTTAATTTTGATGATTAAACCCCATGAAAACCCTAAATTCAGTTTCTCAAAAAATTAGAATATTACATAAAATTAATTAAAAAAAATAGTTTTTTAATAGAAATGTTGACTGACTGAAAAGTATGTCCACGTACACACTCAATACTTGGTCGGGGCAAATTTTGGATTAATTACTGTATCAATGTGGTGTGGCATGGAGATGGTCAGCCTGTGGCACTGCTGAGGTGTTATGAAGGTCCAGGTTGCTTTGATAGTGACCTTCAGCTCGTCTGCATTGTTGGGTCTGGTGTCTCTCATCTTCCTCTTGACAATACTCCATCGATTCTCTATGGCGTTTAAGTCAGGAGAGTTTGCTGGCCAATCAAACACAGTGATGCCATGGCCATTAAACCAGGTTTTGATACTTTTGGCAGGGTGGGGGGGAGTGCCAAGTCCTGCTGGAAAATGAAATCAGCTTCTCCATAAAGCTTGTCAGCAGAGGGAAGCATGAAGTGCTCTAAAATTTCCTGGTAGACGACTGCGCTGACTTTGGTCTTAATAAAACACAGTGGACCAACACCAGCAGATGACATGGCTCCTCAAATCAACACTGACTGTGCAAATTTCGCACCAAACCTCAAGCAACTTAGATTCTGTGCCTCTCCGCTCTTTCTCCAGACTCTGGGACTTTGATTTCCAAGTGAAATGCAAAATTTACTTTTATGTGAACAGATGCCATCTGCTGGTGTTTGCCGCATGTCGTTGTGAGTGTTTTTGTACAGCACAGGCTCCGTCCTCGCTGCCATTCCTAGTTCATCTGCAGAGTCTATTATTTGTGTTTCTGTATATGTTCGTGTTTTGCCCCACGTGGCTGTTTATTTTGTCATTTCATCATCTTGTAAATAAACAAGCAAACTTACTGTTTGGCATCTGGCGTCTCATTAATGCCCTGCAAGGGGAATTCATAACAACTCCCTTTTATATTTGTCAAAGTCTAACATGTGATTGCCCACATATAGGCTACACCTTTTTGTAATCCACTTTCTAACACAGCCTACATTTGGGCCTGTAAAGCCTGATTGGGACACCTGTTTCAGACAGGAATACTTGCGTTCTACGGGCAATGAACTAGTAAGAAAAAAGTCATAAACTTATAAGGGAAAAGGTCACAAAATTATGAGAAAAAAGTTGCAAGTTTATGAGAAAAAAGTTTCAAATTTATGAGAAAAAATTTGCCAATTTATGAGGAAAAAGGTCACAAATTGTGAGAAAAAAGCTGCCAACTTATAAGAAAAAAAATGCCAATTTATGAGAAAAAACTGCAAATTTAAGAGAAAAAAGCTGCAAATTTATAAGAAAAAAGTTGCTTATTTATGAGAAAAAGTGGCAAATTCTTGAGGAAAAAGTTCTGAAGGCCTCAGAAAGCACACGTTAGCCGTGAGACGCTTCAGGATTTTCCACTGTGAGCTGTCATCCGCTGACCAGGAAGGAGCCTAAAAGTTCACGAGTCTGGTTGGAAAGTGACCCTAACAAGTTGTCTTGACTTTGATGTTTTGCAGCATCCAGCAGTTTGCGTCCATCTACAGTGAGCGGATGGGCATCAGGAGGGAGGTTCTGCTGAAAACTCTGTGGGGAGAATTTTACCTCAACGCCAAAACCAAGAAGATCATGAAGGGAGCCCAGGTCAGGTTGATTTGACAGGAAGTGATTAAAGTTGTGACGGGGCATCAGATTAGACGCGTTCAGGCCTCATAACAGGGTCGCAGATGAGTGGAAGTGATGTCATATTAGGAGCGGAGTCACGATCATTTATGTTTAATTCTTCTGTCATTCAATATTTTCAAATCTTTTTTGTTTAAGCAGAATTGTTAAGAAAGCAAATAAAATAAAAATGATTAAAAAAAATCATGCATTTCATCACAAAGATGGTGCCCCCCTGTGGGTGACGTCGTAGAGCTGCTGTAGTAAAATTTGTATTTTTTCTGCTATTTTTCCTCACTTTTTATACATTGCATGAGGGCAGCACCTAAAGTAAACAGTAAATGTGACCGGATGACCCTGTTGCAGCTGAGAGAGCAAAGTCGGAGTTTGATTTTCGACTCCAGTGTGCTGGACTCCTTTCCAGAGTTGTTGCTGACGCCTGGCCAGCCCACAGCTGATGTTAGCAAGCCGATGAGGAAGGCGGGGAGGAGTTGACCAGAGGCTACGCTACTTGGCTCGCAAAGACAGGCTAACCCTCCCGTTCATACTACTTGCTTACATCCAGTCTTTGGAAAATAAAAGGGATGAGCTACATGCATGGATATCAAAGCAATGCTACATGCGTGACTGTTCCATGTGCGACTGTTCCATGCGCGACTGTTCCATGCTGTGTTTATGTGAAACCTGGCTGGGAGAGGACATACCGGACAAGACTAACACCGGCAGGTTACACCATTTACAGAGCAGACCGCGACGCAGAGAAGAGTTGTAAGACCCGCGGGGGAGGGGCAGCTATCCTGGTGAAGCGGTCCTGGTGTACTGACTGTAAAGTTGTCTCTCACTGTTGCACTGAAGATGTGGAATATCTGACCTTAAAGTGTAGACCATTTTATTTGCCCAGAGAGCTGCAATGTATTACTGTCAGTGTTGTGTACATTTCCCCCTCAGCAAAGGAGGAGGCTGCACTGAACGAACTGCACAACACGATTAATGAACATGAGATTATGTATCCTGACAGTGCTTTTATTATCCTGCGAGATTTTAATCACTGCAATCTCAGGAAAAAAAATGCCAAAACTGCATCAGTTTGTGACTTTTCCTGCTAGAGGAAATAATATACTGGATCACTGTTATAGCAACATTAAGAATGCATACACTGCAGAGCCCAAACCTCATTTTGGCAAATCTGACCACCTGGCAATTCTGTTAAAGCCCGCTTACACCAAACAGCTGAAGGCTGACCCAGTGGCAGTTAGAACCTTCAACGCCTGGACTGACAGCACACTGGCAAACCTGCACAGTTGCCTGGAGGTCACGGATATGGATGTCTTCAAAGAGGCTGCAGAAAATATACACGACTACACAGAGACTGTCAGTGACTACATCAGTTGGTGTACAGCTATCTGTGTCCCCTCTAGAACTCTCCGTGTCGTCCCAAACCAAAAACCCTGGTTCAATGCTGATGTGCTCATGAAAATCAGGAAAAGATGCAAGGCTTTCAAGTCAGGGGACAATGACGAGTACAAACAGGCTCATTATAAACTGCGTAAATCTATCAGGACTGCTAAAAGAGAGTACTCCCATAAACTCAAGAGCCTCTTTCTACAAAACAACACACACAGTATGTGGCAGGGAATTCAGTCTGTCACAAACTACAGGAAGAACACACACATCAAGGTCAGAGACCCCACCCTACCAGACAGCCGCAACAGGTTTTATGCCAAATTCGATAGCCTTAATACAGACACCCCTATAAAACACGCTTGCAGTTCTATGGATTCTGCTGTCATGGTGACACACACACAGGTCTTGAGTGCTCTGAAGCAGGTGAATCCCTGTAAGGCTGTAGGTCCGGAGGGAGTCTCGCCCAGAGTTCTAAAGGCCTGTGCAGAACAATTAGCTGGTGTGTACACAGATATTTTCAACCTGTCTTTAAAGCAAGCAGTTGTCCCATATGTATTTAAATCCTCTATTATTATCCCAGTTCCAAAGAAACCTCATGCTTCCAGTCCAAATGACTTTAGGCCAGTAGCGCTTACATCAGTAGCTACACACGTGGACAAAATTGTTGGTACCCCTCTGTTAATGAAAGAAAAACCCACAATGGTCACAGAAAGAACTTGAATCTGACAAAAGTGGTAATAAATAAACATTCTATGAAAAGTAACCAATGAAAATCAGACAATGCTTTTGAATTGTGGTTCAACAGAATTACTTTAAAAAACAAACTCATGAAACAGGCCTGGACAAAAATGATGGTACCCCTAGAAAAGATTGAAAATAATGTGACCATAGGGACATGTTCAACCAAGATGTGTCCTCTAATTAACATCACAGGTGTCTACAAACTTGTAATCAGTCAGTCGGCCTATTTAAAGGGTGACAAGTAGTCACTGTGCTGTTTGGTGACATGGTGTGTACCACTAAACATGGACCAGAGGAAGCAAAGGGGAGAGTTGTCTCAGGAGGTTAGAAAGAAAATTATAGACAAGCATGTTAAAGGTAAAGGCTATAAGACCATCTCCAAGCAGCTTGATGTTCCTGTGAGTACAGTTGTACATATTTTTTTTTCCACAATATTTTTATTGAACCTTTTTTAACAAACATGACACGAACAATCAAACACTAACACTAAAGTAATTTAAAAATAAAATAAAAAAATATACTAAAAACACCAACAACCATTAACAAAAGCAAGTCAAACAATGCTTCTCTGTTTAGTCTAGGTAATCCATTACATAGTATACATATTATACATTCACCAATTTGGAATTTACAAGGTCCACACACATCATTCACCTTCTTCTTCAGAAGTTATGTTTAATTTCTTTACATAATCAATGAAAGGTCTCCATATATTCTCAAACACATTTTCCTTTGATTTCAGTATGTATGTTATTCTTTCTAGTGGAAGGTTTGTTAACATCTGTCTTAACCACTGAGTCACACCTGGTCTATGAGTCTTTTTCCACAATAATGCAATACATTTTTTGGCATTAAGCAAACTGAGGTCTATGAATGTTCTTTCACTCTTATTAAAATTATGCTTTTCTGGATACAGACCCAACAAAAACAGTTTAGAGTTCAATATGAATCGTTTTGAAATTATTTTTTCAATTGTTACCCTCACCTCTTCCCAAAAGATTCTAATTTTTCTACATTCCCATAAACAATGAAATAGGGTTCCTTTACTTTCCATACATTTTGTGCACGTGTCTGGTATGTTTTTGTTATATCTATTTAACTCCACCGGTGTAACATACATCCGCATTAACCATTTAAAATGTATCAATTTAAGACGTACATTTATTGATTTGGTTTGAGCTTCTGTACAAGCCAATTCCCATTGTTCCTCTGAAATTTTAATTTGCAGGTCTTCTTTCCAATAATTCATTCTTTTCTGTGAGTTTTCACTTGAGGATAGTGTCAATGAGTTATAAAACTCTGAAATAATACCCTTTCTCTTACTATCTTTCGTCAACATTTTTTCCAAGGATGAATAAGTAGGTCGGGTGAGAACATTATTTTGATTTGATCGAATAAAATTCCTAAGCTGAAGATATTTAAAAAAATGTGTTCTATTAAGATTAAATTTGACCCTCAGTTCTTCAAAAGACATTATGTTATCTGAACGTGACAAATATAAGTCTTGAATCTTTTGAATCCCTTTTAAATTCCATAATTTAAATACAGCATCCGCTCTCCCTGGTGTAAAATATTGATTACTCCATATTGGGCTAAATTGTGACAATAAGTGTGTTTTTTTTAAAATATTTTTTGATTTCACACCATATTTTGATCATATGCTTTACAAATGGATTTTTAACTTGTTTCTGTAATTTTTTAGCCGAGTCTAAGTATATGAATAAGGGAAGAGGTAAAGGTAAATTGTATGATTCCATTTCAATCCAGTGAGGGAGATCATTTGATGAAAAATAATATGTCATAGACCTCAGTTGTGCTGACCAGTAATACGTACAACATAAAGTTTGGACATTTCAGACCTCCATGATCAAATGGTAAATATAGTAAGGACAGACGTAATCTAGCCTTCCTATTGTTCCATATAAATTCCACTAACTTTTTTTTAATTCTTGAGAATAGATCTGAAGGTGGTGGTAAAGGAATGTATTGAAATAAATATAATATTTTGGGTAAAATATTACTTTTAAGTATATTAATTCTCCCGATCAACGACATTGGTAGTGACATCCATCTCTGAAGCAACTCATTAATATCTGTCATTAAGGCTTCATAGTTAGCACTGGCGACTGATTCTAGCTTAGGCACAATTTGAATTCCTAAATATTTAAACTGATTTACAACATTGAATTGATTTACCTCAGGAGCTGGGTGATTTCTCTGGGTCTCATTTAGCATTAATATTGAAGATTTAGTTTTATTTATTTTATATCCTGATATTTCCCCAAAGTTCTTTATTAAATTTAACAAGGTTGGAATTGATTTTTTAAGATTCGACATAAACAAAATTATGTCATCAGCATACAGGGAGATTTTATGTTCTGTTGGTCCTACTTTAATTCCATATATTTGTGGATGTAAACGTACTGCCATCGCTAAAGGTTCAATTGCCATAGTGAACAGTAAAGGTGAAAGTGGACAGCCTTGTCGACATCCTCTATAGATTTTTATTGATTTTGAGATATTGCTATTTGTTAGGATTTCTGCTGTAGCATTATTGTATATTATCTGAACCCATTTTATGAAATTATTTCCAAGTCCAAACCTTTGTAGGACTTCAAAAAGAAAGGGCCATTCGACCCTATCAAAGGCCTTTTCAGCGTCTAATGATAGGAGAGCTGTATCCGGTGCTTCTTTATTAGAATAAATAATATTAAATAGTCTTCTTACATTATGGAAGCCTTGTCTTCCCATTATAAAGCCATTCTGATCTTGGTTAATAATATTTGGTAATATTTCTTGTAGTCGTCTTGCTAAAATTTTACAGATTATCTTAAGGTCAGCATTTAATAGGCTTATTGGTCTCATGTTTTCACATTTATTAGAGGGTTTACCTGGTTTTGGCAACAGTATAATTAAGGCATTATTCATGTATGGTGGTAAATTACTATTTTGAAATGCTTCTAAAACCATTTCCAAAAATGGTTTTATTAATTTATTCTTAAATTTTTTATAGAGGTCAACTGGAAGACCATCTGGACCTGCACTTTTTCCTGATTTCATATTATCAGTGGCTAGCCCAACTTCTTCTTGACTAATTTTTGACTCCAGTATCTCCCTATTTTCATTTGGAATACATGGTATAGATAATCCGTCCAAAAACCCATTTGGTTTTGTTAAGTCAGTTTCATTTTTTGTATCATATAATTTTTCATAATAATCTCTAAAGGCACTATTAATTTCTAAAGGATCTACAACTGCCTGTCCGTTACTTATAATACTGGTAATTGGTGTTTTAAATTCTAATTGTTTAATCTGCCATGCCAATAATTTTCCTGATTTTTCACCTTGTTCATAAAAGGTTTGC
Source organism: Pholidichthys leucotaenia (assembly GCA_020510985.1). NCBI lineage: Eukaryota > Metazoa > Chordata > Actinopteri > Cichliformes > Pholidichthyidae > Pholidichthys > Pholidichthys leucotaenia. The sequence goes on along the minus strand of CM035837.1, from coordinate 427,749,469 downwards.
TTCAATCTTAGAAGACTCTAGGCAGCTCTATTCGCTGACTTTTTGTCATATTCAGCTCTCAGAATCAGTAATTCGTTCTCTAATTTTGGATTACTTCCTGCATACACTTTTTCTTGAAGAATTTTTATTTTACGTTCCAAATGGACTCTCTCCTCTCGAGTCTTCCTAGATTTTGAACCTGTATAACTAATAATATGCCCCCTAATAAAAGCTTTGAAAGCCTCCCACTTTATACATGCTGATGTTTGTGTAGTATTGATATCAAAGAACTCATCTGTTTTTCTGTGTACTTAACAAATTCCTCATCCTGAAGCCATTTATGCTGAAATTGCCACCTACCTGGAACCTTTGTCAATTTCTTATCTACATATATTAGACAGCAGGGTGCGTGATCAGAGATCACGATGTTATCATAGAAACAATTTTGAATCTTGGACCTTAATTCTGTGGAGATCAAAAAATAGTCAATACTTGAAAATGTCTTGTAGGTATTAGAATGGCAAGAATAGGCTTTGACTTGTGGTTTCATTTCTCTCCATATATCTAGCAATCTCAATTCTTTCATAAAATGATTAATGGTCATCCTGCATCCATTGTGCGTACAGTCCAGTCCTGTTGATCTATCTATACTGGGATTCAATGTACAATTAAAATCCCCTGCTATTATATGTTGCCCTGTGAGTGATGCTAAAGTAAGAAATAAATTAACGAAGAAGTTTTGATCATCTATATTGGGATCATATAAGTTCACCAGATTTATATTTTCTAATAACAAAGATCCTTGGATGATTAGATATCTTCCCAATTTATCTCCAATTACATTTTTCACTTGAAATGGAACTGTTTTATGTATGAGAGTCATAACTCCCCTGGCTCGGGATGAAAATGATGAGGTGAACACACTTCCCTGCCACCTTCTCCTTATTCTTTTTACATCCTCCTCTATTAGATGAGTTTCTTTGTAAAAACACAATTTTTGAACCTATATCTTTTATTTTATTCAAAACTTGTTTAAGTTTTTTTAGATTTTGTAGACCTCTGCAATTCCATGATGTTAAATTAAGATTAACGCTTTGGTCTATGATCAATAAAGAGTTTGAAATTACCTTGCAAAATAAGCATGCTCATACAGAGAAGCAAAAACATGGATGGTTGAACATTCATCCCACAAACTACACAAAAACAAATTCCCCCTCCCCACATTTGTGGTAATCCCCCCAAAATCCCCCCAAAAATTCCGTCTCCCGTTATAGCCAGTGGCTGCTCCTCACCCGCGAGGTTCAGTCTAAACCACTCACTCTTTTCTCCTCTCAATCACCCTGACTCTGCTACTTTTAATGACATGACAATAACTCTCTTCTGTAGTTTTTCCAACTTAACGCCAAAATTTTATAGCAACTTTGTACATCATAGCTTTTTTTTTTTTTATATAATACAATCTGTATTTTGTAGACATGCTATATGTTTCAGATCAGTCAGATACTTATACACATGCTTAAATATTCTACCTTTATATCTTGTTCTTGCTTCATGCTTAGCTCCCGCCAGTCTCTCCTTGGATCTGTTTAATGAGTTCCTGCGCCTCCTCAGGGGTCTTGAAGATATGGGTTCTCCCTTTATATGTGACCAGCAGTCTTGCTGGATGAATCACTTCGTGACGAATCCCGAGGCTGCGCAGCGGGGTCAAACTGTTTCCTTAATTGTTGGATTCCTGTGGCCAAATCTGGGTAGAACCGCACCTGATGATCCTGGTATTTGATTTCTCCTTTAGTACGCGCTGCGTTGAGATCGTCATCTTGTCTCTGTAGTATAATCAGCGTCCTTGGTGGTGTCTTGTTATCTCTCGGTGGGCCGATTCGGTGTGCGCTCTCCAAGACGACTGATGACTGCAGATCTGCGTTGTTCAGCGCTTCTGGAATCCACTTTTCCAAAAAGGAACATGCATCCTGTCCCTCCGTACTCTCCGGGAGGCCCACCAGCCTTAAATTATTCCGTCTCGACCGGGATTCTAAGTCCAGGACATTATCTTCCAGACGTTTATTTTTTAATTCCAATGTTTGGACCTTTAGTTGTAGGCTGGTGACGTCATCTTCAGCGTTGGAGATTCGGAGCTCCGCCTGCGAAACTCGTTCCATACAGTCGCTTATTTCTTTTCTCATGGCTTCTATCGCTGCTATAATCCCATCAAACTTAGACGAAAAGTCTGCTCTCATAGCGCTGATAGCAGCAAGGACCGCATTTGTTCCTTCGGCAGTCACCGCTCCGCCGCCAGCTCTGTCCTCAGCCATGGTCTCCGGAGATTTTTCTGCTTCGTCACGAGCATGGAAGTCTGTTAATTTGGATTGTCTCGACGAATCAGTTTTTCCTCTGCCTGATTTCACAGCCTTGGTTTTTACCATATCCGCGCCTAAACGCTAGGATAGGTTTTTGCTCCAATTGGGAGAGTTTTAGCCTATTTTTTATTATTAGGAGCAGAGCAGAGTGAAACACGTCTTCCTACGTGGCCGCCATAACCGGAAGTCACAGTTGTACATATTATTCAGAAATTTAAGATCCACGGGACTGTAGCCAACCTCCCTGGACGTGGCCGCAGGAGGAAACTTGATGAAAAATGGAAGAGATGGATAATACGAATGGTAACAAAAGAGCCCAGAACAACCTCTATAAACACATTCAAGGTGAACTCCAAGGTCAAGGTACATTAGTGTCAGATCGCACCATCTGTCATTGTTTGAGCCAAAGTGGACTTCATGGAAGACGACCAAGGAGGACACCACTGTTGAAAACAAATGATAAAAAAGCCAGACTGGAATTTGCCAAACTGCATATTGACAAGCCACAAAGCTTCTGGGAGAATGTCCGATGGACAGACGAGACAAAACTGGAACTTTTTGGCAAGGCACATCAGCTGTATGTTCACAGACACAAAAATGAAGCATACCAAGAAAAGAACACTGTCCCTACTGTGAAACATGGAGGAGGTTCTGTTATGTTCTGGGGCTGCTTTGCTGCATCTGGCACAGGGTGTCTTGAATCTGTGCATGGTACAATGAAATCTCAAGACTATCAAGGTATTCTAGAGAGAAATGTGCTGCCCAGTGTCAGACAGCTTGGTCTCAGTCGCAGGTCATGGGTCTTGCAACAGGATAATGAGCCAAAACACACAGCTAAAAACACCCAAGAATGGCTAAGAGCGAAACATTGGACTATTCTAAAGTGGCCTTCTATGAACCCTGATCTAAATCCTATTGAAGATCTGTGGAAGGAGCTGAAACATGCCGTCTGGAGAAGGCACCCTTCAAACCTGAGACAACTGGAGCAGTTTGCTGATGAGGAGTGGGCCAAAATACCTGCTGAGAGGTGCAGAAGTCTCATTGACAGTTACAGAAATCGTTTGATTGCAGTGATTGCCTGAAAAGGTTGTGCAACAAAATATTAAGTTAAGGGTACCATCATTTTTGTCCAGGCCTGTTTCATGAGTTTGTTTTTTAAAATAATTCTGTTGAACCATAATTCAAAAGCATTGTCTGATTTTCCATTTCCATTTTTTCCATTTTACATACCTTATTTCGAACAATAAAGTAAAACAAAAACAAAACAAATGACAATTGCAATAAAGTAACAGTATACAGTGTTCGAAAGGGAGAATGAAGAAGTGAACACTTATTAATTCCAACTCCTCTTTTCCATAAATACAACCCATGTGAAATATATACAAATTACCACATTTAAGACCCCAAGTAAACAATTAACTATATTTTGTACATATCAACATTAACACCCATCCATCCCAACATACATACAGTCCATACATCAAAACCAGCCCCAAACAACACAGATATACACAGCACTGTCCCACCCACCATTCCATAGTGTCCCAGAGTGAGCATAGTGAATCATACATATAAATACTACCCTTCTAACATACTGTATATTCTTTCAGCAAATAATGTTTATACCCCTTTTTGAAATGATTTCTGTTTGTACATAGTTTCAGTTCCGGCTCCAGACTGTTCCACAAATCCACCCCACAGACAGATATGCACATACTTTTCTTAGTATGTGCATCTATGTGTCTGATTTTCATTGGTTAATTTTCATAGACTTTTTATTTATTACCACTTTTGTCAGATTCAAGTTATTTCTGTGACCATTGTGGATTTTTCTTTCATTAAAAGAGGGGTACGAACAATTTTGTCCACATCTGTATGAAGGGCCTGGAAAAGTTGATCCTCAAACACATCAACTCAGTGGTCCCAGAAACTATTGACCCTCTACAGCATAGGTGTCAAACTCATTCCATGGAGGGCCAAGACCCTACAGGTTTTACCTCCACCCAGTGTCTTCAACAGGTGATTTCACTGAATTTCTTCCCACTGATTGCTGATCAGTGAAAACACCTGCTGAAGACACTGGATGGAAGTAAAACATGCAGGGTCTTGGCCCTCCATGGAATGAGTTTGACACCCCTGCTCTACAGTTTGCCTGCCGTCCTAACAGATCAGTGGACGACGCATTGGCCGTGGCCCTCCACCACATCTTGCAACACCTGGACTGTAGCAGAACATCTGTCAGGATGCTTTTCCTTGACTATAGTTCTGCTTTTAACACCATCAGACCAGGTAAGCTGATTGAGAAGCTGACTGACCTTGGGGTTCCAGCTTCCACCTGCAACTGGATATTGGATTTCCTCACGGACAGACCACAGGTGGTGAGGATGGGAGAAAGAGCCTCTTTGGAGCTTACAGTCAGCACCGGTTCACCACAGGGATGTTGCCTCAGCCCTAAGCTCTTCACTCTCTATACACGTGACTGTGTCTCTACTCTGGAGAATACAGTCATTATCAAATTTGCAGATGGCACAACCATCTTGGGCCTCATTAAAGGTGGAGATGAAAAGGAGTGCAGGGACGGTGGTCAGCAATACTGCGGTCTATGGTGAGGGGAACAACCTCATCCTAAACATGGAAGAAACAAGGGAAATGGTAATAGATTTTAGGAAGAAAGCTCTCCCTCTGCAGCCCCTCAGCATCAGGGGAACTGATGTTGAGAGGGTGGACAGCCACAAGTTCCTCGGTCTCCTTGTTACATCTAACCTGAGTTGGTCTGTCAATACTGCTGCCATGGTTAAAAAAGCCCAGAAACGACTTTATTTTATCAGACTGCTCAGGAAGGCTGGGCTGAGTCGTCGTCCCCTCACGCTAGTCAACAGAGGTTTGGGGGAGAGCATCCTCACAATGGGCATCACTGTGTGGTATGGGAACACCACCCAGGCAGAGAGGAAAGCTCTCCAGAGAGTGGTAAGGACGGCAGAGAAGATCATCAGGACTGAACTGCCATCTATGGATGCTGTATATGCACAAAGATGCTGGAAAAAAGCACATAAAATCATTACAGATAAACACCATCCAGCCCATATCAGTCATAAACAGACAGTATATACCCTGAGGAAAAAGTAGAGCCGACAGTATTATTACCCATAAAACACATTTTTATCGTAGTTTTTTCCCCACCACAGTCAGACTGATGGTGAATATTGGGAAAAGGACAAAAATTGTTGGGAAAAAAATCAGACATTTAATTTAAATAAAAGAATTCAGAGAGAACCAAATAATAATTCATCATAGTGTTGTTGACTGTGTGTTTATTAACTTAAGAAAAAAAAAGGATCAAATTTATGAGGAAGATGGGGGGGGGAATGAAATAATTTGGAAGGAAAATTTATTAAATTATTGCTATGATTATTATACCGGTAATTATATAATAAGTATTGTAATTATTTATTAAATTCATTATTAAATTTATTAAATTTGTTGTTATTATTGTTATTATTCATTTTTTTTCTTTATTTTTCCTGCAGGCCAAAGGGAAGAAGCCTCTGTTCGTGCAGCTTGTTCTCGACAACATTTGGAGTTTATATGATGCTGTTGTTATCAGGAGGTGAGGTGGAAAAATAAAAGTAGAGGGCACTCGAGAAAAAAGGTCTCACATTTATGAGAAATAAGGGGCAAATTTTTGAGAAGAAATGCTGCAAATTCACAAGAGAAAAGTTGTCAATTTATGAGGAAAAAAGGTCACGAAATTATGAAGGAAAAAAGTTGCAAATTCATCAGAGAAAAAAGGTACAAATTTATAACAAAAAGTTGCAAATTTTTAAGAAAAATGTTGTCAATTTATCAGAAAAAAGTCACAAATTTGAGGGAGAAAAGTTGCAAATTCATGAGAAAAAACTTAAACATTTATGAGAAAAAAGTTGCAAATTTGAGATAAACGTTGCCAATTTATAAGAAAAAAATTGCAAATTTATAACAGAAAGTTGAAAATTTTTGAGAAAAAAGTTGCAAATTCACAAGAAAAAGAATTGAAATTTATGAGAACAAAAGTTCCATATTTATAAGAAAAAAGTTGCCAGTTCATAACAAAAACATTGCAAATTAATGAGAAAAAAGTTGCCAACTTGAAAAAAGTTGCAAATTTGTGAGAAAAAAAGTTGCAAGTTCATGAGAGAAAAAAAAATGCAAATTTATAACAAAAAGTTGAAATTTTTTAAGAAAAAAGGTGCATATTCACAAGAAAAAACCTGCAAATTTTTGAGGAAACAAAGTTGCAGATTTGTAAGAAAAAAGTTGGCAATTCATAACAAAAAAGTTGCAAATTCATGAGGAAAAAAGTTTCAAATTTACAGGAAAAAAGTTGCAATTTTTTGCATTTCTACGTAGAATTGATGATTGAAAGTCATTTTAAATTCAGTTCTGCAACATGATATAGAAGTTTTATGATGATGTTGGAGGGACTGTTCTCTTCTTTCCAGGTTGTGTGTGTGTGTGTGTGTGTGTGTGTGTGTGTGTGTTGTTTACATTTATGAATGGGGATGATTTTGCGTCATTCTGGCTAACAGAGGGGACACCCCCCCCCCCAAAAAAAAACCCATGAAGCTTTTTTCTCAGTGGTTTAAATTGAATCGTTCTCATTTTTTTTTAAACCAACTCTTCCTTCACCTTGTTTTTTTTTCCCTGTATATTTTTATATTTAATTAATTCTATTTTTAATTAATTAATATTTTCCTGTGATCAGAGATAAGGAGAAGGTGGAGAAGGTCCTGACCTCTCTGGGGTTAAAGGTCTCAGCCCGAGACTCCCGTCACTCCGACCCCAAAGTCCTCCTCGGTGCCATCTGCAGTCAGTGGTTACCTGTTTCCCGGGCAGTCCTCGGTATCCTTCCACCTTTATGACCCAGTTTATCCTCCTCAGTGGGAATCCTTTTAATCACTTTTATAATTTTTTTTTTTTCTTGTGTCTGTGTCACAGCGATGGTGTGTGAGAAGCTCCCTGGTCCATTGGAGATGTCGTCGGAGCGCGTGGAGAAGCTGATGAGCGTTGGGGCGAGACGGTTCGATTCTTTACCTGAAGCGACGCAGGAGCTGAAGACAGGTGGAAGAAATGGGAGACGGTTGGGATGGGAAAAGATGAAATTTATGAGGAAAAATAATAATAAAAATGAAGGAAAAAAGGCAAATTTATATGGAAAAATAATTTATTTAAAAAAAAAGAAGAGGTTAAATTGATTGGGAATTTTCTTCTTCTTCTTTCGGCTGCTCCCTTTAGGCGTCGCCATAGCAGATCATCTGCCTCCATCTCACCCTATCCCTTCATCTTCCTCTCCGCCAGGGCTGCCCTTTGTCACCGATCCTGTTCATAATTTTTATGGAAAATCATCTGCCTTCATCTGCCTCCATCTCACCCTATCCCTTCATCTTCCTCTGTAACACCAACCCTCTCTATGTTCTCCTTCACTACATCCATGAATCTTCTCTGTGATCTTCCTCTTTTCCTCCTGCCTGGCAGCTCCATCTTCAACATCCTTTGTCCAATATCTCCACTATCCCTCCTCCGCACATGTCCAAACCATCTCAGTCTTGCCTCTCTTATTTTGTCTCCAAACCAGTCAACCTGAGCTGTCCCTCTGATATACTCATTTCTAATCTTGTCCCTCCTAGTCACGCCCAATGAAAATCTTAGCATCTTCAACTCTACCACTTCCAGCTCCACCTCCTGTCTTTTTGTCAGCGCCACCGTCTCCAGACCATACATCATAGCAGGTCTCACTACCGTATTGTAAATCTTCTCTTTCACTCTTGCTGCTTGCTTCTGTCACAAATCACCCCTGACACTCGTCTCAACCCACTCCACCCTGCCTGCACTCTCTTCTTCACCTCTCTTGTGCATTTTCCATTGCTTTGGATGGCTGACCCCAGGTATTTAAACTCATCTACTTTCACTACTTCAACTCCTTCCATCTTCACCGTTACATCTGCCTCCCTCTCATTCACATTTATGGATTCTGTCTTGCTTCTACTAACTTTAATTTCTCTTCTCTCCAGAGCATATCTCCACCTCTCCAGGTTCTCTTCCATCTGCTCCCGACTCTCACTGCAGATCACGATGTAATCTGCAAACATCATGGTCCACGGAGACTCCTGCCTGACCTCGTCTGTCAGCCTGTCCATCACCATGGCAAACAAGAAGGGGCTCAGAGCCTATCCCTGATGTAACCCCACCCCCACCTTGAATCCATCTGTCACTTCTACAGTGCACTTCACCACCGTCTCGCTGTCCTCATACTTGTCCTGCACCACCCTCACATACTTCTCTGCCACTCCTGACTTTCTCATACAGTACCACACTTCCTCTCTTGGCACCCTATCATATGCTTTCTCTAAATCCACAAAGACAGTAACTCCTTCTGACCTTCTCTATACTTCTCTATCAGCACTCTTAAAGCAAACATTGCAGCTGCAGTACCCTTTCTTGGCATGAAACTATACTGCTTCTCACTGATTGTCATCTGTCCTCTTAACCTGGCTTCAACAACGCTTTCCCATATCTTCATAGTGTGACTGATCAAATTCATGCCTCTGTAGTTACTACAGCTCTGAGCATCACCTTTGTTCTTGAAAATTGGTACCAAAACACTTCTTCTCCACTCAGGCATCCTCTCGCTCTCAAACATTGTGTTAAACAATCTGGTTAAAAAGTTCACTGCCATCTCTCCTAAACATCTCCATACCTCCACAGGTATGTCATCTGGACCAACCGCCTTTCCATTCTTCATCCTCTTCAAAGCTGCCCTCACTTCTGCTTTGCTGATCCTTGGGACTTCCTTGTTCACCATCTTTCCTTCATCTGTCCTTCTCTCTTTCTTATTTTCTTCATTCTTCAGTTCTTCAAAGTACTCCTTCCACCTTCTCAACAGACTCTCGTCATTTGTTAGTACATTATCATTTCTGTCCTTAATCAGCCTAACCTGCTGCATATCCTTTCCAGCTCGATCTCTCTGTCTAGCCAATGAAGTCCTTTTCTCCTTCCTTAGGGGCATATTTACTAACGTGCTGCGCCATCGCAAAACCCTGTTTTGGCATTAGAAAACTACTGTTGAGATTTACGAAAGGGCGCAGGGTAAAGTTAGTGGTGGAAAGGTGTGGACTATATTAATTTTGCACCTGGCTTCATTGCATATGTATTTGTAGGAGTTGTCAAGTCAACGTGCAAATTTGTGGGAGCAGAGTATTTAAACGACGGGCGCAAGGTGATTTACTAAGGTTTGCGGTTGTCAATCTCCTGCTAAATGCAGCAGGATTTAATGCCTCAAAAAAGCATGTCTTAATTCATCTGTGCCTGACATGATGGCGATCATTGGTGTCAGGAGGAGACACCAACGAGAACCGAGGGTGCGTGGCTGAAGAGAACCTTATTTGGCATGAAGCAAATATTAAGAGATAGTACATACGATGATGCACCAGGACTAGTGGTGTTGACGTTATCACGTTAATTGCCCGTTAACGCGTCGCCCCCATTAATGGTGACAAATTTTGTGATTGTGGTTAAAAGCAGTTAACGGGAGAAAGCACAAACAGTACTTTTTGGCCTAGCGGCTCTCCGTACCAAAGCCGCTCTGGCCACAGACACTGTGCACACCGTGCAGACATTGGGAAGTCAAACAAGCTGGATTACAGCCATGGAAATCCCCAAGGTGCTGTCATGTGTAAGTTTACAAGGTTATCTGTTGGAACTCTCACCTGGACAGTTGTCACAACCCCCTCCAAAACTTTGCCTGGATGTTGGGTTGGTCTTCTTCTGTGGAAGCTAGCGAGCTGGCTAGTAGCTACATGCTAGGTTATAGCTGTCCTCCAGCAGCTGACACAGACAGAAATTTGCCTGTTTTCATCCTCACAGCTTTGGGTCCAACTGTAGGTGAATACCAGTCTAAAAAAATCTCAACCTGTGTTTGTAACGTCCATTCACTGCCGTTTTTGCAGCACGGTGAGGTGTCATCACGGGTGAGATAGTTGTTTGCTTATGTTTACAATTTTTCTGCTAAAAGGGAAATTGCGTCTGTTGTGACACATGAGGGCCATGGTTTTGTGTTGGTCTGCTTAAAAGTTGTAGATGTTTGCTATGAGAGAAAAAGCAAGCTCCTTTTGTGGCTGCTGACTGGTTGGATGCTGAGTTGTCTTGCAGTGACGTTAATGAGCCCTGGCATTCCATTGTTTGCACACGCAGTCTACTTTTGAGAATTTTCTGGAGAATATTCTGGATGGTTTTTGTCATTTTGGATATGTTGAGAGCTTTAATAATCCTGCAGATGAAGACAGCAAGCATATTTGTCTCTACCGTGTTTATAACAGTTTGAGAAACTTAAAAATTACCAACTTAAGCTACACTCTATCTGTATGGAAAAACATATGATGATGCGCACGCAGCGACCAGCAGCCGGTGGCTTGTCACCAGACTGCAAACCAAATCTACCTACGGGTACAAATAAGTAACAAAAAAAAAAACCCCGTCTTGACGGTTCTTGTGTTAATGAAATAAACACGTCGGTCAAATAATCAATTTATTCGTGAGTAGTCCTTTTTAAAATTACATACAAATACTTAATTTATACATATTAAACAAAGGAGTCTGCCATGTGAAATGAAAATCAAAACTTTGGTATGTGACGAACAAAAATAAACTATTTTACTGGGGTTTGTGTTTAAACAAAAGCTTAAAAAACCTTAAAAACCCTCCTATATTATGGTCCTCAGAACTGGCTGTGCCTATGGTGATGACCCGCTTCCTCATCAGCTGTGCCTGTGTGCAATTTTGCAGTGCTCTTGGTGGATGGGTTGTCATTATTGAAATGAACTGACTGCGTCTGTGTTCATAATTTTGCGTGTTGTTAGTAGATCATGGGCAAAAATTGCCCACTCCCTTAGGTGCTCTGTCTAATTTGCACACTCGCTAACTTGCGCTGCCTTAGTAAATCTGCCCCTTAGTGTCCAGCCTCTCATACAAATCACAAAAATGCCTTTTCCTTTGCCACCTCTCCGTTTAATTGATTTGGAATATGTTTAAAAAAATTATAAGAAAAGCCAAAATTAATGAGGAAAAATAAAAAGTTGGTTGAAAGAAGTTGAAATTTATGAAGAAGTTTGAAAAAAAAATCATTAGAATTTTTTTAAAGTTACAAATAAATAAGCCAAATTTCTGAGAAAAATCATTTAAAAATATAAGAAATAATTATGACGAAAAACTGAACCGTACAATACAAACAACTAAAATTTATATGGAAAAAAAATTTTTTTTTCAAAAAGATGATGAAAAAGGTTAAATCAATATGGAATAATATCTAAAAAAAAAAACTAAATTAAACTAAATTAAAGTAGCACACAAGTTGTTAACTTGTGTGTAACATCACTTCCGGTTATGGCTGCCACGTAAGACGGACGTGTCTCACTCTGCTCTGCTCCTGGAGAAAAAAAATCGGCAAATAACTCTCTCATTTGGGACAGAACGTATCCCAGCGTTTGGGCGAGGATATGTCGGCGAAGCCTAAGGCTGGAAAATCAGGTAAAGGAAAAAGCGAGCCGCCGAAACAGTCCAAATTAACGGACTTTCAGGTCTGTGACGCAGCAAATAAAACTCCATATATGGCGGAGGAGGCTGGCAACGGTGCGATGTCTGCGGGGAGAGGCGCAGAGGCGCTGATGGCTGCCATGAGTTCAATGAGAGCGGACTTTTCCTCTAGATTTGATGGGATTATGACAGCGTTGGAAGGAATAAGAAAGGAATTGGGTGACTGTGTAGAACGAACGGCGCAGATGGAGCTCCGTCTCGCTAGTGCTGAAGATGACGTCACCCATCTTCAATTAAAGGTGCGCACTTTGGAAAAAAAAAAATAAATGTCTGGAAAATAATATTTTGGATTTGGAATCTCGGTCGAGACAGAATAACTTGAGGCTGGTGGGTCTTCCAGAGGAATCAGAAGGTCGGGACGTATGTTCCTTTCTGGAAAAGTGGATTCCGGAGGTGCTGGGCAGCGAGGAGTTGCAATCAGCAGTGGTTCTGGAAAATGCACATCGTATTGGCCCACGGAGAGATAAGGGACTGCCGAGGACCTTAATTATGAAGTTTCTTAGCAACAGAGACAGGATGAAGATCTTCAACGCTGCACGAGCTAAAGGAGAGATTAAACACCAGGACCAGCAGGTGCGGTTCTACCCAGATTTGGCCACAGGAATCCAACAATTGAGGAAGCAGTTTGATCCCATACGTAAGGAGCTGCGCAACCTTGGGATTCGTCATGGTGTAATCTATCCTGCGAGACTGCTGACCACGTATGAGGGCAGAACCCACATCTTCAAGACCCCAGAGGAGGCGCAGGAGTTCATCAAGAAGATCAAAGAAGAAGAAGAGACTGGTGGGAGCTAAGCATGAACAAAATATAAGGTAGAATAATTAAGCATTTGCACAGGCATCTGACTGACTTGAAGTAAATAGTAAGTTTACAAAATATAGATTGTATTATATATTAAAAAAAACAAAAACAAAAACAAAACAAACAAAAAAAAAACTATGATGTACAAAGTTGTTAAAAATTTTGGAGTTAAGTTGGAAAATTACAGAGGAGAGTTAATGTTACGTCATTAAAAGCAGTAGAGTTAGGGTGATTGGGAGGATGAAGAAGGAGTGGCTTAGGCTGTTCCCCGTGGGTGTGGAGCAGTCGATGGCTATATCGGGAGACGGAATTTTTCTTTTGATTTTGGGGGGTTTGCCACAAGTGTGGGAAGGGGAAATTTGTTTGTGTGTAGTTTGTAGGATGAATGTTCAACCACTCATGTTTTTGCTTCTCTGTATGAGCATGTTTACACTGCAAGGTAATCCCAAACTCTCTATTGATCATAAACCAAAGTGTTAATCTTAATTTAACTTCATGGAATTGCAGAGGTCTACAAAATTTAAAAAAACTTAAACAAGTTATGAATAAAATAAAAGACATGGGTTCAAAAATTGTGTTTTTACAAGAAACTCATTTAATAGAGGAGGATATAAAAAGAATTAGGAGTAGATGGCAAGGAAGTGTCTTCACCTCATCATTCTCATCCCGGGCCAGGGGAGTTATGACTCTCATACATAAATCAGTTCCTTTTCAAGTGAAAAATGTAATTGGAGACAAATTTGGAAGATATGTAATCATTCAAGGTTCTTTGCTATTAGAAAATATAAATCTTGTGAACTTATATGGTCCCAATATAGATGATCAAAAGTTCTTTGCTAATTTATTTCTTATCTTATCATCACTTACAGGGCAACATATAATAGCAGGGGATTTTAATTGTACATTGAATCCAGGTATAGATAGATCAACAGGACTGGATTGTACGCACAATGGATGTAGGATGACTATTAATCATTTTATGAAAGAATTGAGATTGTTAGATATATGGAGAGAAATGAAACCACAAGTTAAAGCCTATTCTTGTTATTCCAGTACCTACAAGACATTCTCACGTATTGATTATTTTTTGATTTCCACAGAATTAAGGTCCAAGATTCAAAACTGCTTTTATGATAACATCGTGATCTCTGATCATGCACCCTGTTGTCTAATATATGTAGATAAAAAATTGACAAAGGAATCAGGTAGATGGCAATTTCAGCATAAATGGCTTCAGGATGAGGAATTTGTCAAGTATATAGAAAAACAGATAGACGAGTTCTTTGACATCAATACTACACAAACATCAGCATGTGTAAAGTGGGAGGCCTTCAAAGCTTTTATTAGGGAACATATTATTAGTTATACAGGATCAAAATCTAAGAAGACTCGAGAGGAGAAAGCTAAATTGGAGCATAAAATAAAAAGTCTTCAGGAAAAAGTGTATGCAGGAAGTGACCCAAGGTTGGAGAATGAATTACTGATTTTGAGAGCTGAATACGACAAAAAATCAGCGAATAGAGCTGCCTCGAGTCTTCTAAGATTGAAACAATCTTTTTATGAACAAGGTGAAAAATCAGGAAAATTATTAGCATGGCAGATTAAACAATTAGAAATTAAAATACCAATTACCAGTATTATAAGTAATGGACAGGTAGTTATAGATCCTTTAGAAATTAACAGAGCCTTTAGAGATTACTATGAAAAATTATATGATACCAAAAATGAATCTGATTTAACAAAACTAAATGGGTTTTTGAACGAACTATCTATACCGTGTATTCCAAATGAAAACAGGGAGATATTGGAGTCTAAAATTAGTCAAGAAGAAGTTGGGCTAGCCATTGATAATATGAAATCAGGAAAAAGTGCAGGACCAGATGGTCTTCCAGTTGACCTTTATAAAAAATTTAAGAATAAATTAATAAAACCTTTTTTGGAAATGGTTTTAGAAGCATTTCAAAATAATAATTTACCATCATACATAAATAATGCCTTAATTATACTGCTGCCAAAACCAGGTAAGCCCTCTAATAAATGTGAAAATATGAGACCAATAAGCCTATTAAACGCCGACCTTAAGATAATCTGTAAAATTTTAGCAAGACGAATACAAGAAATTTTACCAAATATTATTAATCGAGATCAGAATGGCTTTATAAAGGGTAGACAAGGCTTCCATAATGTAAGAAGACTATTTAATATTATTTATTTTAATAAAGAAGCACCGGATACAGCTCTCCTATCACTGGACGCCGAAAAGGCCTTTGATAGAGTTGAATGGCCCTTTCTTTTTGAAGTCCTACAAAGGTTTGGACTTGGAAATAATTTCATAAAATGGGTTCAAATAATATACAATAATGCTACAGCAGAAATCCTAACAAATAACAATATTTCAAAACCAATAAAAATCAATAGAGGATGTCGACAAGGCTGTCCACTTTCACCTTTACTGTTTACTATGGCAATTGAACCTTTAGCGATAGCGATACGTTTACATTCACAAATATATGGAATTAAAGTTGGACCAACAGAACATAAAATCTCCCTGTACGCCGATGACATAATTTTGTTTATGTCGAATCTAAAAAAATCAATTCCAACCTTGTTGAATTTAATAAAGAATTTGGGGGAAATATCAGGATATAAAATAAATAAAACTAAATCTTCAATATTAATGCTAAATGAGACCCAGAGAAATTACCCAGCCCCTGAGGTAAATCAATTCAATGTTGTAAATCAGTTTAAATATTTAGGAATCCAAATTGTGCCTAAGCTAGAATCAGTCGCCAGTGTCAACTATGAAGTCTTAATGTCAGATATCAATGAGTTAACTCAGAGATGGATGTCACTACCAATGTCGATGATCGGGAGAATCAATATACTTAAAAGTAATATTTTGCCTAAAATACTTTATTTATTTCAATACATTCCCTTATCACTACCTTTAGATCTATTCTCAAGAATAAAAAAAAAGTTAGTGGAATTTATATGGAACAACAGGAGGGCTAGATTACGTTTGTCTTTATTATATTTACCATTTGATCGTGGAGGTCTGAAATGTCCAAATTTTATGTTGTATTATTGGTCGGCACAACTGAGGTCTATGACATATTATTTTTCATCAAATGATCTCCCTCACTGGACTGAAATGGAATCATACAATTTACCTTTACCTCTTCCCATATTCATATACTCAGATTCGGCAAAAAAATTACAAAAACAAGTTAAAAATCCATTTGTAAAGCATATGATCAAAATATGGTGTGAAGCTAAAAACTATTTAAAAGAACCACAGTTATTGTCACAATTTAGTCCAATATGGGGTAATCAATATTTTAAACCAGGGAGAGCGGATGCTGTATTTAAAGTATGGAATTTAAAAGGGATACAAAAGATTCAGGATTTATATTTGCCATGTGCAGATAACATAATGTCTTTTGAAGAGCTGAGGATCAAATTTAATCTCAATAGAACACATTTTTTTAAATATCTTCAACTTAGAAACTTTATTCGATCAAATCAAAATAAAGCTCTCACTCGACCTATTTATTCATCCTTGGAAAAAATAATGATGAAAGATAGTAAAAGAAAGGGTATTATTTCAGAGTTTTATAACTCATTGACACTATCTTCAAGTGAAAATTCACTGAAAAGATTAAACTACTGGAAAGAAGATCTGCAAACTGAAATTTCAGAGGAACAATGGGAATTGGCTTGTACAGAAGCTCAAACCAAATCAATAAATGTACGCCTTAAATTGATACATTTCAAATGGTTAATGCGGATGTATGTTACACCGGAGGAGTTAAATAGATATAACAAAAATATACCAGATACATGCACAAAATGCATGGAAAGTAAAGGAACCCTATTTCATTGTTTATGGGAATGTAGATTAATAAGAATGTTTTGGGAAGAGGTGAGGGTAACAATTGAAAAAATAATCTCAAAACAAATCATATTGAATCCTAAACTGTTTTTGTTGGGTCTGTACCCAGAAAAGTATAATTTTAATAAAAGTGAAAGAACATTCATAGACCTCAGTTTGCTTAATGCCAAAAAATGTATTGCACTATTATGGAAAAAGACTCATAGACCAGATGTGACTCAGTGGTTAAGACAGATGTTAACAAACCTTCCATTAGAAAGAATAACATATATACTGAAATCAAAGGAAATTGTGTTTGAGAATATATGGAGACCTTTTATTGATTATGTAAAAAATTTAAACATAACTCTTGAAGAAGAAGGTGAATGATGTGTGTGGACCTTGTAAATTCCAAACTGGTGAACATAATATGTATACTTATGTATTGGATTGTCTAGACTAAACAGAGGAGCATTGTTGAAGACTTGATTTTGTTGGTGGTTGTTGGTGTTTTTAGTGCATTTTTTTCTTTTGTAGTACTTTAGTGTTAGTGTTTGATTGTTTGTATCATGTTTGTTAAAAAAATAAAGGTTCAATAAAGATATTGTGGAAAAAAAAAAAACTTGTGTGTAGCATGTTTATGTCCCAAGTCTGTGTTCTTCTGCTGTGAATTTCCAGTTAAGCCCCCCCCCCCCAAAAAAAAATAATCCCCAAACGGGCGAGTTTGGACAGAGCGTTTCTAGCTACATGAGTACTTCTGCTTAGCCTGATTGGTTAATGTTATAACCAATCAGGCTAAGCACTGAGGAGGGCTAAACATCCAAGTTCACTCCCTCAGGGGAAGAGGGAGAAGCTGACGTGGTTCCATGGACGGAGGCTCACGGTCTGCCTACCACTGACCGTGCTGACAGTCAGCGTGCCTTCCTGGGGACGACGTGAAACCTCTCAGAGGAGAGGGAACGGCAAAGGGGAGGACTGGTCTTGCAGCATACACTACTGGTGGGTGGGAGTATGGGTGGGGCTAATTTGAATATTCGTAGTTCCGTGCATACTTAAGTAGGTGGAAGATGTAAAAACTCTTTCCAAGCAATTCTAAGACAATCACAAGTTTTTTCTGTGGGTAAAAAGCCACAATGTACTATTTTGGGCAATACTGTTTTTGAGTTGGTTTTAGAGCCGCTGGAGTGTGTCTTTAAGAAAATAGTCCAAAATTAAAGGTCTGATGACACGTTTTTGACTTCATCTACTTTTTCAACACATAATACAATATGATGAAATAGGTGGGTCTGTGCAGTTCTAAGTCAAACAGGCTTTTTTTCACGTGAATATCCAACGTTTTCATGAACACCACGTCACTAATTGCGTCAGTGGCTGGAAAACCCCGCGGCCATGTTGTAACGTCATCGACAGAACACAGCGCTTGGCTGCCCATTGTACACACAGAATGGAAGCGGTAGAAAACATCAACGATGGTTCCAGCATCCAGTAGTCTGGAATTGGTTTGTGTTGTTCAATCTTCAGACGATTATAGTTCCGAAGAATGGGATGATAATGAAGAATCTGGGGGCATCAGACCGTATAGGTTTGAGCCGTGCCAAGCAGGCATCACGCCTAGCGAGTCAGACTCAGAGAGTGACAGTGGAGAGGCACACATGCCCGCCGCAGCAGCAGTGACAAACACACGGCAGGGGAACACCAGTGTTATTCTTTTGTTACAGATATTGCAACAAATTATTTGTTCATAAATATAATTTATTTAAACCCAATTTTTCAATAAAATCATAGCAGTGTATTCTCTGTGGCTCAGGCATCGGGTTTATTATGGATTATATTTTGAGTTCTTGTTGTTTTTGTTTTGTACGTGTGTTTTATGTGCGTTTTGACCCACTTTCAGGTGGGCACTGTCCAAGATTTTCCAGTCCGAACACGCGCCCTCTCTGACAGTCAGCTGCTCATGTTTTGTGTGCATCATCTGCTGTGTTGTCAGCCAGCCAATATTGCCAACACTATCACGACGTGTTGGCTGCTCTACACAGCCGTGGTTCTGTTGTGCCCCTTGAAGTGATGTCGGCCCTGGGGTGCAACCGTGATTAACATGTCTCCTCTCCATGTTTGCTGGGCGATGTCGGCCCCGAACGCCAACTGTGTTTCTGTTTATTTTTGTAAGTCTTCTGTTGTCATCATTCTTATGTTCAATACATGTGCTGTGGTGAATCCTGCGCCTAAATCCATTCATCATGACCCTCCGTGCGCTCTTACGCAGGCCACGGAGAGGGAGGATGAAATAACGAGGATTTACGTGCAGGGTTCACCACAGCACATTTAATACAGAAAGACAATTCTCAAAAAGGTGAAGATGTACAAAAAACACAAACACACTTAGCTGATTGCGTTCGGAGGCCGGCATCGCCTAGAGAACGAATGAGAGGAGACGTGTTAGCCACAAGTGCGCCCCAGAGCCGACATCGCTTCAAGGACGCACGAGAACCACGGCGAACATGGAGTGACTAACGCGTCGTGAGAGTGCTGAAAATACTGGCAGACAAACAACACAGATGACAATACTAAGGACCAGCAGTGCGTGACTGACAAACGGCTGCGAAGGACACGCACTGCTGGTGATGGTGTGATGAGAACCACCTGGGCGAGGACCGCGAAACATGATCAGCAGGAGTTTGAATCAGCTGGTGATGATGATAGAGGGGACGTGGCCGAACCGGCGAACATCAGCATGGGATCACAGAAAGTAGGTCAAAGCTGCGCATAAATCCATTAATCCTTCCCCTCCTCGTGCACTTCTCCTGCGTAAAAGTGTACGAGGAGGCTTATGACAGTTGGAGCTGAAGCGTGTGATGTGGTCTTTCACAGCCTGCTGTTTATCTAAGCCTGTGACACAACATGAAGGCACAGCCATAAAATTAAAACAAGAAACCAGAGAAACTGTGAGCTATAATGCTGCTGTCATTCCAGTCAACAACACCGGAGTCCGTTCTCCCGCTTACATCATGGTGGCGCCGCCCTTCATTCGGTGGGCGGCTCCACAGTCCAGTCAGCAGCTGCGATTTTTTTGATGATAGCTAGTTTATGCAGGCACCGTTGTAAATATTATATTGATCATCACGGGGGCGGCAGTGGCTCAGGAGGTAGAGCAGGTCATCCAATAACCACATGGTTGGCGGTTCGAATCTCGCTCTCCCCGGGTATCCTGCCGTTGTGTCCCTGGGCAAGACACTTCACCCCAATTGCTCCTGGTGGGTCTGGAAGCGCCATGTTAGGCAGCATGCCGCCATCAATGTGTGAATGTGTGTGTGAATGGGTGGAGAGCAGGATCTGTAAAGCGCTTTGGTCATCAAGAGATGAGAATAAAAGTGCTCTATAAGTCAACGCCATTTACCATTTTACCATCATCGACAAAAATGTCAAAATCGTGTCATCAGACCTTTAATGAGGAACAATAAAAATTTCTTTGAAAGAAGTTGAAATTTATGAGGAAGAAGTTTGAAAATTCATTAAAATTTGTTTTAAAGTTACAAATAAATTGCTCAAATTTATGAGGAAAAAGTTGCAAATGGATAAGAAAATAGGAGCAAATTTATGAGTAAAAAGTTGCGTATTTATAAAAAAAAAAGGTCATAAATTTCTGAGAAGAAAGGTTCAAATTTGTGACCCGTGCTGGCAAAATGAGTCACTTTGAGGAAACGATCCAAACTGAGGTCACGTTTTTTCCATATTCTGTATTGAAAGACCTTCAAGATGATATTTAATTTGTAGGAAGTGCGCAAAAACAGACCCAGAAAAAGACGATTTGTTTATATTTTGGCTAGGTTTTAAACTCATGTTTGATCGGTCGGGGGTTATGTCTTCCGCCAAAACATATGTATTTTTAGAAAGTAGCTTTTCTAAGCTTTCCAGTGACACCAGGCACTCATGGAGGTTTTTTCCTGGGACTTGCTGCTAGCAGACAAAGAAAGAGTCATGATTTATGACTTCTGCTGCGCATTCCGACTCATTTTGCCAGCACAGGTCACATTTATAAGAAAAAAAGCTGCCAATTTATGAGAAAAAAAGTGGCAAATTTATAAGAAAAAAAGGTTACAACTTTATGAGAAGAAAATAGCAAGCTTGTCTGTTGGGGAGAAGCGATAGCTCTATAGACTCTGGACTGCAAGGTGCTGTTAAGGCCTGGATGCATTTACTGCCGTGTATTTGATGCAGGAACAACCACAAGAGGAGCTGGAGGGTTGCTTCAGCAACTGCTGCCTTATTGCTGTCTTCAAACAGGGCGCTGTGCGAGTGTAATCGCCGCTATACGTGTAAGGCACGAATAGGCGTGGGGTACAGGAGTGTGTGGTTTCTGAAACAACAGAAGTAAAGGAGAGGTGATGAGTCCACTATCGCTGAATAATAACTACCCATACATGCAGTACTAACGTATAGTTCTACAGAACTGAAGCAGGTTAGCAAGGTACTTTTAACTCAATTGCACTTATAAGCAAATGCATAATGAGGTAGCCCGCTCTTGCAATTACACCATGAACTAAGTAGCAGCTACGTGCTCGAAGCACAGGATAAATACAGCACAGTATCAAACAGCACATGAATATTCCCAACTAGCATCAGGTGAATGAGCAACAGGCTAGCACATTCACACGTATTATGAATGAATGAATGAATGAATTTCTTAGGTAATTAACATACATACAATAAGAGCAGCAAAATATGTAGAACACAAAAGAACAACTGAAAGGGTGCAGGCTGAAGCAGGTGCTTATATGGTGCCCACCCCGTTACAATTTTGAAATCAATAACATAAAACTTTAAGTGTTACCCAAAATCAACAAAGAAAGTCAAATAGAACAAGTAGATAAAAAACCCCCAAAAACTTATGTAAGTTAAGATGTGCTGCAGGCAGGTACACACAGAAAACCGTTCTCACCGTCACAGCATCCCGCTTTACTGCCCGAGCTAAAACACAGAGCAACTGATAACAACAAATGAACTGTGTGAGTCATAAATGGCTGTGGCTTAGGGCCTTTTGTGCAGCTGCCCCAAAATGTATGCAGTGTGGGGAGCGTGAAATGAAGAAGCTGAATCGTTTCATAATTCAGGTTTTAATGTTGTAGTCACATCCCCAACATATCTCTCAGAAACAGAAGAGGCTGAACTCAGTCAGAACCCCCTTATTTATACATACAACATCAAAAGCCAAATCACACATCCTTGCCAAATCCCCTTATTGATCATAACTCCCCTCCCCCTCAATGTCCTTCAGTCCTCCTTCAGTCCTCCACCTGGCCCCAGGGGGTCAGAAAGTCCTTTCAGGTCCTTACCGCTGTGTCTCCATCTCCCTGCTGTTCTCCACAGGCGGTCCAGACCTATTGTCCTCCTCTAAGACGTGAGGTCAGTCCACATATGCAATCTTAAACATCCCTTTGTGCTTATACATATGTAGGCATGAATACATGAGCCACAGCACCCCCCCCCAAACGTCGAAGAATGGACAATATATTCGGGTTCACAAAATATGATGACATCAATGGCATAACTAAATACAGTGGTACCTCTACTTACGAATTTAATTCGTTCCGGAAGAATTCTCGTAACGTGAAAAATTCGTAAGTAGAGGCGCGTTTTACATGTAAATGCCGTAATCCGTTCCAAGCCCCCAAAATTCGAGCATAAATTTTTTATAAATCGTAAAAACGCATCAAAACATGTAACAAATACATGTTACAATTAGATTACTGCACAATAAACATAAAATGAGAGTTTAAAATGAGAGCAAGAATAATAAAAGAGAATAATAAAAGAGAAAGAATAATAAAAATTATGTTCATTTACCCTTTAACTGCTATCGTCGTCGACGTCGTCACCTTTTGCATTCTTTGGTTCATGTTCTGATCCAAGGACGTTTGCTTTTGTCGGCTTGTAAGTGCTTCGTTTTGTTTTAATACCGTGCTGATCGTTGATGTATTACGGCCATATTCTTTGGCGAGATCAACCAAACGCATAAAGTTTTGGAAAAAAAAAAAACTTCGTGGCCAATGGGATACCAGGAAGATGCTAGGCGATAGCCAATGGCAGAGCAGCTACAGGTATGTTTACGTTCGGTAAACTACGGAAGCTGCGAGGAGCGCGTACTTTTTTGCCTTTCGTATCCTGAAATTTCGTTCGTAACTAGAGGCAATATTTTCCCATTGAGGCGTCTCGTAACCTGAAAATTCCGTATGTAGAGACGTTCGTAAGTAGAGGTACCACTGTAACTTGATCACATTAAAAAAATTCAGCGACCACATCAACAGCATAGTCTATACAGCATAATCACATTAACAATTCAGTGATAACGCCAACAGCATAGTCTACACAACGTGCTCGCATTAAAAAAAAAAAAAAATTCAGTGATAACACCAACAGCATAGCCTGTGCCACATGATCACATCAAACATCAGTCTGTACGTCATCTGGGTTTCAACCGTCTTCCGAATCTGCTGTACGCAGGCCTCGCCGTCCCAGCGGCGCTGTCCTGCAAAGAATCTGCAGCCTGAGGAAGAGAGTGGTTATTTGATCCCTGTGGGGCGTCCGGGACGTGTTCCCTGAGAGGTCTGCCACGTCGAGGCGCCCTCGCCACCCGTACAGACTCATCGTTCATCACAAAAGCAGGCTTTAGTCTGTCAATACTGACTGTCTCTTTCCTGTCTCCTAAATCTAGCACAAAATGCTTATCACCAGTTTCCAGCACCCTAAATGGACCATCATATGGCGGTCTTAAAGCCTCGTGCCTAACAAAAACGAACTCGGCATTTTTTAAAGCCTGAGGAACAAAAACCCGCGGAAAAGTGTGATGAACGGAGCCCGGGAGCATGTCCGCTTCCGTGCCGCTTAGTGGTGTCAGAGCTGGGAGGCGCCCCGGCTCTGGATGCTCTGGTAAGAACTCACCGGGCAGCCTGAGAGGTTGTGCAAAAACTAACTCTGCTGGGGAGGCATTCAGATCCCCCTTGGGCGCAGAACGCAACCCCAATAAAACCCACGGTAGTTTGTTTACCCAATCTGCATCCGTAAGTGACGCTCTGAGGGCTGCCTTCAAAGACCTGTGAAAACGCTCGCATAAACCGTTAGCCTGGGGGTGATACGCGGTAGTGCGATGAATTGTCACTCCTAAGCTGCTGGCCATCGCTGACCAGAGCTCGGAGACAAACTGAGGTCCTCTGTCGGACGTAATGTCCGACGGAACCCCGAAGCGCGCTATCCAGGCCGTTAAAAAAACGCGAGCCACCTCTGCAGCCGTGGTTGACATTAGTGGGACCACTTCCGGCCAACGTGTGGTTCGGTCCACCATTGTTAAAAGATGTGTGAACCCCTGCGACGACGGTAGGGGGCCCACGAGGTCGACATGCACATGACCAAATCTCTTGGCCGGGATTCGGAATGGTTCTAAAGGGGCTTTTGTGTGCTTGTGAATTTTGGCCCGTTGGCAAGACATGCAGGTTCTTGCCCACTCTTTCACGTGCTTGCGCAGGCTCGGCCAAACAAACTTTTCCGCAACCATTTTCACCGAAGCGCGTACTCCCGGGTGTGCCAGGGAGTGAACCGAGTCAAAAACGCGGCGGCGCCACGCGGCCGGGACTACCGGGCGAGGTCGCCCAGTTGACACGTCGCAGATTAAGGGGGGCAAACCGGTTTGCAAACACCTGCTCTCCAGCCTTCACCCTGTTGGTCCAGACTGGAGTGCGCGCACGTCCGCATCACTACCCTGTTCCGCTGCCATGGCCGCGTAATCTATCCCTATGTGAACTGGGGCCGCGTACGCTTCCGCGCTGCTCCTGTGCCTTGCGGCTGCGGTAGTATAATCTGCCTCCGCGTGCCCCGATGATGTCACGGCGCGAGAGAGGCAGTCTGCCACTACGTTGAGTTTACCCGCTACGTGCTGAATGTCCGTAGTAAACTCCGAAATTGCGGCCAGGTGTCTCTGCTGCCGGCCCGACCAAGGTTCTGAAATTTTAGACATCGCGAAAGTGAGCGGTTTCTGGTCAACAAAAGCCGTGAAACGCCGACCTTCCAGCCAGAACTGGAAATGGCGAATGGCCAAATGAAGCGCTAACAGCTCCCTGTCAAACCTGCTGTATTTGCGCTCGGTTTCGTTTAGGGATTTGCTAAAAAATGCTAGCGGCTGCCAAACTCCGTCAACGTGCTGCTCCACGACCGCCCCTATGGCCAAATCTGATGCGTCCGTGGTGAGCGCTATGCGGGCCGAAGGTTCGGGGTGGTCTAAAAGCGTGGCGTCAGCCAGGGCTCTTTTTACTTCCGCGAATGCGCGCTCCCGCTCCGGGGACCACACGACCGCATTGGAGGGTTTTTGTTTTCTGAGCACGGCATATAATGGTTGCATGAGCTGAGCTGCGTGGGGCAGGAAACGGTTATAAAAATTTACCATTCCCAAAAACTCCTGCAATGATTTGATCGTTTGTGGTCGGGGAAAATCTGCCACTGCGCGCACCTTATCAGGCAATGGGACTGCCCCTTCTGGGGAAACGCGGTGTCCCAAAAAGTCGATCTGCGCCATGCCGAACTGGCCCTTGGCTGGATTAATTATTAACCCGTGTTCTCCCAACCTCCGAAAAACCATAGTGAGGTGTTTTTCGTGTTCCTCCTCGGACGTACTGGCGACTAAAATATCGTCGAGGTAGACGAACACGAAAGGGAGATCACGTAACACAGCGTCCATCATACGCTGGAATGTTTGTGCTGCGCCTTTAAGGCCAAACGGCATGCGCAAAAACTCAAAAAGTCCAAAAGGGGTTATTACGGCTGTTTTAGGGACGTCCTCCGGTCGGACTGGAACTTGATGGTAGCCGCGCACCAGGTCTA
Organism: Pholidichthys leucotaenia; assembly: GCA_020510985.1. NCBI lineage: Eukaryota > Metazoa > Chordata > Actinopteri > Cichliformes > Pholidichthyidae > Pholidichthys > Pholidichthys leucotaenia. The sequence goes on along the minus strand of CM035837.1, from coordinate 427,723,974 downwards.
TTTTAGAAAAAATGCGCGCCCCTGCCAGATGCACCGAAAAGTCCTGAATGTGTGGGACTGGGTAGCGGTCATGCGCTGTAGCGTTGTTTAGCCTGCGGTAATCGCCGCAAGGTCTCCAGGAGCCGTCAGCTTTAGGGACCATATGCAGTGGCGAAGCCCATGGGCTTTTTGAACGACAAATAATGCCCAGCTTTTCCAGGCTGGTGAACTCATCGTGTGCTATGCCGAGCTTGGCAGCGTCTAAGTGCCGAGCCTTCGCGAAAATGGGGGGGCCAGTTGTGGTGATAAAATGCTCCACCCCATGTTTCGCCACTGTTGCCGAAAATTTGGGAACTGTGAGTGCTGGAAATTGGGTGAGGAGTGTGTCAAACTTACCGCCTGCTGTGGTAACGTTGGCCTGCACGGGTGGCGGGGACACTCGAGCTGCACAAGGAATAGAACAGAAAGACAATGCATTTACTAATCGTCTGTTGGCAAGATCAACTAACAACCCATGTGAGCACAAGAAATCAGCACCTAACATGTTGAAACTCACCGCCGCTATGATAAAAGTCCACTCATAAGTGCGGCCGTGTAAGGACAGAGACAAAGTCCGTTCTCCATAGGTGTTGATGCTCGAGCCGTTCGCCGCCGTTGCCCCATCGCCGCGGGGGCCAGCCACCCGGTCAGCGTAGGTCGGGGTGATGAAGCTCACCTGAGCTCCGGTGTCTATGAGGAAATGTCGCCCGGAGCTCTCGTCAGTGATGTAGAGCAGCTTATTGGTCTCGCCGAGAGCCGAAGCTGCTAACGGATCCCGGCTTTGGAGTTTCCCGAGCTCTTGTAACTGCACGGCGGCACGCACCTGTGTGCCTTCTCTGCGAAACGCCGGTGATAATAACAGAGGCCATCTCCTCCGCTGCGTCGTGGCCGCGCCGCTGCCATGGTGGGTGGGATTGGCTCCGCCGCTGTCTCCGGCTCTTCGTTGCCCCGGGCCGCCGCACCGAGGTCTGCCGCTGCTGCTGTGGCCGCCTGCTCGCCGCAGGAGTTGAGGAGCCGCTGCACTTCCCGGGCCAGCGCACGGAAATCCCGCTGGGTCTCACAACGCATGCTGGATAGAGTCCCTCTCATGTGCGTCGGGAGGTTGCTGAGGAAGATGTGCTTGAAGAGGAAGCTGTCGTTGTCTGATTCCCTCAACTGAAGCATGTCTTCCATCAGGGTGATCGGTCTGCGCCCTCCTTGGCCGTACATAGCCAGAAGCCTCTTAGCCCTCTCTTCGGCTGAGGGCGCGAAACACTCGATGAGGGTAGCCTTTAACTCGCCGTATTTGTCGTCGGCGGGTGGCTGCTGTACCACGCTTCGCACGCATCGCGCTGTGCGGGCGTCGAGCTTGGCGATGACGTGGTAGAACTTGGTGTCATCTGCCGTTATTCCTGCGAGCGCGAACTGCGCCTCGGCCTGGAGGAACCACGAGTCCGGGTCGTTCTGCCAGAATTCTGGTAGTTTGAGGGCGACGGCGCTCGCTTGGGCCGCCTCCGACGAGTCTGCATCGGGGGACCTCCTTTCATCCATTCTCACGTAACTGGTCACCAATGTGGGGAGCGTGAAATGAAGAAGCTGAATCGTTTCATAATTCAGGTTTTAATGTTGTAGTCACATCCCCAACATATCTCTCAGAAACAGAAGAGGCTGAACTCAGTCAGAACCCCCTTATTTATACATACAACATCAAAAGCCAAATCACACATCCTTGCCAAATCCCCTTATTGATCATAACTCCCCCTCAATGTCCTTCAGTCCTCCACCTGGCCCCAGGGGGTCAGGAAGTCCTTTCAGGTCCTTACCGCCGTGTCTCCGTCTCCCTGCTGTTCTCCACAGGCGGTCCAGACCTATTGTCCTCCTCTAAGACATGAGATCAGTCCACATATGCAATCTTAAACATCCCTTTGTCTTATACATATGTAGGCATGAATATATGAGCCACATGCAGTACATTTGCACCAAACAAAAGGCACTCAGGCCATACGTAAAGAGACTGTCCTGACCCGGCAGTGCTGGCAAGATCACCAGCCGGGCCACAGGTCGAGTGTAAGTTCTGCCTTTTACCTGCACATCAGCGGACCCGATGTGTCCGTCAGGACCGGGACAAACTCTCAGGATGTGCCCGATGGGCCAGGAGGCCCTCAGGAGCTGGGGGTCCAAGATCATGACCATCGAACCTTCTGTGACGTCCACTGAAGATGACTGCCACTTCTGCCAAGTCTGTAGTCCAGGTAGATACAACCGGATGAAGCGGGCCCCAAACTGGTCAGCAAGCGCTTGGGTGTGCTTCCACCGCCGACAACTCAGGAGCTCTTCTTTGGGATAGACGACTTGGGGGAGCCACCCATCTGGTCGCCCCATCAGCAGGCAGTTTGGAGTCACAGGACGTGGATCGCTTATGTCGGCTGGAATGTAGCCCAGTGGCTCGGAGTTGAGGATCCCCTCCACCAGCGCCGTGTGAGGCTTCGTCTTGAAGGGGTTGTGCTCCAACTGTAGTGTAGAGCGCTGCCTTCACGGGGCGAATTTCACACTCCCACAGTCCTCCAAAGTGGGCCACAGCTGGGGGATTGAAGTGGAAGCTAATCTTGCGTGGGGCTAAAAAGTCGCTGAAGATCTGGAGACATGTCTGAGAAGGCCTCTCGTAGTTCAGGTTCTCCACCTCTGAAGTTAGTCCCTTGGTCCGAGTTCAGTTCAGGTCATAATGGCTCTCACTGTGGTTCGCTGCGGCCCCAAAACTTTAGAAATGACTAGAAGTTGAACTCAGTTTTCCAAAGGTGTGACAAACCACAGATAATTTATGTTTTAACAGGGGGGCACGCACTTTTTCACACAGGGCCATGTAGGTTTGGATTTTTTTCCCCTTAATAACAAACACCTTCATCTAAAAACTGCATTTTGTGTTTGCTTGCGTTGTCTTTGTCTAATAGTTAAATTTGTTTGATCTGAAACATTTAAGTGTGACAAACATGCAAAAAGATGAGAAATCAGGAAGGGGGCAAACACTTCTTCACACCACAGTAAGTAATAAATGGGCGTGGCTTAGGGCCTGTACATGTACATTATCAGACGAAAGTTGCAAATTTACAGGAAAAAGTTGCAAATTTTTAGGAAACAGTTTGCAAATTTATGAGAAAAAAGTTGCTTCTCAGCAAAAATCATTTAAAAATTATAAGAAAAAGTCTAAAGAAAATTATAAAGAAAAAAACAAAAATATAATACAAAAGACTAAAATTTATAAGAAAAAATAATTTGTTTTAAAAAGAAGAAAAATGTCAAATTAATATGAAATAATGTGTAAAAAATAAAATACAAGAAAAAAGGTCAAAATTAACGAGGAAAAAGTTGGTTGAAAGAAGTTGGAACTTATGAGCAAGAAGTTTGAAAAAAGAATCAAATTCATAAGAACTTTAAGTTACAAATAAATGGTTCAAATTTATGAGAAAAAAGTTGCTTCTCAGCAAAAATCGTTTACACATAAGAAAAAAAAAATCTAAAAAAAGATGATCAAGAAAACAGAAAAAGACTAAAATTTAGAAGGTAAAATATAACGATATAAAGGAAAAAAGACTCAGTTGTATGAGTAAAAAATAGAAGAGTAATGTCTTCAATTTATGACGCAAAACGTTTAGGAAAAAGTATATAAACTGTCTCGAGTCACATGTATAAAACCCCATAAATTTACAAGTAAAATATTTGGTGAGTGACATAAAAAAGTCTGAAATTGCAAAAAAATAAATGAACAGATTATTGATTTTTGATGGATTTACATAATCCAGTTTCTTTCAGTCACTGGCAGTCATTTTTAATTTCTATTTTACTTATTTTAATGATAATTTTGTTGATATTTTTTCAGCATTCCTCCAGTGTTCCAGCAGTGAAGACGCCCCCGTTGTCGTTTTTGTGTCGAAGATGTTCGCCGTGGACGCCAAGAGTCTCCCCCAGCACAGACAGAGGTACGCACATATTTATTATTTTAGGAAAAAAAATAATGTTATTAACAATAATATAATAAACCTGTATGGTTTTATGGTGTAATGACTGAGTGGAGCCAGCAGATGGTGGTGTTGACTTGTCTGAAAACTGGATGTGTCACGATGGGGAAGTGGTGAGGTTGTTGAGGAGCACTAATACAAGGGGCGAGGCGGGGGGCAAATGTGGCCCATATCATCATAAACTTTTTGAGGTCATGTTACACAACTGAATCAAATGACTTTGAAACACCAATTTTAAGGAAAAATGTAAAAAAAATATATATATATGAGTTTGCAGATTTTTTTCTCATAAATTTTCAACTTTTTTCACAGATTTGCAGCTTTTTTCCCCTGTAAATGTTTTTATTGTAATGTTTTCAACTCTTTTCTTGTAACTGCAATTTTTTTCTCATGAATTTTCAACTTTTTTCTCATGAAGCAATTTTTTTCATAAGTTTTCAAAATTGTTTTCATAAATGTGCAATTTTTTACTCATAGATATGCAACCTTTTCTCTTAAATTCACACTTTTTTTTAATAAATTTTGCAATTTTTTTTCTCATAAATGTTCAACTTTTTTCTTATAAATTAGCAGTTTTTTTTCACACCAATATGTAACGTTCTCTCATAAATTCACAATTTTTGTAGTAAATGTTGAACTTTTTTTCTTATAAATTAGAAGTTTTTTTCTCAGAATTCAAAAAAAAAATTCTGTAAATTTGCAACTTTTTCTCATAAATTAGCACATTTTTTCTCAAATTTTCATCCTTTTATCATAGATTTGCAGCTTTTTCCTGTAAATTTTCAACATTTTTCTCATTAAGGGTCAACTTTTTTCTTATAAATTAGCACATTTTTTTCTCAGAAATTTAAAAAAAATGTAAATTTTCAGCCTTTTTTCATAAATTTTCAACCTTTTTCTCACAAATTTGCGATTTTTTTTTCTCATGAATTTGCAGATTTTTCTCATAAATTGGCAGTTTTTTCTCTTAAATTTTCAGCTTTTTTTCCCCTCAAATTTGCGACCTTTTCTCATAGATTTGCAGCCTTGTGGGACACCAAGGAGAAGAAAGGAGGAAACTAAAAAAGCAGATGAGGAGAACCTTTAAAATCAGGACGCTGTAGTTTTCCTTCCTCCTCCTCACTCCCAGAAGGTCCGTTTGTGGCTCTGATGAAGCGGCTCCACAGTTTGGAAACCATGACCTCATAACCACAGAGTGGCCCAGTTCTGCTCTGCCCGTCATTACCACTGAGCTTCTTCTCCTTTTACCTCCTGAAGACGGAAAGTCTGAGGGCCAGCAGCAAATCTGCAGCTTGTCAGTTTATTTAAAACTGCTTTAGTGTTTGTTGTTGTTGTTGCTGCAGCTTGTCATAAATCCAACCTTCACTCCATCATCATCCAGCTGTTCCGTTGGCAGCTGTGCACCACTCTCAACTTGATTTTTTTAAACTCGTAAATGAGCAAAGTTTTTTTCTCGTAACTTTTCTACTTTTTTCTCATAAATTTGCAATTTTTTTCTCACAATTATGCAACTTTTTCCTCCTAAATTCACGCATTTTTTTCATAAATTTTCAACTTTTTTCTCATAATTTTTTTTTACCTTTTTTCCTCATAAATCCGCAATTTATTTTCCTCATGAATTTGCAGTTTTCTCAGAAATTAGCACATCCTTTCTCCTAAATTCTAAAACTTTTTTCTTGTAAATAAGAACAATTTTCTTCATGTTTTAGAATTTTTTTTCCATTCATTTGCATTTTTTTCCCTCACAAATATGCAACTTTTTCTCACGAATTCACACACTTTTTCATAAATTTTCAACTTTTTTCTCATAAATTTTCAAATTTTTTCTCATAAATTTGTGATTTTTTTTCTCATAAATTCACACATTTTTTCCTACAATTTTCATATAAATTAGCAATTGTTTCCTCATAAATTTTCAGGTTTTTTTTTTGTAAATGTTTGTGTTTGTTGCTTGTTGTTGGGGCTGCAGGTTGTGTGCGGCTGCGCCATAAATCCAGCCTTCACTCCATCATCATCATCCAGCTGTTCCGTTTGCAGCTGTGCACCACTCTCAACTTGATTTTTTTTTTTTAAACTCTCATCGGTTAGTTGATCCCGTGCAGCAGCAGCAGCAGCAGCAGTGGGGTTTCACTTTGTTGTGGTTACCCGTTTGAGTCCCAAATCCAAACCACGTTCCCCCGTTCATATCCCAGCCGTGCTTCAGTGAGCGTGCCGTCATCGGGGGGGCCATCATGGTCTCTTTTAAGTGGTTGGTCGTCACGGAGATGAATGCGGGATGGTGGATGCCATCACTCAGGCCCGTTGTGAGCAGCTGTGTTGCTGTAGCGACAGTGGTCTGTTTGAAGATGAGCTCTCACACACACACACACACACACACACACACGTGGGTCGTTCAGTGGAGCTAATTACACAGAACAAAAATTAAACAACCTCCATATGATTGATGCAAATTTATGGGAAAAAGTTTGACATTTACAAGGAAACTTTTAAGTCTGTGAAGGGAAAAAATAAATCACAAATTAATGAGAAAATATTGCAAGTGTACAAGAAAAAAGCTGCAATGTTATGATGAAGAAAGTAACAAGTTTGTAGGAAAACAGGTGCAAGTCTGCAGCTGCAAATTCAGGAGAAAAACCTTGCAAGTTTGTGAAGAAAAAAACGTGCACATTTACATTAAAAAAACCCTGCAAATTTACACTTTTTTGTGTAAATTTGCAAGAAAAAAATGCCAAATTTAAAAGAAAATGTGAATGGATGAATGTGCAAATTTACACAAAAAACTTGCAAATTTACAGGAAAAAATTGCAAATTTACATGTAAAGCTGTACAGATTTACACAAAAACAAATTTGCAATAAAAACTTGCAAATTTACACAAAAATTGCAAATTTGCAAGAAAAAAACTTGCAAATATACACAAAAAGATATGCAGATTTACACAAAAATGTGCAAATTTAGAAAAAAAACTTGCAAATTTGCAAGAAAAAAACTTGCAGATTGACAGGAGAAACATGCAAATTTACATAAAAAAACTTTAAAATTTACACAAAAAATTGCAAATTTACACAAATGGCCCTATTTTGACAGTCATCTGCACACTTATTTTACAGACTTTCCGCTGTGCACCAGTGTTTTTGTTATTTTCTGTCTTTTATGCCTTGTGTCACGCCATCAAATTACCAATAGACAGAAGAAACCGCTTTTTGTCAGGAAAAAGATGGTCTGTTGTCAGAAGCACATTGTTTAATGATGTTTCAGTGGCATGTTTTGAAATCGCTCCGGAGCTCAGGAAACAGCATGAGCTGGGATCTTGTCGTGGGGCCGTGTTAGAGCGACAGGGTCAGTTGATCAGTTGTCTGGCGCAGAACGTGTTTATGGGCGTTTCTGGGTTCATTTCCTTAACACAATGGCGTAAAAGTGAACTTTCCATTGGCGCATGACGCAAAGAGGCCGGTCTAACCATTCAGAGGTGTGTTTTGGATAATCCAATCTAAAACGCTCCTTGTCATCCCTTTAATGCAAAGAGGCACATTATCTAAACTGAACTGTGATCATGACGGTTTAAGGCGGGTTTTGTGCTGACCAAAGCCCGTGTGTGTGAGCTGAAATGCACGTGATAGTAATGCTGCTTGGTAATGAGGAAAACAGTCACAGTTGATGCCCAGTTAGTTAGGTTAGAAAGAGCAAACGGTGAAGAATGGACTGAAAAGTCAGCTGAATTGTTTAATGTGTGCATGGATGCAACACAGACAGGAAGTAAAGAGGATGATGCCTGTGCAAACAATTCAAAACTAATCAAATGTCCGAACTCCCAGAGATTAAAAAGATAAAAAAAATACATGTCATACACACCATTATGACCAATTACCGTCCGTGTGCATTCAGCTGATTTTTCAGCCCATTCTTCATCGTTTGTTCTTTTTAAACTAACTAACCGTGCATCAACTGTGACTGGTGTCTCCCTTATTACCAAGCAGCATTACTATCGAAACCTGCCTTAAACCGTCATGATCAGAATTCACTTTAGATAATGTGCCTCTTTGCATTAAAGGGATGGGAAGGAGCGCTTTGGATTGGATTATCCAAAACACTCCTCTGAATGATTAGATTGGCCTCTTTGCATCATGCACCGGTGGAAAGTTTGCTTTTAGGCCGCTGTGATAAGGAAATGAACTTGGACACGCCCATAAACGTGTTCTGCGTCAGTGACAACTGATCAACTGTCCCCATTATTGTAATACGGCCCAAAAACTCGCAAATTTGCAAGAAAAATGTCTGAATTTACATGAAAGACTTGCAAATTTACACAAAAAAATGCAAATTTGTAGGAAAAAACTGGAAAAATTTCAGGAAAAACATGAAAAGGCATGCAGATTTACATGAGAAAATGTTTACATTTCCAAGAAAAGAGCTTGCTAATTTGTAAGAAAAGTTTGTGAGAAAAAACTTGCAAATATACAAAGAAAAACATTAAAGGTTAACTTCAGTTCTCCCTCCAAAAACCCATGGATTGTGAACTTGTATCTTGGAGGCCCCCTGGTGGCTGAGGGTGACACAACTGATGCAGTAGTCCTGTAATACCTGGAGAACTTTCACTGTTCTGACATGTATTTTGTGTATTTTTCTGTATTTTTCAGACCTCTGACTCAGGAGGAAATCGCCCAGCGGAGGGAACTGGCCCGGCAGAGACATGCCTGCCGGACGGTGGCCAATCAGACATCAGCGGATGGCCAGGGAGACATTGGCCAATCAGAGCGCTCGGCACAGGATGGTCATCCCACAGGTAAAATAATTCAAAACTTTGTATTTCAGTTTAAAACGCTGCTTTTTTACTCCTTATTTTTAGAAATGCTCCCAGAGAGCACAAACCTCCACCAAGGAATTTCTGTCATTTTTAAAAGTTTTTCCCGAAAGTGAAATTTTCTCATTTTTTTGTCTTTATTTTGACAGTAAAAAACATAAATTTTATAATGTAAAAGATGGAAAATTATTGAAAAAAAGGACAATTTATAAGGATTTTTTTTCAAAAAGAATACTTGGATTTATGACAAAAAATAATTAAAAAAAATAAAAAGGGATCAGAAAAATAATATAAAATAAGCAACAAGGCTCAGATTTATAAGGAAAACTAAGAAAAAAGCTTAGATTTTTGAGGAAAATCTTTTTAAAATGCATAAAAGGATAATTTTTAAAGGAAACACAGTTTATAAAATAAGAACAGAATAGTAGTAGAAAGAAAAAAGCTCATATTTCAAGTCAAGTCAACTTTATTTATATAGCTCATTTTAAAACAACCTCCGTTGACCAAAGTGCTGTACAGGTAACGCACACATTCTGTGATTAAGAGTAAGATAAATAACATGAATAAAATAATGATGTATACATAAAATGGGAAAAGCAGTCATAAAAAGTTAAAAACAAATGAAAATAATTAATACATAGAATAGTGTAGGAATTGCAGGAGTGAAGAGACTGGCATTTTCTCTCTTTTCTCGCACGAGCAGGCGTGTTGTTTTTATTTTCTAACGGCAGTGACAAAAGGCAACAGCTAAAAACGCAAGCTCTCTTTTCACTCTAAACTGAGGTCCTTCAGAGGCTGCCTAGAGAGGTGCCTGATGAGAAAGCCTGAGAGCACAACTATAACTGCCTAAACACATCATTTTGTACATGAACACATATTGTGGTGAATTATGTCTTTAGAGTCCGCTACACACATGTCCCCAGAATTTACCACAATGAAAGAAAACAGAGTTAACGTGGGGGTGGAGGGCGAACTGGCCGGCCGTAATGGCTCCGCTGAACAAGAGGGGGAGCAAGATCACCCATGTGAGGGGTCGCTGAAACTGATTTAGTTGGGAGAGGGGGGCGCCCCCGGCGAGGGGGTTGTGCCAAAGTGACAGGTCTGTCCACATCCAGGTGGGCTGGCTTTAAGCGGTCCACTGAAATTTTCTCTGGCTTGCCTCCAACCTCCACAACAAAGTGTTTCTCTCCCGGTGTCAATACGCGGAATGGACCGTCATAAGCAGGCTTCAAAGGGCCACGGTGAGCGTCATGGCAGACAAAAACAATATCCGCCGACTGCAGACTCATAGGAAAGTGAGATTGAGGGAGTCCGTGTTGCGAAGTGGGGATTGGTACAAAAGCTCTGGCATTCTCGACGAGCGTCTGGCGTTGAGCAACTGCGGACTAGGGGGTTGTTGCGTTGGGGACAAAATCTCCTGGGACACGTAGCGGCTGACCATAAACCAACTCAGCGGATGAAGCTTGGAGATCCTCCTTAGGAACAGTTCTAAATCCCAGCATGACCCACGGAAGCTTATCTGTCCAACTGCTGTTCATGAGGCTGGCCCAAAGAGCGGCTTCATAGAACGGTGAAAGCGTTCGCATAGCCCGTTAGCCTGTGGGTGGTATGCCATGGGCTGCACAGTGGCGCAGTGGTTTAGCACTGTGGCAGCACAGTTTTACCCTCGGCCGGGGGATCGCAGGGATCATGAGATCGTGGGTTCGATCCCAGCCCCCGACCAACAGTGAGCTGTGTGGAGTTTGCATGTTCTCCCCGTGTTGCGTGGGTTTACTCCGGGATTTCTCCGGTTTCCTCGCGCATACCAAAAACATGTAGGTTTAGGGCGCTCGCGCACGCAGCGACCGGCAGCCGGTGGCTTGTCACCAGACTGCAAACCAAATCTACCTACGGGTACAAATAAGTAACAAAAAAAATAAAAAATAAAAAATAAATGGTGCGGTGGAGCTTTACCTCCAGGCTCTCTGCGACAGCATTCCATAGCTCTGAGGTGAACTGAGAACCACGGTTGGAAAAGCGGTCAGATGGAGTGCCAAAACGGGCAACCCATGTCCCGATAAAAGCACGAGCCACCTCATCAGACGTAGCTGACACCAACGGGACAGCCTCTGGCCATCGAGTTGTCCTATCCACCATGGTGAGCAAGTACGTGAAGCCGCGAGAGAGGGGCATGGGGCCAACAATGTCTACATTAATACGGTCAAAACGCCTTCCTGGCACTTGAAACTATCAGTGGGGCCTTGACATGACGTTGCACCTTGGAACGCTGACACTCGATGCAAGTATTAGCCCAATTTCTCACATCCTTCTTGAGCCCATGCCAGACAAACTTTGCAGCCACCAGTCTCTGGGATGGCTTCTGTCCAGGGTGGGAGAGGCCATGGATCGTGTCAAAAACTTGTCGTCTCCCAACTGCTGGGAACAATGGGACGGGGCTTACCAGTGGAAACGTCACAGAGGAGTGTTGTTCCTGTATCGTCAAAACGTACATCCTTTAAACGGAGCCCAGTGACCACTGTTCTGAATGCTTGCACCTCTGGGTCAGCTGCTCGGTCCTCTGCCATGCGGGTGTAGTCTAGTGAACCGCTACTGTAACAGCCCGGGAAAGACAATCAGCTAAAGATTGGTCTTGCCAGTGATGTGCTGTATGTCTGTGGTGAACTCTGAGATGTAGGAGAGTTGTCTCTGCTGGTGGCTGGGCCATGGCTCAGTCACTTTAGCCATGACAAATGTCAGTGGTTTGTGGTCCACGAACGCTGTGAATTTGCGGCCTTCCAGCAAGGTACGGAAGTGACAGATGGCCAGGTAGAGTCCAAGCAGTTTGCGATCAAAGGTGGAATACTTCCGCTCACTGGGGCATAACTGTCGGCTGAAAAATGCCAGGGGCTTCTACATTCCGTTTACCCACTGTTCATGAACTGCTCTGATGGCATAGCCAGAAGCATCTGTGGTGATGGCTATGGAGGCATTGGGCGATGGGTGGGCCAGCATTGTTGCACTTGCCAGGGCCAACTTGGTGTCTTCAAATGCTTTTTCTCTCTCGGCTGACCACTCTACTGTGTGGCGAGAGCTCTTGCCTTTGAGGGCCTCATACAAGGGATGCATAAGAGTTGCACAGCACGGGGAATGAAGTGATGGTAAAAAATTAACCATGCCAAGGAATTCCTGCAGGGACTTGACTGTGAGGAGGCGTGGAAAATTTGCAACCGCTGTCACTTTTGACAGGAGGGGGACTGCGCCATCATTAGTGACTCTGTGTCCCAGGAAATCGATGGTTGACAGCCCAAACTAGCACTTGGCTACATTGACAATCAACCCATGCTGACTGAGCCACTCAAATAAGGTACTTAAGTGGGACAGGTGTTCTGCCTTGGACATGCTGGCGACTAGAATATTGTTTAAATAGGCGAAAATAAAAGGGAGGTCACGTAGCACTGAGTCCATCAGGCGCTGGAATGTCTGTGCAGCATTTTTGAGGCCAAAGGGCACACGTAAAACCTCAAAGAGCCCAAATGGGGTGATCACTGCTGTCTTAGGAATGTCTTGTGGGTGGACGGGTACCTGATGGTATCCTCGGACCACGTCTACCTTGGAAAAGATCACCTTTCCTGCTAGGTGGGCAGAAAAATCCTGAACGTGTGGGACCGAGTAGCGGTCAGGGGTCGTTGCGTCGTTGAGTCGGCAGTAATCACTGCATGGGCACCATCCAGCCCCTGGCTTCGGGACGAGGTGGAGCGGTGATGCCCAGGGACTGTTGGAGCGGTGGATAACACCAAGGCGCTCCATATTTTCAAATTCTGCCTTGGCTACTGCTAATTTAGCAGCATCTAGGCACCGAAAGCGTGCATAAACTGGTGGGCCCGTGGTGGCGATGTGGTGCTCCACCCCATGCTTTGCAGCTGCAGATGAGAAGGTAGGCTGCATGAGTGTAAGGAAAGTAGCAAGCAGCAGTCGGGTGCAGAGAGAGAACCAGACAATACTTTGGGAGTCGGGCCGCCTGATGTGCATGCATACGAGCAGAACGTGGTGGCATCGATCAAACAGTGGTTTTTGACATCAACCAGCAAACCATAGGCACATAAAAAATCTGCTCCACGGAGGGGTACAGCTACTGTACCTCACCCATGATGAAGTCCCAGCAAAACTGCTGTCCGCCAAAATACAACTGGACATACCTGGTGCCATAAGTGCATATGGGGCTTCCATTTGCTGCTTTCATAGGGGGGCCATAGCCCCCAGCCAGGATGTCCAGCTTCGATGTGGGCAGGACACTCTTCTGTGCACCTGTGTCACACAGGAAACGACGACCAGAGCTGGTGTCATGAATAAAAAACAGCTTTCCATTTTGGCCGACAGTCATGGCCACTACTGACTGCCGGCCCCGGCGTTTCCCGCCACATTGAAATCACACGGAGTGCGGCAGGGCTTGGCTTTAGGTCCAAATCTTGCATAGTAAAAACACCGACCAGATTCATGTTGTCGCTTGGGGGGCGCAGTGACTGCAGCAGCCGTCATGTCCACGGGCAGCAGTGAAGGGTGCGTGGCGGGTAATAAAGTGGCTGCACCATGTTGCTGCCCGGCCAGGAAAAACTTGTCAGCTTCCTCAGCCAATGCACGACAGTCAGTGATGGTGGTATTAGCTAAAGCAGCTCGTACTTGTGAGGGTAGCTGTCGCAGAAAGAGCTGAATGAAGAGGAAACCTGGCTCATGCTCACCCAAGAGATCCAGCATCCTGTCCATCAGTTCAGATGGTTTACTGTCACCAAGGCCTTGTAGCGAAAAGAGGCGGCTAGCTCGCTCCGCATCGGAGTTCAAAAGTTTTAAGCAGGTGGGTTTTGAGTGTCACGTATATATCCTGCTGCGGCGGGTGTTTGATCAAGCTCACCACCCTGGCTGCTGTAGAACTCCCAAAGGCCGAAACCACATAATATTTTGTGTCGTCTGCCGTGATCTCTCGCAGGGCAAACTGAGCCTCCGTCTGGGCGAACCAAGCCGAAGCCGATGACTCCCAGAACTCCAGTAGCTTGAGAAAAACTGCATTAGCTACCATGCAGTGGTTTAGCACTGTGGCAGCACAGATTACCCTCGGCCGGGGGATCGCGGGGATCATGAGATCGTGGGTTCGATCCCAGCCCCCGACCAACAGTGAGCTGTGTGGAGTTTGCATGTTCTCCCCGTGTTGCGTGGGTTTTCTCCAGGATTTCTCCGGTTTCCTCCCGCATACTAAAAACATGTAGGTTTAGGGCGCTCGCGCACGCAGCGACCGGCAGCCGGTGGCTTGTCACCAGACTGCAAACCGAATCTACCTACGGGTACAAATAAGTAACAAAAAAAAAAAATGTCCGTTCAAAGCTGTCTGTGAATACGTTAACAGACTGTCGTCGGGGTCGCCAATGTAGGAACTGCAGGAATGAAGAGACTGGCAATTTCTCTCTTTTCTCGCACGAGCAGACGTGCTGTTTTTATTTTCCAGCGGTAGTGACAAAAAGTAACGGCTAAAAATGTTAGCTCTGGCTTTTCACCCTAAACTGAGGTCCTTCAGAGGCTGCCTAGAGAGGTGCCTGATGAGAAAGCCTGAGAGCACAACTATAACTGCCTAAACACATCATTCTGTACATGAACACATATTGTGGTGAATTATGTCTTTAGAGTCCACTACAATAGATTAATAAATAAAAATAAACTTAAAAAATTATGAGGAAATTTAAAAAAAAAATAACAAAATGCTCAGATTTTATGAGGAAAAAATAATTAAAGCAAAAAAGGCTAAAATTTATGGTGAAAATACTATAAAAATATAATAAAAAAGGCTGAAATTTATGATGAAAATAATAAAAATATATGAAAAAAAAGCTCAAATTTATGGGGAAAATAAAAATATAAGAAAAAAAGGCTCAAATTTATGGGGCAAATAATATAAAAATATAAGAAAGAAGTGGTCAACTTTATGGTGAAAGTAATCTAAAAAATATAAGAAAAAAGGCTCATTTATGGGGAAAATAATATAAAAATATAAGAACAAAGACTCAAATTTATGATGAAAAAAGAAAAAAGATTCAGATTTATTTATGAAGAAGAAAGTACAAAAAATGTTTAGGTGTATAAGGAAAAAATAAGTAAAGCCAAAAGTCTCAAATTTATGTGGAAAAAAGTAATAGAAAAATATAAGAAAAAAGGTTCAGGTTTATGGGGAAAATAATAGAAAAATATAAGAAAAAATGCTTGAATTTATGAGGAAAATGATTAAAATATAACAAAAAAGAGGTCAAATTTATGGAAAAAAGATCAGATTTATAGATATATAGATTTTATGTTAACACTATAACAGATTAAAAAAGCTCTGATTATGAGGGGAAAATCGAGAAAAAAAGCTCAAAATTATGAGGAAAAATTTAAATTAAGAAAAGAGATCAAATTTATCTAAAAAAATTACAATTAAAAAATCTGCAAGAAAAAATAATGAATTTAAAATAAAAAGTCTAAAATTTAGCAGAGAAATGTACTTACCTTATTTTTTTTTTGTGTTCTCAGCTCAGATGGAGGGTCTGACACTGAAGGAGTCAAAGTCGGAGGAGGAGGAGGGGGCGGAGCCTAAAGAGACGTTCATTGCCTTCGCCCGTGTCTACAGCGGCGTGGTTAAAAAGGGACGGAGAGTTTTCGTTCTGGGACCAAAATATGACCCGGCACACGCCCTTGCCACGGTAACAACTCTACACTTCTCAACGGTTAAGCTAGCCAGCTGTGATGATGTCATTCATGTACTTGCGTGTTTTTCCAGCTCCCGGAAGGCTGCTGCTTCTCCTCTGATGTTCTCCCTGAGCTTCCTCACCTGTCCTGCTGCTCCCTGGACAGACTCTACCTGCTGATGGGCCGGGAGCTGGAGGAGCTGCAGGAGGTACCGGCGGGAAACGTCCTCGGTAAATAACGCCGCGTTTTTTTTTTATTATCACACACATTCTAACATCAGGCTGAAGGTTAGCATTATCAGACTGAGGTTATTTCCTATTCTAGAATCTAACAGTAGGATTGCTAATAGCTAGTTCCAATTTTCTGCTAATGTTGTTGTTAGCATCTGCCATTTTTATTCTTCCATACATACTTTTAATCGCAGTCACTGTCTGTGTACTGTATTTTCTTTAACTTCAAGTTATGTTGTATTGTATTGTTAGGACATGTTAGCTTTTAAGCTAGTGTTTTTTGCATTTTAAGCCTTTAGCATTTTTAAGCTAACTTTTTTCAGCTTCAAGATATATAGATTTTATGTTAACACTATAACATTTACCCAGTTTAGCTTTTAAGCTAGCATTTTTCAGCTAACTTTCTTCAACATAGGCTATTTCCATGTTTTTGCTAATTGCACAGATTACACAGTTGCACAGATTTTCATCAAATTTCAATGTTTTACATGAATCAGTATGATTTCTGCAAAAAAAGAAACATTATAGCTAAATGCCTCTACTTCATTTGGTGGACAGGATTACGTCTGAGTTAGATAACAATAAATTCACTTGTGCCGTGTTTCTAGACATTTCAAAAGCTTTCAGTACTGTAATTCATAGTGTTCTAATGAGAAATTATACAAATATGGGTTCCATGATAAGGTTTATGATTGGTTATTCAATTTTCTATAAAACCATAAACGAGGTGTTGAGTCTGATCCACCTCATTTGATGTGCGGTGTTCCACAGGGGTGTGTGCTTGGGTTTTTATCATTTCTGATTTATATTAATGATTTTTAAAAAATCTAAAGTGAAATGCACAGAATAAATAGCAGTTATTTATTGTAAATTTGTGATGTTTTTTCCTTGTAGTTTTGTGACTATTTTGACATTAATTTTGCCACTTTTTTGTAAGTTTCTTACTCTTTTCTTATGAAATTGACTTTTTTCATAAAACTGTGACTTTTTTTTCTTGTCAGTTTATGAGGGTTTTTTCCCTGTTAAATGTCGTACTTTTCTTGTGTGTTTTTTTTACATTTCTATTTGGAACAGAGACATTACAGCGGCGGGGGATCGTATGGAGTATACCCAACAGCACACATACTGTACATCTGCCCAATGTTGGCCTGACATATGTGTACTGTTGGGGATGTAACAGAATCAAGAGCCCATCTCCTCTCTCAGAGAACCCGAGTTATAGTTTAAATTTAAGTTTAATGTTTATTTGAAAGGGACATTACATAGTATGCCAGATTTAGCAGTACAGCTAATTTGCATCTGTAGTCCCCCGGCGGGTCACAAAAACACACAATCATGCACCAGAGTGGTCTCCTACTTGGTAGAGCATCCGCCCCACAACCGGGAGGCCGGGGTTCAAATCCCTGCCGAGTCATACCAAAGACCATATAAAAATGGTACTTTCCACCTTCCAGCATGGTGCTCAGCATAATGGAATGGGAAAAGGAAAGTTAACACACAGAGCTACCAGAGGACTGACCCCCCCACTGTAGCTTCCATTATCACAGTAGCTGTGTGGCCTAGGGTTAGTGAAACAGAGATAGGCGCCACCCCATACACCACAGGTGTGGAAGGGATTAACTTAAACATTCATACACGAGCAGAACAACTACGATAAAACTGTACAAAGTGGATATGCAAAAGTGCAAAGTTAAAGTGCTACTGTGGGGGAAAGGAATCAGACGAGACACGAGCTGACGACACACAACTTTATTTCCTCCAACCACCAGAACAGACTAAATCTGGGTGCCAAAGCGAACTCCTTTATACCACTTTATTCCCGCCTTTGGCACCCGGGGTGAACACATTGACACATGCGTCATAGAGCATGTACACACATCCATATACACGTCACAGAGCGTGGCTTAACACAATACTTTCGCGCCCGGGAGTCCTCAGGTGTGAAAAGTGTCTTACCTCTCCACAATACATCCCATACCTGGCACAGCGAGGGTGAAGGCGCGTCTTTATTCAGTTTAATACCCCCTAGCGCTCTGGCGCCTGTCTCACTTCTTCCCCCCATTACCATCTCTCCTTTTCCTTCCCCCAGTACCCCAAAGTCCTGGGTGGAGTGCCATCTCCTATTGTGTCACCACACAACAAAACAAAGCATTCAAATGTCTCACAAGTGAAGTGTTGTGTATGCATGCACGCACACATGCACCCAAGCACCTCACAACAACAAAAACAAACAACAGCAACAAACAAGATTCAGGGCATATGTGTGTGATGCACAGGCACATATATATATATATATATATATATATATATATATATATATATATATATATATATATATATATATATATATATATATATATATACATACGCATGCCGCAGAACAACCACTAGTTATGGTACAGTATTGGTTGTTTAAAAGCCAATTTTTAAGACTGAGTCTTAAAAGTGTTTAATGTGGTATGTTCTCTGATTGCAAGTGGTATATCGTTCCAGATCATGGTGCGTGCCCCTCACAGATGGCACAGACACCACAGTTATGGTGAAACCTCATGATTAAGTCCAGCTCCTTTCACTACGCTCCACCTTTTATTATAAATTCTGATTTTGTTCAAATTAAAAGCCACAGAATTGAGTCAAGAGTTTGTCTTTATTTTCTGTTTTAGTTGTCGACGGTCTGTGATGCTTAAAGAAGATGTAGTCAGCATTTTTGTTTTGTTTTTTTTCCTCTGAAGGGAGTGATGACTCGGCAGAAAAATGAATAAGCAGCGGACAGGGTGGAAACTATTTCAGCCTGTCATAGATCCACTTAAAACCGTCAGGGTGTGTGTGTGTGTGTGTGTGTGTTAGCGGCCTGTGGGCAGGGAGGAAGTTACCAGCAGAGAGACCCCCTCCCCCCAAATCTCCAACCCCCCCCCCCCACCCCCCAAGTTTGGCCTTGATTAAAACCCCTTGTTATTATCTGATGGCTGCGGCAGGATTTGTGGAAAACATGCGTTTGTCTTTAACTGCTGCATGACGGAGCCCGGCTTCAGTGTTTGTGTGTTTTAAATTAAAAACAGAACAGATACAGGGGGAACAAATCAGCTGCTGTTACTGTACCAGTTCAGCTGTCCAGCTCCCCCCTCCTGCCCCGATTTCCTGCCAGCTGTTGGAGGAGGGGCAGCCTCAGGAAATGAAGATCTCCCTCCTAAAGTTCTGCCATTATTCCCTTTTTTCTCATGTAGACACAGAGGTGTTAATGAAACATCCTCACGTAATTTGGTCAGAACGCCTCTGGGTTTAGCTATTGCAGCACCATTTTACACCCAGGTGAAGGAGCCTCCCTTGTAATGAGCTTTTTTTTTTTTAAATGGGTTCTGCATTAAATGTCAGTAAGCCCCTGCAAACACCACCCTCCCTGTTTTGTTGTTTCTTTGAGATTTATGTTTTGATGGTGGCACCATGTACTAACAAATATACAGCTGGGAAAATAAGTATTGAACACGTTAACAGTTTTCTCATTAAACATATTTTTGATGGAGCCATTGACCTGAGATTTTCACCAGATATCAGTACCAACCCAAGTAATCCATACATACAAAGAAATCAAGGCAACTGTGTTCACAAGTTATATTTAATAAAGTGGAATGACACAGGGAATAATATTGAACACGCTTGGTGAAATTCAGTTAATATTTAGTAGAAAAGCCTTTGTCGGTAATAAGAGCTTCCAGATGCCTCCTGTATGGAGAAACTAGGCACAGGCATTCCTCAGAAGTGATTATTGCCCATTCTTCTACACAAACTGTCTTCAAATCTTGAGGGTTCCGTGGGTGTCTTCTATGAACGCTGATCTTCAGTTCGTTTCATAGATTTTCAATTGGATTCATGTCAGTTGACTGACTGGGCCATTCTAGCAGCTTTATTTTCCTTCTTTGAAGCCAATTGAGCATTTCCTTGGCCGTGTGTTTGGGATCGTTGTCTTGCTGAAATGTCCACCCTCGTTTCATCTTCAGCGTCTTGGCAGATGGCAACAGGTTCTTATCAAGAATGTCTCTGTACATTTGTCCATTCATCTTTCCTTCAATTACAGTGGGGCAAAAAAGTATTTAGTCAGCCACCAATTGTGCAAGTTCTCCCACTTAAAAGATGAGAGAGGTCTCCAATTTTCATCATAGGTATACCTCAACTATGAGAGACAAAATGAGAAAAAAAATCTAGAAAATCACATTGTCTGATTTTTAAAGAATTTATTTGCAAATTATGGTGGAAAATAAGTATTTGGTCACCTACAAACAGGCAAGATTTCTGGCTCTCACAGACCTGTAACTTCTTCTTTAAGAGGCTCCTCTGTCCTCCACTCGTTACCTGTATTAATGGCACCTGTTTGAACTCGTTATCAGTATAAAAGACACCTGTCCACAACCTCAAACAGTCAGACTCCAAACTTCACTATGGCCAAGACCAAAGAGCTGTCAAAGGACACTAGAAACAAAATTGTAGACCTGCACCAGGCTGGGAAGACTGAATCTGCAATAGGTAAGCAGCTTGGTGTGAAGAAATCAACTGTGGGAGCAATTATTAGAAAATGGAAGACATACAAGACCACTGATAATCTCCCTCGATCTGGGGCTCCATGCAAGATCTCACCCCGTGGGGTCAAAATTATCACGAGAACGGTGAGCAAAAATCCCAGAACCACATGAGGGGACCTAGTGAATGACCTGCAGAGAGCTGGGACCAAAGTAACAAAGGCTACATCAGAAACACACTACACCGCCAGGGACTCAAATCCTGCAGTGCCAGACGTGTCCTCCTGCTTAAGCTAGTACATGTCCAGGCCCGTCTGAAGTTTGCTAGAGAGCATTTGGGTGATCCAGAAGAGGATTGGGAGAATGTCATATGGTCAGATGAAACCAAAATAGAACTTTTTGGTAAAAACTCAACTTGTCGTGTTTGAAGGAGAAAGAACACCATACCTACTGTGAAGCATGGGAGTAGAAACATCGTACTTTGGGGCCGTTTTTCTGCAAAGGGACCAGGACGACTGATCCGTGTAAAGGAAAGAATGAATGGGGCCATGTATCGTGAGATTTTGAGTGAAAACCTCCTTCCACCAGCAAGGGCATTGAAGATGAAACGTGGCTGGGTTTTTCAGCATGACAATGATCCCAAACACACCGCCCGGGCAACGAAGGAGTGGCTTCGTAAGAAGCATTTCAAGGTCCTGGAGTGGCCTAGCCAGTCTCCAGATCTCAACCCCATAGAAAATCTTTGGAGGGAGTTGAAAGTCTGTGTTGCCCAGCAACAGCCCCAAAACATCACTGCTCTAGAGGAGATCTGCATGGAGGAATGGGCCAAAATACCAGCAACAGTGTGTGAAAACCTTGTGAAAACTTACAGAAAACGTTTGACCTCTGTCATTGCCAACAAAAAGTAGATAACAAAGTATTGAGATGAACTTTTGTTACTGACCAAATACTTATTTTACTGAGGAATTTACCAATTAATTCATTAAAAATCCTTCAATGTGATTTTCTGGATTTTTTTTCTTATTTTGTCTCTCATAGTTGAGGTATACCTATGATGAAAATTGGAGACCTCGCTCATCTTTTAAGTGGGAGAACTTACACAATTGGTGACTGACTAAATACTTTTTTACCCCACTGTATATGAAGTCTGCCTGTAGCATGTGCTGAAAAACACCCCCAC
Source organism: Pholidichthys leucotaenia (assembly GCA_020510985.1). Classification (NCBI taxonomy): domain Eukaryota; kingdom Metazoa; phylum Chordata; class Actinopteri; order Cichliformes; family Pholidichthyidae; genus Pholidichthys; species Pholidichthys leucotaenia. The sequence continues at coordinate 427,702,556 of CM035837.1, read as the reverse complement.
ACCATGATGGGATGTGCAGTGCCATTTGTCCTCCAAACATGCTGTGTGTTGTGGCATCCAAAAAGTTCAATTTTGATCTCATCTGACCAGACTATATTCACCCAGTATTTTATTAGGCTTGCCCAAATGTTGTGCAGCAAACTTTAAAGGAGCTTCATATATGTATATATATATATATATATATATATATATATATATATGCCAGTCGCATGTTAACGGCTAGCAACTCAATGTCCTTGCTACAGTGTTGTTCTTTAATCGTGATGTGCCCAGGATTACACCATCTGTTATTCACAAACATTATCAGCCCCCTGCCAGCGCTCTTCCCACTATCTGGTGTCCGAGCTGCCCGTATTAAGTCGAAACCCTCCAGTTGATGTTAGCATCTGTTCTTAGCTCCATTAGCCACATTTCAGTAAACAGCATGATGCTAACCTCTCTGAAGACCCTCTCATACCGGGTCACAGCCGCTAGTTTGTCCGCCTTATTAAGCAGCAATCTCACATTTCCCATAATAACGGATGGTAGAACAGGCTTGTACCTTGTCCTTCTCGCGCGTCACATCACTCCAGCTCGGCATCACCGTCGTTTTCACCTGATTTCTCGTGGGATATCGGGTCTTTGCTTTAGCACTGTGGAGCAGCTCCATGCTAACAATTGACTCCTACTGTAAACAATGGCTCCTCCACTCACCGGGTCAGTAGTCATTGGTGATATGAGCAGAAAGATGGCTAATGTCAACGCAGGTGCGACGGTATTAGTGTCCTTGGCATCCTTGATGGATATGGGGTAACAGGATCTCATCTGAGCTGTTTGCGGATGATGTTGTCCTGTTGGCTTCATCCAGCAATGACCTACAGGTTTTATTGGAATGGTTTCCTGCTGAGTGTGAAGCGGCTGGGAAGAAAATCAGCACCTCCAAGTCCGAGTCCATGGTCCTCAGCTGGATAAAGATGGATTGTCCTCTCCGGGTTGAGGACAAGCTCCTGCCCTAAGTGGAGGAGTTTAACCACTTGCGCTCCGTTGTTCCGCGGGCTGGCAAGTCTCTACGTCCTAGGACGCACGAGGATGCACTCCTGCGCCCTCGCACGCACTCGGGCGCATAGTCCAGATTGTGGTGATGTAGGTGGTGTTGGCGTCCAAGCGCCACTGAAAAAAAAAGCTGCAGACACAGCCGCGAACAGATTAGTTCATCTGATTGACCTCTCATTCGACTAATAAGAGCCTTGAATTGGGTTTCTGAAACCTTGAAGAACCAATGAATGAAAACCTAGGAAGGAGGACCTGCCTACTGTGAATGCAGGAGCCAATTGAAGCACAGAAGTTCAGGCTGGGTGAAGAGAGATTTACTGTTGCAGCTGATGAAAACAAAGGACGCTGGACGAACCTGCTACAGACCCCGCAGCATGGAGACCACCCACAAGTGGGACCTGCACTCATTCTAGCAGAATAGACATTTAGGATTCTCTTCTGTCATCATAGACCGACGGAGGCCGACGACAAAAGTCGTAAATCATTCGCCAAAACGGCAATAATGGAATTATGTTTTGATCGGGATCCACGAGCGGACCAGCGTCGCGTTCGTCTGACAATGGGGAAGAGAAGTTCGCCAGGACTCTGCTGCTGTGAAGAGGTAAGGTGTTATAAGCTAAATTATTATTTATCCCTGAAAATTGTAATCCAAAAATGACTTTTGACCGATCGGTAAATTACAACTGTACGGCGCACAAAGTACAAAGTGCGTGCGCTGCGATAAACGGTTCATTTGCCGTGTTCGGACCGTGAACGCCCCCCCCCCCCCCCGCTGCATAAGAGGAGCGGGGGGGGGGCGTTCACGGTCCGAACGCCCCCCGGTCCGCGGGGGGAAGCATATGAGTCTATTCCGTCATGTAGCGATGGCCGTCTTCTGTAGCGAGGGGGGGGGGGGACAACCCCCCCCACACACACACACACAGTAGCGAGGGGGGGGGGGCCGCTGTGAAAACATGTAAGGAGTGTAATCCGTCATGTAGCGAGGGCCGAACTCCGTCCTTTGTAGCGGGGGGGGGGACAACCCCCCCACACACACAGACACACACAGACACAGCCCTGAATGTGACCTTTTATTAGAGCCCAAAATGAAGATTCTACATTGAATTATTCAAAAGTTACAGACGTTTTTCCAAACTGTGCCATTTGGCACAATTTGGCACAGTTCCAAAACGCCTGGGAACAGCCTGAGAACAAAGCTGTGTAAAATATTCATTTTTTGTGGTATTGTTACCAAATTTGGACCTCAGCTGGATAACACTTGGTTCTACATTTCTGTTGCATTTTCCAGCCGGATCGGACAGCTGTGTGTTATTTGCAAGCATTTGTATCCAAAAAAACACTGTGTCCAAATTTATTTTCTTCAAGTTCAGTATGTTTAGATGACTGTAATTCAGTGGCCGGAGCACTTAGAGAGATCATGTTTTTTTTGCCAAAAAATTCAAAGTGTTTTCTTTTAAATGAGACCAACCCCATGAAGATGCTGCAAAGGGTTGAATAACAGCTTTCGATTTACTTTGGGCACGTTATTTTTTGGCATTTTTAGGAAAATTGCCCGGAGTGCAAGGGGTTAAGTATCTTGGGGTCATATTCATGAGTGAAGGGAGAATGGAACGAGAGATTGACAGATGGATCGAAGCAGCATCTGCAGTGATGTGGACGTTGTGCCGGTCTGTTGTGGTGAAGATTGAGCTAAGCTCTAAGGCAAAGCTGTTGATTTACCGGTCAATCTAGGCTCCTACCCTCACCTATGGTCATGAGCTTTGGGTAATGACCGAAAGAATGAGATAGAGGATACAAATGGCTGAAATGAGCTTTCTCCATAGGATTGCTGGACTCACCCTTAGAGATAGGGCGAGGAGCTCAGTCATCTGGGAGAGGCTCAGAGTAGAACCACTGCTCCTCCACACTGAAAGGAGCCAGTTGAGGTGGTTTGGGCATCTGATCAGGATGCCTCCTGGATGCCTCGCACTTGAGGTGTTTCGGACACGTCCCACTGGGAGGAGACCCTGGGGCAGACCCAGGACTCCCTGGCAAGACTTATGTCTCCCAGCTGGTCTGGGAGCACCTTGGTATCCTCTCTGAAGAGCTGGAGCAGGTGGCTGGGGAGAGGGAAGTCTGGGCTTCTCTGCTTGAGCTGCTCCCTCTGCGACCCGGACCTCCGATAAAGCAGTAGAAGATGGATGGATAGATCTTATGCATCAATTGCATTCAGTTCTTATTGGATTTGTTCATTGTGTTAAGTTACAGTATAGGCAACTGTCCATTGACTACATACAGTCAGGTAGCACTACTATTGAAATGGATATTCATTGCATTTGTGATAGAATTTACTTTTGTTTTTTAATGAACAGCTTATATTTCTAGAATGCTGGAGGGTGGCCAAACCTATACACGAAGGAAAATGTTCAAAATTTATTTCACTTATGTACAATTTCATTTTTAAAACTCACAAGTTTTCAAGAAATAAAAAAGCAGTTACTAACCTACGCCAACTTTTTTCATTTAACAGTATTTTATTGCAATTCAGTTGTAATTTTTAAAAATATAACCCCCCAATGTCATGAACCCCTGTGCGCCATTACACGGCACACCAGGGAGAGAATGGAAACCCAGTCACAGGAGTAGAGAGTGCCGTGTTTATTAAAGTTCACCAAACAACCAGTTTATTAATCATCAATGCAGTTCCGTCTACCACACAATGTATGGAAGGGTGTAATGACAGTATTGGCCACAAAACATACAGGGTGCCTGCCGAAATGCTCAATAGCCTGGTGCTGCAGGGCTGCATTACGCATAAAACAGGAAAGGCGAGCAGCCTAATGCTGCAGTCCTGCTAGCATGGGAGAAAAGGCTAAGGCACACTTACAAGACTGGAGCCAATTCGGGGCGCATCGTGCCGTCAGGAGGCAGAGACAGAGGAGCGGACCAGCTGTAACACCAAGGTATGGATCGTCTTGAAGTGTCCAGCTGGGTAAAGCGCTGGGAGTGAATGAACATATGCAGAGGAACACGCTGCCTTGTATGAAGGGGAATGTCCCGACAATCCCCTTCCTCAGCGGTCGCCAACAAATACTCCAAACGCTAATGAGGAAATCGATTGGCGGTGTGAATGTGTCGGCGGAACTGATTGGGAACAGGTGTGTGAGAGCGCATGTGAATGAGACTGAATGGAGCGTGAGTGAGTGTGTGTGTGTATGTGTGTGTGTGTGTGTGTGTGTGTGTGTGTGTGTGTGTGTGTGTGTGACCCAGTGAGTACAGCTGATGGAGCTTGACAGGAGGAAACTAGGTCAAAGCATAACCATGAGTTATCCAACCCGGATTCATGACAGCCCCCCCCCCCCCAGGGGTGGATACCAGACACCCCTGCACCATCAGCCAAAAAAGAAGGGAGACAACACCCCTCAAGGGAACCCCTCCCCCGGCAATAAACACTAACCCAGGGTGGGCGGTGGGGGAAAACTGGTTAGGAGGGAAGCAACCCGTGAAAACACAATAGTACAAAAACAGAATAAATAACAATCCCTCCTAATAAACCCCCAACCTGGAGCACTAACCCCCCTCTCCAGAAGTCCAAAGTTTGGGGGGTCGACCAGAGTCCCAGGCCCCTAGTGTGGTGAGGAGTGGCAGATTGGGTGGCCTGCCCAAGTCCCAAGTCCAGCAGGCGGCCCGTGGGATAGTGTCCGGTGGCCTGCCCAGGCCCATGGGCCATTGGAACCATAAACCAAGTCCCTCGGGTGGCCGACCAGTGTGGTGGAGCCACCAGGACCTACGAGGATGGCGGAGAGACAGCCTCCATACTCGAGAACGTCGGCAGCCAAGCCAAGGAACAGGAGCCCCCCTGCCATTTGAGGCCTGGAGCAGGAAGACCGTCTGGGACGTGGCTGCACCCGCGATGGTCCCGGTCTGGGATGTGGCAGCACCGGCGGTGGACTCCAGCTGGGGCTCTGCTGCACCCGCGGTGACCTCACCCGAGGTGATGCTCCTCACGTCCTCAGGAGTCGAACCCCGATTCTCGGTTGCCTGCAACAGCTCTTCGACGACCCTGGCCGGAGGCTCCGAGTCTGAAGGGAGAAAGAGAAACACCGGGTCAGGGTCACCGGCAGCGGTGGAGCCCGGTGTGGCGGTCCCGAGGGAAACTGTGAGCTGCCCCGGGTCCACCTCACCATGAGTTGGGCAGTGTGACATTAATATTGAAATTTCTGATTTAATGGAACACACTTGCCTGAACTCTGGCTCCACTGCCGTCCAGGACTCCGGCGATCCTGGGTGCGTGGGTTCTTCTGATCCATTGGGTGCCTCATCCCTGTCGGCCCCCTCCGCGGCAGCTGGACCCGCCTCTTCAATGGGTGGCCCAGGTGGTGGCTGCTCCTCTCCAGCGACCCTAGGACGGAGCTCAAAGGGGATAGGAGAGGGAGAGCGATTAGGGTCGCCGGCAGTGGCAGAGCCCAGCGAGGGGGATCCAGATGGTGCTGGGGGCTGCACCCGACTCCCCTCCCCAAAAGCCAGGCAAGATCCCTCCACCATCAATAAATGAACTACAGGAGAGACTACTTGCCTGTGCTTAAGCTCTACTGCCGTCCAGGACTTCAACGACGATGCCCCGGGTCCCATCGGCTAGAGGTCAGGTCCGGGGGACGACTTCACTGCGGTGGCCCCCGCAGCGGGCATGATGACGATAGCAGTAGTGGAACTCTCATGCGCCGTCCTCCACGCCTCTGGTCCCTCTGGCGTGGCGGCCATGGATGACTCCTTGGCTGGCCCAAGGTCTGGACCCTCCTGGTCCTCTGGCTTCTCCTTCCCTGAGCGACCTGGATCTGGGACCGATGGGCTCGTGGGAGCACATAGCGAAGAGTTATTGAGACCTGGCACCAGAGTACTGTATGCCGCTGGGGCGGAGAACTCAGGGGCCTGCTCACCCTGAGTCTCCTCACCAGGAGGCAGGCAACATTGATCATTGATTGTGTAACTTGAATGAAAAGAAACTTGCCTGTTCTCCTGGCACTGGAGGTCCCCAGTGGCCTCCGAGGCGTCCTCTCTACTCTCCTGGCATTCCTCATTGGGTTGAAGCTCCTCCTCCCTCGGGGAAAGCTCTTTCAATCTGTCAGCCATCTCCGGGAGGAGCCACGGCTTCACCTCCAAGACGAGGTCCGCTTCAGCCAGGAGACCCCCCCTACGTTCCTCCATCTCCTCCCGTGATGGGGCGGAGCATTGCTCGGAGCGGGGAGGCGAGGCTGCAGTACGCGGGACTGGACGCTTCTTGCTGCGGGGCCTCCTCCCTCAGCTCCTCTTGGGTGACACGGGGATGAGGTAATCCAGAACATGGAGCACCGTGCCGAGAAGCGGGTCACCTGCACAGAGAGATCCCGCCTCCTCGGGAAAGGAGAGCGAAGTGGCCGTGAGGAGCTTGAGCACCGAGAGATCCTCAGCCGATTCCTCACATGGCACGGCGAAGATGTCCCGGAGGATCCCCATCGCCTCTGGATGATCCCAGAGGCTGTCTTGCTCCATCACCCTCCTCGCGGTGTCCCGAGCCTGACGAGCTGTCGAAGAGGGATGGGGCGTCAACGTCCAGGAGAGAACCTCCCCCAGGAGACATAATGAGCGCTGCTCCCAATCCAACTCCATCTCCGTCTTCTCGTCTGCAGGCTGGGTGGACGCTGGACTGGGAGACGAAGGAGGTCCGACGAGGGGAGAAGTCTTCCTCTGACTCTTCCTCTGGGAGAAACACTTCCTCTGGGAGCATTTCTTCTGGCGAGGGGCCAGCTCCAATCGCGAAGAGGCATCCTGCAGCTCTGCATCAGGAGCGGGAAGGATGATAGAGAGGATGGTGTCTACCCTATGGATCTCTCGGAGGTGAGGGTAGCACCGCTCGAAGTCCTCCGCGAAGAATCGTGCCCACTCCCGCTCCTCAGGAGACCGAGACCACTGAAAGGTGAAGACCACCTCCTCCAGCAAATCCTGGGCTTCCTGCTCCTCATCTGTCCAAGTCATTATGTCCATGTAAAAGGAGGAAAGGAGAAGGGAAAAAAAAAAACACACTGTGCTCCGCTGGATTTTTTTTTTTTTTTTACAGTCGGGAGATTCTGTCATGAACTCCTGTGCGCCATTACACGGCGCACCAGGGAGAGAATGAAAACCCAATCGCAGGAGTAGAGAGTGCCGTGTTTATTAAAGTTCACCAAACAACCAGTTCATTAATCACCAATGCAGTTCCGTCTACCACACAATACAGTATATGGAAGGGTGTAATGACAGTACTGGCCACAAAACATACAAGGCGCCTGCCGAAATGCTCAACAGCCTGGTGAATATAAAGCCTGGTGCTGCAGGACTGCGTTACGCATAAAACAGGAAAGGCGAGCAGCCTAATGCTGCAGGCCTGCTAGCATGGGAGAAAAGGCTAAGGCACACTTACAGGACTGGAGCCAATTCGGGGCGCGTCGTGCAGTCAGGAGGCAGAGACAGAGGAGCGGACCAGCTGTAACACCAAGGTATGGATCGTCTTGAAGTGTCCGGCTGGGTAAAGTGCAGGGAGTGAATGAACATACGCAGAGGAACACGCTGCCGCATATGAAGGGGAATGTCCCGACAATCTTTTTCCTCAGCGGTCGCCAACAAATACTCCAAACGCTAATGAGGAAAGAGATGTGTGAGAGGTGTGTGAGAGCGCATGTGAATGAGAGTGAATGGAGCGTGTGTGTGTGTGTGTGTGTGTGTGTGTGTGTGTGTGTGTGTGTGTGTGTGTGTGTGTGTGTGTGTGTGTGTGACCCAGTGAGTACAACTGACGGAGCTTGACAGGAGGAAACTAGGTCAAAGCACAACCATGAGTCAGAATCGGGTTGGCCTCCAACCCGGATTCATGGCACCCAGAACATCAACATACTGTACTCTGCTTTCAAGCTTACCTCAGCATTTATTGCAGTGCAGTGGACTTTTTTTTCTGAGATTTGTGTTTTTGTATTGAATTGAGAGCCAAATACGAATCAAAAATCGTTTTGAATCGAAAATCGATTCTGAATCGAATCGTGACCCCAAAAATCGGAATTGAATTGTGTGACTTCTAAAGATTCACAGCTGTAGTATCAATGAATATAGTAACTGCAGGTGTGATACGTGTGATATTAGAATATCACACCCATAGTTAGTATATTCATGATACTGTAACAACCTCGAGTGTAATATTGCTTTTATACAACACTTTCAGAACCAGTTATTTTGCACAGCTGAGAAAAAATAGTCCCTCCTAAATGTAGCCAGTAACTGTTGCTAAACATCTCAATCAGCATGAAGATGTCTATTGTCATTTCACACACATACAAACAAATTAAGTATTGTCAAGTGCAAAGGTAATGTGTTTATAAAACATAAACCTGTTGAGTTGGTACTGCAGAAGACCTGAGATCAAAACGTAGCCAATGCCAGTAGCTAGCCGGTGGCTAGTAGTTAGCATGCTAGGGATTTTACACACTTTGCTTGCTTTTCTTTGCATTTTCAGATGAAAGAGTCCATCACCACAAAGGTATTGTGATTTGTTAATCAAGACAATAAATCCAACTCTAGCACTGCCTATTTTTTAAACAGATGCAAAATAGCTTCATGATGTTTATACAAGGGCAGACTGTAACCTCAGTAAAGCTTTATTCAAAAGGGTGGGACTTCGGGTCAGTTAGAAAAAGAGAAGAAAGAAGAAATCTATTCAAACAGCACCTCACTGTGGAAATTAAGGTATTCAACACAGTACTGCAATTGTCACTGAGAGTTAGTTGACAGTAAATTAGTGTTAGTAATTAATGGTTACATGAACACCTTTGAAGCGGAGTGATACATATCAAGTGAAATGTTTGAGTGCAGTTGTCGTGGATTTTAGTAACTCCTGGAAGCCCTGTTGTCCAATCAAATTGCTCGGTCAGAACTAACTGTTACATAATGTGTCATGACGGAATGTTTACAACCCTCTCTGTTATACTGACGAGAAGCAATAAATTGTAGTGCAACCTCTAATATACAGCCGTGGACAAAATTGTTGGTACCCCTCTGTTAATGAAAGAAAAACCCACAATGGTCACAGAAATAACTTGAATCTGACAAAAGTGGTAATAAATAAAAAGTCTATGAAAATTAACCAATGAAAATCAGACAATGCTTTTGAATTGTGGTTCAACAGAATTATTTTAAAAAACAAACTCATGAAACAGGCCTGGACAAAAATGATGGTACCCTTAACTTAATATTTTGTTGCACAACCTTTTGAGGCAGTCACTGCAATCAAACGATTTCTGTAACTGTCAGTGAGACTTCTGCACCTCTCAGCAGGTGTTTTGGCCCACTCCTCATGAGCAAACTGCTCCAGTTGTCTTAGGTTTGAAGGGTGCCTTCTCCAGACGGCATGTTTCAGCTCCTTCCACAGATGTTCAATAGGATTTAGATCAGGGCTCATAGAAGGCCGCTTTAGAATAGTCCAATGTTTCGCTCTTAGCCATTCTTGGGTGTTTTTAGCTGTGTGTTTCAGGTCATTATCCTGTTGCAAGACCCATGACCTGCGACTGAGACCAAGCTGTCTGACACTGGGCAGCACATTTCTCTCTAGAATACCTTGATAGTCTTGAGATTTCATTGTACCCTGCACAGATTCAAGACACCCTGTGCCAGATGCAGCAAAGCAGCCCCAGAACATAACAGAACCTCCTCCATGTTTCACAGTAGGGACAGTGTTCTTTTCTTGGTATGCTTCATTTTTGTGTCTGTGAATATAGAGCTGATGTGCCTTGCCAAAAAGTTGCAGTTTTGTCTCGTCTGTCCATAGGACATTCTCCCAGAAGCTTTGTGGCTTGTCAATATGCAGTTTGGCAAATTCCAGTCTGGCTTTTTTATGATTTGTTTTCAACAGTGGTGTCCTCCTTGGTCGTCTCCCATGAAGTCCACTTTGGCTCAAACATCGACGAATGGTGTGATCTGACACTGATGTACCTTGACCTTGGAGTTCACCATGAATGTGTTTAGAGGTTGTTCTGGGCTCTTTTGTTACCATTCGTATTATCCGTCTCTTCCATTTTTCATCAAGTTTCCTCCTGCGGCCACGTCCAGGGACGTTGGCTACAGTCCCGTGGATCTTAAATTTCTGAATAATATGTGCAACTGTAGTCACAGGAACATCAAGCTGCTTGGAGATGGTCTTATAGCCTTTACCTTTAACATGCTTGTCTATAATTTTCTTTCTAATCTCCTGAGACAACTCTCTCCTTTGCTTCCTCTGATCCATGTTTAGTGGGGTACACACCATGTCACCAAACAGCACAGTGACTACTTGTCACCCTTTAAATAGGCCGACTGACTGATTACAAGTTTGTAGACACCTGTGATGTTAATTACAGGACACATCTTGGTTGAACATGTTCCTATGGTCACATTATTTTCAATCTTTTCTAGGGGTACCATCATTTTTGTCCAGGCCTGTTTCATGAGTTTGTTTTTTAAAGTAATTCTGTTGAACCACAATTCAAAAGCATTGTCTGATTTTCACTGGTTAATTTTCATAGAATTTTTATTTATTACCACTTTTGTCAGACTCAAGTTATTTCTGTGACCATTGTGGGTTTTTCTTTCATTAACAGAGGGGTACCAACAGTTTTGTCCACGTGCGTATATATAAGTGGTGTTGGACAATTAAATTTTTTAATCGCAATTAATCTTTTGGAAAGTTGAATTAATCGCGAGTAATAATGCGTTAATCACGTTTTTTCCATACAGATAGTGTACCTTAAGTCAGTAATTTTTTTTTCTTTCCCCCTTGTCCTGTCAGGCAGCTAGGTAAGCAGAACAGAGATCTGTTACCCTTATTGTGCCAAAACAGATTTACTTTTCCTAAAGGACCGTTATACAGTACCTAACTATGTACTGTATATTGTTGTAAACTCCTCCTGTAATAACTTTTAATACTTTATTTAAATTATTTTACCCATGGAGGACCCAACAGGATGGGGAATAGGGAAGGGAAGTGTGTGGAGGGGAAAAGAAAAGGGAGGGGAACAGACAAAAAGACAAACAAACCAACAACTAAAACAAACAAGACAAACTGCTTCTTCCACAAGTCTCAACACAAGTCTGGTATCTGCACCTGTTAGGAGAGACATTTGTACGTGTGCATATATATGAGACTGCGCGTAAAATAAGTGTGTGCATGTGAGTGGTTTGTCAGGAAACATACGAAGAGGGGGCCGGTCGCAGCAGCATCCCCCCCCCCCCCCGGGAACCCCGAGCAGGCAAGGCAGCACCGTCAACTCCCCCAGGGCACAAATGCCTGAGGTCAGCAAGCCCCAGGAAAGCCAGGCATCTGCCCCCGGAGGGACGATTGAGGGAGGCCAGGTGCCCCCCCCCCCCAGTGGGGCCAACTCCTGTCCCTGGGCCCCAGGTGCCAGGAAGCCAGTGCCCCCACCCTCTGGGCCAGAGACCAGCCCGTGCCCCCTGGCACGAATTCCCCCCACCACCCAGCGCCACTGTCGCACACCCTGGGGACCCCCATACCCAAAGAAATCCCCCCCGCCCAGGGGAGTCCACATAGCTGAGAGGCACTACCCCCCTCAATCCAGCACCTCCCCACTTGCAGACACACCCATCCCACACCTTCATACTCTCATACGCACCCACATGCACTCCCTCACTCTCACTCACCCTTTCTCACACTCCTGGACCCACCCATTCTCTCTCTCTCCTGTACCCGTTCAATCTCACTCCCACTCACCCTCAGGGTCACCCACAGCCACTCACATTCATCCACGCATGCACTGTCACTCATACTCCAACCTACTCACATCCATTCATGCTCTCCCCCTCACACTCACCCACCCTCATTCACCCTTATTTTTTAGGGTGACTGCGATGCAGATGCAGCGAACCTGAACACGCACCAGCGCCTGGCAGCAGCCAGGGAGACCGCCGGCGCAGGCCAGCGTCCACGCCCCTGCCGATCCACCTCAGGGTGGCCATGGCCACAGAAGCAGACTCCCACCCCCAGTGCCCACCTAAGCAACTGATCAGCAGATCACCATAGGCGCCCCGAGATGCCACCCAACACGCAAAGTGCTACACAAAACCAACCCACCATCACCATCTCCATTCATTACTCCCTCACTCTCGCTTACTCTCATATTCAGTCCCTCTCTTACTCCCTTGCTTGTATCTATACATTCAGCAGCACACAGGGATTTTGACATGACGGGTCCCAGGCCCCTCGTCTCTGGGGTGTTCGCCTCGTATTCCGTTATTCATCTCGGGGTCACCACTGTAGGGAAAGGAGCCGGCGTGACAACTGGCTGAACAGCACAGACTTTATTTCCTTTCTCCACAAGTCGAGTTGATAAGAATGAAACCCAGGTCGCAGGCTCTCCCTCTTTTATACTTTAATCCCTTACCTAGCGACCTGGGGACTCACACCACAATCCACATTGAATCAACAGTCTGTGCGGCATATTAGCATGACATAGTACATCCCCCCACATTATCATAACACTTGCTGGCATGCTGCTTTTTCCTCTTTGCTCTAGCCAGCGTCTGCCCTCAAGTGTCTCGACTCGACCCCCCCAGTCAGCCTCCACTTCACTGTCCATTGTCTGGGTGGAGGATGTCGCCTCTGTGTCCCCCCCCCCCCCGAACACCCAGAATGGGCTTCAACCTGTCAGTCCTGTGGGCTTCAGCCGGTGGCCGTATCGGTTGTAACGGGGGGTCGTTGGTTGATATGCACGATGGGAGGCTCATCCGTCTGTAGGGGGACGAGGGGGGGGGGGGACACATCCTCAGAAGGGATTGTTGTTGCTGTTGCAGAATCATTTACCTGCGGGGCCCCCAATGGGGGGCGTCCACGCCAGGGAGCCCAGACCAACTCCGCTTCCTCGTCTGCTAACACGAATGCTGGTTTGAGACTGTCAATGCAGACGGTTTCACTGCGTCTCCCCAAGTCTAACAGAGAATGGTTCTCCCCAGGTTGCAGCACTCTGAACGGCCCGTCGTACGGCGGCTGCAACGGGGTCTGGTGTGCGTCGTGCCTGACGAAGACAAACGACGCATTCCGCAAGTTTTTGGGGAAGAAAGCGCGGGGGAAACAGTGGTGGGCCGGGCCTGGTACTCTTCCCGGTTCCGCAGCGTGTGGGGAATGCGGTGATGGTTGGGCATCGGGCTCTGGGTTGTCGGGCAAAAATTCCCCGGGGAGCCACAGCAGTTGTGAAAAAAACTGCTCTGCCGGGGAAAACGAGCTCTGCCGGGGAGGCTGCCAAATCCTCCTTAGGTGCGGCACGCAACCCCAACAAAACCCACGGCAGTCGGTCCACCCAATTGGCGTCGGTCAGCAAAGCCCTGAGCGCCGCTTTGAGCAATCTATGGAAACATTCGCATAACCCATTGGCCTGAGGGTTGTATGCAGTAGTGCGGTGGACGTTGACCCCCAGGCTCCGGGCCATTGCAGACCAGAGGTCAGAAACAAACTGGGGGCCCCTGTCAGACATGATGTCAGATGGAGCGCCGAAACATGCCACCCAAGTGGTCAAAAAAGCATGTGCTACTTCCGTGGACGCTGTGGACGCCAGCAGCACGGCTTCTGGCCAACACGTGGTGCGGTCCACTACCGTTAGGAGGTGCGTAAACCCTTGCGAAGGTGGGAGGGGCCCCACCAGGTCCACGTGGATATGGTCGAACCTCTTAGCCGGGATGTGGAAGTGTTCTGGGGAGGGCCTTTGTGTGCCTGTGCACCTTGTCCCGCTGGCAGGCGACGCAAGCTGCCGCCCACTCTTTCACCTGTTTGCGCAGACCCGGCCAGATGAATTTCGCTCCCACTGGCTTGACTGATGTGCGCACCCCTGGGTGTGGCAGGGAGTGAATCGAGTCGAAAACACGGCAGCGCCAAGCGCGCGGAACAACCAGGCGTGGACGGCCTGTGGAGACGTCACAGAGTAGGGACGGGCTCCCGGCTCGCAGTACTCTGCTTTCCAGCCTTGACCCTGTTGGTCCAGACTGGAGCGCGCAAACGTTGGCAACGCTGGGTTGCTCCGCAGCCATGGCCGAGTAATCTATCCCTACGTGGACTGGGGCCACGAGTGCATGGGACAGACAGTCCGCCACCCTGTTGAGTTTACCGGCCACATGCCGCATGTCGGTGGTAAACTCCGTTATTACAGCTAGCTGCCGTTGTTGCCAGGCTGATCATGGTTCTGAAACCTTGGCCATGGCATATGTCAGCGGCTTGTGGTCCACGAACGCTGTGAAACTGCGCCCTTCCAGCCAGAACTGGAAGTGACGTATAGCCAGGTAGAGGGCCAGCAGCTCCCTGTCGAACGCGCTGTATTTACGCTTGTTGTCACAGAGGGATCTGCTGAAAAAGGTGAGCGGCTGCCAAGGCCCTGCGACGCACTGCTCCATGACAGCCCCTATGGCCATGTCCGATGCGTCGGTAGTGAGCGCAATGCGTGCCAACGGGTCTGGGTGTGCCAGTAATGTGGCCTTAGCCAGCGCATTCTTGGCATCCGTAAAAGTCCAGTCAATGCTGTCCGCCGGTTTGCGTTTCTTAAGCGCAGCGGTTGCATAAGCTGGGCTGCGCGAGGGAGGAAATGGTTGTAGAAGTTCACCATCCCTAGGAATTCCTGGAGCACCCTTACGGTCTGAGGATGTGGAAAATTGGCCACTGTGCGCACCTTGTCTGGTAACGGGATTGCGCCCTCCGGTGAGATGCGGTGGCCCAAAAAAAATGATCATCACAGCTCCAAACTGGCACGTCGCTGGGTTAATTATTAACCCGTGCTCCTCCAACCTCTGGAAAACTGTTCTGAGGCGGGTGACGTGTTCGTCCTCGGACGCGCTGGCCACCAGGATGTCGCTGAGGTGGACAAAGACAAACGGCAGGTCACGCAGGACAGCATTCATCATGCGTTGGAAGGTCTATGCTGCACCTTTTAACCCGAACGGCATGCGTAAAAATTCGAAAAGTCCGAATGGAGTAATCACTGCCATTTTGGGTACGTCTTCTTCATGCACTGGGACCTGGTGGTACCCGCGGACCAGGCCCACCTTGGAAAAAATGTGTGCCCCGGTGAGGTGGGCGGAAAAATCCTGAATATGGGGAATGGGGTAGCGATCGTGTGCAGTAACGTTGTTTAACCGGCGAAAGTCGCCGCATGGTCGCCATGACCCCTTGGCCTTAGGCACCATGTGCAGCGGGGACGCCCATGGACTATTGGAGCGTCTGACGGTGCCTAGTCTCTCCAAATTGGCGAACTCCTTGCGCGCACTGGCCAATTTAGCTGTGTCTAGGTGGCGAGGGTGCGCGAAAACAGGTGGCCCTGTAGTGGGGATAAAGTGCTCAACCCCATGCTTAGTGACGACCGCTGAAAATGTTGGAACCGTAAGTGCTGGAAACTGTGTGAGAAGTTGTTGGAACTTACCCCCTGGAGCCGTGACGTTGGCAAGTGATGTGGGCCCGGTTCCTCGAGCTGTACAGGGCAGAGAATAAAAAGACAGAACATTAACAAGACGTCTATTGGCAACATCGACTAACAGTCTGTGTGCACACAGAAAATCAGTGCCGAAGATGGGGTAGTTACAGGCTGCAATGATCAAAGTCCATTGGTAGTTGCGGCCATGCAAACATATGGTTAGTGTCCTTTCACCAAAAGTTTTAATGTCTGAGCCGTTGAGCCGTCTGAGCCAGCTCGGAGCCGCTACTCCCAACCAAGCGGTCTGCGTTTGACGGCAGGATGAGGCTCTTTTGGGAACCGGAGTCCACGAGGAATCGTCTCCCCGAACGTGAGTCCGTCACGTAGAGCAGCTTGTTTGTGTCATCGGTGGCCGCAGCTGCTAACAACTGCCGGTCCTGGCGTTTCCCAGCCTCCTGTATTGGCAGGGTGGCACGTATCGGCATGTGTTTTCTCCGAAACGGCAATGGTAGAAACAGAGCGCTCCCTGTCGGTGCTTCTTGGCCTCCGCACTAGCCACCGTGGGAGGCTCCTCGCCGTCGGCGGGCGTCTCCGTGGGCTCCAGCGCCGCAGCGTTCACCACAAAGGTTCTGGTCGCCAGG
Source organism: Pholidichthys leucotaenia (assembly GCA_020510985.1). NCBI lineage: Eukaryota > Metazoa > Chordata > Actinopteri > Cichliformes > Pholidichthyidae > Pholidichthys > Pholidichthys leucotaenia. The sequence goes on along the minus strand of CM035837.1, from coordinate 427,686,469 downwards.
ATAATCCGGTCCGCTTCTTGTGCCAGTGCCTGGTAGTCCTGCGTGGCCAGCAGCGGTGAGTTGGCGAGGACTGCCCGGGCTGCGGTCGGGAGGTTACGGAGGAAAAGGTGTGCGAACAGGAATGATTCGCCATCTGTGCCCATCAACGCCAGCATCTTCTCCATCAATTCGAGCACCGAGCCGTCTCCCAACTCGGAGCGTGTCAGGAGTTGTTCCGCTCTCTCAGGGTCTGACAGTGTGTAGCGCTGGGTCAGCGTGGTCTTGATGGTGTCATACTTGTCATGAGCTGGGGGCCGTTTGAGCAGGCTTGCCACCTGCTGCATTATGCGTGCGTCCAGTGCTGCTACGACATGGTAATACTTCATGTCATCCGCTGTCACTCCCTGGAGCACGAACTGGGCCTCCGTGTGTAGGAACCAAGCCGTGGGGTCATGTAGCCAAAAATCCGGGAGCTTGACCGAAACAGCACAGGCAGTGCTGGCGCTTCCAGACGGGGCCGTCTCTGGGGTGTTCGCCTCGTATTCCATTATTCGTCTTGGGGTCACCAGTGTAGGGAAAGGAGCAGGCGTGACAACTGGCTGAACAGCCACAAGTCGAGTTGATAAGAATGAAACCCAGGTCGCAGGCTCTCCCTCTTTTATACTTTAATCCCTTGCCTAGTGATCTGGGGACTCACACCACAATCCACATTGAATCAACAGTCTGTGTGGCACATTAGCATGACATAGTACATCCCCCCGCATTATCATAACACTCGCTGGCATGCTGCTTCTTCCTCTTTGCTCTAGCCAGCGTCTGCCCTCAAGTGTCTCGACTCGATCCCCCGGTCAGCCTCCACTTCACTGTCCATTGTCTGGGTGGAGGATGTCGCCTCTGTGTCCTGCCACATCATCAATTTTGAAAATGTCCTCAAAGTGACTAATTTTGCCAGCACAGGTCATTGGTTTACAGTGTTAGCATTTTAGCAGCAGCGCTAACAAACGGAGCTACTATCGCGCTTGTGACCACACCCCAACGTGCTACAAAAATGGCGAGGGAGTGAATGGACATTCCAAACACAGCTTGAGAATTTTTTTTAGACTGGTACTCACCAACAGTTGGACCTATGGAGACGAAAACAGGTGAATTTCTGTCCGTCTCAGCAGATGGAGATTAGCTATAACCTAGCATGTAGGTAGTAGCTACTAGCTATGAGCTAGCTAGCTTCCACAGAAGAACAACACAACATCCAGGCGAAGTATTGGAGGAGGCTGTAACAATTATCCAGGTGAGAGCTCCGACAGATAACGTTGTAAACTTAAACATGACAGTACTTTGGGAATATCCATGGCTGTAATCCAGCTTGTCTGCATGGTGCGCACAGTGTCAGTGGCCACAACGGCCTTGGTACGGAGAGCAGCTAGGCCAAAAAGTACTGTTTGCACTTTCTGCTGTTAACTGCCAATAACCGCCATCACAAAATTTGTCACCGTTAATGGGGGCAATGCGTTAACAGGTAATTAACGCGATAACGCCAACACCACTAAAATATATACGTATATATATACACACACACACGCAGAGTGGGAAAAATAAGTATTGAACACGTCAATATTTTTCTCATTAAACATATTTAAGATGGAGCCATTGACCTGAGATTTTCACCAGATATCAGTAACAACCCAAGTAATCCATACATGCAACGAAATCAAGGCATGTGTTTGCAAAACAAGTTACATTTAATAGAGTGGAATGGCACAGGGAATAAGTAGTGAACACATTAAGAAAAAGAGGTGCACAAAGGCATAGAAAGCCAAGAAACCATCTGAAATCCATCAGAATTTAGGAAGCCATCTCATCCCCCATCGGTGCAAATTAATTTCAGCTGGTTAAGCCCTGACTGATAGCCTTTAAAAAGGTCTGTGAATATCAGATTGTCACACCAAAGAATTCATGATTGGTAGAAGCAAAGAACTCTCTCCAGACCTTTGCAACCTTACTGTTGCAAAACATAATGATGGCATTGGTTGCAGGCACATTTCTAAACTGCTGAATGTTCCAGTGAGGACTGTTGGAGCCATCATTTGGAAGTGGAAAGAACATCATTTTACAATAAACCGACCACAACCAGGAGCTCCTCACAAGATTTCTGACAGAGGAATCAAAAGAATTATCAGAAGAGTTATTCAAGAGCCAAAGACCACTCGTGGAGAGCTCCAGAAAGACCTGGAGTTAGCAGGTACTGCTGTTTCAAAGTAAACAATAAGTAACTGAATCCATTCTAACATTTCACATTTCATCCTGGTGCAGCTCCCTCTTCATCAAGCACAAAGCAAAGCTTTCCCGTGTAGTTAATCAGGCTAGCAAAATCATTTGTTCGCCACAGACACCATTGTCTGAACTGTATCAGCGCTCTGATCAGGAAAGCCACCCTGATCACAGAGGATTCATCTCACCCCCTTCATCACTCCTTTCAGTTACTGCCATCAGGCAGACGATAGAAAGTTCCTTTGTCCCATAAACATATTTACAAGAAATCATTTGTTCCCTCTGCAATAACCATCCTGAACAAAATCAAATAGTTATCATACTGCACATGATTTTATTTGCGGTTTTCTTTTTAAACCATGTTTGCTTTTTAAATTGTTTTTATCTTGTGAGTTTGAACATGTTTTGAGAGTGCTGAATGTGTTATATTGTTGTAGCCGTGTCAACAAAGAATTTCTGTCACCGAATGGGACAGACAATAAAGTTTTTTGTCTATCTATCTATCTTTCTATCAATCTATCTATCTATGGATATAAAAAGTCTACACCCCCTGTTCAAATGCCAGGTTTTTATGATGTAAAAAAAATGAGACCAAGATAAATCATTTCAAAACTTTTTCCACCATTAATGTGACCGTTAAGCTGTACAACCCAATTGAAAAACAAACTGAAATCTTTTAAGGGGAAAAATAAAAAATAAAAAAACTTAAAATAACCTGGTTGCATAAATATGCACACCCTGTTATAACTGGGGATGTGGCTGTGTTCAGAATTAACCAATCACATTCAAACTCATGTTAAATGAGAGTCAGCATGCACCTGCCACCATTTAAAGTACCTCTGATTAACCCCAAATATAGTTTAGCTGTTGTAGTAGGCTTTTCCTGACATTTTTGTAGTCACATCTTATAGCGAAAGCCATGGTCCGCAGAGAGCTTCCAAAGCATCAGAGGGATCTCATTGTTCAATGGTGTCATTCAGGAGAAGGGTACAAAAGAATTTCCAAGGCATTAAATATACCATGGAGCACAGTGAAGACAGTCATCATGAAGTGGAGAAAATATGGCACAACAGTGACATTACCAAGAACTCGACGTCCCTCCAAAATTGATGAAAAGATGAGAAGAAAACTGGTCAGGGAGGCTGCCAAGAGGCCGACAGCAACACTCAAGGAGCTGCAGGAATTTCTGACAAGTACTTGCTGTTTAGTACATGCAACAACGATCTCTCATCTTCTTTATATGTCTGGGCTTTGGGGTAGGGTGGCAAGACAGAAGCCAAGATATTCTTTGATCCACCTAGTCCAAAACAGGTCGGCCATATATTGTATTTGTTTCCAGCGTCGGCGTGCATACTGATCATGTTTGGCAAAAGTCCCTGGTGGAATATTGGATTGAATTTTCAGTAGCAGCAAATGGTTAGGTGTCAAAGCCTCCAGGTCCCTGGGGTCATTTGATGCTTGTGTAATCGGTCGATTATTGATGATGGATTCAACTTCACACATGACAGTTTGAAGCCTCTCATCATTTAGTGACTGTTGCCTGAGTATGGAGTTCAAAATCTTTTGACAGTATGGATTTGTCTTTCCCATATGCCACCTTGATGAGAAGCAGTAGGGGTGATGAATATCCACTTGATGCCCTTTTGTATCATACTGCTCTGGATTTTTGTGTGATCCAGATTTGCTACAGCCTCCCGCAGTTCCTTCTCAGCTGCAACAAAATTAGTTCCATTGTCTAACCGCATAATTGTCACCTGTCCTCTTCTGCATATAAAGTGACGTATAGTGTTAATGCAGGAATCAGTGTCCAGACAGTGGGCCACCTCAGTGTGAACAGCTCTTAGGGTGAGACAAACAAAAATCACACCATTGCGTTTGACAAAATTCCATCCACGTTTGACTTGAAATGGCCCAAAGAAATCAACCCCCACATTAGTAAAGGGTGGATGATCTGGTAGCAATCTGTCCTTTGGCAGGTCTGCCATTTTTTTGCTTTTCAGCTTTGGAGTTGAATCTTCTGCACATTGCTCACTTTGTAATGATTTTTCTAATAGCTGCATTCGCTTGAAGAATCCAGTATTTTTGATGTAGTGTCGCAAGCATATAGTTGTGTCCACAATGTCCGACTTTTAAGGCTGGCAAGGGGTGAATTTTTTGAGAGGATGACTGGGTGTTTTACATCTTGTGGCACTGCAGCTTTATTGAGCCTGCCTCTTAACTCTCAGTATCCCATCCTGCAAAACAGGGTCCAGTTTGTAGATTGGGCTCTTTCTATTGATGGGAATGTTTTCTTACAGAGCAGTGACTTCTTCTGTATAGTCCTGCAGCTGACTTATCTGTATAAGCTCTGTTTCTGCGCTTACCATGTCTTCCAGTGATAATGGACTTGGTTTCATTATTAACTTGAATTTCTTCATGTGTTGTGCAACAAAGTTGTTCTTTTCTTCCGTGCTGCTGTCAGATTGACAGGCTTTGAACTCTTTTCTCTTGTTTTTTAGCTGCATCAGAGTCTCCTTTAGTCTGAGAAGCCAGGTGACTGCCTTTTTCAGTCATAGCCAAGATTAGTAGTAAATGATAAGTTTGTCAGTTGTGTCCAGCCTATTTCCTGTGCTGAACACAATTGTAGTGGCACATTTCTTGACTTCTGGGTCTTCATTCTTAATTGAATCTTTTGTTCCGGTTATTCTGGCCACTCACTCTCTGGTTCCAACAAAAAGGCTGGGCCCTGGTATCAGGTTTTACTTTGAATGAACTTCTCCATGGTCAAGCCTCGTGAAGCCTGGCCTGCTGAATTTGACTCTGAGTTGACATACTGCCACTGAGTAGGCTCAGAATATTCTCTTATTGTTGGAACTCTGTTTGCTACAAAGGTCTTGAAGCCAGTGTTATTATTCAGAATATACTGGAGCACCATAGTGGTCAGTCCAAAAAACAGAGTCCTTTAATGTGACCTGAAGTTGCTGTCTGAACATTCTATCCATCTTGATGGCCACAACAACTGCTGTTAGTTCCAGTCCTTGTATTGTGACGTGTTTTAGTGGTGTCACCCCTGATTTTCCCAGCAGGAGAGAACAGTGCTTTTTGTTGTCTGGACTGGTTAACAAGATGTAGGACACAGTGGCATAGCCATCTTCGCTGGCATCAGAGAAATGGTGCAGTTGTGCTGACTGTAAGGGTCCAAACCTCTCGGTCCTGATACATCTGGGTATGCTAAATCCTGCCAATAACGTCAAGCTTGATAGCCATTCACACCATTTTTTGCATGTCTGTTCTCAAGCTCTTCATCCCATCCATGTTTGTTTTTGTGCATCTCTCTCAGGATGAGTTTTGCACGCAGTATGAGTGGTGCCAAAAAACTGAGCGGGTCATAGGTGGAGCTAACAGTGGATAGAATTCCACATCTGGTGACTAGCTTGTCTTGCGTGTTTATCTGGAACTTGAAACTGTCTCTCTGTGCACCACTGAAGACCTAAGGCATGTTCTACTGGAAATGTACTGTGATTTAATTCCATGTCTTTGACTTCATGAACTGTCTCTTTGTCAAGAATAGACATTAAGACGGTTTTACTGTTGCTCACCCACTTGCTGAGGTGAACACCTCCTCTTGAGCACAATTCTTGAAGTTCTTGTACCAGGCTGACCGCCAAGTCCTCAGTTGCAACTGATTTCAGGCAGTCATCAACATAGAAGTTCTTTAATGCTGTTTCAACTGCCTCTGTACTTGCTGTCTCCCTTGCATCTTCTGCTGTTTTTCTCAAGTCATAGGAAGTGCAGCTGGGTGAGGATGTGGCATCAAAAAGATGGACCTTCATCCTAAACTCCTCCAATCTGCTATTTAGATCACCCTTAGGCCACCACAGAAACTGTAGCAGATCTACAGCTACACCTTTACCTGATAGAACATGGACTCTGTATCAGCCATCGATGCTACTGGGTGTTCTCTGAATCTTAACAAGACACCTGTTAGTGTGTCTGTAAGGTCTGGTCCTTGGAGAAACTGCTCATTCAGCGAGATTCCTTGGTATGTGGCAGTGCAATCAAAAACAACTCAACTTTTTTTTCTTAGGGTGGTACACTCCATGGTGAGGAATGTACCACACTCTGCCATCACTGCCACTAATTTGCTCAACAGGTATTTTTTCCACATAGCCCTTTTCAATTTTGTTTTTCATGAAGGTGTTGTAATCTTCATGGAATTCAGTATTTCTCATGAATTTTCTCCTCAGAGTGTTGGCATGCTGCACAACAGCACAACAATTGTTTGGCACCTTAATATTTTCATATTTCGGGGGCAGGTTAATACAGTAATGGCCGTCCATCAATCTTGTGGATCTCTTGACTTGGTCCATGAATTGTCAATCCTCTTGAGACATTTCTTCCTTCTCTTCACAGCGGTGATCTGGGAAATCTGTATTGTACTGCTTCACAAGTAGATAGTAAAGCACCCAAAGCACAGGCCTTTTGATTTTAGGAATTCTATCTGTTCACTGTTCACCAGCTCTTTGATCTTGTTGCACACAGAAAGCGCATGGTTCTTGTGACAGAATAAACGTGGTTTGTGAAAACTGTAATGATATCTTTGGGGTTGCTTTTCTTTACTACTGCATTTGAGTAAGTGTCCTGTACACCGGTGACAAAAGTGCTTTCCCTTAGACTTGTTTTCTTTATGATTCGTGCTTTCATGCCTGTATCTTTTCCTTTTTTGGGTTGGTTAATTTCTATCACATCTCCAAACAGAGGGTCAAGAGCAAGCTTTGCCTGTCTGTCAATAAAGTCCACTAGGCCAGAGAACCTTGCTCGTCCTCCTCTCTCATGGATCTCAAACGCTGAAGTTCTCCATTTCTTTCGAATCTTGTTAGAAAGCTTTGAAATAACGACTCTCATGTTGGTAGGATTATCCATCTCCATCATGAAGTCTATATTCTTCAAAGTGTTTCTACAGCTAACAAGAAAGAGAGTATAGGCATTTAGCACTTGACCATCTTCTGCTTTGATCTGTGGCCATTTCAAAGCTTTATCCATGTATGCGTTGGCTATCTTCAGTTCATCTCCATAATGTTTTTGGAGCAACCTCCTGGCTTCCCAGTAGCCTCTGTCTGACGGTATGTGCTCACAACTCCAAACAAGCTCTTGTGGCTCCCCACTGGTATATTTTTCCAAGTAATAAAGTTTGTCCTGAAAACTGTCAGCTTTGCTATCCACTGCATACTCAAAAGCCCTGGTAAAGGATCTCTAGGTGAGAGGGTCCCCTTTAAACAACGGGATGACCTTGAAAGGGAGATAAGCGCTATCCTGCTGCTTAACAAGCATTTCCATTATCACATTTTAGATAGATGTACTTTATTGATCCCAAACTGGGAAATTACAGTGTAACAGCAGCATGACAGTTGACAACCAAACAACAGAAACACACACATGACAGACAAAGGGATTACCCATGGAAAGTAAAAAACTAACATGACTATAAAACCTATATACATCATAGCTTAATATATGATGACCCGTATAAACACATGAATCATCCCATTGCACAAAGAAGGACTATCAGGAGCAGAGTTAAAAGTGATGTACCAGTTAGTCTGTAAGATGCAGTGTGGCAGCATAGCTATGCCAGAATATAGTGAGTTATTGTACAGTAAAATTGCATGTGGCAGGAAAGATTTCCTGTACCTGGCTGTTCGACAACGAAGCTGTAGTAGCTTCAGCAACCTGCTGCTGATCCTGACACCCAGATACAGTGGGGCAAAAAAGTATTTAGTCAGCCACCAATTGTGCAAGTTCTCCCACTTAAAAGATGAGAGAGGTCTCCAATTTTCATCATAGGTATACCTCAACTATGAGAGACAAAATGAGAAAAAAAAATCCAGAAAATCACATTGTCTGATTTTTAAAGAATTTATTTGCAAATTATGGCGGAAAATAAGTATTTGGTCAATAACAAAAGTTCATCTCAATACCTTGTTATATACCCTTTGTTGGCAACGACAGAGGTCAAACGTTTTCTGTAAGTCTTCACAAGGTTTTCACACACCGTTGCTGGTATTTTGGCTCATTCCTCCATGCAGATCTCCTCTAGAGCAGTGATGTTTTGGGGCTGTTGCTGGGCAACACGGACTTTCAACTCCCTCCAAAGATTTTCTATGGGGTTGAGATCTGGAGACTGGCTAGGCCACTCCAGGACCTTGAAATGCTTCTTATGAAGCCACTCCTTCGTTGCCCGGACGGTGTGTTTGGGATCATTGTCATGCTGAAAGACCCAGCCACGTTTCATCTTCAATGTCCTTGCTGATGGAAGGAGGTTTTTTTTTTTTTTTTTTTTTGTTACTTATTTGTACCCGTAGGTAGATTTGGTTTGCAGTCTGGTGACAAGCCACCGGCTGCCGGTCGCTGCGTGCGCGAGCGCCCTAAACCTACATGTTTTTGGTATGCGGGAGGAAACCGGAGAAATCCCGGAGTAAACTCACGCAACACGGGGAGAACATGCAAACTCCACACAGCTCACTGTTGGTCGGGGGCTGGGATCGAACCCACGACCTCACGATCCCCGCGATCCCCCGGCCGAGGGTAAACTGTGCTACCGCAGTGCTAAACCACTGCGCCACCGTGCAGGTTTTCACTCAAAATCTCATGATGCATGGCCCCATTCATTCTTTCCTTTACACGGATCAATCATCCTGGTCCCTTTGCAGAAAAACAGACCCAAAGCATGATATTTCCACCCTCATGCTTCACAGTAGGTATGGTGTTCTTTGGATGCAACTCAGCATTCTTTCTCCTCCAAACAAGACAAGTTGAGTTTTTACCAAAAAGTTCTATTTTGGTTTCATCTGGCCATATGACATTCTCCCAATCCTCTTCTGGATCATCCAGATGCTCTCTAGCAAACTTCAGACGGGCCTGGACATGTACTGGCTTAAGCAGGCGGACACGTCTGGCACTGCAGGATTTGAGTCCCTGGCGGTGTAGTGTGTTACTGATGGTAGCCTTTGTTACTTTGGTCCCAGCTTTCTGCAGGTCATTCACTAGGTCCCCCCGTGTGGTTCTGGGATTTTTGCTCACCGTTCTTGTGATCATTTTGACCCCACGGGGTGAGATCTTGCGTGGAGCCCCAGATCGAGGGAGATTATCAGTGGTCTTGTATGTCTTCCATTTTCTAATAATTGCTCCCACTGTTGATTTTTTCACACCAAGCTGCTTACCTATTGCAGATTCAGTCTTCCCAGCCTGGTGCAAGTCTACAATTTTGTTTCTGGTGTCCTTTGCCAACAGCTGTTTGGTCTTGGCCATAGTGGAGTTTGAAGTCTGACTGTTTGAGGTTGTGGACAGGTGTCTTTTATACTGATAACGAGTTCAAACAGGTGCCATTAATACAGGTAACGAGTGGAGAACAGAGAAGCCTCTTAAAGAAGAAGTTACAGGTCTGTGAGAGCCAGAAATCTTGCTTGTTTGTAGGTGACCAAATACTTATTTTCCACCATAATTTGCAAATAAATTCTTTAAAAATCAGACAATGTGATTTTCTGGATTTTTTTTTTCTCTCATTTTGTCTCTCATAGTTGAGGTATACCTATGATGAAAACTGGAGACCTCTCTCATCTTTTAAGTGGGAGAACTTGCACAATTGGTGGCTGACTAAATACTTTTTTGCCCCACTGTATTTGTAGTCCTCAACCACCCCCACATCCTCCCCCCTAATCTGCAGTGGCTGAGAAGGAGCCTTCCTCTTCCTGAAGTCAATCACTCTCTCTCTGGTCTTGCTGACATTCAACCTCAGGTGATTCTGCTCCGTCCACTCCACAAATCTGTCTACCAGTGCCCTGTACTCCCCCTCCTCTCCTCCTCTTATACACCCCACAACAGCTGAGTCATCAGAGAATTTTTGCAGGTGGCATGACTCAGTGTTGTACTGAAAGTCAGTGGTGTATAAGGTAAAAAGAAAAGGAGAGAGCACAGTCCTCTGTGGCACTCCTGTATCACTAGCCACCACTCCAGACAAGACACTGCCCAGCCTGACAAACTGTGGTCTGCCTGTCAGGTAGTCTGTAATCCAAGAGATCACAGAGACATTTTGCTGATGCATGACTTGATACAGCCCACCTTCTTTGTTTACTAACTGCCCATGGATATTATCTTGAAATTGGTCAGGTCTTGTTTGCTTTCCTCTATCAATGTTTACCTCCGCCAGGCCGCAGGCCAGGAGGTTATGTTTTTGCCGGGGTTTGTCTGTTTGTTTGTTTGTTTGTCTGTCTGTTGGTTAGCAAGATAACTCAAAAAGTTTTGGACGGATTTCCATGAAAATTTCAGGCGTTGTTGGAAATGGTACAAGGAAGAACTGATAAATTTTGGGGATGATCCGGATCACTGTCTGGATCCAGGAATTTTTTAAAGGATTCTTTAACATTGTGAGGTAGGGCCATTTTCAACACAGAGGATGCGGAGAATCACCATGCTGCAGTGAGAGAAGAAATGCAGCAACTCAGGCAAGGGCTATCCCCAGATGCTGTTGAAGCTCGTAGAGCTTAGTTTTTTTTTTTTAATTGATTTTTTTTCTTATTACCTCCGCCAGGAGGTTATGGGTTGTTTTTTTTTAAAAGAAGATCTGCTCGATATTGCCAGTCATGCCTCGTTCAAAGTCTAAAAGTGTGAAACAGAGAAGGCAACAGAGTGCATGAGAAAGAAAAAAAGTCAGGGAGATAACACAGAGGATGTGGAGAATCACCGTACTGCAGCGAGAGAAGAAATGCAGCGACTCAGGCAAGGGCTATCCCCACATGCTATTGAAGCTCGTCGAGCTTAGTTTTATTTTATTGATTTTTACCTCCGCCAGGAGGTCGCCGCCATTACGGAAAATGTCATTTTCGTAAATAACTACTGAACCACTAATCCTATCATTGTCAATCCAATTGCTAGTCACATGTTTTCGTGGTCAAGGAATCTGAAAACGTACACACAAACACTGTATGGGGGGGAACTGTGGCGCTTGGCGGAGGTCTGCGCTCTCCGAGTGCTTTTCTAGTTGTAGTTGATTTAACCTCACATTTCTCATCTTTTGTCTTACTTTGTGATGGCTTCCTTGATGAATAAGTTGCTACACTGCCTTTTAAATATTCTTCAAACACCTTAAGCCTTGCACTGGATTCTGCAATAGCAGTGTCAATAGATAGATAGATAGATAGATACAGTAGATGTACTTTATTGATCTCAAACTGGGAAATTACAGTGTAACAGCAGCATGAGAGTAGACAACCAAACAACAGAAACACACATGACAGACAAAGGGATTACCTGTGGAAAGTAAAACTAACACGACTATAAAACCTATATACATCATAGCTTAATATATAGTGACCCGTATAAACACATGAATCATCCCATTGCACAAAGAAGAACTATCAGGAGCAGAGTGAAACGTGAGGTACCAGTTAGACTGTAAGGTGCAGTGTGGCAGCATTATTATGACCAGAATACAACATCATAGTGAGTTATTGTACAGTGAAATTGCATGTGGCAGGAAAGATTTCCTGTATCTGGGCATTCAACATTCAAGTTGTAGTAGTCATACTGGACAAAGTGCTCTGCTGTCTGTCTAGTGTGTGGTGGAGGGGGTGATCAGGATTGTCCATGATGGATCGCAGTTTATTTAGTGTTCTCGTCTCCACCACCGTCTCAAAGGTCTCCAGACTGAGACCAATTACAGAGCCAGCCCTCTTGATAATCTTTTCAAGTCTGTTGGTGTCTCTGGCCCTGATACTGCTACCCCAACAGACAGCAGCAAAGAAGATGGCGCTGGTGACAGCGGTCTGGTCGAAAAGCTCCAGCATCCTGCTGCACACGTTGAAGGATCTCAGCTTCCTCAGGAAGTAGAGTCTGCTCATCCCCTTCTTGTGCGCAGCATCGGTGTTGGATCTCCAGTCCAACCCGCTGCTGATCCTGACACCCAGATATTTGTAGTCCTCAACCACTCCCACACACACACACCCCTAATCTGCAGTGGCTGAGAAGGAGTCTTCCTCTTCCTGAAGTCAATCACCATCTCTCTGGTCTTGCTGACATTCAACCTCAGGTGATTCTGTTCCGTCCACTCCACAAATCTGTCTACCAGTGCCCTGTACTCCCCCTCCTCTCCTCCTCTTATACACCCCACAACAGCTGAGTCGTCAGAGAATTTCTGCAAGTGGCATGATTCTGTGTTGTACTGAAAGTCAGTGGTGTATCACTAGCCACCACTCCAGACAAGACATTGCCCAGCTGGACAAACTGCGGTCTGCCTGTCAGGTAGTCAGTAATCCAGGAGATCACAGAGCTGTCAACCCCCATCACCCGCAGCTTCTCACCCAGCAGCAGTGGCTGGATGGTGTTAAAGGCACTGGAGAAATCAAAAAAAGTGATTCTCACAGTGTCTCCACCATCCAGGTGCAGATGGGCTCGTTGCAGCAGGTAGATGACAGCATCTTCAACTCCTAAATGGGGCTGATATGCAAACTGCAGAGGGTCCAGCCACGTCTTCACCCGCGGCCTCAGGTGGGCTAAGACCAGTCTCTCCAGGACCTTTATCACATGAGATGTGAGGGCAGCTGGTCGATAGTCGTTCAGGTCCGATGGAGATGACTTCTTGGGGACAGGAACCAGGCAAGACATCTTCCACAGCACCGGTACTCTCTCCAGACTCAGGCTCAGGTTGTACAGGTGTTTCAGTACCAGAGCTAGTTGGTTGGCACAGGTCCTCAGGGTCCTGGCGGAGATGCCATCAGGCCCCGCTGCCTTCTACTGACAGAGTCTCTCCAGCTGTTTCTCCACCTGGTCTGTAGTCACCGTGAAGTGAGGGAGGGTCCTGGTACCCCCTGAGGAGGAGGAGGGGGGAGATGGAGATAGGTTCTGCACAGGAGGGTGGGTGGGGAGGGGTATGTGGGGTCTGGTTGTGTTGCTGGGATGACAGACTATGAGTTGAACCTATTAAAAAACAGATTCAGTTCCTCAGCTCTCTCCTGGCTCCCAGATGGCTGCCTGACTGTCCCTTTGCACCCAGTTATTTGCTTCATTCGCTCCCACACATCTTTAGCGTGTTTTTTCCTGAGTTTATCTTCCATCTTCCTCCAATAATTGTCCTTGCACCTCCTCAGCATCTCTCTCAGCTCATGTTGCACTCCCCTCAGCTTCTCCTTGTCTCCAGCCTGAAAAGCTCTCTTCTTTTTGTTCAGAAGTGCTTCCAGGTCACTGGTGACCCATGGTCTGTTGTTGGAGAAGCAGTGTACAGTCTGAGCTGGCATGGTCATGTCTTCACAGAATCTAATGTATTCTGTGATGCAGTCGGTCATATTGTCTATGTCCACCCCATGTGGTTCACATAATATGCTCCAGTCCGTCGTCTCGAAGCATCCTGTAGTGCATCAGCAGCCTCCTGTGTCCACCTCCTCACAGTCTGTGTATAAGCAGGTTGCCTTTGCACAAGGGGAACGTACTTGGGTGTTAACATGACCATGCAGTGATCTGATTTGCCAATGGAGGGGGGGTAGAGCTGTGGCACTATATGCATCAGGGACCAATTGTTCCAATTTATCCTTTAATTGCATTTCCTCCATCTGAAGTTCCTGTTTTTTTAATGCAACTGCATGTGCAACTAGTGCTGCATGTTTTGCTTCTTCCTTAATGCGAGATGTAGAACCTGTGGTTGCACTTGAAGTTACTGAACTGGTGGTTAAACAGGTCTTTTTCTTAATCTGATGCTGCTTTTCACCAGCTTGAGAGACGCTGTCTGATTCTGTTCACTTTCTTGCCTAACTGCAGAACATCACCTTTCTGTTTTTTCCACAGAGTCTCTTATGGATGCTGATTTGGGCTTAAACCAGTTTTGCTGATCTGCTTGTCTTTCATCTTCATCCAGTAGAGACATAATTTTGACATTGAGGTCCCAAAATTACTCGAATACTGCACCAAAACTCTTCTTAAGCATCTCTTCTACTTCCTCCACATTTTCTCCACTGCATTTAAGGCTTTCAATTGCTTTCATCATGCCTGTGAGCTGGGATAATTTGCCTCTACGAGTTGCGATAAGCCTACTTATCTTGTCTCCCAGTGCTTTTTCAGTGAGCTTTCGCGCCCTCCTCTGTTCATCATCCGCCATACCAGAACGCTGTTGTGTGGTCTCAAACAGGTAGTTTTAGCTTCAAAAACAGTCTGTTTTCACATAAAAACTGATGTCAAGCACTTTCTTTAAACCTAAACGGCTCTTGTACTGGCAACAGATGATCTTAGTCCACCGTTCAACAGCATCATTCAACTGTAGCTCTTGCAGTCCATTTCTGTGTGCCTTGTTCACTTAACAAGCTGCTTATTTGGCTTCAATAAACATTAGCTCCATTAGCTATGTAGCTTTCCTCCTTCATCAACTGACCAATTTTTAAGCAGATTCCTCAGTAATTTATGTTTCTTCTTGATAAAGGCTTGATTCTCATCCATGCAAAGGGTGTTATCCATGTGATAATCCTTTCTTCTTTCCACTGTGAGCCAGTTTTTTGACTTACATGTAGCAGCACGCGTCTCCTGTTTTTACCAGTCCACAATACTGCTCCTGTTAACAGTCTATCTCAGCAGTAAGCTTAATTTGAAATGAACCTTCAGCGGCAGTAACTTATTTTCTTAGTTTTACTGAGAGAAAAATCAAAAACAAAGTTGCAAGATTCATTCTTGTGCTCGTCTTGGCAGAGCGGTCAAAAAACTGTCTTCTCCATAGACTACTCAACTCCAACTGAGAGCTGCTGGCTATGAGTAAGCAATTATATGATTAAAGGAGCATTCCAACACTTTTAACTACAAACTACACACACATTCACTAGCCTTAATATGGCTCCCACACTGCCCATTACCAAAAGAAGATCATACCTACAGTGAAGCATGGTGGTGGCAACATCATACTTTGGGGCTGTTTTTCTTCAGCTGGAACTGGGTCCTTAGTCAGAGTGGAGGGAATTGTGAACAGTTCCAAATACCAGTCAGTGTTGGCACAAAGCCTTCAGGCTTCTGCTAGAAAGCTGAAGATGAAGAGGAACTTCATCTTTCAGCACAACAATGACCCAAAGCACACATCCAAATCAACAAAAGAATGGCTTCACCAGAAGAAGATTAAGGTTTGGGAATGGCCCAGCCAGAGTCCAGACCTGAATCCGATCGAACATCTGTGGGGTGATCTGAAGAGGGCTGTGCACAGGAGATGCCCTCACAATCTGACAGATTTGGAGTGTTTTTGCATAGAAGAGTGAGCAAATATTGCCACATCATGATGTGCCACGCTGATGGACTCCTACTCAAAAAGACAGTGCTGTAATAAAAGCCAAAGGTGCTGCAATATTAGTTTAATGGTGTGCATATTTATGCAAACAGGTTATTGTAAGTCTTTTATTTTTTATTTTTCCCCTTAAAAGATTTCAGTTTGTTTTTCAGTTGGGTTGTACAGGTTATAGGTAACATTAATGATGGAAAAAGTTTTGAAATGATTTATCTCGGTCTTTTTTACATCACAAAAGCCTGGCATTTGAACAGAAGTATGTAGAATTTTTATATCCACTATATATATAGTAGCACTGTCTGTGTGTGGCTTTAGATTCTCCCGGGGATTCTCCCACCAGTTTTCACGTCACAGCCGGAGGAAAGTCAGAAAGACTCAGACAAAGACCGAGTAAGACCATGGCAGACCCTGACAAAGGCTCAGCCTCGTGTTTTTTCCAGTTTTTCACCCTGGCTATTCTAATTCATGCATGAAAAAGTCCAGAAAAAAGCTAAACTGTCACCACACATCCCCTTTAAGTTTCTGAAGCATTTCCATCCCTTGAATTTTAGATTTCATGTAACTCATCTGGGATGTTTTTAAGTGTCTGAGGGGCTCTGAGTTACATTTTTGTAAATCCTGGAGGACCATACTTGTAGATCAGAAATCGCTCCAGGTTTTTTCTCATCCTTCGTCCTTGACACAGTTTCCAGTCCCAGTGGAGCCCTGCTGGGATCCACCAACCATCCTCCTCTTCACATTTATCCAGCACCTCCTCACCATCTTCTTCTGGATTTTTCTCCTCCTTGTCTCTTAAGCCTCTCTGGTCTTTGAAGTTCACATGAACCGGTCTGTTGCTAAAAGCCAGAACCATCACGCTGCTTTACTGGATAAACAGCGGAACGAGTCAGAGAGAGATTAACCGAGGAGGTGTGCAGGTGTGAACATTCATGATGACCCGTCCTCACTGCGTTACCATAAAAGTCAAGTTTTTACTGCAAGAACTAGTTTTAGGGGACTGGAACTTTGGTGAAGGCCATTCCTGTGTCCCCATTGTAAATTGCAAATTGCTGTTTTTAAGGACAGTGCAAGTTGTTGAATATTAATATCAATCAATGTATGCTTGCCAGATTGTAGCCAGTGGCTTATTACCTCCGCCAAGGAGGTTATGTTTTTACCGGGGTTTGTTTGTCTGTCTGTTTGTCTGTCTGTCTGTTACCAACATAACTCAAAAAGTTATGAACGGATTTTGACGAAATTTTCAGGACAAGTCCGAAATGGGACAAGGAAGAAATGATTAGATTTTGGGAGTGATCTGGATCACCATCAGGATCCAGGAATTTTTTAAAGGATTCCTTATCATTGCAAGATAGGGCCATTTTTAGCATATGTGTATATAACGCCACAATAAATGGTCAGGACGCTTGCCAAAAAAAATACAGGATAAGATCCCAATAGGTTCTAGGAAATATCAAAGACTGATCCGGATCCTGCAAAAAATCCGGATACTGTGATCCAGAACAGGAAATAATAGGGGATCTTTCGAATTTTCATCACTGTAAGGTAACAAATTAAGATATACACATACAACAAACACCAAAATATAGCCAAGACACTGACGAATCAGTAGTGTGCCAATGGATTTGTTGTATCTTCAAAAGCTATGGAGCTATATCCAGAAGAAAACCGCCATTACTGAAAAAGTGATTTTTGTCAGTAATTACTGAACAAATAAAGATATCAATGTGAATCCAATTGCTAAAGGTATGTTTTGATGGTCGAGGAATCTGAAAATATAGATAAAATAAATGTAGGACTATTACATTTGGGGAAAATCCCAGTATTAGGGGGAACTGAGGTACTTGGCGGAGGTCTGCGCTCTCCGAGTGCTTTTCTAGTTTCCATCTGTTGTCTGTGGATTACAATTTTTCCCTGCCCCATTCACCCATCCCGCCACCTTCCCACTGCGAGGTAGGAACCATTGGTCTCTAGGGGTTTCTGTTCATGATGCAATCATTTGACACTTTAGACCACAATGCATGCATGGAAATTATTACTCGCAAAATGAATATGGAGTGGAATGGAGTGCATGGGAGCAACTGGCCACCGCTGCTGTTCAATGGTTGCAGAGGAGCCAATCGATTTTACAGCATAGGTCCCTGCAGTGGAGACGCACACCGTGGGGGGGCTCCCATAAAATTGGTTTCTAGTTCCTGTATTGGGAATGGTGCTGCTGATTGTCAAATGATGGTGGTGGCGCTTTGTTGATCACCTCCACCGTATTTGGTCCCATTTCCACAGCAGCCTGTTTTACAGGAACTACACACATAGTGTTTCCACCACAGGAACCTTCCCTGTAGGGGGAAATTTTCGGGAGCTCATAGGGGCTGAAAAAAGTCGCTGCTCCGAGGTAGGCTCCCGCATAAACCTGCTGGGTGGCGCTTGGGGTTGAATGGGGGTTCTGACTGGATAAAATTCACCATCAAGGAAATGAGAAGCTCCAGAAAGCCACCAGAAAACGATGAAAAGTGAAGCTCTAATACCCTAAAAATGAAACGGTGGGAAGAAGAATGATCAGATCGATTACTTGCTGCATGTGAGTCGTGCGGCGTGAGCTTTGGGAAGATGTAAGCATTGGGGCGGAAGTGTGTGGCTTGTGCTGTCCATAGCCTGGATGGGGATCCACGCTGCAGACCAGTAGGGAACGAAATCCCCCGCTGGTGCTTCCCATGCTGCTATGCCTGTGTGAGTTCCTACCCCCACGGGCAAGAGGACCTGATACAGGAACGGCCCTTACCAAAATTAGAGTTCCTGCAGTGAAAACTGGGCTGTTGTAGTAAAAGTTGCCGTTCCTCAGCTCCAACTCCATCACAGTTCTGTCACAATTGTTTTAATAAACAAAAACACAAGAAGCACATAAAGGAAATCTCTCCACAGAGCACCAGCTTCATCGACACGGCGCTCAAGTACAACCACAATTCCAAGTGAAGGCGGTTCTTTGTGTAAAACGTAAAAGACAAGATATTTAATGTTCAAACTGATAAACTTTGGGGTTTTTTTGCAAATGAAAGTTGCAAAAAAAGTTGCAAAATTGCAAGAAAAAGTTGCAAATTTACAAGAAAAAAGTTAAAAATGTACACGAAAAAAGTTGCAAATTTTTGAGAAAAATGTTATAAATTTGCAAGAAAAAGTGATAAACTTTGGGGTTTTTTTGCAAATGGAAGTTGCAAAAAAAGTTGCAAATTTGCCAGAAAAAAGTTGCAAATTTACAAGAAAAAAAAATAGCAAACTGAGGTGAAAAAAGTTGGAAATTTAACCTCTTAAAATTCTGGTGTTCTGCCGGTGGGACGTTTCAAATTTTCTACTGCTACTCAGTGAAGAAAGAATTTGTGACTTTCTTTGCAGATGCTAAATTTAGGGAAATTGGCTGGAATGTTAAGGGGCTAAACAGTGATTCAGCACCATGCCACAGCAGCTCTGGTAGGTCTTCTGTGTAATAACAGTTGTAGTGATCAGATCAGACTTTTTCCTTCTGCTCATCAGTTTCAGTTGGTGCCTCGGCGCCGAGTCAGGTGAAGTTAGAAAGTCTCTGACCTGAACAGGCGCCCCGGTGGACGACGTGTCTTTGTGTTGGGCGTGAAGGACAGCAGTGAAGGTTTCTTTGTCTGTGGGTTCCTAGACTTTTACCTGCTAACCTACATCTCCTGTTTCACCTCTGAGTGACGCTGACCTTGTCCTGGGTTCTGATCCAGGACTTGGGCTCCGATCCAGGATCCAGCTGACCGTATCATAGCGGCCGTCTTTACCTCCTCCCCGTTCTTAGGCTGGAGCTGTGCTGGCCGTCTGCCCTCATTGTTAGTCTGAGCCGTGCAGTGGAGGGGGCAGAACAGACACTGCCTGTAGGTGGGGGTAGAGTCTGAGAGCGGAGCTGCAAAAAAACCTCTCCACAGAATATGGAGGAAATATGGTGAAAAAAACAAAGGAAATGGAGAAGAAAATATGAACTATGGTGGAAAATACAGAGGAAAATATGTAGGAAAATATGGAAAAAAATACACAGAAAATCCATCCGTCCATCCATCCATTTTCTACCACTTTTCCGGCTGCCCGGGTCGTGGAGACAGCAGTTCAAGCAGAGAAGCCCAGACTTCTCTCTACCTGGCCACCAGCTCCAGCTCTTCATAGAGGATACCAAGACGTTTCCAGACCAGCTGGGAGACATAGTCTCTCCAGCGTGTTCTGGGTCTACCCTGGGGTCTCCTCCGAGTAGGACGTGCCCGAAACACCTCAAGTGGGAGGCGTCCAGGAGGCATCCTGATCAGATGCCCAAATCACCTCAACTGGCTCCTTTTGATGTGGAGGAGCAGCGGTTCTACTCTGAGCCTCTACCAGATGACTGAACTCCTCACACTGTCTCTAAGAGTGAGTCCAGCAATCCTACGGAAAAGCTCATTTCAGCCGCTTGTATCCTCAATCTCATTCTTTCAGTCATTACCTAAAGTTCATGACCATAGGTGAGGGTAGGAATGTAGATTGACTGGTAAATTGAAGGCTTTACTTTAGAGCTCAGCTCCCTCTTCACCACAACAGACCGGTATAACGTCTGCATTACTGCAGATGCTCTAGGGCTGTGCGATATGACGATATGTATCGGTGGTGCGATAAAAAATGTCTACCGTTTCATATAAAACTGTATAGTTTATATCGGGATTTAAGAGACACAGACATTTCTGTTTGTCACCACCCTGCCTCTCCCCCGCAGTTCCGCCAGGTGAGCCACAGCAGCTAACTTTAGGCTAATGTTTTGTCGCTACTTCTGTAGAGCCGCTACTTCTGTGCCAGCCAGGGGTGTTGGACTTTTTCCCACTGTGCTGCATCAGAGAGGATAGTCCTCTAACCTCACTTTAATTGGACGTAAGTCACATTAACACCATCTCTGTCTAAATATGACGTCAAATGCTAAATGATGATGCTAATTTGTTGCTCATAGGAAACATTATAGTGCATCAGATCATTGTTCTAGTTTAAATCACTGCCGAGTTTCTTAATTTTGTCTGAAAAATAAAGCTGCAAAAGTGTGTGACAACGGCTGCATACGCACTAAATAATAAATAAATTAAAACATGTTGGAGGAACAAACTGGCTGTTAATGTAACTTGAAGTAAGTTGAAGTCATCTCAAATGCACATTAAAGACTATAACAACATTGCAAAATAAGAGGGAAAAAGTGCATAAAATTAATGACAGATGAATTTGCACAATTATTTTTTTTCAGTGTGTAATTTAAAATGTAGAAAAAGAGATGGTCCTTTTTTATTGGTTATCATAAACTATAGAATTTACAGAAAATGTATATCATGGTATATATCGTTATCATCAAATAATATTACTTATATCGTGATATAAAATTTTGGTCATATTGCACAGCCCTAGCAGATGCTGCTCCAATCTGTCTGTCAGTCTCTCCCTCCATTCTCCCCTCACTCGTGAATGAGGCCCCAAGATACGTAAACTCCTGCACTTGGGGCAGGAGCTTGTCTCAAACCCAGAGAGGATAGTCCACCTTTTTCCGGCTGAGGACCATGGACTTGGACTTGGAGGTGCTGATTCTCATCCCAGCTGCTTCACACTCAGCGGCAAACTGTCCCAGTAAGACCTGTAGGCGATTGCCCAATGAAGTCAACAGGACAACATCATCTGCAAACAACAGAGATGAGATCCAGTGGTCACCAAACATGACAACCTCTGTTCCTTGGCTGTGCCTAGATATCCTGTCCATAAAAATTATGAAAAGGATTGGTGACAAAGGGCAGCCCTGGCGGAGTCCAACTCTCACTGGAAACGAATTTGACTGGGTGTTGGCAATACAAACCAAACTCTCACAATGGTCATATAGGGACCGGATAGCTCGTAGCAACAAGCCCCGATACTCCATACTCCCGCAGCACCCGCCACAAGAAACCACAAGGGACGCGGTCAAATGCTTCCTACAAGTCCACAAAACACATGTGGACTGGTTGGGTAAACTCTCACGAACCCTCGAGGATTCTTGAGAGGGTAAAAAATTGGTCTGATGAGCCACAGCCAGGACAAAAACCACATTGCTCTTCCTGAATCCAAGATTATGATCAACGGCCAGACTCTGCTCTCCAGTACCCTGGGATAGACCTTCCCAGGGAGGGAAAATGCAGAGGGAAAATATGGAAAAAATACGGAGAATATACAGAGAAAATTGAGAGGAAGTTGCAGAGGAAAATATGGGGGAAAATGTAGACAAATTAATCAGAAAATGGAGAGGAAAATATGAAGGAAGATATGGAGAAAAAACAGAAAATTTCAAGAGAAATACAAGAAAATAAAGAGGAAAAAATGGAGGAAAATGCAGAGAAAATACAGAGAAAGATATGGAAAATATACTGAGAAAATACACAAAATTATACAACAGTTAGTTCCAACCAAGCAATTTGATTGGACAATAGGGATTCCAGGCGTTACTACAGGTACATCTCAAAAAATTAGAATATCATGAAAAAGTTCAATATTTGTTGTCACTCATTTCAGAAAATGAAACCCATATATTATATAGATTCATTACACAGAGAGTGATATATTCCAAGTGTTTATTTTAATTTTGATGATTATGGCTTACAACCCATGAAAACCCCAAATTCACTTTCTCAAAAAATTAGAATATTACATAAAATTGATTTTAAAAAATAGTTTTTTAATAGAAATGTTGGTCGACTGAAAAGTATGTCCATGTACCACTCAATACTTGGTCGGGGATCCTTTTGGATTAATTACTGTATCAGTGTGGCGTGGCATGGAGGTGATCAGCCTGCGGCACTGCTGAGGTGTTATGAAGGTCCAGGTTTCTTTGATAGTGACCTTCAGCTTGTCTGCATTGTTGGGTCTGGTGTCTCTCATCTTCCTCTTGACAATACTCCATAGATTCTCTATGGCGTTTAAGTCAGGAGAGTTTGCTGGCCAATCAAACACAGTGATGCCATGGTCATTAAACCAGGTTTTGATACTTTTGGCAGTGTGTGTGTGTGTGTGTGTAGGGGGGGAGGGGTGCCAAGTCCTGCTGGAAAATGAAATCAGCTTCTCCATAAAGCTTGCCAGCAGAGAGAAACATGAAGTGCGCTAAAATTTCCTGGTAGATGACGGCGCTGACTTTGGTCTTGATAAAACACAGTGGACCAACACCAGCAGATGACCTCTGTTCAGATAAAAATAAATTTTGCATTTCATTTGGAAATCAAAGTCCCAGAGCCTGGAGAAAGAGTGGAGAGGCACAGAATCTAAGCTGCTTGAGGTTTAGTGTGAAGTTTCCACAGTCAGTGATGATTTGAGGAACCATGTCATCTGCTGGTGTTGGTCCACTGTGTTTTATCAAGACCAAAGTCAGCACAGTCGTCTACCAGGAAATTTTAGAGCACTTCATGCTTCCCTCTGCTGACAAGCTTTATGGAGAAGCTGATTTCATTTTCCAGCAGGACTTGGTATCCCCCCCACACTGTCAAAAGTATCAAAACCTGGTTTAATGACCATGGCATCACTGTGTTTGATTGGCCAGCAAACTCTCCTGACCTAAATCCCATAGAGAATCTATGGAGTATTGTCAAGAGGAAGATGAGAGACACCAGACCCAACAATGCAGAGTAGCTGAAGGTCACTATCAAAGCAACCTGGACCTTCATAACACCTCAGCAGTTCCACAGGCTGATCACCTCCATGCCACGCCACATTGATACAGTAATTAATCCAAAAGGAGCCCCGACCAAGTATTGAGTGTGTACATGGACATACTTTTCAGTCGGCCAACATTTCTATTAAAGAACTATTTTTTAAAATCAATTTTATGTAATATTCTAATTTTTTGTGAAACTGAATTTGGGGTTTTCATGGGCTGTAAGCCATAATCATCAAAATTAAAATAAATAAACACTTGAAATATATCACTCTCTGTGTAATGAATCTATATAATTTTTGGATTTCACTTTCTGAAATGAGTGACAAAAAATATTGAACTTTTTCATGATATTCTAATTTTCTGAGATGTACCTGTATAATTTGTGGCACTTACACTCCAATTTCACTAGATATGTATCACTCCGCTTCAAAGGTGTTCTATTAACCATTAATTACTAACAGTAGTTTTCTATCAACTCTCTGACAATTGCAGTACTGTTTTGGATTACCTTCATGTCCACAGGGATGCGCTGTTTGACAAGAAATTATACATCCATGACCCGCAAGTCCGACCCTTTTGCACAGGTCTACCTCTGTCTTCCCCGGTTATTTTAAGCTCATTAAGTAATTCTCATGTTTGTTTAAAATAAATAGGCAGTGCTAGAGTTTGATTTATTGTCTCGATTAACAAACTACAGTACGTTTGTGGTGATGGACTCTTTGTTTCATCTGAAAATGTGAAGTGAACAAAATGTGCTAAATTGCTAGCATGCTAACTACTAGCTTCTGGCGAATGGTATTGGATACGTTTTGAGCTGGGATTTTCTGAAGTACCGACTTAACAAGTATGTTTTATAAACACTTATTAATTTTGCACTTGACAATATTTAATTTGTTTACATGTGGGTGAAATGACAATGGACATCTTCATGCTGATTGACAAATCATAATATGTTGTCCAGTATTGCTGTCATTTAATAAATTGTGCTTGTGGAACTGTTACATAAAAGCAATATTACACTCGAGTTTGTTATGGTATCATGAATATACTATCTCCGGGATGCGGAGGGCACAAGCCACATCACCCCAGAGTTAGTACAATATTTACAATACCGTAACTCACTCTTGTGTAATATTGCTTAAATGTGACCCGTGCTGGCAAAATGAGTCGGAATGCGCACCACGTCATTACGAGCTACAGGCACGAGAATTCATAAATTATGACTCTTTCTTTGTTTGCTAGCGGCAAGTCCCGGGAAAAAACCCATGAGTGCCTGGTATCATTGGAAAGCTTAGAAAACATACTTTCTAGAAATAATGTTTTTGCAGAAGACGTAACTCCCGACCGATTGAACGCGAATTTTTAACCTAGCCAAAATATACACAAATCGTCTTTTTCCAGTGTCTGTTTTTGTGCACTTCCTAGAAATTAAATATCATTTTGAAGGTCTTTCAATACAGAATATGAAAAAAAAAACGTTACCTCAGCTTTGATAATTTCTTCAAAGTGACTCATTTTGCCAGCACGGCTCACAAATAGAGAGGAAAATATGGAGAAATTATCAAGAAAAATACAAGAAAATATAGAGGAAAATATGGGTGAAAAAAATACAGAGAAAGTACAGAGAAAGTAAAGAGAAAATATGGAAGATGATATAAACAAAATAGAGAGGGAAAATATAGAGAAAATGTGGAGAAAATATCAAGAAAGATACAATTAAATCCAAGGAAAACATAGAGGAAAATATGGGAAAAAATACAATGAAAATACACAGAAATAGAGGAAAATATGGGGAAAATACAGAGAAAATATGGAAAATATGCAGAAATAGTGAGGAAATTATGAAGAAAATTCAGAAAAAAGTACATGAAAATACAGAGGAACATACAGAGGAAAATATGGAAGAAAATATGTGAAAAATACAGAGAAAATTGAGAGGAAAATATGGAGAAAATATCAAGAAAAATCGAAGACAGTATAGAGGAACACACAAAGGAAAATAAGGGGGAAAAAAGAAAATATAGAGGAAGTAAAGAGAAAATACAGAAGATAATACGGACAAAATAGGGAAATATAGAGAAAATGTGGAGAAAATATGAAGAAAGATTAAAAAAAAACCAGGAACATACTGAAGTTCCATATTTATGAGAAAAAAGTTGCAACTTTACAAGAAAAATCTTTAAAATTTATGAGAAAAGTTGCAAATTTACAAAATAATCACAAATTTACAAGAAATAAGTTGCATATATAAAGCAATTTTTTTAAGGAGAGCTCCTTCCTCGTGTGTAAAATGGCGCTGCAATAATTAAACCCTAAGGCGTCGCAGACATTTCATCAACACCTCTGGAAGTTGAGTGAACATGTGGAGAAAGAGCAGAACAGGGGCTGTGGACAGTCAGAGGAACACAGTTGTCTCGTTAACGAGTCCTGATTTATTGTGACGCTGGTGTCGTCCGCATCGCCCCGCAGCCTGATACAGTAAACTGCTAGTGGGTCAGTGGAGCGGCTCCCCCCGCCCCGCACACAGTGGATGAGGGACTTTCCAGCTTTTTGGGGAAATTCCATAGGATGTTAGAGTGGAGCTCATGTCCAACGCTCTGGCTTTGTCCTTAATAAAACACAATCCTCCCTGAACAGTTAACAGTTTCCAGCCTCACGTCACATTTATTACTGTTCAGTCTCCCACCTTTTTTCCACCACTGCAGCACTCCACGGGGTTTTTTTGAAATGTTTTCTGAGGTGACAAAAAAACTTGATCCGACTCGCTGACACGTCCTGAAATGATGGTCAGATTTCCTCTGTTACGAGGTGCAGAATCGGCCCAGTTTCCTCTGCTTCTCCTCCATTAAAGTCATTTATGTTTTCATGAGGAAACCTAATTAGATTCAATAGAAGTGAGTAGGGACATGTCCAGTTTAACACTAAACGTTCATTAAAAGCCTGAAACATGCATTCAGTAATAAGAAAGTCTGGTAGTTTTAACTCAGCAGTATTACAGTTGAGATGATGTGGGCCAGAGAAATAACTTTTTTTTTGTTCGACCCCTTTGGTCTTCGACTGGCGGGGGATTATGTTATGGGTCTGTCCATCCGTCCGTCCGTCCGTCCGTTTGTCTCACTTTTGTGAAACCAACTTCTCCTTCAGTTTTGTTCCGATTGTTTTGAAACTTGGTAACAGGGTTTGATATACTCTGATGATGCACATATTGCAATTTGACTCTCATCAGATGACCTTGAGGTCAGAGGTCGCATTTTCCCTAAATCTTGAACACAGTAACTACTGAAAGAAATGATGTAGGCTTTTCAAATCGATACAGTAACACATCTTGGACAGCGTGCACCCTGACCTGACGATGGATTTGGGTCAAAAGGTCAAAAGTCAAAATTAACATTGCAGTTGCACTATGGTAAAAGCTAAATTTACTGTTACTATAAAATAAGTAAAGCTAGGGTCACCAAACCTAGTACACGGGTTCACTCTGAGGCCATAACCTCTGACTACAGGTTTGGGGTCAAAAGGTCAGAAGTCAAGGTTGATATTTCCTATCCTCTCTTACTATAGAACGTGTAAAGCTCTCTAGGGTCACCAGACTTGCTGCACAGGTTCAGCTCGGGATCCTGCCCTACAACTATGGGTTGTATATTCACGGATGATGGTTTATCATAATTTGGTTCTGCCACAGTAATTATATTGAAAAGTTGAAAACTGCTGTCCGTCAGTAAGTATTAGGCTCTTCAAAGAAAACGGAGGCGGGGGATATTGCACTTACCTGAGAGTGCTCTTGTTCTCATAATTTTGCAAACTTTTTTCTGATAGATTTGCAACTTTTTTTCTTGTAAATTTGCAAAAGTTTTTTTTTTTAGTAAATTTGCAAGTTTTTTTTTAGGAATATGTGTTTATTCTTCTAAATTTGCAAGTTTTTGTTGTGAATTTGTATATTTTTCCCTCAGAATTTTGCAACTTTTTCTTGTGAACTTGGCAAGGTTTTTGTAAATTTGTGAATTTTTTTTTCTTGTAACTTTGTCACATTTTGCTTGTAAGCTTGCAACATGTTTCTTGTCAATTTGCAACTTGTAGTTTAGTTTAGTTTAATGTTTGTTTGAAAGGGACAATACATACCAATGAACATTAATACAAATGTAAGTATGCCAGATTTAACAATACTGCTAATTTGCATCTGTAGTCCCCCGGCGGGTCACAAAAACACACAAGAACACACAAACCAACAATCATACATGAGCAGAACAACTGCAGTGAAACTATAAAGTGCAGAGTTAAGGTGCTACAAAACAAAGCATTCAAATGTCACATGAGTGAAGTGCTGTGTATGTGTACACACATACATGCACCCAAGTGCCTCACAGCAACAACAGACAGCAATAAACGGCGGGGGGGGGGGGGTATATGTGTGTGACACACAGGCACATATATGTATGTGCATGCCGCAGAACAGCCACTAGTTATGGGTACAGTTTTGGTTGTTTAAAACCAGTTTTTACAATGAGTCTTAAAAGCGTTTAGTGTGGTACGTTCGCTGATTGCAGGTGGTATATTATTCCAGATCTTGGTGCCCCTCACTGATAGCACAGATTGTAACTTTGAAATATTTTGCTTCTACTTGTCAAATTTGACCACTATGAACTTTTTAGTCCCCCTCACCCCCGTAAGCTTGCAACACATTTCTCATAAATTTGTGACTTGTTACCTCTGTTAAGGGAGGACGGAGGTAATATTTTTAGTGGCGCTGGTTTGTCTGTTGGTTGGTTTGTCTGTTACCAACATAATTCAAAAAGTTACAAACGGATTTTGATGAAATGTTCAGGAAAGGTGTGTAATGGCACAGGGAACAGATGATTAGATTTTGGTGGTGATTCAGATCAGGATGTGGATGCAGGAATGTTTTGAATATTATTTTATATATTAATGTGGCGCTTTTCATGTACTGGCCCTTTAAGACGTGTCCGCTCAGTTACATGCGTGGCCACGCCATAGGGCCACGCGCCTCGGCAACCCGGCAGCCAAACACTGCAGAAAAAGTATTAGGGGTCGTGTCCACCAAACTCGTTTTCCCTGCTGTGGGCGACTATTTTCTATTCATTCTCTATGTAGTACAGCATTTCAGTGCTTAAAGGCTTTGAGTGGTGGCTGCTTTTTGTTGCGGTGCTCAGGGCTGAAAAAAGTTCAACTTATCAGACTACTGTACAGCTGCGCTCGTCAGTGTCTGTCCTTTCTAAGCAGCCAATCAAAATTAAGGAAGGGGGAGACATAGGGCGCCGGTACAGGAAGACAAGGACGGGAGGTGACAGTGGAGGAGGTGGACGCTGAACTTTGCTGAGTCAATGTGAATTTGTAGTTGATAACTGAAAAAATAGGTTCATGATACCGCACAGTTATGTAATATTGTTTAATAATTATGAACCTTGTCAGTAAACCGTAATGGAGAAGAGAGGAGGAAAGAAAATGAAAACTGACTTGAAAGATTCAATAAACCATGATGTTGACTTAAGGTGGAATTGCCCAGCCCCAACCCAATGTATGGTCAATACAATTACTACAGCCTTGTTATAATAATAATAATAATAATAATAATAATAATAATAATAATTATTATTATTATTATTATTATTATTATTATTATTATTATTTTTATTATTATTATTATTATTATTATTATGTAGTCATATAATGTAGTCATATTGTTTTTGCTGTCATTTCTCTGTCTGTTAATAATAATAATAATACTACTACTACTACTAATAATAATAATCACTATAAATTCAAGAAATCTCTGTGTGTCTGTCTGTGTGTCACAATCATAGGACATCATAGGCCATCCTATGATGCCCTATGATCTCAGGCTACATAGGACTCGCGATGCCGTCATATAGGCGATGCGTCATATAGGCAATAGGACTGGCTACCGATGATGTAGTGTCCTATGATGCCTGCCTTGATGTCTTTATGATGTCATATAGGCCAACCGGACGCTACATAAATGGAGAGCAATAGAGTGAGGAGAATGGCCGCATGTCAGGAAAGATCCCGTGAAGATGGCACAGCTGAGGTTCGAGCATTACCTCCCAGGCATGACTATGTTGCATGTCAGAAAAGATGCCGTGAAGATGAAACACCTGAGGTTCGAGCAGTACGTCGCAGGCATGACTGTGAACAACACAGCCATCTGAGACAGGAGGAGACCCTTCACCAGCATACGGTACGACAGACAAGGGATGCACAGACAAACGGGAAACGCGTGACAGTGCGCCATGCACGTGCTGAGTCACTTGAAGCCCAAAATGCCCGCAAAGCGAGCAACCCTGCATGCCAGGCAAGGCACAGACAAGCTGAGACCGAGGAGATGTGAAATAGTCGGCTGGCCGCCAACGCTGCATGCAAGGCAAGGCACAGAGAAGCTGAGAGCGAATAGGACACACTACTTTAAACCACACCCGTTCGAAGCAGTAAATCTGGAAATCTCACTCAGTAAGAAGGCACTCTATAAATTCAAGAAATCTCTGTCAATGTGTCAGTCTGTCACCCGATTAAGAATAGGACACACTACTTTAAACCACACCCATTCGAAGCAGTACCCATAAAGAATGGCAGTCTACGCTACAAATGTGTAAAATGCCAAGCAAAGCGCTGATTTTCTCCAGGTGCTCCGGTTTCTGGGTTTTGATGGGCGTGCACGGGTCTCCCTGAACAGGGTCGAAAGCCACTTTTTGCTCAGATCTATTTTCATGATCCTGTCCATGAGCTGGAATTACAACGCACTTGTCCCTCAACCAGTGGTCTGAACGAAGAACAAGAACAAGAAGACCCACCAGATGTAGAGCAATACAGTAAGGAGAACTGCTGCACGTCAGAAAAGATGCTGTGAAGATGAAGCACCTCAGGTTCGAGCAGTATGCCGCAGGCATGACTGTGAACAACAGCCATCTGAGACAGGAAGAGACCCTTCAGCAACAGGCATGCAGAAATACTTGCTTATACTTGGTTTCTACGGGCATGGACGGGTATGCACTAGTAATAATAATAATAATGGATTGCATTTATATAGCGCCTTTCATTCAAATTTTCAGGAAAGTTGTGTCATGGCACACTGAACACATGATTAGATTTTGGTGATGATCTCAAAATGCATACCTCTGCCAAGGCTCTTATCTTCTCCCACAGTGTTAGCAACAATACTCCAAACCTGCTGGATGGATATGGAGGAAATTTTCACCAGAGGTGGTTCTTGGCCCAAAAATGAACTCATGAGATGTTGGAGGTGATCCGTGAATGCATACCTCCGCCAAGGCCCTATCTTGCAATGTACAGATGGATGGCAATATGGACGGACAAAGGGATGGAGCCTTGGCGGAGGTATACACTCTCTGAGTGCCCTATAGTTTCTCATGAATTTGCAGCTTTTTTTGTAGATTTACAACGTTTTTCTCATAAATATGCAACACTTTTCTAGTAAATTTGCAACTTCTTTCTTTATAAATGTGCAACTTTTTGTTGTACCTTCACAACTTTTTATTGTAAACTCGTGACTTTTTCTTCTAATTTTGCAATATTTTCCTGGTAAACTTGCATCATATTTCTTATAAATCTGCAATTTTTTCTTTATAAACTTGCACAATTCTTGTCATAACTTTGTGACCGTTTTTCTTGTAATCTTACTCCCTTTTTGCTCACACATTTGTCAGTTTTTTCCTGTAAATTTACCACTTGCTCCCAGTGTTTTTAGCAACTTTTTCGCTGTTTGTGTGTTAAAAACCAGTTACAGCACTTTTTTACAAAGACGTGTTTCTCTTTCTTTTTTCTTTACATCACCTCCACCTCATTCATTTCTCTCTTTTTTCCAGAGGTTGAAGAAAAAATCAGTTTTTCCATCTTTCTGTCCACAGAGTTAGCGTGAGCTGTTTGTGGTCGGAGGAAATGTCTTTAAGCTGAAATCATCATCAGAGCTGCAGCTGGACCAAACCAGGACAGAATTTACATTTTTCCCTCATAATATGAGGGGAAAATTATGTTTATGTTTGCAGCTTTTTGACTTTTTTCTCACAAATTTTCAACTTTTTCCCATAAATTTGTGACTTTTTTCATAAATCTGCAACTCCTTTCTTAAAAATTTGTGACTTTTTTCCTTAATAAATCTGTAACTTTTTTCTCATAAATTTTTGATTTTTTTTCCCCTGTAAATTTGCAGCTTTTTCCTCATAGATTTGCAACTTTTTTCTAAAAAAAATTTCTCAAAAAATTCACGCTTTTTTTGTCATATATTTGCATCATTTTTCTTAATTTGTTTCATAAATTTGCTGCTTTTTTCTCATAGATTTGCAACTTTTTTCCATAAATTTGTGACTTTTTTCCTCATACATCTGTAAGTTTTTTCACATAAATTTGCAACTTTTTTCACAAGATTTTTTTTTATATTTTTCCCTGTAAATTTGCAACTTTTTTCTCATAAATTTGCAACTTTTTTCGTAAAGTTGTTTGACTTTTTCATAAATTTGTAAAAAAAAAGTTTAGTCTAAAAAATGTACAACTTTTTTCTCATAACTTTTCAACATTTCCTCCTAAATTAGTGACTTTCTTCTGTTAAATTTTCGTCTTTTTTTCCCTCACAGTTTTGTGACTGTAACTAGATGATTCGAACACAACAACCTCCAACAGCCGTCCGTATGCTTGGACGTGAGAACGGCTTCTATTTTTATTTTTGGGAGCTGAAGAGAACAAACTGTGACTGCGGACCTGAATCTGTTCGGTGTGTTCTGGTATTGATGTCTGCTGGAAGTTGTTGTATTTTGGAGTTTCACACTTCAACACCCACAGGTTCCTAAAAACGAGCTGAGCCAGAGCACTGAGTCTGTCCATCAGCAGCAACTGTTCACACCAAAGCACATTTATACCTTCACTGACGTTTCATTTATTGTCCAATTGAGTCTTCACTGTAACAAAGAAATAGTTAAATGTGTGTAGAAAACTGCAGACAATGTACTGGAATTGATTCTGTTAATACACGTTTAGGGCTGCGTAATATATCGAAATTGTATCATTATCACCATATCAACGTGTGCAATATGCATATTGAAAATTAGCTGCTTTTTCTTGTAAATTTGTGACTTTTTTAACGTGAATTAGCAACTTTATAATATACAGTAAATGTAAATTTGGGTTTTTTATGTAAATTTACAACTTTTTTCTTTAAAAATTGTGACTTTTCTGGTAAATTTGTAAATAAGCAACTTTTTAAATGTAAATTTGTGACCTTTCCTGGAAATTACTTAGTTTTCATGTATATCGCTGACTTTTTAATGTAGATTAGCAGGATTTTTCATGTAAATTACCAACTTTTTCTTGTAAATGTATAATCTTTTTTTAATATAAATTAGCATCTATAAAATGTAAAAACAAAAGTAAATTTTTCATGTAAATTTTAGTGGTGGGCAATCACGATTAATCAAGTTTATAGCAATTAATCAAGTTAATTGCGATTAATTCTGCCACTGGCAGCATATGGACAAGAGAGGCTGGGTTGATCTAATCACAAGTGATTGCAAACAAGTCGACCACTAATGCCATTTAGTGCACAGATTGGCAGCCACGTTTCCGTCAGCCTGCCCCAGGGCAGCTGTGGCTACAGTAGTAGCTTGCCACTACCATTGTCTGTCTGGAGGGAATGAATAATGTATCTACTTGTAAAGCGTCTTTGAGTGTCTGTGATAAAGGGCTATATAAATCTGATGCATTATTATTATTATTATTATTATTATCAATATTATTATTATTATTATTATTATTATTGTCAACTGATCACCACCTGGTGGTGAGTTGGATCCGATGGCAGGAGAGGAAGCCATTCAGACCTGGTAGACCCAAACGTATAGTGAGGGTGTGCTGGGAGCGTCTGGCTGAGGCCCCTGTCCAGGAGGTCTTCAACTCCCACCTCCGGAAGAACTTCAACCACATTCCGAGGGAGTCTGGAGACATGGAGTCTGAATGGGCCATGTTCTCCACCTCTGTTGTTGAAGCGGCGGCCCAGAGCTGCGGCCGCAAGGTGGTCGGTGCATCTCGTGGTAGCAACCCCCGAACCAAGTGGTGGACACCAGTGGTGAGGGGGGCCATTAAGCTGAAGAAGGAGTCCTATCAAGCTTGGTTGGCTTGTGGGACTCCCGAAGCAGCTGAGGTGTACCGGCAGGCCAAGCGGAGTGCAGCTCGGGTGGTTGCTGAAGCAAAAACCCGGGTATGGGAGGAGTTTGGTGAGGCCATGGAACAAGACTTTCGGTCGGCTTCAAAGAGATTCTGGCAAACTGTTTGGCGGCTCAGGAGGGGAAAGCAGCTCCCTGTCCACACTGTGTATGGTGCGGATGGGACACTGTTGACTTCAACTGGGGATATCGTCGGGCGGTGGAAGGAATACTTCGAGGATCTCCTCAATCCCACTGATACGCCTTCCACAGAGGAAGCAGGGTTTGGGGACGAGGGGGATGACTCGCCTATCACAGGGGCTGAGGTCGCCAAGGTGGTTAAAAATCTCCTTGGTGGCCGGCCCCCGGGGGTGGACGAGATTCGCCCTGAGTACCTCAAAGCCCTGGATGTTGTTGGGTTGTCATGATTGACACGCCTCTGCAACATTGCGTGGAGGTCTGGGACAGTGCCTTTGGCATGGCAAACCGGGGTGGTGGTTCCTCTCTTCAAAAAAGGGGACCGGAGGGTGTGCTCCAACTTTAGAGGGATCACACTCCTCAGCCTCCCTGGGAAGGTCTATGCCAAGGTACTGGAGAGGAGAGTCCGGCCGTTGGTCGAACCTCGGATTCAGGAGGAGCAATGTGGTTTTCGTCCTGGCCATGGCACATCGGACCAGCTCTTTACCCTCTCGAGAATTCTTGAGGGTTCGTGGGAGTTTTCCCAACCAGTTTACATGTGTTTTGTGGACTTGGAGAAGGCATTTGACCGCATCCCTCGTGGATTTTTGTGGGGGGTGCTTCGGGAGTATGGGGTATCGGGCTTGTTGTTACGAGCTATTCGGTCTCTGTACGACCGTTGTGAGAGTTTGGTTCGTATTGCCAACACTCGGTTGGAGTCATTCCCAGTGAGAGTTAGACTCCGCCAGGGCTGCCCTTTGTCACCGATCCTGTTCATAATTTTTATGGACAGGATTTCTAGGCGCAGCCAGGGAATGGAGGGTGTCATGCTTGGTGATCACAGGATCTCATCTCTGTTGTTTGCAGATGATGTTGTCCTGTTGGCTTCATCCCGCAATGACCTCCAGCTCTTGCTGGGACGGTTTGCCGCTGAGTGTGAAGCGGCTGGGATGAGAATCAGCACCTCCAAGTCCGAGTCCATGGTCCTCAGCCGGAAAAAGGTGGATTGTCCTCTCCGGGTTGGGGACAGGCTCCTGCCCCAAGTGGAGGAGTTTAAGTATCTTGGGGTCTTGTTCACGAGTGAGGGGAAAATGGAGCGAGAGATTGACAGACCGATTGGAGCAGCATCTGCAGTGATGCGGACGTTGTACCAGTCTGTTGTGGTGAAGAGGGAGCTTAGTTCTAAGGCAAAGCTGTCGATTTACCAGTCAATCTACGTTCCTACTCTCACTTATGGTCACGAGCTTTGGGTAATGACCGAAAGAATGAGATCACGGATACAAGCGGCTGAAATGAGCTTTCTCCGTAGGATTGCTGGACTCACCCTCAGAGATAGGGTGAGGAGCTCAGTCATCCGGGAGAGGCTCAGATTAGAACCGCTGCTCCTCCACATTGAAAGGAGTCAGTTGAGGTGGTATGGGCATCTGATTAGGATGCCTCCTGGACGCCTCCCACTTGAGGTGTTTCAGGCACGTCCCACTGGGAGGAGACCCCGGGGCAGACCCAGGACTCGGTGGAGAGACTATGTCTTCCAGCTGGTCTGGGAATGCCTTGGTATCCCCTCTGAAGAGCTGGAGCAGGTGGCTGGGGAGAGGGAAGTCTGGGCTTCTCTGCTTGAACTGCTGCCTCCGCAACCCGGACCTCCGGAAAAGCGGTAGAAGATGGATGGATGGATGGATATTCAGTCTTGAAGGTTTGACGTTTTTCTCCAAAATGTATAACAATTTTCTTGTAGTTTTCTACTTTTCTCTGTAAATTTATATACATTTGAAACCATTTTCCTTATTTGTAATTTTTTCTTGTAAAATTGACTTTTCTTGTACATTTGAGACTTTATTATAAATTTGTGGATTATTTTACGGCTAATTTCTGTCTATTTTTTTAAAATTACTGTTTTTTAAATTCAATTCAACTTAATTTATATAGCGCCATTTCACAACAACAGTCATCTCATAGCACTTTCAACTGTGGGGGGAACCCCCACAATTGCAGAAAGACCCCAGCAATCAGGCGATCCCCTGTCAGCAAGTGCTTGGCGACGGTGAAGAGGAAAAACTCCCTTTTAACAGGAAGAAACCTCCAGCAGAACTAGGCTCAGGGAGGGGCAGCCATCTGCTGCGACTGGCTGGGGAGTGAGGGGATAGAGAAGAAGAAGAAAAGAACAGACATGTAGAGGGCAAACAGCACGATGGGGACTCAATCTATGGGAGAGAACAACAGATGTTAATGACCAGCAAAAATATTTCACTGAGAGTGAAGAAAGGACTGAAGCCCAGTGCATTATTGGAGTTCCCCCGGCTGTCTAAACTTATTAGCAGCATAACTTATTAATAAAATTATATTTAAAGAAATAAATTAACTAAATCAACCAAAGATGCAATTATTTCTGTTATAATATTGCTATATATTTATAGTTTTTTAGAAATCTCCTCACCACCCAGACAGCAGGAAAAACCTCCCTTATTTTGAAATCCAAATGTTGGCACGTTTACTTTGTCTGAAGGCTGCTGATGGATTAAAGTCACTGACTTCGTGAATTTCGGTCATCTTAACTTGTCAGGTACATAATAGGGATGCAAGTTGTCAATTAATGAATTAATTGATAATTGATTCAACTTATTGATCAATTAACGATTAATTGATAAGCGGCATTT
Organism: Pholidichthys leucotaenia; assembly: GCA_020510985.1. Taxonomy (NCBI): domain Eukaryota; kingdom Metazoa; phylum Chordata; class Actinopteri; order Cichliformes; family Pholidichthyidae; genus Pholidichthys; species Pholidichthys leucotaenia. The sequence continues at coordinate 427,650,253 of CM035837.1, read as the reverse complement.
TTCCTGAGAATCTGAATTCCCTCGGTACAATATGGTCTATCTTTAAAATGTTAAAAGTTGCTGTTTCTTAATACACTGAATTAAACATGAACATCATATTCCTCAATGATTTATTGTACCATTTGCATTTTTTCTACTACAGACAATGGCATTTTTTGTAGTTTAACAATTTTTTTTTATGTATAGTGTGTACGATGTGCTGGTGCATCTCAGTAAATGACAAAAGTCATGATTTTGTATTTATTTTAAAAACTATCACCAATATCATAAAAATTTTCTTTTTTAGTTACATTAAAAAAACCTTTCATGTTCTAATTTACTGAGATGCACTGGTAGACTGTTTTAACAGGAAAATAAATTGTGAGCTGTTTCATCTGTTGCATGTTAAACGTTACCACAGTACCCCGGAAATCCAGACAAACCCAGAATGATCTGGGCTCCCTCTGTTGTCTGTTACCTCAGTGGGAACTTGAGTCCGGTCTGCTGGCAGTGGGGATAGGTTTTTGTGCTCGTGTCGTCTTTTCCCTCGCTGCATTCCGTTTGTCCGGCCTGTTGATTTGAAGTAGACGGGTGGATAGTGGAACGTGCCATTGGAACTTCAGTGTGATCCTCCAACGTAACCTGGAAGGGCAATTTTTTTTTTTTTTCTGCACAGCGCGAGCACATGCGCTCTGGGGGCTTAATGCCATCTTCTGCTTTTTTGGTTGAAAGGCAGCAGTGGGTGACCAAGTGTGCCCCCTCCTGGACAGTGACACCACTATATTTCATAGAATAAGCTCCCATTGAAAAGAATTGCTGAGTTATTAATTAATTGGCAACTAATTTAATTTAGTCAACTAAATTCTTATTGGCAATTTATCGAAAGTCAATTAATCATTAACATCCCTAGTACATAATAATGAACATAAATTAGTTAATATTGTAGTGGCTGGTGAAGTCAATCCTCAGCGATTCATCAGTCACTTTTGCCTTTCCCTGCATATGAAGCCTAACCACACCTGTTTGCTAATCAACTCTTCATTATTGTTCCCATTACCAGCGGGTTAAAACCACGATAAATGCCTTCCCTGCTTACATACCTCTTCTGCTTTTTGTCATTGTTTAAAGTACTTTAATTAGCTCATGCTTCTCTCGGACAGCGATGTTAGCAAGACACTCTGCCTGCCAACTGGAACAGTCACGCAGGCACTTCCAAACTCCGCACGGATGACGGTCACATGCGTTGTTCGTGTGCGCACTTGTGGAGCGTCATTCCTTCATATTTTTTCTTAAATTTATATTTCCTTGACGTGGCGGCATAATTTCAGGGATGGAGGCCCACCACACAGAAATGTTACCAGAGGAAACCCTGGGCTTATCATAATTCGGTTTTGCCACAGTAATTATATTGAAAAGCTGAAAACTGCTGTCCCTCAGTAAGTATTGGGATCTTCAAAGAAAACGGAAGCAGGGGATGTTGCACTCGCCTCAGAGTGCTCTTGTAAAAGTAAATTAGGAACTTTTTCTTAGAAATATGCAACATTTTCACATCAGAAGAGCTTGTGTCTAAAGCAGAGGGACATTAACATGGTGGACTTAAGTATTTGTTTAGCTGCTACAAGTATCGTTATCCTGATATTCAATGACGGTATCGTATATCGCTCGTTTTCTTAATATCGTGCAGCATTATTAAGCCTACAGGAATCAGCTGACGATGATGTTCTTCATCTGTGATCGTCTTCTAGGTATCGGAGGTCTGGAGGACCACATCCTGAAATCGGCGACTCTGTCCACCACCCCTGCCTGTCCGCCCTTCACGCCGCTCAACTTTGAGGCCACACCCATCGTACGGGTGGCTGTTGAACCCAAACATCCGAGTAGGTGCCAGTTCATGTGTTCCTTTGTTCTATTCTTTGTAGTTTTTTCTACTTTGTTTGTTCCTGGTTTTAGGCGAAATGCCAAAGCTGGTGCGGGGGATGCGTCTGCTGAACCAGGCTGACCCATGCGCCGAGGTTCTGATCCAGGAGACGGGGGAGCACGTCCTGGTGACAGCTGGGGAGGTCCACCTGCAACGCTGCCTGGATGACCTGAGGGAGCGGTGAGTCTGGGGCAGATTCTTCTGGGTTCTGGTGCCACTGCCTGGGTGGAGTCTGTCTGTGATCGTCCATCTGTCTGTCAGTCAGCTCGTTTGTATGGTTACTACTTTAACTGGCAACTAAAATTTGCTACTTTTTTCCTTATAAAGCTGCAGCTTTTTTCCTCATAAATTTGCTGCATTCTCTTAGATTTGCTGCTTTTTTCTCATAAATTTGCTGCTTTAGTTTCATAAATTTGCAGCTTTTTTCTCATAAATGTATGACATTTATTTCCTCATAAATTTGCTGCTTTTTTCTCATAAATTTGCAACATTTTTTCCTTAGAAATTTGCTGTTTTTTTCTCATAAATTTGGGAAATTTTTTCCTCATGAAGTTGCTACTTTTTTCTCATAAATTTGTGCATTTTTTTCCTCATAAATTTGTGACATTTTTCCTCATTAATTTAGTACTTTTTTTCCTCATAATTTTGTGACATTTTTTCGTAATGAATTTGCACCTTTTTTGTCATGAATATGTGACACTTTTTCTTATAAATTTGAAACTTCGTCAAAAACTTTGCAACATTTTTGTCAAAAAATTCTAACTTTTTCCTCATAAATTTGTGACTTTTCTCATAAATTTGAGTTTTTTTTCCTGTTTGTAACTTTTTTCTCAAATGTGTGACAGTTTTTTTTCAAAAATTTGTGACAGTTTTTCTCAAAACTTTCAACTTTTTCTCATAAATTTGACTTTTTTCCTCAATTTTATGTTCTTTTTAAATTTGTAAAAAAAAATTGTCATAAATTTGTGATAATTTTTCTTATACATTTGCAATCTTTGTCAAAAATTTACAACCTTTTATTCATAAATTTATGACAAATTTTCTTATAAATTTGCACCTTTTAAAAAAATAACTTTTTTGTTATAAATTTGCAACACCTTCTTATAAATATGCTATAAAATCAGATTATTCTGTTTCCATGAGTGCCTAAATAATCAGTCCATAAATCTCATTATATCTGGTGATCACCCGTCCATCCGTCCATGGACTCATACAGTGTGGGGGTGTGTGTTCTACATTCTGAGACAGAGCCAATCCATCTCCACTCTCAGCTCCACCATTATATGTCTGTCATTACACATCGACCGTCTGGTCCTCCGCAGACAACTACGTGAGCTCATTGATAGGCGGAGAGGAGCGGCAAGGAGGGGAGCGGGTTTTGCCTGAGGAGGGAATAAATGTGGGTTTTTAACTGCTGTGTCCTGGTTTGACCACAGAAATCAACTTCAGACCAAATTCAGACCTTCAGACTGCAACTTTTTTGTTTAATGTAAAATTTTTTCTCATTAATTTGCAACTTTTTTAATATAAATTTGCAACTTTTTTCTTATTAATTTGCAAGTTTGTTCATATAAATTTGCACCTTTTTCATTTAAATTTGCAACTTTTTCTTTATTAATTCGCACCTTTTCTATTTAAATTTGCAGCTTTTTTCTCATTAATTTGCAACTTTGTTCATGTAAATTTGCAACTTTTTTATTTAAATATGCAACTTTTTCTCATTTATTTGCAAGTTTTTTCTCTTTAATCTGCAACTTATTAATTTGTAAATTTTTCTTGTAAATTTGTGACTTTTTTCTCATAAATTTCAGAACATTCACATGGATGCTGGTTAAATTTTGATACTCTATGTAATGGTTATTTTTTTATGTTTGTCTAAAGAATGACCCAATTTTATTTTATTTAACTTATATATACTATCGCAAGTGCAATTAATCCTGAGTTAACTATGGGACAATTAATTACGAGTTATACGTTTGAAGGGGAAATTAAATCAATCATGACTTGACTATAGGAAATGTGATTAATCATGGGTTCTTCACAGGGAAAGCGATTAACCATGAGTTAACTGTTGGGGGTGGGGAAAATGCGGTTAATCGCAAGTTAATTATCGGGGATGCAATCATTCACAAGTTAAGTATTAGGAGATCGATTAATCATGAGTTAACTATAGAAACATGATTAATCATGAATTAACTATAGGGAATGTAATTTAATCATAAGTTAACTATAGGAATGTGATTAATCATGAGCTAACTATAGGGGAGTGTAATTAATCATGAGTTACCTATAGGGAAAGCGATTAGTCATGAGTTTAGCATAGGGGAAAATGTGATTAATCACAAGGTAACTATTGGGGGATGTGATCATTACTAGTTAACTATAGGCAGAATGTGATTAATCATGAATTAACTGTAGGAATGTGATTAACTATAGGGAAAGCGATTAATCGTGAGTTTATGTAACATGTGACACTTACTTATGACACTTACTTGTCTCGCCAAATTTTGTAACACAGGATCACTGTATACAATATATACCTGTACTACACAGGGGGTAATACAGGGGGGTAATTGGGTATAACAGGGTCCACTAACACCTGCGCTCACCAGATTTTTGTGTGTAACCCTTACTAACACCCACTCACCCTACTCACTTTAGGTGTAGTACCCTTTTGGTAGTGTTGTGTTATGGCAATGTATTTACCCCAACTTTACTACCTGAGGGAAAAGGGATAATTGGGCCAGGTCAGACCGACTCTGGGTTCGTAGGAGCCTGGGAGGTGCAACAACAGACGACACATACACAGCCGTATATGGAACTTGCAACTATGTATATTTCAAAATATGTACATATATAAAAAAATACACAGCGCGATAAAAAAAAAAACCACAATCCATAAACTCAAATTATATTTACAATATTCAAAGTCCTTTTTTATCCTTTCCAGGTGACTAGTGGAGTCACCTTTAGCAGTTTCTAGGACTCGGGCTTCGGCTTGCCATCCAGATCTGGAGATCCACGCTCTGGTCAAACCAGTCCAAAGGAGAAAAAAAAAAAGAAAAGAAAGAACCTGACCATGCCAAGTGGCTCGTGCTTCAGTGGGGTTCCCGCGCTCAACGTGAGTTCACAGCCTTTGGATCCCAATCAATTTCAAGGGTTTTATCCAGGCAAAGGTTGCTATTAGCACGCTAGCGTCGCCATATCACCAAGGACCGTCTCTCTCTCTGGTCTGTGTCTTTCGGCGTCTGGCGTGACTGAGCCAAAAATGCAAGTCATCCCAGACCCAGGGAGAGAACACTTAACCCACTGGGTGGCGTGACCCAGCAACGGCGCAGCCATTGGTTACTCGAAATATCAACACACAATACTAGGAACTTTATCAGAATATTCTAGAAAACGTTCCTAACTGTTTATGAATATATATTTATTTAAATATTCATATTCGAATTATGTATTCCCATTGTGAAATGGGTGTTTTTCTTTTCTAAAAGCGGTATCGATATTTATAATTTAATTCACGTTAAACTATCTACTCCCATTGTGAAATGAATGTCCCCCCTTCTTCTTAAAGCGGTATCGACATTCATAATTCCATCCACGTTTTTAACACTGGGTTACATTTAGCATAGGGGAAAATGTGATTAATTACAAGTTAACTATAGCAATCAATAATGAGTTAACTATAGTGGGGAAAATTGTGATTAATCATGGGTTAAATAGGAAAACAGTTAGTCATGAGTTGATTATAGAGAATATGATTAATTGCAAGTTAATTATAAGGAATGCAATTAATCACAAGTTAACTAGGTGAAGAAATTAATCATGAGTAAATGATGGAGTGATTAAGAGTTAATTGTAGGGCAAATGCAATTAATCAAGAATTAACTATAGACAATGTAATCAATCATGAGTTAACTATAGGAAGGCAATTAATCACAAGTTAACTACAGAAATGTGATTAATCATGAGCTAACTAGAGGGATGCAGTCGATTATGAGTTAACTATAGCTAACTCATGATCCATGAGTGGAAATTTTTGTGTTCTTTTTTTGTTTTGTTTTGTTTTTTCTCTTTTTTTCCTTTTGGTGTACATTGTTGACACAACTTATGATTAGAACTTTAACCAATCATCCTTCCTCATTTAATAATGGAAGTGTATTAGGGCAAATTGAAGCTGAAACCTTTGTCAATACTGAACAGCAACCACAAGACATTTTAGGAGATATTGACCCAGATAATAACTACTTTAATCATATTAACAGTAAGTGTGCTTATTATGATGAACAACAATTAAATGGGATTATGAACTCGGATCAGACATTGACAATAATACATATTAATAGTAGGAGTCTCTATGCCAACTCTGATAGTATTAAGGAGTTTTTAAATCAATTTAACACACCATTTAGGATTATAGCAATAAGTGGAACATGGATTAATGAAGAAAAAAATGTAAATTTTGAACTACATGGATATGAGATGTACACACAAAATAGGAAATGTAAAAGTGGTGGTGGGGTAGCACTGTATGTTGACAGAAAATTAAAAAGTAAAAAAAGTGGACAGCATGACATCAACAGTGAATGAAAGTATGGAATGTTTAACAATCGAAATTACGATGGAAAATAGAAAAAACATAATAATAAGTTGTATATATAGAGCACTGGGATCTGATATGGAAAAATTTAGAAATGTATGGAAAAGATGTATACAAAAATAAGACAAAAAGATATATTTATTTGTGGTGACTTTAATATAGATTTAATGAAAACAAAACAACATAAACCAACTGAAGATTTCTTAGATACAATGTATAGCGTAACCTTATTTCCAGAGATTACAAAACCTACGAGAGTAACGACACACTGTGCTACCTTGATAGACAACATTTTTACCAATGTTATTGAATATAATATGATGAGTGGTATACTAATAAATGACTTTAGTGACCACCTGCCTGTATTTGTTTCTTTAGATGTTAATTATGGGGTTAATGAGAGTAAGAATAATAATAAACCATGTAAAAAGATTATTTATAAAAGAATACGAACAGAAGATAGAATCAGTGCTTTTAAAGGTGACTTAATGTTACAGAATTGGGATGTTGTCTATAGAGAGAAAGAAGTGGACTTGGCATACGATAAATTTATTGATATATTTAAATCATTATATGATCAAAACTGTCCAATTAAAGAAATTAATAAAAAAAAAACATAAATACAAAAATTGCCCGTGGTTAACCAGGGGGCTACAAAATGCTTGTAAAAAGAAAAATTATCTCCTATAAAAATTTCATTAAATTAAGAACCAAAGAATCTGAAAAAAGATATAAAACATATAAAAAATAAATTAACTGAAATAATACGAACTAATAAAAAATTGTACTATAGGAAAATGTTAAATGAAAATAAAAATAATATAAAAGGAGTCTGGGATATATTAAATAAATTAAGGAAAAATGGAACTAAGAAAATGATATATCTAGAGTATTTTACTGATAATTGTGGTGATAATTATGATAAGAACATGGTAGTAAATAAAATGAATATTTTTTTTGTAAATATTGGACCAGAGTTGTTAGCAAAAATTCCAAACCAAGGAAGAGACACCGTGAGTGAGACATTGATTGGAAATAACCCTCGGTCAATCTTTCTCTCAGCGGTGGATGAACTAGAGGTAAAATCTGTTGTTGAAAAGTGTAAAAATAAATTATCTACTGATTGTGATGGTATTGATATGGCACTAAAAAAGAACTGTTGATGGCATATTAAAACCATTTACATATATTTGTAATCAATCATTTCAAACTGGCTCATTCCCGCAGAAAATGAAAATAGCAAAAGTAATACCATTATTCAAGCAAGGAAATAAACACCACTACACAAACTACAGACCAGTATGGCTCCTCACACAATTTTCAAAGATTCTGGAAAAACTTTTCAACAACAGATTAGAGGACTTTTTAAATAAACACAGTGTGCTTAATCAGAATCAATATGGATTTAGAGCAAAGAGTACAACATTGTTGGCAATAATGGAAGCAACAGAGGAAATAATAAATGCATCTGATCAAGGAAAATATGCAGTTGGGGTATTTATAGATTTTAGAAAAGCATTTGAAACAACAAATCATTCAATTCTTCTTGATAAACTGCAAATGTATGGTATTAGGGGAATGGTACTGAACTGGGTTACAAGTTATTTATCTGAGAGACAACAGTTTGTGAAGATGGGAGAATATCTGTCTGGATGTATGGGAATTGCCTGTGGGGTCCCCAGGGGTCAGTATTGGGCCCCAAATTATTTAACGTATATATAAATGATATATTCCAAGTTTCTAAATTATTAAAAATAATATTGTTTGCTGATAATACTAATATATTTTATTCTGGAAATAATTATAATCAACTAATCCATACTCTAAATAATGAATTAAATAAGCTTAAAAAATGGATGGATTGTAATAAATTATCACTAAATATAGATAAAACTAAGGTAATGATATTTGGTTATTGTAAAAATAAAGAAGATATACATATTCATATAGATAATGTAATTATTGAAAATGTTAAGGAGATCAAATTTTTAGGTGTAATACTAGATGATAAAATTAGTTGGAAACCACATGTCAGATACATACAAAACAAAGTCGCAAAAAATATTGCAGTTATAAATAAAACTAAAGAAGTCCTAGATTACAAATCGCTTCATACAGTGGGGCAAAAAAGTATTTAGTCAGCCACCAATTGTGCAAGTTCTCCCACTTAAAAGATGAGAGAGGTCTCCAATTTTCATCATAGGTATACCTCAACTATGAGAGACAAAATGAGAAAAAAAAAAATCCAGAAAATCACATTGTCTGATTTTTAAATAATTTATTTGCAAATTATTGTGGAAAATAAGTATTTGGTCACCTACAAACAAGCAAGATTTCTGGCTCTCACAGACCTGTAACTTCTTCTTTAAGAGGCTCCTCTGTCCTCCACTCGTTACCTGTATTAATGGCACCTGTTTGAACTCGTTATCAGTATAAAAGACACCTGTCCACAACCTCAAACAGTCAGACTCCAAACTCCACTATGGCCAAGACCAAAGAGCTGTCAAAGGACACCAGAAACAAAATTGGAGACCTGCACCAGACTGGGAAGACTGAATCTGCAATAGGTAAGCAACTTGGTGTGAAGAAATCAACTGTGGGAACAATTATTAGAAAATGGAAGACATACAAGACCACTGATAATCTCCCTCCATCTGGGGCTCCACGCAAGATCTCACCCTGTGGGGTCAAAATGATCACGAGAACGGTGAGCAAAAATCCCAGAACCACATGGGGGGACCTAGTGAATGACCTGCAGAGAGCTGGGACCAAAGTAACAAAGGCTACCATCAGTAACACACTATGCCACCAGGGACTCAAATCCTGCAGTGCCAAATGTGTCCCCCTGCTTAAGCCAGTACATGTCCAAGCCCGTCTGAAGTTTGCTAGAGAGCATTTGGATGATCCAGAAGAGGATTGGGAGAATGCCATACGGTCAGATGAAACCAAAATAGAACTTTTTGGTAAAAACTCAGCTTGTCGTGTTTGAAGGAGAAAGAATGCTGAGTTGCATCCATAGAACACCATACCTACTGTGAAGCATGGGGGTGGAAACATCATGCTTTGGGGCTGTTTTTCTGCAAAGGGACCACGGCGACTGATCCGTGTAAAGGAAGGAATGAATGGGGCCATGTATCGTGAGATTTTGAGTGAAAACCTCCTTCCATCAGCAAGGGCATTGAAGATGAAACATGGCTGGGTCTTTCAGCATGACAATGGTCCCAAACACACCGCCCGGGTAACGAAGCAGTGGCTTCGTAAGAAGCATTTCAAGGTCCTGGAGTGGCCTAGCCAGTCTCCAGATCTCAACTACATAGAAAATTTTTGGAGGGAGTTGAAAGTCCGTGTTGCCCAGCGACAGCCCCAAAACATCACTGCTCTAGAGGAGCTCTGCATGGAGGAATGGGCCAAAATACCAGCAACAGTGTGTGAAAACCTTGTGAAGACTTACAGAAAACATTTGACCTCTGTCATTGCCAACAAAGGGTATACGGTGGGGTAAAAAAGTATTTAGTCAGCCACCAATTGTGCAAGTTCTCCCACTTAAAAGATGAGAGAGGTCTCCAATTTTCATCACAGGTATACCTCAACTATGAGAGACAAAATAAGAAAAAAAAAATCCAGAAAATCACACTGAAGGATTTTTAATGAATTAATTGGTAAATTCCTCGGTAAAATAAGTATTTGGTCAATAACAAAAGTTCATCTCAATACTTTGTTATATACCCTTTGTTGGCAATGACAAAGGTCAAACGTTTTCTGTAAGTTTTCACAAGGTTTTCACACACTGTTGCTGGTATTTTGGCTCATTCCTCCATGCAGATCTCCTCTAGAGCTGTGATGTTTTGGGGCTGTCGCTGGGCAACACGGACTTTCAACTCCCTCCAAAGATTTTCTATGGGGTTGAGATCTGGAGACTGGCTAGGCCACTCCAGGACCTTGAAATGCTTCTTACGAAGCCACTTCTTCATTGCCCAGGCGGTGTGTTTGGGATCATTGTCATGCTGAAAGACCCAGCCATGTTTCATCTTCAATGCCCTTGCTGGTGGAAGGAGGTTTTCACTCAAAATCTCACGATACATGGCTCCATTCATTCCTTCCTTTACACGGATCAGTCGTCCTTGTCCCTTTGCAGAAAAACAGCCCCAAAGTATGATGTTTCCACCCCCATGCTTCACAGTAGGTATGGTGTTCTTTCTCCTCCAAACACGACAAGTTGAGTTTTTACCAAAAAAGTTCTATTTTGGTTTCATCTGACCATATGACATTCTCCCAATCCTCTTCTGGATCATCCAAATGCTCTCTAGTAAACTTTAGATGGGCCTGGACATGTACTGGCTTAAGCAGGGGGACACGTCTGGCACTGCAGGATTTGAGTCCCTGGTGGCATAGTGTGTTACTGATGGTAGCCTTTGTTACTTTGGTCCCAGCTCTCTGCAGGTCATTCACTAGGTCCCCCCATGTGGTTCTGGGATTTTTGCTCACCGTTCTTGTGATCATTTTGACCCCACGGGGTGAGATCTTGCGTGGAGCCCCAGATGGAGGGAGATTATCAGTGGTCTTGTATGTCTTCCATTTTCTAATAATTGCTCCCACAGTTGATTTCTTCACACCAAGTTGCTTACCTATTGCAGATTCAGTCTTCCCAGCCTGGTGCAGGTCTCCAATTTTGTTTCTAGTGTCCTTTGACAGCTCTTTGGTCTTGGCCATAGTGGAGTTTGGAGTCTGACTGTTTGAGGTTGTGGACAGGTGTCTTTTATACTGATAATGAGTTCAAACAGGTGCCATTAATACAGGTAACGAGTGGAGGACAAAGGAGCCTCTTAAAGATGATGTTACAGGTCTGTGAGAGCCAGAAATCTTGCTTGTTTGTAGGTGACCAAATACTTATTTTACCAAGGAATTTACCAATTAATTCATTAAAAATCCTTCAATGTGATTTTCTGGATTTTTTTTTTCTCATTTTGTCTCTCATAGTTGAGGTATACCTATGATGAAAATTGGGGACCTCTCTCATCTTTTAAGTGGGAGAACTTGCACAATTGGTGGCTGACTAAATACTTTTTTGCCCCACTGTATCTTGTATTGCTCATTAGTACTTCCATACTTGACCTATTGTATAGAGGTCTGGGGTAACAGTTATAAAAGTACACTTAATTCATTGCTAATATTACAAAAAAGGGCAGTCCGTGTTATACACAAAGTCGGGTATCTTGAACTTACTAATTTATTGTTTTTACATTCAAAGTTATTGAAATTACGGGATCTGGTTGATTGTTATACAGCACAGTTAGTGTTTAAAGTCAGTAAAAACTTTTTGCTATACAATATACAAAATCTTTTCAGTAAGAGAGAAGGAAAATACAATTTACGGGTAACACAAAATTTAAAATGCACCTAGTAAGATCTACTACGAAGGGTTTTTCTGTGTGGGGTAAAATTAAAGAATGGGTTGGGGGAGAAACACAGGCAATGTCCAAACATCCATATATTTAAATCAACATATAAAGAAATGATTTTTGAGCAATATAAAAATAAAGAACAGTAACATTACAGTGTGTCTTCAATGAAGAAAGGTTGTTATTGTGAATATATATGCTGAGTACTATTATTATTGATATTATTAGTACTAGAATTATAGTATTAGGATTGTTGTTAGGATGGAATTATTTGAAGTATTATATAGGCTAGGTGGTATTATTATTATTATTATTATTATTATCATTATTATCATTATTGTTGTTGTTGTTGTAACTACTATATGGCTACCTATTATTATGATTATTATTATATGGTTACTTATTGTGCCTAGATATTGTAAGCCATGTGGGGGTATATACAGTATGGTGATTATGATGATGATAATATTGTCTATAATTATATTAAACATATCAGAAGTATTTATTTATTATTATTATTATTAGATGTTGGCATTATTATCAATATAAACTATCATTGTTGTGTCATTTCTATTGCATAATTTAATTATAAGGTGTATTCTATATTATGGTATTGTATAATGAATGTAACTGTGGGATGAATAATGACTAGAATGATATTATAATTTATTGGGTATGGAGAAAGGGTGGGACTATATAAGCGTTGGCTTCTTCCCACTCCTTTTGAACATTTTATTTTTTTTGGTTTTGAGTTTTGTTTTAAAATTTTTTTCTTTTTTGTCTAAATGTTCAAATCAATCAATCAATCAATCAATCAATCAATCAATCAATCAATGTGATTAACCACAGGAAAACAATCATGAGTTGACTGTCAGGGTTACAATTAGTCATAAGTTAATTATAGGAATGCAATTAATCATGAGTTAAGCATAGGGCAAGTAAACATGAGTTAACTATGGGTGATTAATCATGAGTTAATTGTAGGGCAAATACAATTAATCACAAGCTAACTATAGGACAGTGTGATTAATCATGATTAAAAATTTTATTGGACTGACAATGCTAATAGTTTTACATATAAATCAAAAATATGGTCAGACCCACACTGCCATCATCCATTCTTATCTTTTAATCTATTATTAGCGGTGATAAAACGGTTGTGTAACTCAGACTGATGTTTTTTCCTCCCCATCACTCCGCCGTCTGAACGTTTGAACATTTGGTCAAATGCTCTCACTTACCTGAAACAGAAAAATCAATGTGTGAGAGGCAGCAGAGATCGATTTGACCCAAATTAGCTCTGAAATCAGACCCACGAAGACTCTCTTACTGCACAAAACCATTCACAGGAGACGGCTTTGTTTCTGTTCAGGGACATGGTTCATGTTTGGAGGAGGCGTCACGTTGAATTTGTCTGTTCTGCTGTCTGCCAGAGACATTTAGAAATATTATTATTATCCAAAAAAATCTACATGGAGCCACAAATCTAAAATGAAGGTAAAACGGTAGGGTTATTGGAATAAAATGGACAGTCAAAATTAGTTATTAGGTTTTTCGGTTTAAAATTGAAACTTTTGCAGTTGATTTTGAGCTTGCACTCATAAATTTGCACATTTTCTTTAATTTCTAAATTTTCTTTTAAAAAATATATTTTTGCAACACATTTCCTGTTTTTTTCTCTTAAATTTGTTACCTTTTCTGAAAAATTTGATTTTTTTTTTCTTGTACATACTGTATGTGATTTTTTTTTTTTTAACAAATATATAATTTTTTCCCATAGATTTTTGGCTTCTTTCTTGTAAGCTTTTCACTTTTAGGGCCCGAGCCACTGACAGCATAAGTGGGTGAGAGCCCTGTTGTAATTGTTAGATTTTTTTTTTCTTCTCCATTTAAGATCTCATTTTTGGGGTAGTGAACGTGCATGAAAACTCACCATTTTTTCAGGGACCTGAAGACTGGCAAAAAATTTTATATTTTGGAGGAAATATGAATGACCCCACAAAAATGGCTCTACATCGCCACCTAACATGTGAAGTCAATGGGGAGGGGCACACGCTTACTTTCATATAGAAAGATGAAAATCGCGTGATATGTTTATCATGTCAAGATGTGCAAAAAACTCCATGGAAGTGATGGTCTACACCCAACAGGAAGTCGGCCATTTTGGCAGGAAGTGGTGGTGACCTGATTTCCACCTCGTGCATTTGATCGAACTCGTCCTAGGGTTTTAGGCCGATTGAGCTCATTTGTGGTGACAATCATCTATACCCATGTGCCATTAAAAGTTATTGAAAAATTTTCTAAAAGCTTGACGGTTTGGCTGTAGGGGCGTGACAAAGTTTGATGCCTCACCATGATCATTCTATGACCATTCTGACGGCAATAACGCTGGTATGCGTTGCCGGATTTCAACCAAATTGAATTTTATGGGTATCAGTCCAATTCAAAACAGTTCTGTAGAACAATATTCATAGAAATCTACAGTGCCACCTATTGGAGGCAGAAAGTTTTGCATCAGAAAGTTTGCATCATGTTGTTTTTTTAATTCCTCAGGAATGGAATGTTGGATTGGCAGCAAGATAGGTATGATGTATATGGGTATGCCTCCGAACAATTACAGCTATGAATATTCATGAGTATCAATAGCACCCTCTCTTGGAGACATGAAGGTTACACCAAAGGTTTTCTTCAATATCTCTGAAATAAATAGTCTGATTGGTACCATTTATAGTCATAATCATCTATACCCATGTGCCATCAAAAGCTGTTGAAAACTTTTCCAAATGCTCAAGGTTTGGTGGAAGGGGCGTGGCCAAATTTGCAGTATCGCCATCACCCTTCCAATGGCTTTTACTCTGGCATACATTGACTGATTTCAACCAAATTTTGTGTGGTGAATAGGTAGCCAATACTGATCATTTCTATAATAAAGAATGACACATAGCGACAGCGCTCGCTACCACTAATGGACAGGAAGTTGCCATAACTCACATGCCATACTCACGCGCCGCTTGCCAGAATGACGTGCAATTTTCTGAGGTTTATCAGACCACCTGATTGATCATAACTGCACATCACCTTTAGTATGCCGTCAGTGCTGTTACCATGAACACGCCTTCCTCACCATTCAATGAGTGATCTTGTTGGGATGGTTGGGAATGACCTGAAGTCATGAAATCTGGACCATAGGTTGAGGTGACTGTCATATGTAGTCCTATATGGGTGGGCAACACATAACTGACAGGGAAGTGTTGCCATGGCAACATGGCAAAGGTTGACTCCTCGCCATGGAACATCGGAAAGTTGTAACTTGGATAAACTTTGTCTGATTTTCACCAGATTTTCTACGATGGATATCAGTCCCACCCCCACACGCTCCTACATAAAAATGATTGACAAAAGTTATAGCGCCACCTATTACTCACAGGAAGTACTGAGCCAAACCGTTTACTTTATTATTCAAGCAGCGTTTGCCGCGACAACGGGAAATTTTCTGAGCCAGCTAGGTACAATGGGCGCCAGGGTCCGCAGTTGTGCAGGGGGCAAAGGTCCGCTTACACGGACATGAAAAACTTGTCCCTGTCTTCAAAACTTTACAAGAAGTGTTTCCGTTGCTAGCTTGCTAGCCTTGTTAACACGTCCGTGGCAGGAATCCGTTGGTAAATAACTCCGACATCCCGATTCAGCTGAAGAGCTCCCGGTCGTCCTGTCTCCAGGTGCGTGGCAGTCTCATTTTTAAACTAGTCTACTCTCCAGTGTTGATACTTTTACTCCAGTGATGGGAGAATCTCAAAGCTAGCACTATTCCTTGGACATGAACGCGTGAATGCGCGATTTTGCGTGTGCTTGCCTCTTTCCATTGACTATGCATGAATTCGCACCGCTTGTTCACATTTGGTGTGAAGGCACCTTTAAACCATAACCTCTGACTACAGGTTTGGGATCAAAAAGTTCAAGGTCAAGGTTGATATTCCCTGTAGTCTCTTACTATAGAACATGTAAAGCTCTCTAGGGTCACCAAACTTTCTACACAGGTTCACCTCAGGATCCTGCCATAAGGGTTGTATACTTTGTTGTATATTCGTGGATAATGGGTTTACCATAATTTGGCTCTGCCACAGTAATTATATTGAAAAGTTGAAAACTGCTCTGTCAGTAAGTATTGGGATCTTGAAAGAAAACGGAGGCAGGGGATATTGCACTCATCTCAGAGTGCTCTTGTTCTCTCATAAATTTGTGACATTTTTTCCTCAAAAATTTGCAACTTTTTTTCTCAGAAATTTGCAGCTTTTTTCTTATAACTTTGCAACTTTTTCCCTTCAAAAATTTGTAATTTTCTCAGAAATTTGTTTTTCTCAGAAACACAAGTTAGTTATTTTAAAGATAACTTTCTTCAGTTTTAAGCATTTTCACTTTTATGCTAGCATTGTGTAAGATTAGGCCATTTTAGCTTTTAAGCTAGCATTTTAGAATTTACTGAATTCTAACTTTGTTTAGCTTTAAGGCATATGAGCTTTTATGTTAGCATTGTGTAACTTTAAGCCTTTTTTAAACTATCATTTATCAATTTTAAACTTTTTTTTAGTATTTTAAGCTAATTTTTATTAATCTGTTTCCACTTTAATGTTAACATTGTGCAAATTTAGGCTATTTTAACTTTAAGGATAGCATTTTTCAGCTTTAAACGTTGATTTAGTATTTTTAGGCTAACTTTGTTTAACTTTAAACTTTTATGCTAGCACAAACAGCTTTAAGTCAGTTTAGCATTTAAGATAGCATTTATCAATGTTAAACTCTTATTTAGCTTTTTTTAAGGCAACTTAACTTCATGCTATGTTAGGTTTTAGGCTAACAGTAGTTAGTTCCTCTTTTAAGCTAACATAAGGTTTTATGCTAATTATTCAGCTTTTAGCTGTTCTAGCTTGAAAATCCAGAATTTTCACAACATTCACACTACATGTTCTTCAGGAAATGCAATTTTTGTTTGTTTTTCCAGGTTTGCTAAAATCAAGATCAGCGCATCAAAGCCCATCATCCCCTTCAGGGAGACGGTGGTGCGTCCTCCCAAAGTGGACATGGTCAACGAGGAGCTGGGCAAGCAGCAGAAAGTTGCCATCATCCATCAGGTGGGTCCAGTCAGGAGATCTGTGTTTATCCTGGGTTTGAAGTAGGTTTGTTCACTGTTGCATTCCTGTTGCTTCCTGTGGTAATGTATCGTCACTTCCTGTATTGCTGGCTGTCTGTGTGGCTTGCTCTGTGGTTTTTTTTTTTGTTTGTCGGCCTCCGTCGGTCTATGATGACCATGGAAGAGAATCCTAAACGTCTACTCTGCTGGAACAGCACTGCCTGTGGCTGAACAGGTCGATGCGCACCGGTGTTCTACCTTCCAGCGTTGGGCGTTGGTAGGATTCAAGCCTGGGCAGGAAGATATGGAGGACAAGATGTTACCCATGCAGCATGTCGCCCCTCTCGACGTCACTGATGAATCCAAAGGAACAGCAGGGCTGCTATAGTTTGGCACCAGTGCCGTCGCAGGAGCTGCCAGAATGATGTTGAGCACAACAGAGAACTGCCTTAGGGGCTCCGACTCCGGATTTTTCCTCAGGGTTGACTCCCGAAGCCTTTTCCGTGACCAGGTGTGCCGCAAGGCAGCGGAGGTTTGAAATCAGGGTTTACCTTCCCCTAGATGGGCTACCTTCCCAGGTTGACGAGCCACCATCTACCCGAAGCATCTGAGTAAAAGCAGTTCCGCCGGGCTTAGAGACTAAACCACACGGGCAGGCTAGGAGTTGGACTTAGTTGTCAGAGGCTTTTCGAGACGCACGCCGTAAGGAGCATTTTATGAGCACTGGGAGCTTAACCCCAGTGCCGCTCCTGGCTATGACAACCTTGGAACCGACCACTCTGTGGTTAGCTTTCCTCATTCTCCTGAGGATTTTTGCCTTTAATTGTATTTTAATCACCTTTTTCCTTCTACTGTTAGCTCTCACTTCTGTTTATCAAGCCTCTTGCACCTGTGTGTACACTCAGTGTCATCTAATCACCCTTTTTAGCCTTCTGTTCACCTTTCATCTGTGTTTTTGTTAGTTTCGGGTTAGCCACTAGGTTATGGCTACTAGTTCTCCTTCCCCTTCTTCTCTGGTGTGCTCTCTGTGTCTAATGTTTAGCTACACCTCTGCCTCTTTTAGTGATAACGGTAAATGTAATAAATGCTGTCTTTTTGAGGCACACGAGGCGAGGTCATCTGATTTGGAATCCCGGCTCGACAACATTGAAACACCGTCTGCGCCAGTTAATAATAATGGACGCCCCTTAGCTGCAGCGGAGCACCCTAGCATAGGGCAGCCTGCTAGCGGTCCTCCGGCCCTCCTCAGCAGCAAGGAGACTGGGTGGGTGACGGTGAGAAAGAAGCCTAATCTCAAGGCCCCGGTTCACCACCAACCTGTTCATGTTTCTAATCGCTTTTCCCCACTCAGCGACACACCCGCTGAGGAAAAATCTGATCATTGGCGACTCTGTAGCCAGAAACGTGAACCTAGAGACTCTAGCCGCCATAGTCAAATGCATTCCTGGGGCCAGAGCAGGCGACATCGAGTCAAATTTGAAAATGCTGGCTAAAAGTAACTGTAAATATATATATCTACATATTATTCCATCTAGCTACATTGCTCCGCACTGTGTGTGTTTATATACTTGCATATTTATTCCACCTAGCTGCTATGCTCCGTACTGTGGGTGTTTATATATTTACATATTTATTCCATCTAGCTACAATGCTCTGCACTGTGTGTTCATATATTCATATATTTATTCCATCCAGCTACAATGCTCTGCACTGTGTGTCTGTGTGTGTGTGTGTGTGTGTATATATATATTTTATAGTAATATGTACATATGTATATTAGCTGCTCTTGCTTGCTTGTTTTTTTTCTTGCCTTCTGATTGTTGCTCTGAGTGTTGCTATCCCTGTGCTGTTGCAATCCTGGAATTTCCCCGTTGTGGGACTAATAAAGGCTTATCTTATCTTATCTTATCTTAAATACTCCACAATTGTTATCCACGCCGGCATTAATGACATCCGACTCCGGCAGTCGGAAGTCACAAAACTTAACATGAAATTGGTGTGTGACTTTGCCAAAACGATATCTGCCTTTGTAGTATTCTCTGGGCCCCTCCCCAATCTGACCAGTGATGACATGTTTAGCCGCTTGTCATCCTTCAACCACTGGCTGTCTGTGTGGTGTCCTGCAAATGATGTGGGCTACATAGACAATTGGAGCTCATTTTGGGGAAAAACTGGTCTTATTAGACGAGACGGCATCCATCCCACTTTGGATGGTGCGTCACATTTATCTAACAATCTGGCATCATTTTTATCCAAATTTCCAAAACCTTGACAACTCAGAGTTGGGACCAGGAAGCAGAGTCGCAGTCTTGCACGCCTCTCTGCAGCTTCTCTTCATCCACCACCCTTCAACTTAGCCCCTGTCTTCCCCATCAGAGAATCATTGTCTGCTTCCTCCAAAGTAAGTAAAAATATAATATATAAGCATCCCAAAGTGATTAAACAAAAAGTTGGTCAAACTCAAATTAAACATGAAGCCTCTAAATTGAATGATTTGGGCTCTGTTCCTCCTCATAATTTAAAAATTAAATGCGGTTTGTTAAATATTAGGTCTCTATCTCCCAAGTCTCTGCTAGTCCATGATCTGTTAATTGATCATCAGATTGATTTAATATCCCTTACAGAGACTTGGTTAGGGCAAGAGGATTATGTTGGTTTAAATGAGTCAAGTCCCTCTGGTTATTTAAACTGTCAAATTCCTAGAAGTTCTAGTCGTGGAGGAGGAGTAGCAACAATTTACCATTCCAAATTACTAGTTAATGTAAAGCAAAAAACATGTTATAATTCCTTTGAGGGCCTGGTCCTCAGTATTGGACATTTTAGCAATTTTAGGTTAAACCCAATTTTATTTGCCATAGTTTATCGTCCTCCATCAACCTACTCAGAGTTTTTATCCGAATTTTCTGATTTCTTAGCTGATTTTGCTGAAATCAGATAGAATAATTATAGTAGGGGACTTTAATATACATTATTAGACTCGATGGGGTTTTCTCAGAAAGTAGGAAATTCTACTCATTATCTCCACCACACGTTGGACCGTGTTCAGACATATGGCATAGAAACAGAAAATGTGGTAGCATCTCCTCATAACCCTGTACTGTCAGACCATTGTCTGTTAACCTTTGAATTTACTATTTCTGACTATTTGGCTCCTAAAGAAAAATATTACTACAGTAGATGCCTCTCAGATGGTGGTGTAACCAAATTTATGCAAATTGTTTCCTCTATGCCATGTGTCAACACAACGGAGATAAGCTATAGACAGCTTGCTCCTTCTGTAATTGATAGCATGGTAGATAGTGTTACAGCTTCTCTGCATCAGACTCTAGACATGGTGGCCCCTATAAAAAAGAAAAAGTCTAATCAGAGATTTCTAACTCCTTGGTTCAACACAAACTCCTAGCTTGAAACAGAAGACTCGTCAGTTAGAAAGAAAATGGTGCTCCACTAATTTAGATGAAATCTGTTTAGCTTGGAGAAATCATCTTTTAATTTATTCTCCTTCAACTGATGTCTGTTTGGATGAGTTTACACCAATTGACCTTTAAGAGTTAGACAAAATAATTTCCTCATCCAAGCCTTCAACTTGTCTTTTAGACCCTATTCCTTCCAGGTTATTTAAAGAAGTCTTCCCATTTATTGGTAGCATTATTCTTCAAATGATCAATTCTTCAATAACTTTAGGCCATGTACCGCAGGCTTTTAAAACGGCTGTAATTAAACCTTTACTCAAAAAGCCAACGCTGGATCCAGGCGTTTTAGCTAACTATAGACCAATCTCTAATCTCCTTTTCATTTCAAAAATCTTAGAGTTGTTGCTACACAATTATTTGACCACTTGCAGGGAAATGGCTTATTTGAAGAGTTTCAATCTGGGTTTAGAATCCATCATAGTACTGAAACAGCTTTAGTGAAGGTCACTAATGACCTCCTTATCGCATCTGATAATGGACTTGTTTCTGTACTTGTCCTTTTAGACCTTAGTGCAGCTTAGAACACTATGTTGGACTTAATGGAACTTTGTTGCAGTGGTTTAGATCTTATTTATCTGATAGGTTCCAGTTTGTTCATGTCAATAATGAGGGGTTTTTTTTCCAACTCAAAGCTCAGTCATGGAGTTCCACAGGGATCTGTGCTAGGCCCTACTCTTTTTAGTTTATATATGCTTCCGTTAGGCAACATTATTAGAAAGCACTGTATACATTTTCATTGTTATGCAGATGACACACAATTATACCTGTCAATGAAGCCAGATGATAGTTATCAATTAGCCAAGTTAGAAGCCTGTCTTAAGGAAATCAAAGCTTGGATGACTTGTAATTTCCTGCTATTAAGTTCAGATAAGACTGAAGTCATTCTTGTTGGTCCAAAAACCTTAGAAATACCTTTCCAAATCAAACTTTTAGTTTGGATGTGGTTACTCTTTCTCTTAATAGCTCTGTGAGGAGCCTTTGAGTTATTTTTGATCAAGATCTGTTTTTCAATTCACATATTAAATTCGTTTCTAAGACTGCCTTCTATCATTTGCTTAATATTGCCAAGATTAGGAGCATCTTGTCTCAGAGTGATGCTGAGAAACTGATCCACGCTTTTGTTAGCTCTAGATTAGATTATTGTAACTCTTTATTATCAGGTTGTCCTAAAACATCTTTAAAAAGTCTTCAGTTGATCCAAAATGCTGCAGCAAGAGTTTTAACAGGTACTAGAAAGAGAGATCATATCTCTCTGGTTCTGGCCTCCCTTCATTGGCTTCTCATAGAGTTTAGAATTAAGTTTAAAATCCTTATTCTCACTTTCAAAGCTCTAAACAATCAGGCCCCTTTTTATTTAAAAGATCTGATACTACCCTATTATCCTAACAGAGCACTACGCTCCCAAAATGCTGGATTACTTGTAATACCTAGAATCTCCAAAAGTACAATGGGAGGCAGAGCCTTCAGTTATCAAGCTCCTCTCCTGTGGAACCAGCTGCCAATCTGGATTCGGGAGTCAGACTCAATCTCTGCTTTTAAGAATAGGGTTAAAACCTTCCTTTTTGATATAGCCTACAATTAGGGAGGGATCATGTGTCTCTGAACCCTCCCTTAGTTATGCTGCTAATAAGTTTAGACAGCCAGGGGACCTCCAGTAATGCACTGGGCTTCAGAATCAGAATCAGAATCAGAAGAATCAGAATAGCTTTATTGCCAAGCATGTTTACATGTAAACATACGAGGAATGTGACTTGACATTGGGCGCGCTCGATAAGCGCTTCCCAATGACGCGGCAGCCATGCAAGGCGCCTGTCATACAGTGGAGGGTAAAGAGGGGAATGGGGGGGGGGGGAATGACACAATGGGCAGAGAGAAAAAACATAGTTAATCGAAATAAAGCTCGTATGAGCAAAATTGTGATTACATCGAAAAAAACCCCTCTAATGCACAATTAGCAGACAATACAGATCACACAATAACAAAGGAGCAAAAGTTGAGAGAGACAGTGTAAGTGTGTGTGTGTCAGTGTATGTGCATCAGTCATGTAATGTTGTGTGCGGTGTGTGTATCAGTCAGTTACTGGTGAACAGCAAAAATCCTCCCTGAGCAACGTTTAGATGTTATGTCTTTAGTGTCCTCCAAACATAGATAGCATGTCCTCGAGAGTTCATTCTCTCAGTGCATGTCCGATGGTAAACTCCATGCTGGTCTGCCACATAACGCTGTCCTTGAGAGATCAGATTACTGCGCACCAGATGTTTATGTTAGGGAGAAGCAAGAAGCAAAAACTCTCTTCTGCCTTATCATCCTCCTCCAGGAGGAATGTAATCTTCAGGGCACCGAATCAAGGTCTAATAGGCACAGTTCACTCAGAGCATAGAATTTTCATCTCTCATGCGATTCTGTGCTTCATAATTTCCATATACAGGCTTTAAAATCATTCCCTGGAGAGCACCAGCGACTCCAAGATGTATTCCACCTACTGAATCAGCCACCATTCAGTTCAACATTTGCCGCTATCAGTACACTCCCCAACTGGTCGAATTGTTGTTGAAGGAGCTTTGCCGGGTCCGCATTTGATCAGCTCTCCCAATTTCTTTAATTTCTGATACATCAGGAAACTCCAAAGCCAAAGTAGAAATCCTGTGATCATAAGCCAAACAGATAGATGTCTTCCGCATCTCCAGTCAAATCACACAGACACATGAGTTCCCAATTGTCCATGAGTCTCCCCACTTGGGCTCCCCCTGGCCCGATCTTCTTTTAAAGTGGTGTCAATCGCATTTAAAGCCCAGCCAAATCCATAATTTCCGTTTGGATTAAGATTCAGCCAGAAGAAGAGCGACACAGACAAGACACAGCAAGCTGGGATCAGTAAGGGAGTAGGAGGGAGAGGAGAGGAGGAGAAAAGCGTCTGCTCTCTCTGAAAGCCGGAAGAAGAATCCTTTCTTCACTCTCAATGAAATATTTTTTTTGCTGGTCATTAACATCTGTTTGTTCTCTCCCATAGATTGAGTCCCCATCGTGCTGTTTGCCCTCTACATGTCTGTTCTTTTCATCTTCTCTATCCCCTCACCCCCAGCCAGTTGCAGCAGATGACTGCCCCTTCCTAAGCCTAGTTCTGCTGGAGGTTTCTTCCTGTTAAAAGGGAGTTTTTCCTCTCCACCTTCGCCAAGCGCTTGCTCACAGGGGATCACCTGATTGCTGGGGTCTTTCTGCAATTGTGGGGGTTTCCCCTACAGTTGAAAGTGCTATGAGATGACTGTTGTTGTGAAATGGCGCTGTATAAATAAAGCTGAATTGAATTGTCAGGTGTGAGGTGGGACCATTAGTCACCCTGAACCGTCTGCATCTGCAGGTAAAGGAGGACATCTCTCAGGGTCGACTGTCCGACACCCTCCACGTTGACTCCAGCGGTCTGGTTACCATCACCACCCCCAACAGACTGGTGACCATCAGCGTGAGAGCAATACCGCTACCACAGGGTAAGAAGATCAGGACATAAGACCAGGAGCAAGTTTACAGCAGGTTGGAAGAATTAGTGATAACAGGAGTTAGTAATAATGTGAGTTAGCGGTACCATGAGTTAGCAGTAGCACAAGTTTGTGGTAATATGAGTTAGTAACAATGTGATTTAGTGGCTACTTGAGTTAGTAGTAACGGGAGTTAGCGGTAACATGAGTTGGTAACAATGTGAGTTAGCAGTAACATGAGTTAGTAGCAGCATCAGTTAGCAGTAACGAGTTAGTAACATTGTGAGTTAGTGATACCATGAGTTAGCTGTAAAATGAGTTAGTAACAATGAGAGTTAGCGGTAACATGAGTTAGTAGTAGCATCAGTTAGCAGTAACATGCGTTAGTAACATTGTGAGTTGGTGATAACATGAGTAAACTGTAACATGAGTTAGTAACAATGTTAGTTAGCTGTAACATGAGTTAATAGTAGCATCAGTTTTGCAGTAACATGAGTTGGCAACAATGTGAGTTAGTGGTTGCATGAGTTAGTAGTAACAGGAGTTAGCGGTAACATGGTAACATGAGTAGGTAACAATGTGAGTTGGCAGTAACATAAGTTGTAACAATGTGAATTAGCAGTAACATAAGTTAGTAGTAGCATCAGTTAGCAGTAACGTGAGTTAGTAACAATGTGAATTAGTGGTTGCATGAGTTGGTAGTAACACTAGTTAGTGGTAATATGAGTTGGGAACAGTGTGAGTTAGCGGTAACATGAGTTGGTAACAATGTGAGTTAGCAGTAACATGAGATCATAGTAGCATCAGTTAGCAGTGACTTGAGTTAGTAACATTGTGAATTAGTGATAGCATGAGTTAGCTGTAAAATGAGTTAGTAACAATGGGAGTTAGCAGTAACATGAGTTAGTAGTAGCATCAGTTAGCAGTAACATGAGTTAATAACAATGTGAGTTAGTGGTAACATGTGTTAGCGGTAACATGAGTTAGTAGTTACACTAGCTAGTGGTAGCTTGAGTTAGCAGTAACATGAGTTAGTAGTAACACGAGTTAGTGGTAACATGCGTTATCAGTAACATGAGTTGGTAACAATGTGAGTTAGCGGTAACACAAGTTAACCTTAAAATAAGTTAGTAACAATGTGAGTTAGCTGTAAGATGAGTTAGTATTAACACGAGTTAACGGTAACATGAGTTAGTGGTAAAATTAGTTAGTGTAACCAGTGTTGGGCAAGTTACTAAAAAATACACGGTTTTCTCCGGTAACATTTCTGCGCGGCGGGCCATCACCCTTGGAATTATACCACCACGCCAAGGATATATCAATTTAAGAAGAAAAAATTAAAAAATTACATTCTGCAAGTGCACACACGAACAATGCGCGTGACTGTCATCCGCATGGAAGTGCCCCACCCACCCATGTGACCGTTCCAGTCTGCAGGCACAGTGTCTTTCTAGTGTTGCTGTCCAAGAGAAGCATGAGTCTATTAATGTACTTTAAACACGGAAAAAAGCAGAAGAGGTATGTAAGCAGTGATGACGTTTATCACGGTTTTAACCCGCTGGTAACTGGAACAGTAATGAAGAGTTGCTTAGCAAACAGGTGTGGTTAGGATTCATTTGCAGGCGAAAGGCAAGAGTGACTGATGCATTGCTTAGGATTTACTTCACTAGCCACTACAATATTAAATAGTTTATGTTTATTATAATGTACCTGGCAAGCTAAGATGACCAAAATTCACGAAGTCAATGACTTTAATCCATCCACAGCCTTCAGACAAACTAAACGTGCCAACATTTGGATTTCAAAATAAGGGAGGTTTTTCATGCTGTCTGGTTGGTGAGGAGATTTCTAAAAAAAACCTAAATATATAGAAATATTATAACATAAATAACTGAATCTTTGGTCATTTTAGTTAATTTATTTCTTTAAATATAATTTTATTAATAATTATATTTCTTTGAAATCAGAGTTAAATTATTGTTCTGTTCTGGCTCTACAAAATTATGGTCAAAAGTTTAAATTGTATGAAGAAAAAAGTAAAAATTTTACCACAATCTCTTTCAAATTTATTTAAAAAAACCCCAGTAATTTTATAAAAATAAATAGACAAAAATTAGGCATAAAATCCATCCATCCATCTTCTACCGCGTAATCCTTTTCGGGTCTCCGGGGGAGGGAGGAGGGGCTGGAGCCTATCCCAGCATCTTTTCGGCGAGAGGCAGGGTACGACCTGGACAGATCACCAGTCCATCACGGGGCCAACACAGAGAGACGGACAACCATTCACTCTCACATTCATACCTAAGGACTATTCAGAATCCCCAGCTGATGCCAATTAACCTAACCTGCATGTTTTTGGCCTGTGGGAGGAAACCGGAGTACCCGGAGTAAACCCATGCAGACATGGGGAGAGCATGCAAACTCGACACTGAAGGGTCACTGATGGTCAGGGGGTGAGATCAAACCCACGATGGTGAGGGGTGAAATCGATCCCGTGACCTTCTTGCTGTGCTGACACAGTGCTAACCACTGCACCACCGTGCTGCTTAGGCATTTTTTTTTTAGCCAAAAAATAACCCACAATTTTATAATAGTCTCAAATGTACAAGAAAAGTCAGAATTTTACAAGAGGAAATTACACATTTGAGGAAAATGGTTGCAAATGTAGATACATTTACAGAGAAAAGTAGAAAACTATAAGAAAATTGTTATAAATTTTGGAGAAAAACCTCAAACCTTCAAGACTGAAGTCATTACTCAAGTTTTTAAGTGGGTGCTCTTTGTACCCTTAACTCAACTAGAAATTATTGGTTGTCTACTTTTTATTAATAATTTCATAGCACTGCTTTTACATGAGTAGAATTTCTGGCTACTATACCCACCTCTGATCATATAATTTAAGTATGCATGAGCAAATAATTATTATGAATGTTTTTCCCTTCCCTTTCCTACTCTTTCTCAATGGAAAAAAAAGAGAAACACTAAAATAAAAATACAAAAAAATACACTTATTTTTGTTATTTCTGTAAACCATGACAAAAAAAATCCTGCAGGACAAAACGGGACACTTGATATTTTCTAACCTGTTTGTATACCACCATAGACAGAGAGAGAACCTGAATTAGACAGGACTCAGAGAGGGAAAGATGAGACAGACAAGATGAGCCAGGGAGAGGAAAGTGTTCAGGCAGAGGGTCCAGGAGAGGTGAGAGCAGAGGAAGGAAAGAAGGATGACTCCAGTAAAAAGTCCAAACACAGGACGTGTGGGTGGGACCCCAACTGGCCCAATATTCCAAGATTCAAGCCTTGGTTGTACAGTACTTCAAATGGTAAGTTCCATATGCACAGTTACTGTGCAAAATAAAAAAAAAAGAAAGAAATAATATAAAATTAACATATTCCGGTTACAATAGTGTCATGTGTTTTCTGCCACCCCCCCACCCCCCGGAAAAATATATTGCCACCGCACCAAGGTCTTTAAGCCAGAGGAAACACTGAAAATAGCAACTAATTATAGTTACCAGTTACTTCTTTTCAAAAGTAACTGAGCTACGTTACCAATTACTGCATGATTAAAATAACTAGTTACTTGGAAAAGGGGCTTCCGGTTATGGCTGCCACGTAGGACGGACGTGTCTCGCTCTGCTCTGCTCCTGGAGAAAAAAAATCGGCAAATAACTCTCTCATTTGGGACAGAACGTATCCCAGCGTTTGGGCGAGGATATGTCGGCGAAGCCTAAGGCTGGAAAACCAGGTAAAGGAAAAAGCGAGCCGCCGAAACAGTCCAAATTAACGGACTTTCAGGTCTGTGACGCAGCAAATAAAACTCCATATATGGCGGAGGAGGCTGGCAACGGTGCGATGTCTGCGGGGGGAGGCGCAGATGCGCTGATGGCTGCCATGAGTTCAATGAGAGCGGACTTTTCCTCTAGATTTGATGGGATTATGACAGCGTTGGAAGGAATAAGAAAGGAATTGGGTGACTGTGTAGAACGAACGGCGCAGATGGAGCTCCGTCTCGCTAGTGCTGAAGATGACGTCACCCGTCTTCAATTAAAGGTGCGCACTTTGGAAAAAAAAAATAAATCTCTGGAAGATAATATTTTGGATTTGGAATCTCGGTCGAGACAGAATAACTTGAGGCTGGTGGGTCTTCCAGAGGAATCAGAAGGTCGGGACGTATGTTCCTTTCTGGAAAAGTGGATTCCGGAGGTGCTGGGCAGCGAGGAGTTGCAATCAGCAGTGGTTCTGGAAAAAGCACATCGTATTGGCCCACGGAGAGATAAGGGACCGCCGAGGACCTTAATTATGAAGTTTCTTAGCAACAGAGACAGGATGAAGATCTTCAACGCTGCACGAGCTAAAGGAGAGATTAAACACCAGGACCAGCAGGTGCGGTTCTACCCAGATTTGGCCACAGGAATCCAGCAATTGAGGAAGCAGTTTGATCCCGTACGTAAGGAGCTGCGCAACCTTGGGATTCGTCATGGTGTAATCTATCCTGCGAGACTGCTGACCACGTATGAGGGCAGAACCCACATCTTCAAGACCCCAGAGGAGGCGCAGGAGTTCATCAAGAAGATCAAAGAAGAAGAAGAGACTGGTGGGAGCTAAGCATGAACAAAATATAAGGTAGAATAATTAAGCATTTGCACAGGCATCTGACTGACTTGAAGTAAATAGTAAGTTTACAAAATATAGATTGTATTATATATTAAAAAAAACAAAACAAAAACAAAACAAACAAAAAAAAAACTATGATGTACAAAGTTGTTAAAAATTTTGGAGTTAAGTTGGAAAACTACAGAGGAGAGTTAATGTTACGTCATTAAAAGCAGTAGAGTTAGGGTGATTGGGAGGATGAAGAAGGAGTGGCTTAGGCTGTTCCCCGTGGGTGTGGAACGGTCGATGGCTATATCGGGAGACAGAATTTTTCTTTTGATTTTGGGGGGTTTGCCACAAGTGTGGGAAGGGGAAATTTGTTTGTGTGTAGTTTGTAGGATGAATGTTCAACCACTCATGTTTTTGCTTCTCTGTATGAGCATGTTTACACTGCAAGGTAATCCCAAACTCTCTATTGATCATAAACCAAAGTGTTAATCTTAATTTAACTTCATGGAATTGCAGAGGTCTACAAAATTTAAAAAAACTTAAACAAGTTATGAATAAAATAAAAGACATGGGTTCAAAAATTGTGTTTTTACAAGAAACTCATCTAATAGAGGAGGATGTTAAAAGAATTAGGAGTAGATGGCAAGGAAGTGTATTCACCTCTTCATTTTCATCCCGAGCCAGGGGAGTTATGACTCTCATACATAAATCAGTTCCTTTTCAAGTGAAAAATGTAATTGGAGACAAATTTGGAAGATATGTAATCATTCAAGGTTCTTTGCTATTAGAAAATATAAATCTTGTGAACTTATATGGTCCCAATATAGATGATCAGAAGTTCTTTGCTAATTTATTTCTCATCTTATCATCACTTACAGGGCAACATATAATAGCAGGGGATTTTAATTGTACATTGAATCCAGGTATAGATAGATCAACAGGACTGGATTGTACGCACATTGGATGTAGGATGACTATTAATCATTTTATGAAAGAATTGAGATTGTTAGATATATGGAGAGAAATGAAACCACAAGTTAAAGCCTATTCTTGTTATTCCAGTACCTACAAGACATTCTCACGTATTGATTATTTTTTGATTTCCACAGAATTAAGGTCCAAGATTCAAAACTGCTTTTATGATAACATCGTGATCTCTGATCATGCACCCTGTTGTCTAATATATGTAGATAAAAAATTGACAAAGGAATCAGGTAGATGGCAATTTCAGCATAAATGGCTTCAGGATGAGGAATTTGTCAAGTATATAGAAAAACAGATAGACGAGTTCTTTGACATCAATACTACACAAACATCAGCATGTGTAAAGTGGGAGGCTTTCAAAGCTTTTATTAGGGGACATATTATTAGTTATACAGGATCAAAATCTAAGAAGACTCGAGAGGAGAGAGCCCAATTGGAACATAAAATAAAAAGTCTTCAGGAAAAAGTGTATGCAGGAAGTGACCCAAGGTTGGAGAATGAATTACTGATTTTGAGAGCTGAATACGACAAAAAATCAGCGAATAGAGCTGCCTCGAGTCTTCTAAGATTGAAACAATCTTTTTATGAACAAGGTGAAAAATCAGGAAAATTATTAGCATGGCAGATTAAACAATTAGAAATTAAAACACCAATTACCAGTATTATAAGTAACGGACAGGTAGTTATAGATCCTTTAGAAATTAATAGAGCCTTTAGAGATTACTATGAAAAATTATATGATACCAAAAATGAACCTGATTTAACAAAACTAAATGGGTTTTTGAACGAACTATCTATACCGTGTATTCCAAATGAAAACAGGGAGATATTGGAGTCTAAAATTAGTCAAGAAGAAGTTGGGCTAGCCATTGATAATATGAAATCAGGAAAAAGTGCAGGACCAGATGGTCTTCCAGTTGACCTTTATAAAAAATTTAAGAATAAATTAATAAAACCTTTTTTGGAAATGGTTTTAGAAGCATTTCAAAATAATAATTTACCATCATACATAAATAATGCCTTAATTATACTGCTGCCAAAACCAGGTAAGCCCTCTAATAAATGTGAAAATATGAGACCAATAAGCCTATTAAACGCCGACCTTAAGATAATCTGTAAAATTTTAGCAAGACGAATACAAGAAATTTTACCAAATATTATTAATCGAGATCAGAATGGCTTTATAAAGGGTAGACAAGGCTTCCATAATGTAAGAAGACTATTTAATATTATTTATTTTAATAAAGAAGCACCGGATACAGCTCTCCTATCATTGGACGCCGAAAAGGCCTTTGATAGAGTTGAATGGCCCTTTCTTTTTGAAGTCCTACAAAGGTTTGGACTTGGAAATAATTTCATAAAATGGGTTCAAATAATATACAATAATGCTACAGCAGAAATCCTAACAAATAACAATATTTCAAAACCAATAAAAATCAATAGAGGATGTTGACAAGGCTGTCCACTTTCACCTTTACTGTTTACTATGGCAATTGAACCTTTAGCGATAGCGATACGTTTACATTCACAAATATATGGAATTAAAGTTGGACCAACAGAACATAAAATCTCCCTGTACGCCGATGATATAATTTTGTTTATGTCGAATCTAAAAAAATCAATTCCAACCTTGTTGAATTTAATAAAGAATTTTGGGGAAATATCAGGATATAAAATAAATAAAACTAAATCTTCAATATTAATGCTAAATGAGACCCAGAGAAATTACCCAGCCCCTGAGGTAAATCAATTCAATGTTGTAAATCAGTTTAAATATTTAGTAATCCAAATTGTGCCTAAGCTAGAATCAGTCGCCAGTGTCAACTATGAAGCCTTAATGTCAGATATCAATGAGTTAGCTCAGAGATGGATGTCACTACCAATGTCGATGATCGGGAGAATCAATATACTTAAAAGTAATATTTTACCTAAAATACTTTATTTATTTCAATACATTCCCTTATCACCACCTTTAGATTTATTCTCAAGAATAAAAAAAAAGTTAGTGGAATTTATATGGAACAACAGGAGGGCTAGATTACGTTTGTCTTTATTATATTTACCATTTGATCGTGGAGGTCTGAAATGTCCAAATTTTATGTTGTATTATTGGTCGGCACAACTGAGGTCTATGACATATTATTTTTCATCAAATGATCTCCCTCACTGGACTGAAATGGAATCATACAATTTACCTTTACCTCTTCCCATATTCCTATACTCAGATTCGGCAAAAAAATTACAAAAACAAGTTAAAAATCCATTTGTAAAGCATATGATCAAAATATGGTGTGAAGCTAAAAACTATTTAAAAGAACCACAGTTATTGTCACAATTTAGTCCAATATGGGGTAATCAATATTTTAAACCAGGGAGAGCGGACGCTGTATTTAAAGTATGGAATTTAAAAGGGATACAAAAGATTCAGGATTTATATTTGCCATGTGCAGATAACATAATGTCTTTTGAAGAGCTGAGGATCAAATTTAATCTCAATAGAACACATTTTTTTAAATATCTTCAACTTAGAAACTTTATTCGATCAAATCAAAATAAAGCTCTCACTCGACCTATTTATTCATCCTTGGAAAAAATGATGATGAAAGATAGTAAAAGAAAGGGTATTATTTCAGAGTTTTATAACTCATTGACACTATCTTCAAGTGAAAATTCACTGAAAAGATTAAACTACTGGAAAGAAGATCTGCAAATTGAAATTTCAGAGGAACAATGGGAATTGGCTTGTACAGAAGCTCAAACCAAATCAATAAATGCACGCCTTAAATTGATACATTTCAAATGGTTAATGCGGATGTATGTTACACCGGAGGAGTTAAATAGATATAACAAAAATATACCAGATACATGCACAAAATGCATGGAAAGTAAAGGAACCCTATTTCATTGTTTATGGGAATGTAGATTAATAAGAATGTTTTGGGAAGAGGTGAGGGTAACAATTGAAAAAATAATCTCAAAACAAATCATATTGAATCCTAAACTGTTTTTGTTGGGTCTGTACCCAGAAAAGCATAATTTTAATAAAAGTGAAAGAACATTCATAGACCTCAGTTTGCTTAATGCCAAAAAATGTATTGCACTATTATGGAAAAAGACTCATAGACCAGATGTGACTCAGTGGTTAAGACAGATGTTAACAAACCTTCCATTAGAAAGAATAACATATATACTGAAATCAAAGGAAATTGTGTTTGAGAATATATGGAGACCTTTTATTGATTATGTAAAAAATTTAAACATAACTCTTGAAGAAGAAGGTGAATGATGTGTGTGGACCTTGTAAATTCCAAACTGGTGAACATAATATGTATACTTATGTATTGGATTGTCTAGACTAAACAGAGGAGCATTGTTGAAGATTTGATTTTGTTGGTGGTTGTTGGTGTTTTTAGTGCATTTTTTTTTTTGTAGTACTTTAGTGTTAGTGTTTGATTGTTTGTATCATGTTTGTTAAAAAAAAAAAAAGGTTCAATAAAGATATTGTGGAAAAAAAAAACTAGTTACTTGGAAAAGTAACTTTCATGTTGCTTTTTAATGTATACTTAAATCATCTTGGACACATAGCAAGATAATTTAATTAAATGGGTTACATTACGGGCTTATTAATGTCAGGCTGAAAACAGACTGTTTCAGACAGACCTTTTAGAACATATTCAGTCTGCTTTATCCAGCCTCGAGAGCTCTTACTGTGGGGAAAAATCCGAAGAAAATCAGCACTAAATTGCCAGTAATTTTCTCAATTTTGGAGTGAGAGAGGGAAAAAGAGTGAGAATCACTCCAAAAGAGTGAGAGCTGGCAACACTGCATAAAGCTCTCCATGTTATCTTACCTTTATATTATGGATTTAATCCGGTGTGCAGTGATCCAAAGAAAATGTCCATTATCCACAGTCCAAATGTCTGCTGTGACAGAGACATGATGTAGTCCCTTAAATTCCTTTTGGAGATCAAAGTCCATTTCTGAATAATCTTTATCCAGGTAGCAAGTAAATGTGTTTTAACTTCAGTGGCTCACAGTCTCAGCTGGCTGTTCAGAATACAGTAGATCCACTTCACAGTGTTGTTAGCATAGCTAGCCGTTACTAAAGCTGGGTTCACACTATAGCGTTTGGACCAACTGTTACAGACGTTTTGAAAAATCAGAGAAATCAGTCCAAATGTTGGTGAAATTACGTTCATGAGCAGGTTTTTTTTTTAATCCAGCACACACCAACTTTTGCAAACTTTTTGCTAGCATTTGCCAGTGTTGCATCCAGCATTGGCAAACTTTTGCCAACGTAGGCTAGTGTATGTGTAGCTGTTGTCAACATACGTTAACTTAAGCAAACAAATACTCAGCGCAGGTCAGCTGGCATCAGCATCAGGCAATGTTCATATAAAGATCAGTGTTTTTGGAAGTTTCCTGCCATTCTGGACCTGTTTTTTTGGTGGATTCACACTACAACGTTTGAACCAACTTTTACTGACGTTTTGGCAAGTGTCTGGCTCTGCTGGCAAAAGTTGATAAAAGTTAATGATGGTTGTTGTTTGTTGGCAAACGCTGGTGAAAGTTGTATTTCTTGAAAATTTTCAGCATGCTGAAAATTTGCCGACGTTTGGAAATAAACATTATTGAAAGTTGTGCTCAGTTTGTAAATGTTCCTGAGCGCTGGGCGAAGTTATGCAGAGTTTACCTAAGTCGACCTAAGTTAAGCTCCACTGGCAAACGTTGACTGAAATGCCGGTGGAAGCAGATGTTTTTAGACCGAAACTCACTTCAGACATGCATGGACGAAAGAGAAATGGAGAGAAGGGGGAATTTATAAAAAGAAAATATATATGTAAGAGGACAGTGTCCAGTATTTGTTTTGTGATAACGTGGTATGTATAACATGTTTGTTAATTTTTTTTAATCTACGGGATATATACAGTATATATATATACATACAGTATATACATATATTATGGGCATTTGATTAGTTTTGAGTTGTTCATGGGTTTGTTTGCTCCAGTTGATGGGTGTGGTCTGGTGAGTGGTTTGGGGTTTTGTGTCTTTGCAGTGTTATTTTTCTACCACTAGGCAGTGCTGTTGTGCAAACGTGTCTTTTGCCAGTACTTACTGGTTGCCTTGGAAGCAACAGCCGTTGGAGATGCCGATCTTTTTTTTTTTTTTGCTGTCTGAAAAACGTTTCTTGGTCCGTGGAATAAAGTTTTTTTTCGTGAAATTTTCAGTCTGTCTACTCTCTGCCTGCTGCATATATAATCTCCCAAAAATATGACAGCTCAAAAGAAAAAAAAAATCTCCTCATTGAGAAATTTACTATTCTTTATTTTGTACTGTGCGTCATCATTCTTCAGGATTTATTGGTTCGGCTTCCATTGTGGGGAATCAAACAGCGCTTATGTGATGTCAAAAAGTAAATGACATTTAACAGGATTTTGTGTTATTTTAATGGATAGAGTTGTAACTGTCAAAATATAATCACCCGTCATTTTATTTATATGATGATACACTAAATATTTTTTTTATTCTATCCACATTCACATTTTAATTGCGGACTTAATGTAGGAATCTATAGCATTATTTTATTATTTATTTTTAGATGAATGAATGAATGAATGAATGAACAGGGGAAAAGGGTATGCAGAAGTAACTACATAGCA
The DNA here is from genome assembly GCA_020510985.1 of Pholidichthys leucotaenia. NCBI lineage: Eukaryota > Metazoa > Chordata > Actinopteri > Cichliformes > Pholidichthyidae > Pholidichthys > Pholidichthys leucotaenia. The sequence goes on along the minus strand of CM035837.1, from coordinate 427,615,028 downwards.
ATATAAAATGAAAATTGATACTGAAACGTATGGCCAAGGGAGATGTGTTCACTCCAGAAGCAGGTCCAGAATGGCAGGAAGCCTCCACAAATGCTGATCTTTACGTATATGAGTGTCGCCTGACGCTGATGTCAGCTGACCTGCGCTATTTCTCTGATTTTTCAAAACATCTGTAAAAGTCAGTCCAAATGCTATAGTGTGAACCCAGCTTTAACTTAGGATGACTTAGGTGAACTCTGCATAACTTAGCCCAGCGCTCAAGAAGTTTTACAAACTGAGCACAGCTTTCACCAGTGTTTTTTCCAAACATCGGCAAATTTTCAGCAGGCTGAAAATTTTCAAAGAACACAACTTTCACCAGCATTTGCCAACAAATACCAGCAATCATTAACTTTTGCCAGCAGAGCCAGACGTTTTCCAAAATGTCAGTAAAAGTCGATGCAAACGTTGTGGTGTGAATCCACCTTTAGCACTAGCTTTGTCGGAGCTTTGTTGCTGTTTTCAAGCGCTTCTGAAGATTGCAATAGGTCTCAACTGGCACTTTAGCTTGCAACCCACCAATATGCTTTTGTCCTTAACCGCGACAAAGGAAAAATGATCTGTCTGTTTCTACAAAAACAAAGTAGCGTCATCTTTTCCTCCGCTCAGTAGTAAATGGCATTCATTTATATAGCGCTTTTTCTCATCTCTAGATGACCAAAGCGCTTTACAGATCCTGCTATCCACCCATTCACACACTGATGGTAGCAGAGCCACCATACACAGGCACTGGCCTGACCCACTAGGAGCATCTAGAGGTTCAGTGTCTTGCTCAAGAACACTTCGACATGCAGACTGCAGACAGAGCGGGAATCGAACCCCTGACGCTCCGATCAGTAGTCGGCCACACTACACCTGAGCCACAGCTGCCCCAGCCTAGGAGTCACGTAGGTCATATCGACTGATGGCTGCATCAGCTACGTAGGGTCAGTTTGTGTTTATTTGCGCTAAAAATATCTATCTATATTAATAGAACGAGTAACGAGTAATGCATCTGATCAAATTTCAATAACTGTAGCGCTGAATTTTTACTAATTTTTAAATACTAATTTCGTTACACAGCACGTTACTGCAAAAGTAGTGGCGTTACAGTGTTGGGAGTATCACGTTACTTTGTAACACATTACTCCCAACACTGGTGGTAACATAAGTTAGTAACAATGTGAGTTAGCTGTAATATGAGTTAGCACTAACATGAGCGGGTAACAATGTGAATTAGTGGTAACATGAGCTGGTAGTAGCATGAGTTAGCAGTAACATGAGTTAGTAATAATATGAGTTAGTGGTAACATGAGTCAGTAGCAATGTGAGTTAGCAGTAACAAGAGTTTGTGGTAACATGGGTTAGTAACAATGTGAGTTAAGGTGCATTCAGACCAAATGTGATTGGGCAAACTTTTTGCACAGCACGATTACATTATAACTCAATGTAAACACACAAATAGACATGAATTCACCATCTGAGTGAGATGCAGGCAGGCTAAGTTGCCTTTATAACTTTCGCAGCAGTGTTCAACCTACTGTGGAAATCCTCAAAATAACGTCATGTTTTAGGTTTACATTATCCAACGGAGGGCTCGCCTGAAAAAGTTGTCCCTGTCTCCAAAACTTTACAAGATGAAGAGTGTTTCCCTTGCTAGCCTTGTTAGCACGTCCGTGGTAGGAATCCGTGAGTAAATAACTCCCGACATCCTAATTCAGCTGAAGAGCTCCCGATCCTCCTGTCTCCAGATGAGTGGCAATCTTATTTTCAAACTAGTCTACTCTCCAATGTTGACACTTTTACTCCGGTGATGGCAGAATCTCAAAGCTAGCACTATCTCTTGGACGTGAACGTGCGATGTCTGGAGCGGGTTTGACCGGTAATGCTGCCAGGTTGTTTTTTGAACAATGGGAGGCATTTTTTTGGAATTCACATAGAGACAGGCACGATTGGAGAGACTTAAACTGAGTGTTGGTCCTGCCGGTGGCACTGATGGAGGTCCAGGCAGTGCTCTTGGCTGTGCGCACTCAGTTGATGTTTCTTCTAATTTAAACCCAGTTCCCTCTGTTTCGGAGACTGTGCACGCTCGCGATGTTTGTGAATTGGTTCCGGCCTGCACAGTGACACCTGTGGTGTTGGCCGCTCCAATTCATTATGTTGATTCAGAAAACCTGTATATGGAACCTCCACATGTGCTTTCTGACTGTGACTCGCCAGTAACATCAGGTGATGTGTCAGAGAAGATGGATTCTGTGATAAACTGTCAGCAGGAACAATCAATTTGTCCTGTTGTTATCCCTGACAGTCACGTGGTTCCGGGTAACACTGATAAAGCGCCTGTCATACTGGTTTCTGATAAAGTCTGTCGGGTTACACCTGAGCATAAGGAGGAAACGTAGCTTTGCCAGGTTAATCTGCTGAAACCAGATTACTCCCAGGGAAAGTTGTTTTTTGGACTGGGGGAGAGGGATGTGTCTCAGCAGTCTGTTGCAGGGTCTGTAGATGCACGTGTGTCAGATGATGACATCATGGATGCTTCTGATCAGTGTGAGTTGCAGGGTGAGCTGGAAGATTCTGAGTCACTGCGGGACCTGCATGAACTGTGGTTTGTTCCTGAGTTGTGCCATCTTGCTCCTGGGCTGAAACCTCTGGTTATCTTGTCGGGTTTTGATAATGGTCGTCCTCCTGATGGGCACCTCTATTTTGTTTGGTTGGCTATGGATTTGGATCAGCCTCTTGACAGGTTTTTTTCTTCCTGTCCAGTTGACCCTGGATTTTGGTCATCCTTCCGAAGGACATCTGTTCCCATTTGGACTACAGGTTACCATTTCTGACTGATGTGTTTGTTTTTGTTTGTTTGTTGGTTTTTTTGTTTTGTTTTTTTGCCAACCTACTATTTGGACGTCCACCACATCAGGGGCTTGGAATGCTGTGGTGGAGGCCCTGTCCAGAGCGCAGAGTTCGTAGGTGTTAGACTTAGAGAAATCTTGTCTGTAATTACCTGTGCCATCTGTTTAGTTTGTCGGCACTCTTAAATTGCTTCCCCAGGCACCGGGAGTTGCTGGTTAGCTGACGGGTTAGAATGGGTTGGCTGGGTGCCTACACCAGGACCAGGTTAAGGGAAAAAAAAGAAAACAGTGGCTCTGTAGTTGTATTCTTAATTGTATTTAGTACATTGTAGTTAATAAATAAAGAAATTATAGGAGTGGTGTTTGTAAAAAATCAGTTTGTGTTGGCCTTCCAAATGGGAAGTCCATTCTTTGTGTGTGTGTGTGGGGGGGGGGGGGGGTGTTACGGCCCCACTCCTCTCTGGAGTGGGACCTCTCAGTGTTTTTTCTGTGTTGTAGGTGGAGCTGTGAAGGACCACCCCTGGCTGAGAGGTGCTCTATAAAAGCCACTTCTCTGCACCTGTCAGTAGCGTGCTTCTGCTCCTGTTGGAGGCCGGTCCCCTTCCATGTTTGTGCTCTGCCTACTGCCATTGTTCTGTCACTTGGTCGGGGCTGTGCTGGCGGTCCTGTTTGTGTTGTCTGTAGCCCGTGGACCTTTTGGTTTTGGGTTTGCTGCTGGGCATAATTGCGGCCCTGACAGAAGCTTGTGGTTGCTGGATTGGCCAGTGACTGGTCTGTTGTTTTGCTTGCTTCATCCATCCAACACTCACATTCATACATCCATCACATCATTCATACATCCAACACTCACACACCACTGACTTTTACAGACACCCATTTATTGTTGTTTTTTTAAACAATAAACTAAATTGGCTCCTCTGTGTGGGCTCCCTTCTTTGTCTAAGTCTCGAGCCGGGCTTGTGACAGTGGTAACATGAGTTAGTAACAGTGTGAGTTAGCGGTAACATGAGTTGTAACAATGTGAGTTAGCGGTTACATGAGTTAGCAGCAACATGAGTTAGTAACAATATGAGTTAGTGGTAACATGAGTTAGTGACAATGTGAGTTAGTTGTTACATGAGTTAGTAACAGTGCGAGTTAGTGGTAACATGAGTTAGTAACAATATGAGATGGGGTAACATGAGTTAGTAACAGTGTGAGTTAGTGGTAACGAGTTTGTAACAGTGTGAGTTAGCAGTAGCATGAGTTAGTGGTAATGTGAGTTAGCTGTAACACAAGTTAACAATAGAGTTAATTTTAATATGGCTTAGCAGTAGCAATTTGCATTAGTGATAATATGAGTTAGTAACAATGGGCATTCATGGTAACATGAGTTAATAACATATGCATTAGCGGTAACAGAGTTAATCAGAATATGGCTTAGCAGTAACTTGAGTTAGTAACAATGTGCATTAGTGGTAACATGAGTTAGTAACAATGTACATTAGTGGTAACATTAGTTAGCGGTAACATGAGTTAGTAACAATGTGCATTAGTGGTAACATGAGCTAGCAGCAATGTGCATTAGTAGTAACATGAGTTAGTAACAATGCATTAGTGGTAACATAAGTTAGTAACAGTGTCTACTAGTGGTAATATGAGTTGGTGGTAACATGAGTTAGCAACAACATGAATAAGCATAACTATATAGTTTTGACTATGAAACTGTGGATGTTTGTCATCACGAAAATAGGTCACATGATCTTTGTATTGTGACTTTGGTATGTAGAATTTGGATATTTAATGAAACAATGTACACACGTGGACAAAATTGTTGGTACCCCTCTGTTAATGAAAGAAAAACCCACAATGGTCGCAGAAATAACTTGAATCTGACAAAAGTGGTAATAAATAAAAATTCTATGAAAATTAACTAATGAAAATGAGACAATGCTTTTGAATTGTGGTTCGACAGAATTACTTTAAAAAACAAACTCATGAAACAGGCCTGGACAAAAATGACGGTACTCCTAGAAAAAATTGAAAATAATGTGACCATAGGGACATGTTCAACCAAGATGTGTCCTCTAATTAACATCACAGGGGTCTACAAACTTGTAATCAGTCAGTCGGCCTATTTAAAGGGTGACAAGTAGTCACTGTGCTGTTTGTTGACATGGTGTGTACCACACTAAACATGGACCAGAAGAAGCAAAGGAGAGAGTTGTCTCAAGAGATTAGAAAGAAAATTATAGACAAGCATGTTAAAGGTAAAGGCTATAAGACCATCTCCAAGCAGCTTGATGTTTCTGTGACTACAGTTGCACATATTATTCAGAAATTTAAGATCCACAGGATTGTAGCCAACCTCCCTGGACGTGGCCGCAGGAGAAAACTTGATGAAAAATGGAAGAGACGGATAATACGAATGGTAACAAAAGAGCCCAGAACAACCTCTAAACACATTCATGGTGAACTCCAAGGTCAAGGTACATCAGTGTCAGATTGCACCATCCGTCGTTGTTTGAGCCAAAGTGGACTTCATGGGAGACGACCAAGGAGGACACCACTGTTGAAAACAAATCATAAAAAAGCCAGACTGGAATTTGCCAAACTGCATGTTAACAAGCCACAAAGCTTCTGGGAGAATGTCGTATGGACAGACGAGACAAAACTGGAACTTTTTGGCAAGGCACATCAGCTCTATGTTCACAGACACAAAAATGAAGCATAGCAAGAAAAGAACACTGTCCCTACTGTGAAACATGGAGGAGGTTCTGTTATGTTCTGGGGCTGCTTTGCTGCATCTGGCACAGGGTGTCTTGAATCTGTGCAGGGTACAATGAAATCTCAAGAGTATCAAGGTATTCTAGAGAGAAATGTGCTGCCCAGTGTCAGACAGCTTGGTCTCAGTCGCAGGTCATGGGTCTTGCAACAGGATAATGACCCAAAACACACAGCTAAAAACACCCAAGAATGGCTAAGAGCGAAACACTGGACTATTCTAAAGCGGCCTTCTATGAGCCCTGATCTAAATCCTATTGAACATCTGTGGAAGGAGCTGAAACATGCCGTCTGGAGAAGGCACCCTTCAAACCTGAGACAACTGGAGCAGTTTGCTCATGAGGAGTGGGCCAAAATACCTGCTGAGAGGTGCAGAAGTCTCATTGACAGTTACAGAAATCGTTTGATTGCAGTGATTGCCTCAAAAGGTTGTGCAACAAAATATTAAGTTAAGGGTACCATCATTTTTGTCCAGGCCTGTTTCATGAGTTTGTTCTTTAAAATAATTCTGTTGAACCACAATTCAAAAGCATTGTCTGATTTTCACTGGTTAATTTTCATAGACTTTTTATTTATTACCACTTTTGTCAGATTCAAGTTATTTCTGTGACCATTGTGGGTTTTTCTTTCATTAACAGAGGGGTACCAACAATTTTGTCCATGTGTGTATTCGTTAGCTTAGCTTTTAGCATGTCAGTAACAGCGCAGCTTCTGATGTTCTGGATGCACTGATGGGCCATATTTTAATAATGACCAGCGAATCATCTCCTGATGTAGAAGAGAGCTCTCTGTGGTCGCCCCCTAGTGGCTGGTAGAAACTCTTTAACATCAGTGAAGAAAGCTTCATTCTGCGGTCAGTTATGTGTTTAGAGTTGATTTTCTTTCCTTTGACCACATCATTAAGACTGGAAGTAATTCAGCTTTCTTAATAAATTTCACTTCCTTTCACAGTCATGTTATCTAAAATCACCTGAGTCCTGCCGCGATTCATTCAGGTGACTCAGGGACTCCATTAGACTCGGTTACCGTGACAACCACATATTAAGATTTGGAGACAACCCCCGCTGTGTCAGAGAGACCGGGATTAGAAAAACTCCACGCTACAAAAATGTTGCATGTAAAGCTGGGGTTGCTTAAATAATGAAAGTCAACTTTATTGTCAATTCTGCCATATGTACAGCACATACAGAGAGTTGAAATTACGTTAATGTGAGACCCACAGTGTCGCAAGGTAAACACTAAGTAGGAAATTATTATTATTGTTATTATGATCATTATTATTATCATGTGAAGAACTATGAATAATTTAACAACTGTTGTCATAGCAACAAAGCAGCCTCTGCAACCCGTGGCTCCTTTGGTCATAACTGACCGTTCCATGCAGCTTTAAAAAAAATTTTAATAAATAATTAAAGAGAAATTGCAAAAAAAAACAAAAAAACCCCATGCAACTTCTTTAGCAAAAAAACACACAAAATATTCATTAAAAAATTGGAAATTTATGGGAAAAAAGTATCACATTTACAAGAAAACACTGCAAATTTATGATCAAAAAAGTAGCAAATTAATGAGAAAAACATAATGAATTTATGAAAAAAATGCTGCAAATTAGAAAAAAGTTTCAAAAAACAAGAAAAAAATGGGAAATTGACAAGAAAAAGGTAGCAAATTTATGAGAAAAAGGCAGCAAGTTTATGAGGAAAATGTAGCAAATTTATGAGAAAACAAACATGTATGAGGAAAAAGTAGCAAATCAATGAAAAAAACTGTAAATTCATAAGAAAAATGCTGCAAAAAAGAAGTAAAAAGTGGCAAATTTACAATTAAAAAGTAACAAGTTCATGAGAAAAATATTTCAAATTTACAAGAAAAAGTAGCAAATTTAGGAGAAGAAAGTTGCAGATGTTCAAGAAAAAAAACCCAGTTCAAGGTCATTTTAATTCTTCCCCACAAATGCGGATGGTGAACTTGTTGCTCGGGGCCCCCTAGTGGCTGATGGGGGTGTTGCATTTAGATACTCTGCTTTAAAGCCAGAAACAAACTTTTTTGATTTTTTTTGATTTTGTATACTTTATTGATCCCCAGAGGGGAAATTGAGGGCATCCACCTGGATGGGTGAAGCAGCCACGGTACGGCGCTATCCCTTCACCATTCACACACACATTCACACCTAGGGCCACTTTAGAGTCTCCAGTTAACCTAACCTGCATGTTTTTGGCCTGTGGGAGGAAACCGGAGAAATCCCGGAGTAAACCCACGCAGACACGGGGAGAACATGCAAACTCCACACAGATCACTGTTGGTCAGGGGCTGGGATCGAACCAGGGATCCCATGGCCAAGGGTGAGTTGCTGTGCTGCCGCAGTGCTAACCACTGCGCCACCGCGCTGCCCATAAACTTATACAATAAACAATAACCCCACGTGATGAGAAAAAAATTAAATTCAAAAGCTGCACATTATGAGGAGAGAAGTTTTCAAATTTATCTAAAAAAGTGACTCCATGCAGATTTTTGTGGTGTAAAATTCCTAAAAATGTCTCTTTTTTTTTTTTCGTGCAGAGGTGACATGTCTGCTGGAGAGCAGCTCGGAGGTGATCCGGACCCTGGAGCAGATGAACATGTCCATGAGGGAGGGGAAGACTCTGGACATCAGCTCCAGGACCACGGAGGCCGTCGCCACTCTGAAGGCCCGGCTGGAGGCTCTGCTGCAGGGGAGGAGGTGGAGGAATGCCCTGGAGAGGATCTGGGCCTTCGGGCCTCGCAGGTCTGACTGTGAACGGGAGCGAAATATAAACCAAAATATCTGATTTTATGAGGAAAAAAGTAGTAATTTAACCCAAGGGCGTAACTTTGTTTCAAACATTTGGTGGTGGTGGTGGTGGTGGGGTTGAAATCTCTGCCCGTATAAGGATTTTTACAAAAAAAATCTTTTTATTATGGGACTGTCAGGTTATCAGTACAGGCATTTGTTTCCAATGTCCTCTTTTTCATTTTTAAAGGAAAAGGATTTTTTAAGCAAAAAATAACAGTATATGTATCCTAGTGTGGAGGAAGAGCGCAAAATCGTTAACTTTGCTCAAAGGACAAGGCTAATTTACCTGTTTATTTTAGCATTTCCATATTAGTAACAGTTGTAAAAATTATTTCCCTGATTTACCAAATCTATATTCAGCCTTGTAATAGTATATGCCACTAAAAAGCCGCAGGCCTACTGCTATGCGCTAAGTTCAGTGGTGTGAAAAAGTGTTTGCCCCCTTCCTGATTTCTCATTTTTCAGATAATCAAACAAATTTAAATATTAGACAAAGATAACACAAGTAAACACAAAATGTAGTTTTTAAATGAACGTGTTTATTATTAAGGGAAAAAAACTTCAAACCTACATGGCCCTGTGTGGAAAAACTGATTGCCCCCTAAACCTAATAACTGCTTGGGCCACCCTTAGCAGCAACAACTGCAATCACACCTTTGCGATAACTGGCAGTGAGTCTTTTACAGCGAATTCTGGCCCACTCATCTTTGCAGAATTGTGATAATTCAGCCACAGTGGAGGGTTTTTGAGCATGAACCACCTTTTCAAGGTCATGCCACAGCATCTCAGTCGGATTCAGGTCAGGACTTTGACTAGGCCACTCCAAAGTCTTTATTTTGTTTTTCTTAAGCCATTCAGAGGTGGACTTGCTGGTGTGTTTTGGATCATTGTCCTGTTGCAGAAACCAAGTGTGCTTCAGCTTGAGGTCACAAACAGATGGCCAGACATTCTCCTTCAGGATTTTTTGGTAGACAGCAGAATTCATGGTTCCATTTACCACAGCAAGTCTTCCAGGTCCTGAAGCAGCAAAACAGCCCCAGATCATCACACTATCACCACCATATTTTACTGTTGATATGATGTTCCTTTTCTGAAATGCTGTGTTACTTTTACGCCGGATGTAATGGGACACACATCTTCCAAAAAGTTCAACTTTTGTCTCGTCAGTCCACAGAGTATTTTCCCAAAAGTCTTGGGGATCATCAAGATGTTTTCTGGCAAAACTGAGACGAGCCTTTATGTTCTTTTTGCTCAGCAGGGGTTTTCTTCTTGGAACCCTGCCATGCAGGCCATTTTTGCCCAGTCTCTTTCTTATGGTGCAGTCATGAACACTGACCTTAACTGAGGCAAGTGAGGCCTGCAGTTCTTCGGATGTTGTTGTGGGATCTTTTGTGACCTCTTGGATGAGTCGTTGAATATGATGAGGCTTTGGTTTACAGCGTCTCCTCTGGCCTCTCCCCCTTGGCCTGCTCCGTGCACTACGGTGTGCCAAACTACCTCCATTCCCACGCCTTCCCCGTATGCAGGGGAGGTGGAGAAATGTAAAGGTTTTCTTATTCAAGTCCGTATGTACTTGGAGCAGGTCAGGGAGGAGTACCCTGGGGATGTAGCCAAAATTCAGTTCTTTACACTGTTGCTCGAGGACCGAGCCCTTGAGTGGGCACGCTCCACTATAGATAACCCCGAGGGGTGTCGGTACATGTTTGATCAATTTGTGGATGCATTCTCTTGCGCGTTCGGCTGTACCGAGAGTCAGGGCAACGTTATGAGCCGCCTGATGACGCTCTGCCAGGGCACTCGGTCAGCAGCCGAGTACTCGGTGGCGTTCCGGGTTGTAGCGGCTGATTTGGGGTGGAATGAAATTGCCTTGTGCAGTGCATTCCTCCACGGGTTAAATGCTCAACTTCGTGATGATCTGGCGGTTCACCCTGTCCCAGAGACTCTCGACGGTCTCATAGATCAGGCAGTTGGTTTTGCTCGCCCGTGCGCCGAGCGTGTGCCCACCGTGGTTGCCGACAATGGCAGTGCCGGCTCTTCGCCCAAACTGATGGAGCTCTCTCGGCGTTTGACCAACGATGAGCGCTGGTGGAGGCGAGGGCTGGCGCGTGCATGTACTGTGGTTTAATGAACCACAGTCTGGACGAATGCCGCCAGCAGCCAAAAAGACATGGCTCGTCAGTAACCATGGGGGGTCTGGTGGACGGAACTAAATCTGGTTCCCCTGGTAATTTTTCAATTTCGGCCCTCGTGCAATTGCTGGGGATCGAGAGGAGGATTATGGTGCTGGTTGACTCAGGGTCAGAGGGTAATTTCATTTCTGCTGAGTTCGTTAAGCAGGTGGGTATTCCCACATGTAAATTGCCCCGTGATCAGAAGATCACTACCATATCTGGCCGGGAGGTCGCGGTGGTCACCCAAAGCATGGTGCCGATTTCCATCCTCCTTTCTGGGAACCACCGGGAGGAACTCGCGTTCCTGGTTCTCCCTGTTTCACCTTCCCCGGGGGTTCTTGATTACCCTTGGCTCCGGAAGCATAACCCAATGATTAATTGGGATCAAAATACCATCTCCTCCTGGAGCCCTTTCTGTTTGGCTCATTGTATGCGTTCAGCGGAGTGTTCCCCATCTCTGTCCGTCTCCCTCTCCCCGGTCGAGCCACCGGACCTCAGCCTCATTCCCCGGGCTTATCATGATTTAGGAGAGGTCTTTAGCAAATCGAGAGTGTTGTCGCTGTTGCCTCATCGCTCTTATGATTCTGCTATAGACCTCATCCCGGGGGCGAGGCTGCCGTCCAGTCTGTTGTATAGTATTTCTGACCTGGAGAGGGAGGCGATGGAGAAATTACATAAAGGAATCGCTGAACGCTGGCCTTATTCGGCCATCTTTGGCTCCACTTGGAGCTGGATTCTTCTTCGTCGGAAAGAAGGATGGCTCGTTGCGCCCGTGCATCGACTACCGGGAGCTCAATGCTATTACCATCAAAGACAAGTACCCTCTGCCTTTGATTAATTCAGCGTTCGAGCTCCTTCAGCGCTCACGGGTTTTCACCAAGTTAGACCTTAGGAACGCGTATCATCTGGTCTGCATTCGTGAGGGCAACAAATGGAAGATGGCGTTCAAAACACCAGGGGCAATTCGAATATTTAGTGATGCCTTTTGGCCTCACTAATGCCCTCGCCGTCTTCCAGCGGTTAATAAACGACATCCTCCGCAATATGCTCTACGAATTCATGTTTGTCTACTTGGATGATATTCTAATTTTCTCCCGCTCGCCAGAGGAACACAGAGCCCATATCGGGGCCGTTATACAACTGCTCTTGGAGAACCAGCTCTATGTCAAGGCCGAGAAGTGTGAGTTCTCCACAAAATCAACCACCTTCTTGGGCTTCATAGTGGCTGAAGGGAGAATGATTGCCGACCCGGCCAAGGTGAGGGCAGTACTGGATTGGCAAACTCCCCACTCCCGTAGGGAGCTTCAACGTTTCCTCGGGTTCACAAATTTTTATTGCAGGTTCATCAGGAACTACAGTGGGGCGGCACTGCCCTTGACGCAGCTGACCTCTGTTAAGGTCCCGTTTTGCTGGACCGAGGCAGCTGAACAAGTGTTTGTTAAATTAAAGCGCCTGTTCACGGAAACACCAATCTTGGACCAGGTTGACACGCAGCTCCAGTTTGTCCTTGAGGTGGATGCATCTGATTCGGGGGTTGGTGGTGTGCTGTCGCAGCGCACACCCCCAATCAGAATCTCCGCCCGTGCACATATTTCTCTCATCAGAATTATGACATGGGGGACAGAGAGCTGCTTGCCATTAAGTTGGCATTGGAGGAGTGGAGGCACTGGCTAGAGGGGGCCATTCACCCCATTGTCGTATGGACCGACCACAAGAACCTTGAGTACTTGCGGTCGGCCTGCCGACTGAACACCAGGCAGGCTCGCTGGGCTCTATTTTTCCAGTGATTTAATTTTACCATCACTTACCGGCCTGGCGCCCGGAACACCAAACTGGACGCGCTATCACGCCAGTTTGATTCCAGGAAGGAGCCCCCCCCCCCCAAAAAACCCCATCATACCGCCTTCGTGCGTCCTCAGAGCCCTTACTTGGGATATTGAGCGGAGGGTTCGCCAGGCCCACTCCCAGGAGCCTGTGCCAGCCAGTAGGGTGCCCCCGGAACCGTCTGTACGTCCCGGCTGCCCTCCGCAGCGATGTCATCCAGTGGGCCCACACCAGTTGCTTCGAGTGCCATCCTGGCATCGCTCAAACTGTTTGTCCGGCGAGTGTTCTGGTGGCCCACGCTGCGGTGGGACGTACGAGATTAGTCAGAGCTGCATCCGGGGGAAATCGGACTCCTCCCCCCCGTCTGGTCTCCTCCACCCCCTCCCCACCCCTGGTCGTCCGTGATCTCACATCGCCGTGGACTTCGTCACCGGACTTCCCCCTCCCGTGGCAAGACGGTGATTCTCACCATCATGGATCACTTCTCCAAGGCGGTGCATCTGGTTGCCCTCCCAAAGCTCCCCTCAGCCTTGGAGATGGCGGTCCTCCTCACTGACCACGTGATCCAGGTCCACAGTATCCCCATGGACATTGTGTCTGACCGGGGCCCCCAAATTACGTCCCAGGTCTGGAGGGCCTTTTGCCAGACCCTGGGAACTACAGTGAGTCGCTCCTCTGGAAATCATCAACGAGCAACAGGCAGGCGGAGCGCACCAATCAGTCCCTGGAGGCCACCTTGCGGTGCGTAGCAGCCGATAACCCGTCATCCTGGAGCACACATCTGACCTGGGTGGAGTACTCCATGAACTCTGCTGTCTCCTCTGCTACTGGACTCACCCCGTTCAAGGCGTTGTTGGGGTACACGCCGCCTCTTCTACCCATGGCCGAGAGGGAGGGCTTGCTTCCATCCGTTGGGGCCCATGCTCGTCGCTGCCGATGCATCTGGAGATCTACTTGGGCCGCCCTTGCCCGCACCACGGAACGCACCTGGGCTGCTGCTGATAGGAAGTGGGTTCCAGCTCCCAAGTACATCGTCGGGCAGCAGGTCTGGCTGGCGGCGAGTCAGATAAGATAAGATAAGATAAGCCTTTATTAGTCCCACAATGGGGAAATTCCAGGATTGCAACAGCACAGGGATAGCAACACTCAGAGCAACAATCAGAAGGCAAGAAAAAACAACATCTAGTAAACATATGTCCATATTACTATAAATGTATATATATAGACACACAGTGCAGAGCATTATGGCTGGTGAATGTGCAGCAGAAAGTCTAAGTTCTCTCTCCGCGGATGCAGCGGGCCAGCTGGAAGTCTTTGGGCATGATGGTGACCCCTTTAGCGAAGAAGAGACCACCAGGTGGGCCTCGCTGGTCTCCTGCAGAGCCATGACGGCGAAGCTCATGGCTTCCTCTGAAAGAAAAGTCTAAGAAGCTGTCCCCCCAACTTCCTTGGCCATACACCATCTCTCGGGTGATAAACGATGCGTCGGTCCAGCTGAAGCTGTCTTTGACCCTACGGGTGAACCCCACGTTCCACATCACCCACATAAAGCCCCTCTCGGCCAATCCTCTTTGCCCCCCCCAAGCCGCCTCCTCCTCCTCGGATCATCGATGGCCACCCCGCCTACACTGTATGTCGTGTGTTGGATGTTCGCCGTCAGGGCCAGGGCCTGCAGTATTGGGTGGACTGGGAGGGCTACGGCCTGGAGGAGCGGTCCTGGGTCCCCTCATTGCGAGTGCTGGACAAGGAGATGTTCCGGGCCTATCACCGTGCTTACCCAGAGAAGCCCTCCGGACCGCGCTAGGGCGCTCCTAGAAGGGGGGGCCCTGTCATGGGCAGCGAGAGCGCGCCCCTCCCGTCCTGCATCACATTCATCAGTTCATCACTGCATCTGAGGCAGAAGACACACCTATGCCCGCTCATCAGCCAGCATACTTAAGGAGGCTCTCGCCGCGCATTCAACGCTGGCTCGTCTGGGTATACTGCCAGTTAATTGACAAGGAAGTATAAGTTACAGGTTTCGACACGTCGTCTTACCTTGTTTCTCCTCTTTCCTCAAGTTGCTGCCACCGTGCAGGTGTGTCTCCAGGACTGCGCGCGCTCTCCTGCCACATCTCACGATCCTTCAGCTTCCTGCTCCACCCAGTCAGGCACCATCAGCTCATTTCCCCACACCCGACTGGCTTGTCTGTTCCTCGCTGGGTCCCTGCCGGTTCTCCCTTGATCCCCAAGTAGTGGCATTTTGGCTCGCCCATTTCCCCTTACTCCATTCCTCTACTCACGGCTCTTGTCTTCTCTCCACAGGGCATTCCTCTGGCGAGTGACTGTTTCTTCAGCTGTGTGCTTGTGTTTTTGCAATTTAATAAACTTTCACACATGCCCCTTTGTGTGGTTACTTCGTGTGTTGTGGCATTCTGCACGTGAGCTGTAAAGCTTAATTAATCATGACAAAAGGTAAATTACAAATTTACCTTTGTCAAATTTACCAGAAAAAAAACCTGCAAATTTAGGAGAAAATAGTATAAATTCACAAGAAGAAAGTAGAAACTTGGTGATAGTCAAAAAAATTATTTAAAAAAAAATCAGAAATTTATATGATTTTGCAAATACAGTGGGGTAAAAAAGTATTTAGTCAGCCACCAATTGTGCAAGTTCTCCCACTTAAAAGATGAGAGAGGTCTCCAATTTTCATCATAGGTATACCTCGACTATGAGAGACAAAATAAGAAAAAAAAATCCAGAAAATCACATTGAAGGATTTTTAATGAATTAATTGGTAAATTCCTCGGTAAAATAAGTATTTGGTCAATAACAAAAGTTCATCTCAATACTTTGTTATATACCCTTTGTTGGCAATGACAGAGGTCAAACGTTTTCTGTAAGTTTTCACAAGGTTTTCACACACTGTTGCTGGTATTTTGGCCCATTCCTCCATGCAGATCTCCTCTAGAGCAGTGATGTTTTGGGGCTGTCGCTGAGCAACACAGACTTTCAACTCCCTCCAAAGATTTTCTATGGGGTTGAGATCTGGAGACTGGCTAGGCCACTCCAGGACCTTGAAATGCTTCTTACGAAGCCGCTCCTTCGTTGCCCGGCCGGTGTGTTTGGGATCATTGTCATGCTGAAAGACCCACCCACGTTTCATCTTCAATGCCCTTGCTGGTGGAAGGAGGTTTTCACTCAAAATCTCACGATACATGGCCCCATTCATTCTTTCCTTTACACGGATCAGTTGTCCTGGTCCCTTTGCAGAAAAACAGCCCCAAAGTATGATGTTGCCACTCCCATGCTTCACAGTAGGTATGGTGTTCTTTCTCCTCCAAACACGACAAGTTGAGTTTTTACCAAAAAGTTCTATTTTGGTTTCATCTGACCATATGACATTTTCCCAATCCTCTTCTGGATCATCCAAATGCTCTCTAGCAAACTTCAGACGGGCCTGGACATGTACTGGCTTAAGCAGGGGGACACATCTGGCACTGCAGGATTTGAGTCCCTGGCGGCGTAGTGTGTTTCTGATGTAGCCTTTGTTACTTTGGTCCCAGCTCTCTGCAGGTCATTCACTGGGCCCCCTCATGTGGTTCTGGGATTTTTGCTCACCGTTCTCGTGATAATTTTGACCCCACGGGGTGAGATCTTGCGTGGAGCCCCAGATGGAGGGAGATTATCAGTGGTCTTGTATGACTTCCATTTTCTAATAATTGCTCCCACAGTTGATTTCTTCACACCAAGCTGCTTACCTATTGCAGATTCAGTCTTCCCAGCCTGGTGCAGGTCTACAATTTTGTTTCTGGTGTCCTTTGACAGCTCTTTGGTCTTGGCCATAGTGGAGTTTGGAGTCTGACTGTTTGAGGTTGTAGTCAGGTGTCTTTTATACTGATAACGAGTTCAAACAGGTGCCATTAATACAGGTAACGAGTGGAGGACAGAGGAGCCTCTTAAAGAAGAAGTTACTGGTCTGTGAGAGCCAGAAATCTTGCTTGTTTGTAGGTGACCAAATACTTATTTTACCGAGGAATTTACCAATTAATTCATTAAAAATCCTTCAACGTGATTTTCTGGATTTTTTTTTTCTCATTTTGTCTCTCATAGTTTTGTTTTGTTTTTTTGTTTTTTTTTTGTTACTTATTTGTACCCGTAGGTAGACTTGGTTTGCAGTCTGGTGACAAGTCACCGGCTGCTGGCTGCTGCGTGCGCACCTACATGTTTTTGGTGTGCGGGAGGAAACCGGAGAAATCCCGGAGTAAACCCGCGCAACATGGGGAGAACATGCAAACTCCACACAGCTCACTGTTGGTCGGGGGCTGGGATCAAACCCACGATCTCATGATCCCCGCGATCCCCCGGCCGAGGGTAAAACTGTGCTGCCACAGTGCTAAACTACTGCGCCACCGTGCAGCCCAGTTGAGGTATACCTATAATGAAAATTGGAGACCTCTCTCATCTTTTAAGTGGGAGAACTTGCACAATTGGTGGCTGACTAAATACTTTTTTGCCCCACTGTATGTAAGGAAAAAGGCTTATTTTCCATGACAAAAAATGCAAATTTGACTTCCGGTTATGGCTGCCACGTAGGACGGACGTGTCTCGCTCTGCTCTGCTCCTGGAGAAAAAAATCGGCAAATAACTCTCTCATTTGGGACAGAACGTATCCCAGCATTTGGGCGAGGATATGTCGGCGAAGCCTAAGGCTGGAAAACCAGGAAAAGGAAAAAGCGAGCCGCCGAAACAGTCCAAATTAACGGACTTTCAGGTCTGTGACGCAGCAAACAAAACTCCATATATGGCGGAGGAGGCTGGCAACGCTGCGATTTCTGCGGGGAATGGCGCAGATGCGCTGATGGCTGCCATGAGTTCAATGAGAGCGGACTTTTCCTCTAGATTTGATGGGATTATGACAGCGTTGGAAGGAATAAGAAAGGAATTGGGTGACTGTGTAGAACGAACGGCGCAGATGGAGCTCCGTCTCGCTAGTGCTGAAGATGACGTCACCCGTCTTCAATTAAAGGTGCGCACTTTGGAAAAAAAAAATAAATCTCTGGAAGATAATATTTTGGATTTGGAATCTCGGTCGAGACAGAATAATTTGAGGCTGGTGGGTCTTCCAGAGGAATCAGAAGGTCGGGACGTATGTTCCTTTCTGGAAAAGTGGATTCCGGAGGTGCTGGGCAGCGAGGAGTTGCAATCAGCAGTGGTTCTGGAAAAAGCACATCGTATTGGCCCACGGAGAGATAAGGGACCGCCGAGGACCTTAATTATGAAGTTTCTTAGCAACAGAGACAGGATGAAGATCTTCAACGCTGCACGAGCTAAAAAAGGAGAGATTAAACACCAGGACCAGCAGGTGCGGTTCTACCCAGATTTGGCCACAGGAATCCAGCAATTGAGGAAGCAGTTTGATCCCGTACGTAAGGAGCTGCGCAACCTTGGGATTCGTCATGGTGTAATCTATCCTGCGAGACTGCTGACCACGTATGAGGGCAGAACCCACATCTTCAAGACCCCAGAGGAGGCGCAGGAGTTCATCAAGAAGATCAAAGAAGAAGAAGAGACTGGTGGGAGCTAAGCATGAACAAAATATAAGGTAGAATAATTAAGCATTTGCACAGGCATCTGACTGACTTGAAGTAAATAGTAAGTTTACAAAATATAGATTGTATTATATATTAAAAAAACAAAACAAAAACAAAACAAACAAAAAAAAAACTATGATGTACAAAGTTGTTAAAAATTTTGGAGTTAAGTTGGAAAACTACAGAGGAGAGTTAATGTTACGTCATTAAAAGCAGTAGAGTTAGGGTGATTGGGAGGATGAAGAAGGAGTGGCTTAGGCTGTTCCCCGTGGGTGTGGAACGGTCGATGGCTATATCGGGAGACAGAATTTTTCTTTTGATTTTGGGGGGTTTGCCACAAGTGTGGGAAGGGGAAATTTGTTTGTGTGTAGTTTGTAGGATGAATGTTCAACCACTCATGTTTTTGCTTCTCTGTATGAGCATGTTTACACTGCAAGGTAATCCCAAACTCTCTATTGATCATGGACCAAAGTGTTAATCTTAATTTAACTTCATGGAATTGCAGAGGTCTACAAAATTTAAAAAAACTTAAACAAGTTATGAATAAAATAAAGGACATGGGTTCAAGAATTGTGTTTTTACAAGAAACTCATCTGATAGAGGAGGATGTTAAAAGAATTAGGAGTAGATGGCAGGGAAGTGTATTCACCTCTTCATTTTCATCCCGAGCCAGGGGAGTTATGACTCTCATACATAAATCAGTTCCTTTTCAAGTGAAAAATGTAATTGGAGACAAATTTGGAAGATATGTAATCATTCAAGGTTCTTTGCTATTAGAAAATATAAATCTTGTGAACTTATATGGTCCCAATATAGATGATCAGAAGTTCTTTGCTAATTTATTTCTCATCTTATCATCACTTACAGGGCAACATATAATAGCAGGGGATTTTAATTGTACATTGAATCCAGGTGTGGATAGATCAACAGGACTGGATTGTACGCACATTGGATGTAGGATGACTATTAATCATTTTATGAAAGAATTGAGATTGTTAGATATATGGAGAGAAATGAAACCACAAGTTAAAGCCTATTCTTGTTATTCCAGTACCTACAAGACATTCTCACGTATTGATTATTTTTTGATTTCCACAGAATTAAGGTCCAAGATTCAAAACTGCTTTTATGATAACATCGTGATCTCTGATCATGCACCCTGTTGTCTAATATATGTAGATAAAAAATTGACAAAGGAATCAGGTAGATGGCAATTTCAGCATAAATGGCTTCAGGATGAGGAATTTGTCAAGTATATAGAAAAACAGATAGACGAGTTCTTTGACATCAATACTACACAAACATCAGCATGTGTAAAGTGGGAGGCTTTCAAAGCTTTTATTAGGGGACATATTATTAGTTATACAGGATCAAAATCTAAGAAGACTCGAGAGGAGAGAGCTAAATTGGAACATAAAATAAAAAATCTTCAGGAAAAAGTGTATGCAGGAAGTGACCCAAGGTTGGAGAATGAATTACTGATTTTGAGAGCTGAATACGACAAAAAATCAGCGAATAGAGCTGCCTCGAGTCTTCTAAGATTGAAACAATCTTTTTATGAACAAGGTGAAAAATCAGGAAAATTATTAGCATGGCAGATTAAACAATTGGAAATTAAAACACCAATTACCAGTATTATAAGTAAGGGACAGGTAGTTATAGATCCTTTAGAAATTAATAGAGCCTTTAGAGATTACTATGAAAAATTATATGATACCAAAAATGAACCTGATTTAACAAAACTAAATGGGTTTTTGAACGAACTATCTATACCGTGTATTCCAAATGAAAACAGGGAGATATTGGAGTCTAAAATTAGTCAAGAAGAAGTTGGGCTAGCCATTGATAATATGAAATCAGGAAAAAGTGCAGGACCAGATGGTCTTCCAGTTGACCTTTATAAAAAATTTAAGAATAAATTAATAAAACCTTTTTTGGAAATGGTTTTAGAAGCATTTCAAAATAATAATTTACCATCATACATAAATAATGCCTTAATTATACTGCTGCCAAAACCAGGTAAGCCCTCTAATAAATGTGAAAATATGAGACCAATAAGCCTATTAAACGCCGACCTTAAGATAATCTGTAAAATTTTAGCAAGACGAATACAAGAAATTTTACCAAATATTATTAATCGAGATCAGAATGGCTTTATAAAGGGTAGACAAGGCTTCCATAATGTAAGAAGACTATTTAATATTATTTATTTTAATAAAGAAGCACCGGATACAGCTCTCCTATCATTGGACGCCGAAAAGGCCTTTGATAGAGTTGAATGGCCCTTTCTTTTTGAAGTCCTACAAAGGTTTGGACTTGGAAATAATTTCATAAAATGGGTTCAAATAATATACAATAATGCTACAGCAGAAATCCTAACAAATAACAATATTTCAAAACCAATAAAAATCAATAGAGGATGTCGACAAGGCTGTCCACTTTCACCTTTACTGTTTACTATGGCAATTGAACCTTTAGCGATAGCGATACGTTTACATTCACAAATATATGGAATTAAAGTTGGACCAACAGAACATAAAATCTCCCTGTACGCCGATGATATAATTTTGTTTATGTCGAATCTAAAAAAATCAATTCCAATCTTGTTGAATTTAATAAAGAATTTTGGGGAAATATCAGGATATAAAATAAATAAAACTAAATCTTCAATATTAATGCTAAATGAGACCCAGAGAAATTACCCAGCCCCTGAGGTAAATCAATTCAATGTTGTAAATCAGTTTAAATATTTAGGAATCCAAATTATGCCTAAGCTAGAATCAGTCGCCAGTGTCAACTATGAAGCCTTAATGTCAGATATCAGTGAGTTAACTCAGAGATGGATGTCACTACCAATGTCGATGATCGGGAGAATCAATATACTTAAAAGTAATATTTTACCTAAAATACTTTATTTATTTCAATACATTCCCTTATCACCACCTTTAGATCTATTCTCAAGAATAAAAAAAAAGTTAGTGGAATTTATATGGAACAACAGGAGGGCTAGATTACGTTTGTCTTTATTATATTTACCATTTGATCGTGGAGGTCTGAAATGTCCAAATTTTATGTTGTATTATTGGTCGGCACAACTGAGGTCTATGACATATTATTTTTCATCAAATGATCTCCCTCACTGGACTGAAATGGAATCATACAATTTACCTTTACCGCTTCCCATATTCATATACTCAGATTCGGCAAAAAAATTACAAAAACAAGTTAAAAATCCATTTGTAAAGCATATGATCAAAATATGGTGTGAAGCTAAAAACTATTTAAAAGAACCACAGTTATTGTCACAATTTAGTCCAATATGGGGTAATCAATATTTTAAACCAGGGAGAGCGGACGCTGTATTTAAAGTATGGAATTTAAAAGGGATACAAAAGATTCAGGATTTATATTTGCCATGTGCAGACAACATAATGTCTTTTGAAGAGCTGAGGATCAAATTTAATCTCAATAGAACACATTTTTTTAAATATCTTCAACTTAGAAACTTTATTCGATCAAATCAAAATAAAGCTCTCACTCGACCTATTTATTCATCCTTGGAAAAAATGATGATGAAAGATAGTAAAAGAAAGGGTATTATTTCAGAGTTTTATAACTCATTGACACTATCTTCAAGTGAAAATTCACTGAAAAGATTAAACTACTGGAAAGAAGATCTGCAAATTGAAATTTCAGAGGAACAATGGGAATTGGCTTGTACAGAAGCTCAAACCAAATCAATAAATGCACGCCTTAAATTGATACATTTCAAATGGTTAATGCGGATGTATGTTACACCAGAGGAGTTAAATAGATATAACAAAAATATACCAGATACATGCACAAAATGCATGGAAAGTAAAGGAACCCTATTTCATTGTTTATGGGAATGTAGATTAATAAGAATGTTTTGGGAAGAGGTGAGGGTAACAATTGAAAAAATAATCTCAAAACAAATCATATTGAATCCTAAACTGTTTTTGTTGGGTCTGTACCCAGAAAAGCATAATTTTAATAAAAGTGAAAGAACATTCATAGACCTCAGTTTGCTTAATGCCAAAAAATGTATTGCACTATTATGGAAAAAGACTCATAGACCAGATGTGACTCAGTGGTTAAGACAGATGTTAACAAACCTTCCATTAGAAAGAATAACATATATACTAAAATCAAAGGAAATTGTGTTTGAGAATATATGGAGACCTTTTATTGATTATGTAAAAAATTTAAACATAACTCTTGAAGAAGAAGGTGAATGATGTGTGTGGACCTTGTAAATTCCAAACTGGTGAACATAATATGTATACTTATGTATTGGATTGTCTAGACTAAACAGAGGAGCATTGTTGAAGACTTGATTTTGTTGGTGGTTGTTGGTGTTTTTAGTGCATTTTTTTTTTTTGTAGTACTTTAGTGTTAGTGTTTGATTGTTTGTATCATGTTTGTTAAAAAAAAAAAAAGGTTCAATAAAGATATTGTGGAAAAAAAAAAAATGCAAATTTGAGAAAAATGCTCCATTTTTATGAGAAACTGAATTTAGGGGAAACGCTGCATTTTTATACAAAAAGTAGGCAAATTTACAAGAAAAAAAATGTCTCTGATTTACAAGAAAAACTGTAATACTATGACAAAAAAGTTGCACACACAAAAAGGTGACATTAGAAACGTCACAGTGCTACAACAACACTGATGAAGTTTACTAAGGGAGAAAAAGATTTGACAGAATATTCGCAGCCCCAGAAGTTGGTAGTGAAGACAGCTCTAGCTTTAAATGCGTTTATAATATGCTTTTAGTTGCTATATAATATACAGTATATACACATGCATACTCAGTACTGAAGTGACCATACAGGAAAAGCAACAGGCTGGAGGAGGTGACAAATGCTGCAAGAAAAAAATGCTGGAAGAAGCATTGCAACTTTTTATTTATCAATTCATCTGCAATGCTCTGCACTGTGTGTGTTTATATATTTACATATTTATTCCATCTAGCTACAATGCTCAGCACTGGGTGTGTTTATATATTTATATATCTACATATTATTCCATCTAGCTACATTGCTCCGCACTGTGTGTGTTTATATACTTGCATATTTATTCCACCTAGCTGCAATGCTCCGTACTGTGGGTGTTTATAGTATATTTACATATTTATTCCATCTAGCTACAATGCTCTGCACTGTGTGTTCATATATTCATATATTTATTCCATCCAGCTACAATGCTCTGCACTGTGTGTCTGTGTGTGTGTGTGTATATATATATTTTATAGTAATACGTACATATGTATATTAGCTGCTCTTGCTTGCTTGTTTTGTTTTTTTTTTTGGTTTTTTTTTCTTGCCTTCTGATTGTTGCTCTGAGTGTTGCTATCCCTGTGCTGTTGCAATCCTGGAATTTCCCCGTTGTGGGACTAATAAAGGCTTATCTTATCTTATCTTATCTTATCTTATTTTTTTTTTTTAGTGCTCCCTTTATTGCAAATGGACCCTTAAACACCAACAAACTCAAAAGGTACTGCCTTAAGGTGATGAATCTTGTTATACTAGGTGCTAAAAACTATACAATGATGATAATAAGCTATCATGTCTCAGTGTTTGATCACTGCCTAATTTGTGTAATGCTGTCTGGTGATTAAATAAAATGGGAACAGAAAACTAGAAATGGGATTTTAAGCTCAATAATTAAATTCCAAATTAATCAGTAATGCTGTATTGCAGTGCCTTTGAACTCATTTTAACACATTATGCATATGGATAAAATTTAGAGTGCTGTATTTTCCTTAATGAGATATTTTAAAAAGTTTAGGCCGATGAATGCATCTATTCTTTCACTCATCTATTTGGTGTTTATTTCTTACATATTCGTTTAGATACTCTTGTGCAGTTGTGGTATTTTAACAGAGAATCAGAATCAGAATGGGATTTATTGCCATTGTTCATGTAGTACACAAACTAGGAATTTGTCTCGGTGCAATGCTGCAACATTAAACATGGAGTAGCACTAAAGATAAAAATAAAAAACTATGCATAAGTAATACTAATCTATGCAATTTTTAAATATATTAACAAGCAGCAGATATTGTGGAGTTCCACATAGTGCAGTCGGTAGTGCAAAAAAAACCAGTGATAATTGTCATGAGTCCGGTTGAGCTGCTGTACGTAATGCACGAGAGTCTAATAAGTCACTTAGTGTTCAGCAGTCTGATGGCAGCGGGGAAGAAGCTGTTCATGTAGCGGGAGGTTTTAGTCTGAATGGACCGAAGTCTTCTGCTTGAGGGGAGGGGGGCAAACACACGCCTCCGGGTCCTGGAGATGTACAGGTCCTGGAGGGATGGGAGCTTGCAGCCGATCACCTTCTCAGCAGCGCGCACAACACGCTGCGGTCTTAGTCTGTCCCTGGCGGTGGCTCCTGCGTACCACACGGTGATGGAGGTGGTGAGGATGGACTCGATGATGGCTGTGTAGAACTGCACCAACATCTTGGTGGGTAGCTTGAGCTTCCTCAGCTGCCGCAGGAAGAACATCCTCTGCTGGGCCTTTGTGATGAGGGAGCTGATGGTCGGCTCCCACTTGAGGTCCCGGGTGATGGTGGTGCCCAGGAAGCGGAAGGAATCCGCAGTGGTGATGGGAGAATCTGTGAGGGTAAGGGGGGGCAGAGGGGCTGTGACTTTTCTGAAGTCCACGATCATCTCCACTGTCTTTAGAGCGTTCAGCTGCAGGTTGTTGTAGCTGCACCAGGACGCCAGCTGGGCCACCTCTCTCCTGTAGACGGACTCGTCGCCGTTGGAGATGAGCCCGATGAGGGTGGTGTCGTCTGCAAACTTGATCAGCTTGACAGACTGGTGGCTGGAGGTGCAGGAGTTGGTGTACAGGGAGAAGAGCAGGGGGGAAAGTACACAGCCCTGGGGTGATCTGGTGCTGATGCTAACAGAGTCTGAGACAGTCTTTCCCAGCCGCACATGCTGCCTCCGGTCTGTCAGGAAGTCGGTGATCCACCTGCAGAGGGAGTCAGGCACGTTGAGCAGGGACAGCTTGTCCTGGAGCAGAGCGGGGCGGATGGTATTGAATGCGGAGCTGAAGTCCACAAACAGGATCCTGACGTAGGTTCCCGGGGAGTCCAGGTGCTGCAGGATGGAGTGGAGGGCCAGGTTGACTGCGTCGTCCACAGACCTGTTGGCTCTGTAGGCAAACTGCAGCAGGTCCAGGAGGGGAGTGGTGATGGTCTTGAGGTGGGGCAGGACCAGGCGCTCAAAGGACTTCATGACTACAGAGGTGAGTGCTACAGGTCTGTAGTCATTAAGTCCAGTGATCCGTGGCTTCTTGGGGACAGGGACAATGGTGGAGGTTTTGAGGCAGGCCGGCACGTGGCATGACTTCAGGGAGGTGTTGAAAATGTCTTTGAAGACAGGAGTCAGCTACTCCGCACAGTGTCTCAGGGTGGAGGGAGACACGCCGTCCGGACCGGGGGCCTTGCGCGGGTTCAGTCTGGAGAACTCTCTGTGCACGTCCTGCTCACTGATGGCAAGGGCAGGGGGGGAGGAGGGGGGGGGCCGCCTTTGATGAAGTGGGGACCATGGAGGCAGTGGCGCTGGGGGGAGGGGGGGGGAGTTGGACACAGCTGACGAGGTGTCCAAACGGGCATAGTGTTGGGACAGTCTTTGACAAAGGGCTTTGTCATCCTGACCCTTAGAAGCCTGAGGCCGATAGTTGGTGATTTGCCTCAGTCCTCTCCACACAGAAGCAGAGTCGTTAGCCGTGAACTGCTGCTGGAGTCTCTCAGAATACACAGATTTAGCTCTCCTCAGCTCTCTGCTAAACCGATATTTGGCCTCCTTGTAGCAGTCCCGGTCTCCACTTTTCAGCGCTGCTTCCTTCTCCTTCCTGATCTGTCTGAGCTTAGCTGTGAACCAGGGCTTGTCGTTGGAGTAACTCACCCTGGTGCGCGATGGAAGAATGATCTCCTCACAAATGTGGATATATGAGGTCACAGTGTCCGTGTATTCATCCAGATCATGCGTGGCTCCTGAAAATGAAGATCTGAAAATGATCTGCAGGGAAAATAACCAATTTCTTTTAACATGGATATTAAGAATAGTCTTCAGAGTGACTTACTGTAGTTTATAATCAGCTAAATGCTATCAGGCAACATTTATTCTGTGGTGTACTCTATAGCTTTAACTCATATTAGCAAACTAGCAACCAGCTAACTTCAGACAGCAATTCACCAGCTAAATCAACAATATATTTACCTCCTTTTGAACAGATGGGTTTATCTTTTTTTTTGACAACCAACAATTTAAAAGGGTTTGTTGCCCTTGTGGAGCTCTTTTCATTCTGTCTCACTTGTGAGCTGAATGCATTCTAGACTTAGATGAGCGTCCTCACCTGCCGCCCCTACAAATCTCTCTGAGTGTTGACCAGAGAAGGCGCATGGACCGGTTGGGCAATACCAAGTCTGCAGGGAAGTGTGTGTGGGGGGCGGGGTGGGGGGTGGGGGGTTTACATTGTCTGATCATTAGAAATGTCACTTTTCGTTGCTTGCAAATGAAAAAATGACAACTTCTTCATGCTTACTTGTAGCTATTTTTTTTTTCCACAATATCTTTATTGAACTTTTTTTTTTTTTAACAAACATGATACAAACAATCAAACACTAACGCTAAAGTACTACAAAAAAAAAAAAAAATGCACTAAAAACACCAACAACCACCAACAAAATCAAGTCTTCAACAATGCTCCTCTGTTTAGTCTAGACAATCCAATACATAAGTATACATATTATGTTCACCAGTTTGGAATTTACAAGGTCCACACACATCATTCACCTTCTTCTTCAAGAGTTATGTTTAAATTTTTTACATAATCAATAAAAGGTCTCCATATATTCTCAAACACAATTTCCTTTGATTTCAGTATATATGTTATTCTTTCTAATGGAAGGTTTGTTAACATCTGTCTTAACCACTGAGTCACATCTGGTCTATGAGTCTTTTTCCATAATAGTGCAATACATTTTTTGGCATTAAGCAAACTGAGGTCTATGAATGTTCTTTCACTTTTATTAAAATTATGCTTTTCTGGGTACAGACCCAACAAAAACAGTTTAGGATTCAGTATGATTTGTTTTGAGATTATTTTTTCAATTGTTACCCTCACCTCTTCCCAAAACATTCTTATTAATCTACATTCCCATAAACAATGAAATAGGGTTCCTTTACTTTCCATGCATTTTGTGCATGTATCTGGTATATTTTTGTTATATCTATTTAACTCCTCCGGTGTAACATACATCCGCATTAACCATTTGAAATGTATCAATTTAAGGCGTGCATTTATTGATTTGGTTTGAGCTTCTGTACAAGCCAATTCCCATTGTTCCTCCGAAATTTCAATTTGCAGATCTTCTTTCCAGTAGTTTAATCTTTTCAGTGAATTTTCACTTGAAGATAGTGTCAATGAGTTATAAAACTCTGAAATAATACCCTTTCTTTTACTATCTTTCATCATCATTTTTTCCAAGGATGAATAAATAGGTCGAGTGAGAGCTTTATTTTGATTTGATCGAATAAAGTTTCTAAGTTGAAGATATTTAAAAAAATGTGTTCTATTGAGATTAAATTTGATCCTCAGCTCTTCAAAAGACATTATGTTATCTGCACATGGCAAATATAAATCCTGAATCTTTTGTATCCCTTTTAAATTCCATACTTTAAATACAGCGTCCGCTCTCCCTGGTTTAAAATATTGATTACCCCATATTGGACTAAATTGTGACAATAACTGTGGTTCTTTTAAATAGTTTTTAGCTTCACACCATATTTTGATCATATGCTTTACAAATGGATTTTTAACTTGTTTTTGTAATTTTTTTGCCGAATCTGAGTATATGAATATGGGAAGAGGTAAAGGTAAATTGTATGATTCCATTTCAGTCCAGTGAGGGAGATCATTTGATGAAAAATAATATGTCATAGACCTCAGTTGTGCCGACCAATAATACAACATAAAATTTGGACATTTCAGACCTCCACGATCAAATGGTAAATATAATAAAGACAAACGTAATCTAGCCCTCCTGTTGTTCCATATAAATTCCACTAACTTTTTTTTTATTCTTGAGAATAGATC
This sequence comes from Pholidichthys leucotaenia, assembly GCA_020510985.1. Classification (NCBI taxonomy): domain Eukaryota; kingdom Metazoa; phylum Chordata; class Actinopteri; order Cichliformes; family Pholidichthyidae; genus Pholidichthys; species Pholidichthys leucotaenia. The sequence continues at coordinate 427,586,885 of CM035837.1, read as the reverse complement.
TAAAGGTGGTGATAAGGGAATGTATTGAAATAAATAAAGTATTTTAGGTAAAATATTACTTTTAAGTATATTGATTCTCCCGATCATCGACATTGGTAGTGACATCCATCTCTGAGTTAACTCATTGATATCTGACATTAAGGCTTCATAGTTGACGCTGGCGACTGATTCTAGCTTAGGCATAATTTGGATTCCTAAATATTTAAACTGATTTACAACATTGAATTGATTTGCCTCAGGGGCTGGGTAATTTCTCTGGGTCTCATTTAGCATTAATATTGAAGATTTAGTTTTATTTATTTTATATCCTGATATTTCCCCAAAATTCTTTATTAAATTCAACAAGGTTGGAATTGATTTTTTTAGATTCGACATAAACAAAATTATATCATCGGCGTACAGGGAGATTTTATGTTCTGTTGGTCCAACTTTAATTCCATATATTTGTGAATGTAAACGTATCGCTATCGCTAAAGGTTCAATTGCCATAGTAAACAGTAAAGGTGAAAGTGGACAGCCTTGTCGACATCCTCTATTGATTTTTATTGGTTTTGAAATATTGTTATTTGTTAGGATTTCTGCTGTAGCATTATTGTATATTATTTGAACCCATTTTATGAAATTATTTCCAAGTCCAAACCTTTGTAGGACTTCAAAAAGAAAGGGCCATTCAACTCTATCAAAGGCCTTTTCGGCGTCCAATGATAGGAGAGCTGTATCCGGTGCTTCTTTATTAAAATAAATAATATTAAATAGTCTTCTTACATTATGGAAGCCTTGTCTACCCTTTATAAAGCCATTCTGATCTCGATTAATAATATTTGGTAAAATTTCTTGTATTCGTCGTGCTAAAATTTTACAGATTATCTTAAGGTCGGCGTTTAATAGGCTTATTGGTCTCATATTTTCACATTTATTAGAGGGCTTACCTGGTTTTGGCAGCAGTATAATTAAGGCATTATTTATGTATGATGGTAAATTATTATTTTGAAATGCTTCTAAAACCATTTCCAAAAAAGGTTTTATTAATTTATTCTTAAATTTTTTATAAAGGTCAACTGGAAGACCATCTGGTCCTGCACTTTTTCCTGATTTCATATTATCAATGGCTAGCCCAACTTCCTCTTGACTAATTTTAGACTCCAATATCTCCCTGTTTTCATTTGGTATACATGGTATAGATAGTTCGTTCAAAAACCCATTTAGTTTTGTTAAATCAGGTTCATTTTTGGTATCATATAATTTTTCATAGTAATCTCTAAAGGCTCTATTAATTTCTAAAGGATCTATAACTACCTGTCCTTTACTTATAATACTGGTAATTGGTGTTTTAATTTCCAATTGTTTAATCTGCCATGCTAATAATTTTCCTGATTTTTCACCTTGTTCATAAAAAGATTGTTTCAATCTTAGAAGACTCGAGGCAGCTCTATTCGCTGATTTTTTGTCGTATTCAGCTCTCAAAATCAGTAATTCATTCTCCAACCTTGGGTCACTTCCTGCATACACTTTTTCCTGAAGACTTTTTATTTTATGTTCCAATTTAGCTCTCTCCTCTCGAGTCTTCTTAGATTTTGATCCTGTATAACTAATAATATGTCCCCTAATAAAAGCTTTGAAAGCCTCCCACTTTACACATGCTGATGTTTGTGTAGTATTGATGTCAAAGAACTCGTCTATCTGTTTTTCTATATACTTGACAAATTCCTCATCCTGAAGCCATTTATGCTGAAATTGCCATCTACCTGATTCCTTTGTCAATTTTTTATCTACATATATTAGACAACAGGGTGCATGATCAGAGATCACGATGTTATCATAAAAGCAGTTTTGAATCTTGGACCTTAATTCTGTGGAAATCAAAAAATAATCAATACGTGAGAATGTCTTGTAGGTACTGGAATAACAAGAATAGGCTTTAACTTGTGGTTTCATTTCTCTCCATATATCTAACAATCTCAATTCTTTCATAAAATGATTAATAGTCATCCTACATCCAATGTGCGTACAATCCAGTCCTGTTGATCTATCCACACCTGGATTCAATGTACAATTAAAATCCCCTGCTATTATATGTTGCCCTGTAAGTGATGATAAGATGAGAAATAAATTAGCAAAGAACTTCTGATCATCTATATTGGGACCATATAAGTTCACAAGATTTATATTTTCTAATAGCAAAGAACCTTGAATGATTACATATCTTCCAAATTTGTCTCCAATTACATTTTTCACTTGAAAAGGAACTGATTTATGTATGAGAGTCATAACTCCCCTGGCTCGGGATGAAAATGAAGAGGTGAATACACTTCCCTGCCATCTACTCCTAATTCTTTTAACATCCTCCTCTATCAGATGAGTTTCTTGTAAAAACACAATTCTTGAACCCATGTCCTTTATTTTATTCATAACTTGTTTAAGTTTTTTTAAATTTTGTAGACCTCTGCAATTCCATGAAGTTAAATTAAGATTAACACTTTGGTCCATGATCAATAGAGAGTTTGGGATTACCTTGCAGTGTAAACATGCTCATACAGAGAAGCAAAAACATGAGTGGTTGAACATTCATCCTACAAACTACACACAAACAAATTTCCCCTTCCCACACTTGTGGCAAACCCCCCAAAATCAAAAGAAAAATTCTGTCTCCCGATATAGCCATCGACCGTTCCACACCCACGGGGAACAGCCTAAGCCACTCCTTCTTCATCCTCCCAATCACCCTAACTCTACTGCTTTTAATGACGTAACATTAACTCTCCTCTGTAGTTTTCCAACTTAACTCCAAAATTTTTAACAACTTTGTACATCATAGTTTTTTTTTTGTTTGTTTTGTTTTTGTTTTGTTTTTTTAATATATAATACAATCTATATTTTGTAAACTTACTATTTACTTCAAGTCAGTCAGATGCCTGTGCAAATGCTTAATTATTCTACCTTATATTTTGTTCATGCTTAGCTCCCACCAGTCTCTTCTTCTTCTTTGATCTTCTTGATGAACTCCTGCGCCTCCTCTGGGGTCTTGAAGATGTGGGTTCTGCCCTCATACGTGGTCAGCAGTCTCGCAGGATAGATTACACCATGACGAATCCCAAGGTTGCGCAGCTCCTTACGTATGGGATCAAACTGCTTCCTCAATTGCTGGATTCCTGTGGCCAAATCTGGGTAGAACCGCACCTGCTGGTCCTGGTGTTTAATCTCTCCTTTTTTAGCTCGTGCAGCGTTGAAGATCTTCATCCTGTCTCTGTTGCTAAGAAACTTCATAATTAAGGTCCTCGGCGGTCCCTTATCTCTCCGTGGGCCAATACGATGTGCTTTTTCCAGAACCACTGCTGATTGCAACTCCTCGCTGCCCAGCACCTCCGGAATCCACTTTTCCAGAAAGGAACATACGTCCCGACCTTCTGATTCCTCTGGAAGACCCACCAGCCTCAAATTATTCTGTCTCGACCGAGATTCCAAATCCAAAATATTATCTTCCAGAGATTTATTTTTTTTTTCCAAAGTGCGCACCTTTAATTGAAGACGGGTGACGTCATCTTCAGCACTAGCGAGACGGAGCTCCATCTGCGCCGTTCGTTCTACACAGTCACCCAATTCCTTTCTTATTCCTTCCAACGCTGTCATAATCCCATCAAATCTAGAGGAAAAGTCCGCTCTCATTGAACTCATGGCAGCCATCAGCGCATCTGCGCCATTCCCCGCAGATATCGCAGCGTTGCCAGCCTCCTCCGCCATATATGGAGTTTTGTTTACTGCGTCACAGACCTGAAAGTCCGTTAATTTGGACTGTTTCGGCGGCTCGCTTTTTCCTTTTCCTGGTTTTCCAGCCTTAGGCTTCGCCGACATATCTTCGCCCAAATGCTGGGATACGTTCTGTCCCAAATGAGAGAGTTATTTGCCGATTTTTTTTTTTTTCCAGGAGCAGAGCAGAGCGAGACACGTCCGTCCTACGTGGCAGCCATAACCGGAAGGCCGTAGCTATTTTTATTAATTATAATTATATGATTATTGGGAGATTATATTGGATGGATTTGATTTTTGTGGGGGTTGTAACCCCCCCCCCCCATCCCCCCCATAAATTACGCTTATGAGTTAACCTCTTAAAATTCAGGTGTTCTGTCGACAGGGCGTTTCAAATTTTCTACTGCCACTCAGTGAAGAAAGAATTTGATTTTCTTTGTGTATGCTAAATTTAGAGACACTGGATGGAATTTTAAGTTGCTAAAAGAAAAGTTTCAAATCTAGAATAGAATAGGTTTTTTTTTTTTTTTTTTTTTTTTTTTTTATTTAAGTTTTTGTAAAGGGTATACAGGTCGTTACAGCAATGCAGTGTTTACATTTTCATCACATGTTCCCTTATTTTCTGATATCTGACAACATTGGAAGATTAATTCTTACAACACCCCTTATTTTTTTTTTTTAAAGTGAAAGAAAAAGTGAAATTAAAGAGAAAAAAAAACAAAACAAAAAACAAAAAAAAACCCAAACAAACCAGTAAAAAACAAACAAAAAGAAAAAGTAGGTAAATAAAGATAAAAGAGCATCTGAGTAGCATTGGAACAAAGAGCAGAACCATTATTGAAATGGTATTTGTCAAAGATTAGATCTAATGGAAGACACATATGCGGTCCAGGGTTGCCAAAAGTTCATGAACCCATCCATGTCCTGTCTCAGTGCGAATGTCAACTTTTCCATCGAGTAAATGTCTTGGATCACGTTAGTCCAATCTTCAGGTGTAGGACAGTCCTTCAACATCCATTTTTTAGTTAGAGCTTTTTTGCTTGCCAATATTAAAACATTGAATAAGTATTTTTCTCCTCGTCTTTCCAGTGAGTCCGGTAGTAAACCCAAATACAAAGTTACAAAAGAAAAGGGAACTGTAATTTTGAATATTTTCCCCAATATTGTCTGTACATTGGACCAATATTGGTGGATAACTGGGCATGACCAAAACACATGAAAATGATTTGCAGTCTTTTCACCACACAAGCGCCAACAGTTCAATCCCTTATGGGTAAATTTGATTTGTGCAGGTGTTCTGAAAAATCTTGCCAAGTTTTTCCATCCAAATTCTCTCCACTGCAGGGATGAGGTACTTTTCCATTGCTGTTTATTTAGCTTTTCCCATATTTCCAGATGTAAAGTGAAATTCCCCTCTTTTTCCCATCTCTCTTTTATATAAGATGTGTTGTCTCCTTTTAAGTCTTGAAGACCTTGGTATATTTTAGAAATGTATCTGATCCCTGGGATCCCTTTATATGCCATTAAGAAGACCTTCAGAACACCTGACTGGGCCCTTTCCAAAACCTCCTTTTTAAGTATATTGTTTATGTGGTGTCTAAGCTGGAAGAACCTGTAAAGGTCTTGATTTATTAGGCCTTGTTTTTTCAAATCTTCAAAACTTCTTAAGATTTGCCCTTTAAAAAAATCGTAATATTTTATCAGCCCCTTCTCCTTCCACTTTTTAAATCTGGTGTCTGTTTTATTAGGAGTAAAGTCCTGATCATAGGCGATCCATTGCAGAAGTCGATAGGGCTCTTTAGTTTGATTCTCTCTGACTATCTTAAACCAAATTTTTAGCGGGGTCTCTATCCACGGGTTAGTGTTATTCAAAAGCTTAGGTAAGACATTGTTCCCTATTATCGCCTGTAGGGGGATGTCACTTGTTATTTGGCATTCGATCTCCTTCCATTGTGCAGAGTAGACTGGGTTACATATCTCTACTAAAGTTTTAATTTGTGCGGCTTTAAAGTAGTCCCTGATATTTGGCAGCGCGAGCCCACCTTTGTCTTTGTTTAGCTGTAGGGTTCTATATCTGATTCTAGGTCTCTTGCCCTGCCATATGAATCTTGAGATCCTTCTGTCCAGCTCCTGCCATGTTTTTTTGGGAGGTTCTACCGGTATTGTTTGGAAAAGGTATAGAAGACGTGGAAGTATATTCATTTTGACTGCTTCAATTCTTTGTGCAATACCCAAGAATGGTATCATATTCCATCTTGCTAGGTCAGATTTTATTTTTGTCACCAGTGGATCATAGTTTAGTGATATAATTTTGTTGAGTTGTTTCGGGATATTGACCCCCAGATATTTCATAGATTCCGACTCCCAGTTAGTTTTGAGTTTGCTTAGTGAATAATGATTTGGGTCATAGTTGAATGTTAAAACTTGGGTTTTATGCATATTTAATTTGTACCCCGATAAATCTCCATACTCTGAAAAAACTGAGGTTAGTTCTGGTAAAGAAGTGTCCGGCTGCCCTAGGTATATTAAAATGTCATCAGCAAAGAGTGCTATTTTATGTTCCTTCTGACCAAGTGTAATACCTTGAATTTTTTGGTTTTGTCTTATCCATTGGCTCAGAGGTTCTATGAAGATTGCAAAGAGCAGTGGAGACAGGGGGCAGCCCTGACGACATCCTCTTTCCAGTTCAAAAGATGATGATAAATTACCGTTAATCCTTATTTTAGCGGTTGGTTTTTTATATAATGCCTGTATAGTTCTAATGAAGTTGTTATGAAAATTGAAACTGGATAAGATTCTGTATAGAAAAGACCAGTCAACCGAATCGAATGCTTTTTCAGCATCTAATCCTAATATGACTGCATTTAAGTTATATTTTTTTATATGATGAATTATGTGTAAAGTGCGTCGAATGTTGTCTTGTGTCTGTCTTTGTCTTATAAAACCTGTTTGGTCTAAATGAATTAGGTCTGTCAGTATATTCTCTAACCTTTTGGCAAGGATAATGGTAAAAAGCTTATAGTCCTGATTTAGTACACTGATTGGTCTGTAGTTGGAGCACTCTAGTTTATCCTTTTCAGGTTTAGGTATAACTGCAATGACCCCTTCTCTCCAGGAGGGGGGGATTTCCCCTGTGTGGAGGACATAATTAAATGTTTTCAGGAGGAGAGGAGATAGTTGCTGTTTAAAGGTTTTGTACCACTCTGCTGTATAGCCATCAGCTCCTGGGGATTTGTTAGCTTTAAGTTTCATAATTGCTTTTTCCAATTCTTTAGAATGTATTTCTGACAGTAGTGTTTTATTTTGTGACTCCGTAAGTTGGGGAAGGTTTAATGTGTTTAGGAATGCCTCGGATGCGTTTTTATGTTTTTTGTGGGAGTATAAGTTCTTATAGTAATTCTCGAAGTTTTTAAGAATATCCTGAATTCTGAATTTTATTTCCTTTGATACTGGGTCTCTGATTTTGTAGATTGCTCTTTCTGTTTGATGTTTCCTCAATTTATAGGCTAGCAATTTTGCCGATTTACTGCCTGCTTCATAGTATTTTTGTTTCAGAAATGTAAGTTTCTTCTGGATTTCTATTGTGTAGATCTCATTTATTTGGTTTTTAATTTCCTTAATCTTGAGCGAGTCAGTAGAATGAGTGTTGCCTTTGTGTTCTTTTTCTAGGTTCCTAAGTTCTGACTCTAATGTGGATAGTTTTTCTTGTCTTAGTTTCTTTTGGGTTGCCAGTTTTGCAATAATCTTTCCTCTTATTACAGCTTTACATGCATCCCACAGTATTAAAGGGGATACTTCTCCATTATCGTTATCTTCCAAATATCTGAGAATATCTGACTCCAATTCATCTTTCAATGGTCCTTTCAGGACATTTGAATTTAACCTCCAAGAAAATGTATTATTTGTGTATTTTTGGATATTTAAGTCCATGTAGATCGGACTGTGGTCGGAGAGATCCATCAGTCCTATTTTACATGTTTTTACTCTACCAATGTCTCTATTAAACATAAAAAAATAGTCAATCCTTGAGTAAGATGAATGTGGAGTTGAGTAAAATGTATAGTCTTTTACACTGGGGTTGAGTTCCCTCCACACATCACAGATTCCCATTTCTTTTAGTAGCATCCGAGTCTTCCTGTTTTGGGTGTTATTTTGATGTGGGGAATTACCAGAAGCATCCCAGTATGGATTCAGTCTAAGATTGAAGTCCCCACCACATATCACTAAACCTTGAGCTTTAGTTATCATTAGGTCGAATACATTTTTATAAAATTTCCAGTTAGCCCCTGGGGGAGCATACACATTCAGCAGGGTGATATCTTCTCCCTCTAGCCGCCCAGTTACCAAACTGTATCTCCCTTCTTTATCTTTGTGTTCTGATTTTTTTTCAAATGTAATTTTGGTTGATATCAATGTCGCTACTCCCCTCCTCCTCCCTGATTTATATGAAGATGAAGAGATCATTTTAAACCCTTGTCTACTGAGTTTATTGTGTTCCACGTCTGTTAGGTGGGTTTCTTGTAAAAGTATTATTCCTGCTTTGTCTTTTTTCATTTTGCCTAGAATCTTGGATCTTTTAACTGGATTCAGGATCCCTTTTACATTATATGAAATTATTTTGGTTACACCCTGTTTCTCCATTGTGTTGTTTTGTTTAGTATAACTGTGTGGTGGCCCTCTTTTGTGCTACTCAGAAACTGAAAGAACATTAAAAACAAGAAAAACATTAAGAACATAGTGTAAAAAACTTTAAAACAAAAAACTGTCAAAAGAACTTCCTGAGCTGAGGTCTTTTTAAAGACCCTGTAAGAGCCTTGATGGAGTGAAGGCCCTGAGGGAAATTCCTCAAACTCTGTTACGTGTTGAGGGCCCTCTCGTACCACTGAAAGTAGTCCCATGCTTTTAACGTGAGTTTCAGAACCCAATCCAAACTTGTAATGATTTTTTTTTTTTTTTCCTTTTATGCCTAAACCCTGTGAAATTGTGTGCACCCTCCCACCCCCATCACATCAAACATTCACGCAAAAACAGTATTTGTTAGTATGAGCAGAACATGTGGATTATTGTCACATTTCTATTTTAACAAGTTTTTTTTTTTTTTTTTTATTACAAAGACTTATTTGTTTCAAATAATATGATTGTTCCATGAAATGTTTTACCACATGCTGAATATGCATCTCCTTTAATGTTTGTTACCTTGTATGAGGGGGGTTGGATGTGCGGATTGATTCAAGAGGAAGGGAAAAAAAAAAAAAGGTCGCTATTCCAACCTGAAAACGGATAGTTTATCCGCGACGCTCTGGTGCTGGGTTTCCCGCTGCTGGTCCGTGGATTTTGAGGGTCTTTGTGTTGTCCATGTTTGCGCTTTGATCTTCTCACTCGGGTCTGCTGCGGGTTTAAACACCGTTACCGGGAGCCCTCTTCTCGCCATGTCAGCTGTTGCTTCTTCCGCCGAATTATAGAGACATGTTTCATCGCCGTAGAAGACCCTTAACTTCGCAGGAAATGGTGTCTGAAAGCGCAATTTCTTCTCTCTTAACACCTTTTTCGCGTCATTGTATTCCCTGCGCTTTTTAAGGACCTCCGGGGCGTAATCGTGTTCCACGTAGACTTTTCTCTCCTGGTGCATAAATCCTTTTTTCTGCCAGGCCAGTCTTACAACCTCTTGTTTTATTTTGAAATTGGAAAATCTTACCAACACCGAACGTGGGGGCGCTTCCGCCGCCGGCCTAGCGGCTAATGAACGATGTGCCTTTTCTATCTTCAAGTCGGTGGTTTGTGGAATATCCAATTTCTCTCTTAGTAAGGATTCCACGCATTCTGCCATTGAGTTAAAACCATTTTCGGTTCCTTCTATCAGACCATGAATTCTTATGTTGTCTCTTCTTTGTTTTCCTTCTTGGTCGGTTAGCTTAGCCTCTATAGCTGCTTGTCTTTTGCGTAGGTCCAGCACAGAATCTTCGAGCACTTTTATTCGATCCTCTGTTTCCAAGATTCGGTTCTCGGCCTGGTCCACTCTGCTGTTTGTCCTTTTCAATTCTTCTCTGAATTCCCGAAATTCGGCCGTAACATCTCGGCGAAATCGTCGTAGTTCCTCAAATAGTGATTTCAGGCTAACCCTTTTGTTAGCTATCACCAGCTCCTCGTCTTCTGAACGGGGATCTTCCAGTTCAGATTCTCCGGCCGATACGTGTCCTAGCCTGGAGAATTTCAGTTTCTTCTGTTTTCCTTTAGACATGATGATTTTGTCTTTTGATTTTCACTCCTCCAAAAATCCGTTAAGTTTGATTTTCAAGGTGTTATCCTGGATTGAGTCTGAGAGCTTCAGTGTTAAGCTGCAGTCGCCATGGCGTCCAGACCGGAAGTCAGAATAGGTTTTATTGTCATTGTACAGTTGTACAGCACAAAGAAATTGTGGGTGCTCCACAAGGCTACTGTGCAATAAAGTAAGTGAGAAGAATTTGAAATAAAACAGTTACAGGACACACAGTTAACCATCTGACGAAAGTAAAAAGTTGCAAATTTTTGAGAAAAAACTTGCAAATTTACAAGAAAAAAAACCTGCAAATATGAGAAGAAAGTTGCACATTTCCAAGAAGTTGTAAATTTAAAGGAAAATGTTGCAAATTTTTGAGAAAAAAGTTGCAGCTTTACAAGAAAAAAGTTGCAAATTTATGAGAAAAGCTGTAAATTTGCGAGAAAAAAGTTGCAAATTTAAAAGAAAAAGTTGCAAATTTTTGAGAAAAAGTTGCACCTTTGCAAGAAAAAAGTTGCAAATACAGTATTTGAGAAAAAATGTTTAAAATTTGCAAGAAAAACATTGCAGATTTACAAAAAAAATTGTAAATTTTTGAGAAAAAAGGTTGCAGATTTATAGAAAAAAATTGCAAATGTTTGAGAAAAATATTTAAAATTTAAAAGAAAAAAGTTGCATATTCACAAGAAAAAAGTTGTAAATGTAAAGGAAAATGTTGCATAGTTTTGAGAAAAATAGTTGCAACTTTGCTAGAAAAAAGTTGCAAATTTGTGAGAAAAATGTTGCAAATTGAGGACAAAAAAGTCTCAGATTTAAAGGAAAATGTTGCAAATTTTTGAGAAAAAAGTTGCAACTTTGCTACAAAAAAAGTTGCATATTTATGAGAAAAACATTGCAAATTGAGGAGAAAAAAGTTGCAAGTTTAACCTCTTAAAATTCAGGTGTTGCGCCGGCAAGACCTTTCAAATTTTCTACTGCTGCTACTTCTAAATTTAGGGAAATTGGCTGGAATGCTGAGGGTTAATGACAAAAAGGCACATTTGTAAGAAAAAAAGTTGTACATTTACAAATAAAGGTACAAATCTAGAAAAGAATAACAAGTTTAAGAGAAAATAATAAAAAAAAACTTCATAGAAAACGTGGATATTAGCGTTAACGTGACTTACCAACAACATGAGTTAAAATGATGTTCGTTATTGACAGTATGAGTTAGTAGCAGGGTTGCTAGCAATGTCAGTTAGCGATGGCATGAGTTAACAGCAATGTTAGACACAACTTAGCACTAGTATGAGACTAGCAATATGAGTGAGTTAGCAACGTGCATGTTGTTGCTAACTTGTGTCATTACTACAACTCATGTGATTTAGTAACAACATGAGTTAGCGATATCGTGGGTGAGTGGGGCTGCACGGTGGCGCAGTGGTTAGCACTGCGGCAGCACAGTTTACCCTTGGCCGGGGGATTGTGGGGATCATGGGATCGTGGGTTCGATCCCAGCCCCCGACCAACAGTGATCTGTGTGGAGTTTGCATGTTCTCCCCGTGTTGCGTGGGTTTACTCCGGGATTTCTCCGGTTTCCTCCCACATGCCAAAAACATGCATGTTAGGTTAATTGGCTGTTCTAAATTGTTCCTAGATATTTGTTTCCTATAGGCCCTTAGAATAGAGGGTTAGTATTAATGAAAGCGCTTTGAGTGGTCTTTGTGACTAGAAAAGCGCTATATAAGTGCAGGTTAGTTAGTTAGTTAGTTAGTGAGTGGCAATGAAATTAGGTGAAATGTGAGTCGGCAGAAATATCAGGTGGTAGCAATGAGAGCTGGCAGCAACATAACAACATTATGATGTAGCAGTAAAGTGAGTCAGTGGTAATGTCAATTAGCAGCATTTAACTGCGTTAGATGCATGTCACAACTATGGGAGTTATTAACAACATGTTAGCAATAACATCTGGTAGTGATAACGTAAGTTAATAATAATGTGAGTTAGCGATGATGTGATTAGATCTAGTATGAGTTAGAAACAGTGTGAGTTGGTATTGACGAAACATGGCGGTGTCAGGTCCGAGGGGCAAGTTCCGGGTGAACTTTTACACTATGTTATTAACAGCGTTCCCATTGTTTGTTTTCAGGTACGGCCCAAACATCCTCCTTAATGGCATGGATTCATACCAGCGACCCTCGCCATGGCAGTGTCTGAACCCCAGAGACAAACCCACCGAGGCCAGCGCTGCCGCTCTGAGAGACTTCGACAACAGCGTTGTCAGTGGCTTCCAGCTGGCTACGCTGTCAGGACCCATGTGCGAGGAGCCCCTGATGGGTGTCTGCTTCTCTGTGGAGAGGTGGGACGTCCGCTTCTCAGCCCAGGAGGACGACGACAGCATGAACCGCAACAATTCATCGGAGAGTAACGCCGATGGAAACGGTGAAATGGCGACAGGACGCCGGCCTGAGGTGACCTCTTCCTCCGACTGCTACGGACCCATCTCCGGTCAGCTGATTGCTGCCATGAAGGAGGCCTGCCGCCACGCCTTCCAGGCTCAGCCGCAGAGACTGATGGCCGCCATGTACACCTGTGAGATCATGGCCACCGCCGAGGTGCTGGGTAAGAGGACGCCGCAGATGGTGACGCGGGCTTTGAGAGTCCATTCATGTAAAATGTACGTGAAAAATTTTGTTTCATCCTCCCTCAGGCCGGGTCTACGGCGTCTTGGGTAAACGGGAGGGTCGGGTCCTGCAGGAGGAAATGAAGGAGGGGACGGACGTGTTCACCATCAAAGCCATGTTGCCTGTCGCCGAGAGCTTCGGATTCGCCGATGAGATCCGCAAGAGGACGAGCGGATTGGCCAGTCCACAGCTGGTCTTCAGCCACTGGGAGGTGATTATTCTTAGTCATTTTATTTAAAAAAAAATCAAGATTAAGCTATAAATTCCAATGTGTTCTTCAGATTTTATTTTTTGATTTATTTTATATATTTTACTTCATTTTATCATATTGTTGTCGTGTTTGCCCCTTTCAGGGCATGAATAAGGCGTCAGATGCCAACAGAGTTTGTTTGTTTATTCACAAAAGAACAAAGTAAAGAGCCACGTGGGGCAAAACACATGCACTAAACTAGAACACAAAATAAAGAACACTAACATCAAATGTAAGAGCGTAGCGAGGGCGAAACCTGACACTATAGGATAAACACTTACAAATGCTGAAGCGAAAACGGATCAAATACAGAAAGAAGACTGGAGCCGGGGATAGGGACTCCAGTCCTGGTTGACGCAGGTCCCAGCGAGGAGTGAGCCTCAATTGCTCTCTTAAATACTGATCACAAAACCAAAGAACCAAACAGATACGTGCACAAAATGTATGGAAAGTAAAGGAACTCTATTTCATTGTTTTTGGGAATGTAGAAAAATTAGAATGTTTTGGGAAGAGGTGAGTGTAACAATTGAAAAAATAATTTCAAAACAACTCATATTGAATCCTAAATTGTTTTTGTTGGGTCTGTATCCAGAAAAGCATAACTTTAATAAGAGTGAAAGAACATTCATAGACCTCAGTTTGCTTAACGCCAAAAAATGTATTGCACTGCTGTGGAAAAAGACTCATAGACCAGATGTGACTCAGTGGTTAAGACAGATGTTAACAAACCTTCCACTAGAAAGAATAACATACATATTGAAATCAAAGGAAAATGTGTTTGAGAATATATGGAGACCTTTCATTGATTATGTAAAGAAACTAAACATAACTACTGAAGAAGAAGGTGAATGATGTGTGTGGACCTTGTAATTTCCAAATTGGTGAATGTATAATATGTATACTTATGCAATGGATTACCTAGGCTAAACAGAGGAGCATTGTTTGACTTGTTTTGTTAACGGTTGATGGTGTTTTTGGAATATTTGTTTTTTTTTTTTGGTTTGTTTTAGTGTTGGGGTTTGATTGTTGGTGTCATGTTTGTTGAAAAAAGGTTCAATAAAAATATTGTGGAAAAAAAAAAAAAAGAACCAAACAGGAAAGGGGGAAACGTAATTACCAAAATCAAGATCAGCTGTGACAGTGCCGGTTCGGCTTAGACAGCTGGAAGTTCGGCCGCGGCGCTGTCACAATAAAAGCCCTGGGAGAACAATAATAACCAGCAGAAATAAATGGGGGAAAAAGAGGGAGAATACTGAGTGGCCCGGGCGCGGACAACCTCAGCGCTCAGATTACCACAGTACCCCCCCGCTCAAAGGACACATTCCAGGTGTCCCAAGTAACATCCAGGGAACCCCCCCCCCCCCCCCAACCAGAAGGCTACCAAGACCGACCTCGGGTGGGTGGAGGGGGAGAAACCCGGGCAGAGAGGAAAAAAAAAAAAAAAAAAAAAACGACTAAAGGCACAATACAGAGAGGGAAGTAGAACCCCACACACACACACACAAGGAACAGATAACACAAAATAGTGCAACTGAAACTCACCTACAACATGAATAATGAAGCAGAAAAACCAGATAAACAAGTGAAAACCAAAATATATGTACACTTCAACGTAGACAATGCTCAAGTGTAGCGGAACAGGCGAACACAAAAATATCCACGTACACAGCAACTAGACCACAAGGCAGGAAAAAAAAAAACTCTTTAGCAATATACGAGAGAGACAGGGAACGAAAAAAAACCACCATGAAAACACAAGTATGGGGGATACCGGCAAGTAGAGAGGGGAAAAAAAGGCAGTTCAGGTGGCCTACCGGCATCCCAACTCCACATCAGGAGAAAAGGAAAGAAAAAAAAAAAAACAGTTCGGGTGGCTTGCCTAAGTCCCAGAACCGGGGAAACAGTACTTCAGGCAGCCGACCCAGGTCGCCCAACCAGCGACGCAGTCCATCAGGCGGCCCACCCAGGACGCAGAACCGGCGAAACAGTCCATCAGGCGGTCGACCCGCGTCCTTCGACCACCAGGACTGGAGGGGGGAGCTTGTTGGCGGCTTCCCTACCAAGAGGCACAACGAGGGGAAGCCGAACCGAAAGAAAGGGGCCCCAGCGGCGTCCGGTGGTGGAGAATGGGGGGGGGGGGGGGGGGAACGGGGAACCAGTCCGGTGTCAGGCGGAAGGGGATCTGCAGCTCCCTCACTGACCTCGAATCAGGACAGCGCAACACCCTCGGTGGACCCGGACTGGGCCAGCGCCGCACCCTCGGTGGATCCAGACCGGGCCAGCGCAGCACCCTCGGTGGACCCTGATTGGGCCGATGCGGCACCTGGGATGACCTCCCGAAGCGAACCCAGAGCCTCAACGATATCGACCGGAGCTGACTCATCTCCGGTGACCCTGATCTCGAGCTCTACTGCCGTCCAGGACTCCGACGATCCAGGCTTGACGATCTGGAGGTCCACTTCCGGTTCCCGCTCGACTGCGGTGGCCTCCGCAGCCGGCATGATGGTCTCCACAGTCCGATAACCCCCTGGCACTGAAACCCACGCCAATGGCCCACTCGGCGTGGTGGCAGGGGATCAATTGCCTGCTGGAGCTGACTGCTGCTCCACGGAGACCCGGGGACGCTTTATTGTCGGCGCAGGCTCCAAATGACAGTCAGCCCTCCTTCTCTGCCCATGATGCAGCTGCAGGACTGGAACCAGGCTCTCCATCGCCGCAGACTCCTCCTCCGTCTGACGGTCTACTCCTGGCACCGGGGGGTGCTCGGAGAGAAGGGGAGAAAACACAGAGGTAGCAGGTTCAGTTTTAATGGCTGCAACAGGTGGTAGGAGCTCAGACGACTGTGAAAACTGAGCTCCACCCCCAGGAATCAGACAAGGTAATTCATCTGGCAAAGATTTAGAATGAAAAAATACTTGCCTGCTTTCCCGGGGACCGATGGTGACTGCTGCAGCGGGCTTGGTTCTTCCCTTTCCCCTAGGGATGGCGACGGAGGGCCCCTCGGGAAGACGAGGAGGAGCCGCCCCAACAGGATCGGTGACAGGTGGAGCCAGAGCAGGACTCGCTGGGCTCCCAGCAGCTGAAGGGAGCGCTGAGGAGGAGGGAGGAGCGGCTGAGGCAGTCCGGGGGCGAGGAGCTGACGGAACAGTGGGGAAAGATGACCCGGAGGCTGGGGCTGCTGTCTTTACCTTCTGTCGTGGCGCGGGGAAAACAGCTGGCTGGGAGGCGGAGTTCTTATGATGGCCCGGAACAGGATCCAGATGGGGATCTTGCGGAGGAATGGTGACGGGTGGAGCCAGATGAGGACTCGCTAGGCTCACCACAGCTGAAAGGCGCGCCGAGGAGGAGGGAGGAGCAGCCGGGGCAGTCTGGGGACGTGGAGCTGATGGAACAGTGGGACGAGATGACCCGGAGGCTAAGGCTGCTGTCTTCACCTTTCATCATGGCACGAGAGGAACAGCTGGCTTGGAGGCGGAGTTCTTCTGGCGACCTGGGACAGGATCCGGATGGGACCCTCGCAGAGGACTAGCCCACTCAGGAGGCCTCCCCCTCATCAGAATGACCGTGTCCCGGGGAGGAGATGGAGGCTTCTTGGCCGGATTCTCCATAAGTTCCCAGTTCTTCTGATGCAGCACCACTAACGCCGACACTCTCTCCTTGCCCTCAGGGTATGAGGTCAGGTGATGGTGCTTTAACGTCCCTTGCGCGAGGTACAGGTACCAGTGTGCGGTGTCGGAGGGGATGGACAGACGGGCGTTGGTCAGGAGGTCATCAACCTCCATCAGGTGCTCGATGCAAAACGCCATCTCTTCTAATCAAACTGGTACCCGGAAAGGGAAAGAAACTCAAGCCCCCAAAAAACAAACTACTGTGGCTGGCACCTCTCTTGGCTGCGACCTGCTGTCGTGTTTGCCCCTTTCAGGGCATTAATGAGGTGCCAGATGCCAACAGAGAGTTTGTTTATTCACAAAAGAACAAAGTAAAGAGTCACGTGGAGCAAAACACATCCACTAAACTAGAACACAAAATAAAGAACACTAACATCAAATGTAAGAGAGTAGCGAGGGCAGAACCTGATGCTATAGAATAAACACTTACAAATGCTGAAGCGAAGATGGATCAAATGCAGAAAGAAGACTCGAGCCGGGATAGGGACTCCAGTCCTGGTTGACGCAGGTCGCAGCGAGGAGTGAGCCTCAGCTGCTCCCTTAAATACTGATCACAAAAGCAAAGAACCAAACAGGAAAGGGGGAAACGTAATTACCAAAATCAAGATCAGATGTGACAGTGCCGGTTCGGCTTAGACAACTGGAAGTTCGGCCGCGGCACTTTCACAATAAAAGCCCTGGGAGAACAATAACAACCAGCAGAAATAAACGGGAGAAAAACAGGGAGAATACTGAGTGGCCCGGGCGCAGACAACCTCAGCGCTCAGATCACCACAATTGTGACCCATTTGGCTTTCCATATTTGATTGAACTTGGGCATTTTATTTTATTTGGGACAAAATTTTGACCCATTTGGCTATCCATAGACATAAAACTTGGGCTTTTTATTGTGTTCTATAGAATTGGCCTTTTAATTTTATTTAGGGGAGAATTGTGACTTGTTTGGCTTTCCATATTCCAGGGGACAGGCTTTTTATTTGATTTCTTTTTATTTTATTTATAGCTGAGTTGTGACCATTGGGCTTTCCATATTTGATAGAATATGGACTTTTATTTATTTGTTTTTTTTAGGAGAGAATTGTGACTCATTAGACAATAGGATTTGACTTTTTGTTTTATTTTATGGCAGAATTGTGACCAGTTTGGCTTTCTATATTTCATAGGACTTGGGCATTTTATTTTACTTAGGGGGAAGATTTGACCCATTTGGCTATCCATAGCCCCGAAGACTTGGGCTTATGTGTAGAATTGTGACTTTTTGGCTTTCCATATTTCACAGGACAGGATTTTTTTTTTTTTTTAATTTCTTTTTATCTTATATCAGAATTGTGAGCCATTTGGCTTTCCATAGACAATAGGTCTTGGGCATTTTATTTGAGTGGCCTGAGGGCGGACAACCTCAGCGCTACGATCACCACAATTGTGACCCATTTGGCTTACCGTATTTGATGTGAACTTGGGCATTTTATTTTAATTGGGAGAAAATTTTGACCCATTTGGCTGTCTGCAGTCCATAAAACTTGGGCTTTTTTATTGTGTTTTAGAGAATTATGACTTGTTTGGCTTTCCATATTCCACAGGACAGGCTTTTTGTTTTATTTTATTTCTTTTTATCTTATTTATTGCAGAATTGTCACCCGTTTGGCTTTCCATAGACCATAAGACTTTGGCTTTTTATTTTCTTTTTTAATTAATCGATCAATCAATCAGACTTTATTTATAAAGCACTTTTCATACAGTGTAGCAGCTTAATGCTGTACAAAATGATAAACAACATACACCAAAAGCCAAAACATAGTCTCACCCACCCACACACACATACACTCACAACACACCGACTAATTGACCTACCATATAAAACCACGTTAAAAAAAAATATGTAAAACAAGTGTTCTGAAGGTCTTCTTAATGGCATATAAAGGGATCCCAGGGATCAGATACATTTCTAAAATATACCAAGGTCTTCAAGACTTAAAAGGAGACAACACATCATATATAAAAGAGAGATGGGAAAAAGAGGGGAATTTCACTTTACAACTGGAAATATGGGAAAAGCTAAATAAACAACAATAGAAAAGTAGCTCATCCCTGCAGTGGAGAGAATTTGGATGGAAAAATTTGGTAAGATTTTTCAGAACACCTGCACAAAACAAATTTACTCGTAAAGGGTTGAATTGTTGGCGCTTGTGTGGTCAAAAGTCTGCAAATCATTTTCATGTGTTTTGGTCATGTCCAGTTATCCACCAATATTGGACCAATGTACAGACAATACTGGGGAAAATATTCAAAATAACAGTTCCCTTTTCTTTTGTAACTTTGTATTTGGGTTTACTACCGGACTCACTGGAAAGACGAGGAGAAAAATACTTATTCACTGTTTTAATATTGGCAAGTAAAAAAGCCCTAACAAAAAAATGGATGTTGAAGGACTGTCCTACACCTGAAGATTGGATTAACGTGATCCAAGACATTTACTCGATGGAAAAGTTGACATTCGCACTGAGACAGGACATGGATGGGTTCTTGAACTTTTGGCAACCCTGGAACGCATATGTGTCTTCCATTAGAACTAATCTTTGACAAATACCATTTCAATAATGGCACCTCTCTTTGTTCCAACATTACTCAGATACTCTTATTTTTATTTTATTTTTTTGCTCTTTTGTTTTTGTTTTTTTTCTTGTTTTGTTTTTTGTTTGTTTTTTGTTTTCTTTAATTTCTCTTTTTCTTTCACTTACAAAAAGGGTGTTGTAATAATTATTTTTCCAATGTTGTCAAAAAACAAAAAAAAGGGAACATGTGATGAAAATGTAAACAATGCAGTGCTGTAATGACATGCATACCCTTTACAAAAACTTAAATAAAAAAAACACACAAAAAAAACATTAAAACTGAACTGAGGAAGCACTGTCAGGGAGGAAAAACCAGAGGTAATAAGACATAAAACCAAGCAATAACAAGTAAAAAAGAGTTAAAACAGGATAAATGCAAATAAAAACAGGATAAAAAAAATTGTTAAAACAGGATAAAAAGGTGTAAGAAAAGGTACATGGGAAAAGCAAAAAGAATTTAAATAAAAGCCAGGTCAAAAAGGTGGGTCTTTAGTTTGGTTTTAAAAATATCAACATTCTTTGCTGCCCTCAGGTCTTGAAGAAGACTGTTCCACAGACGTGGACCATAATGACAGAAAGCCGTCTCACCGTGAGTTTTAGTTCTGACTTTAGGAATGATTAAGAAACCTTGACCTGAAGACCTAAGGGTGTTTGAAGACTCATAATGTAAAAGCAGTTCTGATGAATAATCAGGGCTAAGACCATTAAGAGCCTTAAAAACCAATAAGAGAGCCTTAAAATCTATTCTGAAGCTGACAGGAAGCCAATACAGAGACTTTAAAATGGGTGTTATGTGTGCTCTCTTTCTTGTCTCGTCTCGTTATCTTTTTTACTGCTGTACATATCAGGTCAGTGGTGGTGTGTTCTGATGAGCGGCTTAAAGTGATCTCACTGACTCGGGCTCATGTTTGCCATCTCATGTTTGCTGTGGGGACGCTAACGAGTCCTGATCCTGAATCAGCTCATTATGTGGGTCTGTAGGTCACTGGAGCCATCTGGTTAACGAGATGTTTCCCTCAGGCAGCTGTAATCTACCAGTGTGAATGTTTTAGAGTGTTTTAGACCGTTATTCCTGCCGCTCAGCTGCCATCAGCATCTCTGGTCAGCTGAAGAAGCAGGTCAAGATGGCCTTAAATAGAGACGATTCTACTTTGATGTACAGAAAGACATTTGAAGAAAATGTTTATACCAGTCTCAGCGTGAGTTAGCAATAGCATAAGTTAGCAACAATGTGAATTAGCAACAACATGATTAGATAAAATAAGAGTTTGCAGCAATATTAGTAACAGTGTGAGCTAGCAGTAACATGAGTTTACAGTGTGAGTTAGCAGAAATGTAGGTTAGAGTTAACATGAGTTGGTAACTCACATGCTAGCAACAATGCTATAGTTAACAGTGTTGTGAGTTGGAGACAGACAATATGAGTTAGCGAAAGTGTAAAGGTGCGTTCACACCAAACACAAATTTTTCACGCAGCACGATTACATTATAAATCAATGTAAACACGGCAACAGACATGAATAGTGAGATGCAGACAGACGAAGTTGTCTTTAAAACTTCTGCAGCTGTGTTCAACCTGCTGTGGAAATTCCCAAAATAACGTCATGCTTAGGTTTACATTATCCGACCGGGGGCTCACCTGAAAATGTCGTCTCAACCCTCCAAAACTTCACAGATGATGGGTGTTTACATTGCTAGCTTGCTAGAACATCCGTGGCCGGAAACCGTGGGTAAATAACTCCCAAATCCCGCTTCAGCTGAAGAGTTCCTGGTCCTCCTGTCTCCCGGTGAGTGAGTTTCATTTTCTAGCTAGTTTACTCTGCAATGGTGATAATTTTACTCTGGTGACAACAGCATCTACTGTAGCTGATGGCTAGCGGGCGCAAACGCACGACTACGCAAATTTGCGCGTGCTCACGTCTTCCCATTCACTTTGTAGGGATTCGCACCGCCCGTTCGTGTTTGGTGTGAACACACCTGAAGTTAGCAGCAATGTGATTTAGCAATAATGTGAGTTAGCAACAATGGCCGTGAGCAGTAATGTGAGTTTGCAACATGAGTTAAGGATGTGTTCGCAGCATGAGTTAACAACAATAGATAGCAACAACATGAGTTAGTAATGTGAGTTGGTGACACATGGGTTAACAACATGAGCTAGCGACATCAGTAAGTAACATATGCTAGTGACAACGTAAGTTAATGACATGAGTTAGCAACAACATGTGTTAGCTACAGCATGAGTTAGCAGTAATGTAAGTTGGTGACAAAAACACAAGTTAACGACGGGAGTTTGCAACATGAGTAAGCAACAACATATATTAACAACAACATGACGTAATTACGTATGTTAATGACATGAGTTAGCAACATGTGTTAACTACAGTGTGAGTTATCAACAACATGACTCGGTGACAACAAGAGTTAGCAAGAACATGAGTTAATGTAAGTTTGCAACATGAGTAAGAAACAACATGCATTAGCAGCAACATGAGATAATGACATATGTCAATATGTCAAATAGGTTCATTTTGTCTTCTTTTAATTATTTATCTTTTGTTCATATAAAAGACAAAAAATAAAATAGAAAGATGTCTTTACCTTCTTTACATGTTTCAACTGCACTGCAGCCTTCGTCAGAAGAGGTCATATGTCATAGGTCATATGTCATATGTCAATGACATGAGTTAACAACATGTGTTAGCTTCAACATGAGTTAGCAGTAATGTAAGTTGGTGACATGAGTTAACGATGTGTTTGTAACATGAGTAAGCAACAATGAGCATTAGCGACAACATGAGGTAATGGCATGTGTTGGTGACAACGCGAGTTAGTAACAGCATAACTTGGTGACAAGAGTTAGCAAAAACGTCTGACCAAAGTGGGTTAGCAATAACACGAGTTGGCAGTAATGTGAGCTGGCAACATGAGTTAACAACATGAGTTAGCAACAAAGTGAATTAGTAATAATGTAAGTTAACAATGTTGTAAGTTAGCAACAGCATGAGTTAGCGACGTGAGTTTGAAACAGCAACATGTGTTAGTGACAACGTGAGCTGGTGAGAGCATAAAGCCCATTTTCCACTAGTCCCCAGTCAGCCCTACACGGCTTTACACAGCACGGTTTTGTTTCCATTACAGCAGAGTACCGCTTGGGGTGGGTGGGATTTTTTTTACAACAAGGCGGCACCACACTCCCGTTACGTAAAACATGCGACACAAGAAAAACACAAGATGGCGGCTTACGACATGACTGCTCGGTGTCTTGCTTTTGTCAGAGTAAAGGCAAAAAATGAGAGCCAGACAAGGGTACAGGCTACGAGACGAAACACTCTGGAAAAGTACTCGAGCGTTTAGGAAGCCATAGAGCCGAAGACATGAGGATACGAACCAGCTCACATATGAAGGTAAGCTAATGATTGCTAATGCTAGTTTGTTTTAAGTCCACCATACTACATTTTAATGTCTGCAAGTTATTGCTATTCGGTACTGAAATACGTATTCTGTGTGTGTGTTTTAGATGGCTCTCTTGTGGGAAAATTACTGCTTCAAACCGTCGGTCTGGCGTTCAATACAGCCTGTCACTGATATCACCCCAGCTTCATAAACGATCAGTGGTTGTAGAAATGTTTAGCTTCCTGTGCAACAAAACTGCTCTGATCTGTGAAAATCATGGACAGGCTGTTGAGACATCATGGCATGTACCTGTTCCAGCAGCACTGAGTCTGTGGTGGTGTCATGGCAAAAACTGTTCAGCTGCCAAAACTTGATCGCCATGTTGTAGTTATGTGGTTATATTAGCCATAAAATATATATTTCAACAGGTAAACAGTACTGAATTAGGTATAATAAGATATATTTAACAATTATGATGCATTTTAAACCGAACAAACTTGATCTAGGATTAAAAGCAATTAAAATAATGCAGTCACAAGGTTACATGGAAAATACTTGATTTACTAGATACATGTAGATACATGTATTCATGTAGTATTGCACTGGGAATTTTGACAATAAACCTTGGTACTTTTTGCAGATATGTATCCACTTTTGTTTTATGTGTGAAGGTCACCACCAAGTGACACAAATTAAATACTAAATGGTTGGAAAAACTGTCTAAGAACAATTCAGCGGTTTGAGAAATCACTTTTGGTTTGGTGTAAGTCTGCCAGCAGAATTCATCCATCCATCCATCTTCTTCCGCTTAATCCTTTTCGGGTCGCATGGGGGCTGTAGCCTATCCCAGCATCTTTGGGCCAGAGGCAGGGTACACCCGAGACAGATCGCCAGTCCATCGCAGGGCCAATACAGAGAGACAGACAAACAGTCACCCTCACAGTCATACCTAAAGACAATTTAGAATCCCCAGTTTTGATGCCAATTAACCTAACTTGCATGTTTTTGGCATGTGGAGGAAACCGGAGAAATCCCAGAGTAAACGCACGCAGATAAATCAGTGTTAAAATGTTAAATCCCATTAAACCCTAACCCAGGAGTGTCCAATCATGTGCCATGGAAGGCCAAGACCCTGCAGGTTCTCTCTTCTACCCAGTCTCTTCAGCAGGTGTTTTCACTGATCAGCAGTCAGTGAAAGAAATTCAGTGGAATCTGCTGTTGAAGACATGGGTTGGAGGTAAAGCCTGCAGGGTCTTGGCCCTCCATGGCACATGATTGGACACCCCTGCCCTAACCCATTATTAGAAAATACAGATGTTAATATGGCCCAGAATTCCTCCATGTACTGGTACTATCACTAAAGTGTGCAGTGTCTTCTGCACTGGCACATCCAACAATACAGTCTACGGTAAATAAAATAATTGTTTTTGGTTACTTTTTCTTAAAAATGAGCCATTATTTTCAAAGTCACTGATAACTGGTTTGTGCTGCTGACTCTTTTCCCACCAGTGTCAGACAAAATAGAAAATCATGATGCAAACACATAAGTCACTAAATTGTTTATTACAATCAGCAGGAAATTCCAGATTATTTAGAATGTGCAAAATTCAAATTGTAAAAAAAAAAAAAAAATAGAATGGGTCACACACGCCAGCCACGCTGCCTCACTGAGAAGCAACTGGATGTGCCGCTCACACTGGTCCCGGTTCAGCAGATCTTCAGCCTGCATCTCTGTAAATAGTGATGCAAGGTCTGGTTTGGGGTGGATCGTTTTCCTGTTGCCTAGACGAAAGACAGAAAAGGGTGGTGGTTAATTAAAGCAAGTTTAAAACATATTTGGGAAATACACTTGTTGCTAAAAGCCAGTGGTGGAATGTGAAAATAAAGTACTTTGTTGTTGTATTTAACCACAATTGTCATGTTGCAGCGCTTCAGTAAAGTAGATTTTACAAGGGCTGGGTTACGTTTAAAATCATGTTTTTACTGTGGCCTCAGCAATCAGAATGAGTTGATACATTCAGTTGAATGGAATCTAGTACTTTAACTGAGGGTGTGCATCCACGAGTATGGAGTTGCTCAGTCAAAATATGTAATTTTTATCAATAAAAGTTTAGCCACCACTCTGTCACCGCCGTGTCGCCCTGGCTTCAAGTGTGGGCGGTGTTTTGTACTTGTATTGCTAAAATATAAAAGGAAGCACTGCAGTGGTTCTCAAATATTTGTGATGTGTCCTGTTATTACCACCAGCTTATTTCCACTAGCTTATTTCATCAGAATACAAGAAGAACACAGAGTTATCATTGACGGCTAACTAGCTAGCTCGTTATCTGCACACAAGCGACGTTGTTGTGATCTGTTCAAAGTGAACTTTCCACTGTTGGGATAAATAACGTAAAAGATGCATAATATCACATAATATCACATCACTCACCATCCTCTATATCCGAATATCACGGCTTTCAACTGCTGAAGTTGGGTGCTCCCGTGGCCTTAAATTCATTTCGGGTGGCTCCGTGTAGTTGACTCTGGATTGTCTCATAAGCCGAAAGGCACAGAAAACTCTGCTGGACCACAGTGTTGATTTTTGTGGGTCTGATTTCTGTGAAGCCATTCTGTCGCTGTTTATACTGACGCTTGCTTGCCGGTTCACAAATGAATCTTTGCAAATGGTGTCTGGAGATTCTAAATTCAGCCTTCAAGCATCGGTCCCATGACGTTACGCCCTGACCAATCAGTGATCTGCAGTGTGTTGGCGTCACATTTTCAGCCCAACTCGGCCCGGTTAGAACCCCCTTGAAATAGGTACGAAACAAGTACCTGGTACCAGGTACTAGGTACTAATGGAAAAGCCTACAAAGCGAGTAGAGTCGAAGTGAGTAGGGCTGAGTGGGTACTAGTGGAAAAGGGGCTTTAACCTCTTGCGCTCCGTTGTACCGCGGACGGGCAAGTCTCTGCGTCCTAGAGCGCACGAGGGCACTCTCGTGCGCTCTAGGATGCATGGTGTAGATGGTGATGTAGGTGGTGATGGTGATGTAGTGGCGTCCAAGCGCGCACTGAAAATAAAAGCTGCAGACACAGTTGCGAACAGATTAGTTCATCTGATTGACCTCTCATTCGACTAATAAGAGCCTTGAATTGGGTTTCTGAAACCTTGAAGAACCAATGACTGAAAACCTAGCCAGAAGGACCCGCC
The DNA here is from genome assembly GCA_020510985.1 of Pholidichthys leucotaenia. Lineage (NCBI taxonomy): Eukaryota > Metazoa > Chordata > Actinopteri > Cichliformes > Pholidichthyidae > Pholidichthys > Pholidichthys leucotaenia. The sequence goes on along the minus strand of CM035837.1, from coordinate 427,561,106 downwards.
TACCAAGGCTGTGAATGCAGTGAGCCAATTGAAGCAGAGAAGTTTGCAAGCTGTTTTTTTTAAGGGTGGGTGAAGACTGACTGCTGGAGCGGATCAAAAAAGGATTAGACGTTATGAGACGTTATGATTTCTTCCATGGTCATAGACCGACGGAGGCTGACGACGAAGGTTGAGTGACACACACGCCTTCGCCAGTCTTTTTTTAATTACTACTGTTATTTGTTTTGAAAAATCGTTCGCCAAAAACCGCAATCATGGAAGCACAAAACCGCAATAATGGAATTATGTTTTGATCGGGTCGCGAGACCAGAACCACGAACGGACCAGCGTCGCGTTCGTCTGACAATGGGGAAGAGAAGTTCGCCAGGACGCTGCTGTGAAGAGGTAAGGTGTTATAAGCTAAATTATTCATTATTCCTGACTATTCTTCTGTAGCGGGGGGGGGGAGGGAAGCCGCGGTGACTGAGCTGCTGTCCCACATCCCACATGAGGCTAATCCGTCATGTAGCGATGGCCGATGTCCGTCCTCTGTAGCGAGGGGGGAGGGACACCCCCCCCCACACACACACACACAGACACAGCTCTGAGTGTGACCTTTCATTAGTGCCCAAAATGAAGGTTCTACATTGAATCATTCAAAAGTTACAGACGTTTTTCCAAACTGTGCCATTTTGAGGAAAAAGGTGTGTAATATATTCATTTTTTGTGGTATTGTTACAAAATTTGGACCTCAGCTGGATAACACTTGGTTCTACATTTCTGTTGCATTTTCCAGCCCGGATCTGAAGCTGTGTGTTATTTGCAAGCATTTGTATCCAAAAAAACACCCAGGCCCAATTTATTTTCTTCAAGTTCACTATGTTTAGATGACTGTAACTCAGTGGCCGGAGCACTTAGAGAGATTATGACTGTTTTGCCAAAAAATTCAAAGGGTTTTCTTTTAAATGAGACCAACCCCATGAAGATGCTGCAAAGGGTTGAAGAACAGCTTTCGATTTACTTTGGGCACATTATTTTTTGGCGTTTTTAGGAAAATTGACCGGAGTGCAAGGGGTTAAGGCCCTTTTCCACTAGTACCTCTTTGGCCCTACTCACTTCAATTTGGCTTTACTCTACATGGTTTTGCTTTTGTTTCCATTACAGCTGAGTCCCGTCTGGGGTGGGTGGGATTTTTTTACAGCAAGGCGGCACCACACTCCCGTGACATAAAACACGTGGCACAAGCAAAACACAACATGGCGGCTGTACAAGGCGACTCCTCAGTCTCTGGCTTTTTGTCAGCGTAAAGACCAAAAAGGACTGCCAGACAAGGGTACAGGCAGCGAGACGAAACATTCTGGAAAAGTACTAGAGCGTTCAGGAAGCCATAGAGCCGAAGACATGAGGATATGAACCAGATCACATATGAAGGTAAGCTAATGATTGCTAATGCTAGCTTGTTTTAAGTCCGCAGTACTAAATTGTAATGTCTGCAAGTTATCGCTAAAATACGTATGCTGTGTGTGTGTTTCAGATGGCTCTCTTGTGGGAAAATTACCGCTTCAAACAGTCAGTCTGGAGTTCAACACAGGCTCTTACTCTCCCTGCCATCCCAGCTTCACAAACACTCAGTGGTTACAGAACTTAAGAATATCTGTAGAAATGTGTAGCTTCCTGTGCAACAAATTGCTCTGATTTGTGTGAAAATCACGGAGAGAGAGAGAGAGACTGTTGAGACATCATGGGATGTACCTGCTCCAGCAGCACTGAGTCTGTGGTGGTGTCATGGCAAGAAGTGATCAGCTGCCAAAACTTGATCGCCAGGTGCCATATTGTATTTATGTGGTTATATTAGCCGTAAAATATATATTTCAACAGGTAAATAGTACTGAGTTAGGTATAATAAGATATACTGTATTTAACAATTATGATGCATTTTAAGCCAAACAAACTTGGTCTAGGATTAAAAGCAATTAAAATAATGCAGTCACAAAGTTACATGGAAAATACTTGATTTACTAGATACATGTACTGTATAAATTTGTACTGTATAAATATACATATTTTTTTTTTTTATTTTTTTTTCTCTCGGCGCCACACGAGTAGGCTGCCTTTTGCAACAGCGGCTCGATTCCGAGTCTTTTTCCCTTCCTCTCTCTTTTGATCCGTCTTTTTTTTTCACCCCACTTATATCACGGACACACAGATCGTCCTAAATGTCTCCTGAGCCGGTGGACGGAGCCACTGTTTATAGCAGGATACGATACAGCAGAGAACAGCTGCTAGCATTCAACCGCCACCCGGTCCCATTGGAAAAACTCGACATACCGAGAGAACTGAGGCGAAAACGCCGCGGCTGCCAGGCTGGAGTAAGGCGGAGGACAAAAAATATAAGGTACAGACCCTCCCTTCCATCTGTTGTCATGGGAAATGTACGGTCGATACTGGGAAAGTTAGATGAGCTAGCGGCTATCTCCCGTTATGATAGCACATACCGGGAGTGCTCTCTCCTTTTGTTTACTGAGACGTGGCTAACTGAACCAGCAGCAGATGCTAACATTGAGCTGGAGGGTTTTCACATGATACGAGCTGACCGAACACCAGACAGTGGCAAGGCTAGGGGCGGTGGAGTGATCATGTATGTTAACAACAACTGGTGCAGACCGGGACATATCACTGTTAAACAACGACACTGCAGCAAAGACATTGAGTTGCTAGCTGTTAGCATGAGGCCTACATATCTCCCGAGAGAACACTCACACGTGATCTGCATTGTTGTTTATGCAAATCCGACGGCGAACGCTGGGACAGCACGTGACGTCATCCATTCAGTAACCAGCAGGCTGCAGACAGAACACCCAGATGCTCTTCTCCTCATCTCAGGCGATTTCAACCATGTTTCACTGTCTCCCATTCTACCCACGTTCACCCAGTATGTCACATGCCACACTAGAGACAATAAAACACTGGATTTATTCTACGCAAACACTAAGGAGGCGTACACCTCATCACAACTCCCCCCACTCGGGAGATCGGATCACAACTTGGTTCATCTCCGGCCGGTGTACAAACCCCTAGTGCACAGACAACCTCCGGCCATGCACACTGTGGAGTTATGGTCTGAGGAGACAATGGACACCCTAAAGGGCTGTTTTGAAGCCACCGCCTGGAAGCAGCTCTGCGATCCACATGGTGAGGACATCGATGGCCTCATTCACACCTTCAAGGGCTACCTCAGCTTCTGTGTGGACAAATCCGTTCCCACCAAGACCATACGGCGTCACTCAAACAACAAACCCTGGATCAACCCTGAGATAAAAACACTTCTGAGAGAGAAGAAGAGGATCTTCAGGTCAGGGAACAGGGAGATGCTGAAGTCCGTACAGAGGGAGCTGAGGAGAAAGATCAGAGAAGGCAAGGACAGCTTCAGGAAGAAGATGGAGGACAAGCTGCAACAGAGCGACATCAGCGGGGTCTGGAGAAACCTCAAAACCATCTCGGGGCTCCAGAATACCTCCCCCCAGGCCACAGGGGGCAGGGAGTGGGCGAACAACCTGAATCTGTTTTTCAATAGATTTGACCAACCGCCCTCCCCCCTGACTGCACAACAACCACTGCTGCCTCTAAAGAAATCAAGTCCTGCTGCCCACTCCCCACTCCACCAACACCCCCCCACTCCCAACACACAGCCCCCCATCCTGACCCTGACCAGGACCCAGGTGAGGACGGAGCTGAGGAAGATCAAGGCGAGGAAGGCGCCGGGACCGGACGGCATCAGCGCAAAGCTCCTCAAGTCCTGTGCAGACCAGCTGTGTGGGATTGTGATGTATATCTTCAACATGAGCCTGAAACTGGGGAGGGTACCACAGCTGTGGAAAACATCTTGTGTGGTACCTGTACCAAAAACTTCCCACCCCAAAGACCTGAACAGCTACAGACCGGTGGCCTTGACGTCCCACTTGATGAAGACCCTGGAGAGACTGCTCCTTGCTCACCTCCGCCCCCTGGTGGAACCAGCGATGGATCCACTCCAGTTCGCCTACCAGCATGGCATTGGGGTGGAGGATGCGGTGATCTTCCTCCTTCACCGTTCTCTGTCCCACCTGGAGAAGCCCGGGAATATGGTGAGGATCATGTTCTTTGACTTCTCCAGTGCTTTCAACACCATCCAACCGATGATCCTGAAGGACAAGCTGCTGCGCGCAGGGGTGGACCAGCACCTGTCATCATGGATCCTGGACTACCTCACGAACCGGCCTCAGTTTGTGAGAACCCGGGACTGTGTGTCCGACACGATCATCAGTAGCACGGGGGCCCCCCAGGGAACGGTGCTGGCTCCCTTCCTGTTCACTCTTTATACTGCGGACTTCTCACACAACACAACACACTGCCATCTACAGAAGTTCTCTGATGACTCTGCGATCGTTGGCCTCATCTCCAATGGAGATGAAGCTGAGTACAGAGGGCTTATCCAGGACTTCGTGGACTGGTGCCATCGGAACTGCCTCCAGATCAACGCGAGGAAAACTAAGGAGCTGGTGGTGGACTGCCGCAGGCATGGGCAGCCCCTCACAGTACCAGTAAATATACAGGGAACAGACATCGAGATGGTGACATCCTATAAGTACCTGGGTATTCATCTGAACAATAAACTAGACTGGTCACACAATACTGATGCACTCTACAAGAAGGGACAGCGCAGGCTGTTCCTGCTGAGGAGACTCAGGTCTTTTGGTGTACAAGGGGCGCTGCTGAAGTCATTCTATGACACGGTGGTGGCATCAGCCATCACTTTTGGAGTGGTCTGCTGGGGCAGTGGCATTACTGCAGCCGATAGGAAGAGACTGAACAAACTGATTAAGAAAGCTAGCTCTGTCCTGGGGCAGCGCCTTGATCCGATGGAGGAGATAGGAGAGAGAAGGACGGTGGCTAAACTGTCATCTCTGCTGGAGTCCGAGTTCCACCCTATGCAGGACATACTGAATGCACTGAGGAGCTCATTTAGCAGCAGACTACATCATCCCAGGTGCACAACCGAGAGGTTTCGTAGGTCCTTCCTACCAACGGCTGTCAGACTGTACAACCTAAGCAGGGCTGCTCGCAGAGATAGCAAAAAGACGTAACAAACTAATAGTTTTTTGAATGCAAAAGATGCAATAGACTTACACAATGGTCCCCTCCGGCATACAACTAGGAACATACCGGTCGCTATGGAGGGTGAGAATATGTATGGGCACATAATCATACCATGTAGGATAACTAAGTAGACGGTTATGCTGTTTCATTCCATCTAGCTACAATGCTCAGCACTGGGTGTGTTTATATATTTATATATCTACATATTATTCCATCTAGCTACATTGCTCCGCACTGTGTGTGTTTATATACTTGCATATTTATTCCACCTAGCTGCAATGCTCCGTACTGTGGGTGTTTATATATTTACATATTTATTCCATCTAGCTACAATGCTCTGCACTGTGTGTTCATATATTCATATATTTATTCCATCCAGCTACAATGCTCTGCACTGTGTGTCTGTGTGTGTGTGTATATATATATATTTTATAGTAATACGTACATATGTATATTAGCTGCTCTTGCTTGCTTGTTTTTTTCTTGCCTTCTGATTGTTGCTCTGAGTGTTGCTATCCCTGTGCTGTTGCAATCCTGGAATTTCCCCGTTGTGGGACTAATAAAGGCTTATCTTATCTTATCTTATCTTATCTCTTATCTTATATATTTTCTGCATCAACAATGTACTATACATGTATTCATGTAATATTGCACTGGGAATTTTGACAATAAACCTTTGTATGGTTTTGCAGATGTGTCTCCACTTTTGTTTTATGTGTGAAGGTTGCCACCAAGTGACACAAATTAAATACTAAAAGATTGGAAAAGCTGTCAAAGAACTATCCAGCAGTTTGAGAAATCACTTTTGGTTTGGTGTAAGTCTGTCAACAGAATTATGAACCAAAAATCAGTTTGTGTTAAAATGTTAAATCCCATTAAACCCTAACCCAGGGGTGTCCAATCATGTGCCGTGGAGGGCCAAGACCCTGCAGGTTCTCTCTTCTACCCAGTCTCTTCAGCAGGTGTTTTCACTGATCAGCAGTCAGTGAAAGAAATTCAGTGGAATCTGCTGTTGAAGACACTGGTTGCAGGTCAAACCTGCAGGGTCTTGGCCCTCCATGGCACATGATTGGACACCCCTGCCCTAACCCATTATTAGAAAATACAGATGTTAATATGGCCAGAATTCCTCCATGTACTGGTACTATCACTAAAGTGTGCAGTGTCTTCTGCACTGGCACATCCAACAATACCGTCTTCAGTAAATAAAATAATTGTTTTTGGTTACTTTTTCTTAAAAATGAGCCATTATTTTCAACATTACTGATAAATGGTTTTGACTCTTTTCCCACTGATGTCTTAACAGACAAAATAGAAAATCATGATGCAAACACATAAGTCACTAAATTAATTTATTACAATCAGCAGCAAATTCCAGATTATTCAGAATGTGCAAAATTCAAACTGTAAAAAAAAAAAAAAAAATTAGAATGGGTCACACACGCCGGCCACGCTGCCTCACTGAGAAGCAACTGGATGTGCCGCTCACACTGGTCCTGGTTCAGCAGATCTTCAGCCTGCATCTCTGTAAATAGTGACGCAAGGTCTGGTTTGGGGTGGATCGTTTTCCTGTTGCCTAGACGAAAGACAGAAAAGGGTGGTGGTTAATTAAAGCAAGTTTAAAACATATTTGGGAAATACACTTGTTGCTAAAAGCCAGTGGTGGAATGTGACAATAAAGTACTTTGTTGTTGTATTTAACCACAGTTGTCATGTTGCAGCGCGTCAGTAAAGTAGATTTTACAAGGGCTGGGTTACGTTTAAAGTCATGTTTTTGCTGTGGCCTCAGCAATCAGAATGAGTTGATACCTTCAGTTGAATGGAATCTAGTACTTTAACTGAGGGTGTGCATCCCTGAGTATGGAGTCACTCGGTCAAAATATGTAATTTTTATCAATAAAAGTGTAGCCACCGCTCTGTCACCACCATGTTGCCCAGGCTTCAAGTGTGGGCGGTGTTTTGCTCTTGTATTGCTAAAATATAAAAGGAAGCACTACAATGGTTCGCAGATATTTTTATTGTGTCCTGTTATTATAATACTGCATGTGTTTAGTGACGATAGACTATAATGTAGATCAAGATCTAGATTAATCTAGATTGATTAATCTAGATTGATAATTAATTAATTAATTAGATTAATTAATCTAGATTAATCAATCTAGATTAATTAATTGATAATTAATTAATCTAGATTGATTGATCTAGATCAAGATCTAGATCAAGAAAGCTAGCTCTGTCCTGGGGCAGCGCCTTGATCCGGTGGAGGAGATAGGAGAGAGAAGGAAGGTGGCTAAACTGTCATCTCTGCTGGAGTCCGAGTTCCACCCTATGCAGGACATACTGAATGCACTGAGGAGCTCATTTAGCAGCAGACTACATCATCCCAGGTGCACAACCGAGAGGTTTCGTAGGTCCTTCCTACCAACGGCTGTCAGACTGTACAACCTAAGCAGGGCTGCTCGCAGAGATAGCAAAAAGACGTAACAAACTAATAGTTTTTTGAATGCAAAAGATGCAATAGACTTACACAATGGTCCCCTCCGGCATACAACTAGGAAAATACTGGTCACTATGGAGGGTGAGAATATGTATGGGCACATAATCATACCATGTAGGATAACTAAGTAGACGGTTATGCTGTTTCATCCCATCTAGCAACAATGCTCTGCACTGTGTGTGTTTATATATTTACATATTTATTCCATCTAGCTACAATGCTCCGCACTGGGTGTGTTTATATTTATATATCTATATATTTATTCCATCTAGCTACAATGCTCCGCACTGTGTGTTTATATATCTACATATTATTCCATCTAGCTACATTGCTCCGCACTGTGTGTGTTTATATATTTACATATTTATTCCACCTAGCTGCAATGCTCCGTACTGTGGGTGTTTATATATTTACATATTTATTCCATCTAGCTACAATGCTCTGCACTGTGTGTCTGTGTGTGTGTGTATATATATATTTTATAGTAATATGTACATATGTATATTAGCTGCTCTTGCTTGCTTGTTTTTTTCTTGCCTTCTGATTGTTGCTCTGAGTGTTGCTATCCCTGTGCTGTTGCAATCCTGGAATTTCCCCGTTGTGGGACTAATAAAGGCTTATCTTATCTTATCTTATAAACTAAATTATAATGGTGACTGAACAACTCCCATTCCCCAAAGTGCAACATACACTCTTATGAATATAACTCACAAAGGATCACACAAGTGATCTGACAAAAAAAAAAAAAAATAAATAAGCGGTTTATTTTACAGTGGATGTGCCATTCATTTTCAATTATTCTGTAATTAATATTCACACATCCCCCCCTCATGGATCGTCACCTTATCGTGGTGGGGGGGTTTGCGTGCCCCAGTGATCCCAGGAGCTATGTTGCCCGGGGCAATTTGCCTCTGATAGGGTCACCCAAGACAAACTGGTCCTGGGTGAAGGGCCAGACTAAGAACGATCCAGCACACTCTCATGATAAATTCTATATCAAGGATTCAGTGTACCCCGCCCGGTATGGGGTTACCGGGGCCCCACCCATGGGACCCGGCCGGGCTCAGCCCGAAGGAGTTACATGGGTCCGCCCTCCAGTGGGCTCATCACCAGCAGGAGGGATCATGGGGGTCCAGTGCTATGTGGATTAGGTGGCGGTCAAAGGCGGAGACCTTGGCGCACTGATCCCAAGCTTTCTAAACTGGCTTTTGGTACGTGGAATGTCACCTCTCTGGTGGGGAAGGAGCCTGAGCTGGTGTACGAGGTTGAGAGATACTGGCTAGATATAGTCGGCCTCACCTCAACACACAGCTCCGGTTCCGGAACCAGTCTCCTGGAGAGGGGCTGGAGCTTGGCCTTTTTTGAAGTTGCCCCGGGTGAGAGGTGACGAGCAGGGGTGGGTATTCTTGTATCCCCCCACCTTGCTGCCTCTATATTGGGGTTTTCCCCGGTGGATGAAAGGGTTGCTTCCCTGTGCCTTCGGGTTGGAAAACGGGTCCTGACCATCATTTGTGCCTATGCACCAAATGATGTTTCAGAGTGCCCACCCTTTTTGGAGTCTGTGACTGGGGTGCTGGAGGGTGCTCCTCTTGGAGACTCCATTGTCTTACTGGAGGACTTCAATGCGCACGTGGGCAACGACAGTGAAACCTGGAGGGGGGTGATTGGGAGGAACGGCCTGCCCGATCTGAACCCGAGTGGTGTTCAGTTATTGGACTTCTGTGCTAACCACAGTTTGTCCATAGCGAACACCATGTTCAAGCACAAGGGTGTCCATATGTGCACCTGGCACCAGGACACCCTAGGTTGCAGGTCGATGATGGATTTTGTTATCGTGTCATCAGACCTGCGACCGTATGTCTTGGACACTCGGGTAAAGAGAGGTGCAGAGCTGTCAACTGATCACCACCTGGTGGTGAGTTGGATCCGATGGCAGGGGAGGAAGCCATTCAGACCTGGTAGACCCAAACGTATAGTGAGGGTGTGCTGGGAACGTCTGGCTGAGGCCCCTGTCCGGGAGGTCTTCAACTCCCACCTCCGGAAGAACTTCAACCACATTCCGAGGGAGTCTGGAGACATGGAGTCTGAATGGGCCATGTTCTCCACCTCTGTTGTTGAAGCGGTGGCCCAGAGCTGTGGCCGCAAGGTGGTCGGTGCATCTCGAGGTGGCAACCCCCGAACCAAGTGGTGGACACCAGTGGTGAGGGGGGCCATTAAGCTGAAGAAGGAGTCCTATCAAGCTTGGTTGGCTTGTGGGACTCCCGAAGCAGCTGAGGTGTACCGGCAGGTCAAGCGGAGTGCAGCGCAGGTGGTTGCTGAAGCAAAAACCCGGGTATGGGAGGAGTTTGGTGAGGCCATGGAACAAGACTTTCGGTCGGCCTCGAAGAGATTCTGGCAAACTATCCCGCGGCTCAGGAGGGGAAAGCAGCTCCCTGTCCACACTGTGTATGGTGCGGATGGGGCACTGTTGACTTCGACTGGGAATATCGTCGGGCGGTGGAAGGAATACTTCGAGGATCTCCTCAATCCCACTGATACGCCTTCCACAGAGGAAGCAGGGTTTGTGGACGAGGGGGATGACTCGCCTATCACAGGGGCTGAGGTTGCCAAGGTGGTTAAAAATCTCCTTGGTGGCCGGGCCCCGGGGGTGGACGAGATTCGCCCTGAGTACCTCAAGGCCCTGGATGTTGTTGGGTTGTCATGGTTGACATGCCTCTGCAACATTGCGTGGAGGTCGGGGGCAGTGCCTTTGCCATGGCAAACCGGGGTGGTGGTTCCTCTTTTCAAAAAAGGGGACCGGAGGGTGTGCTCCAATTTTAGAGGGATCACACTCCTCAGCCTCCCTGGGAAGGTCTATGCCAAGGTACTGGAGAGGAGAGTCCAGCCGTTGGTCGAACCTCGGATTCAGGAGGAGCAATGTGGTTTTCGTCCTGGCCGTGGCACATTGGACCAGCTCTTTACCCTCTTGAGAATTCTTGAGGGTTCGTGGGAGTTTGCCCAACCAGTTTACATGTGTTTTGTGGACTTGGAGAAGGCATTTGACCGTGTCCCTCGTGGTTTTTTGTGGGGGGTGCTTCGGGAGTATGGGGTATCGGGCTTGTTGTTACGAGCTATTTGGTCTCTGTACGACCGTTGTGAGAGTTTGGTTCGTATTGCCAACACTCGGTCGGACTCATTCCCAGTGAGAGTTGGACTCCGCCAGGGCTGCCCTTTGTCACCGATCCTGTTCATAATTTTTATGGACAGGATTTCTAGGCACAGCCAGGAGGGAATGGAGGGTGTCATGCTTGGTGACCACAGGATCTCATCTCTGTTGTTTGCAGATGATGTTGTCCTGTTGGCTTCATCCAGCAATGACCTCCAGCTCTTGCTGGGACGGTTTGCCGCTGAGTGTGAAGCAGCTGGGATGAGAATCAGCACTTCCAAGTCCGAGTCCATGGTCCTCAGCCGGAAAAAGGTGAATTGTCCTCTCTGGGTTGGGGACAGTCTCCTGCCCCAAGTGGAGGAGTTTAAGTATCTTGGGGTCTTATTCACGAGTGAGGTGAAAATGGAGCGAGAGATTGACAGACAGATTGGAGCAGCATCTGCAGTGATGCGGACGTTGTACCGGTCTGTTGTGGTGAAGAGGGAGCTGAGTTCTAAGGCAAAGCTGTCGATTTACCAGTCAATCTACGTTCCTACTCTCACCTATGGTCACGAGCTTTGGGTAATGACTGAAAGAACGAGATCGCGGATACAAGTGGCTGAAATGAGCTTTCTCCGTAGGATTGCTGGACTCACCCTCAGAGATAGGGTGAGGAGCTCAGTCATCCGGGAGAGGCTCAGAGTAGAACCGCTGCTCCTCCACATTGAAAGGAGTCAGTTGAGGTGGTATGGGCATCTCATTAGGATGCCTCCTGGACGCCTCCCACTTGAGGTGTTTCGGGCACGTCCCACTGGGAGGAGACCCCGGGGCAGACCCAGGACTCGGTGGAGAGACTATGTCTCCCAGCTGGTCTGGGAACGCCTTGGTATCCTCTCTGAAGAGCTGGGGCAGGTGGCTGGGGAGAGGGAAGTCTGGGCTTCTCTGCTTGAACTGCTGCCTCCGTGACCCGGACCTCCGGAAAAGCGGTAGAAGATGGATGGATGGATGGATGGATGGATAATATTCACACAGTCGATTAAATCTCAGTTCAGTCCCTTTCACATTAAGTGGAAATTGTGCTTCTTTAGTTCTGGCACTTAATCCATCCTTGAACTTAAAAAGTCAAAGGATTTGAGTACTTTGTCCACCACTACTAAAACTAAAAACAACGGGGTGTTCAACTTCAATATGGCTTCCCAGTCAGGACACATTGCTTTGTCGTCGGTGTCAAAGCAGATGCTGGTCGAACTCTAGAACGCAAATACACACAACTTAAGTACATGCACAACACGAAAGTGCAACATGTAAAAAAACACCTTTTTCACCAGGATTACAACTAGCTTATTTCATCAGAATACAAGGAGAGCATGGAGCACAGAGTTAGCATTGATGGCTAACTAGCTAGCTCGTTATCTGCACACAAACAACGTTGTTGCTGTCTGTTCAAAGTGAACTTTCCACTGCTGGGATAAATAATATAAAAGATGTATAATATCACATCACTCACCATCCTCTATATCCTAATATCACGGCTTTCAACTGCTGAAGTTGGGTGCTCCCACGGCCGTAAATTCATTTCGGGTGGCTCCGTCTAGTTGACTCTGGATTATCTCATAAGCCGAAAGGCACAGAAAACTCTGCTGGACCGCGGTGTTGATTTTTGTGGGTCTGATTTCTGTGAAGCCATTCTATTGTTTATACTGACGCTCGCTTGCTGGCTCACGGATGAATCTTTGCAAATGGCGTCTCCAGATTCTGAATTCAGCCTTCAAATGTCGCTCTCATGATGTTACGCCCTGACCAGTCAGTGGCCTGCAGTCTGTTGACATCACATTTTCAGCTCGACTCAGCCCGGTTAGTACCCCTCTCGCTATAGGTATGAAAAAAGTTTCCGGTACTGAGTACCAGGTACTAGTGGAAAACCCTACAAAGCGAGTAGAGTAGAGTAGAGTAGAGTAGGGCTGAGTGGGTACTAGTGGAAAAGGGGCTTTAGTGAACAAAGTGAGTTAGCAATAACATGAGTTAGCAGTAATGTGAGTTGTCAAAGGAAATCATCTACAGGAGCACTGTAACTCTTCCTCACAGAGCCCCCCCCCCCCCCCCCGCCAGGACACCCCTGCTCCTTAACGGCTCATGTCGGTGTTTGGCTTGATGTGGATTAACATCAGAATAGGTTAGCCTGGTCTCATCTCTTCTTCTCTGCAGCTGTTGTGTAACTGAAGGTCCCTGGGCTCCTGTGGGGACGTTAATGTTAGATTTCCATCAGAATGAAGCCTTTGCTGCTGCTGAAGGCTGGAAGATTGTGGGAGTCCATCTGGGATTGATCAGGCAGCTGTCCCACGGTAGTTTTAACCGTACAGCCTGGGGCATGAATGATATTTAGAACTGCCCCCCCAAAAAAAAAAAAAAAAAAAAAAAAATCTGTCCCAATGCAATCACAGTCAGGAGCTGCTACTGGAAATTGTTCTTAAACTGGAAGATGCTGCTGGAGTCCAATTTAGTCACAGATGGAGTCACAGAGCTCAGTCCGTTCAGGGGTCTCTGCGGCCTCATGCAGATCTTTTGTCTGTAGACGATGGCTCACTGTGAATTTATGAAAAAAAAAAAAACAGGTGTTGAAAAAAAGAAGAAAAATTTAGAGGAAAAATGTCACATGTTTAACAGAGTTTGGAGCAATAGGGTAGTATACTGCTCAAAAAAAATAAAAGGAACCCTTTGAAAACATCAGATTCTAATGGGAAAAAATGGAAAAAATAAGCTGGATATCTACACTGATATGGACTGGATAATGTGTTAAGAATGAAAAGATGCCACATCTTTTGATGGAAATGAAAATTATCAACCTACAACCTACAGAGGGCTGAATTCAAAACACTCCAAAACTTGCTCAGATTAAAAAGTGTTCCTTTTATTTTTTTTGAGCAGTATATTTTATAACACAGCTCACAAATTATAGGGTAAGTATTAGAAAATAAAGGGTAAGTCGGGAGGAAAAAATGGGAAGAAACGGCATGAAAACATGCTGAGTCAGGTGTTTGTCGTTTTTTCCTCAACTTCCATTTGGCATAATTATTATTCTGAATTCCTGTAAAAACGGGGAAAAAAAATTCTCTGGTTATTTTTGTTGTTTTTTTTTCCCCAGTATGTACTCTGCTTTCATGTACTTACCTTGTTATTTCTCATTTTTTCACATTACTTGCCCTTTTTCCCATCACTTACTCTGTACTTACCTTGTTTTTTCCAATTGTTTCCCTGTACTGACCCTGTTTTTTTGCAGGTTTTTTCCATTACTTACCCTGCACTTACCATGTTTTCCCCTGCTTTTTCCTGTACTTACCTTGTTTTTCCCAGTTTATCCCAGTACCCACCCTGTACTTACCTTGTTTTTTCCCTGCTGTTTCCCCTGTGCTTACCTTGTTTTTCCCTTATAATTTTTCTGTTTTTTCCTGTACTTACCTTGTTTTTTCAATTTTGTCTTGTACTTTATTTATTTAGCGAATGCAAAGTCCTTAAGCCAAGCAGTTGCCTCCTGGTTTGCTGTATGGAGGGTGTGTAATCCTCCTTCCAGTCTTTGGAGCGGGCAAGCCTCTATGATGTGTTCCATAGTTTGCTCCTCTCCACATGCGCACAGTGGGCTAGGGCTACTGCCCCATCTGTGAAGGCTGGCCAAGCAGGGGCCATGTCCAGTCCTGAAGCGATTGAGTGTAGACCACTGTCTCCTTGGGAGGTTGGTGCCCGGGACCTGTTGGTTGGGGTTTATCACCAGCTGTTTGTTTGGGACCTCCTTGGTCTCCCATTCCTCTTGCCAAGCTGTCTGGATGGTAAAGTCAGCTGGGGGAGGGTTTTTCCAAATCGGCCGTCTGGATGAAAGTCGGGCAGTGGGTGGGGTGTAGATATCTGCATGGATTGGTAAGTGAGGAAAATCTTTAACTTTTTGGAGCATCCTTTGAGTTAATGCTGCTCGCCGGATGTGTGGAGGGGCTATGTTTGACAGTACAGAGAGCCAGGGGAGTGGTGTTGAGCGGATTGTTCCAGTTATAGTTCTCATGGTTGAGTTGAGCTGGGTGTCTACATGGTGTGTGTAAGATGACCTGGACCAGACAGGGGCACAATATTCTGCTACAGAGTATGAAAGGGCCAGTGCTGAGGTGCGCAGGGTGGAGACTGCCGCCCCCCATTTTGCACCAGCGAGCTTGCAGAGCAGGTTGTTTCGTACTTTCACCTTAGCAGCCGTCCCCTTTAGATGTTCCTCGAAGGATAAGGTCCTATCAAGGGTCACTCCAAGATAAGTTGGATTTGGGGCATGCTTAAGCTTGAGTCCGCTCAGGTGGATGTTTAGTTCTCTGGCAGCTTTTGCATTGTGGAGATGAAATACACTGGAGACGGTTTTTGCTGGGCTTGGTTTTAGGTGCCAGATTTTGCAGAACTGGTCCAGTTTAGCAAGATCTTCCGTGAGCACCCGTTCCAGTGGTTCAAAGTCTGGTGCTTGGAATGCCAAACAGATGTCGTCTGCATAGATGAATTTGCGGGATTTTGTAGTAGGCAGGTCGTTTATGTAGAGGTTGAACAGAGTTGGAGCTAGAACTGAGCCTTGTGGGAGTCCGTTTTTCTGCATTCTCCATGCACTTGTGTTCTGACTGAGGTGGACTCTGAACCTTCGGTTGGTCAGCAGCGTTTTTATAATTGCTGTTGCCCAAGCAGGGATCGCCTTTATAAGTTTCAGGAGGAGGCCTTTGTGCCAGACCGTATCATAGGCGGCTGTAAGATCGAGAAACACAGCCCCTGTCTTCAGTCTGCTCTCGAAGCCATTTTCAATGAAGGTGGTTAGGGCCAGTACTTGTTCTCCTGTACTGCGGTCCTTGCGGAAACCTGCTTGATCCACACTTAGAATATCCTCTATTTCTGGGGAAATGCGTTGCAGTATTAGGCGCTCCATGATTTTGTAAGGAACGCTGAGTAGGGAGATTGGGCGGTAGCTTGCTGGTAGTTTGTGGTCTTTGCCAGGTTTTGGGATGGCAATGACCTTTGCTGCCCGCCATTTCTTTGGGATCGAGTTCGTTTGTGTGATCCTTGTGTAGAATTGTGTCAACCAGGTTAGGGCTCGGGGGCCAAGATTTTTCATGAATTCTGGGAAGATGTTATCGTATCCTGCTGCCTTTCCACATTTCAGGCCCTGTAGGACTTTCTCCAGTTCAGCAGCCTCGAAGGGTTCAGGGTTCGTTTCCTCTACAGGCATTTTTTGGTGTTTTTTTAGCTCAGTTGTAACTGCTCTTCTGGTGTCTTTGTCTTGGGGTGCTTTGGCGATAGTCAGTAGGTGGGATGCAACTTGGTTGGGTGTGACGGATGCTCGGCTTTGGCTAGGGGGCTTCTGTGCAGCTCCTAGGCGACGGATGAGGCTCCAACATTTCCTGCTAGAGTGGGTAAAGCTCCGGTCAGCAACTGTCTCCTCCCATTTCTTTCGCCGGGCTGTATTTAGCGATTCAAT
The DNA here is from genome assembly GCA_020510985.1 of Pholidichthys leucotaenia. NCBI lineage: Eukaryota > Metazoa > Chordata > Actinopteri > Cichliformes > Pholidichthyidae > Pholidichthys > Pholidichthys leucotaenia. Next base: position 427,544,885 of record CM035837.1, on the reverse strand, counting down.
GAGATGGTCTGCTATCTCTGGGTCCCCTGATGTTTGATAGGATTGTAGGAGGGCAGCACTTTCTCCGTCCAAACATGGGACATAGAGGGGTCGGTAGCCTCGTGGGATTGCAGTATGGGCAGCCTTGAAGATTGCGCTGCAGAAGCGGTTGTATGCTTCATCTACAGTGATGGTGTGGAGTGGGATGGTAACAACGCTCCGGTCCAGAGTTTCACTGAATTTCTTCCAGTTGGCTTTGCGGAAGTTCCAGCACATCTTCCTTGGGCTGTATATGACTGGAAGTTGTAGGCCAATGTGTACAAGCAGGGGCCGTCTTGTACTTACCCTGTTTTTTCCATTACTTGCTCTTTACTTACCTTGTTTTTTCCTTTTTTTCCCCCCAATAATTACCTTTTTTTGTTTTTTCCCAGTACTTACCCTGTACGTACCTTGTTTTTTCCATTTTTTCCAGTACTTACCCTGTTTTTTCCATTACTTACTCTGCACTTACCCTGTTTTTTTCCCAGTACTTGTCCTTTTTTCATTACTTACCCTGTACTTACCTTGTTTTTCCCATTTGTCCTTGTAATTACCTTGTTTTTTCCCAGTACTTACCCTGTACATACCTTGTTTTACCCTTTTTCCCGTGCTTACCTTGTTTTTTTCCGTTTTTTTCCTGTGCTTACCTTGTTTTTCCATTTTTTTTCCATTACATACCCTATGCCAGGGGTGCTCACACTTTTCAGCATGCGAGCTACTTATAAAACAACCAAGTCAAAATGATCTACCCACTACAAAAATGCAAAACATATAATTATTTTCAAATGTATTAAGGATTCTTTGTATGTACAATGTGTGTTGATGTACCTTGCATAACTGAATAAGCCAATATTGCACAACACACATAATAAATAACTATTAACATTTTTTGTAATTACCTGAGTTTACTTTGATGACTTGCACTGAATTGAATCAGCCAGAGATGCATAGTCCGGACAGTAGCTGCTGACAGCCAGCCTCAAGCACATTTCCAAATGTTCATCAGTCATGGTGGAACGGTATTTGGATTTAATGATCTTCATGTAGGAAAAGGCTGACTCACATAAATAAGTGGAGCCGAATAATGCAGTCAAGGAGGTAGCACATTTCCTCATGTTGGGGTACTTTTCCTCTGTGAGTAAGTTCCAGAACTGTCCATGAGTTCTCGACTTCAGCTCAATGTCGGTTTGTAGAGTCAAAATGCAGGTGCTCCATCTGTGGTGATAGACACCAATTTGTACACTGGGAGCTGAGTTTTCTCGATAAAGTTTTTAAACGTCTGAAATATGTCCTCTCCTCGCGTCTGTTCTTTCATGGGAAGTGCTGTCAATAGCTCCTCTTTTGCAGTGAGATCACTAAACACCATACGAATGAAAATGCACATCTGGGCTGTGTCACTCACATCTGTAGATTCGTCCAACTGCAGTGAGAAACACTCACAATCTCCGATGTCCTTCCACATTTGCTGGGTTAAATCCTCAGCCATGGCTTCACAGTGCCATGTAACTGTATGTCTTGACAGCTGCAAAGCTTTGATTGAAGATAATATCTCTGCCTTATTTTTAAAGTCTCGGAACAATGAGTCAGCTGCTTCAACGAATGCTTCTTTTACCATCTCTCCGTCTTGGAAGGACTTATTGTTTTTAATGATGGCGTGACTCACCCGGAACGATGCTTCGGTGGCGGCTTTCGCTTTTGAAGTTTGTTGAGTGAAAAATGACTGCTGTCCGGACAACTGGGATTTTAGTTCCTCCACCTTTCTCTTTCTCAGCTGGCTTTTCGGCGGAAAGTCGATGTCGTATTTTCCATGAACAGTCCGAAAATGCCGCTCCACATTTCCCTTCTTTGGTAATTGCGATGGTAGACTGGCAGATGAGGCAAACGCACTTCGAAAATGACATCGTGAAAAAAAAGTCCACCTCCCATTCCGTATGAAAGTGATATGTTTTTGCCTTCTTACTTGGTCCAGCTTTCTCACTCATTTTGATCACCATATGTTTTAGCAAGGGCTTAAAATCTGAGGTAATTCGCTGACTAGCTTGTAAGTTTTGCTGCGCTTAGCGCCGTTGTTTACGCATGAGCGGTGACCTAAAGGTCAAAATTCAGTTTTCATCTGAATGGTTGCCCTGTATGTCAATCAAGTGACGGGATGTTTGATAGGCTGACAAATATTTTTTTTAATGTCACGCTGCAATCAACCAGTACTTCCTCCGCGATCGACCAGTAGATCGCGATCGACCAGTAGATCGCGATCGACGTAATGAGCACCCCTGCCCTATGCATACCTTGTATTTTCACCTTTTTTCTTGTACTTCTTTTTTTCTGTTTTTTTCCCAGTACTCACCCTGTTTTTGCCCGTTTTTTTCCCCGTACCCTATGCTTACCTTGTTTTTTCCCTGCTTTTTTCCCAGTACTTACCTTGTTTTTTTGTCTGGTTTTTTTTTCAGCATTTGCTCCATGTGCATGCGTTTTTTTCATGTACCTACCTGGTTTTTCTGTTGTTTTCCCCCAAGTACTTATTCTGTACTTACCATGTTTTTTACTCCCCTTACCAAATAATTTTTCTGGTACTTACTTTGTGCTCACTCTGCAGTTTATGGGTTGTATTATAAAGTGCTACCAGAAATGGTTGCACCCTCTGTGGATCGCGACTTTATTGTGATGGAAGGGTTTCAGTGCCTGAATGATTGCAGGAGCTATGTTGTCGGGGCAACTTGCCCCTGGTAGGGTCTCCCAAGACAAACAGGTCCTGGGTGAAGGGCCAAACTAAGAGTGATCCTGTGGATCCCATGAAGAAGGTTAGATCAAGGACCCAGTGTACCCAAAGGAGGCATGGGTCCGCCCTCCAATGGATTCACCACCTGCAGGAGGGATGGATCATGGAGATTATGGTGCTATGTGAACTGGGTGAAAATCTGGGCTCCTTTGCCTGGACTGATGTCCCCACGACCCGGGTCCTTGGATAAGCGGTAGAAAATGAATGGATGGATGGAGAAATGGTTGCAGTTTTATGAGATTGAAGCCACAAATTCAAAAGAAAACGTCACCAAATCACAAGAAAGGAGTTTGAATTTTTTAAGAAGTTTAAATTTACAAGAGAAAAAAGTTTATAAAAATCTGCAAGAACTATTGTCCCAAATTTATTTTAAAAAAAGCTGTAAATTTCTGAGCAAATAGTAGCATAATTAATAATAAAAAATGGCAAGTTTATTCTCATAACTCAACCATTTTACCTTCATTTTTAAGACCTGAATATATTTTGTGGCTACATTCATTTTTCTTTTTTTAATTTAAACATTTTTCTTTTTTATGTCAGGTGATCAGCAGCGATCCCTACTGGGTTCCCACCACAGAAGAAGAGTACCTCCACTTTGGGGAAAAGGCCGACTCTGAGAACCAGGCCCTCAAATACATGAACGCCGTCCGCCGTCGAAAAGGCCTCTACGTGGAGGAGAAGATCGTAGAGCACGCCGAGAAGCAGCGCACGCTCAGCAAAAACAAATAAAACAAAGTAAAATAGATAGGTCTTCTTCAAAGTGACGAAATACATTTCAGAATATGCATATTTAAGTTTGATGATTAATATGTGGTGGTCTAAAGAAACTGACCAATCACATGGCTTTATTCAGAAGTGGCTAAATAAATGACTTTAAATATGTAGATTTGCATCTATTATTCTTTTTATTTACAGGGTTGCAGAGCTTTTAAATCTGAGATACTCACTGTTTACCAACTCTACCACTGCTGTTTAAAATAAATCACTTTTTGAAAACTGGACTTCCCTCCAGAATTAATGAAAAGACAAGATGAAAACTGGTCCAGGATGCTGCAAAAAAGGTGTAAAGCAACATTGAAGCTGAAGGAATTTCCGTCAGGTACTGGTTGTGCTCTGCATGTGAAACAATCTCAGATTTTTCTCATATATCTGAAATATACAAATAAAAACATCCAAGCCAGGCTAAATTTGGCTGCGCCTTCAATTAAAGTTGTGGGAATTGTAGACAGTTCCAGATATCAGAGAAATATCAAATTTTAGGTCAAAAACAACATTGCACATCACCAAAAGAACACTATATTGATGGTGAAGCATGGTGGTGGAAGCATCATGTTCTGGGGCTGTTTTCCTGCAGCTAGGAATGAGGCTTATTTTCTTTAGTATTGTAGAGCTGTAGACAGTTTCAAATATCATAATTTTGCTAAAAAAAAAAAAAAAAAAAAAAACTGCACATCACCAAAATAATACTATATTCTTGGTGCAGCATGGTGGTGACAGCATCATGCTTGGGCGCTGCTTTTCTTCAGCCAGAACTAGGGCTTTTGTTACAATGGTGGTAATTATGGACAGTTCCAAACACCAAAGAATTCCGGGCTAAAAGCATCCACTGCATGTCACAAAAGAAAGGTTAAGGTTTTAGGAATTATGAGTTCCACATATCTGAGAATTTTGGCTCCAATGCAGCACTGTAAATCACAAAAACAATGCTACACCTGTGATGAAGCAGGGAGGTGGCAACATCATTCTTCAAGTGAACTTGGGACTTTTATTAAGGTTGTGGGATTTGTATACAGTTCCAAATATCAGAGATTTTTGGCTCAAAAACAACACTGCACTTCACTAAAAGAAAACTGTACCCATGGTGAAGCATGGTGGCAGCAGCATCATGCTTTGCTGCTGTTTTCCTTCAGCCACAGCTAGGGTTTTTGATAAGGTTTTGAGAATTACGACAGTTCCAAATATCTGAGAATTTTGGCTCCAAAGCGATACTTAATCACCAAAAGAACATAGAAGAAGCATGGGAGTGGCAGCATCATGCTCTGGGGCTGCTTTTCTTCACCTGGAACCGAGGTGGGAAATTATTTAGATTTCAAGTCTGCTGAGAATAAAACCTGGAATTTTATCAGGACTTTTATTACTTTTTTTTTTTAGCTATGCAGAAGTTTGTCAAGATCGTATTTTACCCAACGCTCCAACTCCACCCCTGACTACATCCTGAGTAAAGAAAAAAAAAATTGCAAATTTATAGGAAAAAAGTTGCAAATTTGAGAAAAAAAATCCTTTTTTTTCCCACATAAACCTTTCTTACAATGTTTTCTTTTTCTGGCTAAAGAGCTCACTGGTATGTTTGTGTTAAAGAGGCAGGAAGTGAAGCAGCCGGAGTGTTTCTTAATGGGCCACTCCATCAAAAACCAACAGACACAGCTGCAAGGGTTTCATCCTCTGATCATTTTCCTCACTGAGATGACTGCTGCTGCTGTGTATTTACAGAGGTGGGGAGTAAAAAGTTCCTTTACTCAAGTACATGTTATGAGAAGAACATTGCAAATTTACAAGACAAAAGTTGCACATTTTTAAGGAAAAAGTTGCAAATTAACAAGAAAAAGTTGCACGTTTTTGAGAAAAAGTTGCAACGTTACAGAAAAAAGTTGAATTTACAGGGGAAAAAGTTGGGGGTTTTTGGAACAAGTTGCAGAATAGGTGGTGCAGTGGAGCAGTGGTTAGCACTGCGGCAGCACAGCAACTCACCCTTGGCCATGGGATCTCTGGTTCGATCCCAGCCCCTGACCAACAGTGATCTGTGTGGAGTTTGCTTGTTCTCCCCGTGTCTGCGTGGGTTTACTCTGGGATTTCTCTAGTTTCCTCCCACAGGCCAAAAACATGCAGGTTAGGTTAATTGGAGACTCTAAAAGAGGCCATAGGTGTGACTGGTAAAGGGATGGCACCGTACCGTGGATGCCCTCAATTTCCCGTCTCGGGATCAACAAAGTATACAAAACCAAAAAAAAAAAAAATTACCAGGAAAAAAAGCTAAAAAAAATTTGGAAAAATTTGCAATTTTAGGAAAAAAGTTGCAAATTTACAAGATAAAAGTTGCACATTTTTGAGAAAAAAGTTGCAAATTTACAAGAATAAAAACTGTGAATTTATAGGGAAAAAGTTGAAAACGAAAAAAAAGTTGGTTTTTTTTTAACAAGTTGCAGATTTACAGGGGGAAAAAGCAGCTTTTTTTAGGGATAAAGTTGCAAATTTACAAGAAAAGAGTTGTAAATTTACAGGAAAAAGTTGGAAATTTCTAAGGAAAAAAGACATGAGTTAAAAGACAAATTTACTGGAATTTTTTTTTTCAAATTATGAGGGGTAAAAAGTTGCAAATCAACAAAAAAAAAAAAAAAGCTTCAAATTGATAAGATTTATCCCTATGAATGGGGATGTGCATTGAGGGGGGTCCTGCAGGGAGTGGCAGGTTAACAGGGGGATGGCACTGGGTGATTCTGCTAACATCCCCCTTCAAATCACCTACTGTGGGCAATGCTACCTTTACTTGAGTATAATGTCTGGCTTCTCTGCCACCCCTGTGTTGATGTTTCTTCTCAGAGCTCCTTGTGGCTCATCGAGGCTCCACTGCTGTGAAGAAATGACCCAAGGTTGCAGAATCACTGAAACAGGGATTTTCTCTTCAGGCTGTTTTAGTTTCAGGTCGGTAACATGAGAGGGTGAGATGTGATGGAAAATACAATCAGCTGCTTGCCTTCTGCTGGAGGAGATGATCGGGTTTACTAAGGAGTGGGGAAGGGAAGGAGAGGAAAAGAGTAGGAGTCATGAATAACTTGTTTCCTTCATGTAGCTAGCTCTATGTGACTGACAAAAAAAGTCTCTAAATTATGAGAAGTCAGATTTGTTAATAATTTTATTTACACAGGACCACATAATTTTTATTTCATTTATTAGTTTATTTAAAGGGACAGTGCTCATCAATAAACAGAGAACATTTCTGTAAATAAGCCAGAGTTAGCTAAAAAGCTATTTTTCATCTATTGTCCCTGGCTAGATGTACAAAGGCAACCTAAAAACAAAATCAACCCATTAGAACAAGGCAGATAAATCCATTACTACAATACAAACAACACAAAATAATAAATTACAATGGATTAAAAAGGATAGAGAGCATACAGGTGGCAGTCAAAACAGTGTGCACATTTGATTCTCCATTACCCATAATTAAGGCTGCAGTCAGACCAGGATAGTCCAGGGGTCTCGGTTCGATTGGGGAGGGAATGCTGAGAATTTTTTTAGATTAGATTAAATTCAACTTTATTGTCATTACACATGTATGAATACAAGGTAACGAAACACAGTTTAGCATCCAATCAGAAGTGCAAAGGACAGCAGTGCAGTATATACGGTAATTAACAGTATGTGCAATTTAAGCAAATATATGCAAATATATGCAGCAGTGCAGAAAGTTAAAAGTACTGTTATGTGCAAATAATGTGCAATAAGTTAGATGTAGTTATGTAGTTATGCAGTTATGTACAGGTGAGGATGGTAAAAGATGATTGTAAGAGAGTCAGCGGGGAACTAAGTTCAATAACGTGACAGCTGTTGGAAAGAAACTGTTCCTAAACCTGCTGGTTCTAGTCCGAAGGCTTCTGAAACGTCTTCTGGAGGGGAGAAGCTGGAACAGTCCATGAGCAGGATGGTTGGAGTCCCTAAGAATGCTGCGTGCCCGGCGCAGACATCTTTTCCTGTAGACGTCCTCTATAGCTGGAAGTGGAGTCCCTGTGATGCGTTGGGCGGTTTTCACCACCCGCTGCAGCGCCTTGCGGTCAGCTACAGAGCAGCTCCCATACCAGAGTGTGATACAGTTGGTCAGGGTGCTCTCTATCATGCAGCGGTAGAAGTTGCCCAGGATGTCAGTTGACAGATGGTTCTTCTTCAGTGTCCTCAAGAAGAAGAGGCGCTGATGGGCCTTCTTGATCAGGCTGGTGGTGTTAACTGACCAGGACAGGTCCTCCGAGATGTGGGTCCCCAGGAATTTGAAGCTGGGGACACGTTCAACAGCTATGCCATTGATATGGATGGGGTCATGTGTCTCTTCCCTCTCCTTCCTGTAGTCCACTATGAGCTCCTTGGTTTTGCTGGTGTTAAGGAGCAGGTTATTGTCAGCGCACCAAGTAGCCAAGTGCTCAACCTCTGCCCTGTAATCTGACTCGTCGTTGTCCCTGATGAGTCCAATCACCGTGGTGTCATCTGCGAACTTTATGATGGAATTGGATCCATACATAGGCCTGCAGTCATGGGTGTAGAGGGAGTAGAGGAATGGGCTGAGCACACAGCCCTGTGGTACACCAGTGTTGAGTGTGATGACGGAAGAACGGTTGGGGCCTGACCTAACATGCTGGGGTCTGTTGGTCAGAAAATCCATGATCCAGTTGCAGGTGGAGGTACTGATTCCCAGGTCCCCAAGTTTGGTGAGCAACTTGGAGGGGATAACTGTGTTGAATGCTGAGCTGAAGTCAATAAACAGCATTCTTGTGTAGGTGTTCTTGTCATCCAGGTGTGAGAGTACATAGTGCAGCGCTGTAGAAACCGCATCCTCTGTACTCCTGTTGCTCCGGTAGGCGAACTGATGAGGGTCCAGTGTAGGGGGCAGGCCTTTTTTGAGCTGTGCCAAGACCAGTCGCTCAAAGCACTTCATGACTATGGGCGTCAGTGCCACAGGGCGATAGTCATTTAGGCACGATGGTGTTGAATGTTTCGGCACTGGTACTATTGAAGTGGTCTTGAAGCACGCTGGTACCACGGCCTGGGCCAGGGACAGATTGAAGATGTCTGTGAAGACCCCTGCCAGCTGCTCAGCGCATGCCCTCAGCACACGCCCAGGAATGCCATCAGGGCCAGCAGCCTTACGTACGTTGACAAGACTCAGTGCATTACGGACGTCGGTGTGGGTGAGTGTGAGGTGGTGGAGGTCATCAGAGGGTGGGAAATTGATGTTCTTTTCATTGTTGTCCTTGTCAAAACGAGCATAGAAGTTATTTAGCTCATTGAGAAAGGGCACAGTCATGGCTATAGGTATGGAGTTGCTGGGCTTATAATCAGAGATAGCTTGAATGCCCTGCCACATACGTCGGGGGTCAGAGTCCCCAAAATGTTCCTCCACCTTCAGCTTGTAGCTGTGCTTGGCCTTCTTGATGCCCCTCTTCAGATCTGCCCTGGATGAACTGTAGGCCTGTGCATCACCAGATCTAAAGGTATTGTTACGTGCTTTTAGCAGAAGTCGCACTTCTCTGTTCATCCACGGCTTCTGATTTGGGTACGTGGTGATCTGTCTTTCCGTGGTGACACTGTCAATAGTGGTGTTGATATGGTCCAGGACTGAGTGGGTGTAAGAGTTGATGTTTATGTGGGAGCCACAGGTAGCCTGAGAGGTGAACATACTCCAGTCTGTGTTCCTAAACTTCTGGAGTACAGAGTCAACCCCCTCTGGCCACACTTTGATGGTCCTCACTGATGGCTTCACCCGGTTGATGAGCGGTACATACTTGGGGGTAAGGAACAAGGATAAATGATCAGACTGACCTAGGTGGGGGAGGGGAGTTGCTGTGTAGGCTCCCACAGTATTGGTGTAAACATGGTCCAATGTTTTGCCCCCTCTTGTGTGACAGGAGACATGCTGGTAGAATTTAGGAAGCACTGTCTTGAGGTTAGAGTGGTTAAAATCACCCGCCACAATAAATGCTGCCTCTGGGTGTGCAGTTTGTTGTTTGCTAATAGCTGCATGCAGTTCTTTCATAGCAAGCTTAGCATTAGCATCCGGAGAAATGTAAGCGGCTGTTATGATGGTACAAGTGAACTCGCGTGGCAGATAGAAAGGTCTACATTTAACCATGAGAAACTCCAGGTTAGCTGAGCAGTGTCTCTCAACAGTGACAGAGTTCGTGCACCAAGCCTTGTTAATATAAATGCACAATCCCCCCCCTCTTGTCTTACCGGAGTCAACTGCTGCTCTGTCTGCCCGGAGCGTGTGTAGGCCGGCTAGCTCGATAGCATTGTCGGGTATTCCACTGTGAAGCCATGTTTCCGTAAAAATCATGATATTGCAGTTCATAAGTTTCTTATTGTTGGTGATCCGAAGCCGTAGTTCACTCATTTTGCTCGCCAGAGACCGTACATTAGCAAGGAAAATACTGGGTAGCGATAGCCGGTGCGGTGTTAGCTTTAGCTTAGCTCTTAGCCCACCGCGTTTACCCCTCCTTTGTTTACGGTCCTTACGCCGCCTGCGAGCACTTCCGGTCGGCCGGGAAGCCTGCCGAGCGTCGGGAGTTCTCCAGAGCTCCGGGATGAGACGTAGATTCAGACGTAGGTTGCTGATAAAAAGGTCGTTATCGTTGTTTTGTAAACCAATATTCAAAAGCTCATCTCGGGTGTAAGATGTAAAAGCAGAGCTGTTCTGAACGAACATACCCGAAATGAGCAGAAATAACACTGCTAGTCCCCAGAATCTGGTAGGACGCTGAGCCTCGCGTTGTGCACGCGCCATCGCCAATTTTCACACCTTTGTTTGGTTTGGTTTGCATTCACACTGCAGCAGACCAAACTTGCCTGAACAATGTCACGTAGTAACAGCAACTGCTCGTTTGGGGCACTGTAGCCAAAACCACCACTGACCAGAAGAAAAAATCTCAGCAAAGAAGAAAAATCTGGCTCATCAATTGGCCAGGACCGAAAATGGAAATCTGTTCCCTTCAGCCGGGTTATTTGTCTGCCACAAACGAGACATTTTTTAACTTTTCTCCTCGGCTTTCACTGGTAAAAGGATTTCTTGGATTTGCGTGGTTGTCTTTATTGTTATTTTCTACCCAAAATATACTACGGTAAATGCCACTTCCTCTTCTCAGACTACGTGTTGCTATGGTTACACAAACGCCGAAAGGTGCTTCCACCCTTTGGTCCGCTGGATACTCCATTTGGATTGACACTGCAAGCGGAACGTACCAGACTTTGTTTGCAAGAGAACCAAGACCCCCATTTTCAGGGGGACCAGATTTCGGTTGTTTGGTACGCACCAGAGTTCCAACGCGCGTTCAGACTGCACCACACGAACTATTCGCGGAAGCCACTGTTTGGTCCTTTGGTCTGGACAAAACAGTGGTCGTCTGAATGCGCCCTTAAGCTGGCTTGTAAAGGAACCAAAGGTGTTAATTTGTCTAATATCTCCAGGTGATAGATTCCATTCTTTAAGCTAAGATAAGATAAGCCTTTATTAGTCCCACAATGGGGAAGATGCCATTATAGAAAAAACAACTAGCTAAAGGCACTTTTGTTAGGTCTGTGAAATGGGGACCCAAGTGCAGAGGACACAGTGCATAAAACAGAGAGAGAGGGACTGAAGGTACCAGGAGTGGACTGGAAAAACTAAATTCAAAACTTAATTTGGGCAAAATCTGGGTAAACTAGGGCTGATAACCAGGGGCCTCATGTACAAAGGGTACTTGCGCAGAAAAAACAAACATGGTGTACGCCCATTTTCATGGAAAATTTCAGATGTATCAAGAATAAAATGACCGTGGAAATATGCACAGCCCCACACCAACTTCATGGCTGACATACATACATTTCTACTGTTATTGGTCCATTGGCAACACTTAGAGGTGATGTTGGGAGACTGATAATGGGCTTGAAAATTATTGTACACACCAGAGACACATGATGAACAAACATCCAAGTGTGTGCAATTAGATGATTGGATATAAAAGCAAGCGAAAGAAGTGCAGAAAATGCCTCTAACAACAATGGCGTTAGCATTATTAGAGGATATTGCAAACCGTGCCGTGAAAAGAGAAAGGGTGTTTAGAGACAGAGAAGATTTTTCTGGCTCAGGGTGATGACTGGCTTGTCAGCTGGTTTAGGTTTCCACGGGCAGTCCTTGTGGAACTGTGCTCAGAGCTATGGCCACTCTTGGAGTGTGACACGGCGAGAGGCCATGTGCTGCCCATCCCAGTGCCGGTGCTGACAACTCGGGGGTTCCTGTCAACAGGGGCATTCCAGAGGGAACTGGCAGACCAATCGGGAATTTCCCATTTGACCCTGAGCCAAGCTATGCCAACTGTGTGGGATGGCATTATCCAGCTGTCACCCAGGTACATCATATTCCCATACAATGCAGTTGAACAGGACAACATCAAAGCGCAATTTGCAGTGAGAGCCAGTTTTCCCAATGATTCTGATGAACAGCATTGTTGGGAACAAACTACAAGCTGGCACTGTGTGGATGGGTGGCTTCTTGGTGAGTAAATTCATGTAATTGTCCTAATAATAACCTACCTCATGCGCCTGTGCACCCCCAAATATCACCATCTTCAAAGCTTCATTACGTGAACGTGAAGTTCATTAGTGTCATTGAGCAAGACACTGAACCCCCAGTTGCTCCAGGTGGCCAGGCTAGTGCCTGTGTGTATGGCAGCTCTGCTGCCATCAGTGTGTGAATGTGTGTGTGAATGGGTGGATAGCAGGATCTGTAAAGCGCTTTGGTCATCCAGAGATTAGAAAAAGCGCTATATAAGTGAACGACATTTGCCATTACAAGTCAGTGGTTTGAGTAAGTGACGGTCAATTTCCCTAAAAACGCCTAAAAATAATGTACCCAAAGTAAATCAAAAGCTGTTCTTCAACCCTTTGCAGCATCTTCATGGGGTTGGTCTCATTTAAGATAAGATAAGATAAGATAAGATAAGCCTTTATTAGTCCCACAACGGGGAAATTCCAGGATTGCAACAGCACAGGGATAGCAACACTCAGAGCAACAATCAGAAGGCAAGAAAAAAACAACATCTAGTAAACATATGTCCATATTACTATAAATGTATATATATACGTATATAGACACACAGTGCAGAGCATTATGGCTGGTGAATGTGCAGCAGAAAGTCTAAGCTCTCTCTCCGCGGATGCAGCGGGCCAGCTGGAAGTGTTTGGGCATGATGGTGACCCCCTTAGCGAAGAAGAGACCCACCAGGTGGGCCTCGCAGGTCTCCTGCAGAGCCATGACGGCGAAGCTCAGGAAACGCAGGACGGTCTTGAAGTCCTGAGCGATCTCCCTCACCAGGCGCTGGACGGGCAGCTTACGGATGAGCAGCTCCGTGGATTTCTGGCAGCGACGGATCTCTCTCAGAGCCACGGGCCTGTGACGGCGAGGCCTCTTCACTCTGCCGGTGGCCAGAGCGCCTCTCCGAGCAGCCCTGGTGGCTAGCTGTCTCCTGGGGGGGGGGGCTACTTCCTCCAGTAGATTTTACGGGCGGTCTGCTTGGTTCTTGCCATCGCTCTTTATTATTCTGTCTTATATTTCTTTCACGCCGCCTAAACTCCAGCCCGGCACCCGCATCGTTTTCGCTACAGCTCCCGGTATGTCGAGTTTCCCATTAGCACCGGGCGGCGGCCAAGTGCTAGCTAGCACTAGCTCCTCCCCGCTGTAACGTCTCCTGCTGCAAACCGTGGCTCCGTCCGCCGACCCGGGAGACCCCCGGGGCGATCCGTGCGTCCGTGATATATATACAGAGTGAAAGGTGTAGAAAGAAGAAGGAAGATAAAAAGAAAAGGCTGTTGCAACAGGCAGCCGACTCGTGTGGCGCCGCCGGTCCGGCGGAACCGGAACCGGAAAAAAAAAAAAAAATTTAAATTTAATTTAAAAAATTTAAAAAATTTTCAAATTTTTTTCAAAATTTTCAAAATTTTCAAATTTAAAAGAAAACACTGAATTTTTTTTGGCAAAACAGTCATAATCTCTCTAAGTGCTCCTGCCACTGAGTAACAGTCATCTAAACATACTGAATTTGAAGAAAATAAAGTTCACCTGGGTGTTTTTTTTTTTTTAGATATAAATGCTTGCAAATAACACAGCTGTCAGATACTGGCTGGAAAATGCAACAGAAATGTAGAACCAAGTGTTATCAAGCTGAGGTCAAAATTTTGTAACAATACCACAAAAAATGAATATATTACACAGCTTTTTTTCTCAGGTTGTTCCCAGGCATTTTTGAACTTGGAAAAACGTCTATAACTTTTGAATGCTTCAACATAGAAGCTTCATCTTGGGCTCTAATGAAAGGTGACACTCAGGGCTGTGTGTGGGGGGGGGGGTGAGGGGGTTGTTTGTTCATTCATGAATGAATGAACAAACAAACAAGCCCCCCACACACAAAGAAAAATGCCACGTAAAAAATGTGTGGCCTTTTTTTGCAAGAAAAAATAACCTACAGTGCAATAAAAATTATACTAAAATATCTGCAATGTAGAGGATAACAACTCCTCCCCCCCCCCCCCCGCTACAGAGGAGCTTGGCTCACAAAAATTCTTGTGGCCATGACGGACCGTTGTAATTACCGATCGGTCAAAAGTCATTTTTATTACTATTTTCATTGATAAAGAATAATTTAGCTTATAACACTTACCTGTCCAAAACAGCAGTGTCGTTGGCGAACATCTGTTCCTCATTGTCAGACGAACATGAAGCTGGTCCGGTTGTTACGGACTCGTGGTTCTGGTCACCCGACCTGGTCAAACCATCTCCGCTTCCATGATTACGGTTTTTGCGAACCATTTTTCAAAACAAATAAGAACAGTAGTAATAAAAAAGACTGGCTAACGGCTGAGAGTGGCTAACAACACTACCGTTACACACAGGTCTCAATGTGTGTCACCCAGCGGCTTAGACAAAAAAGATTTTACGCACGGTGACGCATGCGTTGCAATCGTCGAACTTCTCTGCTTCAATTGGCTCATTGTATTCGCGGTCGTTGGTAGGCAGGTCTTTCTTGCTAGGTTTTCAGTCATTGGTTCTTCAAGGTTTCAGAAACCCAATTCAAGGCTCTTATTAGTCAAATGAGAGGTCAATCAAATCTAAACCAATCAAACACTCCTTTGGCTTTCTGTTCACGGCTGTGTCTGTACTGGAAGAACAGAAGTGCAGCTTTTTTTTTTTTCAGTGCACACTGAGATGCACTATGACGCAGAGACGTGACCGCCCGCGGAATCCCAGAGTTCAACAGGTTAAACTACAGTTTCACAGCATTCTACCAAGCCACCAACTGCCTGTGTGTGTACAGTAGTTATGTCAATAAACACGTGTAAAGTTTGAAATGCAACAGTCTCACCCTTTTCCCAGCACACTTCATTCATTTAGTATTGTGTGTAATCCATGTAAGTTGTATATAACTATAAAGGATGAGATTTGCATTTTGAACATAAAATATGTACTTGTTGTGCCTAATATAATCTGCTTTCAAATGACAGGTGACCATGGCTATCCACTAAATAGGTTCATATTGTCTTCTTTTTCGTGATCGTTTGAGCTGATCCGCCTGGCTGGCCACAAATCACAGCGATCAGCTGACGCTTTTGAGGATGACTGCAGATGTCAGTGGAAACATGTCAAGGTTAAATAAACATCTCCTTCTCATCCCTGTCTGACTAAAGGAAAACAATAAACTAATCTTATAGGACTGTGAGCAGGCTATTGAATTACCTGTATCCAGCACTAATGCCAGAGGACAGTGTGCCAAATGAAACGTTTTTATGTGCCTCTACCTCATTCAGGAGCGCCTCCAACTCACAGTCATGAAATTCCATTAAATCCATTATTTTTGATCATGGATACAGGAGAATCAAACATGTACCACTTGTATTTGCATATCTATTTGCATCTAATTGCATATTCAAAGGGAGGAGTCCGGTATTTCCTCATGTGAGTTCAATTTCAAGTAGACTGGGATGACCAAAGGAAATGTGCTTGGATTCCTGCTTATGTACAGTTTCATACATCTGGATTTTTTATTTATTTATTTTTTTTGCTTCAGCGTTTTTCTTGATTTGAAAGTATGTCATCTTTCAGTAGGAAATCCATGCAAGTCTTTGTACATGAGGCCCCAGGAAACAAACTGAAAGCCAAAAATGACTAGAGGCTCTTTAATAAAATCTCCAAGAAGAACAGCTGGAAAGTGACTATTTTCATCAACAATCTGGCAGAGACTGACTGAACAGGACAGAATTTAAAGGACGTGAAGCAGGTGGTTGGTTAAGACAAGCCCACCTTAAACACACCTGCATTCACTACAGAGTGAAAAGTACTCAGCTGCTGTCTCTGCAGCAATGAGGCACACCTGAACTCACTCCTGAGCCAATTACTAGTAAGATCTCCTCTTACAGTTCCTCTGGTACAGGGGTGTCCAACCATGTGCCATGGAGAGCCAAGACCCTGCAGGTTTTACCTCCAACCAGTGTCTTCAACAGCAGATTTCTGTGAACTTCTTCCCACTGATTGCTGATAAGTGAAAACACCTGCTGAAGAGACTGGGTAGAAGAGAAAACCTGCAGGGTCTTGGCTCTCCATGGCACATGGTTGGACACCCCTGCTCTGGTATATTGAGAACTGATTTTCTGAGTGACAAAGACCTGTAATGGAAGAACACCACTATGCAAAATTTTAAGGACCAAACAAAGGTTATGATACTTAATTAGGTTTTCCCAACTCACAAAATTGTATTCATTCAAAATCTTACATGTATGATAACTGCTTGGTTTCTGATCCAGAACTTTCAGAGCACTTTTATAAAGAATTTCAAGTGACCACAAAATGGTCTTGTTAGCTTGTGCCCAGCTTGTTAAACAGTATGTGAGATGTTGCATAATCATTTCAAACAAATACCACTTTGTTGTGCTCGCGGTCATAGAGTTCCTAACAAATCTAAAATCACTTAAGAGCATCCTAACCCTTCGACTAAGTTTTTTAATGAGTCTTAAAAGAAAGATTTGAGTCAATCCAAACACCCAGATACTTGAACTTAGACATAATATTTATCTTGTATCCAGACACAAACAACTCTGGTTCAGGAATAGTACAAGTTTGTTTTGTTTTTTTTTAGAAAAGTACATAGACAGTTTCTGACAGATTTAATTTTAAATAGGATGGAGTTAGCCACAGCGTGATAAGAGCCATTGTATCAGAGAGCCTGGTGGCAGCTTCCTGTTTAATAGCACTGTGTACAGTACATAAATTACTGTGTCAACAGCATATAGCTGGGTGTTGACATCAGGACAAACGGCAGGCAAATCATTAACATATAAACTAAAAAGAAGTGGCCCAAGTATAGAGCTTTGTGGGACACCAGTAAATACTTTCAAGGAAGTGGATTTCTTTTTTTTTAATACACACATGTTGTAATCTATTGTGCAAATATGATTCAAACCATTTGACTGAACAAGGTGAAAAATTAAAAGACTGTAATTTATTTAAAAGAATGCTATGGTTTACCATGCCAAATGCTTTTTAATATCTAAAAAAATTGCCACCTACAACACAACTTTTGCCTATCATATATTTAATTTTTTTTCAACAAAATGGCAAATGGCAATTTCAGTAGAATGATGAGCTTGAAAGCCAAACTGCATTGGGTGTAAGCAAAAGGAACTATTGTTTAAATAAGATAAACTGTTTGTTGTGACACCCTTTTTTTTGCTGTTTTTGAGATCACTGTATCTGATCGCTGAGATCACTCTATAGTTACTCATAAGCTGAG
Organism: Pholidichthys leucotaenia; assembly: GCA_020510985.1. Classification (NCBI taxonomy): domain Eukaryota; kingdom Metazoa; phylum Chordata; class Actinopteri; order Cichliformes; family Pholidichthyidae; genus Pholidichthys; species Pholidichthys leucotaenia. The sequence continues at coordinate 427,527,515 of CM035837.1, read as the reverse complement.
GATCACCACACTTAAAAATGGGTGTTACGACAGCTGTGATGTAAACAGCAGAGATGAGATCCTGTGGCCAGTGAAGTCCATGCTCCACGGTGGGTACGTCAGTGTTACCCTGAAAAACTGTAACTTTTTCTTACAAATCTGCAACTTTTTTCCTCATAAATTGGCAACTTTTTTCCTCACAAATTTGCTACAGTTTTCTAATCAATTTGCAATTTTCAGCTCACAAATTTGCAACCTTTTTCTAATAAATTTGCAAGTTTTTTCTCATGAATTTGCAACTTTTTTCTCTCAAATTTGTAACTTTTTCTTTTTGAATTTGCAACTTCACACAAATTTGCAACTGCTTTCTCATCAATTTGCAACTTTTTCTCACAAATTTGCAACCTTTTAATAAATTTGCAACTTTTTTGTCGTGAATTTGCTACTTTTTTCTCTCAAATTTGCAACTTTTTCTTTTTGAATTTGCAACTTCACACAAATCTGCAACTTTTTCTCGCAAATTTGCAACTTCTTTTGTGAATTTGCCATTTTTTTCTCACATATTGGCAATTTTTTTCTCATACTTTTGCAGCTTTTTTCTTTTTAAATTTACAACTTTTGCAATTTTTACACATAAATTTTATTATTTTTTTCCCCTCTGGTATTTGTAAATTTGTCCATGTAAATTTGTGACTTTATCATCAAGATTTTTAAATTTTGAATTTTGGAAAATTTTCTCCTTAAATTAGCTTTTTTTTCTTTTTCTTTTTTTTTTACAAATTGGGTAAAGGTAAATTTGTAATTTACATTTATTAAAATCCTGCAATTTGACAAGAGTCATAGTTATCAGTATTTGAATCACAAAATTTAAAACTGAAAATTAAAATAAACAGCTCTAGAAAAAAATACAAATTTAAAAGAAAAAAATGTGAAACTAAAAAGCACCAAGGTGCTGTGTCTCAGTGCCTGTGGCATGGTAGCATGGGCAGCGGTAAAAAAGTGTCAGTCCAACCTCTACTGACCAGGTATACTTATTAATTTTCCTTTTTTCGCAGCTCCATTGACAGAAATGGTGAGTTAAATTTGTGTTTATTTTGAAAACAAAGCCTTATCTCGCAATTCTGGCAAAATAAAAGTCCAGAAAATATGGCGATACAATGATATAAGCCTTTAGTTCCACTTAATTTTGACTGGGCAAGCTGAAACAGAGAGGCGGACAGTCAGATACACACACCCCCACAGTCACAAACAGATGCACTAACTGATTACTGTATGCCTCTGCTTCATCAAGGCATAATTAATAACAAAAAAGGTAGTAAAGGTAGTAAACTTTCAAATTAAGGTCACAAATTTAAAAAAAAAATAGTTGCAAATTTGTGAATAGAAAATAATTACAATAAATAAAAACAACTGTACAAGAAGTTAGTAGCAGTTGAACGCTCCAGATTTATGAGAGAAAGGTCACATATTTAGGAGTAAAACTGCCAGTTTCTCCATCTGTCTCAGCTGCTTTACTTTCATTTAAGAACCTAAAATGTTTTCTGGCTCCAGGCTGAGTTTTGGAGCCAAAAATTGCTCAGAACTCCTTTTTTTTTCCATAGCAGAGGTTGGTGACCCCTGCTGGAGCTGAGAGTGGAACCAGAGCAGAGAGGTGGGAGCTGACGGGAGTTAAACCGCGTCTCTGTAGGCACTGATGAGAAAAACAGACCAACGAACAGTTGAAGGTTTAATGGATTCGCAGAGTTCTGTCACTTCAGAAATAAAAAGCTCCTCTGGTTTTCTCATTTCTCTTCCCCCTACTGACCTCATCACATCCACATGTCCATCCCTGACACGTCTGGATGTGTTCAGAGGACCTGCTGAACTGACTCTGGAACATCATCACATCTATATAGAGACAACTACAGTGTTCATGTTTAGCAGGGACGTACAGATGTGAAATCTGGGTGTAAGACAGACCCTGCTCCTCACTTTTTCCTCACTCAGCTCCCAGAGGTGTTGATAATATGATCACAACACCTCCAAGGGCTTTAGTATTGCAGGACCATTTTACACACGGGGAAGGAGCGCTCCTCACAATGGGCCAATGAGCCGCAGCTCACCCCACCTTCTGTCTTTCACCTTTTGAAACTTTTTCTCAAATATTTGCAACTTTTTCTGAGAAATTCATAACTTTTTTCCTCATAAATTTGCAAATTTTTTCCTCATAAATTTGCAACTTTTTCCCCAAAATTAGTGAGTTTGGTTTTGTAAATTTACATTTTTTTTTCATAAATTTGCAACTTTTTCCTCATAAATTTGTAACTTTTCCCCACAAAATTAGGGAATTTGTTTTTGTAAATTTGCAACTTTCTTCTCATAAATTTGCAACTTTTTCCTCATAAATTTGCAACTTTTCCCCACAAAATTAGGGATTTTGTTTTTGTAAATTTGCAACTTTTTTCTCATAAATTTGCAACTTTGTCCTCATAAATTTGCAACTTTTCCCCCCAAATTAGTGACTTTGTTTTTGTAAATTTACATTTTTTTTTCATAAATTGGCAACTTTTTCCTCATAAATTTGCAGCTGTTTTCACCCAGAAATTTGCAAGTTTTTCCAAAAAATTTAGTGATTTTGTTTTTGTAAATTTGCGACTTTTTTCCTCATAAATTTGCAACTCCTCCCATAATAGTAATTTTGTTTCTGTAGATTTTCAACTTTTTCACATAAATTTGCAATTTTTTGTCAAAAATTAATATTTTTTTCTGCAAATTTTGAACTTTTTAAAATAAATTTGCATTTTTCTTTCCCTGTAAATTTTCAACTTTTGTCATAAATTTGCATCTTTGTTATAAATTTGTTTTTTTCTCAAACAACTAATCAGGGAATTTGCAGGTTTTTGAGAAAAAAATGCAAATCTATGAGAAAAAAGTTGCAAATTTCTGAGAAAAATGCTGCAAATTACAAGAAAATGATTTTCAGGAAAAATGTGACAAATTTACAAGAAAACTGTTGAAAATTTACAGGAAAAAGTTGGAAATTTATGAGAAAAAAATGAAAATTTACAGGACAAAAGTTGCATATTCATGAGAAAAGTTGCAAATTTTAAAGATTTTTTTAAAAAAAATTCTGCGTAGATTGTCATTTTATTCAGTTGTGTAACATGATATAGAAATGCTTATGATGATATGGGGGGGGGGGGTTCTCTCTTTCAGTTCTCCCCTATGAATGGGGATGGGGGGTGGTGGCAGGTTAACAAGAGGGGATGATTTAGGCTCATTTTGCTAACAAGTGGGATAGCATCCCCCCACCTTGTCCCCCCTCAAATCCCCCTCTGGTGGAGGAACCTTCTTTTATTTCCCAGTGTGAGGAAACATGAACACACAGAGACGGTTAAAGAACAGGACGATCAGAGTCCTGCAGAACCAATGTGTCTCCCTCTCTCTGCAGCAGTGAAACGTTCCTGAAAACCTGCAGCTCCACGAAAGTGCTCATGGCAGGTTCAGAGGTAGAATCCTGTGTGGGTGCACAGACATTTTATCCTAAAACAAATCCAGCCAGAACTGAGCCAAACTCTGCTCTCTCTCTCTCTCTCTCTCTCTCTCTCCCTCTGCAGCTCGCCCACACTCTCCCAGAGACCTGATGATGATGATGATGATGATGAAGTCTCTCCAAAAAGCTTCAGCTGAGCTACACATTGATCCAGGTTTTTTTTCATGCTAAAACACCCAAAACATGACACGTACATCCGACCAGTGTCAGCAAGTTTACATCGGGAATCCATCTTATAGCGGTCATTAGCACAACCTGCTAACGACATCTATAAGATGGATTCCCAATGTAAACATGGAATACCAGGCTGATGTTGGTGTGACCTCTGACCTACAAGTTCCCCCTGAGGATGTTTTTGTAGTTTCAACTTTTTTCTCAAAAATGTGTCATTTTTCATCTTAAATTTGCTGCTTTTCTTTTGTAATTTTTAGTGGCATCACTTTAATTGCGATTAAGCTTTTGACTGTGATTAATTGCATCAGGGTGAGTTAGTCACATTAAATGCATGAAGTGACATACAAATTCATGCGAGTAATCGTGATTAAAGCTACATCCTGCTTGAAACATATCACTCTGTGTGTAATGAATAACAATGAAAGTTTTAAAGGTCTGATGACACGATTTTGACATTTTTTAGCATGTTGTGTAAACCCAAAAGTCATTGTCGATGATCAATATAATATTTACAACCACGCCTGCATAAACTAGTTATCATCAAAAAACTGCAGCGGCTGACTGGACTGTGGTGCCGCCCACCAAATGAAGGGCGGCACCACCATGACGTAAGTGACAGAACGGATGCCGGTGTTGTTGACTGGAATGACAGCAGCTTTGTAGCTCACAGTTTCTCTGGTTTCTTGTTTTAATTATACAGCTGTGCCTTGGCGTTGTGTTGCAGGCTTAGATAAACAGCAGGCCTTGAAAGACCACATCACACGCTTCAACTACAACTGTCATAAGCCTCCTTGTGCGCTCCTCGTGCGCTTTTATGCAGGAGGAGCACGTGAGAAGGGGAAGGATTAATGGATTTACGCGCAGCTTTGACCTACTTTCTGTGATCCCATGCTGACATCTCACCTGTCCGGCCACGTCCCCTCTCTCATTATCACCAGCTGATTCAAACTCCCGCTGATCATGTTTCCTGGTCTTTGCCCAGGTGCTTCTCATCACACCATCACCAGCAGTGCGTGTACTTAGCGGCTGTTTGCCAGTCACGCACTGCTGGTCCATAGTATTGTCATCTGTGCTGTTAGTCTGCCAGTATTTTCAGCACTCTCACAACGTGTTAGTCACTCCATGTTCACCGTGGTTCTCATGCATCCTTGAAGCGATGTCGGCTCGGGGGCGCACCTGTGGCTAACATGTCTCCTCTCATTCGTTCTCTGGGCGATGCCGGCCCCCGAACGCCATCAGTAAGTGTGTTTGTGTTTTTTGTCCGTCTTCACCTTTCAGGGAATTGTCTGTCTTTCTGTATTAAATGTGCTGTGGTGAACCCTGCACGTAAATCCTCATTATTTCATCCTCCCTCTCTGTGCCCTGCGTAAGAGCGCACGGAGGGTCATGATGAATGGATTTACGTGCAGGATTCACCAGATAATACATAAATACATAAAGATAATCCATAATAAACCCGATGCCTGAGCCACAGAGAATACACTGCTATGATTTTATTGAAAAATCGGGTTTAAATAAATTATAGTTATGAACAAATAATTTGTTGCAATATCTGTAAAAAAGCATAACACTTGGTGTTCCCCTGCCGTGTGTTTGTCACTGCTGCTGCTGCTGCGGCGGGCATGTGTGCCTCTCCACCCGCCATTCTCTGAGTGTGACTTGCTGGGCACGATGCCCGCTTGGCACGGCTCAAACCTATACGGTCTGATGCCCCCAGATTCTTCATTGTCATCCCATTCTTCGGAACTATAATCGTCTGAAGATTGGACAACACAAACCAATTCCAGACTACATGTGCTGGAACCATTGTGGATGTTTTCAACCGCTTCCATCCTGTGTGTGCAATGGGCAGCCAAGCGCTTTGTTCTGTTGATGATGTTACAACATGGCCGCAGGGTTTTCCAGTCACTGACGCAATTGGTGACGTGGTGCTCATGAAAACGTCGGATATTCGCGTGAAAAAAAGCCTGTTTGACTTAGAACTGCATAGACCCACCTATTTCATCATATGTGTTGAAAAATTAGAGGAAGTCAAAAACGTGTCATCAGACCTTTAATCATGATCAAAAGCAATCAATTGCGATTAAAGTGACACCACTAATTTTTAATTAAAAACTTATTTTTCCTTCCACCAAGGGAGGAGGTGACGTTTTTGCTGGCGTTGGTTTGTCTGTCTGTCTGTTAGCAACATTACTCCAAAAGTTAGGAATGGATTTTGATGAACTTTTCAGCAGTTTCCCATAAATTTTTGACATTTTTCTTGAGAATTTGCAGCTTTTCTCTTGTACCTTTTCATCTTTTTTTTCTTGCAACTTTTTTTCATAAATTTGTCTTTTTTTCTTGGAAAATTGTGATTTTTTTTCCTAATAATTTTTAAATTTTTCTTCCTGATAAATTTGCAACTTTTTTCTCTAAAAATTTGTAATTTTGTTTCTTTAAATTTGCAACTTTTTTCCTCATAAATTTGCAAATTTTTTCTCATAAATTTGTCTTTTTTTAAAAAAAAAATGACTTTTTTCTTATAAATTAGCAACTTTTTCCCTCATAAAATTTGCAGCATTTCCCCTGCAAAATTTGTAATTTTGTTTCTGTAAATTTTCAACTTTTTCTCATAAATATGCAACTTTTTTTCCTAACACAAACCTAGGGGAGTACACTGAGGTTGTTGTAGCATACTGTACATAGCTAAATGCATTGATGATGTCATTCACTGCAAAACCGTCACAGTTCATGCCAACCAAAAGCCATGAATGACAGCAGAGGTCTGCAGGCTCCTGAAGGCTTGGGATGTAGCCTTCAGGGCCGGCGACACTGCAGGACTAACAACAGCTAGGGCCAACCTGTCCCGTGGTATCAAGGAGGAAAAATGACAGTACAGCAAGAAAATATCCGGCCACTTCAGCAACACCAGAGATGCACGTTCCCTCTGGCGTGGCATACAGACCCTCATCAATTACAAACCTCCACTTCAGACCTGTGCGAGCTACATCACACTGCTCAACAACCTAAATGACTTCTTCAGCTGCTTTGAAGCTGAAAACAGCACATCAGCACAAAAGACCACTCCTCCTCCAGATGAACAGGCCATGAGTCTGGATCCGGCTAGCGCGAAGACGACCCTCTCCAGGATCAACCCACGCAAGGCAACTGGACCAGACAACATATTGAGCCGCGTCCTGAAGGACTGTGCAGGAGCTCAAGAATGCCCTGGCCAACATCTTCAACATCTCCCTGACTCAAGCTGTTGTCCCCACATGTTTCAAAACTGCCACCATAATACCAGTCCTAAAGAAGCCTGTCCCATCCAGCTACAATGATTACCGGCCCATAGCTCTGACCTCCATCATAATGTAGTGATTCGAGCAGCTGGTCATGCAGAACATCAGGTCCATCCTCCCTCCCTCCCATGACCCATCTCAGTTTACATACAGGTCAAACAGATCCACAGAGGATGCCATCGCTGCTGCTCTCCATCCAGCCCTCACCCACCTGGACTCAAAGAACTCCAACACGCGAATGCTGTTCTTGAACTTCAGTTCAGCATTCAACACAATCATCCCCCAGCACCTGATACAAAAACTCAGACAGTTGGGACTCAAAACCTCTCTCTGTAACTGGGTGCTAGATTTTCTCACAGGGAGGCCACAGAATGTGCAGGTTGGCAGTAACACCTCCCAGACCATCACACTGAGCACAGGGGAACCCACAAGGGTGTGTGCTCATCCCGCTGCGCTTCACCCTGTTGACCCATGACTGTGTACCAGCCTACAACACCAACCGCATCATCAAGTTTGCGGATGACACAGTGGTGGTGGGCCTCCTCACCAACAATGAGGAGGGCAACTACAGAAATGAGGTCAGCCAACTGGTCCAGTGGTGCAAAGAGAATAACCTCTTCCTGAATGTGGGAAAAACCAAGGAGATTGTGGTTGACTTCAGGAGGGGACACACACACAGCACCCCCCTCTGATCATCGATGGTGCAGCTGTGGAGAGGGTGAGCAGCACCAAGTTCCTGTGAGTGCACATCTCTGAGGACCTTTCCTGGTCCAACAACACCACATCACTGGCCAAGAAGGCTCAAACTTGCCTGTATTTCCTCCACAAACTGAGGAGAGCACGAGTCCCACCCCCCATCATGTGCTCATTCTACCGGGGCACTGTTGAGCGCATCCTTACCAGCTGCACCGCATCCTGCTGGAAGACACTACAACACTCAGTGAAAGCAGCCAGAAAGATCATCAGTGCCCCTTTGCCCCCCCTCTCAGACATCTACCTCACCTGTCTCACCCGCAGAGCCACTAACATTGCAGGTGACACCTTCCACTCCCCCCACTCCTTCTTCAGCCCCCTGCCCTCGAGGAAAAGATACCGAAGCCTCCGGGCCCACTCTCAAAGATTGCTAAACAGCTTCGGTCTTCAGGCTATCAGGACCCTGAACTCTGTATCCACCCCACCCCTTCCCGGACTGTAACGCACTCACCCGCACAATAACGACCTCAGCTGTTGGCACAGAAAGACTGGCACACCAACAGTAATACATCTGCTGCTGTATGTCTCTGCACTTTACTGCAACCATTTGCACAAATGCCATACCTGCTGCTGTCTGTCTGTCATTGCAATACTGATCATGTGCAGTCCTATCTGTCACCATCTGCACCTACACTACCGCAATGAACTTGCAACTACGGGTATTACAGCTCTACTTTTCTGTATATAGGATTGCTGGGTTTCATCATCGTTTATCGTTTTTCTTTATTTGCACTATGGGAGGTGTGGGTCTATCTTTTGTCGCCATTTGCACTATGGGTAGCATTACTGTACATAGGCTGCTGTTGTTTTTCGAGCCTTATTCCTTTTTCTTTTTTATATTGTGCACACCACTGAAGAGAGAGCGAAACATCATTTCAGTTCTCCTGTATGCCCTGTACGTACAGTAGTACTGACAAATCAAATCTTTAAATCTTGAATCTTCCTCATAATTTTTTTTCTTTCCTTATAAAATTGACTTTTTTCCTCATAATTTTTTTTTGTGTGCTTTATTAATCCTAGAGGGAAAATCAGGGCATCCACCTGGATGAATGGATGAGGCAGCCACCGTGCGGAGCCAATCCCTTCACACACACATTCACACCTAGGGCCACTTTAGAGTCTCCAGTTAACCTAACTTAGAGAGATGGATGTACTTTATTGATCCCAAACTGGGATGGATGTTGCATGTTTTTAGCCTGTGGGCGGAAACCGGAGTACCCGGGGTAAATTCATGCAGACACGGGGAGAACATAGAAACTCCACACAGAAGGGTCACCGATGGTCAGGGGGTGGGATCAAACCCATGACCATCTTACTGTGCTGCCACAGTGCTAACCACTGCTCCACCAAGCTGCCCATATATTTACTTTTGTAAACTGTACCTTATTTACTTTAACTTAATAGAAGAACAAGATCAGTTTTATCACTAAGAAGACAAAATGAACCTGTTCGAGAGAAATTTTCTAACTTTTTTCCCCAAAAATTAGTAATTTTGTTTCTGCAAATAAATGTACAACTTTTTTCTCATAAATTTGCAACTTTTTTATACCAAATATTAGCAATTTATTTTCTGTAAATTTTCAACTTTTTCTCATAAATATGCAACTTTTTTTCCTCATAAATTTGTCTTTTTATTCTTGTGAAATTGTGACTTTTTTCTCATGAATTTGCAACTTTTTTCTCGAAAACATTCACCTTTTTTCTCATAAATTTGTAAACTTTTTATTGAAACATTGTGAGATTCATCTCATAAGTTTGGTGCTTTTTTTCTATTATAAATCACAACTTTTTAAAACATTATTAAACGTTTAATGGTTTTCTCTTCATCTAGACAGAGGTTTTTGTATAAATGTCCCACCCCCACCACCAACAATCACCCATCCACTGTGCCCCAGTAAATCTTCAGCCGGCCCTGCCTGCCTGCCTGTGTGAGAAGTGATGAGAGAAAACGGATCCAGGATTTTCAGGACGGTCATCCAGCAGGAATGTTCTCCACAGCCAAGAAGACTCCCTGATGTGTGAGTGTTTGTGGCTCCGTCCAAACTGTGATTTCCCATCTGAGCCAAACACTAAAATGGCAGCGTTAACAGTCTTCATGAAAATAAATGCCTTTGTGAGTCTCTTTTGTTCCCGGATGATAGAACACGGCGGTGAATGATGGAGAAGATGGCCTCTGATTGAGCTGACAGACATGATGTAATGATCTGTGAAGTCTCACTTCTGGTTCTGCTCTTTATTTGGTTCTGCTCTGACTTCTGAAGCTGCTCAATGCTCAGTTTCACTTTAAATGAACAAGGGAAATCTTCATCAGAGGCTGAGAGCTGTCAGCCCCTCCCTGTCTTTCTGTTTACTCTCATACTTATTTACCTAACTGGCCCTGCCCACTTTTCTAGGACCTCCAATCTGGACAAAAGAGAGGCTTGCCACCCCCCAAATTTTATCATAAAATTTTCTATATCATGTCACAGAACTGAATAAAACGACTTTGAAAAAATCTTGTAAATTGGCAACTTTTTTTTCTCATAAATTTGCTACTTTTTTGTCAAAAATTTGAAATTTTTTCTCATAGATTAGCAATTTTTTTCTCATGAATTTGCAACTTTATTGTCAAAATTTTGCAACTTTTTTCTCAAAAATTTGAGACTTTTTCCCTAATAAATTTGCACGTTTTTTTGTTAATTTGCAGTTTTTTCTATGTAAATTAATTTTTTCTCATAAATTTGCAACTTTTTCCTCATGAATTTGCAACTTTTTGCCTGAAAAATTAGCTTTTTTTCCTCACAAATGTTTAAGTTTCTGCTTGCAAATTTGCAACATTTTTCTTAAAAATGCAGATTTGTTTCTGTAAATTTTCATTTTTTTCTCATTAGTTTTCCACATTTTGTTGTTGTTAATTTGCATTTTTTCTGTAAATTTTCATATTTTTTTCTCATAGATTTGCAAATTTTTTCTCATAAATTTGCTACTTCTCAAAAAGTAGAATTTTTTTTCTCATTGATTTGCAATTTTTTTCTCATCTGCAATTTTTTCTCTTGATAAATTCGCAACTTTTTCTCATAAATTTTTGACTTTTCTCTTGCAAATTTAGCAGGGATGATTTTGGGTCATTTTGCTAACTTGTGGGATGCCATCCCCCTTCAAATCACCTGCTGATTCTAAGCTTAGTTTCTCCTCTTAATTTGGCTGCTTTTACTTTCACCTCAAGGCTTAAAATTGTCTTGCTGATCCATGTTATTTCATCCAAAAACAGCCCTATTTATAGTAGAAATTGCAGACGCTGTGCTGGACCGTATTTTTGTCTGCTACACTGACATAACCTGTCCCTCGGCTCCCCGTCCGCCCACATGGCTGCAGCTACAGCAGCGTTTTTGCTGAAATGACCAAGTCATATTATCTTTTTCCAGTGTGCCGAGCGAAAGCAGCATTTGCATTTTAAAGAGCTCAAAATTATCCCGAGCACCCCTGAGCTTCTCGTTCATTTGTCCCAAAACCGCATTTCTCTCAAGTGCTTAACTAACCGCTGTTTGAATAATTGCGTTTGATGCGGCAGCACATTTATTCGTGTACGCCGACTGTCGGCGAGGAATCGTTGACCTCTGGACTGTGAAACGGATCCGCCTCAGGAAGCTGAAGAATGGGTCTGCCTGCTTCATGTTTTTTTTTTATCTAACAAGACGCTGGACATGATTTAATGTAGAGCCATTCTTAAATTTGCATCTTTTTCTTATAAATTTGCAACTCTTTTCTTTTAAATTTGCAACTGTTTTCTCATAAATTTGCAACTTTTTTGTTGAAAAAGTTGTCAAAAGTCACACATTATTGGGAAAAAGGTTCCAAATTTTTGAGAAGTCACAAATTTATGAGAAAAAAGTCCAAAACTTATGAGAAAAAGTTGCAGATTTATGACCAAAATCAAAATTTTGAGAAAAAAGTCAAAAATTCATGAGAAAAAAGTAAAAAAAAAAAAGAGAGAGACAAAAGTTGCAGATTTATAAGAAAAAATTGTAAATTTTTGAGGAAAAAGTTGCAAATTTTTAAAAAAGTCACATCTATGGGGAAAAAGTTGCAAATTTATGAAGGAAAACTGAAAAATTTATGAGAAACAAGTTTTAAATTTATGAGAAAAAGTTTAAAACAAAAAAAAGTTGCAAATTTGCAAAAAAGTAATAACAGTTGCAAATTTACAAGCAAAAAATTAAAAAAAGTGTAAATGTATGAAAACAAATTTATGAGAAAAAATTTGCAGATAGGAAAAAAGCAACTAATTTATGAAAAAGAGCTGCAAATTTACACGAGAAAAATTACAAATTTCCAAGAAAAAAGTTGCAAATTTGCAAAAAAAAAGTCACACATTTATGAGGAAAAAAAGTTGTAAATTTGCAAGAAAAAAATCACATTTTTATATGAAAAAGTTACAAAATTGCAACAAAACAAAAGACATATCTGGGGGAAAAGTTGAACCTTTTTGAGAAAAAAGTCAAAAAAATTATGAGAAAAAATTGCAAATTTGCAAAAAAAAAAGTCACATGCCGTATTTATTAGAAAAAAGGCTGCAAATTTTTAAAAAACAAAATGGACGTTTATAAGATTTTTTTTTTCCCATTTCTGCTCAGAATTGCTGATCCAGAGTCATTTCACTCAGTTCTGTTAACACGGGTGGGCAGGGAGGGCCGTTCCACCACAGGTTTTCTGCTCCACCCAGTGTCTTCAGCAGGTGTTTTCAATTATGTGCAATCCTTGAAGCTGATCAGAGCAAACACCTGATGAAAACATGGGTGGAACAGAAAACCTGCAGTGGAATGGCCCTCCATAGCACATGATTGCCCACCCCTCTGTTAACAAATCACCCAGGGGCGTAAATCCCAGAGGGAACGCAGGGGTCATATCCCCCCCTTCCATAAAGCTGTCCCCCAAAAAAATCACATTGTAAACACAAACATGTTTTATTTGAACAGCATAGTACTGTTTGTTGAAGGCTCAATACAAGTGTTGTGACCTAAAAAGACACTGTTTGACATTTATAACTATTGAAAGATTAGACCCCCCCCCCATCCTCACAGTGGTTTAGTCCAACCTGTTTCTTCCCCGCCCGGGGCGGGGCAGCTGCAGCTCCTTTTACACACGCTGACAGAGAGGCAGAGAGCAGTAAGTAAGTGCATTGAAAGCTTAATAAGTTATTTATCAGTCCATGTTTTCAACAGTCACATACAGAACATGAAAAGCGACCTTTCATCTCATTTGTCTAAAGTCTGCCGGTGTTATGCTGAGAATTGCATCCCATTCACCAAAACTATAAAATATAACTTATTTTATATTATTATAAAATAATAAAATAAGTTATTATAAAATAAGTTATTACCTCTTGTAAATTATCTCTAAATTATGTTTATTTGCCAGATGTTTTAGTGTTTCAAAGAGGGTTAGAAACCATAGTGATCCATCTCCACGTTTTACAATCTTCAAAGTCGAGATTTTGCATTTATGCATTGTCAGTACTAAGGATAATCATTTTCTCAAAGTATTTTCAAAGTATATAGTTGTATTGACTTGACTTACACTAGACACCTGCTTGCAACGATGGGGTGCAATTATCAGCAAGTGAGCAAACCTCAGCATAACACCGGCCTGTTTTACATAAACTCAACTGATGCATTTTTGTCTATATTGTTCATTTCTTCAGTCATGAGTCTTTTTGCCTCCACAAAAAGAAACGTAAGTAATAATATAATTACTCAGATTAAATGTTAGTTTGACAGTCCTTGTTTTAAGACATATTGAGATTTTGTTTTGTTGCTTGTTAATAAATACATATTTTTGAAGAATAGTTTGATGTAGTTTAGTTATTCACTAAGGTATTACTTCTAGTTTTAGAACTTATTTTGAGTTTTAAATTTTTGTAAAGCCGCTGTGGTGGGGATCAGACCAGTGTTCATGGTGAGCAAAGACATTTTGTCAGATCATATATGGTGTAATTGACACCGATCACCCAGTACAACTTTGGTATTGCTGGTTGATCTTGTGAAACCTGTAGATGGGTAGGATATGGACTGATAAGGAACAATGACATAATTATCTATTATCATTATATAAGACATTTGAGAAAGTATCAGACAACACAGCAAAAATGACATTTTTTTTATGTCCAAAAATTAAGCTCTCAGATTTTCCTGTTTATTGTCCCCCCAACACTGAAATGGGATTTTCACCCCTCAAATCACCTCCTGATTTTAGGGCTCAAACACGTTTTGTGGCTCCATGTAGACTGTTTTTTGGACAGAATTATCAACTCTCCCCACAGCGGAGGCTGGACACCCCCAGTCTACGGGGGTCGGCGGGGGTCCTGCTGGTCGGTGCCAACTTCACTTGTTTAAATTCTGACATGTCATCTGGCGTCAGAACTCGTTTCCCTCAGTAGTCGTACAGCTCAACACTCTGAGGGTCAGTGAACCACATCTCTATTCACTTGCGTGGGCGCGTTCAGTGGAGTCTCAACCCCCGTGACTCCACCTTCGGCTGCACTCCTGCGAACCAGACCTGCACCCCCCCCCCCCCCCAGGCTCTGAAGTCAAACCCCAGGAAGTTGAAAAATGACGAGTCGACCTCTGACCTCAGATCAGGATCCTTGGGCACTCTGAGCCCAGTCTGGCCGTGTTTCCCTCCCTCCCAGCGTTTTATGTTTTCACTCCTGCCGCTGCTTTAGGAATCCAGAAGACACCCCCCCCACACCACCACCATGAATCCCTCTCCCTCCAACACAGCCGCCTACACACACTGGAGCCCAAGCAGGAAGCTGGAACACATCCAGGCGGTTCCTGGGTTTGCTTTGATAAAGGAAGGAAGAAGTGATCGCTGACATTATGGATGAGATTTTTCTGCTGTGTTTGTGGTTCTCTCTGAAAGCTGTAAAGAAAATGATTCATTAACATCCAAGTCAAAGCATTTTGGTGCTTTAACAGAGCCCGTTTCACTCACACTGACATAATAAATGAGTGAAAGCAGCCAGATAACTTGACCCATAGATTTTCAGTGTAGCAGCACTGTTATCCCCTTCATTCATCCTGGTTCAGCCTGGATTGGGACACGCCCACACTACATACAGTGGTGTGAAAAAGTGTTTGCCCCTTTCTGATTTCTCTTTTTTTTTTTTGTAGGTTTGTCAGACTTAAATGTTTCACATCATCAAACAGATTTAAATATTAGACAAAGATAACACAAGTAAACACAAAATGTAGTTTTTAAATGAAGGTGCTTAAGGGAAAAATAAAATCCAAACCTACATGGCCCTGTGTGAAAAAGTGATTGCCCCTAAACCTAATAACTGGTTGGGCAACCCTTAGCAGCAACAACTGCAATCAAGCATTTGCGATAACGGGCAATGAGTCTTGTACAGCACTGTGTAGGAATTTTGGCTCACTTATCTTTGCAGAATTGTTGTAATTCAGCCACACTGGAAGGTTTTAAAGCATGAACTGCCTTTTTAAGGTCATGCCACAGCATCTCAATTGGATTCAGGTCAGGACTTTGACTAGGCCACTCCAAAAGTCTTCATTTTGTTTCTCTTAAGCCATTCAGAGGTGGACTTGCTGGTGTGTTTTGGATCATTGTCCCGCTGCAGAACCCAAGTGTGCTTCAGCCTGAGGTCACAAACAGATGGCCGGACATTCTCCTTCAGGATTTCTTGGTAGACAGCAGAATTCATGGTTCCATTTACCACAGCAAGTCTTCCAGGTCCTGAAGCAGCAAAACAGCCCAGACCATCACACTACCACCACCATATTTTACTGTTGGTATGATGTTCCTTTTCTGAAATGCTGTGTTACTTTTACGCTGGCTGTAATGGACACACATCTTCCAAAAAGTTCAACTTCTGTCTCGTCAGTCCACAAAGTATTTTCCCAAAAGTCTTGGGGATCATCAAGATGTTTTCTGGTAAAACTGAGACAAGCCTTTATGTTCTTTTTTCTCAGCAGTGGTTTTTGTCTTGGAACTCTGCCATGCAGGCCATTTTTGCCCTGTCTGTTTCTTATGGTGGCGTCATGAACACTGACCTTAACTGAGACAAGTGAGGCCTGCAGTTCTTTGGATGTTGTTGCGGGGTCTTTTGTGACCTCTTGGATGAGTAGTCTCTGCACTCTTGGGATAATTTTGGTTGGCCAGCCACTCCTGGGAAGGTTCACCACTGTTTCATGTTTTCACCATTTGTGGATAACGGCTCTCACTGTGGTTCACTGGAGTCCCAAAGCTTTAGAAATTGCTTTATAACCTTTTCCAGACTGATAAATCTCAGTTACTTTGGTTCTGATTTGTTCCTGAATTTCTTTGGATCGCAGTATGATGTCTAGCTTTTGAGGATCTTTTAGTCTACTTCACTTTGTCAGGCAGGTCCTATTTAAGTGATTTCTTGATTAAGAACAGGTGTGGCAGTAATCAGGCCTGGGTGTGACTACAGAAATTGAACTCAGCTTTCCAAAGATGTGATAAACCACAGTTAATTTATGTTTTAACGGGGGGGGGGGGCAAATCACTTTTTCACACAGGGCCGTGTAGGTTTGGATTTTTTTTACCCTGAATAATAAACACTATCATTTAAAAACTGCATTTTGTGTTTACTTGTGTTATCTTTGTCTAATATTTAAATTTGTTTGATGATCTGAAACATTGAA
This sequence comes from Pholidichthys leucotaenia, assembly GCA_020510985.1. Lineage (NCBI taxonomy): Eukaryota > Metazoa > Chordata > Actinopteri > Cichliformes > Pholidichthyidae > Pholidichthys > Pholidichthys leucotaenia. Next base: position 427,511,136 of record CM035837.1, on the reverse strand, counting down.
GTGTGGCAAACATACAAAAAAATGACAAATCAGGAAGGGGGAAACACTTTTTCACACCACTGTGTGTGTGTGTGTGTGTGTGTGTGTGTGTGTGTATATATGCACTACCGTTCAAAAGTTTGGGGTCACCCAGACAATTATTTTGTGTTTTCCATGAAAAGTCACACTTATTTACCACCATGAGTTGTAAAATGAATAGAAAATATAGTCAAGACATTGACAAGGTTAGAAATAATGATTTGTATTTGAAATAATAATTTTTTCCAGATACTCAACCTGCTCAAAGGAAGGTCAGTTTTATAGCTTCTCTAACCAGCTAAGGTGTTTTCAGCTGTGCTAACATGATTGCACAAGGGTTTTCTAATCAACCATTAGCCTTCTGACGCAATGAGCAAACACATTGTACCATTAGAACACTGGAGTGATAGTTGCTGGAAATGGGTCTCTATACACCTATGTAGATATTGCACCAAAAACCAGACATTTGCAGCTAGAATAGTCATTTACCACATTAGCAATGTATATTAGATATTAGAGTGTATTTCTGCTTAGTTTAAAGTTATTTTCATTGAAAAAAACAGTGCTTTTCTTTCAAAAATAAGGAAATTTCTAAGTGACCCCAAACTTTTGAACGGTAGTGTATATATATATATATACAGTATATACACTCTTGTTTTTTTTTTATTCCCCCTTCCCTCCATTTCTCTTTCGTCTGTGCATGTATGAAGTGAGTTTTGGTCTAAAAACATCTCCTTCCACCAGCATTTCAGTCAACGTTTGCCAGCAGAGCTTAACTTAAGTTGACTTAGGTGAACTCTGCATGACTTAGCCCAATGCTCAGGAGCTTTTACAAACTGAGCACAACTTTCACCAACGTTTGTTTCCAAATGTCGACAAATTTTCAGCATGTTTTCAAGGAACACAACTTTCGCCAGCATTTGCCAACAAACACCAGCCATCATTAACTTTTATCAACTTTTGCCAGCAGAGACAGACGTTTGCCAAAACGCCAGTAAAAGTTGGTCCAAACCTTGTAGTGTGAATCCACCCAAAAAAGCAGGTCCAGAATGGCAGGAAACTTCCACAAACGCTGATCTTTATATGAGCGTCACCTGATGCTGATGTCAGCTGACCTGCGCTGAATATTCTTAGCTTAAGTTAACCTAAATTGGCAACAGCTACACATTCACTAGCCTAAGTTGGCAAAAGTTTGCCAATGCTGGATGCAACACTGGTAAATGCTAGTAAAAGTTCATAAAAATTGGTGTGCGCTGGATTAAAAAAAACCTGCTTACAAATGTAATTACACTAACATTTGGACTAATTTCTTTGATTTTTCAAAACATCTGTTAAAGTCGGTCCAAACGCTGTAGTGTGAACCCAGCTTTACCTCTCACTGGCACTTGCATAGTCACATGCAAAACAGTTCCTCTGATAGGCTATTGTTACGTGGTACCCATGTGGGGCACTTGTAAATTAGACCAATCAGCAGCCACACATGAATATCAAGTGATGGACATAGAATTTGACCAAGTAACAACAATGTAAACTTTTCCATTGGCTCTCGATAGGCCCTGATCTTTGTCGGTCCCTGGGCTTCAGCCCAGCCTAGACCGTTCATTAAGGCGGCCTTGATTATACGCAACAACGCATATCCCACTTGGGACAAACATATTTAACCTATTAAACGGGACATCCTGGCTAAAATGGGACAGTTGGTAACCCTAGACATCTAACTAATGTCTTGCCTATGAACAAACGACCTCCATAAGATGCATTCCCAATGTAAACTTGCCAGTGTTGATTAATTTATTTGCTAGGCTAAAAGAGAGAGCCAAACACATCAAGGTATCGGTCTATCAGTTTTTAACACCCCCCCCCCCCAAAAAAACCCCCACCCAGAAACCAAGATGGGGAAGAGCTAGCTAGCTGTAGTGCTACACAGAACGTATCTGAGGAACGTCTCCTCAAAAATTAAGAGGAAGAAATAAAGCACCAGAGGTCAACTGTGTTTGTGTCTGTGTGAGGTGAGATGATCCTTCTGAAGTGACGACGAGGAGATTCTGACTTCAGGAACACCACAACGCGCTCTTGGGTGGTAGGAGCTTCACCCAACGTCGGCCGCAGGTAGAAAAATAAAGACATAATGACCTAGCAGTATTAGGCATGACCTACTCTGAGATAAAGAGACGTACTACAGATGTTTCTGGTTTCACACCTGCTAAATCCCAGGGTCGTGTAGACCAATGGCCAAACCACAGAAGTCTACAGCGTACTTAATAACTTAGTTCAAGAAAATATAAACAATCGCTCCATCAACAATGTCATGCAAGTCATTTATTTATGATGAAATAATTCACAAATCTGCAGCTTTTTTCCCACAAATCTGACTTTTTTTGAAAAAAAAAAATAGAAATTTTTCTCATAAATTTGCATTTTTTTCTTGTAAATTTCCATCTTTTTTCTTAAAAATTTGTGACATTTTGCCTCATAAATTTGCAACTTTTTCCTGTAATTTTTTTTTCTCAAAAATGTGACTGTCAGAAGCTGTCAGAAGACTGTTATTTATGACTAATAAGAAAAAGCATCATACATATAAGAATATCAATCTTCATTTCATGAATCATTAATAAAATGATAACTGTTTATATGCATACAGTATATACAATTTTTCCCAACAGTGACTTTTTATCAAACATTTGCAATTTTTTTCTTGTAAATATGTTGTTTCCTCTAAATTTTCCACTTTTTCCTCATAGATTTACAATTCTTTTCTCAAAAATTTGCATTTTTTTTTCCTGAAAATTTTCAGCTCTTTTTTCATAAATTTGCAAGCCTTTTTCTTTTGAATTTTTCCACCTAAATTTTCAAGTTTTTCTTGCAAATTTGCACCTTTTTTCTCCTAAATTTGTAAATTTCCCTTGTAAATTTGCCATTTTTTTCCTCTAATTTTTTTAAAAAATAAATTTGCAACTTATTTCTCAAAAACTTGACTTTTTTATCATAAATTTGCATTTTTTTTCATAAACAATTTGTGACTTTCTCAAAAGTTTGCTATTTTTTTCTTGTAAATTTGCAGTGTTCTCTAAATTTTAAACTTTTTTTCTGGTAAATTTGCAACATTTCATAGATTTGACTTTTTCTGTCATAAATTTTCAACTTTTTCTCACAAATTTTTCTTGTAAATTTTCAACTTTTTCTTAGATTTGCAACTTTTTTTTAAAAAAAAATTGTGACTTTGTTAATCTTTTATCATAAATTTGCACATTTATTCTTGCAAATATATATTTAATTTAAATGTATACATTTGCACCTCATGATAGATTGCTGAACACCTCCATCCATCCTCCTTGTTAAAAATGATCAAATCTCCTCCTGACTGTGAGCTCTCTGAACCCCCCCACCCCCACCCCCCGCTCCAGTTTGTTGAAGCTGCTGGGAGCGATCACCTCCAGCCTCAGGGAGCTCTGTGGAGTTCTGACGCCCAGAGAGAGAGGCTGCTGTGGAGCTACTGGGAGCTCTTACTGGGAGTGTGTGGGTGGAGTGTGTGGGCTGGAAGTGAGCAGAGACAGAGGTTGGTTTCAGAATTGCTTTCATGTATTTAAAAAAACACTCCAGGTTACGACTACTGTGTTCAGTAAGTGAAAAGTTGGAATGTTCTTCAGCAAAATGCTTCAAAAATGTAGAACAAAAAAAGAAGAAACGCTGGTTTTCTAGGCCAAAGGGTAACCTAAAGCTTCCTGTTATTTTTGCTCAGTGAAATTTCCTGCAGGAATCATTTGAGCATCAGAACTATCGATGGTTCTTCCTCCTCATTTTGCTTCTTCCCATTAGACCAATTTTGCAGGAACAATGAGTTGAACCTTGGTAAGTCTTGCCTGTAGCTGGTCCTTTTGGTCATGATGTTTTCATTTTGACAGTTTCCACTGCTGTGCACTACACTAAAGTGAACAAGTTGCACTGGATAAAATACAATGAAATCATGCAGGAGTGATTATGGGGATGATATGAGTGCACTGGACCAACTTGCTGCTGTGGAGCAGTCGGGTATGCAACATATCCAAGCAGCAGTAGTGTCGCTTGTCCAACCCTGCTGCAGAGCCTCTGCTGTGCTTTTCTGCTCTCAGTATAGAAAATGAATGTAAATACTCTCGCTGTTTGCACTGGAGCTTGAATATGCCGTATGGTCGCTCTGACTGTTCCTCTTTGTAATCATGGTGACATTAAAGCTTTGCTGTGCTCTTCTTCTGGTGATTTTTTTGGTGCTACTTGTTGGCTGCAGCGTTGTTTCTGTCATAATAAGTTATTCAAGGCTGCAGTGAAGAACCTATCAAGGCAAGGCATATTTATTTGTACAGCACATTTCATGTACAAGACAATTCAAAGTGCTTTACATAAAACATTAAAGCATTACAGCAAAAGAAATACATAAGAATTTAAAAGCAATCTAAAAAAATAAAGAGAAACAGAAACAAGTCAATGTACAGTAGAATAAGACAGATAAAGTTACAGTGCATTGTAGGAGATTAACAATTGTTCTACTGAAAGGTAGCAGTAAATAGGAAAGTTGTTAACCTGGATTTAAAGCAGCTGAGAGTTTCAGCAGCCCTGATGCTTTCTGGGAGTTTGTCCCACATGTGAGAAGCATAAAAACTGAATACCGCCTCACCATGTTTGGTTCTGACTCTGGGCACAGATACTAGGCCTGACCCTGATGACCTGAGGACTCTGGGTGGTTCATAATGGACCATGCTGGTGCGCGTTCAGGCTTGCTGCATCTGCATCGCAGTCACCTTAAGAAATAAGGATGAATAAGGGGCGAGATTGAACGGGTACAGGAGTGAGAGAGAATGGGTGGGTCCGGGTGAGTGAGAGTGAGGGAGTGCATGTGGGTGCATATGGGAGCATGAGGGCGTAAAGTGGGATGGGTGTCTGCGAGTCGGGAGGTGCTGGATTGAGGGGGTAGTGCCTCTCGGCTATGTGGGCTCCCCTGGGCGGGGGGGGGGACTTCTTTGGGCATGGTGGTCCCCGGGGTGTGCGGTGGTGGCGCTGGGGGGGGTGGGGGCGGACCTGCTGTGGGGGTGCCTGGGGGGGGCTTGCACCGGGGGGCGTGGGCCGATCTCAGGCCCGGAGTGGGGTCGCTGGCCTCCTGGCGCCTGGGGACCGGGGGCTAGCATTGGCCCCACTGGGGGGGTGGGGGGTGGCGAGCCCGGGGGTGTGGGCCCGCTGCACCAGCCTGGCCTCCCTCAGTTGTCCCTCCGGGGGCGGATGCCTGGCTTTCCTGGGGCTTGCTGACGTCGGGCATTTGAGCCCTGTGGGGGTTGGTGGTGCTGCCTTGCCTGCTCAGGGTTCCCGGAGGGAGAGTTGCTGCGACCAGCCCCCCTCTTCGTATATTTACTCACAAACCAATCACATGCACACACTTATTTTGGGTGCGCTGTTTTATATACGCACACAGATGCACATGCACAAATGTCTCTCCTTTAACAGGTGCGGATACCGGACTCGTGTTGAGACATCCGCGGTGGAAGAAGCAGTATGCCTTCTGTTTGTTTTAGTTGTTGGTTTGTTTGTCTTTTTTCTGTTCCCCTCCCTTTTCTTTCCCCCTCCACACACTTCTTTTCCCTATTCCCCATCCTGTCGGGTCCTCCATGGGTAAAATAATTTAATAAAGTATTAAAAGTTATTACAGGAGGAGTTTACAACAATATACAGTACATACTAGGTACTGTATAAAGCTCCTTTTGGCAAAGTAAATCTGTTTTGGCACAATAAGGGTAACAGATCTCTGTTCTGCTTACCTACCTGCCTGACAGGACAAGGGAAAAAAAAGCTGCAGCGGGCGTTGGTCCCATTGTAGAAAATGGATGAGCCAGGCCTGCAGACATGCTTTCTGCCACATACTCAGCGGTGGGAGGTGACGTCGTGAAGGACGGGGGGCAACAGCAGCGGACGAAGAGGAGGAGGCTGCTGCTGCTGTGTTCCTCTGATGGAATGCAGCTAAGTGGCGGCAAGAAGCTAAAGGTGTCTGTACCAGGGAAAGCTTCCTCGTCGGCTCAGGTACAGCAAGGGGTGAGCCTATCACCAGTCCACAAAATGACTGCTGGGGGGCGGAGATGGTTGTCAACAGCTCCACGAACTCAGGGTACTTCCACATCCCGGGATGTGCTCCACTATCCTGACTGCTGCCTCCATGTTCTGCAGGACTGTCTTTGGGCTGCAGGAGGCGAGAGCTTCAGAGACGTAACTGTGGATGAACTGAGCCGCCCATTGTTCATCCATGCTAGGACCTTCAGCCGCCATCCTCCCTCTGTTAGTGGAGCCCCAGTGTGCTGGTGATATGCTGCGTGCTCTCCGTCCGGCAAAAGCACAAAAATAGGTGGAAAAAGGCAAAAGGCAAAAACTCAGCCACTGATGTCTATTAGGCTGCGACCTTTTGTCAGGAATGGCCCTTTCAGGGCAGGAATAAGGACACCAGTTGCCAGCTGTGAGTTTGCACATTTAATAATAAGGAAACACAAATGATAAACTTACAGGATATCAGGCGAGGCCGGATACCAAAAATTAAAATAAAGCGTGGAGCACACGCAGAATAAAACAGGAATCAGATGAGGATTCCTATCTGAACACAGAGAAGGTCGCAGGGAGGAATGAACCAAGCAAGCGAGCTTAAATAACAGATGGGGAGAAACCAAATGTGGATCAGGTGTGGATACTGTTATGTACGGTAAAATACCTTTGAAAGGATGAAGCCAGGTGACTGGACAAACTCAGCTTTATTAAGTGATGAACCACAACAGACACACAACAGACACCAGGCAGAGGGCACCAGTCGAAGAGTGTGTAATACCTGCCCTATAGGGCGGTGCAGTGGCGGAACACGAAGTGGCCAACACTACACCGCACTTCACAATAAAGGTGTTAAATCCCAACACCACAGATACATGAGTGAAGAAGTACTCAGAGACAACTAAACAGCTGTGACAGCCACGAACAGATTTGACACACGGAAGTAACACACGGCGCTGTCAAAACAAAAGTACAGGGATATGAACAGTGGTGACTGTCAAAATAAAAGCACAAACCATGACGAATGAAAATCAAGAACAAATACATGAACTAAAATACACAAAAGGAGAAACCTGAGGAAAGCTAATAATACACAATAACCCAAGAAGAAGAAATACAGAAAATAACCAGCAAAACTTTGAGACCTGAGCACAGCTCTGACCCATCTGGCCCATCTTCACCATGGACGTTCCTCTCCTCAAACCCTGATCAAGTCCATAACCCTAAGAGGGGCTTGGCTTGGCCTGACATGGTACTGCTTGGCACGCAGTTTTCCTGTGCCAGTCGGTCTGACCCCGTCCTCTTCTGAAGCCGTCGTAGCAGTCGCCATCGTAGCTGCAGAGCCTCCATCCCTCTGCGGCCAAGCTATGGAGGATAGCACATTGGGGCTAGCACATTGGTGTCACTCACCAGCGCAGGCGCATCGCCGTCACGCTCTGTACCCCCCTCTACCGTTTCCCGAGCGCCGGCACTGAGACCCTCCTGCGCCGAACCTGAGTGAGCCTGGTCCTGCTTGACTGCTGTGGTGTCCATTAGTTCCTCGTCCGACAAAACGTCATCATCAACCACCGGAACCAGAGGGTTCCGCTGGCCACAACTCGACCATTCTTCCCCAGCGTCGTCTTTAATGGTGAAACCCAGTCCATAAAATAAGTCACAGCCCATGATGTTGTCGCCTCGGGCCGTCACATGGAATGTGAAGTCAGTCATCGTCGCAGACTTGTACCAAACCATTAACTCCAATGTTCCAACTGTGCACAGCCTGCCACCTCCGTAACCATAAAGCGGCGCTGGGTTACCTCTTACTCTGTTGTGGGGGAAAAACTTCCTCACCGTGGCCCAATTCAGCAGTGACCCCTCCGCCCCAGTGTCGAGCAGCAGCGGTATATCCACGCCATCCAGCTCCACTGCGCAGAAAGTGTACCCATTGGTACTGGGGGACACCGTATGGATGGTTGTCGGGGGTGGGCGGAGTGATTTCTTCTGTGAGCTCTCCAGCTGAGATACACGGCACACTCTAGCATAATGGTTCAAGCGTTCACATCTGCTACAATGCTTCCCTCTAGCCGGGCAGTCCTTAGCCTTATTTTGGTGTTTCATGGACCCAGAACCTTTGCAAAGGGGTTTTCCCGGGGCAGACCTTCAGCTGGCAGCATTGCTTTCCATACAGTTGTCATCCAAGCTATCCTTGCTATCCAAGTCTGCTACTAACACTGCGTTGGGAGGCTCCGGCGGCCATTGTGACTGGCACCAACTTAGCTCCGAAGCTAGCTTGTCTGCGGCCTCCAATTGGAGGGCTAGCTCGACAACCCTAGCTAACATTAGGTCACTCGGCGCCGTGAGTAGCCTAGTCCATATAGCAGTGCTGCTCATGTGCTCTGCAAGCTGGTCACGGCCCAATTCATCCTCCAGTAGCCCAACACGACACTCGCTAGCTAACTGCCTCAAGTCAGTGACAAACTGGTGTATAGGTTCACCCACACGCTGATGTCACTGTCGAAAGCAGATCCTTCAGACAGTCACGCTATCCGGGGCATGGAAGTGGCTTGCTAGCAGCTTGACGACGTCCTCAAATGAGTCCGAAGCCCTGAGTGCGTGCAGGACACGCTGGCCATCAATCCCAAGGTTATGAACAAACAGCGCATGTGCACTTAACTTGTCGAGCTTACCCAGGTCGAGTGCGGGAGCTCGAGGAAGGGGCAAAGTGGTGTAATACACGCCTCCATTAGTTAATCCTCGACCGCCAAATGTTATGTACGGTAAAATACCTCTGAAAGGATGAGGCCAGGTGACTGGATGAACTCAGCTTTATTAAGTGATGAACCACAACAGACACACAACAGACACCAGGCAGAGGGCACCGGTCGAAGAGAGTGTGTAATGGCTGCCCTCTGCTATTTATAGGGTGGTGCAGTGGCGGAACAGGAAGTGGCCGCCACAACACCGCACTTCACAATAAAGGTGTTAAATCCCAACACCACAGATACATGAGTGAAGAAGTACTCAGAGACAACTAAATAGCTGTGACAGCCGCAAACAGATTTGACACACAGAAGTAGCACACGGCACTGTCAAAATAAAAGTACAGGGATATAAACAGTGGTGACTGTCAAAATAAAAGCACAAACCATGATGAATGAAAATCAAGAACAAATACATGAACCAAAATATACAAAAGGCGAAACCTGAGGAAAGCTAATAATACACAATAACCCAAGAAGAAGAAATATAGAAAATAACCAGCAAAACCTTGAGACCTGAGCACAGCTCTGATTCATGCTCGGAATCATGACAATTAAGCTGTAGAAGCATCTCAAGGATGATCAGTGGAAACAGGATGCACCTGAGCTCAATTTTGAGCTTCATGGTAAAGGCTGTGAATACTTATGTACATGTGATTTCTTAGTTGTTTTTTTTTTTTTTTTTTTTTTTTTTTATAAATTTGCAAAAATCTAAAAAAAAAAAACTTTTTTCATGTTGTCATTATGGGGTACTGTGTGTAGAATTTTGAGGAAAAATAAATTTAATCCATTTTGAAATAAGGCTGTAACATAACAAAATGTGGAAAAAGTGAAGTGTTGTGAATACTTTCCGGATGCACTGTATTTGTTTTTAAATCATTAAATGGCCTTGCCCCACCTTACCTCACTGAGCTCCTTCATCCTTACACCCCTGCTCAGTCTCTGGGGTCAGCTATTCAGCTGCTCCTGGCGATACCAAAATCGAAGAGGAAGCTCAGAGAGGACAGAGGTTTTTTTTTTTCTTTTTTTCTGTTGCTGCCTCTAAATTGTGGAACAATCTGCCTTTGCCCATCAGACGGGCCCCTTCACTGTCCAGTTTTAAAATTCATCTTAAAATCCATTTTTATTCTTTGGCTTTTGAGCCAGTGATTTTACTTGCTTTTGCTGCTTTTATTCTATGATTACTATTCATTTGTGCTGCATTGTATTTTTTAGTTGTATGTTATGGTTTTTATGTCTTATGTTTATGAGTTCGATCCCAGCCCCCGACCAACAGTGATCTGTGTGGAGTTTGCATGTTCTCCCCGTGTCTGCGTGGGTTTACTCCGGGATTTCTCCGGTTTCCTCCCACATGCCAAAAACATGCAAGTTAGGTTAACTGGCATTAAAACCTGGGGATTCTAAATTGTCCTTAGGTATGACTGTGAGAGTGAATGGTTGTCTGTCTCTCTGTGTTGGCCCTGCGATGGACTGGCGATCTGTCCAGGGTGTACCCTGCCTCTCGCCCAAAGATGCTGGGTAGGCTCCAGCCCCCCCCCCCCCCCCCCCCGCGACCTGAAAAGGATTAAGCGGAAGAAGATGAATGAATGAATGTTTATGTACAGCACTTTGTGTCAGCTGTGGTTGTTTTTAAAGTGCTTTATAAATAAAGGTGGATTGGATTGGAGCTAGAAACTCCTGGAGACAGTGGCTGAAAGGAGGAGGAGGGACAAAATCAAATCTGTCATGGATACCCCACCCCCACTCCCTTCATGATGAGCTGAGGTGGATGGACAGCTCATTCAGCAATTGCATCATCCCACACAAGTGCAAACCTGAACGCTTCAGGCGCTCCTTTGTGCCTGCTGCTATTAGACTGCATAACAGCCAGAGCCACAGTCTGACACAGCACTGACTTGCTACTTGCAATGTTGACTTGCTTTTTCATTGCTCTGAAACTACTGGAACCACCATCATGATATTGATACTTACTATATTTGTAGTCTTGTTTTTTTTTTATTGTTTGCTTGTTTTTTCCTTATCTTTATTTTTTACTTTCTTTTGATTGCCTTGACTTATGCAAATGCAAAGTTGTCAGGTAGAATCAACAAACATAGAATCACCTCATTTTTAATTGCTCCATAGACACTGAAGGCTTGAGTGAAGGGTGGGTGGGGGGGCTTTGCTGTCCATAGCAGCAGGGTGTCCCACCACACCATACCCAGCTTTTCACTGCACTTTAGCAGTGCATACATGTGCACCCATTTTCTTCACATTAAATACACTTGCATGCAATTTCACCACATGACATGCACTCGCACTCATCCACCACAGTTCACAGACTGGGGGTGGGGGGAGCTGGCGTCTGGGGGGATGGGCTTTCTCTGACTGTCGCCTCCTTCCTGGTCTTGCCTGTACCCTGCTCTCCCTCTCCCTTCGCCATTCTAGGTGGACCACACACCTTATTTGATATAGAGGGCATGCAATGACATCACTTCACTCACAGCCATGCCCCCCTCCTTCCGGATTGAGTGGCAAAACAAATCAAAGATGGCTATGTGTAGCAGTAAAAACGCCGACACTGAGAGGAATACAAATGATTCTATGCTCAAATTGAAGGCAGTTGGACTCGACAGGGACCCTCATAGCTTTCAAAAGAATCAGTGGTCCACTAATATCCACATGTGGCCAGAAATTGGGTTTCCTGATATTTATATGTACTTAATTTCGACACTAGGAAAATATACAAAGCAGAGCCTGAAAGCATTTAAAAGCCTGGAGGCTTGGTTATACTTCAAGGCAGGATTTGTAGGCGAAATTAAAGTAACAAAGACACCTATGGATATTCTGGTTGTCTGTGGACAGGTATGTATATATCATTACTACTATTATGTTTTTTTTTTTTAAATGTTGCTACCATCCTAAGATGCTGGGAGAGGCTCCAACACCCCCCCCCCCCGCGACCCGAGAAGGATTAAGCGGAAGAAGATGGATGGATGGATGGATGGATGTTGCTACCGTTAGCTAGCTAATGCTAGGTTAGCTATCATTTCACATGTTTTTCCCCACATCTAACAGTTACTCATTAATTGCGCAGGTAAAACACAGCCAGTGAATGGCTTTAATAAGCTAATAAATCACCATCCTCTTTACAGTAAACAAATCCAACATACCTGTGACAAAATGAGAAGAACAAAGCCATGTTTCGGTGCATGGATTCCAGTTGTTTCTGCCGATTGCAGCAACCCGTTTGCTTCTCCTTTCTTTAGTTTTTGACATTCTGTAAAAGGATAGATCAGACTTCTTGCAGAATCTGTTTGAACAGTCAATTGCAGAACAGCTCTTCCTCATTTTAGATGTGCTTTGAAGGCATTAAAAGGCAGGAAAGTCTCCTCCTCAGGTCGGTGCTACCAACTGTGCCGGGAAGCTAGGCTAAGCTAGGCTAATGCACGGTTTGCCGCTAACTAACAAAACCGGACTTTCTGGGTAACCTTACACTGTAAAAAATGATTTAAAACATATCTAAAATTTAAAAAATTAGAGCATACACAAGATTTCAAACATGATGCCTCAAATGTTGATTAAACCAGCCCGTCTTCATTTTAGGTGTTTTTTTTGTTGCATTCAAATGATTCAAACCAATGGTGGCACATATTTTTTTTGCCACTCAGTGCTGAGTAAACACCATAACTTCCGGGACTGTGATGTCATGCGACATCATGCGCATGCCCTCTATACCTAGGGTTTTGGGGAGGGAGGGTGCTTTGGGGTATCAGTAAGGTGCGGTTTCTCTCTTTCCTGCGCTGCATGGCCGCCCTCATCTCAATTTTAATTGCACTGTAGACACTGAGGGCTTGGATGGAGAGAGATGGGCGCTCCAGTGTCTGCAGCAGTGGGGAGTCCCATCACACCATCCCTCCCCTTTTTGACTACACTTTAGTCATGCATACACCTGTATTCAATTTCACCACATAACATATAACTAACTCATCATTATTCATACACAGGGGGAGAGGGGGAAGTGGGGGTCTTCAAATCAAAATCAAATCAAATCAAATCAACCTTTATTGTCATACTGCTGTACATACAACAGTAGTGCAGGCAAGATGAAATTGCGTTTCTCTCGGCATCCATATAAGTTAAAGAACATGATTTAAGGCACACTCACACATATCTTCACCCCCCACCCCACCACATCCATTATGCATCCCTGAGACTAAGAACGATCCAACAGACTCTCATGATAAATTGTATATCAAGGATTCAGTGTACCCCGCCCGGTATGGGGTTACCGGGGCCCCACCCTGGAGCCAGGCCTGGGGGAGGGGCTCGAAGGCTAGCGTCTGGTGGCCAGGTTTCCACCCATGGGACCCGGCCGGGCTCAGCCCGAAGGAGTTACATGGGTCCGCCCTCCAGTAGGTTCACCACCTGCAGGAGGGATCATGGAAGTCCGGTGCTATGTGGATTAGGTGGCAGTCAAAGGCGGAGACCTTGGCGGACTGATCCCAAGCTTTCTAAACTGGCTTTTGGTACGTGGAATGTCACCTCTCTGGTGGGGAAGGAGCCTGAGCTGGTGTACGAGATTGAGCGATACCGGCTAGATATAGTCGGCCTCACCTCAACACACAGCTCCGGTTCCGGAACCAGTCTCCTGGAGAGGGGCTGGAGCTTGGCCTTTTCTGGAGTTGCCCCGGGCGAGAGGCGACGAGCAGGGGTAGGTATTCTTGTATCGCCCCACCTTGCTGCCTCTATATTGGAGTTTTCCCCGGTGGACGAAAGGGTTGCTTCCCTGCGCCTTCGGGTTGGGAAACGGGTCCTGACCATCATTTGTGCCTATGCACCAAATGATGTTTCAGAGTACCCATCCTTTTTGGAGTCTGTGACTGGGGTGCTGGAGGGTGCTCCTCCTGGAGACTCCATTGTCCTACTGGGGGACTTCAATGCGCACGTGGGCAACGACAGTGAAACCTGGAGGGGGGTGATTGGGAGGAACGGCCTGCCCGATCTGAACCCGAGTGGTGTTCAGTTATTGGACTTCTGTGCTAACCACAGTCTGTCCATAACGAACACCATGTTCAAGCATAAGGGTGTCCATATGTGCACCTGGCACCAGGACACCCTAGGCCGCAGGTCGATGATCGATTTTGTTATCGTATCATCAGACCTGCGACCGTATGTCTTGGACACCCGAGTAAAGAGAGGTGCAGAGCTGTCAACTGATCACCACCTGGTGGTGAGTTGGATCCGATGGCAGGGGAGGAAGCCATTCAGACCTGGTAGACCCAAACGTATAGTGAGGGTGTGCTGGGAGCGTCTGGCTGAGGCCCCTGTCCGGGAGGTCTTCAACTCCCACCTCCGGAAGAACTTCAACCACATTCCGAGGGAGTCTGGAGACATGGAGTCTGAATGGGCCATGTTCTCCACCTCTGTTGTTGAAGCGGCGGCCCAGAGCTGCGGCCGCAAGGTGGTCGGTGCATCTCGTGGTGGCAACCCCCGAACCAAGTGGTGGACACCAGTGGTGAGGGGGGCCATTAAGCTGAAGAAGGAGTCCTATCAAGCTTGGTTGGCTTGTGGGACTCCCGAAGCAGCTGAGGTGTACCGGCAGGCCAAGCGGAGTGCAGCTCGGGTGGTTGCTGAAGCAAAAACCCGGGTATGGGAGGAGTTCGGTGAGGCCATGGAACAAGACTTTCGGTCGGCTTCAAAGAGATTCTGGCAAACTGTTCGGCGGCTCAGGAGGGGAAAGCAGCTCCCCGTCCACACTGTGTATGGTGCGGATGGGACACTGTTGACTTCAACTGGGGATATCGTCGGGCGGTGGAAGGAATACTTCGAGGATCTCCTCAATCCCACTGATACGCCTTCCACAGAGGAAGCAGGGTTTGGGGACAAGGGGGATGACTCGCCTATCACAGGGGCTGAGGTCGCCAAGGTGGTTAAAAATCTCCTTGGTGGCCGGGCCCCGGGGGTGGACGAGATTCGCCCCGAGTACCTCAAGGCCCTGGATGTTGTTGGGCTGTCATGGTTGACACGCCTCTGCAACATTGCGTGGAGGTTGGGGGCAGTGCCTTTGGCATGGCAAACCGGGGTGGTGGTTCCTCTCTTCAAAAAAGGGGACCGGAGGGTGTGCTCCAACTTTAGAGGGATCACACTCCTCAGCCTCCCTGGGAAGGTCTATGCCAAGGTACTGGAGAGGAGAGTCCGGCCGTTGGTCGAACCTCGGATTCAGGAGGAGCAATGTGGTTTTCGTCCTGGCCGTGGCACATCGGACCAGCTCTTTACCCTCTCGAGAATTCTTGAGGGTTCGTGGGAGTTTGCCCAACCAGTTTACATGTGTTTTGTGGACTTGGAGAAGGCATTTGACCGCGTCCCTCGTGGATTTTTGTGGGGGGTGCTTCGGGAGTATGGGGTATCGGGCTTGTTGTTACGAGCTATTCGGTCTCTGTACGACCGTTGTGAGAGTTTAGTTCGTATTGCCAACACTCGGTCGGAGTCATTCCCAGTGAGAGTTGGACTCCGCCAGGGCTGCCCTTTGTCACCGGTCCTGTTCATAATTTTTATGGACAGGATTTCTAGGCGCAGCCAGGGAATGGAGGGTGTCATGCTTGGTGACCACAGGATCTCATCTCTGTTGTTTGCAGATGATGTTGTCCTGTTGGCTTCATCCAGCAATGACCTACAGCTCTTGCTGGGACGGTTTGCCGCTGAGTGTGAAGCGGCTGGGATGAGAATCAGCACCTCCAAGTCCGAGTCCATGGTCCTCAGCCGGAAAAAGGTGGATTGTCCTCTCCGGGTTGGGGACAGGCTCCTGCCCCAAGTGGAGGAGTTTAAGTATCTTGGGGTCTTGTTCACGAGTGAGGGGAAAATGGAGCGAGAGATCGACAGACGGATTGGAGCAGCATCTGCAGTGATGCGGACGTTGTACCGGTCTGTTGTGGTGAAGAGGGAGCTTAGTTCTAAGGCAAAGCTGTCGATTTACCAGTCAATCTACGTTCCTACTCTCACCTATGGTCACGAGCTTTGGGTAATGACCGAAAGAACGAGATCGCGGATACAAGCGGCTGAAATGAGCTTTCTCCGTAGGATTGCTGGACTCACCCTCAGAGATAGGGTGAGGAGCTCAGTCATCCGGGAGAGGCTCAGAGTAGAACCGCTGCTCCTCCACATTGAAAGGAGTCAGTTGAGGTGGTATGGGCATCTGATTAGGATGCCTCCTGGACGTCTCCCACTTGAGGTGTTTCAGGCACGTCCCACTGGGAGGAGACCCCGGGGCAGACCCAGGACTCGGTGGAGAGACTATGTCTCCCAGCTAGTCTGGGAACGCCTTGGTATCCCCTCTGAAGAGCTGGAGCAGGTGGCTGGGGAGAGGGAAGTCTGGGCTTCTCTGCTTGAACTGCTGCCTCCGCGACCCGGACCTCCGGAAAAGCGGTAGAAGATGGATGGATGGATGGATCCCTGAGACATACTTGAAAAAAAAAAACTAACTAACTATAATATACAAATAATGTACATAATGTCTGTAGGTGCAGTAGTGAATATGAGAGATTCCGGATCAACTGTTCAGCATCCTAACAGCTTGTGGAAGGAAGCTGTTAATCAGTCTGGTGGTTCTGCCTCTGATGCTCCGGAATCTTTTGCCAGATGGCAGAAGTTCAAAGTGTTTATGCAGAGGGTGAGAATGGTCCTTGACAATGTTCAGTGCTCTGCTCCTACAACGGTTCTGAAAAAGTTCTTGGACAGAGGGGAAGGAGACTCTAATTACCCTCTCAGCTCCCTTAACTATCCTCTGCAGGGCTTTTTTGTCTGACATACTGCAGCTGGAGTACCACGTAGCAATGCAGTACGTCAGAACACTCTCCTCCACACCTCTGTAAAATGGTAAATGGTAAATGGCACTCACTTATATAGCGCTTTTATTCTCATCTCTTGATGACCAAAGCGCTTTACAGATCCTGCTA
The DNA here is from genome assembly GCA_020510985.1 of Pholidichthys leucotaenia. NCBI lineage: Eukaryota > Metazoa > Chordata > Actinopteri > Cichliformes > Pholidichthyidae > Pholidichthys > Pholidichthys leucotaenia. The sequence continues at coordinate 427,494,392 of CM035837.1, read as the reverse complement.
TCCACCCATTCACACACACATTCACACACTGATGGTGTGTGAATTCACACACTGTAGAAGGTCCTGAGGATGCAGATGGGGAGAGAAGCCTGTTTGAGTTTCCTCAAGAAGTGCAGTCTCTGCTGGGCCCGCTTCCTGATCCCCAAGGAATTCTTGCTCCAGGTCAGGTCCTGCGAAATCTGCACTCCGAGGAACTTGATGTTCTCCACTGTCTCCACTAAACAGCCGCCGATGCTGAGGGGGACATGTTCAGGCTGTGACCGCCGGAAGTCGATTATCATCTCCTTCGTTTTGTCTACGTTGAGCACCAGATTGTTCTCCCTGCACCAGCCCTCCAGGTCTCTCACTTCTTCCCTGTACATTGATTCCTCATCCCTCTGAATAAGTCCCACCACCGCGGTGTCGTCTGCAAACTTAATAATCTGGTTCCCCTCGTGTCTGGATACACAGTCATGTGTTAGAAGTGTAAACAACGATGGACTGAGTACGCAGCCTTGAGGGGATCCGGTGCTCAGCGTGACAGAGTTGGAGATGTTGTTTCCAACCTGGACAGACTGAGGTCTCTCAGTCAGGAAATCCAGGATCCAGAGACATGTGGCGGTGTTCAGACCAAGAAGGAGTAATTTCTCCATCAGTCTCTGGGGAATAATGGTGTTGAATGCTGAACTGAAATCAATGTACAGGAGTCTGGCGTAGGTGTCTTTCTGATCCAGGTGGGTGATGACAGAGTGCAGGGTGGTGACTATAGCATCCTTCGTGGAGCGGTTTGAACAATATGCAAACTGGAGTGGGTCGTGTGATGCAGGGAGGCAGGCTGTAATGTGTGGTTTGACAAGCCGTTCAAAACACTTCATCACAATTGGTGTCAGTGCAACAGGACAATAGTCATTCAGACAAGACACAACTGGTTTCTTTGCCACCGGTACAATGATAGAGGTCTTGAAGCATCTGGGAATGATGGCCTGACTCAGGGAGATGTTATAAATGTCAGTCAGTACATCCGCCAACTCGCTCGCGCAGTCTCGAAGCACACGTCCCGGGATGTTGTCTGGACCTGCAGCTTTATGTGGGTTGACTCTGGTTAGGGTCCTCCGTGTGTCCGCTGTGTTGATGGTAAAAGCTGGTCCGACCGATGGTGGGGATGGGCCAGCCCTCCCTCTGATTGTCGGGTTTAATGCTTCAAAACGTGCAAAGAAGTTGTTGAGCCTGTCTGGAAGCGAAGCGTCATCATCATTGACCCCCTGCCTAGACTTATAGCCCGTCAGTGTCCGAACTCCCTGCCACATCTGCTTGGTGTTCCTAGTGTCACAGAGGTGTCCCTGGATTTTCTCCGCATAGGCGCACTTCGCCGTCTTAATTCCCTTTGAGAGTGCAGACCTGGCTGAGCGGAGGGCGATCCTGTCCTTCGCTCTGAAGGCTGCATCTCTGGCTGTAAGCAGCGAGCGCACCTCTGCGGTCATCCAGGGCTTATGGTTTCCTCCACTCCTGCTGCCCTCCTTCTGCCATAGGTTTGGGGCCTGGTTGGTGGCCTGGGATGTGGTGCTGGCACTAATCCCAGGGCACTACTGGTCTGCTGGGTGGTGCCTTGGGATAGGTCTGTGGGGTCGAGTGAATGGATGACTGATGGATTGGGGAGGGAAACGTGCATGCAAGGGTGTGTGAGTGAGTGAGCAACAGTGTGTGTGTGTGTGTGTGTGTGTGTGCGTGTGTGTGAATGAGTGAGTGAGTGAGTGAGCATGAGTGAATGAGAATGTGTAACAGTGTGTGAGTGAGTAAAGCCTTATTCATGCTGCATTTCTCCTCTAGTCTGCTTTGGCCCGTATGCGCTTTGGACGAGCTTGGCATGCATGCGGCACTGTTCATGCTCACTTTTTCATCTACCCAGGCCAAGCGGTTGACGCATGCGCACAACCATCATTTGTAGTTTCGCTCCCGCCTGATAGGTAGTGCCAATGTGCTGACGCTCCAGGATTTTCACCAACGAAGAAATGCTGCTTGCTTTCTGCTGCTTGACTTCCCGGTTTTCACTCCTTTTCCAAGAAGATGCTGCTGCTGCTGAAGTATTTATGTATGATTCATGTATGTTTATTCTCATCTTCTGCTTCCTCACTGTCTTCTTCGTCTACTTTGTCTTGGTATGCTGTGCTGATATTGCCACCTCATGAATGGGACATTCAGTCTGGTACATGCACTTTTCAATGTATTCAGGTCGTGGACAGGCAGCGCGGTCACAAAATTTGGGCTGTATGCGGTTGTCTGCGGTCGAGCACTGCGGACACTAGCGGAGTGGAGACAATGACGTAAATTTCGTCACACGAGGATTCCGGTTACATGTACACGGACAGCAGGGGTGCAGCATGAATTCAGCTTAAGCATGAGTTAAGGAGTGTGTGACAGTGTGAGTGAGTGAGAAAATGAGAGTGTGTGACAGTGAGTGAGTGAGTGAATGAGTGTGCTGGTCAGGGGTGCCAGACAGACAAGTGTGGTACCTCCTGGCCCCGTGGGTCACCTCTGGCATGGTAAAGGGGATCCCTCTCCTTGAGGCTCCCCACTGCTCACTACTTCCTCACCTGCGCATAGGTGCCTGGTGACTCCCAGGGTGTGTATCTGGGGCCCTGGGGGGTATGGGTCCACTTTGCGGGGGTGTGCCTGGGAAAGGCCGTAGCCTTGGTGCGGATTGGCCCCCGGCCAGGGGGGCAGTATACCCCTGGTGTTTGGGGCTGGTGTCCAGCTCTGCTGGGGGGGCAGGGGGCCATCCGGCCCAGAGAGGCGGATGCCTGGCTCCCCCTTGCCCTCTCTCCAGGAGTGGGTGCCTGGCTGTCCTGGGGTGTAGTGGTCTCAGGGCATCATGCTCTGCGGGGGTTATGGGTTGCCCCGGAGGTGGAGGAGCATTGGCTTACTTCCTCATGGTCCCAGGGGACGTTGCTGCGGTCTGCTACCCTCTCTGTTTTCTTTGTTTGTTTCCTGGCAAGCCATGCACACACATGGACACTCTCTGGCATGCATGTGCGTGCGTGCGTGCGTGCGTGCGTGCGTGCGTGCGTGCGTGCGTGCGTGCGCGCACACACACACACACACACACACACGCACACACCACAGATATCAGGTCCATGCAGAGATCTTCTCAGAAGCAGCACCTGTTTCTTGTGTTTTTTCTTTGTTTTTCTTTATCTCTCTTCCCCCACTCCTTGACCCCCCCCGACCACTTCATATCCCTTATATTCCCTCCCCCATTCCTCCCTGGCATTTCCAGCATAAGACAATACAAAGAAAGTGTTAAAGTTTTTATACAGCAAGAGGAGTCTATAAATACTATTTATATACAGCATATATCAAATATGACCAGAGATTCAGCTCGGTAGAGCAATGGTTAGCACTGTGGCAGCACAGTAAGAAGGTTGTGGGTTCAATCCCACCCCCTGACCACTGATGGTCAGGGGGTGGTTCTGTGTGGAGTTTGCATGTTCTCCCCCTGTCTGTGTGGGTTTACCTCGGGTATTCCGGTTTTCTCCCACAGGTCAAAAACATGCAAGTTAGGTTAACTGGAGACTCTAAAGTGGCCCTAGGTGTGAATGTGTGTGTGAATGGTGAAGGGATTGACTCCGCACCGTGGCTACCTCATCCATCCACGTGGATGCCTTGAATTTCCCTCTGGGATTGATAAAGTATACAAAATAAAAATGATCCTTTTGGCACAGCAGATTTGTTTGACACAGTAAGGCAAGCAGACATCACTTCTGCTTGTTAAGCTGCTGAACGGGACCATTTGGGGAAAAAAAAAAAATCAACAAATGTCTCCAAACACTGGGGGATTTGGGGTGAAAATCTTGACTAAGATAGATAGGGGTGAAGCTGAACTGGCAACCTTTATTGGTTCATTAGTGGAAAACCTACAAACCTCCCCAACAGTACATTGTTATCAGCGTCATATCTGTCTGATTTGCACGCCTGCGTGAGTCAATAATGAAACTTACTGGATCAAATTAGAGATCCAGACAATAGTTGGACTGTGACAGCTCACGATGAATGTGTGTGTTTGTGTAGCATCTGCTCAGACGGGCTGGTTCTCTGTCTGGAATCACTCATTTTGTTCTCAGATGCAGCAGATGGCCTTAATGGGCCCTTCCCTACCCAGGAAATGATGGTTTGTTGTCATCTGGAAAACATACACTAAGTCCAAACAACAGAAACTGGTGACTTTCTCTTCATATCTGAGCAAACAAAAGTTCGATCACCTCTGAGGGACTGACTGAGGCGTGCCCATCACGTTGGGTCCAACAAGTCTGGACCAAGTTTGTTCACCTTGACAATTTCATAATTGGCCATGAGGTTACAGCGATGAGATGTACTGATGTATCAAATGACGTCTGACGACATTACAGTCTAGGAAGCAGCAGAGTTGCCTGTTCTGCATATTTTCAATGACTTTGGGCTTGCAAATACCAACATTCACTTTCATTGCACCTCATAGGATGGCTTTATTGATCCTCTTCTAACCAACATTTATCTAACTTCTCAAACATCCACACCTGTATGGTTTTACTCATTTGTAGTGCTGTTGTACTTCTGTACTTTTGTTATACTAGTGCATTGCCCATAGAACGCAAGTATTCCTGTCTGAAACAAGTATCCCAATCAAGCTTTACAGGTCCAAATGTAGGCTGTGTTTGAAAGTGGAATACAAAGAGGTGTAGCCTATATGTAGGCAGTCATATGTTAGACTTTGACAAATGTAAAAGGGAGTAAATGGCACTAAGATTTATTTGATTGTGTGAATATTAATTACAGGATACCTAAATATTGAAAATGAATGGGACATCCAATATTAGCGACTGTTTCAGATCCCTTGTTTGTTTGTTTGTTTGTCAGATCACTTATTTGTCTGATCTTTCATCACTTATATTCATAATAGTGTATCTTGCACTTTGGGGAATGGGAGTTGTTCAGTCATGATTATAATTATTTTAGTTTATATCACTGTTCAGTGATGGAGTTCAGTGAAACATTGAATTTCTTCTGTGCATCATCAATAAACTCATGCAGTACTATAACAGGACATGTTTACAAATATTTGAGACCCATTGCAGTGCATCATTTTATATTTTAGCAATATTTTGTTATTAAAAGGTTTTTAAAACTTTAATGCTAAGATTGAGGCGGTGCTTATATTACCATGCTGGGGCAATACTGAGGCCAAATAATGATCTGAAACTTGAAGGCGTGACTGGCAAAGACTAGCACCGGAGCTCTATTGTAAGCGGTTGTTTTTTATTGATGTGAGAAGATTATTATTATTATTATTATTCCGCCTAAATGATCACATATTTGATCCTCTAACAAAACACTTTTTCTTTTGCACACACCTCAGACCCGGTGAAAAATTTTATAACCTGGAAAAAAGAATTGCCCCATGCTGAAAAGTTTCAGATGTATCTAGCGTGTGGTTGATATGTCCCACATTTGTGGAGCAAAGGTTGTAGTGCCTTCCCCCAATGTTTTTTTTTTTTTTTTTACCTCTGCAGTCTGTACCATCAGCTGGCCAGTGCCGTTCTGATAGATATGCCAAAATGTCAGAACACTGGAGGAGGTGGATCCAATCAGCTGATCGCTCAAACCACAGAGCTCAGCTGTTCTCCATGATAAATCAGCCTCAGGACAAAAGCACACTCCATGCATTCTCTTTTTTTCACTTTATTGAAAATAACAATTTTTTAATCACCATCAGTTAGTGTACCTTTGAGCCAGGTCGTGTCTGGCTGCTGCTTCTCCCAGCATGTCAGACCCAGTCCCCGCTGATGCTCCGCCCAGTCTGCTTGCGCACCTCATGCTCTCTACATATGCCGAGTTATCCTTTAGACCTACACAATCAGGGCAACTTTATGGTATAATTTTTTAAGAATTAAGTCTTCAGTATTATCTTTTTCTAGTCAAATTTGTTGTTTTTCACTTCGTTGTTTTGTCCAGAGAACACTGTGGTGACTGACAGGTTGTGATGCTGCGTATTATCCAATCAGCACAGAGTTAATCCGAAACCTCGCCCACACTTCTTGAAATCAGGGCATGAAGAGACAGAGCCGTGACAAGAGTGGTGGCTAAATTTTCATTGATAAAAATTACATATTTTGACTGAACAACTCCACACTCAGGGATGCACACCCTCGTAACCTCAGCAAAACACGTATAAAACCTTAGGTCAGTCTGATGAACGGTTCAAGAGATATGCGTAGAACAGACACACTGACAGACACACAGAGAAATGCTGCATTTATAGATAGATTTAATGTGCTGTGAGAGACCATCAGGTGTGCTGTGGAAAATTGTTTCATTTTACTTAATTGGTCAAAAAAAAAGATTATTTAGTTGTTGCAAGAAAATCTGCTGTTGTCGTGTAGCTGTTTATTGCAAAGTTGCAAATTTATGAGAAAAAAATTGAAAATTTGCAAGATAAATACTGGCAAATTAACAGGAGCAAAATGTACAAATCAGTGAGAAACTAGAAAAACACTCAGAGAGTGCATACCTCCGACAAGGCTCCTTCCGTCTCTCATGGATCACCTCCAAAATGTAATGGATTCGTGTGTCGGCCACGAGCCAGTTCTGGTGAAAATTGCATCAAAGTCTGTCCAGTAGTTTTGGAGGATTCTTGTTTACACAGTGTGAGAAGATAAGAGCCTTGGAGGAGGTATGCATTCTTGGATCATCACCAAAATGTTACGGTGTCCTCTCTAGACTAAGGACCACCTCTGGTGAAAATTTCATCCAAATCCATCTGGCAGTTTTGGCAGTGGCGGACCGTGTATTTCATAACTAGGCCTTCAGTGGCGATCTACCCGATTTAAGTGCCATTCATACCAAACACCATAAAAATAGCCTATAGGGCCATCCACACAAAGCATGCTAAAGATAACTTTAACTACAAAATTATAGTTTTAAAAATCTTTACCTTTTCATTGTAGAGCTCCATTTCCCTGCACACTTGTTCATTGAGCTGCAGATCCACTCTTGTTTCCCCAAAGGTTTAAAAGTACTGTTGCTTCTAAGTGTCTGGCTGGCAGCTGTGCTTTGGTGTCTGGCTGCTGCCTTGGTTAAGGCCCTGTCACACATAGATGATTTAGGCAGCCGAAACATATGAAAAATTTGGAGAATATGCTGGCATATGTGAATCAGTTATGGCTAAGTTTTGTCTAAGTTAAGAGCACGCTGAAGCACGCTGGTATACGGTATTGTTCACCGAGCTCCTCTGAAAATTAATTTTCAGCATGCTGAAAATTTTCCGACATATCCAGCGTATGGCTGATACGCCCCACATTCGCAGAGCTAATGGCATGTTTGCACTGTTGGTTCACAGGAAAAAAAAAACCGGTACAGAGCTCTCTGCCTGCAGCGCATACACACACAGATGTATTTCTGCATATAATGGGATCTGTCGGGGTTTTTCCATTTGACTGAAGTCTGTACCATCAGCTGTCCAGTGTTGTTGTGATAGATACGTATGCCAACATGTCAGAACACTGGAGGAGGTGGATCCAATCAGCCGATCGCCTGAAGCGCAGAGCGCAGCTGTTTACTTCCCTGTTGGCTGTGCCTCCCAGCAAAAGCACACTCCATGCATTATCGTGTTTTTTTCACTTTATTGAAAATAAACTTTTTTATCACCATCAGTTCACGTGCCTTTGAGCCAGGTTATGACAACTGTCATCTGATGTTCCTAACATGTCACATCAGCTGTTCTAGGCACGACTGACCTGACAGATTTGACACCTCTGCCAGGTCGATCACGCCCCTCACCATGGTGTTTGGAAGGGAGAATCATCTGGGTTGAACAGAGATGATCTCTCCCAACCTAGGATTCATGGATCGGGAGGCAATGGCAGTTGGGCATGACTGCGCTATGCAGAAGTCAGACTATTGTTGCACATAAGTTGTGAATGTTGGCAACACGCTAAGCATTAGTTAGTTTAAGTTACTTATAAGTTATGGAAATATTCGATGTAAGTTACTAATACGTTATGTATATGTCCAAGTTGTTATGGATACATGATGCATACGGTCAAAAGAGAAAATTTCTTCGTATCCCAGCGTTTTAGACAATTTTTATACGTTTGATGAGCATTGCCTAAATCGTCATGGTGTGACAGTTGACAGCTCAAGTTTGCAAACCCTGTCTGGCTCCAAGTATCTACTCCATCAGTTGCAAATAACAGGCATTCCCAGCAAGATAATTTGCAGCACTCCTGTAATTCAAGGACACCGCTCGTTGCTAATATGGAAGTGACGGACAAATCCTTTCCCCAGCTGAGATGGGCCTGCTAGCTTCAGGGTCGGCCGGCCTCTCTTCACAATGACCAGCTTTTCTTGAAAAGTCTGTCTGGAAAATTGATTTTTTTTTTTTAAATATCAGCGACCAAATCATTTTCCTTTCCCCTGTCAGCCATTGTAGATGGAAAAACGGCTATTATATTTAAACAGATACAGTATATTGTAGCTGCTTAAGCAAGTCCTTGCACTGGCGTTTTGCTATCCAGGATCCTCTACATTGTGGGTGGAGGAGTCTAACCATCCAATCAAAAAATGTGAAAATGCCGACATTCTCGGATGCCTTCTGTGCGTACCCCTGGGCGTACAGAAGACATCTGATTGGTTAAAGCAACAGGATAAGTTTAACAGTTGATTTAACCTACAGAGCACACTGCTAATCCCTGAAGGCCCAAAGCAGATTTGCTTGACCCTGAAAACACAGATGGCTGAAATATGATTGGACAAAACAACTCTAACATGCATTACACTACTGGAAGGAGTGCAACCAAGAGAAAAGCTACAAAATGAAGAGAATAGACTATTGGGAATAACTTAATACGTCCTCATGGAACAAATATAAGAATGTAGGTTGTAAATGTAATTCTGATAGTGTTTAGGCCAGCAGAGAAGGCTTTGCTGGCCCTGAGGGTCCACCACTGAGTTTTGGAGTATTCTTGCTAACACACTATAAGAAGATAAGAGCCTTGGTGGAGGTATACTTTCTCAGATAATCACCAAAATATAATGTGTTCCTCTGAAGGTCAAGGACCACCTCTGATGAAAATTTCATGAAAATCCATCCAGTAGTTTTTATGTAACCCTACTGCACAAACACAAACAAGGTCCTTGGTGGAGGTATGCACTCTCAGATCATCACCAGAATTTAATGGCTTCATCCTTGGCCCAAGGGCTACCTCTGGTGAAAATTTCATCCAAATCCGTCCAGTACTTTTTGCGTAATCTTGCTAAAAGACAGACAGACAAACAGACAAACCACCCTGATTACACGACCTCCTTGGCGGAGGTAAAAAGTTGTAAATTTAAAAAAAAAAAAAAAATCACAGCGCGGCAGTGGCTCAGGAGGTAGAGCGGGTCTTCCAATAAACAAAGGGTTGGCAGTTCAAATCCTGCTCTCCCAGTCATCCTGCCGTTGTGTCCCTGGGCAAGATACTTTACCCACCTTGACTCCAGTGTCCATGACACTGGGTATCAATGTTCGGTGGTGGTCGGAGAGGCTGTTGGCGAGGATTGGCAGCCATGTTTCCATCAGTCTGCCCCAGGGCAGCTGTGGCTACAGAGGCAGCTTACCACTATCAATGTCTGTCTGGAGTGAATGAATAATGGACTCACTTTAAGTGCTTTGAGATGTCACTTGACATGTAAAGTGCCATATAAATCAAATTTATTATTATTACAAATTTATGAGAAAAAATTTGAAAATTTACATAATGAATACTGGCAAATTAACAGGAGAAAAATGGGCAAATCTATGAGAAAAAAGTTGCAAATTTGCAAAAAAAATCACAAGTTTATGAGAAAAAAATTGAAATTTACACAAATACTGGCAAATTAACAGGAGCAAAATGTACAAATCTATAACAAAAAAGTTGCACACACCCCCGCCCAAAAAAATCACACATTTAAGAGAAAAAGTTGCAAATGTATGAGGAAAAAACATGAAAATTTACAGAAAAAAAAAATTAAATTTTGAGGAAAAATGTTTCAAATTTGCAAGAGAAAACTAAAAAAAAAATCATGAGAAAAAGTTGCAAATTTTTGAGGACAAAAGTAGAAAATTTATGATGAAAAACATTGAAATTTCATAGGAAAAAATGTGCAAATTTTTGAGAGAAATGTTGCAAATTTGCAAGACAAAAATTGCAAACATAAGAAAAAAGTTGCAAATTTATGAGAAAAAAAATCAAAAATTTACAGGAAAATTAACAGGAACAAAATGTACAAATTTATGAGGAAGAGTTGCAAATTTATCAGAAAAAATGGAAAATTTACAAGATAAATGTTTGCAAATTAACAAAAAAAACGTGCAAGTCTCCAAGAAAAAAAGTTTCAACCCCACCAACAAAAATCACAAATTTATGAGAAAAAAATTGCAACTCTGAGAAAAATTGTAAATTGATGAGGAAAAAAAATTAACTTACAGAAAAATGCTATTTTCTAAGAAAACTCTAACATGAGAAAAAAGTTGCAAATTTATGAGTAAAACATCAAAAATTTACAGGAAATAATAGACAAATTAACAGGAACAAAATGTGCAAATTTTTGAGGAAAATAGTTGCAAATTTGCAAAAAAAAAATCACAGATTTCTGAGAAAAAAAGTTTCAAATCTATTTGAAAAACCAGCAAATTCATGAGGGACAAAACTTGAAAATTTACAGAAAAAAAAAATTAAAATTTTTGAGAAAAAAATGCAAATTTATGAGAAACAAACTGCAAATTCACGACAAAAAAATTACAGGAAAAAATAGACAAATTAACAGCAACAAAATGTGCAAAATTATGAGGAAAAAAAGCTACACTGAAGTTGTATATTTATCCAACAACAGCACAACCTTTCTCTCATTTTCCCCACACGTCCCTTTGTGTGAAGAGTCTGTGGTCTCACAGCAGAGCAGATATGACTGATCCGCTCCATAATGATTTTGTTCCCAGCCACTTTAATAGTGAAAAAAATCTCCTCAGCAGTTGTTCAGTCTGTCTGCCAGCGCTCTTAAACATGTCGGCTAACCGCTGCCTTTATGGAAACTGACAACTGCAGCTGACTTTCATTCCTTTATGAGCTGCATGCCCAGGAGTGCAGATAAGGAGTGGGGGACGGGGGCCCCCGCCCATCCCCTGTGTGCTGAGACCTGCCGGGTGATCAGATGGTGGTCTGACCCACACGGTGGGGGGGGGGGGGGCAGAGAAACCGGCCCGGACCTGGATGTGTGCCAGGCGGCCGATCGATGCGGAAGCAGAAGTCTCAGCTCCGTTTTCCTGCCTGTCCATCTGTTTCTCTGCAGAGCCGGGATACGCTACGCTGGTCCTGGAAATGATTCCTCACTGTCTGCTGTCAGGAACCACACACGCCTTTATTGTCCTCCATTGTCCTCCCACTTTCTGCAGAGGAAAATCACATCTGATTTCTTTGTGACAGAGATTATGGGTTTTGGATCAAAACGCCCCCCCCCCCCCCCATCTGAGGTTACAAAATCATCTCTGCTCAGTCGGGATGCGGGGATGTTCACCAGTTTAGCATGAGGCACAAATGTAAAAATGTAAATTAGGGATACAACTGCAAGAATAAAGGTGGAGAGATATGACAAAAGATGCCAATTTAAAACTTTATTAAAGTCACAACTTGCAATTTAATTATATGAAGAAAACAATTAATCATTGAAAAGAAGAGGTTACAAATTTATGGAAAGAAAAGATGAAAATATGCACGGGAAAAAAACTGCAAAATTTTGAGAAAAAAGGTTAAAAATTTATGAGGAAAAAAGTCACCTTTTTTTTTAGAAAGACAAAAATTGATGCGAATGTCAGGGCTGCCTCCAGCAGGCATGAATAATGGACTTATATGCATGCTGTCTCCTCCAGGTTGAACAGGATTTATGAGCAAGCTCGGGCAGCTTGGGGCAGCACACCAAGAAGGCCACAGGTTTGATCCCACCCCTGACCATCGGTGACCCTTCTGTGTGGAGTTTGCATGCTCTTCCCGTGTCTGCGTGGGTTTTCTCCAGGTACTCCGGTTTCCTCCCACAGGCCAAAGACATGCAGGTTAAGGTTCATTGGCATCAAATGGGGATAAATGAGAGTGAATGGTTGTCTGTCTCTCTGTGTTGGCCCTGCGATGGACTGGCGATCTGTCCAGGGTGGACCCTGCCTCTCGCCCAAAGATGCTGAGATAGGCTCCAGCCCCTCCCCCTCTCAATGATCCAAAAAGGATTAAAGGTAGAAGATGAATGAAAACAATGTATGAATGAAGACGGCGAACGCTTACTAGGAAGAATACAATAAACCGCAAAGAAAACAAGAGGAAGCAGCAACTAATATAGCAAACTAATAATAAGAAAACACAACACAACTGGGAAAAGTTACGTAACTGAAAGTAAAGCAGAAGATCATATGTGTAAACATGAAATGAGACTACAACAATAAGACTAAGCTGAAATACAAAGCAGGAAATACTTCAAAATAACAGCAAACCTAAGAACTAAGAATAAACAGAATAATCTCAGAAACACTACTAAATAAATCAAGGAAACGAGAATACTTATGCTACGAGATGACTGTGTTGTGAAATGTTATTTAAATAAAGCGGAACTGAAAAATAATGGATGACAAAAATATAACTCAAAGGAGAGAAAAGTTGCAAATTGATGAGAAAAGTGGGATGATCAGGTGAGCATGCCCCCCCTCCCCTCCTATTCCTGCTTTCCTGGCTCCGGAGGATTAGACACTGTTATGTAGGTAAATTGTGAACCAATGACGAGACCGAATGGTGAACTAGACAGGACTTTATTGTAGACTCACAGATTATACAGAGACGCTCCCGCTAGGCTGAGAGGTGGTCAAACAGACTGCCCCTCTTCTGCACATTCCTTTTATACCCCGGGTGGCGACGGAACCAGAAGGTGAAGCCACCACCTATGTCACACCATAATATGTCCTAAGAACAACACTACACCCCTCCCTTCAAAAAAAGTCCAAAACAGACATACAATGGAGACCCTCCCCAATTTTGAACCTGAATTATGCACTAAAACTAAACCTAAATATATCAGGGCCTATAACAGTCACACAAAACAACTAAAGCTAGTGGGAAATGGGTGTACTACTTTTCCACCCCCACACGGCTAGATGGATTATTCTGCTGTCTCTGCTAGAGTATAGTCCTTTAAACATAAAATTGCCGTGCTCCTAAAATAAGTAACATAAAACAATCCCCATAACAGAACATATATACCAACAGGTTATACCTCAATTAGCAAATCCCATAAACAACTTGAATAATCCTCATTTCGACACCATGCTTCAAACACATCAACACAGCTACTATAACCCAGGAAATTTACATACTAACATGTATTGAACACATTGCCCCCCCAACTACCAGTCAGTACCAGTAGAGAAACCACCTCCCAGAGACCCTATCAGGCGGGTACCGTCCCGAGCATCTTCTTGTCTTTGCGCCTGGTGATGACCAACGTCGAAGCCCAGACGCTTCCTTTTCATCGTTGGCATACCGCAGCTCGTTGGGATGTCTCCATGAGCCGTCAGACAGCTGAAGGTAGCTATCCTCCTGAACAGCCACCACCCGCAGCCACCCCTGGTCCTCCTGTTGTTTGCACTTTTTATGAACCCCTCTCGACCAGGCCTCCTCCCTGGGTTGGACCACATCAGCGACCCCCAGAGGAGCCCGACTCGGCTTCCAGTGTCCCTGGGTGGCACGTTGTTTTACCGTGCCAGCCAGTCCTGCCCTGCTTGCTTTCATTTCAGATGCTGGCGAAGCCGTTGTGACCTCTTGCTTCTCGGTACCTCCCAGCCAAACTCCGGAAACAGAATGGGCCAACCACTCGGCTCACACGCCGTCACGGGCGTCCCACCGCGCCGCCCAGTTCCCTCAGCTAGGATAACTTAGGCTCTGGTGCAGGAACCCTCCCGCAATGTCCCTGGATGGGGTTGGTCCTGCTCATCTTCTAGAATACTAGGCCAAGGTTCGTGCCATGCAGCATCGTCCACCATTTGCGGAACTGGCCAGTCCCACAAGCCACAGCCTGACCACTCTTCTCCAACACCACTGGTGATCGTAAAGCCCAGTCCATAAAAAAGGTCACAGCCACTGACGGTCACCATGAACTTCAGGTTGGAGACCTGGGGGTGGCGGTGGCGCAGGTGTAGTGTGACCAACTACTGATCGGAGGGTCATGGGTTCGATTCCCGCTCTGTCTGCTGTCCGCTTGTCGAAGTGTCCTTGAGCAAGACATTGAACCCCCAGTTGCTCCTGGTGGCCTGGTTAGTGCCTGTGTGTATGGCAGCTCTGCCGCCACCAGTGTGTGAATGTGTGTGTGAATGGGTGGATTGCAGAATCTGTAAAGCGCTTTGGTCATCCTAGATGATAAGAAAAGCGCTATATAAGTGAACGCCATTTACCATTTAACTCCACCGACTTGTATCTAGCCATCAGTTCCACCAAACCCACAATGGCTAGCCTGTTTCCTCCATACCTACACAATGGCACTGAATGACCTCTCACTTGGTTGTATAGGAAGAAACTCCTCACGGTAGGCCAATTCAACACGATCTTCACTGCACCCGTGTCGGTCAGCAACGGCACCTCCATTCCGTCCAGCTTCACTATACAGTATATACGGCCATCGGTGCTCGGAGAGACAGTGTGAATAACTGTAGGAGTTGGAGCAGGGGTGTCCACTTTGCGTCGCCGTTACCCTTGCTCGAACCTATTACAGGCCCTGGCAAAATGGTGCAGGAGTCCGCACTTGCCACAGCGTTTACCTCTTGCCGGACACTCTCTAGCCTTGTACCATTGCTTAGTGACCCACAATCCAAACTCCTGGGTGATCCCAGGGCGGACCTTATCTTCACAGCCGTAGCGCATTCCTCCTTCTCCTGCTCGCTATCGTCGCTGTCTGGGTCCACAGCCTGCGCCGTTGATTGTGATTCAGAGTGGTGCAATGTAGCGCTTTCACTGAGGTCCCGTGACAGTTTGTCACAGCTGTCTTATACCCCGGGTGGCGGCGGAACTGGAAGGTGACGCAATTATTATTGTTGTAATTATCCCGCAATTATTCTCCCTTCAGGGAGAATCTGTCCCTAATAATCTCTGTTTGCGCTCTCCCATAGGCTACGTGCGGTCCAGGGGGCACCTGTCTTGTCTGCAATTTAAGTTATCATTTTTGTGTTTTGTTTTTCCTGTGTTTGTGCACTTTTATTTTCTGTTGAGTTTGTTTTCAATAAATTTGTGAAACTTTTTATCTGAGTCTGAGTGATCGTTCTGGCAGCTCTGCGTTTGAGTCTAACCCTGTTTATTTATTTATTTTTATTTTATTTGTTTATTTGACAGGGACAGTGCAATAAACATAGACAATTAATCAAATGACAATCAATCTAATGTGCTGCACAAAGAGTGTATAGCTATTAGCTAATTTTCAACTCTTGTCCCTGGATGGACTTTAGAAAGAAGAAACAGGTAAAAAGAAAGAAGGATAAGGAAAAGAAAAAAAATGAAAACAGAATAAACAATAACCATATACATCAATGCAAACAAGATTATAAATACACAATATAAAAACCTGATTCACATTTGCCTATTTCAGGCCTCCCTCCCTTCGTCACTCACTATAAACAAACACATTCATTCCTTCCCTTCATTCACTCTCACCCTGCAGACAATCATTTCATACATGGGTACATTCTTGTTTATTTTTCAGCCAGTTTTTAACCTTTGTAGTAAATGTTTTAAAGTCCGTTATTATTTTAATTTCATTTGGCATTGTGTTCCAGATATGACTGCCCTTTATAGAGAAAGCTATTTGTCCAAATGTGGTTCTGCGGTGGGATATTTTACAGTTATTTTTAACAGAACTCCTGGTGGCTCTGCTGCTGTCCTGTCTTTGGATGAAACCAGCAAGTGGCTCTGGCGCTGATTTATGGAAACATTTGAAAATTAATTTCAGAAAACAGAGGTCAATGAAACTCTCAAAACTCAATAGATTGTATTTTTTAAAAATACAATCATGACAGAACGAATCATGACAGAACGAATCATGACAGAACGATCCAGCCAGGATCAAGGCTCAGCGAGCGCTCAGTCAGGTGAGCAATCAGCACTCGGGCGTTTGGATACCACGGAACTTCAGGTCGCATTTCTTTCTGAGCAACTTCAAACTATCACTCAGCAATTGCTGACTGTTACCGAGCACCCATGCCAGCTTCCTGGTGCAGTGCCTCTTCCTGCACCTGCTGCCAGCTGTTGCCATCCGCAGGAACATCTCTGTTGCCACACCTGCCCCTTATGGGGGATGGAGGGTTGTAGGGGGTTCCTGCTCCACTGCCGGTTGTATTTCCAGTAGGTGGAGGGGGAGTAGAGGGACGATGTAGCTAAAATACCCTTCATGACCTTGTTGTTGCGGGACCGGGTGCTCAAGTGGGCACATTCCATCTTGAGCAACCTGAAGGGACCCTTTCATTCTTTTGAGTGATTTGTGCGAGAGTTCTCTGGGGCTTTCAACCATTCAGAGAGTGAGGGGAATATTGTTCGCCTGCTTATGGGGGTCCAGCAGGGGGTTCGGTCTGTGGCCAATTTCTCTACTGAGTTCCGGGTTGTTGTGGCGGATTCCGGCCAGAATGACGTTGCCCTTCACAGCGCATTCTTCTGGGGTCTCAATTCACATCTCCTCAACAAGCTGGCTATCCATGCGCCTCCTTCCTCCCTGGATAAGCTCATTGCGCAGGCCGTGGCCCTCAACAACCAGTTTAGGGAGTGAGCGAGAGAGAAGAAGGCTACTGCCTCTCCGCTCGCTTCCCGGCCGGCCATCCCTCCCCTTGGTGCTGCTCTGCCAGTCCCCTCCGAGCCGATGGCCTTTGGTAGGTCCCATCTGATTCAAGAGGTGTGTCAGTGTCGAGAGAAGGAGGGAGCGTGTTTCTATTGAGGGGTCCCAGGTCACGCTGTTTCTAAATGTCCCATGAGGCCAAAAGACCCGGCCCGTCACTAACCGTGGGGGGTCTGGTGGGAGGGTCCTCACAAAATCCTCCCAGTCGGTTTGAACTTTCAACCATTATTCAGTTACCAGGGGCCGAGTTCAAAAACTCCACTCTGGTTAATTCTGGGGCAGAGCAAAATTTCATCCAACAGGCTATGGTGTGTAAATTACAGATACCCATCAGGAATGTTCCGACACCTTTGTCAGTCTCGGTGGTTTCAGGCAGCACCCTCTCGGCGATTACCGAACAGACTGAGCCCATTTCGGTCATTCTGTCCAGTAATTACCGCGAGACCATTCAGTTTTACGTCTTGCCCCAATCCAACACCTCTGTGATCCTGTGGTATCCATGGCTCCACACCCATAACCCCATTATTAACTGGAGTCAGGGCTCCATTTCGTCCTGGAGCCCTTTCTGCCTCTCGTCTTGTCTCTGATCGGCCGCATGCTCGCCTTCGCTCCCGATCTCCTCCCCTTCGGCTGAACCAGTGGATCTCAACTCCGTGCCCGAGGTTTATCATGACTTAGGGGAGGTCTTTAGCAAGTCTAGGGCCCTATCTTTACCACTTCACCGGGGCTACAACTGTGCTATCGATCTCCTCTGGGTGCGCGGCTGCCATCCAGCTGGCTCTACAGTTTATCTGGGCCGGAGAGGGAGGCGATGGAGACCTACATTAAAGACTCCCTTAGCGCCGGATTAATTCATCCATCATTTGCCCCTCTCAGCGTAGGGTTCTTTTTTGTAGGGAAGAAGGATGGGTCTCTGCGGCTGATTACCGTGATCACCCGGAAGGATAAATATCCGCTGTCCCTCATCAATTCAGCATTTAAGTTACTTCAATGGGCGTGTTTTTTCAGCAAACTCAACCTCTGTAATGCATATCATTTAGTCCGCATTTGCGAGGATTTGCGAGGGGGACAAGTAGAAGACGGCATTTAAAACACCACTGGGCCATTTTGAATATTTGGTCATGCCGTTTGGGCTGACCAACGCCCCTGCCGTCTTCCAGCGGTTAATCAGTGACATCCTACGAGATATGGTGAGCCACTTTGTGTTTGTTTATTTGGACGATATTTGATTTTTTTCTCATACCCCGGAGGAGCACATAGTCCACGTTCGATACGTCCTGCAGTGGTTGCTGGAGAGCCAGCTTTTTGTGAAGGCTGAGAAGTGCAAATTTTCCACTCGCACTACTTTGTTTTTGGGGCTCATCATTGCAATCACTTACACAATCACTTACACAGTTGACGTCGACCAAAAGCCCGTTCAAATGGACCAAGGCCGTTGAACGAGCTTTTGTGACCTTGAAAGGCCTATTCACCATCGTGCGTGTTCTAGCGCAGGTGGATCCCGCAGCGCAGTTTGTGGTCAAGGTGGATGCGTCTGAGTCGGGGGTGGGCGCTGTCCTCTCCCAGCACTCCCCCTCTGACCAGAAGCTCCATCCATGTGCGTATTTCTCCCGGCGGTTAACTCCAGCCGAGAGGAATTATGCTGTTGGGGACTGCGAACTGTTGGCCATTAAGCTAGCGTTGGAGGAGTGGAGACACTGGCTGGAGGGAGCTAGCCAACCGGCCATTGTCTGGACTGACCACAAAAATTTAGAATATCTTCGGTCAGCCAGACGGTTAAATTCTTGGCAGGCTTGGTGGGCCCTGTTTTTTAATAGGTTTAATTTATCCATCTCGTACTACCCAGGGTCCCGCAACGCTAAGGCTAATGCTCTCTCACGCCAGTTTTCTCCTGACTCCTACTCCTCCTCCGCAGCTGTTGCGTTTCCTCCGGAGACTATTCTCCTCACCTCCTGCTTTCTCGAAACACTCTCATGGGAGATAGAGCAGAGTGTCCAGCAGGTGCAATCATCTGAACCCGTCCTGGAGGGAGGCCTGCCGGACCAGCTGTATGTTCCTGCGGCGGTACGTGGAGAGGTGATTAAGTGGGGCCATACCAGCTTTTTTACCTGTCATCTCGGCATATCCAGGATTACTGAGCTGCTTCGGAGAGCATTTTGGTGGCCCACACTTGGGAGGGATGTGCAGGACTATGTTAAGGTCTGTCACATCTGTTCCACCAATAAGTTTGACTCTTCCCCTCCTGCGGGCCTCCTTCATCCTCTCCTGGTGCTGGGTCGCCCGTGGTCACACATTGCCCTGGACTTCGTTACGGGCCTCCCTCCATCCCAAGGGAATACTGTGATCCTGGTGATAGTCGACCGGTTCTCCAAGGCCACCCACCTGATTCCTCTCCACAAACTACCATCTGCTACGGAGACGGCTGACCTGCTGACGCAGCACGCCATCTGGCTGCATGGGATTCCCATGGGCATCGTCTCGGACCGGGGGCCCCAATTCACATCCAAGGTGTGGAAGGTGTTCTTCCGCTACATGGGTTCGACCGCCAGCTTGCCGTCAGGTTACCATCACCAGAGCAACAGTCAGGCTGAGCGTACTAATCAGTCTCTGGAGGCCACCCTAAGGTGCGTAGCATCTCTGAACCCAGCCACCTAAAGCTCCCACTTGACCTGGGTGGAATACGCCCATAACTCGGCGGTCTCCTCCTCCACTGGGCTCATGTCATTTGACGCGTCACTGGGTTACACATCATCTTTGCTGCCCATGGCGGAGGGGGGCCTCGCCATCCCATCCGTGGAGGCCCATGCGCGCCGGTGCCGCCATCTGTGGAAGAATCAGAATCAGAATCAGAATCAGATTTATTGCCATTGTTCATGTAGTACACAAACTAGGAATTTGTCTCGGTGCAATGCTGCAACATTAAACATGATAAAATAAAAGAAATAAACTATACATGCAATAAAGTGTAGAATAAGAGTGAGTAATACTGGTCAGCAGTTAAATATATTAGCGAGCAGCAGATAATGTGGAGAACCATATAGTGCAGTCGGTAATGCAGGAAGAAAACAGTGATGATTGACATGAGTCTGGTTGAGCTGCTGTACATAGTGCACGAGAGTCAATAAGTCACTTAGTGTTCAGCAGTCTGATGGCAGAGGGGAAGAAGCTGTTCATGTGACGGGAGGTTTTAGTCTGGATGGACCGAAGTCTTCTACCTGAGGGGAGGGGGGCAAACAGTACGTGACCAGGGTGTGAGGGATCGGCTATGATCCGGCCAGCACGCCTCCGGGTCCTGGAGATGTACAGATCCTGGAGAGATGGGAGCTTGCAGCCGATCACCTTCTCAGCAGTGCGCACGACGCGCTGCAGCCTTAGTCTGTCCCTGGCAGTGGCTCCTGCGTACCACACGGTTATGGAGGTGGTGAGGATGGACTCGATGATGGCTGTGTAGAACTGCACTAACATCTTGGTGGGTAGCTTGAGCTTCCTCAGCTGCCGCAGGAAGAACATCCTCTGCTGGGCCTTTTTGATGAGGGAGCTGATGGTCGGCTCCCACTTGAGGTCCCTGGTGATGGTGAAGGCCACGACAGCTGCCCTCCTTTGCTCTGCAGAGCACAATAAACAGTACGCCAACAACAGACGGGTGCCGGCACCAATGTACACGGTGGGACAGAGGGTCTGGCTGTCCACCAACCAGATCTCGCTTAAAATGGAGTCCCGGAAGGTCTCCCCCGCTATCTTGGCCCGTTTACTATCAAGTGGTTGATCAATGACATCACCGTTCAGTTGGACTTGCCGCCCTCTGTGCACATCCATCCAACCTTCCATGTTTCCCAGATTAAGCCCCTCTCCGCCAGTCCCCTCTGCCCCCCTCCAGAACCCCCCCCCCAGCTCATTGACGGCCAGACCACATATACGGTGGAGAGGATTCTGAACGTGCATTGTCGGGGGTGTGGGTGCCAATACCTCGTTCATTGGAAAGGATACGGTCCGGAGGAGAGGTCTTGGATTCCGGGGTCGTACAACTTGGATAAACGCATGATATGGGCATTTCATCGGACCCATCAGCGCAAGCCCGGTGGGATGCCAGGAGGTGTCCCTTGGGAAGGGGGGGGGAGCACTGTGATGATCAGGCGAGTGTTTTCCCCCTCCCCTCCTGTTCCTGCTTTCCTGGCTCCGCAGGATTAGACACACCTGCGTGATTACACACCGGCTGCATCTGATGAGCCAGCATATTTAAGATCCAGTGTGTGGAGAGTCCATCGCTGGATCGTCTGGGTTTGCAACCATGCCAAACGTCAAGCTTTATCTCGTTACCATGGGGTTACTTGTGCACTCACCTTTGTGTCTTCTGCTCCTCAGGTTGCTGCCACCTACCGGTGTGTCTCCGGAGCTGATCACACTCGCCTGACCAAGAAGACTCAAGACGTCCGCCCAGGTCTCTGCCTTCCCCCTGTTCCCTGGTCCTCACAGGAGTTCCCTGCTGGACCCTGCTGCTCTCACAATAAGTGTTCTCTCCTGCAATTATTCTCCCTTCGGGGAGAATCTGTCTCTAATAATCTCTGTTTGCTCTCTCCCGTAGGCTATGTGAGCTCCAGGGGGCACCTGTCTTGTGTGCAATTTAAGTTAGCGTTTTTGTATTTTGTTTTTCCTTAGTTTGTGCACTTTTATTTTCTGTTGAGTTTGTTTTCAATAAATTTGTGAAACTTTTTATCTGAGTCTGAGTGATTGTCTGGCAGCTCTGCGTTTGAGTCTAACCCTGTTCTGAATCATGACAAAAAGTAACAAATTTTTGAAAAAAAAAAAGTACCAAATTAATGAGAAACGTTGCAAATTTATAACAAAAGTCACAAATTTTGGAGGAAAAAGTTAAAACAATTTTAAGAAAAAAAATCACAAATTCATGAAAAAACTCCAAAATTGATGAGAAAAAAGTTAAAAAAATTTTAAGAAAAAAGTTTTTGAGAAAAAAAAAATCACAAATTGATGAGAAAAAAATCCCCAAATTTTGAGAAAAATCCCAAATTGATGAGAAAAGTTCCAAATTTTTGAGAAAAAAGTTACAAATTTATAAGAAAAGTCTCAAATTTTAGAGGAAAAAATCAAAAAAAAAAAAATTGAGGAAAAAAATTACAAATTCATGAAAAAAGTCCCAAATTGATGATGAAAAAAGTTAAAAATTTTGAGAAAAAAACTCCAATTGATGAGAAAAGAAAACAAAATTTTGAGAAAAGTCACAAATTGATGAGAAAAGTTGCAAATTTGAGAAAAAGTCAAATTTTTGAGTAAAAGTCAAATTGTTTGAAAAAGCCCCAAACTTTTTTTTTGAGAAAAGTCACAAATTGATGAGAAAAAGTCACAAATTTTTGACAACAGCCCTAAATTGATGAGAAAAGTTGCAATCTGAAAAAAGGCTTACAATTCATAAGAAAAAAGTTATTTGAAAAAAGCAATTTGATGGAAAAAAGTCCCAAACTGATAAGAAAAAGTTTAAAATTTTTTAGAAAAAATACATTTTTGAGAAATAAATCACAAATTGATGAGAAAAGTAGCAAATTCTGAGGAAAAAAAATCTGAAATTTCATAAGAAAAAAGCTGCAAATTGATGAGGAAAAAAGTCACAAATTTTTGAGAAAAAAGTGAAAAATATTTTGAGAAAAAAAATCACCAATTGATGAGAAAATTTTGAAAATTTACAGAGAAAAACTACAATTTTTTGAAAAGGAAGTCACAAAATTATGAGGAAAAATAGCTAATTTATGAAAAAAGCCCCAACTCTTGAGAAAGATCAAAAATTTATGAGAAAAAAAGCCACATTGAGAAAACTTTATTTATACATTTTATTATAAAAAGTACACAAGATTTTTTTTCCCCCATTTCTGTCAGAATTGGTAGTTCAAAGTCAAGTTATTCAGTTGTGCAACATGATATAAAAAGTTTATAATTATTTTTTTTTGGGGGGGGGGCATCTGTCTCATTTTTCCACGCTGGGAAAATGGGGAAAAAGGTATAAATCATGCCCCCCCCCCCATGATTTATGCCTATGAATGAGGGTGTGGGGTTAATAAGATGATTCTGGCTCATCAGTGTGGTCCTTTTATCTTTCACGTTCAGATCCTCTGAACTTGTGATCTGTTGTGGAGGTCGATGGGACGAAGCAGCGGACCACAGACGGGCCCAGAGACTCTTGGACCCAGTGACCCGGGAACACCACAGAAGTTCAAAGCAGCTCCCAGACCGAGTCATGAGGACAAAGGCTGGATTCATACGGCCAGACCTGCTGCAGGCAGCGTTCTGTTAGGGGAGAGGGAAAAATCTGCTGCAGCAGCACCAAAATATGGCAGCACGTCAGAACTGGAGGACTGCTGCTGAGAGTCCTCAGAACAAAGGTGACCACAGTTAAAGAGTCCACATAACGTCCATACAAATAATACTAACATACACGTGCAGCAACACTCAGAAGTGTCCAGGAGGGTCGGTGGTTCTGAAGGCCCGTTTCCATTTACCAGCAACTAGGAACTCATTTGCAGGAGCTTCCCCCTGTCAGTGATCCTGATCAGGAACCTTTAGCAGCTGGAAAGACAGGTCTGGAGGGGGTTCTTCAGACAGGACACAAAAACTGCTGGGTGGGGTTTAGGATTCACTCAATGCAAATCTAAAAAAAAAAAAAATCTAAAAAATGTTGCAAATTTGAAACAAACAAAACAGAAAACAAAATGTCACAAATTTTCTGAGAAAAGAGTTGCAAATTTATGAGAAAAAAATTGACAATTTGCATTAAAATGTTGCAAATTTTTGAGAAATGTAAATTTGCAAAAGAAAAATAAAAAATTTAGGAGAAAGACTTGCAGTTTTTGAGGAAAAAAACTTGCAAATACATGAAAAAAAATTGAAAATTTAGCTAAAAGCTACAGATTTATGACAAAAAAGTAGTGAATTTATGAAGAAAAAAATAGCAATTTCATGAGGGAAAAAAAGTTGCAAATTTACCAGGAAAAGCTGCAGATTTAAAGGAAAAAGTTGCAAATTTATGAGAAAAAAGTTTTAAACTTATGCAAAAAAGTTTCAAATTGATAACAAAAAATAGTGAATTTATGAAGAGAAAAAAACAACAAATTTATAAGGAAAAAAGTTGCAGATTTCAATAAAAAAGTTGCAAGTTTACAAGAAAAAAGTTGCAAAAAAAACTATTAGGAAAAATGTCCCAAATGTACATGACAAACATCTTCAATTTTACTCAATAAAGGTGTTAAATTTGCAAAGAAAAACAGACCAAATTAAGGAAAAAAGCAAGACAGTTACGCCAAAACTATAATAAAAAGACACAAATGTTTTACAAACATTAAAAAAAAAATTACCAGAAAAAGTAGTAATTTTGTGAGGAAAAAGGAAGCAATTTCACAATAATATGAGAGCCTGAAAACTGCAATAAAACATCAGAATCACAACAGTATGTCCTCAAAACTGTTTTCTTTTTTCTAAGAAATTTGCAGCTTTTTTAATATAAATTTGCGTTTTTTTCTCACAAAAGCCATTTTTAAAAAATATTTGCAAAACGTTTGTGTCTTTTTGCCGGGGTGCCTCCAGGTGGTGGGGCAAGGGGACACCACTCCCCCCCCCCCCCAGTGGCCACCCCTGGTCCCTGTCTAGCATAATTTTATAACTTGTTTTTGTATGTCATATTTTACATGTAATAAATGTTTAAGAATAATTGATGTGTGCTTTATATTATTAATAAATGAGTCATTCCATGAAAATTGAACAATTTGAGTCTCTCTGAGGTTTTAATATGTATTTTATCTACTGGGTTACCAAAATCTATATTTTAACAGCTTTAACTATATATTGAAACTGCCCCTTTATTCCAGTGTAAAACACATTAATTAAATTTTATATTTTTATGGGAAATTAGTGTTTTTTTTCAGGTGACACCACCTATTTTGCCATGTCCCTGATGGCCTTGAATGAGAGTGTACTTGCCATACAACAAATAAAATTATAAAAAAAAAAGACCATACATTCTGACATCAACATATACATCATGTTGTCCTTTTTTAATGGCAATAATTTTTTTTTTTTCAAAATATATTATTAATGAAAGCACCAAGGTGCTGATGCCTCGGTGCAGAGCCTTGGCAGAGGTATGCATTCTCGGATCATCACCAAAATGTTACGGGTTCCTTTTTAGACCACCTCTGGTAAAAATTTCATCCAAATCCATCCAGTAGTTTTGAAGTACACACATGCGCAGTGAAAATAATTTGCAGTTCACATGCCCATACCGTTGGCGGCAGCCAAGAGCCACCAACCTGATTTGAACAGCTGCAATCCAAACACAAAGAAGAGCACGGTGGCAGATGTTTTAAATGGCGAAAGTAATGGAGGTACATGAATACAATGACAATCAAGATGAACAGGAGCTTTTGCTGTTTAGTTGCAGAGGAAGAAAACAGACGGGCAAAAAGACGTTCACCCAGTGTTGGCGGATTGCTCAGTACTTCCCTCTGGTGGGAGTTTACGGGTGCGTGTGCAGTACCGTTCCATTGATGGTAAAGGTGAGCTGTTTTGGGGTTTATTTCAAAAACAAAGCGTTATTTTGAAATTCTAGCAAATTAAAAGTCAAGAAAATATGGTGATACATTGATACAACCCTTTAGTTCCACTTAATTTTGACCGGGGGAGCTGAAACAGAGAGGTGAACAGACAGATATGTACACAGCCACAAACAGACTCACTAACTGATTACCGTATGCCTCTCAGTTTCACCGAGGCATAATTAATAATTCAAATCAAATTTAGTTCCGTCCCTGAGTAACCCCTCAAACCCGTTACCCCCCCTTCCTAAAAACAATGATGTGAATCATATGAGCATGTACATCAGGAAGTGACATGACTGAAGTCTTTTGGACTGCAGGACACCACTCACAGGCAAGTGGCTTCCTTTTTTTGCTATATTTTTTGGTCCTTTATCTTGTGATATTGTGGTCGTCAACTTCAATGACTCAACCCCGTCACGTGAAAAAAAGATAGAAAACTATTACTTATGCTAAATGTTTTTGCTATTTCAAGAATATACACTAATTCTGAATCTCATGCATACCATGTGCTTTCTCTCTCTGCTGTTCACTATGGAGAGTAGCAGCTATTTTGTGGAAAAATTACAACCCCGTCACACTTAACCCCATTACATGTTTGATTATCACAGGGTTGTGAGATTGTGATGGGGTTGTGATTTTAACACTTTGGTTGTTAAGTTATCCACTTATTTAAATGAATTATTATTATATTTGATCAACAGCGTACCACACACATGCTGAATATAATCTATGTTCCGGCTCCCCTGATGGCAATAGAGAGATATCAGATGTTTCATATTAACAGATCTCAAAAAAAGGGTGGTGGTGTTGCACTGTATATTGATGACATGTATAGGTGTAAGCTTGTAAATGGAATGTCCTTTGCACTACCAGGGATTTTGGAATGTGTTACTGTTGAGATTGACCAAGATAAAACAAAAAATCTAATTATAAGCTGTATATATAGAACGCTGAGAACTTGCATTGAGACATTCAGAGATAAATTAGTAGAGCTGTACAATAATATTACTAGTAAGAAAGTGGTAGTAATTTGTGGAGATTTCAATATTGATTTACTAAATCCATATCAACAAAATGTAATTACAGAGTTCATGAATTCTATGTACAGCATGAGTCTATATCCCACAATAACACATCCCAGTAGAATCACAGTTCACACTGCTACACTTATTGACAACCTGTTTGTTAATATTATTAATAAGAAAATAGAAAGTGGATTATTGATAAATGATATAAAGTGACCATTTGCCAACCTTTGCACTTATCCATGGCCACACGGGGGCCAATACAGAAAAAAATTTAAAATCATTCAGATACAAATCACAAAATGCAATCAGTTCTTTTAAAGAAGACTTGCTGAAGCAAGACTGGACAAAAGTCTATGTATCAGATGTAAATGAAGCCTATGACACATTTATAAACATTGTAACCACTCTTTATGAAAAAAATTGTCCATTAGTAAAGGAAAAGCTTAAACATAAATTTGCCGATAAGCCATGGTTAACCAAAGGATTGCAAAAGGCTTGTAAAAAGAAAAATTTATTATATAAAGCTTTCCTAAGAAAAGGACAAAAGAAGCAGAGCAGCAGTATAAAACATACACAAATAAGGTAACATATATAATAAGATGTAGCAAAAGAGACGATTACAGTAAAGAACTGGAGAAAAACAGAGACAATATTAAAAATACATGGACAATACTTAACAATATTCTTGGAAATAAAAACAGAAATACAAGCTACCTAACCAATTTTTCAAAAAATAACAAAACGACTCAGAGTGTGAATGCAGCTTCACCTGCAGATGAATTTAATAACTTTTTTGTTAACATTGGTCCTAATTTGGCTCGAGAAATACCCATTACGGCACCCACAGGTGATACAATAAGCAAAAACACTGCTATAAAAGACTCCATTTTCATAAAGAACACAGACGAGAGAGAGGTCATTGAAATTGTTAAATCGTTTAAAAGTAAAACGTCTACGGACTGTGACGGTATTGACATGCTCTTAGTCAAAACTATTATTGAATGCTTAGTGAAACCACTGACGTATATCTGTAACCTGTCTCTCCAAACAGGTATATTTCCCAATGCAATGAAAATAGCTAAAGTAATTCCGATATACAAGACGGGTGACAGAGGGGAACTTTCAAACTATAGACCAATTTCAGTATTGCAGCAATTTTCCAAGATACTTGAAAAAATATTCTATGAGAGAATTGACAACTTCATACTGAAGAATAATTTATTGTGTGAGCAGCAATATGAGTTCAGACACAAGAGGACAACAGCATTTGCTCTAATGGAATTTTTAGAAAAAATATCAACTGCCGTTGAAAATAAAGAGTATTCAGTTGGGGTATTCCTGGATCTTAAAAAAAGCATTTGATACAGTGGATCATAATTTATTATTAAAGAAACTACAAAATTGTGGTATTAGTGGGGTAGCACTGTCCTGGTTAAGTAGTTACTTAAAGAATAGATATCAGTATGTATGTGTTGGAAACAAAAACTCACAGTTACTGAAGGTTACTTGTGGAGTCCCACAGGGTTCAGTTTTGGGGCAGTTGTTATTCAATATGTATATAAATGATATATGTAAAGTTTCAGAAAAAATGGATTTAATATTGTTTGCCGATGACACTAATTTATTATGCAGTGGAAGCAATTTGGAACAACTTTTGGATACACTCGGAAAGGAATTAGGAAAACTTAAACTGTGGTTTGATTCAAACAAATTAACTCTCAATTTAAGTAAGACAAAATTTATAGTTTTTAACAACCATCACAACAACTTAGTATCTAAACTCAGTGTAAATGGTGTAGAGATTGAAAGGGTATCCGAAACTAAATTTCTTGGTGTAATAATTGATAATAAACTCTGTTGGAAGTCACATATTAATTATATTAAAGGTAAAATATCCAAATCAATTGCAATACTGCACAGAGTGAAATATTTACTGAATCAACCCACACTATATACCTTGTATCATTCATTAATACTCTCATACATGACATATTGTACTGAAGTATGGGGAAATACATATAAAACAAACATATATCCACTCTTTATGCTTTAGAAGAGAGCTATTAGAATAATAAACAAAGCTGCTTACAGGGAACCAACAAACCCACTTTTTTTTAAATTAAAAGCTCTCAAGTTGAAAGATCTGGTTGACTTTAAAACTGCAGTAATAATGTTTAAAGTGAAGAATCTATCACTGCCCGCAAATATCCAAAAGCTGTTCCAAATAAGGGAGAAACAATATCATTTCAGAGGAACATGTATATTTCAAAAACCTTCAGTGAGAACTACCACCAAGCAACACTGTGTTTCAGTGCAAGGAGTCAGATTATGGAACGATTTTGGACCTGAATTAAAATCATGTACAACGCTTGGACAATTTAAACAAAAACTAAAGGAAGAAATACTCCAAACATATATACAAGATGACATGTAAAATCACATAAGGATTGTCATATCCAGTCTGCGTTGTGTTGTTGCCTAGTTTTTGTTTTTTTTTTTGTCACATTTTGTCTTAGCTTTGTTCTGAATTGTAATCGCTCTTGTTTTGTTTTTCTTTTGAATTCTTGGATGGAATATGGGTGGGCAATATAAGCTGCGGCTTCAGCCATCACCCATTTCGGATAACTTATGTTGAACTGTATAATCAGAGGAGTTATTGTCTAATTTGACCTTGTTGGATTTTCTTCCCCCTTTGTTATATTATTCTGTTTCTTTTAATCTGTACTTTTAATGTATCCGAAATAAAGATTGATTGATTAGATTATGTTCCATATTAAAGCTCTGAGATTTTTTTTATTTTTTTATTTTTTTGTTACTTATTTGTACCCGTAGGTAGACTTGGTTTGCAGTCTGGTGACAAGCCACCGGCTGCTGGTTGCTGCGTGCGCGAGCGCCCTAAACCTACATGTTTTTGGTGTGCGGGAGGAAACCGGAGAAATCCCGGAGTAAACCCGCGCAACACGGGGAGAACATGCAAACTCCACACAGCTCACTGTTGGTCGGGGGCTGGGATCGAACCCACGATCTCATGATCCCCGCAGTCCCCCGGCCGAGGGTAAAACTGTGCTGCCACAGTGCTAAACCACTGCGCCACCGTGCACCGTGAGATGAAATGTAATGTAATGTACTTTATTTATATAGCCCTTTAAAGCAACTCATAGGTGACTAAAGTGCTTTACAGAAAATTAAACAGCACTAGAAACACACACAGCATAAAAACAAATTACATAAACGAAGAGATAAGCATAAATACCTAAAAATAATAAAAAATTAAAAACAAATATCACCACTACTGGGTATTAAAAGCCATCCTGAACAAATATGTTTTAAGTTCTGATTTAAAAAGGGCCAGGTCAGAGACAGCATGTAGGTCAGAGGAAAGATTATTCCAGAGCCCGGGGGCGACAACAGAAAAGGCTCGGTCACCCCAGTGTTTATACCTTGACCTGGACACATCCAGCAAAAGCTGATTGGATGACCTCAAAGCCCTGCCTTGGTCACGGACAGTTACAATCTCAGACAAATAAACCGGAGCAAGGCCATTAAGAGCTTTAAAAACAAAAAGTAAGTTTAAAATTAATTCTAAAATGGACTGGAAGCCACTAAAGTGGGTTTACTCCGGGATTTCTCCGGTTTCCTCCCACATGCCAAAAACATGCATGTTAGGTTAATTGGCTGTTCTAAATTGTCCCTAGATATCTGTTTCCTATAGGCCCTTAGAATAGAGGGTTAGTATTAATGAAAGCGCTTTGAGTGGTCTTTGTGACTAGAAAAGCGCTATATAAGTGCAGGTTAGTTAGTTAGTTAGTTAGTAAAGTGAAAAAAGAATCAGTGTAATGTGCTCTCGCCTAGTTGTGTTGGTTAAAAGACGGGCTGCTGCATTTTGCGCAAGTTGAAGGTGGCTGAGAGAAGAGTGAGAGATGCCAACATAAAGTGCATTGCAGTAATCAAGTCCAGAAGTGATTAAAGCATAGATGGCTATCTCAAGGTCATGACGGTTCAGGAAAGGTTTGGCTTTGGATAACAGAATCAGAATCAGAAAAAGATTTTATTGCCAAGTACATTAACAGATCACTGATAACATACGAGAGAATTTGACTTGACACAGAAAATGAACCTGCATTTCCGTGCCGCGGCGAGCGTCTGAAATGTGCCTGTCAGCAGGAGGGTACAGGTAGCATAAGAAATAATACAATAGGAAGGAGCAAAAAAATCATTGATTCAGAATACTGGTCACATGATCAATATTATGATTACAAGAAAAAAAAAAGCCCTCAATGCACATCAGCGGACCAAGATTTCACAGGACACAAAGAGAGCAGTGAGTGAATCTTATTTGTCAGTTTGTGGATCAATATGAGTGCACTGTTGAAGCAAGTGTTGTATCAGTAAGAACAACAAGGACACTTTGGCAGGAGATGTTTTGTCTGGCTGCTGGCAATCGTCCTTGGCAATTGTCCGAGCAGCTGCTGTCCAAGGCCTTGTGCTCAGTGTTTTGAAAAAACAGACTGCAGACAATCAGGAGGAATTTTTGTAGGGAAATTGAGCCAAATAGAACTGATCACAGAGAAGGAACTTTATTTTCTTCTGTAGATTCAGTACTTAATCCTTCGTTGCGGGGCGTTGAGTCCGTCGTGGATAGACCTAAGCGTAATCATGATGTAATCCACCTTCCGAGACAGTTCTCCATTTGTCGCTATCAGGGTCTTCTCCAATTTTTCAATTTGATGGATGCACCTCGCCTGGCCAGCATTTTGATAGGTTGTATCCATCTTCAGCAATTTGCGGTACACCAGGACAATCCCAGTTCCAATCAGAACGATCCCAATCACCATTATTACGAAGACATACAAATCTTCAATATCTTCGATAGAGAGATTAGTCAGGCACAAGATCCTCCAATTACTTGTGTCCCGTAAATAGCCCGCTGGAGCCGTCCCTGCGGGGCAAACAGCTTCCCCCGGAGCACTTTTCCTTGTTGAAAAAATAGTGTCAATTGCGTTCAAAGCCCAGCTTATTAATTCCATAATTTCTTTCGACGGTCAGCAGTTAGACGCAGACAGACAACAGCAAGCTGGGATCCAGTTAGTTGGGGGGGAAGGAAAAAAAGTCAGAAGCAAGAGAGAAGCAAAAAGGCGTCTGCTCTCTTTGGAGGCGGAAGTGAGAAGGAAGAAGGAAGAAGTAACAGACATAACTGATAGAAGCTCATCTTGACTACATTGTCAATCTGTTTATCAAAGTTTAAATGGCTGTCAAAAGTCACCCCCCAAATTTCTTACAGCTGAACTGAGCCTTAAAAACAGGGTACCAAAGCCAGCCGTTACACGATCCCTAAACACAATACATTCTGTTTTTTCTTCATTTAAGTGGAGAAAATTTTGGCTTAACCACAACTTGATGTTAGTGATGCAGTCCAATAAAACACTTTGTGAGTTTGTTTGTTAAGGGTTCAAAGGTAAATAAAGCTGCAAATTGTCTGCATAACAGTGGAAAGACATGTGCCTGGCTATTATTGATCCGAGTGGCAGCATATATAATGAAAACAGAATAGGGCCAAGGATAGAGCCCTGTGGGACCCCACAGGAGAGAGAGGCACTGGATGAGAACATGCCACCAATCATTACAGAAAGAGTTATGTTAGATAGGTAGGATTCAAACCACTTAAGTGCAGTGCCATGGATGCCAACATGGTAATTCATCCGTGACAAAAGGATAGTATGGTCCACAGTGTCAAAGACTGCTGTAAGATCTAGAAGCACTAAAACAATGGGGCACTTGGCATCAACAGACATCATAATATCATTGTGCATCTTTAGCAGGGCAGACTCAGTGCTGTGACGAGATCTAAACCCAGATTGAAACTTCTCAAAAATAGAGTTGTTTTCTAAAAAAGATTGCAACTGTACTAAAACAGCTTTTTCTAAAACCTTAGATAAAAAGGGC
Organism: Pholidichthys leucotaenia; assembly: GCA_020510985.1. Lineage (NCBI taxonomy): Eukaryota > Metazoa > Chordata > Actinopteri > Cichliformes > Pholidichthyidae > Pholidichthys > Pholidichthys leucotaenia. The sequence continues at coordinate 427,461,952 of CM035837.1, read as the reverse complement.
AAATGAGAAATGGGTCTAAAATTAGATAAAACTGAAAGGTCAAGGTGAGGTTTTTTTAAGAAGGGGCCTAACCACAGCATGTGTAAAAGCAAGTGGGACAAATCCTGAACTAAGACAGGAATTAATAAAAACCAAAAGACCAGGCCCAACAGTATTAAAAACACTTTTCAGTATTCCAGCGGGGAACAACATCCAGTGAGCAATTTGTAGGCTTCAGAGACTTCACTATATCAGTAAGTGATGATAAAGAAACCAAATCAAACTGCTCAAACACAGCAGAGTAATCCGGGACAACAGACAAGCTCCCATTAAAACTGTTATTAATAGTTTGTCTGACAGACTCCACTTTATCAACAAAAAAGTGAAGAAAAGTCTCACATGTAAACAAAACATCTGTTACAGTCTGAGTGCGTGGGTTTATAAAAGAGTTAATTGTGTTAAATAGCACTCTAGGACAGTGACTGCTGCTGGAAAAAATATCAGAGAGATACTGAAATTTAGCCTTTTGCACAGTCCTCTGGTAATCAGCCAGACAGTCCCTATAAATTCCCAGAGACACATGTAATTTGTCCTTTTTCCATCTCCGTTCAGCCTGCCTGACCCGTTGCCTAATGGCACGGGTAGTGTCGTTTAGCCAGGGAGCTGTTTTCGGTTTAGCCAATTTAAGCCAAAATGGGGCAATAGAGTCCAAAATCCCAGAGCAGGTGGTATGAAAGGAGGAAAGAATATTATCCGGATGGGAAGGGGAAACGAGTCCATTCAAGGCAAAAAACTGCGAACCCCTAAAAGCAGCAGTAAACTCCTCTGGCGTTGAAGAAGTGATGATGTGACGCCAGCATGACGGAGCCACAGGCTTGCTAGGTGATGAAGGGGTCAACAGTCAAAAGTAATGTGGAAATGATCTGAGATGACAGACTCAGAAATTTCTTTGAGAGATTGAGAGCCCAAAAGAGATAACAAGGTCCAGAGTGTGACCAAAATGGTGTGTAGATTTGTCTGCTAAAATATTTAAATTAAATGTCGCCAACAGTCTTTTAAAATCAGATGCCAGCTGATCAGATGGACAACAGGCATGAATATTAAAGTCCCCGCAAATCAATAGTTTATCATATTTTGGCATAACATCTGCCAAAAATTCAGAAAACTCATTAATGAAGTCCTTATTATATTTAGGAGGACGATAGACAACAGCAAATAACACAGGACTTGTGAGACCCACCACAAATAGTTGCAGCTCAAAACAGGAATAAGTATTTGTGGAGAGAAGGCGACATTTAAAACTGTCATTAAAAACAGAAGCCAAACCCCCACCCCAACCAGATGCTTGTGGGGAGCTGAAGAAAGAACAGCCAGGAGGGAGGAGCTTAGAGAAGGCAGTGGTCTCACCTGGTTTAACCCATGTTTCCGTCATCAGAAGAAAATCCAAGGAATGTGAAGTAAAAAAGTCATTCAGAATAAAAGTCTTATTTGCGATGGATCTGGTGTTAATCAGAGCCACGCGAATCAAACATTGATCAGCCTGCTGGGAAGCATGACTGATCAGGTGAAGATTCTCTGGTGCACAGCCCTTTCTGCGAATCCACACAGGCTGGCGGCAAGGAAGTGGGTATCCAGCCTCTGGGACAGTCGGCAACTGTCATATTGACTGGACAAGCAACCTGCAACCAAAGTGCAATCACCAAAAGAACACACACAGAGCCTTTATTGAATTTTCAAAACCACACACTTGAGGAAAATGTCAGTCACTCACCAGAGGAGCAGCAAACCTGCAGAGGATGAAACAAGGCTAATTAGAGAGGAATGGAGGGGAAATAGGGAAATATAATTTATACCACTTACGTGGGAGGAGAGGAATGACAACGAAGGAGAGGAACCAGCAGGTCAGAACTGCTGGTGGGGGAATGAGTCGTGGAGTCTGACCGGGTGGAGTTGATGAGCTGCGTGGTGGAGGAGCAACAGGCTGGCGAGCGCACCAAACCCCTGAATACACACCACTACGTTGGCAGCAACCTGGAAGAGAGGAAAGGAGAAAGCGTGTGAGGTAAAATCACCCACAACACAACCGCTTACTAGATGAGCCGTCTGCTTAGCGCACTATACCCAAACAAGTCAGCGTTGAATCACTGAAGAGCACTTCCTTTTAAACGCTGGCCCAGCAAGAAACAGCAGGTGTGTCTGATGAGGAGACAGGTGAACGGAAAGGAGGGGGCGGGCGCTCGCCAGCATGTGACAGTGTCCCCCCCCCCCCCAAGGAATGCCTCCTGGCAGTCTCCCAGGCTTCTCCGGGTGGGCTCGATGGTAAGCCCGGACCATACCTTTGTCATGGAATCCAGACAAAGGGACCCATGACTGATGCTCTGGGCCGTAGCCCTCCCAGTCGACCAGATACTGGAACCCCCGGCCCCGACGGCGAACATCCAGGATCTCTTTGACAGTGTGGGTAACATACCCGTTGAAGACCCGAGGAGGAGGAGGTGACTTCGGGGGGGGGGGGCGGCAGAGAGGGCTGGAGGAGAGAGGCTTGACCTTGGAGACATGGAAGGTAGGATGCATGCGGAGCGCCCGTGGGAGCTGGAGCCACACAGCAGAGTCACCTACGTTGTTGGTGACAGGGAAGGGGCCCACGAACCGGGGAGCGAGCTTCCAAGACTCAGCTTTGAGTGGAACCTGATCCGTGGCCACCCAGACCTGCTGTCCAGTCTTGTATTCTGGCACCGGAACCCTCTTGCGGTCAGCATAGTGCCGATTGCACTCAGTGGAGTGAAGGAGAGCTGCTCTGGTAGATCTCCAGGCCCGGTGGCAGCGATGAAAATGGGCCCCCACGGATGGCACTGCTACCTCTCTCTCCGCCATCGATAGCAGAGGGGGGTTGTAGCCCACAAAAGCTTCAAATGGCGATTGCCCCGTGGCCGAAGAGATCATGGAATTTAATGAATACTCCACCCAAGTCAGATGGGAGCGCCATGAGGAGGGGTCATCAGCTGTCACACAATGAAGAGCAGCCTCCAGGGACTGGTTGGCATGCTCAGCCTGCCCATTGCTCTGTGGATGATAACCGGAGGTGAGGCTGACAATGGTGCCAAGACAGTGGCAGAACGACTTCCATACCCATGAGATAAACTGAGGACCCCGGTCAGACACAATGTCCATAGGAATACCGTGCAGTCCGATAACATGGTAAGACAGTAATTCAGCAGTCTTGGAGGCAGATGGCAGCTTGGGAAGAGGAACCAGATGCACGGCCTTGGAAAATCTGTCCACAATGGTCAATATCACAGTGTTACAATGGGAAGAGGGAAGACCAGTGACAAAGTCCATAGCGATGTGGGACCAGGGCTGGCTAGGGATGGGGAGGGGGTGAAGGAGACCAGCGGGGGGTGGGGAGTGGGAGAGGATTTATTACGGGCACATGTTTGGCAAGTCTTCATGTACTCCTGCACGTCCCGCTGCAGTGTGGGCCACCAAAACGCTCGCCTAATAATGTCCACAGTACGTACCACCCCAGGGTGGCAGGCGAGACATCCGGTGTGCCCCCACTGGATAACTTTGTTGTGGAGGGCGGCAGGGACGTAAAGGCGAATAGAAGGACAACCTACTGGTTCGGACTCTGAGGACTGGGCCTGGCGGACTCTCCTCTCGATCTCCCAGGTAAAGGTTCCCAGGACACATGAAGGTGGAGGAATGGGCTGGGAGCAGGAGGGGGGATCAGCCAGGTCCTGACTGAACTGCCTGGAGAGAGCATCAGGCTTAATATTACAGGAGCCAGGTCTATAGGTGACAGTGAAATTAAAGCACTGAAAAAATAGGGCCCAGCGAGCCTGCCTAGGATTCAGCTGGCGGGCTGACCGCAGATACTCAAGGTTCTTGTGGTCGGTCCACATGACTACAGGGTGAACGGCTCCCTCCAGCCAATGTCTCCATTCCACAAAAGCCAATTTAATGGCCAACAGCTCACGATCCCTGACATCGTAATTCCTCTTGACTGGGGTGAGCCACCTAGAGAAATACGCACACGGGTGGAGCTTCAAGTCCGGGGGGGAGCGCTGGGACAAAATAGTGCCCACCCCTTTTTCTGAAGAATCCACCTCCAGGGTAAATTGGAGCTGGGGTCGACTTGAGCCAAGATGGATTTATCTGCGAACAGGCCCTTTAATTTGACAAAGGCCTGTTCAGCTGCCTTGGTCCATAAAAATGGTATCTTAACAGAGGTCAGCTGTATTAAAGGCTGTGCTACCCCACTATAGTTACGAATAAACCTGCTATAAAAGTTCACAAACCCCAAGAAGCGTTGCAGCTCCTTGCGGGAGTGGGGTGCTGGCCAATCCAGCACAGCCTTCACCTTGGCAGAGTCGGCCCTCTGCTCTCCCTCCACTACAATAAAGCCAAGGAAAGAAGTCGAATTGGTAGAAAACTCACACTTCTCATCCTTGACATAAAGTTGGTTTTCTAAGAGCTGCTGTAACACGGCTCTAACATGGGTTTCGTGCTCCTCAGGTGTGCGAGAAAAAATCAGGATGTCATCCAGATAGACGAAAACAAACCGATTTAACATGTCGCGGAGGACGCCATTGATTAAACGGTGGAAAACAGCGGGGGCGTTAGTTAACCCAAAAGACATAACTAAGTACTCAATTTGCTCCAAGTGTGTTTTGAACACTGTTTTCCACTCATCCCCCTCACGTATTCTGACTAGGTGGTAAGCGTTACGTAAGTCGATTTTGGAGAATATGCGCAAGCGCTGCAGGAGCTCGAATGCAGAGTTCATCGGGGGCAGAGGGTATTTATCTTTGACTGTTATGGTGTTAAGCTCATGGTAGTCAATGCACGGATGCAAAGACCCGTCCTTCTTGCCAAGAAAGAAAAACCCTGCCCCGAGAGGAGCTGAGGATGGCTGAATGAGGCCGGTGTTCAAAGAATCTGTAATGTACTGTACCTCTCCATCGCCTCCCTCTTAGGAACAGAAATATTATAGATCTTGCTGGATGATAGCCTTGCGCACGGAAGGAGGTCAATGGCACAGTCGTACGAGCGATGCGGAGGAAGCACTAATGCTCGTGACTTGCTAAAGACCTCCCCGAGGTCGTGGTAAACCTTGGGCACAAGGCTAAGGTCCGGCGGCTCAACCTGAGGAGAGGGGACGGGAAGGGACGGTGAACACTGGGCCGAATTTAGACATGTAGCCAAACAGTTAGGACTCCAAGAGGTGATGGAATTTTGTGCCCAATTAAGAATTGGATTATGCCTCTGGAGCCATGGATACCCTAGCACCACTGCATGAGAGGCATGTGGAAACACGTAGAAAGTAAGCCTCTCCTGGTGGTTACCAGACAATAGGATGGATAACTGCATCATGCAATGATTCACGGACACCACTGTCTGGCCAGAAAGGGTATGAACTGGACTGGGAGCCGGTAGTTTAACTGTCCGAATCCCTATCTCGTGAACCAGCACAGAGGAGATGAAATTACCCTCTGCCCCGGAGTTGATAAGGGTGGAGACTCTCCTCTTGACCCCCGGCAACTGGACCAGGGCCGAAATAGAAAAATTACCGGGGGGATCAGGTTAAGGCCCACCCGCCAGACCCCCCGCAGCTACTGACGGGCCGAGTCTTTTGGCCATAGGTGGCATGTGTCCCGCTTGTGCTTCAGCAAACCACAATAGGTACACGCCCCGATCCGTCGCTACTGCTTAACCTTTGCCCACGGAAAGTGACCAGAGCTGAGCTCCATGGGCTCGGGGACGGAATCGGATTCACCTAGGTCAGTAGGCACTGGGAGTGCACGTGTGGCAAATGGGCGAGAGGAGGCACCGCGCTCCAAGGCGCTCTCATGGTACTGGCTATCCAACCTGACCGCCTGATCTATAAGGCCGTCCAAGGTGGCAGGAACGGCATGAACTGCCAGGTCGTCATGAAGCCAAGGATTCAATACTTGGAGGAACGCACTGCACAGTGCAACTTTGTTCCACCCCGAATCAGCTGCCTTGACCCGGAACTCCACCAAGAAGTCAGCCACAGACCGACTGCCCTGGCAGAGCAACAACAGGCAACTCATGATATTCCCTTCACTCTTGATATGGTCGAAAGTACGTGAAAACTCGGACACAAATTGGTCAAACATTGGTGGCGAATCTCTCTGGCTATCGATAACAGCCCGCGACCAGTTAAGAGCATGGCCCCGAAGCAGAAGAGTAAACTGGTGGATTTTGGAAATGTCATCTGGGAACTTCCCCTTCACCTGCTCGAAGTAGAGCTGAATGTGACACAAAAAATCCTTGCATTTCCCCACCTCCCCCACGTACGGGGCAGGAGTGGAAATGGAAAGAGTTCGGCAGATGATAGTAGAAGGCAGAAGAGCAGGTGGAGATGGAGCGGCCGGAGCAGCTACATGGCCCAGTTGATCAGAAATGATACTCAGCTGCTGTGTAATTGCCTGCAGCAGCTGAGTGTGTTCAGCCACCTGCTTCTCTGTAACATCAAGGCGGTGGAGCACGGAGTGCTCTGTTGATGATGCACTTGCCAGGTTGTGACCCTGGCTGGTTCGTTCTGTCATATTGACTGGACAAACAACCTGAGTGCAAAGTGCAATCAACAAAAGAACACACAGAAAACGTTTGACCCTTTATTGAATTTTCAAAACCGCACACTTGAGGAAAACGTCAGTCACTCGCCAGAGGAGCAGCAATCCTGCAGAGGATGAGACGAGGCTGATTAGAGAGGAATGGAGGGGAAATAGGGAAATCTAATTTATACCACTTATGTGGGAGGAGAGGAATGATCAGCACAGAACCCAGCGAAGGAGAGGAACCAACAGGTCAGAACTGCTGGTGGGAGAATAAGTCGTGGAGTCTGACCGGGTGGAGTTGATGAGCTGTGTGGTGGAGGAGCAACAGGCTGGTGAGTGCACCAAATCACTGAATACACACCACTACATTGGCAGCAACCTGGAAGAGAGGAAAGGAGAAAGCGTGTGAGGTAAAATCACCCACAGCACAACCGCTTACTAGATGAGCCGTCTGCTTAGCGCAGTATACCCAAACGAGCCAGCGTTGAATCACTGAAGAACGCTTCCTTATAAATGCTGGCCCAGCAAGAAACAGCAGGTGTGTCTGATGAGGAGACAGGTGAACGGGAAGGAGGGGGCGGGCGCTCGCCAGCACATGACAGCAACAGCCATCGGTAGCAATAATCCATGGATCCTTGTACGTCAAAGCTGATACACTTCCTGGGGAGCTCAGTCAGCAGTTGACGAGGGTTGTAAGTTGAGGAAGAAGCCCTCAGTCTGCATGACACTCCCCCTCTCCGACCTCGTCTTTTGTGGAGGTTGTTTCGAAACAGTCCACTGGGTGCACGTCTCAGATACAATGGTATAGACTCCAACAGAGGCGGAGGAGGCTGACCATTAAATTCATAGGTTGAGAATTTGTCCACAGAATTGTGAATATTTAGAAGAGTTAGGCAATCATAAACCAGTAGCGATGACACATTCTGAGCTAGAAGCAATAAAAAGACAATTACACACATAAGACATAGGTAGACGTCCAGCCATACACAACAGTGCCATCTTGCCTGTGCCAGGGAGATGGCACCAACATCAGCAGCAGAAAGGCAGAGGAAGTACAGGGAACACCTAAAGGCCAATCCTGACAGAAGGAAGAAATACTGACATTGTTATGCAGGACCCAAAATGACAGAAACCACAACAGGAGACAGCAGGTAAGGTGCGAAGATAAATATTTTATTGAACAGAATTGTAAATGTTGATCAGACTTGTAGCCCTGTGGGAAGAGAGGAGAAAGCAGGATAAATATAGTAACAGAAGCAAGATATGCAGGGTCATTTACCAAGTAATCTAAGGTTTGCTTGATTTATTTATTTAGCGAATGCAAAGTCCTTAAGCCAAGCAGTTGCCTCCTGGTTTGCTGTATGGAGGGTGTGTAATCCTCCTTCCAGTCTTTGGAGCGGGCAAGCCTCTATGATGTGTTCCATTGTTTGCTCCTCTCCACATGCGCACAGTGGGCTAGGGCTACTGCCCCATCTGTGAAGGCTGGCCAAGCAGGGGCCATGTCCAGTCCTGAAGCGATTGAGTGTAGACCACTGTCTCCTTGGGAGGTTGGTGCCCGGGACCTGTTGGTTGGGGTTTATCACCAGCTGTTTGTTTGGGACCTCCTTGGTCTCCCATTCCTCTTGCCAAGCTGTCTGGATGGTAAAGTCAGCTGGGGGAGGGTTTTTCCAAATCGGCCGTCTGGATGAAAGTCGGGCAGTGGGTGGGGTGTAGATATCTGCATGGATTGGTAAGTGAGGAGAATCTTTAACTTTTTGGAGCATCCTTTGAGTTAATGCTGCTCGCCGGATGTGTGGAGGGGCTATGTTTGACAGTACAGAGAGCCAGGGGAGTGGTGTTGAGCGGATTGTTCCAGTTATAGTTCTCATGGTTGAGTTGAGCTGGGTGTCTACATGGTGTGTGTAAGATGACCTGGACCAGACAGGGGCACAATATTCTGCTACAGAGTATGAAAGGGCCAGTGCTGAGGTGCGCAGGGTGGAGACTGCCGCCCCCCATTTTGCACCAGCGAGCTTGCAGAGCAGGTTGTTTCGTACCTTCACCTTAGCAGCCGTCCCCTTTAGATGTTCCTTGAAGGATAAGGTCCTATCAAGGGTCACTCCAAGATAAGTTGGATTTGGGGCATGCTTAAGCTTGAGTCCGCTCAGGTGGATGTTTAGTTCTCTGGCAGCTTTTGCATTGTGGAGATGGAATACACTGGAGACGGTTTTTGCTGGGCTTGGTTTTAGGTGCCAGATTTTGCAGAACTGGTCCAGTTTGGCAAGATCTTCCGTGAGCACCCGTTCCAGTGGTTCAAAGTCTGGTGCTTGGAATGCCAAACAGATGTCGTCTGCATAGATGAATTTGCGGGATTTTGTAGTAGGCAGGTCGTTTATGTAGAGGTTGAACAGAATTGGAGCTAGAACTGAGCCTTGTGGGAGTCCGTTTTTCTGCATTCTCCATGCACTTGTGTTCTGACTGAGGTGGACTCTGAACCTTCGGTTGGTCAGCAGGGTTTTTATAATTGCTGTTGCCCAAGCAGGGATCGCCTTTATAAGTTTCAGGAGGAGGCCTTTGTGCCAGACCGTATCATAGGCGGCTGTAAGATCGAGAAACACAGCCCCTGTCTTCAGTCTGCTCTCGAAGCCATTTTCGATGAAGGTGGTTAGGGCCAGTACTTGTTCTCCTGTACTGCAGTCCTTGCGGAAACCTGCTTGATCCACACTTAGAATATCCTCTATTTCTGGGGAAATGCGTTGCAGTATTAGGCGCTCCATGATTTTGTAAGGAACGCTGAGTAGGGAGATTGGGCGGTAGCTTGCTGGTAGTTTGTGGTCTTTGCCAGGTTTTGGGATGGCAATGACCTTTGCTGTCCGCCATTTCTTTGGGATCGAGTTTGTTTGTGTGATCCTTGTGTAGAATTGTGTCAACCAGGTTAGGGCTCGGGGGCCAAGATTTTTCATGAATTCTGGGAAGATGCTATCGTATCCTGCTGCCTTTCCACATTTCAGGCCCTGTAGGACTTTCTCCAGTTCAGCAGCCTTGAAGGGTTCAGGGTTCGTTTCCTCTACAGGCATTTTTTGGTGTTTTTTTAGCTCAGTTGTAACTGCTCTTCTGGTGTCTTTGTCTTGGGGTGCTTTGGCGATAGTCAGTAGGTGGGATGCAACTTGGTTGGGTGTGACGGATGCTCGGCTTTGGCTAGGGGGCTTCTGTGCAGCTCCTAGGCGACGGATGAGGCTCCAACATTTCCTGCTAGAGTGGGTAAAGCTCCGGTCAGCAACTGTCTCCTCCGATTTCTTTCGCCGGGCTGTATTTAGCGATTCAATGAGATGATCTGCTATCTCTGGGTCCCCTGATGTTTGATAGGATTGTAGGAGGGCAGCACTTTCTCCGTCCAAACATGGGACATAGAGGGGTCGGTAGCCTCGTGGGATTGCAGTATGGGCAGCCTTGAAGATTGCGCTGCAGAAGCGGTTGTATGCTTCATCTACAGTGATGGTGTGGAGTGGGATGGTAACAACGCTCCGGTCCAGAGTTTCACTGAATTTCTTCCAGTTGGCTTTGCGGAAGTTCCAGCGCATCTTCCTTGGGCTGTATATGACTGGAAGTTGTAGGCCAATGTGTACAAGCAGGGGCCGGTGTTGGCTGTGTGGAAAATCATCAAGAATGAGGATCTGTGTAGGATATGGCTCCCCATTCAAAGAGCTGGCCCAACACAGGTCAGGAGAATAGTCCTTCTTCCACCTAGCAGAGTGGAAGGTTCCTCTTTGTTTGGGGTCGTATATCAAAGCAAGGTCATTTCTGGATGCCCAGTCTGAAAGTGCCTCCCCATCACTGTCCACTGCTGGGTACCCCCAGTCAGGGTGATGGCTGTTAAAGTCCCCCACATAGATGGCAGGGTGGGGTAGGGTGGGTAAGACCTGCAGATCCCAGTTGGCATTAGGGGGCTTGTACACATTGACAATATGGAAGCCACCAATGATTATGGTGTCTGAGAAATGTGTTGTTATCAGGTGATTTGCTTCAACTATGTCAGAACGCACATAGGTGGCACGTCCATGTTTAGCATGTAGAACATAGCACAGGAGGTCAAAGCCTTTGATGGTGAAGCGGCCAGCTTCCTCTGTGCCAATATGGGTCTCTTGGAGGCAGATTACATCAATCGAATGTTGGAAGGCGAGGACTTCGATAAGGCTTCGCTTGGCTGCAGATAGGCCTTCAACGTTTAGTTGTAATATGCGAAGGGCAGATCCTACCACAAAGTGCTCTTGGGGCTGTTTGCTTTCGGCTTTAGGAGTGTGACTAGGATTCTTCTTTGACTTGGCACAGAGGCGTCGTCTCTTCGAATTTAGTCTGCTGGTAGGATCATTAGCTTCCCCAGGCGAGCCCGGGTACTGACGGAGGGCGCGACGAGAACGCTGATCCATTGCCCCCCTTTTGCTTGATGATTATTGCAGACAGCTGTTGCAGGAGATGGAGAAGATGATTTGCAGCAGCACGAGTAATGAAGACCGAATCAGGAGATGCACGCTGATGGTAAGGCAGAATTTTGCTCAGGCCTGGGGCTTACTCCTGAGAAGATAAGGGAACAATGGTTGATAAATGCATATGCAAACCTTACTTGGTTACAGGGCTTCTAGAGCGAGAAGAATCCAGGCTTTGCAGCCATTTAAGTCCTGAGTCCGGAAAAGGAACTCCAGAGGAGGACACTGGGAGAGGAGGAAACAGGGTATCCAAACAAGCACTGAGGTAAGAGCTTGAAAGTTCAGGCTTACGTGAGAACCAGGAAAAATCCAGACAACAGAGAGGGAAGGCTGGAGGGGAGTCTGGCAGCAGGCGAGCGTGAGCACACACCCATAAAGAGCAGGGAATCTCGAAGACAGTTGATGGTGGTGTCGAGACAGTCCCAGACTGATGAAATGCCAGCTCACTCCTTAAATGGGGTGGAGCTGGGCAGCCGTGCAGCTGGAGGGAATTACAATTAAAGTAAAATGATGTATGTGTGCGTGCTCATCACTGCCATGACAGGGCCCCCATCACAAGGAACGCCTCCTGGCGCTCTAGGTTTGTCTGGGTGCCGACGATGGAATTCAGCAACTATCACCGGATCCAAAATAAGGGAGCGAGAAATCCAGGATCGCTCTTCGGGGCCATAACCTTCCCAGTCCACCAAGTACTGAAGGCCCCGACCCCTGCGGCGAACATCCACAATCCTCCATACTGCGTAAGCTGGTCCTCTATCAATGATCCTGGGGAAGGGGGGGGGGAGGGAGAAAAAGGAGACTGGAGCGAACAGGCTTACTAAAGGAGACATGGAACACAGGATGAATACGTAATGAGGGAGGTAACCTAAGGCGAACGGTGGATAGATTAACTATATGAGTGATAGGAAAAGGACTAATAAATCTAGGAGACAGTTTCTTTGACTCGGTCTTAAGTGGGATGTTGTGTGTAGAGAACCATACCTTCTGGCCTATGGAATACTCAGGGGCCAGAGTCCTTCGTCGGTTAGCCATAGCCAAATTCCATTCGGCAGTCCTAAGGAGGGCTGCCCTGGTTGACCTCCAAATCTGGTGGGAACACCGCATGTGTGCCTGAATTGAGGGAACAACTACCTCCTCCTTGGTAATGGGCAGTAGTGGCAGATTATAACCCAATGAGGCCTCAAATGGAGTAACCCCGGTAGCTGTCAAGGAGGCAGAATTGTGGGTGTACTCAACACAGTGTAAATGCTTACTCCAGGTGGTCAGATGTTGAGTGGCAATACAACAAAGGGCTGCCTCTAGTTCCTGGTTGGTTCACTCACTCTGCCCATTGCTCTGTGGATGGTATCCTGAAGTGAGGCTCACCGAGGCACCAAAGGCCTTACAGAACCCCTTCCACACCTGCGACATAAATTACAGGCCCTGGTCAGAGACAGTGTCACAGGGTAGTCCATAAAGATGGAAGACCTGCTGGATCAGGATCTTGGTGGTCTCTTTAGCAGAAGGGAGCTTCTGCAGGGCAATGAAATGAACCGCCTTGGAAAATCTATCCGCCACCATTAAGATAAGTGTTCAGCTCAGAGGGAGGCAGACCAGTCACAAAGTCCACTGAAATATGCGACCAGGGATGGCTAGAGACAGACCGGGTCTGCAGGAGCCCAGCAGGAGGTCAATTGAACGATTTCCCTGCAGTGCAGATATTGCAAGCTCGGACACACTCCCGAGAATTAGTACTAAAAGAAGGCCATCAGAAGGCTCAATGGAGGTGGTGAATGGTGCGACCAGCCCCAGGATGACAAGTAAATCGGGCAGCATGCACCCAGTGGATTATCTCACTATAGATCGATGAAGGAATGTACAGCCTGCCCCGGGGACCTCCTCTGGGGCCGGGTTCATTCAGCTGTGCAGTCCGTATCCTCCTCTCGATCTGGAAGGAGATGGCTCCCACCACACATGAAGGAGACAGGATGGTCTGGAGGTGTGTGTATGTGTGTGGGGGGGGGGGTGTCAGCAGCCTGGTTGGTAGGTCAAGGTAAAATCAAATCTATCAAAGAACAGGGCCCACCGAGCTTGGCGTGGGTTGAGACGTTTAGCAGACCTCAGATACTCCAAGTTTCAGTGATCCGTCCAAACAATGAATGGCTGTGCTGAACCCTCCAACCAATGACGCCACTCTTCAAGTGCCAACTTCACTGCCAAGAGCTCCCAATTTCCCACGTCATAATTTCTCTCTGCAGGATTCAAATGATGAGAAAAGTATGCACAAGGGTGCATCCTCCCATTGACAGGGGACCACTGGGACAAAACAGCCCCCACACCACAATCTGATGCGTCCACCTCCACAACAAACTGTAGTGAGGGGTCTTCCTGGGAGAGGATGGGAACCTTGGAAAAATGGGTCTTTAATTCAATGAAAGCAGCCTCAGACGGACCAGACCACTTGAAGCGAGTCTTGGTAAATGTAAGCTGGGTCAAGAGGGTGGCAATGCAGCTATAGTTCTCAATGAATCTCCTGTAAAAGTTGGCAAAGCCCAGGAAACATTGAAGCTGCTTACGGTTGGATGAGGTTGGCCATTCCGTGACAGCTTGGATCTTTGCTGGGTCAGGTGTTAATTGTCCCTCAGCAATGACAAAGCCCAGAAAGAAGTAGTGTTGGTAAAAAACTTACACTTCTCAGCCTTGACATACAACCTGTTTTCCAGCAGCTGCTGCAGCACCCTCCTGACATGGATCCTGTGCCCCTCCATAGTGCGAGAAAATACCAAAATGTTGTCTAAACAGACAAACACAAACGGGTTGAGAAAATCACGGAGGACATCACTGATTAATTTCTGAAACACTACAGGGGTATTGGTGAGCCCGAATGGCATGACAAGGTACTCAAAATGGCCTAAGAAAGTACGGAACCCGCTCATCCATTCCTGTCCCTCTTTGATATCAATAAGATTATATGCATTTCTTAAATACAGTTTTGTGAATACAGTGGCGCCCTGGAGAAGAACAAATGCTGAATTAATTAAGAGTAAGGGGTACTTATCCTTAATAGTGATGTTGTTGAGCTCCCGATAGTCTATACAAGGCCTCAGGGTGCCATCTTTCTTGGTCACAAAGAAAAACCCTGAGCCATCTGGAGAAGAGAAAGGTCTAATAATTCCCGCTTGGAGGGACTCCTTAATATATCTCTCCATGGTCTCCCTCTCAGGGCCAGACAGGCTATATAATCTGCTGGAAGGGAGGCACACCCCCTGCTGGAGGTTAATGGCACAATCATATGGTCTATGGGGTGGAAGTGACAATGCATTGACCTTACTGAATACTGGGGAAAGATCATGGAATTCACTGGGAACTAGAGATAAATCAGGAGGATCCTCAACGGAGGGAAAAAATGTGATGGAGGGGGAACAGGGGGCAGAACGGAGACAAAGGGACAGGCAAAAATTACTCCAAGAAATAACTTTACCCTGCAACCAGTCAATAGTGGAGTTGTGTAAATATAATCAAGCAAAACCCAAAACTAACTGTGTGATATTTGAGGGCAAGACCAGGAAGACGAGGTCCTCCTGATGGTTGCCCGACACAGTCACTGATATGGGTATGGTTCTCTTGGTCAAAACAGCTAGCCTGGGCCCTGAAAGGGAAACTACAGGGATGGGAGCAGCCAAATCTTCGGTGGGAATTTGAAGCTGGACTACCAGTCTGCTCGGAATGAGATTTTGCACCGCCCCTGAATCAACCAAAGCAAAAAGAGAATGTTCAATGAAATTAACTTCAATTAATGTGGGTAATGTGAGCTGGTGAGGGAATAAAGACTTAATAGTCTTGCCCGTCAGTTTCCCTATTCTAACTGACGGGCTGGATCTTTTGGGTGCTCCGGGCAGGAGGCCAAAAAGTGCCCAGAAGGACCACAATAAAAACATAACTCTGCTGCTTGCTGTAGCTGACGTTCCTCCGGCGATTGCTGAGTGCAACCTATCTGGATAGGCTCAGCAGTTTCCAGAGACGAACACAGAGGGAGAGTGGAGAAACATGGAGTGGCAGCAGAAAAAGAAGCGGAAGCAGTGAAACGAGATTTCCCAAGTTCGAGTTTGATTGTCCACCTGGACGGCCAAAGACATCAATGCATCTAAAGAGGAGGGTTCATCAAGAAAAGTTAATTCCTCCTTCAAAATAGGATTCAAAGTACTTTTACCTTGACCATGCATGAATGCCCCCTGGAGTGCCACGTCATTCCAACCTAACTCAGCAGCGAGAATGCGGAAACGAACTGAATAATCTGCTACCGATTAGGTGCCCTGACGGAGAGCCAACAGGTGAAAAGAAATATCTTCCTCCTGATTAGAATGACCAAAACCCTTCTCAAACTCAAGGACAATTTGACTATAGGAATAGCTATGATAATTTGGGCCATTAACCAGCGCCTGCGCCCATTCCAAGGCAAGGCCATCCAAAAGAGTAATGATGTAACTAATCTTACTCTGATCAGAAAAAAAGTGGGAAGGAGTCCTCTGAAAAACTGACACTGGAGAAGGAACCCCTTGCAGTCCCCTGCCCTCCCGCTATAGCGGGCTGGTGAAGGGATGGAAAGGGCTCGCTCGGCAGAACCTGGCTCGGGGGGAGAGGGTTCAACCACCGGTGGGGAGGCCTCCACTGTGGCTAAATTTGCCGAAGCGGCAGCAGTAAACTGGGCCATGAATTGACCAATCTTGCCTTGAGTAACAGCGGAGAGATGGGCTAATTGTTCAATCTTCAACTCAAGGGCAGTAAGGTGATCTAATGGGAAGGGCTGCTGAGTTTATGCCAGGTCCTGTGTTTGCTGGGATTGTAATGGATGGTTTGTTATGCAGGACCCAAAATGACAGAAACCACAACAGGAGACAGCAGGTAAGGTGCAAAGATAAATATTTTATTGTACAGAATTGTAAATGTTGATCAAACTTGTAGCTCTGTGGGAAGAGAGGAGAAAGCAGGATAAATAACAGAAGCAAGATATATAGGGTCGTTTACTAAGTAATCTAAGGCTTACTTGATGATTATTGCAGACAACTGTTGCAGGAGATGGAGAAGATGATTTGCAGCAGCAGGAGTAATGAAGACTGAATCAGGAGATGTGTGCTGATGGTAAGGAGGAATTGTGCCCAGGCCTGGGGCTTACTCCTGAGATGATAAGGGAACAATGGTTGATAAATGCATATGCAAACCTTTCTTGGTTGCAGGGCTTCCAGAGTGAGAAGAATCCAGGCTGCTCAGCCGTTTAAGTCCTGAGTCCAGAAAAGGAACTCCAGAGGAGAACACTGGGAAAGGAGGAAACAGGGTATCCAAACAAGCACTGAGGTAAGAGCTTGAAAGTTCAGGCTTACGTGGGAACCAGGAAAAATCCAAACAACAGAGAGGGAAGGCCAGAGGGGAGGATGGCAGCAGGCAAGTGTGAGTTCACACCCATAAAGAGCAGGGAATCTCCAAGACAGTTGTTGGTGGTGTCAAGACAGTCCCAGACTGATGAAATGCCAGCTCACCCCATAAATAGGGCGGAGCTGGGCAGCTGTGTAGCTGGAGGGAATCACAGGCAATTAAAGTAAAATGATGTATGTATGTGCGTGCTCACCACTGCCATGACAAATACCTGCAGAGTGAACGTCAGAGATAGAGGGACAGTTGGTGTGGGTTGGCAGCCGGGGTGCCGTCAGTTTACTCTGGGGTGGCTGTGGCTGTGGGGTGGCCTGCTGCTGTCACTGTGTGTCTGGGGTGTGTGGTTGGTGGGCTTGCAGCGGGCCCTCCGGGGTGTCACTTCACGTGTGGTGCGCCGTATGGGTCCGGCCCATTGTTCATTATTGGGATTATTGTTGCTGCCTTTTGCAACTGCCTTTTTTTTAATCTTCCTTCTTCTTTCTACACCTTTCACTCTATATATATAAATCACGGACACACAGATCGCCCCAAAGGTCTCCCGAGTCGGCAGACGGAGCCACTGTTTACAGCAGGAGACGATACTGCAGGGAAGAGCTAGCTAGCACTCAACCGCCACCCGGTGCTAACGGAGAAACTCGACATACCGGGGAACTGTAGCGAAAATGACGTGGGTGCCGGGCTGGAGTTTAGGTGGCGTGCAAGAAATATAAGACAGAATAATAAAGAGCGATGGCAAGAACCAAGAAGACCGCCCGTAAATCTACTGGAGGAAAAAGCCCCCCAGGAAGCAGCTAGCCACCAAGGCTGCTCAGAAAAGCGCTCCGGCCACCGGCGGACTGAAGAAGCCTCACCGTTACAGGCCCGGTACCGTGGCTCTGAGAGAGATCCGTCGCTACCAGAAATCCACGGAGCTGCTCATCCGTAAGCTGCTCTTCCAGCGCCTGGTGAGGGAGATGGCTCAGGACCGACCTGCGCTTCCAGAGCTCCGCCATCATGGCTCTGCAGGAGGCCAGCGAGGCCTACCTGGTGGGTCTCTTCGAGGACACCAACCTGTGTGCCATCCACGCCAAGAGGGTCAAGATCATGCCCAAAGACATCGAGCTGGCCCGCCGCATCCGCGGAGAGAGAGCTTAGACTTTCTGCTGCACATTCACCAACCACAATGCTCCGCACTGTGTGTCTATATATATATATATATATATATATATATATATATATATATATATATACAGTATATATATACTGTATATATTTATAGTAATATGTACATATGTATACTAGGTGTTCTTGTTTTTTCTTGCCTTCTGATTGTTGCTCTGAGTGTTGCTATCCCTGTGCTGTTGCAATCCTGGAATTTCCCCATTGTGGGACTAATAAAGGCTTATCTTATCTTATCTTATATTCATGTGTGCAAGATGTGTGGGAGGTGGGTGTGGCTGCTCCATCATGCTTGTGGTGCTGGGAGCGCTGGGGCCTGGCAGCTCTCATCCTAGGTTAGGATTTGGGGGCAGTGGGTGGCCTCCTGGACCTCTTTGGAGCTGGCTTCTGAGAGGGGACGGACTCCTTTTTGGACGGCCTCCCTCCCAGTCTTACCCCCCCACCTCCCCCTGATTCTCGGTGGAACATACATCTCCTTGGATACACTTAAGGTTTTGGGGTGGGGGTGTGCCGCACTGTGTCGGTGAAGGGGATACCTCTGTCTGCTGTGCAGTGGGGCTGCCCTCACCTCAGTTTTAATTGCATTTTAGACACTAAGGGCTTGGGAGAATGGGAGCCCCACTGCCTATTGCTGTGGCTAGTGGTGCTCCAACCACCATCCCCCCAATTTTAACTGCACTATGGTAGTTCACACACCTGCACACAATCACATTACACAACTGACCCATACCCATCAGGATTTGTGCAAGGGGGACGGGGGACGGGGGTCTTCCCTCTTCCCTGTTGCCCTCCTTCTGCCGGGGGCCCGGGGCCCGTCATGTTGTCAAAATCCCTGGGTGCTGCCAAATGAATAGATGCAAGCAAGGGAGTGAGAGAGTGACTGAACAAGAGAGTAAGCGAGAGTGAGGGAGTGATGAGTAGAGATGGTGATGGTGGGGTGATTTTGTGTGGCGATTTGCATGTCGGGTGGCATCTCGGAGCGCCTGTGGTGGTCCGCTGGTCAGTCACTCAGGTGGGCGTTGGGTTTGGTGGTCTGCTTCTGTGGCCGTGGCCACCGTGGGATGGGTTGGCGGGGTGTGGCTGCTGGCCTGCGTCGGCGGTCTTCCCGGCTGCTGCCGGGCACTGTTGTACATTCATGCTCACTGAATCTGCATGGTGGTCACCCTAAGTAATAAAGGTGAACAAGTGTGGGTGAGTGTGTGGGGGAGAGCACGAATAGATGTGAGTAGGTTGGAGCGCGAGTGAGAGTGTGTGTATGGGTGAACGTGAGTGAGTGTGGGTGACTCTGAGGGTGAGTGGGAGTGGAAGCGAGATTGAGCGGGTACAGGAGTGAGAGAGAGTGGGTGGGTCCGGGGGTGCGAGTGCGGGATTGTGTGGGGGAGAGGGTGAGTGACAGTGAATGAGTATGTGTGGGTGCGTATGAGAGCATGAGGGTGTGACTGTGTGGGGATGGATCTGTCTGCTGGTCAGGAGGTGCTGGATTGAAGGGGTAGTGCCTCTTGGCCACGTGGGCTTCCCTGGATGGGGGGGCTTCTTTGGGCGTGAGGGTCCCCAGGGTGTGTGGCGGTGGCTCTGGGGTGGGGGTGGGCCCACTGTGGGGGTGCCTGGGTGGGGGGCCTTGCGCGGGGCGCGCGGGCCAGTCTCCGGCCCATGGGGTGGGCGCACTGGCTTCCTGGCGCCTGGGGCCTGGCGTTGGTCCCGTTGGGGAGGTGGAAGGTTGGTGGGTCTGGGGGCCTGGTGGCCCGTCCTCCATTGGCCATCCCTCCTGGGTTGGATGCCTGGCTGTCCTGGGGCTTGTTGGCCTTGGACATTTGTGCTCTGTGGGGGTTGGTAGCATTGTCCTGCTTGCTCGGGGTTTCTGGGGATGGGGGGGGGGGGGGGTTGCTACGACTGGCCACCCTCATTGTTTCCTGACAAACTACTCACGTGCACACACTTATTTTGCACGCGTTGTCATACACACGCACACGGATGCACACACACAAATGTCTCTCCTTTAAAAGGTGTGTACAGATACCAGACTCGTGTTGAGACCTCTTTGGTGGAAGAAGCAGTCTGTCTTCTGTTTGTTTTAGTCGGTTTGTTTGTCTTTTTTGTTTGTTCCTCTCCCTTTTCTTTCCCCCTCCCCACATCCCCTTTCCCCATTCCCCATCCTGTCGGGTCCTTCATGGGTAAAATAATTTAAATAAAGTATTAAAAGTTATTACAAGAGATGTTTACAACAATATACAGTACATATATAGATACTGTATAAAGCTCCTTTTGGAAAAGTAAATCTGTATTGGCACCAGAAGGGTAGCAGATTTCTGTTCTGCTCACCTAGCTGCCTGACAGGACAAGGGGGAAAAAAGAGATGGAGAAGGAATGTAGAGGCAGGGAAAAAGAAAGGAATCAAGGACTTAAGTGAAAAACAACAGTGGCAGAAACGTAACAAGTGGAGAGCAGCTTACAAAAGAAGCAAGGAGAGCAGGGTTAGGGTTAAAAAAGGGTGTTTGACGGAGATGAACACAACAGTGAAACTGTTCTTTGTGAAGAGTGAAGATGTGGAGACAGCAATATAGAAAATGCCTAAGCCAATACCAGCAGTACCTGGAATAATGAGAATCCACCAGCTGATCACTCTGTCTCCAGGAGAACTAATACTTTGTGATGTCAGCTGCATGTGCACAACACAGAAGCAGTTTAACTGCAAGTGCTTCAACACACAGAGTTTCAGATTTGGCCAGAAGATACCAACTGCTGTACCACAGCCAGCCAGTGGAGGGAATCCACAGCCAGAAAAGGAAATCCAGTGGGGAAAGTCCAGACCTGATTGGGCAGTGTTGTATTCTCAGATACGATGATCTGTATCCAGGCATCATTCTTAATAAACACGAAGCACATGTCCAAGTGAAATGCATGCATTGTTTTGCGTTAAACCGATTTTTCTGGCCACATCGGGATGATATCCTCTGGTACCTGTTTGATGATGTCCTTGAACTCATTCCACCCCCGCAGCCTGTGACGAAGCGCCATGTAGAGGTTTCAAAAGAGGTGTGGAAGTGACTTACAGGATGAATTCCATGAAGCAAGAGCCGCATGCACGCACGCGCGCGCGCGCACACACACACACACACACACACACACACACACAAAACTGCACACACCCACCAAAAGCTGACATTATCTTACTTGAGCTATTTGTCATAAGGTTGGAGTGGTGGAGGACTCAGGCGCAAGCAGGAGTGTGGTGCAAAAACATTTATTTAATTAAGACAAAACTGGAAAAAATGTATAACAGCACATGGGCAGAAAAACAGAACTCAGAGGAACATGTACAGGACACAGGCAGGAACATCTACACGGAACAGAGCAAAAACATTAATGATGCCGCACTGGACACAGACTGACACTGGTATATATAGACGGGGGTAATCAAAACAACACAGGACAGGTGGGAACAGATAATTGACTAAACATAGGACAGCTGGGACTAATTAGGAGAGAACAGGGGAGCAGCTACAAAACAGGACGGGAGGGGCTGTACAGACAGAGAGAGCAGTAGCTAGAGGTATGGAAAACATGAGGAGCTGGAATAATAGGTAAACAGGTACACACAGACCCAGGACCAAACAGGGGAGGACACAGCGGACCAAGAGAAACTCAGGAGACACATAAAGCAAATCATAATTAATCACAGAGAGAATGAGAAAAACATAAAGCATAGGATCATGTCCAGAGTGTGACACTATTCAGTTTACAATCTTTTCTTCTACATTGTTTTAATGTACTAGTGCATTGCCCATAGAACGCAAGTGTTCCTGTCTGAAACAAGTATCTCATTCAGGCTTTACAGGTCCAAATGTAGGCTGTGTTTGAAAGTGGAATACAAAGAGGTCTAGCCTATATGTAGGCAGTCACATGTTAGACTTTGACAAATATAAAAGGGAGTAAATGGCACTAAGATTTATTTAACTGTGTGAATATTAATTGCAGAATACCTAAACATTGAAAATGAATGGGTCATCCAATATTAGTGTCTGTTTCAGATCCCTTATTATTTGTTTGTCAGATCACTTATTTGTCTGATCTTTCATCATTATATTCGTAAGAGTGTAGCTTGCACTTTGGGGAATGGGAGTTGTTCAGTCATGATTATAATTATTTTAGTGTATATCACTGTTCAGAATCAGAATCAGAATCAGATTTATTGCCATTGTTCATGTAGTACACAAACTAGGAATTTGTCTCGGTGCAATGCTGCAACATTAAACATGATAAAAATAAAAGATGGAAATAAAAAAATATACATGCAATAAAATGTAGAATATGAATAAGTAATACTAGACAAAGCAATTTTTAGATATATTAGCAAGCAGCAGATATTGTGGAGTACCCCATAGTGCAGTTGGTAATGCAAAAAGAAAACAGTGATGATTGACATGAGTCTGGTTGAGCTGCTGTACATAATGCACGAGAGTCTAATAAGTCACTTAGTGTTCAGCAGTCTGATGGCAGAGGGGAAGAAGCTGTTCATGTGACGGGAGGTTTTAGTCTGAATGGACCGAAGTCTTCTACCTGAGGGGAGGGGGACAAACAGTACGTGACCAGGGTGTGAAGGATCGGCAATGATCCGGCCTGCACGCCTCCGGGTCCTGGAGATGTACAGATTCTGGAGAGATGGGAGCTTGCAGCCGATCACCTTCTCAGCAGCGCGCACGACGCGCTGCAACCTTAGTCTGTCCCTGGCAGTGGCTCCTGCGTACCACACGGTTATGGAGGTGGTGAGGATGGACTCGATGATGGCCGTGTAGAACTGCACCAACATCTTGGTGGGTAGCTTGAGCTTCCTCAGCTGCCGCAGGAAGAACATCCTCTGCTGGGCCTTTTTGATGAGGGAGCTGATGGTCGGCTCCCACTTGAGGTCCCGGGTGATGGTGGTGCCCAGGAAGCGGAAGGAATCTGCAGTGGTGATGGGAGAGCCTGTGAGGGTGAGGGGGGGCAGAGGGGTTGTGACTTTTCTGAAGTGCACGATCATCTCCACTGTCTTCAGAGCGTTCAGCTGCAGTTGTTGTGACTGCACCAGGACGCCAGCTGGGCCACCTCTTTCCTGTAGACGGACTCGTCGCCGTTGGAGATGAGCCCGATGAGGGTGGTGTCGTCCGCAAACTTGATCAGCTTGACAGACTGGTGGCTGGAGGTGCAGGAGTTGGTATAAAGGGAGAAGAGTAGGGGGGAAAGTACACAGCCCTGGGGTGATCCGGTGCTGATGCTAACAGAGTCAGAGACAGTCTTTCCTAGCCGCACATGCTGCCTCCGGTCCGTCAGGAAGTCGGTGATCCACCTGCAGAGGGAGTCAGGCACGTTGAGCAGGGACAGCTTGTCCCGGAGCAGAGCGGGGCGGATGGTGTTGAATGCAGAGCTGAAGTCCACAAACAGGATCCTGGCGTAGGTTCCCGGGGAGTCCAGGTGCTGCAGGATGGAGTGGAGGGCCAGGTTGACTGCGTCGTTCACAGACCTGTTGGCTCGGTAGGCAAACTGCAGCGGGTCCAGGAGGGGAGTGGTGATGGACTTGAGGTGGGGCAGGACCAGGCGCTCAAAGGACTTCATGACTACAGAGGTGAGCGCTACAGGTCTGTAGTCGTTAAGTCCAGTGATCCGTGACTTCTTGGGGACAGGGATGATGGTGGAGGTTTTGAGGCAGGTCGGCACGTGGCATAACTTCAGGGAGGTGTTAAAAATGTCTGTGAAGACAGGAGTCGGCTCATCCGCACAGTGTCTCAGGGTGGAGGGAGACACGCCGTCCGGACCGGGGGCCTTGCGTGGGTTCAGTCTGGAGAACTGTCTGTGCACGTCCTGCTCACTGATGACAAGGGCAGGGGGGGAGGAGGGGGGGCCGCCTTTGATGAAGTGGGGACCGTGAAGGCAGTGGCACTGGGGGGAGGGGGGGAGATGGACACAGCTGACGAGGTATCAAAACGGGCATAATGCTGGGACAGTCTTTGACAAAGGGCTTTGTCATCCTGACCTTTAGAAGCCTGAGGCCGATAGTTGGTGATTTGCGATTTGCTTTCAGCGATGAGTTCAGTGTAATATTGAATTTCTTCTGTGTATCGTCAATAAAGTCATGCAATACTATAATAGGACATGTTTACAAATATTTGAGACCCATTGTAGTGGTTAATAGGCATCAAACTGGGGATTCTAAATTGTCCTTAGGTGTGACTGTGAGAGTGAATGGTTGTCTGCCTCTCTGTGTTGGCCCTGCGATGGACTGGCGATCTGTTCAGGATGTACCCTGCCTCTCGCCCAAAGATGCTGGGATAGGCTCCAGCCCTACCCCCCCACCCCTGCAACCCCACAAGGATTAAGCGGAAGAAGATGAATGGATGGATGTAGTGCATCATTTTGTATTTTAGCAATATTTTGTTATTAAAAGGTTTTTTAAAACTTTAATGCTAAGATTGAGGCGGTGCTTATATCGTTGCACTGGGGTAATACTGAGGCCAAATGATGATCTGAACCTTGAGGGCGTGACTGACAAAGACTGAGCGCCGTTGCTCTACTATAAGCATTTGTTTTTCATTGATGCAAGAAGATTATTAGGGCCTGAGCCACTGACAACGTCAGTTGGTGAAAGCCCTATTGTATCTGCTTGCGTTTATTTTTTTTCTATATTATTCTGCCTAAATGATCAAATTTTTCACCGTCTGAACGTTAACCAAAACGCGATTTTTTTTGGCAAACCCCTCTGACCAGGCAAAAAATTCGATAAACTGGAAAAAATATGTCCCCCCCCACCCCTCATTTTTGTGGGTGGGGTCAAACGTGCAAGGTCTATGGAGACTGGAGACCATAAACTTTGCCGTAGACACATCAAATTTGGGTGAGGTGTGAATCACCTCAAGACATGCAAAAAACATCATTGTGGCCCATAACCACCACCAACAGGAAGGCCGCCCTCTTGCCTCAAAGTCGCCCCACCTCCAATTCGGCAAAAAAGTCACACCTCGCATTTGAACGCACTTGTCCTAGGGACCTGATCCAATTGAGCTTATTTTTGCATGGCGGCATCTATAGGCATTGGCCATTAAAAGTTATATAAATTAAGTCAAAATCTCAAAAGGCGTGGCCAGGGCGCCATGGCGAAGTTTGACTCCTCCCCTTACAAATTCAACCAGCTGTAACTCGCGCAAACTTGTCCAATGTCCACAAAACTTTCCATGACGGAAAATAGTGCCACCCCGGATACAATGACATCAAAATACTGGACAAAAGATATAGCGCCACATAGTGGTTAACAAAAGAACTGCTGAAAACTGTTTTATTTATTACTCACGCACGGCTGGCCAGAATTACGTGAAATTTTCTGAGATTCATTAGAACACTGAGATGATCATAACTCAACATCAACATTAGTATGACATCATACGTGTTACCATGGACACGCCCTTCTCGCCATTCAATCCATGAGCTTATGGGGAGGGGTGGGAAGGTCTTGGAGGTCTAAATTTTTCAACATATGTTGAGGTCACTGTCATATGTAGTCCAATATGGGTGGACAACACATAACTTACAGGGAAGTGTTACCATGGCAACATGGCGACGGTTGACTACACGCCATGAAATTTCGGAAAGTTGTATCTTGGACAAACTTTTTCTGATTTCCACCAAATTTTCAAAAATGGATAATAATCCCACCCTGAACATTCCTATATAAAATAACAAAAGTTTTAGCGCCGCCTAGTGGTAACAACATTAGACCCTTGGAAATTGGACATACTTTGCACGATTTGCAACAAATTTTATACGATGAATATTCTCCCTTCCCCGAACTCGTCTATATACAAATAATAAACAACACTGATAGCACCCCCTAATGATTAAAGGAAGAATTACTGACGGGCAAAACTTGTCCGATGTCCACAAAACTTTCCATGAAGGAAAATAGGGCCACCCCGGACGCAATGACATCAAAATACCTGACAAAAGATATAGCGCCACTTAGTGGTAAACGAAAGAATTGCTGAAAACTGTTTTATTTATTACTCATGCGCGGCTTGCCAGAATTACGTGAAATTTTCTGAGATTCATCAAAACACAGAAATGATCATAACTCAACATCAACGTTAGTATGACATCATACGTGTTACCATGGACACGCCCTTCTCGCAATTCAATCCATGAGCTTATGGGGACGGGTGGGAAGGTCTTGGAAGTCTAAATTTTTCAACATATGTTGAGGTCACTGTCATACGTAGTCCAATATGGTTGGACAACACATAACTTACAGGGAAGTGTTGCCATGGCAACATGGCGACGGTTGACTAGTCGCCATGAAATTTCGGAAAGTTGTATCTTGGACAAACTTTTTCTGATTTCCACCAAATTTTCAAAAATGGATAATAATCCCACCCTGACCATTCCTATATAAAATAACAAAAGTTTTAGCACCGCCTAGTGGTTACAACATTAGACCCTTGTAAATTGGACAGACTTTGGACGATTTGCAACAAATTTTATACGATGAATATTCTCCCTTCCCCGAACTCGTCTATATACAAATAATAAACAACACTCAAAGCACCCCCTAATGATTAAAGGAAGAATTACTGACGGGCAAAACTTGTCCGATGTCCATAAAACTTTCCATGAAGGAAAATAGTGCCACCCCGGACACTATGACATCAAAATACCTGACAAAAGATATAGCGCCACATAGTGGATAACGAAAGAATTGCTGAAAACTGTTTTATTTATTACTCACGCTCAGCTGGCCAGAATGACGTGAAATTTTCTGAGTTTCATCAGAACACAGCCATGATCATAACTGAACATCAATGTTAGTATGACATGAAACATGTTACCATGGACATGCCATGACAAAAGGGATAATGCCACTTACTGCTCACAGGAAGATCTGAGCCAAATGGTTTACTTTATTATGCATGCAGCCGTTGCAGTGATAACGGCACCTTTACCCAGCCAGCGAGGGACTATGGGCGCTGGGTTCCGCAGGCGCACGGGGGGCGAAGGTCCGTTTACACCTGCTTGCAGGTTTAATTTATTATTATTATTATAATTATTCCGTCTAAATTATCTCATTTTTGACCCTCTAAACGTTAGCCAAAACACATTTTTTTTCACACACACCTCAGACCCAGTGAAGAATTTTGCAAACTGGAAATAATGTGTCTCATGCTGAAAATTTATCCAGCTTATGGTTGATACGTCGTGGAGCAAAGGTTGTAGGGTCTTCCCTCCATGTTTTTTTTTTTTTTTTTTTTTTTTTTTTACCTTTGGTTAAAAAAAAAAAAGTGGATCAATCAGCTGATCGCTGGAACCATAGAGCTCAGCTGCTTTCCATAGTAAATCAGCCTCAGGGAAAAAGCACACACCATGCATTATCTTTTTTCACTTTATTGAAAATAACTCGCAAATAACGATGTGAGTGCTGTGGTTCTGTTGTAAGCGGTTTGTTTTTTATTGGTCAAATTTGTCGCGTTTCACTTCCTTGTTTTGCACACAGAGCTTACCCATGGTGCCAGCAATTCAGCTGCTGCCCCCCCTCCCCACCCCACCCCTTTCTGCAGCGGCACCTCGTGTTCTCCATGCAGAATTATCCATTAGACCTATGCAATCACAGCAACTTTATGGTATAATTTTTTAAGCATTAACTCTTAAGTATTATCTTTTTCTATTCAAATTTGTTGTGCTTCACTTCCTTGTTTTGCACACGGAGCGCTGTGGTGGAGTCAATCCGAAACCAAACCCCACCCACACTGTCTGGGCATGAGACAGAATGGTGGCTAAATTTTTATTGATAAAAATTACATATTTTGACTGAGTGACTCCATATTCAGTGACGCACGCCCTCGTAACCTCAGGAAACCACGTTTAAAATCTGAGGGCAGTCTGACAAACAGTTTGAGAGATATGCGTGGAACAGACAGATGGACACACAAACACACAGAAATTTTGTGAATTTATAGATAGATAATGTGTTACTGTAGTTGTCATTGTTTTTTTGTTAATTTGGGTTAATGAAACTCAGTTCAAATGCATGTTATATCTACTGCCCTTCTTTTGGTTACGTAATGAAATATAAAGTTTATAGAAAATCATATGGTGAATTTGAGAATAAAAAAACCCAACTATTTATATGTTAAGCTATATTTGTCCCTTCAACTCTGTAAACTACATTTTTGATGAAAAATGATGAGGCCCTTTCAGGCTTTAGGATGGCAAAAATGTGAGATTTTATGGCGTTTTGTATTTGCATTTATTGAATTAGTGTGAGGGACATGTGATTAATCTGAAAATGTTAATTTTATTACAAATACAAACCCTGTTATTAAGCAAATTAAATGAGAGCATTAAATGAGAGTACCCTGCAAGACTGTTTTGCCTGTACAGACTGGGATGTGTTTAAAGCTGCAGCCACCCGGGAAGACTCTTCTGTAAACATACAGGAATATGCTGAGTATGTGACTGGGTACATCAGCACATGTGTTGATACCATCTTACTCACCATACAAGTCAGGAAGTTCCCCAATCAGAAGCCCTCGATCAACAGTCAGGTACGTCAGATCCTGCGTGCTCACCCTCTTGCATTTAAATCAGGCAATGAGGTTGAGTACAAAGCTGCAAAGTATGGACTGAGGAGGGCTATAACAACAGCCAAGAGGCAGTACAGGGAAAAGCTGGACAGCCTCTACTCCACTCCTGACCCGGGGCGCATGTGGCAAGGTCTGCAACACATCACAGACTACAAGAGGACCAACATCAGCACCACAAGCTCCACAGACAGCCTGCTGGACGATCTCAACATCTTTTACACCCACATTGAGACACAAGCTACAGTGCAGAGAGGAGACACACACCCATGCATCCACCCTCCCCCTGCACTAACAGTCTCACCAGGCCAGGTAAACAAAGCACTGAGGAATATCAACCCCTGCAAGGCGGCACGATCAGACAACATCCCTGGGCGGGCCCTCAGAGCATGCACTGCCGAGCTGACTGACGTTCTCACATCCATCTTTAACCTCTCCTTCAACCAGAACATAGTTCCCTCCTGCTTCAAAACCACAACCATCATCCCTCTCCCCAAAAGGAGCCCACCGACCTGTCTGAATGATTACAGACCAGTAGCACTCACTCCAATCATCATGAAGTGCTTCGAGAGAGTGGTGCTGCCCCTCATTCAGGACAGCATACTGGACCCCCTGGACCCCCTGCAGTACGCCTACTGGCCCAACAGGTCCACTTCAGATGACATTGCTGCAGCACTCCATTACTCTCTCTCCCACCTGGAAGATAAAGACTCCTACATTAGGATGCTCTTTGTCAACTACAGCTCCGCCTTCAACACGGTCATCCCCCACAAACTCACCGACAAACTGTCTTCACTTGACCTGCACCCCACCCTCTATAACGGTCTACTGGACTTTCTAACTGGCAGGCCCCAGTCTGTCAGGATGGGTAACAGGACCTCAGCCAGCATCATCACGAACACAGGTGTCCCACAAGGTTGTGTTCTCAGCCCCATCCTCTACAGCCTCTTCACCCATGACTGTATTGCCTCCCACAAGGACAATAGTAGTAGTAGATTAGTTTATTTGACAGGGACAGTGCAATAAACATAGACAATTAATCAAAGACAATCAATCTGATGTGTTGCACATAGAGTGTATAGCTATTAGCTAATTTGCAACTCTTGTCCCTGGATGGGCTTTAGAAAAAAGAATCAAGATAAAAAATATACACAATAACCACATACATCAATGCAGAAAAATTATAAATACACAATTATAAATATTATAAATATTATAAATACACAAATATAACAGCCTGACTCACCTTTAACATAAATATTATAAATACACAAATATAACAGCCTGACTCACATTTAACACATATAACATAACTCACATTTGCCTATTTCAGGCCTTCCTCCCTCCGTCACTCACTATAAACAAACACATTTATTCCTTCCCTTCATTCACTCTCACTTTGCAGACAAATAATTCATACATGAGTACATTCTTGTTTATTTTTCAGCCAGTTTTTAACATTTTTAGTGAATGTTTTAAAGTCCGTTATTATTTTAATTTCATTTGGCATTGTGTTCCAGATGTGACTGCCCTTTATAGAGAAAGCTGTTTGTCCAAATGTGGTTCTGCGGTGGAATATTTTACAGTTATTGTTAACAGAACTCCTGGTGGCTCTGCTGCTGTCCTGTCTTTGGACGAAACCAGCAAGTGGCTCGGGTGCTGATTTATGGAAACATTTGAACGTTAATTTCAGAAGACAGAGGTCAATGAAGCTCTCAAAACTCAATAGGTTGTATTTTTTTAAAACATTACAGTGATGCCACCTAATGGGCTTTTTGTCCAAGATTTTTAGGGTTTGATTATATAATGAACCTATATGTCTTATTGTGGAAGGGGCTGCTTGAGCCCAGACTGTCAAACAGTATGATATATGAGAAAAAACCATAGAATGCATATACAGTGCAGCTGCTTCGTAAGGTATGTAATATCTAATTAATTTAAAGCAGTTCAGATTTTTTTTTACTGTTTTTGAAATTTTCTTTATATGAAGA
Source organism: Pholidichthys leucotaenia (assembly GCA_020510985.1). NCBI lineage: Eukaryota > Metazoa > Chordata > Actinopteri > Cichliformes > Pholidichthyidae > Pholidichthys > Pholidichthys leucotaenia. The sequence goes on along the minus strand of CM035837.1, from coordinate 427,431,776 downwards.
TTAAATTTGAGTTGAGGATCTAGTACAATGCCAAGGTATTTGAATTCTGTAGCTAAACTGATGTCATGATCATGTATATTAACTTTAAAATGTTGCAGGTTACATTTTTTGATTGAAAAGCACATTGAGACTGTTTTCTGAAGGTTCAGCAATAGATGGTTCTTGAGGAGCCACTCTTGGACATCAACCATACTTGTAGACAGTACATCTGCAGCCTGTGCTGGAGTCTTGGCAGCTGTGTAAATAACTGCATCATCTGCATAAAGTTGGCATGTTGCAGCTGAGCAGTGTAACGGCAAGTCATTAATAAAAATGCTGAAAAGTAAAGGACCAAGAATGGACCCTTGTGGGATACCCATGCGGTTGTTTAAAAGTGAGGATTTATCCTGGTGAACTTTTACACACTGTTCTCTATTCTGGAGATAAGATGCAAACCATTCTAATGTATTTGGGGAGAAGTTAAAAGATACCATTTTGGATAAAAGCAAACTGTGGTTTACAGTATCGAAAGCCTTTTTGAGATCTAGAAAAACAGCTCCTACCACATTACCCCTGTCCAAGGACTGTTTGACGTTTTCAATAAGGCAACAATTTGCTGTTTCTGTTGAGTATCCTGGTCTAAAACCAAATTGATGTGGATGAAGAAGTTGACTGTCTTGTAAGTAGTCTATCAGCTGTGTAGCTACAACTTTTTCAAGAACCTTAGATAGGACTGGTAAGATAGAGATTGGGCGGTAATTGCATATATCGTCTTTACTGCCTGATTTATGAACTGGTATGACGACAGCTTTTTTCCAGCCAGATGGAAATGTACTAGACCTAATGGAGAGATTAATGAGATGAGTCAGTGGTTTGATTAATATTTTGCTGTGCATTTTGAGAAAGGAGGTGCTCATATTGTAGATATCACTAGTTTTTGAGTTTGACAGTGTTTTAACAATACCAGCAATTAACTTCTCATTTACCTCATCGATGTGAAAAGTATCTGTTGGGAGTATGGAATTTGTGTTGTTGAGCACATTTGGCAGCACAAAAATTTTTGTTAAGTCTTCCACAGAGCCCACAAAGTGTGAATTAAATTCATTTGCCAAAGTAGCCTTGTCACTGACGGTCTTGCCATTGATTCTAAGTTCCTTTACCCCCTTCTGATCGTTTTTTTTATTAGTTAAGTTATTTAAATGCCTCCATAGGGAACTGTTGTTACCCTTTGCATGATCTATCAGTTTATTGTAATAAGATATTTTTGATTTTCGCAGCTCATGTACCACTTTATTTCTTAAACTTTTGTACACAAGGTGATCATTTTGTAGTTTGAAGGTTAGTGATGTTTTCAGTGCATAGTCTCGCCTCTTCATAAGTTTTCTTATTTCATTATTTAACCATGGTAGGCTAATCTTCTGTTGTCTACTTTTAATTTGCTTTGAAAATTTTTCTATAGACTTTGTGATTGTTGCAGTTATAAAATTACAACAATCATCTACTTCACATGTTGCCATGAGCTGCTCCCAATTTTGATTCTCTAAGTAATGTTCAAACTCCTCATTTTTTGATTTGGGGATAATAAAATTTGATTTGTCAATATCGACTCCCCCAAAATACTGTAGTCGCTTTTTAGTAAGTTTCCTGACAGCAAGAACCATGTTATGATCTGAGAGACCAGTTACAAGATTATAGGTTCTGGTTATTCGTTCTGGTTTATTAGTAAATACCATGTCAATAAGTGTTCTGGATTGTTTGGTTATCCTGGTGGGTCCTTTGATGATTTGCTGGTAATTAAATTTAGTCATGAGGCTTTTCAGTTTTTGTTTGTCTTTTTTATCAGACCAGTTGATATTAAAGTCACCATGAATTATTGTTTCTCTGTTCTTCTCAAGTTGTTTAACCAGATCACTTAATTCATTATAAAAGGAAGAGTTGTGTGACGGTGGGTTGTACACTACTGCAATGTTGAAATTCATTACCGGAGAGAGACATACATTAACAGCTAAACATTCAAGTGAAGTATTCAAATCAACCAGTTGACATTTATATTTCTCTTTGATGTAAATTAAAACACCTCCTCCCCTCCCTACCTGCCTGTCTTTTCTAAAACACTGGTAGCCCACAATATCGATCATATTAGTGTCTATGTTACTGTGTAGCCAGCTTTCTGAGAGACAAAGGTAGTCCAGATTTGAGTCCAACAGCAACACCGAATGTCATCTTAAAGTTTGCAGATGACACAGCAGTGATAGGACGCATCACTGGTGATGACGAAACATCCTACAGGAGGGAGGTGGCCAGCTTGGTGTCATGGTGTGAGGAAAACAATCTCACCCTCAACACGGACAAGACAAAGGAGATGATAGTGGACATGAGGAAGAGGAGGAGACCCCATCGGCCGCTGTTCATCCGGGATCTTGAGGTGGAGAGGGTGAGCAACTTTAACTTCTTGCACTCCGGTGTACCGCGGGCGGACACGTCTCTGCGTCCTAGAGCACACGAGGGCGCACAAGGGCGCACGAGGGTGCTGCGTCCTAGAGCGCACTGAAAAAAAAAAAGCTGCATTTCTGTTCTTCCACTACAGACACAGCCGCGAACAGAAAGCCAAAGGAGTGCTTTGATTGGTTTAGATGTGATTGACCTCTCATTCGACTAATAAGAGCCTTGAATTGGGTTTCTGAAACCTTGAAGAACCAATGACTGAAAACCTAGCAAGAAGGACCCGCCTGCCAACGGCTGCGAATACAGCCAGCCAATTGAAGCACAGAAGTTCGAAAGCTGTTTTGTGTAAGGCTGGGTGACACACAGGCGTTCGGCAGTCTTTTTTTCTTAGTACTGTTCTTATTTGTTTTGAAAAATCGTTCGCCAAAACCGCAATTATGGAAGCGCAAAACCGCAATAATGGAATTATGGTGTGACCGGGTCGCGTGACCAGAACCACGAGTCCGTAACAAGCTGACCAGCGTCATGTTCGTCTGACAATGAGGAAGAGAAGTTCGCCAGCGACATTGGTGTTGTGGACAGGTAAGTGTTATAAGCTAAATTATTCTTTATCCCTGAAAATTGTAATCCAAATGACTTTTGACCGATCGGTAAATTACAACTGTGCGTTATCGCAACATGACGGACCCGGACTGCTCCGGTCCGGGTCCGTCATGTTGCGAACGCCCCCCCCCCCCCCCCCCCCCGCTACTGTTCTGTAGCGGATTGCAGATATATTGCAGATATTTTAGTGCAACTGTGCGTAGTAGACCGTGGTGCACCGTCACCGCTTTCCGTCATGTAGCGACGGGCGATATCCGTCCTCTGTAGCGGGGGGGGGGGGAGTTGTTATCTTCTACATGACAGATATTTTAGTATAATTTTTAGTGCACTGTAGGTTATTTTTTCTTGTAAAGAAAAAGCCACACATTTTTTACGTGGCATGCTTCTTTGTATGTGGGAGCTTGTTTGTTCATTCATTCATTCATGAATGAACCCCCCCCCCCCACACACACACAGCCCTTTACCTTTCATTAGAGCCCAAGATGAGGCTTCTATATTGAATCATTCAAAAGTTAGACGTTTTTCCAAACTGTGCCATTTGGCACAATTTGGCACAGTTCAAAAACGCCCGGGACCAACCTAAGAAAAAAGCTGTGTAATATATTCATTTTTTGTGGTATTGTTACAAAATTTTGACCTCAGCTGGATAACACTTGGTTCTACATTTCTGTTGCATTTTCCAGCCAGTATCTGAAGCTGTGTGTTATTTGCAAGCATTTGTATCCAAAAAAACACCCAGGCGAAATTCATTTTCTTCAAGTTCAGTATGTTTAGATGACTGTTACTCAGTGGCAGGAGCACTTAGAGAGATTATGACTGTTTTGCCAAAAAAAAAATCAAAGTGTTTTCTTTTAAATGAGACCAACCCCATTAAGATGCTGCAAAGGGTTGAAGAACAGCTTTTGATTTACTTTGGGTATGTTATTTTTAGGCGTTTTTAGGGAAATTGACCAGAGTGCAAGGGGTTAAATACCTGGACATCCACATCAGCAAGGACCTTACGTGGAGACACAACACCACAGAGCTGGTTGAGAGAACTCAACAGCGGCTGTACTTTCTGAGGAGGCTGAAGAAGTTTGGCATGTCCCCCAGGATCCTCAACAACTTCTACAGCTGCATCATTAAAAGCATCCTGACCAACTGCATCACTGCGTGGTATGGCAGCACTACTGCCCTGGACCGCAAATGCCTGCAGAGAGTGGTGAAGACAGCAGAGAAGATCATCAGGACTCCATTTCCCTCTCTGCAGAGTATCTACCACCGCAGAGTTCAAAGGAGAGCTGACGCCATCCTCTGGGACCCCACCCACCCCCAGCACAGAATGTTCACACTTCTACCCTCAGGCCGGAGGTACAGAAGTGTGAAATGCAGGATAACCAGACTGATAAACTCCTTCTTTCCCACTGCCATCAGACTCCTGAACAAATAACAAACTCTCAAAACTCCGCAACACAACTTTGAAAATAGGAACTCACACACCGGCTGCTAAATTTGCACATTGCTCATTTGTACAGCGTACATAGTCTCACCCCGTCTAATGTCCATATCAACTCTGCTGCTAATTGTCATGTACAGTCTACTGGTGTTATCATTACAGATAAATTAGCACACTGGGTGCTAATTTGTATACTGCTCATTTGCACACTGTACATAGGCTTATGCCATCTCAGGTTCATATCATCTCTGATATCAATATACCACTGTCCTCTATAGTCACCCAGGGAATTTCATATTTCATTCTTCTTGTTTCCTCTAGTTATTCTGTGGTTTGGTTCTGTTATTACCTCATTAGTATTGTTGTGTACCTATTACCTTGGCATTTGTTTGGAGAGCAGAGTAAGAATTTCATTGCTCAGGAAATGTTGCATTTCTTAACTGTGCACATGATAATAAAGCCTTTGAATCTTGAAATACATTTTATGATCATATCAGAGAGCTTCCATACTGTCCATAATGGGGTTGAAGAAAAACAGTGCCCACATCATGAAATAATGATAAATAAAAGGGATATGATGCCTGAGATGGGAAAATAGTTTTTTTTGGGAGTGAAATATGCGCATAATGTTGTGAGGTATTCACAAAAGTAATATATTCCGGTGAAAAATATGAAAATGTCAAAGCGTAATTTGTGTCATTCTCGTAGAATGACTCGTTAACAAAATACAGCAAAGTAGGCCAGCTCACACTGTGAAGGTGCATTCAGACCAAACGCCAACGGGCGCACAGTGTGATTACATTTTAAATTGATTTTGATGTGCCACCCCAACATCTTCAGTGGCCCCACCTTTGAAAATTTTCTGGAGGCACCCCTGTCTTTTTGTTATCCTTCCAGAGCATGTGGGACACAGGGCGACACTTATCGCCGTCTCACTGACCCTAGGCCACACAGCTACTGTGAGTAGTGAAAGCTACAGTGGGGGGTCAGTCCTCTGGTAGCTCTGTGCATTAACTTTCCTTTCCCCATTCTATTATGCTGAGCACCAAGCTAGAAGGTGGAAAGTACCATTTTTATATGGTCTTTGGTATGATCCGGCCAGAATTTGAACCCACAACCTCCCAGTTGTGGGGCGGATGCTCTACCAACTAGGCTACCTCTCCAGTGTCTGTTTGTTATAGATTTGGCATAAAGGACTTTTTCTTTTTTCCTAAACTTGGTCTATTTTTCTTTGCAAATTTAACACCTTTATTGAGTAAAACTGAAGACGTTCACCATGTAAATATGGGACAATTTCCCCAATAAAGTTATAAGGATTTTTTTTTTTTGCATAATCTACTTTTCTAAGAAGATTGTTTTATCTGATTGTTCCCTTTTTTAAGGTAAAATGCTAACTTTTTCATAAATGTCAGTGTTTTTATTGTAAATTTGTAACTTTTTTCTTGTAAATTTGCAACTTTTTTCATGTAAATTTGCAACTCCAGATTGTATTTGTGATTCTGGTGTTTTACCTCAGTTTTAAGGCTCTGATATTTTTTGATTTTTTTTTTAAAGACAAAACTTACTCACAGTGGGTCTTTGTGTAGTAGACTACAAGTTGCCGACCCCTTGGTCTACACATTACCTGGTAAAAACCAAAGGTGTGGTTTCTCTGAATCTTTTGCTCTTCCTTAAAGCATCTTTTTAAAACTCCACATCTGGACTGTTCCTTCTGTGTGAAGACCCGGTGGTGTGATTTAGCAGAAAAAGACATCTGACAGTTTCATATTTTGTCAGGAAAAGTGTCCATGGTGTGGTTGGTGTAGTTTGCTCCTGTGTCCTGCCTTCATTTTAAATCCTTTAAACTTGTTTTGTGGCTCGGTGAAGATGATTTTGCTCACAAACTGCTGCTGCTGCTGACCTCTGGACTGCAAAAATAAATCCTGAAGTGCTTCAGTCAGACTGGCCTCATCACTTTACTGTTATTACTATAACACAGTAAGTCCACTATCAGCCATATAATCCCCTCATGCATTCACAGTAATAAAGCCCTAATCAGAAGCAGGCCTCTCCATTGTGATTGAAGGTGTCGCCATGGAGGCATTACGGCCCACTGTGTGTTATCTCTATCGGGGACTAATGGAGGCAGCCTCTCAGCTCTACTGGTGCCATTCTCCAGTCCATTAGGGTCTGATTTCCGCTGTGGAAACATCACTCAGAGTCCATTCTCCGTCTCCGTGTCTGTAATGCAGCATCACTGCCAGCTAGCCCCGAGCAACCATCCATCCACGCCACCGCCCCTTCATCAGTGCAAGCAGCCCCACCCTGAACCAGAGAGCATGAGCTAATGTTTATAGAGGAACGCCTGCAGGAGGAGGAAGAGGGGGAGGAGGAGGGGTTCAGGGTCTGGGCTGGAGCAGTGGGGGGGTTCTGACGCCAGTACCTGTTCCAGGAGAAAAGACCTCTTCAACTGCAGAGGACTTCTGCATTCTTGCAGACATTTGAAAGCTCATGACCCGGGTGACCTGCTGGACCCTTTTTTAAGGAAGATTCCATCTCTGCATTATCTTTACCCCCTCTTTACGCAGGGGTGGAGATCATTGAGAGATCGCTGAGTGATGGAAAAAATGGCCAGATCTCTCCAAGATCTCTCAATGATCTTCAGTGATCTCCATGGCCCCCAAAATTCAATTTCATGGCAATCTTTGAAAGATCCTTGAGAGATCATTGAGGGGTCATTTAGCCCTTTTCCACTAGTACCCAGTCGGCCTTACTCTGCACTACTCGGCTCTACTCGGTTCGGCTCGGTTGTGTTTCCATTGCAGCTGGGTACAGCTGGGTACGCCTGGGGTGGGTGGGATGTTTTTTACAGCAAGGCGGTGCCACATTCCCGTGACGTAAAACACACGACCCAAGCAAAACATAACATTGCGGCTGTACAAGGTGACTCCTCGGTCTGTGGCTTTTTGTCACCATAAACGCCAAAAAGGGCCACCAGACAAGGGTACAGGCAGCGAGATGAAACACCCTGGAAAAGTACTGGAGCGTCTGGGAAGCCATAGAGCCGAAGACGTGAGGATACTTCATATATTCATATATTTATTCCATCCAGCTACAATGCTCTGCACTGTGTGTCTGTGTGTGTGTGTGTGTATATATATATTTTATAGTAATATGTACATATGTATATCAGCTGCTCTTGCTTGCTTGTTTTTTTCTTGCCTTCTGATTGTTGCTCTGAGTGCTGCTATCCCTGTGCTGTTGCAATCCTGGAATTTCCCCATTGTGGGACTAATAAAGGCTTATCTTATCTTATCTTATACTTACCATATCACATATGACGGTAAGCTAATTATTGCTAATGCTAGTGTGCCTTAAGTACGTCGTACTACACTGTAATGTCTGCAAGTTATCACTATTAGGTACTAAAATATGTATGCTGTGTGTGTGAATTTCAGATGGCTCTGTTGTGGGAAAATTACCGCTTCAAACGGTCGGTCTGGCGTTCAATACAGCCTGTCACTGATGTCACCCCAGCTTCACAAACGATCAGTGGTTATAGAGCCTAAGCATGTCTGTAGAAACATTTAGCTTCCAGTATAACAAATTGCTCTGATCTGTGTGAGACTGTTGAGACATCATGCCATGTAGCTGCTCCAGCAACACTGAGTCTGTGGTGGTGTCATAGCAAAAACTGTTCAGCTGATAGAACTTGATTGCCAGGTTGTAGTTATGGGGTTATATTAACCACAAAATATATATTCAAAAGGTAAACAGTACTGAGTTAGGTATAATAAGATATATTTGACAATTATGATGCATTTTAGGCCAAAACAAACTTGATCTAGGATTAAAAGCAATTAAAATAATGCAGTCACAAGGTTACATGGAAAATACTTGATTTACTAGATACATGTACTGTAGAAATATATATTATCTGCATCAACAATGTACTATACATGCATTCATGTAGTATTGCACTGGGAATTGCACTGACAATAAACCTTTGAAGTTTTTGCAGATGTGTCTCTTTTTTTATATGTGAAGGTTACCACCAAGTGACATAAATTAAATACTGAAAGATTGGAAAAGCTAAGAACTATCCAGCAGTTTGAGAAATCACTTTTGGTTTGGTGTAAATCTGTCAACAGAATTATGAACCATAAAGCAGTTTGTGTTAAAATGTTAAATCCCATGAAACCCTAACCCAGGGGTCTCCAGTCATGTGCAATCGAAGGCCAAGACCCTGCAGGTTCTCTCTTCTACCCAGTCTCTTCAGCAGGTGTTCTCACTGATCAGCAGTCAGTAGAAGAAATTCAGTGGAATCTGCTGTTGAAGACACTGTTTGGAGGTAAAGCCTGCAGAGTCTTGGCCCTCCATGGCACATGATTGGACACCCCCGCCCAAATCCATTATGATAAAGTACAGATGCTAATATGGCCCAGAATTCCTCCATATACTGGTACTGTCACTAAAGTGTGCAGTGTCTTCTGCGGTGGCACATCCAACAATAGTCTTCAGTAAATAAAATAATTGTTTTGGTTACTTTTTCTTAAAAATGAGCCATTATTTTCAAAGTCACCGATAAATGGTTTGTACTGTTGACTCTTTTCCCACTGGTGCCATAACAGACAAAATAGAAAATCATGATGCAAACACATAAGTCACTAAAGTGTTTATTACAATCAGCAGCAAATTCTAGATTATTGAGAATGTGCAAAATTCAAACTGTTAAAAAAAAAAAAACAACTTAGAATGGGTCACACAAGCCGGCCATGCTGCCTCACTGAGAAGCAGCTGGGATGTGCCGTTCAAGCTGGTCCCGGTTCAGCAGATCTTCGGCCTGCATCTCTGTAAATAGTGAGGCAAGATCCAGTTTGGGGTGGATTGTTTTCCTCTTGCCTAGACAAAAGACAGAAATGGGTGGTGGTTAATTAAAGCAAGTTTAAAACATTTTTGGGAAATATACTTGTTGCTAAAAGCCAGTGGTGGAATGTGAATGAATGAATGAATCTTTATTTCAGATAGATTAAAAGTAAAGATTAAAAGAAAATAGAATAATATAACAAAGGGGAAAAAAATTCAACAAGGTCAAATTAAATAATAACTCCTCTGATTATACAGTTCAACATAGGTTATCCAAAATGGGTGATGGCTGAAGCCGCAGCTTATATTGCTCACCCATATTCCATCCAAGAATTCAAAAGAAAAAACAAAACAGGAGCGATTACAATTCGAATGTGACAATAAAGTACTTCGTTGGTGTATTTAACCACAATTTTCATGTAGCTGTGCTTCAGTAAAGTAGATTTTACAAGGGCTGGGTTACATTTAAAATCATTTGTTTTTACTGTGGCCTCAGCAATCAGAATGAATTAATACATTCACTTGAATGGAATCTAGTACTTTAACTGAGGGTGTGCATCACCGAGTATAGAGTTGCTCAGTCAAAATATGGAATTTTTATCAATAAAAGTTTAGCCACCGCTTTGTCACCGCTGTGTCTCTTCTTGCCCTGGCTTCAAGTGTGGGCGGTGTTTTGTACTTGTATTGCTAAAATATAAAAGGAAGCACTACAATGGGTCTCAAATATTTGTAATGTGTCCTGTTACTGCATGAGTTTATTGATGATAGACTATAAACTACACATATAAACTAAATTATATTGATGACTGAACAACTCCCATTCCCCAAAAGATACAGTTATGAACATAACTCACAAAGGATCACACAAGTGATCTGACAAAAAAATAAATACATTAACAAGCGGTTTATTTTACAGTTGATGTGCCATTCATTTTCAATTATTCTGTAATTAATATTCACACAATCAAATAAATCTCAGTTCAGTCCCTTTAATATTAAATGGAAATTGTGCTACTTTGGTTTTGGCAGTTTACCTATAAAAGCAAAGGATTTCAGTACTTTCCACAGTGGCAAGGTCCATTGTGGGGTGGCTGCTTTTCCTTTCCTCTTGCCTAGACCAAAGTCAGAAATGGATGGTGGTTAGTTAAAGCAAGTTCAAAACATATACAGGCACATCTCAAAAAATTAGAATATCATGAAAAAGTTCAGTATTTTTTGTCACTCATTTCAGAAAGTGAAACCCATATATAGATTCATTACACGGACAGTGATATATTGAAAGCGTTTATTTTAATTTTGAAGATTTTGGCTACAGCCCATGTTAACCAACATTTCAGCGGCCAACATTTCTATTTAAAAACTATTTTTTAAAATTAATTTTATGTAATATTCTAATTTTTTGCCAAACTGAATTTGGGGTTTTCAGGGGCTATAAGCCATAATCATCCAAATTAAAATAAATAAACGCTTGAAATATATCACTGTCTGTGTATTGAATCTATATAATATATGGATTTCACTTTCTGAAATGAGTGACAAAAAATATTGAACTTTTTCATGATATTCTAATTTTTGGAGATGTACCTGTATTAGGGAAATACACTTGTGAAAGTCAGTGGTGGGATGTGACAAAAATGCTTTGTTTCCCTGACCAGTGAGCACCCCAGGATCCACTCTATACTTGTACATGTACATTATCAATCCAGGGATTTATGGTGGAACAGAAACAGCACAACAACACTGTTCCAACGCCTTTTATGGAAAATCCACAGAATAGGTGTGTGGGTCTATTCTGACGCTTTAGAAAATTATATGAATCACTTTATAAATCACTGGTTTGAAAATGCACTTGTATATGTTGAGATTTTGGATCCTGGGGTCCTTTTTTACTTAATTGTACCCGTAGGTAGATTTGGTTTGCAGTCTGGTGACAAGCCACCGGCTGCCGGTCGCTGCGTGCGCGAGCGCCCTAAACCTACATGTTTTTGGTATGCGGGAGGAAACCGGAGAAATCCCGGAGTAAACCCACGCAACACGGGGAGAACATGCAAACTCCACACAGCTCACTGTTGGTCGGGGGCTGGGATCGAACTCACGATCCCCGCGATCCCCCGGCCGAGGGTAAACTGTGCTGCCACAGTGCTAAACCACTGCGCCACCGTGCAGCCCTGTATCCACCCTTTTGACCTGTATCCACAATATAAACACAACATGCTGAGGGCGGCTAACCCCTGGTATGTGGAAACAGATTCTAGAAAGAAATTACACACAACTTAAGATAAGATAAGATAAGATAAGATAAGCCTTTATTAGTCCCACAATGGGGAAATTCCAGGATTGCAACAGCACAGGGATAGCAACACTCAGCGCAATGTTTTAGAAGATAAGAAAATAAGAGCAGTGAATATACATATGTACACATAAATATATAAATATATATATATACGTATATACACAGTGCGGAGCATTGTAGCTAGATGGAATAAACAGCATAACCGTCTACTTAGTTATCCTACATAGTATGAATATGTACCTATACATATTGTCACCCTCCGTAGCGACCGATATTGTCCTAGTTGTATACTGGAGGGGACCATTGTGTAAGTCTATTGCGTCTTTTGCATTCAATACTATTAGGTCGTCACGTTTTTTTGCTATCTCTGCGAGCAGCCCTGCTTAGGTTATACAGTCTGACAGCTGTAGGTAGGAAGGACCTGCGAAACCTCTCGGTTGCGCATCTAGGATGATGTAGTCTGCTGCTAAATGAGCTCCTCAGTGCGTTCAGTATGTCCTCCATAGGGTGGGACTCGGACACCAGCAGAGATGACAGTTTAGCCACCATCCTTCTCTCTCCTATCTCCTCCACTGGGTCAAGGCGCTGCCCCAGGACAGAGCTGACTTTCTTGATCAGTTTGTTCAGTCTCTTCCTATCGGCTGCTGTAATGCCACTGCCCCAGCAGACCACTCCAAAAGTGATGGCTGATGCCACCACCGTGTCGTAGAATGTCTTCAGCAGCGCCCCTTGTACACCAAAAGACCTGAGTCTCCTCAGTAGGAACAGCCTGCGCTGTCCCTTCTTGTAGAGTGCGTCGGTATTGTGTGACCAGTCTAGTTTATTGATCAAATGAACACCCAGGTACTTGTAGGATGTCACCATCTCAATGTCTGTTCCCTGTATGTTTACTGGTGCTGTGAGGGGTTGTCCTTGCCTGCAGCAGTCCACCACTAGCTCCTTAGTTTTCCTCGCGTTGATCTGGAGGCAGTTCCGATGGCACCAGTCCACGAAGTCCTGGATAAGTCCTCTGTACTCAGCTTCATCTCCGTTGGAGATGAGGCCGATGATCACAGAGTCGTTAGAGAACTTCTGTAGATGGCAGTGTGTTGTGTTATGTGAGAAGTCCGCAGTATAAAGGGTGAACAGGAAGGGAGGCAAAACCATTCCCTGGGGGGCCCCCGTGCTACCGATGATCATGTCCGACACACAAGACCTGGGTTCTTACAAACTGTGGCCGGTTAGTGAGGTAGTCCAGGATCCATGATGACAGGTGCTGGTCCACCCCTGCGCACAGCAGCTTGTCCTTCAGGATCATTGGTTGGATGGTGTTGAAAGCACTGGAGAAGTCAAAGAACATAATCCTCACCGCATTCCTGGGCTTCTCCAGGTGGGACAGAGAACGGTGAAGGAGGAAGATCACTGCATCCTCCACCCCAATGCCATGCTGGTAGGCAAGCTGGAGTGGATCCATCGCTGGTCCCACCAGGGGGCGGAGGTGAGCAAAGAGCAGTCTCTCCAGGGTCTTCATCATGTGGGACGTCAGGGCCACTGGTCTGTAGCTGTTCAGGTCTTTGGGGCGGGAAGTCTTTGGTACAGGTACCACACAAGATGTTTTCCACAACTGTGGTACCCTCCCCAGCTTCAGGCTCAGGTTGAAGATGAGCTCCACAATCCCACACAGCTGATCTGCACAGGACTTGAGGAGCTTTGTGCTGATGCCGTCCGGTCCCGACGCCTTCCTCGCCTTGATCCTCCTCAGCTCCATCCTTACCTGGGTCTTAGTGAGGGTCAGGTTGGGGGGCTGTGTGTTGGGAATGGGGGGGGGGGTGTTGGTGGAGTGGGGTGTGGGCAGCAGGACTTGATGTCTTTAGAGGCAGCAGTGGTTGTTGTGCAGTCGGGGGGGGAGGGCGGTTGGTCAAACCTATTAAAAAAACAGGTTCAGATTGTTCGCCCACTCCCTGCCCCCCGTGGCCTGGTGGGAGGTATTCTGGAGCCCAGAGATGGTATTATGGTTTCTCCAGACCCCACCGATGTCGCTGTGTTGCAGCTTGTCCTCCATCTTCTTCCTGAAGCTATCCTTGCCTTCTCTGATCTTCCTCCTCAGCTCCCTTTGTACGGACTTCAGCATCTCCCTGTTCCCCGACCTGAAGATCCTCTTCTTCTCTCTCAGAAGTGTTTTAATCTCAGGGTTGATCCAGGGTTTGTTGTTTGAGCAACACCGTATGGTCTTGGTGGGAACGGTGTTGTCCACACAGAAGCTGATGTAGTCGGTGATGGTGTGAGTGAGGCCATCAATGTCCTCATCATGTGGATCGCAGAGCTGCTCCCAGCCAGTGATTTCAAAACAGTCCTTTAGAGCGTCCATTGCCTCCTCAGACCATAACTTCACTGTGCGCATGACTGGAGGTTGTCTGTGCACTAGGGGTTTGTACACCGGCAGGAGATGAACCAAGTTGTGACCCGATCTCCCGAGTGGGGGGAGTTGTGATGAGGTGTACGCCTCCTTAGTATTTGCGTAGAATAAGTCCAGTGTTTTATTGTCTCTAGTGTGGCATGTGACATACTGGGTGAACGTGGGTAGAATGGGAGACAGTGAAATATGGTTGAAATCGCCTGAGATGAGGAGAAGAGCATCTGGGTGTTCTGTCTGCAGCCTGCCAGTTACTGAGTGGATGACGTCACGCGCTGTCCCAGCGTTCGCCGTCGGATTTGCATAAATAACAATGCACATCACGTGTGAGTATTCCCTTGGGAGATATGTAGGCCGCATGCTAACAGCTAGCACCTCAATGTCTTTGTTGCGGTGTTGTTGTTTAACCGTGATATGTCCCGGTCTGCACCAGCTGTTATTGACATACATTATCACTCCTCCGCCCCTTGCCTTCCCACTGTCTGGTGTTCAGTCTGCCCGTATTGCGTGGAAACCCTCCAGTTCAATGTTAGCATCTGTTGCTAGTTCTGTTAGCCACGTCTCCGTGAATAGCATCAGGCTACACTCCCTGTATATACTCTCGTAGCGGGAGATAGCCGCTAGCTCATCTGTTTTTCTGAGTAGCGATCGTACAGTCCCCATAATAACAGATGGGAGGGCGGGTCTGTACCTTATATTCCTTGCCCGCTGTCTTATTCCAGCACGACATCCACACCGTTTTCGTCTTATTTCTCCCGGTATGTCGAGTTTTTGCGTTAGCATCGTGGGCCGGTTAAGTGCTAACAGCTAGTCCCTATTGTACTGCCTCCTACCAGAAACAGTGGCTCCGTCCGCTGACTCAGGAGACATTTGGGCGATCTACTTGTTCGGATGGAATAAAGGTGACGCTGGATCATAAAGATTGGCAAGAGAGCCAGATAGTAAATAGAAATAGGCAGAAATTGATCCGCTGTTGCAAAAGGCAGCCTACTCGTGTGGCGCCGGAACTAGGGGTGGGCGATATGGCCCAAAAGTGATATCACGATATTTCTATGATTTTTCACGATAACGATATTCTTCATGATATCACAGAATAGTTTTTTCTTTTAAATTTATAAAGTACAGTTTCACAGGCCAGCGTTAATTATGTTCAACATATTCAGTACAAACATAAACTTTTATTTCTCTAGTTTATAGAGCAGTTACATTACCAGAAAATATTATAAACCACCACATCTTAAGTGCATTGAGGGGTGGACTGTGAGAAAAATTCAGGCCGGGAATTTGAATTCATCCTAGGCCACCCTGTTGTTGGAAACCAGAAACCACCACAGTTTTAGTAGGTTAATATTTTAAAATAACAGGTATCGAACTAGTTATACATGTAATTAAAACCTTCAGCTGTGAGGAAAATTATAAATTTGGATTTTAATAGTCAACTGATCTACTGATTATTATTAAAACAACTGATTGACTAATCTTAATTTTAATCTGGTGCTGCTTCTCATTTGTTCACCTATTCCGAATAAAAACACAAGGTAAGAGACTTTAGGTAAAAAGTTACAGTTCTGCATGAAAAAGGTCACGAATTTGTCACCAAAAACGTTAAAATTAAAAAAAAAAAAAAATGTCTCTCTGGCATTCTTGTCTCAAAGAGGCAATGGTTAGTGTGTCAGGGGTTGGAGCATTGCCTGGAATGACTGTACAGCCCAATCCTTGAGTGGCAGTCTTTGGAGCAGTTGGTGCAAATGAAGATTGATGGTACACGTGCTGATGCTGCGCGTTCTTTCCTCACCGCACGCTTCATCGCCATCTGGACTCTTGCGTTTGATTCCATCTTGAGAACACCCTCTTTGACACTGTGGCGCCAGGTGGCTCGATCTTTGGCAATAACCTCCCAGTTATTGGTGTTGATCTGCGCACACCGCATGTTGTGTTTGCAGACATCTTTAAAATGCAGCAGCGGTCAGCCCACATGGTGGACGCCCACCCACAGTTCTCCGTAAAGGATTTCTCTCGGCAGGCGGTCAGGCTCCATGTGGTGCACGTGGCCGAGCCACCGGAGTCGTCTCTGGCTGAGAAATGCAGGGATGCTTAGCAAGTCAGCACGCTCAAGAACCTTGATGTTGGGGACTCTGTCCTGCCACTTGATGTGCATAAGGCACTAAAGCGCTATATAAGTGCAGGTTAGTTAGTTAGTTAGTAAAGACAGCGGAGGTGAAACCTGTTTAACCGCTTCTCCTGCCTGGCATAAGCTGTCCAGGACTCGCTGCCATACAGGAGAGTGGACAGGACGCAAGTTTGGTAGACGAGTAGTTTGGTCTTCAAACTCAGCAGATTGTTGTTCCACACATGCTTGTTGAGTTTGGCCATGACAGCAGCTGTTTTGGCGGTTCTGGAGCTGATCTCCAGAACAGCTTGAGCTGAGGAAGCTCAAGCTACCCACCAAGATGTTAGTGCAGTTCTACACAGCCATCATCGAGTCCATCCTCACCACCTCCATAACCGTGTGGTACGCAGGAGCCACTGCCAGGGACAGACTAAGGCTGCAGCGCGTCGTGCGCACTGCTGAGAAGGTGATCGGCTGCAAGCTCCCATCTCTCCAGGATCTGTACATCTCCAGGACCCGGAGGCGTGCTGGCCGGATCATAGCCGATCCCTCACACCCTGGTCACGTACTGTTTGCCCCCCTCCCCTCAGGTAGAAGACTTCGGTCCATCCAGACTAAAACCTCCCGTCACATGAACAGCTTCTTCCCCTCTGCCATCAGACTGCTGAACACTAAGTGACTTATTGACTCTTGTGCACTATGTACAGCAGCTCAACCAGACTCATGTCAATCATCACTGTTTTCTTCCTGCATTACCGACTGCACTATATGGTTCTCCACATTATCTGCTGCTCGCTAATATATTTTAACTGCTGACCAGTATTACTCACTCTTATTCTACACTTTATTGCATGTATAGTTTATTTCTTTTATTTTATCATGTTTAATGTTGCAGCATTGCACCGAGACAAATTCCTATTTTGTGTACTACATGAACAATGGCAATAAATCTGATTCTGATTCTGATTCTGATCTCAGTGTCCAACAGGAGCGTGTTTAAAACAGTGGACCCTAGGTAGGTGAAGGTGTCCACAACCTCCAGCTGTGTATTGTCAATGGTAATGACGGGAGAGGAGACAGCATCTTGCACCATGATGTTGGTTTTCTTGAGACTGATCATGAGCCCAGACTCCTTGCAGGCATGGGACAGTTTGTCGACCAGGTGCTGCAGGCCCTCCTTGCTGTGCGATGCTAGAGCAGCATCGTCTGCAAACAGCAGCTCACGTATGAGGACCTTGTAGACTTTGGTATTAGCACAAAGTCTTGCAATATTGAGGAGTTTTCCGTCTGAGCTTGTGCGGACGTAGATACCTTCAGGATAGTTGGCAAAGGCGTAGTGGAGGAGCATTGAGAGAAAAATCCCAAAGTCAGTCGGTGCTAGAATGCAACCCTGCTTCACTCCACTGCTGACTGAAAAGGCATCTGAGGTGGCTCCATCAAAGCAAACAGTACTATGCATGCCCATGTGGAAGGAGGAGATGATTGCAAGGAGCTTTGGGGGACAACCGATCTTTGGCAGGATCTGGAAGAGCCTGTTTCAACTAATTAAGTCAAAGGCCTTGGTCAGGTCCACGAACGCAAGGAACAATGGCTGCTGCTGCTCTCGACACTTCTCCTGCAGCTGATGGAGGGAGAAGATCATATCCACTGTGGACCTTCCGGCTCTGAAGCCACACTGGGACTCAGGATAGACTCGCGAAGCGAGGTTCTGCAGGCGGAACAGGGTGACCTGAGCAAAAACTTTGCCAACTGTGCTCAGAAGAGAGATACTGCAGTAATTGTTGCAATCACTGCGGTTGCCTTTGTTCTTGTACAGCATGACTATGTTGGCATCCCTCATATCTTGGGGAATGTGACCTTGCTCCCAGCAAAGGCAGAGGAGATCATATAGTGGTTGTAAGATGGCTGTTTTCCCACGTTTCAGAAATTCTGGGGGGATACCATCTTTCCCTGGCGCCTTGCCACAGGCGAGGCAGTCTATGGCTTTGCAGAGCTCTTCCAGCGTAGGAATTTCGTCAAGCTCCTCCATGACTGGTAGGCAAGGCAAGGTGTCGAGGGCAACGTCTGTCATGATGTTCTGGGTCGAGTACAATTCAAGATAATGCTCGACCCAACGCTGTAGTTGCTTGCTCTTGTCGGTGATGGCTTTGCCTGTCTTAGCTTTGTGCGGTGCTGTTTTGATGCTTGTGGGGCCAATAGCTGTTTTAATGCCCTCATACACTCCTTTGGCATATCCACAGTTGGCAGCTACCTGGATGTTGGCACACAGGTTCTGCCAGTACTCACTGGTGCAACAGCGGGCAATCTGCTGGGCCTTGCTTCTTGCTGCTCGAAGGGTGTCACGTGTGCCAGGGCAAGTGTTTTGCTTGTGAGCCTGCAGTGCTTTTCTTTTGGCTTCTGTGACTGGTTGCATTTCGTCCCAGTGAGCCTCGAACCAGTCAGCATTCTTACGTTCTTTCTTTCCGAATGCGGTCATTGCTGAGTCGTAGATGGCATCGCGAAATTGGTTCCATTTGGTGTCCACGTCACCTGAGATATCGGGCTGGAGGTGAGCTTCAAGATTCCTCTGAAGGCTGTCAGCAAAGGTCTGAGCTTTGATTGGATCGGAAGTTCCACACGTGTTGATGCGGGGGAAATTTAAAAAAAAAAATGTACCTTTATGAAAAGATGTTTAAAAAATGAGAAAATAAAACAAATTTAGGAGAGAACGGTAACAAGTAGATGAGAGTATAAGTTGGTGCTGCAGACTACATATAGCCTGTAGTTTTGAAAAATATAAAGGTTTTTCTTAAAACATCTGAACAGTCCTGAAAACATTGCCTTATAAATGTAAGAGCAATTTAGCTATGGTTAATGCCACCTACTTATTACAGTTAAAAATGTAAACCCTGAACTACAGCAATATAATTTAGCCACATACATCATTCACCACATTACTTCTGTCTTCATCTCATTTCTATGCTCTGGGGCATGAGGGGATTTTGGTCATTTTAACATATTAAATTAATTTAGTATGTTATTTCACTGGGTCAGGAAGAGGGTCTAAATAAAGCAGGGGGGAGTATGCTTATTTAAAAGTATTATTTAATCATTTGGCATACCTGTCTACCCTTTTGCCAAACAAGACCTCCTGTCTCTCTCTCTTTCTCTCAATTTACCCGTGTTAGAAATCTCCGTTGCACATACAACTCCTGGGGCTGTTAATGGATTTTTTTTTCTTTTGGTTGGTTGAATAAATCAATCTGGAGCAGCCACAAGGGAACGAAAATAAACCTGTCACGCCGCGCCATTCATCAGCGGCGCCACCTGCTCACGCACCTGATCATCATCAGCAGCGAGGGATAAAGGCCGTCTCGCCCGGAGGCTCGGCCTGAAGCCGTCAGACTTCGTCCCTCACCGTTGTGAGCCACTTCTCTCTTCAGCATAATTATTTGGGTAAGAACCCTTACCTCCTTTTTCCAGTCTGCTCCCCTGTGCACAGGTGGATTCCCCGGCGGTGGACGTCTCCTCTCCAACGCCCATTCCTCGCTGCTGCACGGAGCTCTCCAGGTGGCTGTCTTCCGGACTTCGCCCCCTTGCTGTGCCAGCTATCCTGACAATCCAAGTAAGTCCTTCTCTTGCCATAATCCCTCCTGTGTTGGTGTGTGCCCGTCACCCTCTCCCTGTGCTCTCTCTATAGGGTTGCCCGGCTGTACGGTCACCTGCCTCTGTGCCTGAAACAGACGCCGCCACCAACACATTTACATCCCGCAGACACGCACTCATTCACGCCTGCTGTTAATAAACTCTTTGAACTATTCTAAGCCTGTGTGTGTGTGCGTCTCCTGAGCCGTGCGTTATGTCAGCACGGCTTCAGCAGAGCGGCTCGGCGGACGGCGGGCTCGCACACCGGCTTACCACTCTCGAGGCTAGAGTGGATCAAATTGCTTATCAACAGCAGGTTATCCTAAATCAATTATTAAACTTAACTAACCGGTTGGGCCGCTTGGATCCTCAACAGCCGTTCCCCCCAGCTCGTCAGGGTGGTGCGGCTCCTGCTGTTCCAGCGGCCGTCCAGCTGGCTCCAGTGGCACCGGTTCTGCTCACACCGATTCCGACCCCCGCCCGCTTTAGCGGTAAGCTCGGCGGAGCGCGGGGGTTCATTATGCAGTGTGAGTCCGTGTTCCACCGTGTGCCCGGAGATTTTCCCTTGGATCACAGCCGGATTGGTTACATAGGGAATCTTCTGGAGGGGCGTGCGTTAACTTGGACCTACGCCGTAATGGCGAGGCCCAGTTATGCCACCCTCACCTATGACCAGTTCGTGAGGCGCTTTCTGGAGGTCTTTGACCATTCTCAAACCGAGACGTCCAGGTCGATCGGCTTCTCGCTCTCCAGCAGGGAGGCCAGTCGGCAGCGGACTACTCGGTCGACTTCCGGGTAGCAGCGGAGGAATTGGGCTGGGAGGGACGCTCCCTCTGTGGCCTGTTACTCCGCAGCCTCAATGATGATCTGAGGGATGAACTGGCTGGACGGGATATCCCTGGGACGCTAGCGGAGCTGACATCCTTAGCGGTAAGTTTGGATAACAGGCTGCGCGAGCGCTCCTCGGGGTGGAAGTCTTCTTCTTCTCGCCCTCGTGGAGTCTCGCCACACCTGTTCCAAGCTCGCCCCCTGGCGGCGCCGCCAGCATCGTGCCCCGAGGAGTCGGAGCTGATGGTGACGGGCTGGACCAAGCTTTCCCCTGCGGAGAGACAACGCCGCCGTGAGTTGGGCCTCTGCATGTATTGCGGAGGTGACCAACACACTGTGGAGCGCTGCCCGCGGAAAGCCAGTCGGCGGGGTCCGCGAATCGCTGTAGGGAGCCTCGCGGATCTCAACCGGTTAGACACCCTCACCCAATTAAAGCTGCCCATCCGTTTCTGCCACAATCCCACTGGGCACCTCACCCACGCACTGGTGGATTCGGGCGCAGAGGGCAGCTTCATTTCACAAGGCCTGGCAACCCAATTGGGCATCCGCTGTCAGGCATTAAAACACCCCATCTCCCTGGTCCATCTCTCCCGTGCCTCCCTTGGGAGAGTTTCTCATCAAACCATTCCTGTCCCAGTCATCATCTCAGGGAACCACCGGGAGGAGATGGTTTTTTACGTCCTGCCCAACTCTGTGTCGCCCGTCATCCTGGGGTATCCCTGGCTACGCCTCCACAACCCTGTCCTGGACTGGAGGTCAGCTGGGGTATCGGCGTGGAGTACCTTTTGCATGGGCACCTGCCTTCAGTCCGCTGCCTGCTCCCCATCCGCTGCTCCTCCTGTGGCGGACACAGCACCTCCGGACCTGTCGCTGGTGCCTCCAGAATTTCACGACCTGGGTATGGTATTTAGCAAATCGAAAGCTATGTCTCTTCCCCCGCATCGACCCTATGACTGTGCTATCAACCTCCGCCAGGGGGCTCCCCTACCTTCTGGTCGGCTCTACAGCCTGTCGGCGCCGGAGAAGGAGACATTGAATACTTACCTGAAGGAATCACTGAGCGCTGGGATTATTCGCCCATCGTCGTCACCCGTGGGGGCAGGGTTTTTCTTCGTTGGAAAAAAGGACGGATCCCTCCGCCCCTGCATAGACTACCGAGCGCTAAATGACATCACTGAGAGGGACCGTTACACCCTGCCCCTCATGGACACTGCCTTCCACTCCCTCCAGGGGGCGACCTGGTTTACCAAGCTGGATCTACGCAGCGCTTACCACCTCGTCCGGATCCGGGAGGGAGATGAATGGAAAACAGCCTTCCGTACCCCGAACGGCCACTTTGAATACCTAGTCATGCCGTTCGGGTTGACCAACGCTCCTGCCGTCTTTCAGCGCCTCATTAATGACGTCCTCCGGGATTTCATCGGCCTCTTCGTGTTCGTCTACCTGGACGACATCCTTATCTTCTCCAAGTCCAGGGACGAGCACCAGGTCCATGTGAGGCGGGTCCTCCAAAGACTGCTGGAGAATCGGCTCTACGTGAAGGCTGAAAAATGCGAATTCTACGCTAGGACCACATCCTTCCTGGGATTCATCATCGCTCAAGACCAGGTGCTCCCAGACCCAGAGAAGGTGAAGGCGGTGGTGGAGTGGCCTACTCCCGCATCCCGGAAGCAGGTGCAACAGTTTGTTGGCTTCGCCAATTTTTACCGCCGCTTTGTCCCAAATTTCAGCTCGATCATCGGACCACTGACCCGCCTCACGTCCCCGAAGGTCCCGTTCCGGTGGACCGAAGAGGTCGCTGCTGCCTTTAAGGCGCTGAAGGCAGAGTTCTCCTCCTCCCGGGTCCTTCGCCAGGTCGACCCCGCGCTGCAGTGCATTGTGGAGGTGGACGCATCGGACACGGGAGTGGGAGCAGTATTATCCCAGTGGTCACCTGACGATGGCGCCAAACGACCTTGCGCCTTCTTCTCCCGGCGCCTGTCCCCGGCGGAGAGGAACTACGATGTGGGGGACAGAGAGCTCCTGGCCATTAAACTCGCCTTACAGGAGTGGCGCCACTGGCTAGAGGGGGCGGACCTGCCGTTTGTGGTCCTGACGGACCACAAGAACTTAGAATACTTACGATCTGCCAAGCGCCTGAATGCCCGCCAGGCGCGCTGGTCTTTGTTCTTCGCCAGGTTCCGCTTCTCAATCACCTTCAGGCCGGGCTCCAAGAACGGCCTGCCTGACGCCCTCTCTAGGCAGTTCACCCCCGTGGAGGCTGAGGAGACGCCCCACACTATCCTGCCCAGGTCGTGCGTCGTGGGAGCCATCTCTTGGGACATTGAAAGCAAGATCCGGAAGGCGCAGGAGGTGGAACCTGATCCTGGCGGCGGACCGGAGGGAAGACTGTTCGTCCTGTCTGCGGTCCGAGGAGAGGTCATCCACTGGCTCTACACCTCCCGGCTCACCTGTCATCCCGGCACCTCTCAGATGATCAGCCTCCTCCAACGGTCCTTTTGGTGGCCAGGCCTGCGGAGGGATGCAGCCCGCTACGCCCGGGCTTGCCCAATCTGTGCCACCAGCAAGTCGGGAAATGCCCCTCCAGCGGGTCTGCTCCAGCCTCTGCCCGTCCCCAGCAGGCCCTGGTCGCACATCGCACTGGATTTCATCACCGGACTCCCGGTTTCCAACTCCTTTGACACCATCCTGACCATCGTGGACCGTTTCTCCAAGGCGGCACACTTCGTCCCCCTGCGAGGTCTCCCTACCGCCCTGGAGACGGCGGGCCTCCTCGTCCAACACGTGGTCAGGCTGCACGGGATTCCGGTGGACGTGGTCTCAGACCGGGGCCCCCAATTTTCATCCGAGGTTTGGAGATCCTTTTGTAACGCCATCGGAGCCAAGGTGAGCCTCTCCTCCGGCCATCACCCCCAGTCTAACGGGCAGTGTGAGAGGACCAATCAGGAGCTGGAGGCTGCGCTCCGCTGTGTTACCAGATCCAAGCCGACGTCCTGGAGCAACCATCTTGCCTGGGTGGAGTATGCCCACAACACCGCCCGCTCTTCTGCAACGGGGATGTCCCCCTTCAGGGCGTCCCTGGGTTACGACCCCTCGCTGCTTCCAGCGCAGGAGAGCGAGGTAACTGTCCCCTCTGTTAGGGCGCACCTTAGGCAGTTCCGCTCCACCTGGGCTGCCGCGCGTCATGCGCTTTTACGCACAGCGGAGCGCAACAGGACCGTGGCGGACCGGCACAGACGACCTGCCCCGGCGTACAGAGTTGGGCAACTAGTGTATGTGTCTACCCAGGACGTCACATTAAAGGGCGAGAGGAGGAAGCTGGCACAGCGGTTTATGGGTCCCTTTCCCATCACCCGGATCATCAACCCGGTGGCTGTGCGCGTGGCTATTCCCCCCTCCCTCCGCATCCATCCCACTTTCCACGTGTTGAAGGTGAAACTGGCAGTCACCGACCCCCTTTGCCCTCCTCCTGCAGCGCAACCCGCGCCCCGGATGATTGGCGGCCATCCGGCCTGGTCCGTCTCCTCCATCCTGGACTCCCGGCGCCGAGGTCGTGGGTTGCAATACTTGGTGGACTGGGAGGGCTATGGGCCCGAGCATCGACAATGGGTGCCCCCGTCGTTTGTGTTGGACCCATCGCTCATTGAGGACTTCCACCGAGCGCACCCGGATAAGCCATCGCCAGGAGGCGCTGCTAGAGGGGGGAGTACTGTCACGCCACGCCATTCATCAGCGGCGCCACCTGCTCACGCACCTGATCATCATCAGCGGCGAGGGATAAAGGCCGTCTCGCCCGGAGGCTCGGCCTGAAGCCGTCAGACTTCGTCCCTCACCGTTGTGAGCCACTTCTCTCTTCAGCATAATTATTTGGGTAAGAACCCTTACCTCCTTTTTCCAGTCTGCTCCCCTGTGCACAGGTGGATTCCCCGGCGGCGGACGTCTCCTCTCCAACGCCCATTCCTCGCTGCTGCACGGAGCTCTCCAGGTGGCTGTCTTCCGGACTTCGCCCCCTTGCTGTGCCAGCTATCCTGACAATCCAAGTAAGTCCTTCTCTTGCCATAATCCCTCCTGTGTTGGTGTGTGCCCGTCACCCTCTCCCTGTGCTCTCTCCATAGGGTTGCCCGGCTGTACGGTCACCTGCCTCTGTGCCTGAAACAGACGCCGCCACCAACACATTTACATCCCACAGACACGCACTCATTCACGCCTTCTGTTAATAAACTCTTTGAACTACTCTAAGCCTGTGTGTGTGTGCGTCTCCTGAGCCGTGCGTTATGTCAAAACCTCTGGACACTTCGGAGTCCGGACGTCAACAACACTTCTTCAGGGTGAAGTAAAACTTTTCACTGAAGCCGTGTTATTGACGTGCGGGAAAAAATGCAGACAGATTATCTGCATCGCTGCACTGTTGTTTTTTTTAAAAAGATGGCAGCAGTCTGAAACAGCCTTAAAACTAACTTACTTCCTCACAACTAAATGCAGATGTTCCAAGCACAGAATGCCGCTTCTCGCACCATGGTTTTTTTTTTATCATTTCTATGGCAATGCACAACTTCTGTTGGCAGCGTAACGGACCCCAAATATCGCAATATTCATTTTTACACCAGTATCAAAAATTATACCGGTATTATCGTGAACGATACGATATGGCAAACCCCTACTGGTGACAACAATACTTTACAACCAGACTTAATGGACACAAACAATCTTGCTAAAGTACGCAGGGATATCATCAACCACAAAAGGCTCACTGATGTAGAACTTGAAACCATCTGAGAAAGAGTGAGCCGGCAACCCCAACCCCAGAGGAGTCATCTACTCCAAAACCTGTAAATGAAGACACTCCAAACCTAAACCTCAATGAAACAACTGCTGAAAACCTTGATCACATCCAGTTAGAAACAGAAAAACCAGACTGTAGGGAAACATCTGATATGAAAGCCCAGATACTACAGAAATGGGAATCTGTAAAGTAGCTACCCATTAATGAGAGAATGCCAATACCAAAGATCAAGAATGATCATCGAGCCACAACTCTGATTAAGCATGCAAATGAGGCCATAGCTGACATCAAACTAGAGACTGCCGACCCGCTTAATTTGACTCAACTGAACCAACTTATCCATGCAACTGCGACAACCATCAACCTGTCTGGAAAGATAAAATGAAAACGGAAATTAAGAGATTAAGAAGCAATCTTTCTATGCTTAGCGAAGTTGAGAAAGGCTCCCACGTAAAAGAGTGGAAAAGGCAAAAACTAAATCAAAGGCTCATCATCAAAAACTAAGATCCATCCATCCATCCATCTTCTACCGCTTTTCCGGAGGTCCGGGTCGCGGAGGCAGCAGTTCAAGCAGAGAAGCCCAGACTTCCCTCTCCCCAGCCACCTGCTCCAGCTCTTCAGAGAGGATACCAAGGCGTTCCCAGACCAGCTGGGAGACATAGTCTCTCCACCGAGTCCTGGGTCTGCCCCGTGGTCTCCTCCCAGTGGGACGTGCCTGAAACACCTCAAGTGGGAGGCGTCCAGGAGGCATCCTAATCAGATGCCCATACCACCTCAACTGACTCCTTTCAATGTGGAGGAGCAGCGGTTCTACTCTGAGCCTCTCCCGGATGACTGAGCTCCTCACCCTATCTCTGAGGGTGAGTCCAGCAATCCTACGGAGAAAGCTCATTTCAGCCGCTTGTATCCGTGATCTCGTTCTTTCGGTCATTACCCAAAGCTTGTGACCATAGGTGAGAGTAGGAACGTAGATTGACTGGTAAATCGACAGCTTTGCCTTAGAACTTTGCCTTAGATTTTCTACCAAGATGGCGCCCACAGCGGTCGACATGGTGCTTCGCTGCGCTCTTTGTTTGTTTTTGTTTGTCAATTGTGTGTCTGCTTGCACTTATACCCGTGAAGAACTTCTAAATATCAGGACTTTCACCCCCACGGACCTCCTCCCAGTTTTTTTAGCCCCTGCCGCCGATCTGGTTCATTGCTTGGCTCGAAAAGTGAGACGGCGGAAGAGAGGTAGACGAGCGGGCGCTCTCGTGCGGCTTCGCAGGAGAGGCTCGCGAACGGCGCTGCCTGGCATATTTCTGTCCAATACCAACTCTCTCTCTAACAAGGTAGATGAACTGAGACTGCTGATGCGTTTTAGGGACCTCGCCTCCTCAGCTGTCCTCTGCTTTACTGAGACCTGGCTCCGGGAAAATATACCGGACAGCGCGCTGCGCCTCGACGGCTTCCAGCTCTTCCGTGCTGATCGTGACACAGAGCTTTCCGGCAAGACCACAGGAGGCGGAGTCTGCTTCTACATCAACTGCAGCTGGTGCTCTGATGTAACGATAATTTCCAAACACTGTTCTCCCGCCCTGGAATTTCTTGTTATCAACTGCAAGCCCTTTTATTCCCCGCGGGAGTTTGCTTCTTTTATACTGATCGCTGTGTACGCCCCTCCCGACGCGGACACGCGCGAAGCTCAGCGCGTGCTCGCAGATCACATTCAACACACAGAGCGGAGTTTCCCAGACTCTCTGGTTATTGTGGCTGGCGACTTTAATCAGTGCAATCTGAGCCACGATCTCCCCCGCTACAAACAGTTTATTAAATGCCCCACCAGAGGATTAAACACACTGGATCACTGTTACACCACAGTGAAAGACGCATATCGCGCTGTTCCTCGCGCTGCGCTGGGATTATCTGATCACGTGAGGGTTCACCTCATTCCAACATACAGACAGAGATTGAAGCTCACTAAACCTGTCGTGAGCACTACGAAGATACGGACCAGTGATGCTGAGGAGAAGCTGGAAACGTGCATGGAAATATCTGACTGGGGCATGTTTAAAGGAGCCACGCATGATCTGGATGAGTACACGGACACTGTGAACTCATATATCCACTTTTGAGAAGAGATCATTCTTCCATCACGCACCAGGGTGAGTTACTCTAATGACAAACCCTGGTTCACAGCTAAGCTCAGACAGATCAGGAAGGAGAAGGAAGCAGCGCTGAAAAGTGGAAACAGGGACTGCTACAGGGAGGTTAAATACCGGTTTAACAGAGAGCTGAAGAGGGCTAAATCTGTGTATTCAGAGAGACTCCAGCAGCAGTTCACTGCTAATGATTCGGCTTCCGTGTGGAGAGGACTGAGGCAGATCACCAACTATCGGCCTCAGGCTCCTAAAGGTCAGGATGACAAAGCCCTTTGTCAAAGACTGTCCCAACACTATGCCCGTTTTGACGCCTCGTCATCTGTGTCCAACTCCCCCCCTCTCTCCAGCTCCACAGCCTCCACAATCCCTACTTCATTAAAGGCACCCCCCCTCCTCCCCCCCTGCCCTTATCATCAGTGAGCAGGACGTGCTCAAACAGTTCTCCAGACTGAACCCGCGCAAGGCCCCCGGCCCGGACGGCGTGTCTCCCTCCACCCTGAGACACTGTGCGAAACAGCTGGCTCCTGTCTTCACAGACATTTTTAACACCTCCCTTAAGTTATGCCACGTGCCGTCCTGCCTCAAATCCTCCACCATCATCCCTGTCCCCAAGAAGCCACGGATCACTGGACTTAATGACTACAGACCTGTAGCGCTCACCTCTGTAGTCATGAAGTCCTTTGAGCGCCTGGTCCTGCCCCACCTCAAGTCCATCACCACCCCTCTCCTGGACCCGCTGCAGTTTGCCTACCGAGCCAACAGGTCTGTAGACGACGCAGTCAACCTGGCCCTCCACTCCATCCTGCAGCACCTGGACTCCCCGGGAACCTACGCCAGGATCCTGTTTGTGGACTTCAGCTCCGCATTCAACACCATCCGCCCCGCTCTGCTCCGGGACAAGCTGTCCCTGCTCAACGTGCCTGACTCCCTCTGCAGGTGGATCACCGACTTCCTGACGGACCGGAGGCAGCATGTGCGGCTGGGAAAGACTGTCTCAGACTCTACTAGCATCAGCACCGGATCACCCCAGGGCTGTGTACTTTCCCCCCTACCCTTCTCCCTTTACACCAACTCCTGCACCTCCAGCCACCAGTCTGTCAAGTTGATCAAGTTTGCGGATGACACCACCCTCATCGGGCTTATCTCCAACGGCGACGAGTCCGCCTACAGGAGAGAGGTGGCCCAGCTGGCGTCCTGGTGCAACAATAACAACCTGCAGCTGAACGCTCTGAAGACAGTGGAGATGATTGTAGACTTCAGGAAAGTCAATACCCCTCTGCCCCCCCTCACCCTCTCAGGCTCTCCCATCACCACTGCTGATTCCTTCCGCTTCCTAGGCACTACCATCACCAGGGACCTCAAATGGGAGCCGACCATCAGCTCACTCATCAAAAAAGCCCAGCAGAGGATGTTCTTCCTGTGGCAGCTGAGGAAGCTCAAGCTACCCACCAAGATGTTAGTGCAGTTCTACACAGCCATCATCGAGTCCATCCTCACCACCTCCATAACCGTGTGGTACGCAGGAGCCACTGCCAGGGACAGACTAAGGCTGCAGCGCGTCGTGCGCACTCCTGAGAAGGTGATCGGCTGCAAGCTCCCATCTCTCCAGGATCTGTACATCTCCAGGACCCGGAGGCGTGCTGGCCGGATCATAGCCGATCCCTCACACCCTGGTAACGTACTGTTTGCCCCCCTCCCCTCTGGTAGAAGACTTCGGTCCATCCAGACTAAAACCTCCCGTCACATGAACAGCTTCTTCCCCTCTGCCATCAGACTGCTGAACACTAAGTGACTTATTGACTCTCGTGCACTATGTACAGCAGCTCAACCAGACTCATGTCAATCATCACTGTTTTCTTCCTGCATTACCGACTGCACTATATAGTTCTAACTAACTAACTAACTAACTAACCTGCACTTATATAGCGCTTTTCTAGTCACAAAGACCACTCAAAGCACTTTCATTAATACTAACCCTCTATTCTAAGGGCCTTTAGGAAACAGATATCTAGGGACAATTTAGAACAGCCAATTAACCTAACATACATGTCTTTTGGCATGTGGGAGGAAACCGGAGAAATCCCGGAGTAAACCCACGCAACACGGGGAGAACATGCAAACTCCACACAGATGACTGTTGGTCGGGGGCTGGGATCGAACCCACGATCCCACGATCCCCACAATCCCCCGGCCAAGGGTAAACTGTGCTGCCGCAGTGCTAACCACTGCGCCACCGTGCAGCCCAGTTCTCCACAGTATCTGCTGCTCGCTAATATATTTTAACTGCTGACCAGTATCACTTACTCTTATTCTACACTTTATTGCATGTATAGTTTATTTCTTTTATCTTATCATGTTTAATGTTGCAGCACTGCACCGAGACAAATTCCTAGTTTGTGTACTACATGAACAATGGCAATAAACCTGATTCTGATTCTGATTCTGATTCTGATTCTGAACTAAGCTCCCTCTTCAATGGCAAACCGGGGTGGTGGTTCCTCTCTTCAAAAACTAAGATGATCTGCAGAAAGCTGAAGAACTTCTCAAACAAAAGATCCAATCTAAGGTACAAAGACTCAGGCAATTAAAAAAAAAAAAAGAAGTTCAGGTTCAGGCTCAGGTTACTTTATTTGTACCCGTAGGTAGATTTGTTTTGCAGTCTGGTGACATCCATATTTACAAACCACAAATACATTTAACATAAACACAAACACAGGCACACATGAAGCTGACTATAAACATGATAAAAATGCTCAAGGCTCCATCAATCAGGATATAAAGACAACGAGATGAGAGAAAAACCAGAGATAAGAGAGAAGGGTCATATTAAAAAGTTAAAGACTAGAAAAAGAGGTTAAAAACTCAAAGGTCTAAAACCCAATAAAAGATTTAGAACCCAGATAAAAATCCTACAAAAATAAGTAAATATAAAATGGAGTTAATAAATAGGTAACTAAATTATGTGCAATATATTGTTACAACTTGTTCAGCTCTTTGACAGCAGCAGGAACAAAGCTGTTTTTGTAGCGCTGGGTTTTACTTTTAGGGACAGCAAACCTCCGTCTTGAGGGAAGAAGCTGAAAGTGGCAGTGCAAAGGGTGGGAGTCATCATTTAAAATGAAGGTAGCAATCCTCTGTACCTGCCTGGTGTACAAGAATGTCAGGCTCAGCTGTGACTCACCAAGCAAACGACTGGACCATCTAACTACCTGATCCAAGGATTTCCTCTGTTTCAGTTTTATCTGACCAAACCATGACACTAAAGAAAAGGATAAAACAGATTCAATAAAAGCCTGATAAAACATTGTCATTATGGTTCGGTCAATTTGGAAGCGTGCAAGTTTCCTTAAACAATGCAAATGTTGCTGACCCTTTTTGCACACCCTTTCACAGTTCACTTCAAAGTTTAAATTACTATCAGTAATCGTCCCAAGATATTTGTAGGATTGTACACATTCAGTGGTCTGGCCTTTTAGTACGGTGATTTTGTGCCTGGGAGTTTTCCTCCTAAAATCAATAATTATATCTTTAGTTTTTGTCGTATTCAGCTGCAGGTAGGAGTCCTCACACCAGTGAACAAAATCATCAACTACTGGGCCGTGGCCACTCTCACCACCCTGGAGGAGACTGACAATAACTGAATCATCAGCATACTTTATAATGTGTCTGTTGTCATGTCTGCTCCGACACATATTTGTGTACAGGATGAAGAGTAGTGGTGACAACACACACCCCTGAGGAGAGCCAGTAGAAGAGCACTTTTGGTCAGACAATGTACCATTGACCCTTACTCTCTGTGTCCTGTTGGTTAAGAAATCCAGAATCCAACCCACCAGATTATTGCTCAAATCAAATTGTTGCAGGAGCCTTTCAACTAAAATATGAGGTTGGATTGTATTAAAGGCGGAGGAAAAGTCCACAAATAACAGCCTGGCATGTGTCCCATTAAAATCCAGATGTTTAAAAAGCATGTTAAACAGAGTGACAGTGGCGTCCTCCACTCCTTTGTGAGGCCTATATGCAAACTGCAAAGGATCCAATGCATGTTCAGTCTGCTTTAGGACCTCAGATCTGACCAGTTTTTCAAAAATTTTCATTAAAATTGAAGTCAAAGCAACTGGTCTAAAGTCGTTTACCGTTTTAGGACAGCTGGATTTTGGAACGGGAACAATCACGGCATCTTTCCAGATCTTAGGCACATGTTGTGTCTGTAAGGACTTATTGAAAATGTAATGAAATACAGGACTCAGTTCATGTGCACAGGACTTTACCAAGCGCCCACATATATTATCAGGGCCCTGACTTTTGTTCACTTTTACAGCACAGAATGCCCTTTTAATATCCTGCACCTTAATATTAAAGTGCCGATTGTCTTTGAGTTTCTGTTTCAAATCTTGGGTTTCTGCGCTAAAATCAGAGGAATCAAAACGACCATAAAAACAATTACGAGCATTAACCAGCTCTGTGTCTGAATTAAAACCATCTAAAAACACACGATTACTGCGCTCTGTGCTCTGAAGGCCTGCAATAGTTTTCATACTGGCCCAGGCTGAACCAAGTTTCTTTGTTGCCATCTTGCTTTCCAATTCTGATTTATAATTCTGTTTTGCTCTTAAAATTTCAGACTTCAGCTCTTTTGTGGCAACCTGTAGCTCAGAAACAGATCCCTGTTTAAAGGCAAGTGCTTTCCTCTGTAAGCAGGATTTAACTGATTTTGTAACCCATGGCTTGTTGTTGGGATATATTTTGACACGTTTACATGGAACGATCGTGTTTTTACAGAAAGCCATGTATGAGCATGTGACGTCTACCAAAGAGTCCAAATCATCCCCGCAGGACAGTGTGAACACCTCCCAGTCCGTACAGCTAAAGCATTCCTGGAGGCAGCGCACTGAATCCTCTGTCCACACGTCTATGTCTCTGGTCTCCACCTTGCCTCTTTTGAGTACAGTTTTATACGTGAGCAGCAAATGTACACAGTTGTGATCTGAGGATCCTAAAGGAGGAAAGGGAAGTGATTTATAGGCCCTCTCAATGGATCCATAGCACAGGTCCAATGTCTTTTTTCGCCTGGTTGGGCAGGAGACATACTGATAAAAGTTTTTAAGTGTCTTCTTTAAAGAAACATGGGTAAAATCACCAAGAATAAAGTTTGGAGCCTCTGGAGAGATTGACTGCAGCCGCTGGAGCACATTAAAGACGGTGCTGGAGGCGGAGTCAGCATCTGCCCTTGGGTGAATGTACACAGTCATGATGAAAAGTTGGGGGAACTCGTGGGGCACATAAAAGGGGCGTAGCGATATGGACAGAAGCTCCACATCGAGTGTACAGATGCGCTCTCTGACTGTGACAGATGTACAGTACTGTTTATTAATTTATAAACATACGCCACCCCCCTGACGTTTCCCCGTTACCTCTTCCTGCCGATCCGAGCGAAGTGGGGCTCCAAAGCCGTCAATCCACAGGTCCGCATCCCGATCATGCGCTGTAAGCCATGTCTCCGTGTAAGCCATGACACAGCAGTTCTTGAAGTCCTTCTGGTAGCGTACATTCCCTTGAATTTCATCTACTTTATTTCTCATGGATTGTACGTTCCCCAAAATCATGGAAGGAAGAGGAATGCTGTTAAACTGATGCCTTCTCAGATTTAATCTTACGGCTCCACGCTTTCCGCGTTTCCTCCTCTTGTCTCTCTTTTCATCGCTGTGTCCATGAAAGTCTCTTAAAATAAAGTCCGGCAGTCGCGGCACAGACTCAAACACAGATGCTGCATTATCCGTGTTTAAATGCAGTAACATGTCTCTGGAATATTGTATTCTCCCCGGCATGATCGTGATTGCGCTTACCTCCAAAACAAAGAGCCGGTGTGAAAGAAGCAGCAGTGCAGAAATAAGGAGGAAATCCATATTGATGGAACCAGGGAGCTCTTCGTTATACAGTACACAAACATTCAAGGACAAAAACTACACAGAGAATTTCGTTTAAACACATTAAATTGCGTAAAAACAGAGACACAGACGACAGACTTTTTTCACCAGCTGCCAGTCACTGCGTGCGCATGCGCCCATGTGTGTCCTTTTCAGGCATTTAAGATTTTCAAAGAAAATGCAAAGACCTTCTATGGAGAGCTGGGGGAGAAAACAATCGAAGTGAACGAACCCCCATCCATTGAAGAAATTGAGGCATTCTGGAAAAATATCTGGGAAAAAGAAAAAGCTCACAACGAGAATCCACTAGTGGTGTGTGATACTGCAAGATTTAGTATCGATATAATACCAAGTAAATACAGGGCCAGTATTGCCAATACCAATACGATCTCGATACTTTTTAATCATTAAGGTGGATGGCATCATCAAATTACTAAATTTGAATAAATTTTCATAAGCTTTAAGTGTTTTGTGATTTTTTCCTTTGGATTACTAATTAGTTAAAACCCAGGAAAGAATTTAGGCAAAGTTTAGAGGTAAATACCTACAGTATCACTTTCACAACACACAAACATCACAACATGTTTGAACATGTTTTTGAGAGTGCTGGATGTGTAATATTGTTGTAGCTGTGTCGAAGAAGAATTTCTGGCACTGACTGGGACAGACAATAAAGTTATCTATCTATCTATCTATCTATCTATCTATCTATCTATCTATCTATCTATCTATCTATCATCAAAAGGGTAACTATATTCAATCAAATCTGAGCCATATTATATTCAGTATATTTGTTTCAATTCCAGTAAATGTATTCATTTAAACAAGACATTTCAATGAGATAAATCTATTATAGTTACTGTAGATAGATGTACTTTATTGATCCCAAACTGGGAAATTGCATTTTGAGCTGGCTAAAGTACAAATAGTATTCACTTATATAGCGCTTTTTCTCATCTCTATATGACCAAAGCACTTTACAGATCCTGCTATCCACCCATTCACACACTGATGGTGGCAGAGCTGCCATACACCGGTGCTGGCCTGACCCACCAGGAACAACTGGGGGTTCAGTGTCTTGCTCAAGAACACTTTGACATGCAGACTGCAGACAGAGCGGGAATTGAACCACTGACCCTCCGATCAGTAGTTGGCCACATTACACCTGCGCCACAGCCACCCCCACATTGAAGACACAAAGATTCTCCACCTTGGAGGGAAACCACTGAATTCACCAGAAGCCTACCAGAACAATGTAAAAGTACACTACAGTCAAGCTACAACCCCTGCCTCTCTCAAGAAGTCCAGATACATCTCATCAGTGCTAGACAAAATCTTAGATGCTCCTGAACTTTGCAATGATTTCTGTTTGAAATCAAAGTGCAAATGACCAGTTGCAACTTGAAAATTAATATTAACTCATGCTGAAGATGACTAAAATACCTAGATATTCTCTGCCATACTGAAAGTCCTCTGCCAGTAATCTCTGCCTCTGGGTCGGGGTCTGTCTGGGCCAGGGGGATTTCTCTCACCCTCTCTTCGTTTCTGTAGCTTGGCATTGTCTTTTGGATGATTTTTCACATGCTTGTATAAATTAGCTGTGTTACCACTGTATTTCACAGCCTCTATACAAAGTGTACAGCTTGCCATTGTCTCCTCTGTGCCATTCTTCTGCTCCGCCTCTGTGCTGTGTGTGCACGCTGCCAGTGTTATGCCGAGAACTGCTTGCTTGCCAAGCATTGCATCCCATCCGCCAACACTATAAAATATAACACTACAGCCAGGCTTGTAACCATTTGTATATTTTTAGAAGTAAAAATTGTTATTACCTCTTGTAAATTATCTTAAAATTACGTTTATTCACCAGACGTTTTAGTGTTTCAAAGAGGATTAGAAATCATAGTGATCCAACTTCACGTTTTACAATCTTCAAAGTTGAGGTTTTGCATTTATACATTGTCGGTAAAAAGGGTGATCACTTTTTCAAAGTCTTTTCAAAGTATATAGTTACACTAAACACCTGCTTATGACGATGGGATGCAATTCTCGGCAAGCAAGCAATTCTCGGCATAACACTGGCAGCTGGCATCTGCCTCTTCTAGCTTGTTTGCCTGGTGCTGCTGAGTCACGTGATGGTACAAGACAGAAGAGGAGGGAAGAGGCAAAACCGCAAGAAGAAGAAGAGGAGCAAAGTGTGCCCGAATGTGCCTGCTCCGTGCTGTGACAGGAGAGGCAACGCAGACACAAAGTATCGATCTCATTAAACTGGTACTGATCAATATCAATACCAATGTTGGATTTGATATTATCGATATTTGGATTGATCTGCCCACCACTAGTGGCCATCACCATGCCTCACATTGGAGATGGTGCATTTGTGGTGATGTGCAGTGTTTGGTGGTCGTCAAACATAGTATCTAGTCTGATGGCCAAAAAGCACAATTTTTGTCTCATCAGACCAAACAACCTTGACCGTGGAGCCTCCCATATGCCTTTGGGCAAATTCCAGGCAAGATTTCATGTGAGTTTTTTTCAACAGTGGCTTTCTCTTTGCCACTCTCCATACAGCTTGGAGTGATGAAGAACCTGGACAACAGTTGTTGCATGCACAGTCTCTCCCATCTGGGCCACTGAAGCTCTGAACTATTCAGAGAGTTCAGATGACAATCATTACAATCCTGTTATAATACAGTGGGGAAAAAAAGTATTTAGTCAGCCACCAATTGTGCAAGTTCTCCCACTTAAAAGATGAGAGCGGTCTCCAATTTTCATCATAGGTATACCTCAACTATGAGAGACAAAATGAGAAAAAAAAATCCAGAAAATCACATTGAAGGATTTTTAATGAAGTAATTGGTAAATTCCTAGGTAAAATAAGTATTTGGTCAATAGCAAAAGTTCATCTCAATACTTTGTCATTGCCAACAAAGGGTATATAACAGAGGTCAAATATTTTTTGTAAATCTTCACAAGGTTTTCACACACTGTTGCTGGTATTTTGGCCCATTCCTCCATGCAGATCTCCTCTAGAGCAGTGATGTTTTGGGGCTGTCGCTGGGCAACACGGACTTTCAACTCCCTCCAAAGATTTTCTATGGGGTTGAGATCTGGAGACTGGCTAGGCCACTCCAGGACCTTGAAATGCTTCTTACGAAGCCACTCCTTCGTTGCCCGGGCAGTGTGTTTGGGATCATTGTCATGCTGAAAGACCCAGCCACGTTTCATCTTCAATGCCCTTGCTGATGGAAGGAGGTTTTCACTCAAAATCTCACGATACATGGCCCCATTCATTCTCTCCTTTACATGGATCAGTCATCCTGGTCCCTTTGCAGAAAAACAGCCCCAAAGTATAATGCAGGGGTGTCCAACCATGTGCCATGGAGAGCCAAGACCCTGCAGGTTTTACCTCCAACCAGTGTCTTCAACAGCAGATTTCTGTGAACTTCTTCCCACTGATTGCTGATAAGTGAAAACACCTGCTGAAGAGACTGGGTAGAAGAGAAAACCTGCAGGGTCTTGGCTCTCCATGGCACCTGGTTGGACACCCCTGGTATAATGTTTTCACCCCCATGCTTCACGGTAGGTATGGTGTTCTTTCCCCTCCAAACACGACAAGTTGAGTTTTTACCAACAAGTTCTATTTTGGTTTCATCTGACCATATGACATTCTCCCAATCCTCTTCTGGATCATCCAAATGCTCTCTAGCAAACTTCAGACGGGCCTGGACATGTACTGGCTTAAGCAGGGGGACACGTCTGGCACTGCAGGATTTGAGTCCCTGGCGGCGTAGTGTGTTAATGATGTAGCCTTTGTTACTTTGGTCCCAGCTCTCTGCAGGTCATTCACTAGGTCCGCCCGTGTGGTTCTGGGATTTTTGCTCACCGTTCTCGTGATCATTTTGACCCCACGGGGTGAGATCTTGCATGAAGCCCCAGATCGAGGGAGATTATCAGTGGTCTTGTATGTCTTCCATTTTCTAATAATTGCTCCCACAGTTGATTTCTTCACACCAAGCTGCTTACCTATTGCAGATTCAGTCTTCCCAGCCTGGTGCAGGTCTACAATTTTGTTTCTGGTGTCCTTTGACAGCTCTTTGGTCATGGCCATAGTGGAGTTTGGAGTCTGACTGTTTGAGGTTGTGGACAGGTGTCTTTTATACTGATAATGAGTGCCATTAATACAGGTAACAAGTGGAGGACAGAGGAGCCTCTTAAAGAAGTTGTTACAGGTCTGTGAGAGCCAGAAATCTTGCTTGTTTGTAGGTGACCAAATACTTATTTTACTGAGGAATTTAGCAATTAATTCATTAAAAATCCTTCAATGTGATTTTCTGTTTTTTTTCCCCCTCATTTTGTCTCTCATAGTTGAGGTATACCTATGATGAAAATTGGAGACTTCTCTATCTCCCCCCTCACCCCCCCTTCCTCGGGGGACACGAGGCCCCTCCCTCACATCACTGTGACTACAGACCAGGTTAACCCTTTGAGTGTGAGATTTCGCGTGCCCCTAGTGGCAGAGCACGGCGCTGCACCTGTCAACTAATTCTGACATCTCTGTCGTCGGCTCCAGCTCGTGTCCGAGCATTGATTTCATCTTAGTTTTCAGGATGTTGCCATCTATGATTGATGTCGATGGTGGATGTGGCTGTGAAGGCCCAGCCTATGATAGAACTGTCGTGAGCAGAAGTCACATTTTATTGTGGGTGGGGGACGTGGTTGGTTTTGTTTTTCTTGTCTTCGTTTGTGTTTATCATCATCCTGTTGTTTTCTGAGCCTCTCAAATGAGTCTGTGCCTTCCCAAGTTCTTCTTCTCCAGGCTGCTGTCGGTGGCAAGTTGTTCCCAAGATCTTTTGTCTGTGTTGGCTTGCTTCAGGGAACATTTTAGCTGGTCCTTGTAGCGCAGTTTTGGCCTACCATATGGTCTTTTTCCTGTCTCAAGCTCCCCATGGAGCATGATTTGTGGTAGTCTGGTGGGGTCCATCCGTACAACATGTCCTGTCCTTCGAAGGCGGTGCTGCAAGATGGTAGCTTCCACACTAGGCAGCAGAGCACGCTTGAGAATCTCATTGTTTGAAAGTCGATCCTCCCAACGAATGCCAAGTATTTGTCTGAGCTTTCTCTGTTGAAAGTTCTCAAGGCGCTTGATATCGCGACGATACAAGGTCCAGGCTTCACAGGCGTAAAGAAGGGTGGAAGGAACAACGGCCCGAAAAACCATGATTTTGGTGCGGATGATCATCGCATGATCATTGAAGACTCGATGACAAAGGCGTCCATATGCGGAGTGTGCAGCTTTTATGCGGTTTTCGATGTCCTTTGCACAAGTTGGTATTTTTGAGAGGATGCTACCAAGGTAAGAGAAATGCTCCACTTCATCGACAGGATTTCCGTTAATCTTAAGGTTGGTCCTTGAGGAAGTTTGACCAGGTGCTGGTTGGTTGAGGATTTTGGTTTTGTCAGTGTTAACTTCCATTCCAAAATGCTCGTAAGAGTCATTATAAATGGTAGCTATCCTCTGGAAGTCATCAACAGTCTGAGCTGGTTTGGCATTATCGACTGCAAACTGCAATTCATGAACACTGGTGACTGAGGTTTTGGATTTCGCGCGAAAGCGAGCAAGATTAAAAAGCCCCCCATCCAAGCGGTATCGCAGATTGATACCAGGGGTTGTTGTTGGTATTTCATTTAGCATTGCAGCCATATACAAAGAAAAGCAGGTTGCAGCAAGGACACATCCTTGCTTGAGACCACTAGTGATGGGAAAAGGGTCTGAGAGGGTATTTTGGTGGCAAACCCTACCAACCATGCCATCGTGGAGAGCGCAAACGAGAGCGATGAAATCATCTGGACATCCAAAACGAGCAAGAACAGCCCACATAGCAGGGCGAGGAACTCGGTCAAAGGCCTTCTTGAGGTCACAGAAGATGAACACGAGTGGTTGTTGTTGTCTTGGCTCTTTTCCTGGAGTTGTCGAGCACAGAATATCATATCTACTGTACCACGAGAGGGTCTAAAGCCACATTGGGACTCAGGAAGTACATCCTCGGCTACTACAAGAAGACGGTTGAGAAGGATATGAGCAAAGATCTTGCTTGCAATGCTCAGTAATGAGATGCCGCGGTAGTTACTGCAGTTCTCTCTATCTCCCTTCTTGAAAATGGTGACTATATTTGCATTTTTAGTCACTTGGTAACGTGACATCCCTGTACTCCACAGCTATGCTGATGACTTGTAGTGATCGTGGCAGTTCAGAAGGTGGCAGACACGCATTGGAGGAATCATGGCTGACATGTAATACACCAAAGAAGAAGAACTCCTTATTTCCTTTACCTGTATTCCCTTCTTTTAGCTCAGAAAGCTAATGTGGCCACCATCCATTGGAGAGACTGGACTTAGCCCACCTGAGGCTGCAGGTGAAGACGTGGCTGGACCCTCTGTAGTTTGCATATCAGCCCCATTTAGGAGTTGAAGACACTGTCATCTATCTGCTGCAACAAGCCCATCTGCACCTGTATGGCGGAGGAGACACTGTGAGAATCACATTTTTTGATTTCTCCAGTGCCTTTAACACCATCCAGCCATTGCTGCTGGGTGAGAAGCTGTGAGTGATGGGAGTCGACAGCTCTGTGATCTCCTGGATTACTGACTACCTGACAGGCAGGCCACAGTTTGTCTGGCTGGGCAGCGTCTTGTCTGACGTGGTGGTTAGTGATACGGGAGCTCCACAAAGGACTGTGCTCTCTCCTTTTCACCTGATACACCACTGACTTTCAGTACAACACTAAGTCATGCCATCTGCAGAAATTCTCTGATGACTCAGCTATTGTGGGGTTTATGAGCTGGGGAGAGGAGGGGAAGTACAGGGCACTACTAGACAGATTTGTAGAGTGGACAGAGCAGAATCACTTGAGGCTGAATGTCAGCAAGACCAGAGAGATGGTGATTGACTTCAGGAAGAAGAGGATGCCTTTTCAGACATGTGTGGTTGAGGACTACAAATATCTGGGTGTCAGGATCAGCAATGGGCTAGACTGGAGATCCAACACCGATGTTGCACACAAGAAGGGGATGAGCAGACTCTACTTCCTGAGATCTTTCAACGTGTGCAGTAGGACGCTGGAGCTTTTCTACCAGACCATTGTCGCCAACGCCATCTTCTTTGCTGCTGTCTGTTGGGGTAGCAGTATCAGGGCCAGCAACACCAACAGACTTGACAAGATTATCAAGAGGGCTGTCTCTGTGATTGGTCTCAGGCTGGAGACCTTTGAGACAGTGGTGGAGAGGAGAATACTAAATAAACTGCGATCCATCATGGACAATCCTGATCACCCCCTCCACCACACACTGGACAGACAGCGAAGCACTTTCTCCAGTAGACTACTACAGCTTTGCTGTCGAATGGCCAGGTATGGGAAATCTTTCCTGCCGCATGCCATTTCACTGTACAATAAGTCACTATGATGTTGTATTCTGGTCATAACTATGCTGCCATACTGCACCATACAGTCTAACTGGTACCTCACATTTCACACTGCTCCGATAGTCCTGCAATGTGCAGGAGGTATGATTCATGTGTTTATACAGGCCACCATCTATTCAGCTATGATGTATATAGGCTTTTATAGTAGTGTTACTTTTACTTTCCATGGGTAATCCCTTTGTCTCTCATGTGCGTGTTTCTGTCGTTTGGTTGTCTACTGTCATGCTGCTGTTACACTGCAATTTCCCAGTTTTGGATCAATAAAGTCTATCTATCTACCTACCTATCTATCTGGGAGTGCGCTCACCAGATCATAGCAATACCCCCCCCCCACTCAAAGGACGCCTCCTGGCGGCCCACCAGGCTTGTTGGGGTGTGCTCGGTGAAAGGCCTGGACCCTCCCCTTGTCATGGAAGCATGACCGGAGAATCCATGACCTTTCTTCATGTCTGTAGCCCTTCCAGTGGACCAAGTATTTTAGCCCCTGGCCCTGACGGTGAACATCCAGAATTCTCTGAATGGTGTAGGTGGTCTGACCGTCGAGGATCCAAGGTGGAGGAGGAGGCTTTGGTGGAGAACAGAGAGGACTGGCAGAGAGGGGCTTGATCTTGGATACGTGAAAGGTTGGATGGCTATGGAGAGCTGGCGGAAGCTCCAGGCGGACTGTCACATCATTAATGATTCGGGAGATGGAAAATGGTCCCAGGAACTGAGGAGATTCCGTTTTTAGCGGCACCTGGTCCACCGACAGCCACACCTTCTGCGCAACCATGAATCTGGGCACTGGAACCCACTTGCAGTCCACGTACTGTCAGTTCCGTTCAGTGGAATGGAGGAGCGCAGTGTGGGTGGCCCTCCACAGGCGAAGACAATGGTGGGCGTGGGCCTCCACAGATGGCATGGTGACCTCCCTCCCCGCCATGGGCAACGGGGAAGGGGGGTACTCCATTGATGCCTCGAAGGGTGTTAATCCCGTAGCCGATGAAACTGCAGAGTTGTGGGCGTACTTCACCAAGGTCAGATGAGTGCTCCATGTAGATAGGTTGCAGGATGCCACGCATCTGAGGGCGGCCTCCAGGGATTGGTTGGTGCACTCAGCCTGCCCATTGCTCTGAGGGTGGTATCCAGATGACAGGCTGACCGAGATGCCCAAGGTACGGCAAAAAGACTTCCACACTTGAGATATGAATTGTGGCCCCCGGTCAGACACAATGTCCAGGAGAATGCCATGAAGGCAGATGATGTGGCTGGTTAAAAGGCTAGCAGTTTCTGAGGTGGAGGGCAGTTTGGGGAGGGGCACTGAATGAATGGCCTTAGGAAATCGGTCGACAATGGTGAGAATGACAGTGTTACCATTAGAGGGAGGAAGTCCAGTGACGAAGTCCAGGGCTACATGAGACCAGGGGTGACTGGGAATCGGGAGGGGATGAAGCAGACTGGTGGGAGGAGAGGAGTCAGATTTATTTCTGGCGCAGACTTGACAAGCTTTAACATAATCCCAGATGTCTGTCCGCAGCGTGGGCCACCAGAACACCCACTGAATGAGATCAATAGTCCTATAAACCTCTGGGTGACAGGCAAAATGACTAGTGTGACCCCACCTGATAACTTCGCTGCGGAGGCCGGGCGGGACAAACAGTTGATCCTCAGGTTCGCCATCGGGTTTGGGCTCAGTGACCTGGGCCTGTCGGACCCTCTGCTCGATTTCCCAGGCAAGAGCACCTACGATACATGTGGGGGGCACAATGGGTTGGGGGAGGGAGGGGGGCTGAGTGGTCAGAGGAAAACTGGCGGGAGAGAGCGTCAGGTTTGATATAGCGAGAGCCCGGCCTATAGGTGATGGTAAGATTAAATCTCCATCCATCCATCCATCCATCTTCTACTGCTTTTCTGGAGGTCTGGGTCGCGGAGGCAGCAGTTCAAGCAGAGAAGCCCAGACTCCCTTCTCCCCAACCACCTGCTCCAGCTCTTCAGAGAGGATACCGAGATGTTCCCAGACCAGCTGGGAGACATAGTCTCTCCAGCGAGTCCTGGGTCTGATCCGGGGTCTCCTCCCAGTTGGATGTGCCCAAAACACCTCAAGTGGGAGGCGTCCAGGAGGCATCCTGATCAGATGCCCATACCACCTCAACTGGCTCCTTTCAATGTGGAGGAGCAGCGGTTCTACTTTGAGCCTCTCCTGGATGACTGAGCTCCTCACCCTATCTCTGAGGGTGAGTCCAGCGATCCTGCGAAGAAAGCTGATTTCAGCCACTTGTACCCGCGATCTCGTTCTCATTAACAAGTGAGGGGAAAATGGAGTAAGAGATTGACAGATGGATCGAAGCAGCATCTGCAGTGATGTGGACATTGTACTGGTCTTTTGTGGTGAAGGGAGAGCTGAGCTCTGAAGCAAAGCTGTTGATTTACCGGTCAGTCTATATTTCTACCCTCACCTATGGTCATGAGCTTTGGGTAATGACCGAAAGAATGAGATCGCGGATACAAGTGGTTGAAATGAGCTTTCTCTGTAGGATTGCTGGACTCACCCTCAAAGATATAGGCTGAGGAGCTCAGTCATCCAGGAGAGGCTCAGAGTAGAACTGTTGCTCCTCCACATTGAAAGGAGCCAGCTGAGGTGGTTTGAGCATCTGATCAGGATGCCTACTGGACGCCTCCCA
Source organism: Pholidichthys leucotaenia (assembly GCA_020510985.1). Lineage (NCBI taxonomy): Eukaryota > Metazoa > Chordata > Actinopteri > Cichliformes > Pholidichthyidae > Pholidichthys > Pholidichthys leucotaenia. The sequence continues at coordinate 427,388,231 of CM035837.1, read as the reverse complement.
CTTGAGGTGTTTTGGGCACATCCAACTGGGAGGAGACCCCGGATCAGACCCAGGACTCGCTGGAGAGACTATGTCTCCCAGCTGGTCTGGGAATGTCTTGGTATCCTCTCTGAAGAGCTGGAGCAGGTGGCTGGTGAGAGGGAAGTCTGGGCTTCTTTGCTTGAGCTGCTGCCTTCATGACCTGGACCACTGGAAAAGCAGTAGAAGATGGATGGATGGATGGAAAAATTAAGGCAATTTATGGCAAAAAAGTTGTAAGTTTACAAGAAAAAAGCCACAAAGTTGCAAGAAGAAAAAGTAAAAAGTTTTACCAAAAAAAGGAGCAAAAGAAAAAAGTCACACTTCTATGGGAAAAGTTACAAATTTACAAAAAAAAAAGAAAATTTGTGGCATAAAATTTGCGACTTTACAAGAAAAAAAGTCAAAAATTTATGACAAAATGTGCAAATTTACAAGGAAAATATAATCACAAATTTATGAGAAAAAGTTGCATAATTTAGATAAAAGTCGTTGACGTTCATTTTACTTATCTCCCGAAAATATTATGGGTGAGCTGATAGCTTGCGGGCATTTGCATACTCAGCTTTAGAGGCAGAAACGACTGTGCCTGTCAGACTAAAGTGTGATATTCTCGTCTACATATTATTGTCAGCCGTTGATGTTAAAGATTGCAGATAAATGCTCACTGCCACCAATAGCTCCTCAAAGAAGGTTGGAAATTTGTGTTTTAAAAGGCTCAATGTCATATTGACTGGGCAGTCAGCCTAAACGCAAAGTGCAACACCAAGAGAAACACACACAAAAAAACATTTGACCCTTTATTAAATTTCAAAAGACACGAACTTGGAGAAAACCAGTCACTCGCCAGAGGAGCAGCAAACCTGCAGAGGGTGAGGTGAGAGCTGATTAGCAGAGGAATGGAGGAGGATGTGGACATCCAAATAATATTACTTACATGGGAGGAAGAGAGAGACCGGCTCAGAACCCAGCAAAGGAGCGGAACCAGCAGGTCGGAACTGCTGGGAAGGGGAATGAGGAGCAGAGTCTGACCGGGTGGAGATGATGAGCTGCGATGGGTGGCGCAACAGGCTGGCAAGTGCACCATGACCCCTGAAGATGCACCGCTTCATCGGCAGCAACCTGGAAGAAAAGGAGGAGGAGAAAACGTGTCAGATACGGGCACCCAAAATACAGCTTACTAATTTGATCTATTCTGCTCGAGGCAGTATACCCAAACGAGCCAGCGTTGAACCACTGAAGAGCACTTCCTTATAAATGCTGGCTCAGCAGGATCAGCAGGTGTGTCAGATGAGATGATTAAGAGAGCAGAGGAAACGGGATGGCAGGGGTGAGCGCTCGCCAGGACATGACAGGGCCCCTCCCCCTCAAGGAACGCCTCCTAGCGGTCCACCAGGCTTCTCTGGGTGGGCTCGATGGTAGGCCCGGACCATACCTTTGTCATGGAATACTGACCAGGGGACCCATGACCGATACTCTGGACTGTAACCCTTCCAGTGGACCAGGTATTGGAATCCCCAGCCCCGGCGGCAGACATCCAGGATTTCTTGAATGGTGTGCGTGATATGGCTATCGAGGATCCAGGGAGGAAGAGGGTGCTTCGGGGGGGGGGGGGGCAATGGGAGCTGACTCTTACAGTCAGCATAGTGCCGATTGCACTCCGTGGAGCAAAGGAGTGACGCTCGGGTAGACCTCCAGGCCCGGCGACAACAACGAAAATGGGCTCCCATGGACGGCACCGCAACCTCTCTCTCCATCATGGATAACAGGGGCGGGGTTGTTGCCCACGGAGGCTTCAAATGGAGACAGCCCCATGGCCGAAGAGACAGTAGAATTCAATGAGTACTCCACCCAGTTCAGATGGGAGCTCCATGATCCAGGGTCATTGGCTGCCATGCAATGAAGGGCGGCCTCCAGGGACTGGTTGGCACGCTCAGCCTGCCCATTGCTCTGCGGGTGATAGCCGGAGGTGGGGCTGACGGTGGTGCCAAGGCAGTGACAGAATGACTTCCTGACATGTGAGATGAACTGTGGACCCCGGTCAGACACAATGTCCATAGGGATGCTGTGCAGTCTGATGACGTGATGGGAGAGCAATTCAGCCATCTTGGAGGTGGATGGCAGCTTGGGGAGAGGAACCAAATGAACGGCCTTGGAAAACCTGTGAACAATAGTCAAGATGACGGTGTTGCCATGGGAGGGAGGAAGACCAGTGACTAAGTCCATGGCTATGTGGGACCAGGGCTGGCTGGGCACGGGGAGTGAGTGAAGAAGACCACTGGGGGGTGGGGGTGGGGGGTGGAGGAGGATTTGTTACGGGCACAAGTTTGGGGCAAGCCTTCATGTACTCTTGCACGTCCTGCCACAGCGTGGGCCACCAGAACGCTCACCTGATAATATCCACAGTGCACACCACACCAGGGTGGTAGGCGAGTCGTCCGGTGTGCCCCCACTGGATAACTTCGCAGGGGCGTAAAGGCGGTTAGGAGGACAACCCGCCGGTTTGGGATCAGAGGACTGGGCCTGGCGGACTCTCTTCTCGATCTCCCAGGTAAGGGTTCACAGGACACACAAAGGCGAAGAATGGGCTGGGAGCGGGAAGGGGGGTCAGCTGGGTCCTGGCTGAACTGTCTGGAGAGAGTGTCAGGCTTAATATTACAGGAGCCAGGCCTATAGGTAACATTGAAATTGAAATGCTGAAAAAATAGGGTCCAGCGAGCCTGCCTGGAATTCAGCCGGTGGGCTGACCGCAGATACTCGAGGTTCTTGTAGTCAGTCCACACGACTACAGGATGGACAGCTCCCTCCAGCCTATGTCTCCATTCCTCAAAAGCTAATTTTATAGCCAACAGCTCTCGATCCCCGACATCGTAATTCCTCTCGGCTGGGGTGAGCCATCGAGAGAAATATGCACACGGGTGGAGCTTCAAGTTCGAGGCGGAGCGCTGGGACAAAATCGTGCCCACCCCAGTTTCTGAAGCATCCATCTCCAGGGTAAATTGGAGCTGGGGATCGACCTGAGCCAAGATGGGTTTGTCGGAGAACAGGCCCTTTAATTTCACAAAGGCCTGTTCCGCTGCCTCGGTCCATAAAATGGTACCTTAATGGAGGTCAGCTTAGTTAAAAGCTGTGCTATCCCATTATAGTTCCGAATGAACCTGCGATAGAAATTTGCAAACCCCAAGAAGCATTGCAGCTCCTTGTGGGAGTGGGGTGTTGGCCAATCAAGCACCACCTTCACTTTGTCCAGGTCGGCTCTCAGCTCCCCCTCCGCTACAATAAAGCCAAGGAAAGAAGTGGAATTAGTGGAAAACTCACACTTCTCCACCTTGACAAACAGTTGGTTCTCTAAGAGCTGCTGTAACACAGCTCTAACATGAGTTTGGTGCTCCTCGGGCGTGCAAGAAAAAAATCAGGATGTCGTCAAGATAGACGAAAACAAACCGATTTAACATGTCCCGGAGGACGTCATTAATCAGACGTTGGAAAACAGCAGGGGCGTTGGTGAACCCAAAAGGCATAACTAGGTATTCAAATTGCCCCAGGTGCGTCTTAAACGCTGTTTTCCATTCGTCCCCCTCGCGTATTCTGACTAGATGGTAAGCGTTGTGTAGGTTGAGTTTTGAGAAAACGCACGAGCGCTGCAGGAGCTCAAAAGAGGAGTTCATCAGGGGCACAGGGTATTTATCTTTGACGGTGATAGAATTAAGCTCCCAATAGTCAATGCACGGACGCAGAGACCTGTCCTTCTTTCCCACAAAGAAAAACCCCGCCCCGAGGAGAGCCGAGGATGGCCGAATGAGGCCGGCGTTCACAGAGTCCTTAATGTACCTCTCCATCGCCTCCCTCTCAGGTCCAGAAATATTATAGAGCCTGCTGGACGGCAACCTCGCACCTGGAAGGAGGTCGATGGCACAGTCATACAAGCGATGTGGGGGAAGCGCTAACACTCGTGACTTGCTTAAGACCTCCCCGAGGTCGTGATAAACATCCGGCACGAGGCTGAGGTCTGGCGGCTCGACCTGAGGTGAGGAGATGGGGAGGGACAGTGAACGCTCGGCTGAACTTAGACATGCCACCAATCAATTTGGGCTCCAGGAGGTGATGATATTTTGTGTCCAATTGAGAATAGCATTATGCTTCTGGAGCCATGGATACCCTAGAAACACCTCATGAGAGGCACGTGGAAACACATAAAAAGTGAACCTTTCCTGGTGGTTACTGGACAGAAGAATGGATAGCTGCACCGTGCAATGAGTAGCGGATGCCACCATCTGGCCAGAGAGGGTATGCACAGGGCGAGGATCCGCCAATTTAACTGTCGGAATCCTCATCTCCTGAACAAATTGTGAGGAGATGAAATTACCCTCTGCCCTGGAATCAATAAGGGCTGAGACCCTCCTCTCGACCCCCGGCAACTGAACCAAGGCCGAAATAGAAAAATTACCGGGGGAATGAGAATGAGTCCCGCCCGCTAGACCCCCAGCTACTGATGGGCTGTGTCTTTTTGGCTGTAGGTTGCATGTGTCCCGCTTGTGCTTCAATGAACCACAGTAGGCACACGCCCCGATCCACCGCCGCCGCTCAACCTCTGCCCACGGAAGGCGAGCAGAGCTGAGCTCCATGGCTTCAGCGGCAGACTCGGACTCACCTAGGTCAGCAGCCGCTGGGAGTGTGCATGTGGCGAACGGGCGAGAGGAAGCGCCGCGCTCCCTGGTGCGCTCGTGGTACCGGTTATCCAACCCGACCGCCTGATCAATGAGACCGTTCAAGGTGGCGGGAATGGCATGAACTGCCAGGTCGTCACGGACACGAGGATTTAACCCGTGGAGAAATGCACTGCGTAGAGCAACCTCGTTCCACCACGAATCCACTGCCTCGACTTGGAAATCCACCAAGAAGTCGGCCACTGACTGGCTGCCCTGGTGGAGTGACCACAGGCGACTCATGATATTCCCGTCACTCTTGGTACGGTCAAATGTGCCGGAAAAATCAGTCACAAATTGGTCAAACGTTGGTGATGCACCCCTTCGGATATCGATTACAGACCGTGACCAGCTAAGAGCTTGGCCCCGAAGCAGAAAGGTAAACTGATGAATTTTAGAGATGTCATCCAGGAACCCCCCCACCACCACCACCACCTGCTCAAAATAAAGCCGAATGTGACAAAGGAAATCTTTACATTTCCCCACCTCCCCCGCGTATGGTGCAGAAGTGGGAATGGAAAGTGTTCTGCGGATGGTGGAGGAAGTCGGAAGAGCAGGTGGGGGCAGAGCAGCCGGAGCAGACATGCGGCCCAAATGATCAGAAATTACACTCAGCTGTTGCGTAATGGTCTGCAGCAGCTGAGTGTGTTCAGCCACCTGCCTCTCTGTAATGTTGAGGCGGTGGAGTGCGATGTGCTCTGTTGCTGCGGCACCTGCTAGGCTGTGACCCAGGCTGGCTCGTTCTGTCATATTGACTGGACAGTCAGCCTAAACACAAGGTGAAACACCAAGAGAAACACACACAAAAGAACGTTTGACTCTTTATTAAATTTCAAAAGACACGAACTTGAAGAAAACCAGTTACTCGCCAGAGGAGCAGCAAACCTGCAGAGAGTGAGGCGAGAGCTGATTAGCAGAGGAATGGAGGAGAATGTGGACATCCAAATAATACCACTTATGTGGGAGGAAGAGAGAGACCGGCTCAGAACCCAGTAAAGGAGAGGAACCAGCAGGTCGGAACTGCTGGGAAGGGGGATGAGGAGTGGAGTATGACCGGGTGGAGATGATGAGCTGCGACGGGTGGAGCAACAGGCTGGTGAGCACACCTTGACCCCTGAAGACACACTGCTTCGGCGGCGGCAACCTGGAAGAGAAGGAGGAGAAAACGTGTCAGGTACGGGCACCCAAAAACACATACAGCTTACTAATTTCATCTATTTTGCTTGAGGCAGTATACCCAAACGAGTCAGTCTTGAATCCCTGAAGAGCGCTTCCTTTCTTACTTTCTTTCTTTCTAATCTTTTATCTGTTCGTCTTGTTCGATTATTTGCTGATCGTAACTCTTGCTAAAACGTTTACCTGGTGTTGATGGGAAGTGAGAAACCCAGAATCATTGCCACTCTGGTTGGGACTACAACTCTAGATGGAGGTTACCCAACCAGCATGTCCATGTGAGTCCCACCAAAGGTTAAATCAGGGCTGACTTATGGGTGTCATGTGGGTTTGGCCCTGTCTGTGTTTGCCCACATGGACTTTACCTGTGGTGTAGGTATGCCGGTTATCTGTTGACCTGCTTTAAACCCAACTGGGCCCCACATGGATTTAAAATGGGTGAGCAGGTTTCAGTAATACTGGCGCCACGGGCAACGTGACAAGAAAGACACTTACAAATTTCCCCCAAAAATAGTAGCAAATTTATGAGAAAAAATGTGAAAGTTTCGGGGAAAAAAAACTGCAAATTTACAAGAAAAGAGACAAAGTTATGAGGAAAAAATGTGAAAAAGTCACAAATGAACAAAAAAGTAGTAAATATATGAGTGAATAAATTGAAAATTAGCAAGAAAAAGTTACAAATTTGTGAGAAAAAAAATTGCAAGTTTTCATTTAAAAAAACTGAAATTTTTTCAGAAAGTTCTAATTTTACAGTCTAAAAGTACTAAATTTATGAGGAAAGAGTTGCAGGATTACAGTAAAAAAAGTTGCAAATTTATAAGTAAGTGAATTTTTCAAGACAATTTATCAAATTTATGGCAAAAAAGTCAAATTTACAAGAAAATAGCAAATTTCTGAGAAAATAAGTTGAAAATAGGTTTCAAAAAATATTGAAAAATATTTGCAGATTATTGTAAAAATATATATTGTGGGGGACCCAGTTAGTACGTTCTCTACTCAGACTGAATGGCACGGCAGGAGGAGATGCGTAAGAGCTGAGAAACGGATATACAAGGCAGTCTATGGTTTTCGCATGAGAATATGCATTCTCTTCTGGTCTACATAATAATGCGCCGACAGGCTGGGTAACAAAGGGAATTGTCATTATAGATGTATGTGTGTTAATGCACACAGTGACAAAGGGAATTGTCATAAATGTATGCATGTTAATGCTAACACCCCAAGTTGCCGGGCGATCTGTATGGTATAAAAAGAGAGGTGCCCGCGACCTGGTTTATGTCACAACTCGCTCTCTCCTGTCTCCCGTCTCAGCTGTGCGCACACCTGCGCCTCATCAAGCTCGGGCTATAAAGCCCGCTTCACCTTGAGCCTCGGTCTGGAGCCGTCTGCTCATCAGCGCCTTCCTCTCCAACGCTCGCCTGTTCCTCTACGGCCAGCGCTCCTATGAATACCGTTCATCCTGCACGTAAGATATCTCTACTCACCTTCTCTCCAGTTTCTCCCCTGTGCACAGGTGGATTCCCTGGCGGCAGACATCACTCCCTCGTCCTCGCCATCACTCTCCTCGCCACGCCGAGCGCGCAGCTGGACACTGTCTTCCAGGCAGGAGACCTGCGGCTTTAGCCAATGCCAGCCACCTTACCACCTGCAAGTAAGCACCAGAATTAATATCCATTCCACTGGGTGTTTGCCCGCAGCTAACCTTTGTGTGTGCTCTGCCCATAGGGTTACCTGGCTGTACGGTGCTCCTCTCCGCCCTCTCCGCACCCCCGTCCTCCAGCACTACATTACACCCCACACACACTCACTCAAACACTCATTATTGTTCAATAAAATCCTTGAATCTTGCTCGAGCCTGTGTGCGTGTTCCCTGGGTCCGGACTTATGTCAGTACGGCTCCAGCAAAGCGGCCCAGCAGACAGTGGGCTCGCACACCGTTTTAACATCCTCGAGGCTCGAGTAGACCAAATTACTCACCAGCAGCAGGTAATTCTGAATCAATTGACCCAAATTAACCGCCGGTTGGACCGTCTGGATCCCCCGCAGGCGTTCCCTCCGGCTCAGCGTAGCGTCCCTGCTCCCGGTGGTCTCCCAGCTGGCCAGACTAACCCGGGGCCGCCCACCCGGCTCACCCCCATTCCAACGCCCACGCGCTTCAGCGGTAAACTCGGTGAAGCGCGGGGGTTCCTTCTCCAATGTGAGTTGGTGTTTCTGCGCGTCCCCGGGGACTTTCCGACTGACCATAGCCGAATTGGGTACATCGCTAACCTCCTGGAAGGGCGAGCGTTAGCTTGGGCCTACGCCATAATGGCGAGGCCCAGCTACGCGAACCTGACCTATGCCCAATTCGTCCATGATTTTAATGAGGTCTTTGATCATTCGGACTGAGACAGTGTGTTAACCTCCCGGCTGCTTAACCTTCGCCAGGGTAGCCGGTCCACCGCTGACTACGCTGTCGACTTCCGGGTGGTGGCGGCGGAAGTTGGGTGGGGAGATGCTGCCCTCTGCAGCATTTTCGCCCGTAGCCTGAGCCCTAGTCTTCGGGATGAATTGACCAGCAGGGATCTGCTGGAGCGACTTTCCGAGTTAATCTCCCTTGTTATTAGCCTCGATAACAGGTTGAGAGAACGGGCCGCCGAGCGGAAGACGTTTAGCCACTCGAGCGGAGCCTCCTCCCGTGTCCCTCAACCTCGCCCCCTGGCATTGCTCGCTCCAGAGTCCGCCGACGATCCGGAGGCGATGCTGATTGGGCGGGCCAAGCTTCCGCTGGTGGAGAAACAGCGCCGCAGGGAGCTGGGACTCTGTATGTATTGCGGAGATGACCAGCACCTTGTAGAATCCTGCCCGGTTAAGCCAAAAGGGGGAGTCCGCGAGTCGCTGTAGGGGGTCTCGCGGACTCAACCCAATCAAACCCCCTATCAAAGTGTCTCCTTCCTATCAGATTCTGCCATAACCTCACAGATCATTCCACTCACGCACTGGTGGACTCGGGGGCGGAGCAAAACTTCATTTCCAAAAGCCTGGCAACCCGCCTGGGCATCCCTTGCCAAGCTCTGCCCACCCCTATCAGTCTGGTAACTCTTTCACGGAGTTCCCTGGAGAAGGTCACATACCGGACCGTGCCTGTCTCTGTCATCGTCTCTGGTAATCACAGGGAGGACCTGAGCCTGTATGTACTGCCCACCTCAGCTGCCCCCATGATTCTAGGCTACCCCTGGCTGCGCCTCTACAACCCGGCCTTCGATTGGCGGTCCGGGAGCGTCCTCTCCTGGAGCACCTTCTGCATGAGCGCCTGCCTCCAGTCAGCTGCCTGCGCCCCCTCGCGGCCCCTCTCTCCTTCCGACGCTTCCCCTCCGGACCTCTACAAGGTGCCCCCAGAGTTCCACGACCTAGGGTTGGTCTTCAGTAAATCCAAAGCGCTGTCTCTCCCCCCCCCCACTGCCCGTATGACTGCGCCATAAACCTCCGCCCGGGGGCGCCCTTGCCATCGGGTCGTTTATACAGCCTGTCAGCTCCGGAGCGGGAGGCCATGGACGTCTACATAAAGGAGTCGCTCAGCGCGGGCATCATCCGCCCCTCCTCATCCCCAGTCAGGGCAGGATTCTTCTTTGTGGCCAAGAAGGATGGGTCCCTTCGGCCGTGCATCGACTTCCGGGCCTTAAACAATATCACAATTAAGGATAAGTACATGCTGCCATTGATGGACTCCGCCTTTGACTCTCTCCAGGGGGCCACCTGGTTTACGAAGCTGGACCTCCGCAGTGCGTACCAGGGTGATTCTTCAATTAAGGGAGTTTTTCTGTCCCCAGGGTAGATTTTCAACAAAAAAGTGTTTTTTAGAAAAAACAATGATTACTTTTGTTTACTTTAGGTTGTAGTAGCTATGAAAAAAATAACTGTGTCTCAGTGATGACATTTTAATACTTTTTCAGTGTGTTGAAAATTCAAATGTGCAAGAATTTCACTGTTTTGTGCTTGTCCCCAACCCAGACTTTTTGACTTCCCCTCTATAATAAAGCGATAAAAAGTGCTAAATTCATTAAACTTTTACTTTGCATTTCCTCATAACAACTTAAAAAGATATTTTTCAAATTCATATATTTTATATTTGTTCAATTTACTATTTATTTATAGTTAAATATCGCTGTCCCTCATACATCTGTCATTACCATCACGCTCAACGTTTTAGAGAGCAATAAAGTTTTTACAAACAGTTACTTAAATTGTTGCATGCAAATTAGATGGTCCAGAGGAGCATGTCCAGACATGAGGCAGAAGCCTGATTTTTTGATGCCCACATATGTAAGTAATTTGATGTTTTATACATCCTGATCTGAGAGTATGTTTATTAGGCGTCATTACCAAACAAGTTACTATTTGAGTATTTTAATTCATTAATACAAAATTTCACTTTATTTTGATATATTCAGTGTACATTGTATGCTAGCTAACCAATTAGCTTAGCAAGTCTAAAACTTAGCCAACATTTTCTGCAAAGAGTGAAAATTGTCATTACCATCGCGCGTCATTACCATCACAAAAGTGACTGTGATGGTAATGACGGTCTGTGATAGTAATGACAATTTATGTTTTTATTTCCTAATAACTAGCATATATTAGCTTAATTTACTATTTACTACTTTACTATGATACATAATTGAACAACCAACTGTAATTTACATTATTTTTGTTTGAAGATGTCAACATGGCTCCAGCTAAACCAGCTCAACGGTCCAAAAAATACAGAGACAAAATCAAGGAAGATCCTGAGAAATATCAGCAATATCTTGAAAGAGAAAAGGAGAGATACAAAAAAAGAAAAGAGACAGGAAAATTGAAAGCCATCTCACAGTTATCAAAACGGGAACAAAGATGCAGGAGACGACAGTGGAAAGTTAACCAAAGAAACAAAAGGGCCAGTGATAAGAACAGAGAGAGGATACAAAGTTATATAGCTGGAAACACACCTCCCTTATCTCCTATAGGTCAGGAAGAACATGAGAATGAAGTGCCCATTTTTGAAGCTTCACCTGATATTTCTCACAGTTCTCATCATAAAACCCCAAATCATATGAGAGGACGAAAAATTGTGCGGGCAAATAGGGCAAAAGCTTACCGTGACCTTGCCGAGTCCCATCTGAAGCTTGAACATGCTCTGAGAAAGGTGGAGAAGTATAAAAAGAGATAGCAAAGGCTCTCTGAGAAGCTGAAAACTTCAGACTCCCCCAAAATGAAATTAAAGCAACAAATGCAGCTAAAGCCAAAGGCCTTTCGAAGAACACTACTGTTTCAGAATGTAGTGCTTTCTCAGCTGAAAAAAAAAAATATAAGGATTCTGGCACAAAAGAAAAACAAGTAGTGTCAAAGATTCTGGCTTTGAAGATTCTAAAGAAGTACCACTTGGTGAAAGAAGCACAAAACCAACTTGGTTTCTCAGCCAAGATGATGCGGAAAAACAGCAAAAGGCCTGCTAGTCTTCACTTTCATAGGAAACTCTACAAAAACATAATCAGTGTGGACACCACTGAGAAAATCAAGATATTCTTGGAACAAGACGCTAACAGCAGAGCAACAACAGGGAAAAGGGAGACACTCACCCGACAGAAGGTGAAAAAGCAGAAGCATTTTCTAAATGACACACTTCACAACTTTATCTGAAGTTCAAGATGGAAAGTCCACAGTTGAAGCTGTCATATGCAGAGTTTTGCAAAAACCGACCTTTTTGGGTTGTGACACCTACTTCACGAGACAGAGATACCTGCTTATGCAAAATACATGCCAATGTGCAGTTTATGGCTGACAAGTTAGCGTATCATAGAGTGATACAAAGCAAAAACCCTGACAGGTTGGTGGAGACCTTGTGCTGTGAAAAGCCAACAAAAGAATGTGCATACAGAGAGTGTAAGCTCTGCAAAGGAAAAGAGCTGCAAACTGGTGAATTTGATCCTGGCTTACAGACCTACTGGTTTAACTGGAAAAATAAAGTTGAAGAACGTGAGAAGATAAACAAAGATGGAACGAAACACAAGTTCAATGTACACTTAGTGACAAAGGAGCGGGTATATGGTACCCTTCAATTCCTTTTGGAAGACTTCACAACTGCTTTAAAAGAGAGGTTTGCAAGACATGTCTTCAACATCCGCCATCAGTACTCCACACTCAGTCGCCTGAAAGGAAATGTTGGGCAGAGTGAGATTATTCTTCAAGTGGATTTTGCTGAGAATTATCTCTGCAAATACTCATCTGAGATTCAAGCTGTACATTCTGGCGACTCACACAAGCAAGCATCCATTCACACTGGAGTTGCCTGCACAGGAAAAGGTATATCGTCAGTGTGTTCAGTTTCCTCATCAATGAGGCATGATCCTTCAGCTATATGGGCACATCTCTCTCCTGTGCTCTCCCACTTGAAGGAACAGAACCCCTCTGCAACAACCCTCCATGTCATAAGTGATGACCCTACAACCCAGTACCGATCCAAGAAGAATTTTTATTTGCTCTCCACAATGCCATTTAGGTTTGGGTTTATGTTTAGGCTTATGTCATTACCAAAACATGTTGTCATTACCGTCACAATACATTTTTTGATAGAAAATGTTGCTTTATTGTTAACTTGGGTTTTACCACAATCATTGTGGTAATGTTTAAAAGTCTAAATTTGCATTTTATGAAAAAATATACATTGCAATTCAAATATTCTGATTAGTACACAATATTTCATTGTTGAGACAAGGCAATATATTAACAAGTCAGAGAGAAGATGTTGTTAAAATGTATTTTAAATGTACTTACAAATATTTAGAACATGATTCTTAAAGAGCATGTTTTGTACTTACTGGAATGATTGTAAAACCTTTGCTTGTCAAATCATTTTGTATTAAAATCAATGTTTTGTTTTTGTGATGGTAATGACATTTTGCTGTGGCAAATTTGAAAAAAGCATCATAATATCAAAATTATCATGAAGTAATATCAAAGCTACACTCAGATTTATGTTCCAGACCAATTGCTAAACCTTTTGAAACAGAAAAAATAGAGATTAAAGAACTTTTTTTTATTCCAAATTCTAAACGTCAAAAGTGCCCCTAATTGAAGAATCACCCACCACCTCGTTTGGATCCGGGAGGGTGACGAATGGAAGACGGGGTTCCGGACGCCCAGCGGCCATTTCAAGTATCTGGTCATGCCGTTTGGGCTCACCAACGCTCCGGCCGTCTTCCAGCGGCTCATTAATGACGTTCTATGAGACTTCCTGGGGTTATTTGTCTTCGTTTACCTGGACGAAGATGTCTATCCGCTTAATGCGGAAAAGAAGGTTGCAGAAAGGACAGAGCCGGCCAAAGCTTAACATCGTGCTGCTGGACGACATTATCTACCAACAACAGCTGCAGGATACTCTTAGGGCAGCTTTGCCCAAACAGTACCCCGAGGATACTGAAAAACACTGGAGCACACTTTCCACTGCCATCGTGGACTCCTGCAAAAGCATCCTCGGTCATAAAAAGCGGAGACATCAAGACTGGTTTGACGAGAATGACAGTGAGATCCAACAGCTCATCGACATCAAGCGGCAAACTTTTATCACCTGGCAAAACAACATTCACTGCAAGGTTAAAAGAGAAGCCCATGCCAAAGCGAAGGCAGCCGTACAAACACTTGTTAGGAAATTGAAGAACCAGTGATGGACAAAGAAGGCCCTGGAGATCCAGCAGCTTGTCGACTCTGGAGACACGAGAGGATTCTTTGATGCCACAAGAGCGGTATATGGCCCCAGCCACCGCTGCCTAACCCCCCTTCGCTCCAAAGATGGGCTCTTGCTTCTGAAGGACAAGGAGGCAATTGCAGACAGGTGGAAAGAGCATTATAAGGACCTCTTAAACAGGGACACCACTCCTGAGATGGAGGCCCTTGATCAACTCCCTCAACAGCCCATAGAGGAAAGCATGGGAAAACCACCTAGCTTGGATGAGGTACAGGACGCCATTAGGAAGATGAGAAACAACAAGGCTGCTGGACCTGACGGCATCCCAGCAGAAGTCCTGAAGAAAGGCGGTCCTGATCTTCTGAAGCACATCTATGCCCTGCTCCTGAAAATATGGGAAGTAGAGGAAATCCCTGCACAGCTCAGGGATGCCTTGATTGTCTCCATCTTTAAAAAGGGGGACAGGGCAGTTTGTGGAAATTACCGTGGCATTTCTCTCCTGTCCATCATAGGGAAAGCCTTTGCCCGGGTCTTGGCCAATAGACTCACCCCCCGTCAGAGATCATTCTTCCCGAGTCCCAGAGTGGTTTTCGCCCAAACAGAGGCACCACAGACATGATTTTCATTGCTCACCAATTGCAAGAAAAATGCCGGGAACAAAATCTACCATTATACATGGCCTTTATAGACCTTACCAAAGCCTTCAACTCAGTAAACCGTCAGGCCCTTTGGCTGGTTCTGGCAAAGATTGGCTGCCCAGAAAAATACATCCGGGTACTGAGACTGCTGCATGACAATATGTCTGCCACGGTACTCAGTGGCAGTGGAGACGAAACAGAACCCTTCAGGGTTGACACAGGAGTCAAACAGGGATGTGTCATCGCTCCAACACTATTCTCCATCTATATTGCTGCTATTCTCCATCTCACGAACCAACATCTGCCCCCGGGAGTCAAAATCAACAGAATCGACGGTCAACTTCTCAACATCAACGGATTTAGAGCTGAAGGTCAAACCACCACCATATCCATCATGGAGCTGCAGTATGCTGACGACAACGCTCTCGTAGCCCTCTCAGAAGAGGACCTTCAGTGCATCTTGTCTGCCTTTGCCAAAGCATACAAACAGCTCAGTTTGGCCGTCAATATACAAAAGACACAAATACTCCACCAGCCATCACCAAACTGCAGTACACTTGCCATACCCCCAAACATCTCCATTGATAACATCCGACTGGAAAATGTGGACCACTTCTTATATCTTGGCAGACTCCTCTCATCAAAAGCCGTCATCGATGATGAAATACACCACCGCCTCAGCAGTGCCAGTGGGGCTTTCTCAAGGCTAAGGAGGAGAGTCTTTGAGAACCGCGATCTCCAAGTGAATACCAAAATCCTGGTTTATAAAGCGGTGGTGCTCCCCACTCTCCTGTATGGATCAGAAGCCTGGACTACATACAGCAGGCACTTAAAGGCACTTGAGGCACACCATCAGAGATGCCTCCGAAAAATCCTCAGGATTAGTTGGGAGGATAGACGCACCAACACCAGCGTCTTGGAGGAGGCTAACCTTCCCACCATCACTGCCACCATTGCCCAAAACCAGCTCAGATGGACTGGTCATGTTATCCAAATGCCTGACTCTCGCCTCCCAAAACAAGTCCTGTACTCCCAGCTAGCTGAAGGGAAGTGGGCTCCAGGAGGCCAGAAGAAGAGATTTAAGGACAACATAAAAACAAACCCAAAGAAGTGCCACATAGACCTAAAAGCTTGGGAAAATATGGCAACCGACAGGGCGACGTAGAGAAACATTGTCCGTGAGGGTGCCGCACAGTACAACGCTGACCTCCATCATGCTGCACAAGACAAACGCAGACTCAGGAAGGAGAGAGCAACCAACAATCAGGACCAACCCAAACCCACCACCATTACATTCCCCTGCCCACATTGCAGCAGAATAATCGGGTCCAGAATTGGCCTCTATGCCCACCTGAAGACCCACAAGGACCAAGAGGGAGGACAGTCATACTCGACTACGAGTGACTGCCGATGATGATGATGATGATGACGATGACCTGGACGACATCCTGATCTTCTCCCGGTCTCGGGAGGAGCATCAGATCCACGTGAGGCGGGTCCTCCAGTGTCTCCTCGAGAACAGGCTCTACGTAAAAGCAGAGAAGTGCGAGTTTTTTTAACAGACAAGACCTCCTTCTTGGGCTTCATTGTGTCACACAACCAAATCATCCCGGACCCTGCCAAGATCAAGGCGGTAGTCGAGTGCCCCCCCCCATCCAGGAAACAGGTCCAGCAGTTCCTGGGGTTCGCCAACTTCTACCGCTGTTTCGTCCCTAGCTACAGCTCGATCGCTTCCCCCCTGACCTGCCTCACCTCCCCCAAGGTACCGTTCCGGTGGACTGAGGAGGCTGCGTCGGCCTTCGTGACGCTGAAGAAGGAATTCTCCTCCTCCCGGGTCCTGACACAGGTGGATCCCACGCTTCAGTGCCTCGTTGAGGTGGACGCCTCTGACATGGGGGTGGGGGCAGTGTTGTCTCAGCGCTCTCCGGTGGATGGGGTGGTACGCTCCTGCGCCTTCTTCTCCCGGCGCCTGTCTGCAGCGGAGACTAATTATGATGTTGGCGACCGAGAACTCCTTGCGGTTAAGCTCACGCTGCAGGAGTGGCGTCACTGGCTGGAGGGGGCAGCACAACCTTTCGTGGTCTGGACAGATCACAAAAACCTGGAGTACCTGAGGATGGCCAAGCACCTGAATGCCCGTCAGGTGCGTTGGTCTCTGTTCTTTGGCCGCTTCAGGTTTTCCATCACCTACCGCCCGGCTCCAAAAATGGTAAGCCGGACGCGTTGTCCCGGCAGTTCGCCCCGGAGGCCGCTGAGGAACCCGGACACACCATCCTGCCAGCCTTATGCGTCGTGGGTGCCATTTCATGGTCCATCAGGGACAAGGTCCGGAGGGCACAGGAGGCGGAACCTGATCCTGGCGGCGGTCCTGCTGGGAGGTTGTTCGTGCCATCGTCTGTCCGAGGTGACGTCATCCACTGGGCTCACACCTCCAAGCTCGCCTGTCACCCGGGGATCTCCCGGCTTGTGGAACTTCTTCAGAGGTCCTTTTGGTGGCCGGGTTTATGAGACGGCATCGCCAATTACGTCCGTGCCTGCCCCCAGTGGGCTACGGGTAAGACCTCGACCTCTCCTCCTGCGGGGCTCCTCCACCCTCTGCCGGTCCCCGGAAGGCCCTGGTCCCACGTAGCCCTAGACTTCGTCACCAGTCTCCCGACGTCCAACTCCTTTAATACCAGCCTGACCATTGTGGACCGATTCTCGAAGGCCGCACACTTCGTGCCACTTCGCGGCCTCCCTACGGCGCGGGAGACGTCTGATTTGTTGGTCCAGCACGTCATGAGGCTACATGGGATCCCGGTGGATGTTGTGTCCGATCGGGGGCCCCAGTTCACGTCCAAGGTCTGGAGGAGCTTCTGCAATGCTTTGGGGGCCACGGTGAGCTTGTCGTCCGGTCACCACCCCCAGACCAATGGGCAGTGCGAGCGAACGAACCAAGAGCTGGAGGCTGTGCTTCGCTGCATCACCTCGTCCAGTCCCTCCTCCTGGAGCACCCATCTACCCTGGATAGAGTATGCCCACAACTCCACCCTGTCGTCAGCCACTGGGATGTCTCCCTTCCGGGCATCTCTGGGTTATGACCCCCCGCTATTCCCTGAAGAGGAGGAGGAGGTGGCAGTACCGTCCATCCAGGCCCACCTGAGGCACTGCCAATGCTTTTGGACTGCGACGCGTCAAGCGCTATTACGCACAGCGGCGTGCAACTCCAAGACGGCGAATCGTCATAGGAAGGCCGCCCCCCACTATCAAGTTGGCCAGCAGGTCTGGTTGTCTACTCGGGACATTAACTTGAAGGCCGAGAAGAAGAAGCTGGCCCAGCGCTTTATTGGACCATATCCCATTGTCAAGATAATTAATCCATGGCCGTGCATTTGGCTCTTCCTCCCTCCCTCCAGGTCTGTCCGATGTTCCACGTCTCCTGGATTAAACCCCTGGTAGCTAGCGCTCTTTGTCCCCCCCTAGGGCCCCAGCCCCTCCCGTGGTGATCGACGGCGACTCGGCGTGGACTGTCAACTCCATCCTGGACTCCCGCCGCCGGGGTCGCGGCCTCCAATATCTGGTGGACTGGGAGGGGTATGGCCCCGAATGGAGGCCCTGGGTACGTCCATCTTTTGTGCTGGACAAACGCCTCATCACGGAGTTTCACCGGACGTACCCAGGTAAGCCAGTGCCGGGAGGCGCTGCTCGGGGGGGGGGGGGGGGAGTACTATCACAACTCGTTCTCGCCTGTCTCCCGTCTCAGCTGTGCGCACACCTGCGCCTCATCAAGCTCGGGCTATAAAGCCCACTTCGCCTTGAGCCTTGGTCTGGAGCCGTCTGCTCATCAACGCCTTCCTCTCCAACGCTCGCCTGTTCCTTTACGGCCAGTGCTCCTATGAATACCGTTCATCCTGCATGTAAGATATCTCTACTCACCTTCTCTCCAGTTTCTCCCCTGTGCACAGGTGGATTCCCTGGCGGCGGACATCACTCCCTCGTCCTCGCCATCACTCTCCTCGCCACGCCAAGCGCGCAGCTGGACACTGTCTTCCAGGCAGGAGACCTGCGGCTTTAGCCAACGCCAGTCACCTTACCACCTGCAAGTAAGCACCAGAATTAATATCCATTCCACTGGGTGTTTGCCCGCAGCTAACCTTTGTGTGTGCTCTGCCCATAGGGTTACCTGGCTGTACGGTGCTCCTCTCCGCCCTCGACGTACCCCAGTCCTCCAGCACTACATTACACCCCGCACACACTCACTCAAACACTCATTATTGTTCAATAAAATCCTTGAACCTTGCTCGAGCCTGTGTGCGTGTTCCCTGGGTCCGGACTTATGTCAGTTTAGGCTTCTTATTCTTGTTGATGTTAGAGAGAGATTAATAAAGTCTGCTCTGCTCCAGCTACTGCCTCGCCTGAACTTTCCTCTCTCTACACTGGTGACCCTTGTTGCACAATGGAACTCGAGGCAAACACCCCAGAGACGACCCGGACTGGAGGTGCCAGCACTGCGTGCGCCATTTCGGTCAAATTCCCAGACTTTTGGCTACATGACCCGTAGTCTTGGTTCCTCCACACCGAGGCCCAGTTCGTGCTCCGGGGAGTGACGGCGGATGACACCAAATACTACTACGTGGTTGCAGCACTGGACGCATGCACAACACAGCAGGTGGCGAGCCTGCTCCAACAGCCCCTAGCCCACGACAAATACGATGCTCTCAAAACCGCGCTGACCCGGCGCTACATGCTCTTGGACTGCGAGAGAGTGGAAAGGAGAAGAAAGGAGAAGAAAGGAGATGTTGGCGTTGAAGGGCACAGATGACGGGCATTTCCTCTTTGCCCATCTTTTCCTCCTGAACCTCCCGACAGCGGCCAGAGCGGTCCTTGCCAATTCGTCGCTGCCGGCTACGCACAACTACCGGGCACTAGCACAAGAGGCAGATCGGATTATCCTCACCACCAGAGTCTTCGCTGTGAACGCAGTGATGTCGGAACCCAGCGAGACGGCCAGCGGAGGCGAGGAGCCAACGATGGTGGCCGCAGCGGAGGCCAAGAAGCACCGGAGAGACACGCTCTTCTTCTACCACTGCTGTTTGGAGGAGACGCATGCCGATGCATGCCACTGTGCCAATTCAAGCGCTCGGGAAACGCCAGGGCCAGCAGTTGGTAGCAGCTGCGACCGCTGGTGACACAAACAAGCTGCTCTATGTGACAGACTCACGCTCGGGGAGACGGTTCCTCATGGACTCCGGCTCCCAAAAGATCCTCATCCTGCTGTCCTACACAGACCGACTGGCGGGAAGTAGTGGCCCCGAGCTGGCGGCCACAAACGGCTAAGACATTAAGACTTTTTTTTTTTTTTATTTAAGTTTTTGTAAAGGGTATACAGGTCGTTACAGCAATGCAGTGTTTACATTTTCATCACATGTTCCCTTATTTTCTGATATCTGACAACATTGGAAGATTAATTCTTACAACACCCCTTTTTTTTTTTTTTTTAAAGTGAAAGAAAAAGTGAAATTAAAGAGAAAAAAAAACAAAAAACAAATAACAAAAAAAAACAAACAAACCAGTAAAAAACAAACAAAAAGAAAAAGTAAGTAAATAAAGATAAAAGAGCATCTGAGTAGCGTTGGAACAAAGAGCGGAACCATTATTGAAATGGTATTTGTCAAAGATTAGATCTAATGGAAGACACATATGCGGTCCAGGGTTGCCAAAAGTTCATGAACCCATCCATGTCCTGTCTCAGTGCGAATGTCAACTTTTCCATCGAGTAAATGTCTTGGATCACGTTAGTCCAATCTTCAGGTGTAGGACAGTCCTTCAACATCCATTTTTTAGTTAGAGCTTTTTTGCTTGCCAATATTAAAACATTGAATAAGTATTTTTCTCCTCGTCTTTCCAGTGAGTCCTGTAGTAAACCCAAATACAAAGTTACAAAAGAAAAGGGAACTGTAATTTTGAATATTTTCCCCAATATTGTCTGTACCTTGGTCCAATATTGGTGGATAACTGGGCATGACCAAAACACATGAAAATGATTTGCAGTCTTTTCACCACACAAGCGCCAACAGTTCAATCCCTTATGGGTAAATTTGTTTTGTGCAGGTGTTCTGAAAAATCTTGCCAAGTTTTTCCATCCAAATTCTCTCCACTGCAGGGATGAGGTACCTTTCCATTGCTGTTTATTTAGCTTTTCCCATATTTCCAGTTGTAAAGTGAAATTCCCCTCTTTTTCCCATCTCTCTTTTATATAAGATGTGTTGTCTCCTTTTAAGTCTTGAAGACCTTGGTATATTTTAGAAATGTATCTGATCCCTGGGATCCCTTTATATGCCATTAAGAAGACCTTCAGAACACCTGACTGGGCCCTTTCCAAAACCTCCTTTTTAAGTATATTGTTTATGTGGTGTCTAAGCTGGAAGAACCTGTAAAGGTCTTGATTTATTAGGCCTTGTTTTTTCAAATCTTCAAAACTTCTTAAGATTTGCCCTTTAAAAAAATCGTAATATTTTATCAGCCCTTTCTCCTTCCACTTTTTAAATCTGGTGTCTGTTTTATTAGGAGTAAAGTCCTGATCATAGGCGATCCATTGCAGAAGTCGATAGGGCTCTTTAGTTTGATTCTCTCTGACTATCTTAAACCAAATTTTTAGCGGGGTCTCTATCCACGGGTTAGTGTTATTCAAAAGCTTAGGTAAGGCATTGTTCCCTATTATCGCCTGTAGGGGGATGTCACTTGTTATTTGGCATTCGATCTCCTTCCATTGTGCAGTGTAGACTGGGTTACATATCTCTACTAAAGTTTTAATTTGTGCGGCTTTAAAGTAGTCCCTGATATTTGGCAGCGCGAGCCCACCTTTGTCTTTATTTAGCTGTAGGGTTCTATATCTGATTCTAGGTCTCTTGCCCTGCCATATGAATCTTGAGATCCTTCTGTCCAGCTCCTGCCATGTTTTTTTGGGAGGTTCTACCGGTATTGTTTGGAAAAGGTATAGAAGACGTGGAAGTATATTCATTTTGACTGCTTCAATTCTTTGTGCAGTACCCAAGAATGGTATCATATTCCATCTTGCTAGGTCAGATTTTATTTTTGTCACCAGTGGATCATAGTTTAGTGATATAATTTTGTTGAGTTGTTTCGGGATATTGACCCCCAGATATTTCATAGATTCCGACTCCCAGTTAGTTTTGAGTTTGCTTAGTGAATAATGATTTGGGTCATAGTTGAATGTTAAAACTTGGGTTTTATGCATATTTAATTTGTACCCCGATAAATCTCCATACTCTGAAAAAACTGAGGTTAGTTCTGGTAAAGAAGTGTCCGGCTGCCCTAGGTATATTAAAATGTCATCAGCAAAGAGTGCTATTTTATGTTCCTTCTGACCAAGTGTAATACCTTGAATTTTTTGGTTTTGTCTTATCCATTGGCTCAGAGGTTCTATGAAGATTGCAAAGAGCAGTGGAGACAGGGGGCAGACCTGACGACATCCTCTTTCCAGTTCAAAAGATGATGATAAATTACCGTTAATCCTTATTTTAGCTGTTGGTTTTTTATATAATGCCTGTATAGTTCTAATGAAGTTGTTATGAAAATTGAAACTGGATAAGATTCTATATAGAAAAGACCAGTCAACCGAATCGAATGCTTTTTCAGCATCTAATCCCAATATGACTGCATTTAAGTTATATTTTTTTATATGATGAATTATGTGTAAAGTGCGTCGAATGTTGTCTTGTGTCTGTCTTTGTCTTATAAAACCTGTTTGGTCTAAATGAATTAGGTCTGTCAGTATATTTTCTAACCTTTTGGCAAGGATAATGGTAAAAAGCTTATAGTCCTGATTTAGTACACTGATTGGTCTGTAGTTGGAGCACTCTAGTTTATCCTTTTCAGGTTTAGGTATAACTGCAATGACCCCTTCTCTCCAGGAGGGGGGGATTTCCCCTGTGTGGAGGACATAATTAAATGTTTTCAGGAGGAGAGGAGATAGTTGCTGTTTAAAGGTTTTGTACCACTCTGCTGTATAGCCATCAGCTCCTGGGGATTTGTTAGCTTTAAGTTTCATAATTGCTTTTTCCAATTCTTTAGGATGTATTTCTGACAGTAGTGTTTTATTTTGTGACTCCGTAAGTTGGGGAAGGTTTAATGTGTTTAGGAATGCCTCGGATGCGTTTTTATGTTTTTTGTGGGAGTATAAGTTCTTATAGTAATTCTCGAAGTTTTTAAGAATATCCTGAATTCTGAATTTTATTTCCTTTGATACTGGGTCTCTGATTTTGTAGATTGCTCTTTCTGTTTGATGTTTCCTCAATTTATAGGCTAGCAATTTTGCCGATTTACTGCCTGCTTCATAGTATTTTTGTTTCAGAAATGTAAGTTTCTTCTGGATTTCTATTGTGTAGATCTCATTTATTTGGTTTTTAATTTCCTTAATCTTGAGCGAGTCAGTAGAATGAGTGTTGCCTTTGTGTTCTTTTTCTAGGTTCCTAAGTTCTGACTCTAATGTGGATAGTTTTTCTTGTCTTAGTTTCTTTTGGGTTGCCAGTTTTGCAATAATCTTTCCTCTTATTACAGCTTTACATGCATCCCACAGTATTAAAGGGGATACTTCTCCATTATCGTTATCTTCCAAATATCTGAGAATATCTGATTCCAATTCATCTTTCAATGGTCCTTTCAGGACATTTGAATTTAACCTCCAAGAAAATGTATTATTTGTGTATTTTTGGATATTTAAGTCCATGTAGATCGGACTGTGGTCGGAGAGATCCATCAGTCCTATTTTACATGTTTTTACTCTTCCAATGTCTCTATTAAACATAAAAAAATAGTCAATCCTTGAGTAAGATGAATGTGGAGTTGAGTAAAATGTATAGTCTTTTACACTGGGGTTGAGTTCCCTCCACACGTCACAGATTCCCAATTCTTTTAGTAGCATCCGAGTCTTCCTGTTTTGGGTGTTATTTTGATGTGGGGAATTACCAGAAGCATCCCAGTATGGATTCAGTCTAAGATTGAAGTCCCCACCACATATCACTAAACCTTGAGCTTTAGTTATCATTAGGTTGAATACATTTTTATAAAATTTCCAGTTAGCCCCTGGGGGAGCATACACATTCAGCAGGGTGATATCTTCTCCCTCTAGCCGCCCAGTTACCAAACTGTATCTCCCTTCTTTATCTTTGTGTTCTGATTTTTTTTCAAATGTAATTTTGGTTGATATCAATGTCGCTACTCCCCTCCTCCTCCCTGATTTATATGAAGATGAAGAGATCATTTTAAACCCTTGTCTACTGAGTTTATTGTGTTCCACGTCTGTTAGGTGGGTTTCTTGTAAAAATATTATTCCTGCTTTGTCTTTTTTCATTTTTCCTAGAATCTTGGATCTTTTAACTGGATTCAGGATTCCTTTTACATTATATGAAATTATTTTGGTTACACCCTGTTTCTCCATTGTGTTGTTTTGTTTAGTATAACTGTGTGGTGGCCCTCTTTTGTGCTACTCAGAAACTGAAAGAACATTAAAAACAAGAAAAACATTAAGAACATAGTGTAAAAAACTTTAAAACAAAAAGCTGTCATAAGAACTTCCTGAGCTGAGGTCTTTTTAAAGACCCTGTAAGAGCCTTGATGGAGTGAAGGCTCTGAGGGAAATTCCTCAAACTCTGTTACGTGTTGAGGGCCCTCTCTTACCACTGAAAGTAGTCCCATGCTTTTAACTTGAGTTTCAGAACCCAATCCAAACTTGTAATGATTTTTTTTTTTTTCCTTTTATGCCTAAACCCTGTGAAATTGTGTGCACCCTCCCACCCCCATCACATCAAACATTCACGCAAAAACAGTATTTGTTAGTATGAGGAGAACATGTGGATTATTGTCACATTTCTATTTTAACAAGTTTTTTTTTTTTTTTTTATTACAAAGACTTATTTGTTTCAAATAATATGATTGTTCCATGAAATGTTTTACCACATGCTGAATATGCATCTCCTTTAATGTTTGTTACCTTGTATGAGGGGGGTTGGATGTGCGGATTGATTCTAGAGAAAAGAAAAGAAAAAAAAAAAAAAGGTCGCTATTCCAACCTGAAAACGGATAGTTTATCCGCGACGCTCTGGTGCTGGGTTTCCTGCTGCTGGTCCGTGGATTTTGAGGGTCTTTGTGTTGTCCATGTTTGCGCTTTGATCTTCTCACTCGGGTCTGCTGCGGGTTTAAATACCGTTACCGGGAGCCCTCTTTTCGCCATGTCAGCTGTTGCTTCTTCCGCCGAATTATAGAGGCACGTTTCATCGCCGTAGAAGACCCTTAACTTCGCAGGAAATGGTGTCTGAAAGCGCAATTTCTTCTCTCTTAACACCTTTTTCGCGTCATTGTATTCCCTGCGCTTTTTAAGGACCTCCGGGGCGTAATCGTGTTCCATGTAGACTTTTCTCTCCTGGTGCATAAATCCTTTTTTCTGCCAGGCCAGTCTTACAACCTCTTGTTTTATTTTGAAATTGGAAAATCTTACCAACACCGAACGTGGGGGCGCTTCCGCCGCCGGCCTAGCGGCTAATGAACGATGTGCCTTTTCTATCTTCAAGTCGGTGGTTTGTGGAATATCCAGTTTCTCTCTTAGTAAGGATTCCACGCATTCTGCCATTGAGTTAAAACCATTTTCGGTTCCTTCTATCAGACCATGAATTCTTATGTTGTCTCTTCTTTGTTTTCCTTCTTGGTCGGTTAGCTTAGCCTCTATAGCTGCTTGTCTTTTGCGTAGGTCTAGCACAGAATCTTCGAGCACTTTTATTCGATCCTCTGTTTCCAAGATTCGGTTCTCGGCCTGGTCCACTCTGCTGTTTGTCCTTTTCAATTCTTCTCTGAATTCCCGAAATTCGGCCGTAACATCTCGGCGAAATCGTCGTAGCTCCTCAAATAGTGATTTCAGGCTAACCCTTTTGTTAGCTATCACCAGTTCCTCGTCTTCTGAACGGAGATCTTCCAGTTCAGATTCTCCGGCCGATACGTGTCCTGGCCTGGAGAATTTCAGTTTCTTCTGTTTTCCTTTAGACATGATGATTTTGTCTTTTGATTTTCACTCCTCCAAAAATCCGTTAAGTTTGATTTTCAAGGTGTTATCCTGGATTGGGTCTGAGAGCTTCAGTGTTAAGCTGCAGTCGCCATGGCGTCCAGACCGGAAGTCAAGACATTAAGACTTTTGGTGAGAGGACACTGACTATATCCTTGCACGGCCGTACATACCAATGGACATTCATCATAGCGGCATGTAACTTCCCCATTTTGGGCGCAGATTTTTTTGTGTGTGCACGGACTATTAGTCGATGTGGCTAACAGATTAACGCAATGTCTTTTGATTCTCTGTCTTGTACAGCTAGAGGAGCCGGGCCCACAACACTAGCCAACGTCACCGCTCCAGGGGGTAAGTTCCACACACTACTCACCCAGTTCCCAGCACTCACGGTTCCAACGTTTTCGGCGGCCGTCACTAAACACGAGGTAGAGCACTTCATTACCATCACGGGGCCACCTGTTTTTGCACGACCTCGGCGCCTGGACGCAGCTAAACTGGCCAGTGCGTGTGAGGAGTTTGCCAACTTGGAAAGGTTGGGCATCATCAGGCACTCAAACAGCCCATGGGCATCCCCTCTACATATGGTCCCTAAAGCCGAGGGATCGTGGCGACCATGTGGAGATTTCCGCAGATTAAACAACGCCACAGCGCATGATCGCTACCCAATCCCCCATATTCAGGATATTTACATTCACCTGGTCCGCCGTTACCACCAGGTCCCGGTGTGTGTGAAGGACATACCCAAAACGGCAGTAATAACCCGTTTGGTCTTTTTGAGTTCTTACTCATGCCTTTTGGGTTAAAAGGCGTGGCGCAGACATTCCAACACATGATGGATGCGGTGCTGCATGATCTGCCGTTTGTGTTTGTCTACCTGGATGACATCCTGGTGGCCAGCGCGTCTGAGGACGAACATGTAGCCCAACTCAGGACAGTTTTCCAGAGCAGCTCGGTGGTGCAGTGGTTAGCACTGTTGCCTTACAGCTAGAATCCCCAGGCTGGCAGGGGTTGGAACCTTTCTGTGTGGAGTTTGCATGTTCTCCCTGTGCTGCGTGGGTTTACTCCAGGGGCTCCGGTTTCCTCCCACAATCCAAAGACATGCATGTTAGGTTAATTGGCTGTTCTAAATTGTCCCTAGATATCTGTTTCCTATAGGCCCGTAGAATAGAGGGTTAGTACTAGTGAAAGTGCTTTGAGTGGTCTTTGTGACTAGAAAAGTGCTATATAAGTGCACGTTAGTTAGTTAGTTAGTTAGGTTGGAGGAGCACGGGTTAATAATCAACCCGGTGAAGTGCCAGTTTAGGATGACGGGAATCGATTTTTTGGGCCACCGCATCTTACCGGAGGGCACGATACCCTTACTGGACAAAGTGCACGCAGTGGCAGATTTTCCCCAGCCTCAGATGGTCAGGGCGCTGCAGGAGTACAACCGTTTCCTCCCCCACGCAGCCCAGCTCATGCAGCCGTTGTACGCCGCGCTTAAGAAACGGAAACCGGTGGACAGAGTCGACTGGACTCCTGAGCGAGAGCAGGTGTTTTCCGAGGTCAAAACAGCTCTAGCGAAGGCCACACTACTGGCGCACCTGGACCCAGTGGCTTGGATAGCGCTCACTACCGACGCATTGGACGTGGCCATAGGGGCCATCGTGGAGCAGTGCATCGGCGGTTCTTGGCAGCTGCTCGTCTTTTTTAGCAGGTCTTTGCACGACAATAAGCGTAAATACAGCGCGTTTGACAGGGAGTTACTGGCTCTCCACCTGGCCATACGCCACTTCCAGTCCTGGCTGGAAGGGCACACCTTCACTGCATTTGTGGACCACAAGCCGCTGACATACGCTATGGCCAAGGTTTCGGAACCATGGTTGGCCTGGCAACAGAGACAGCTGGCCGCGATCTTGGAGTTTACGACCGACATTCAGCATGTGGCCGGTAAACTCAACGTGGTGGCAGACTGCCTCTCGTGCGCATTAGTGGCCCCAGTCTAAGTAGGGATAGATTACACGGCCATGGCTGCTGAACAGACTGGCGATGCGGACGTTTGCGCGCTCTAGTCTGGACCAACGGGGTTAAGGCTGGAGAGCAGAGTACTGCAAGACAGGACCCCCCCAATCTGTGACGTCTCCACAGGCTGCCCATGCCCAGTGGTCCCACGCGCTTGGCACCGCCGCGTTTTTGAGTTGGTTCACTCCCTGGTGCACACAGGAGTGCGCGCATCAGTCAAAATACTGGGAGCAAAGTTCATCTGGCCGAGCCTGCACAAACAGGTGAAAGAGTGGGCTGCTGCCTGCATAGCGTGCCAACGAGCCAAGGTGCACAGGCACACAAAGGCCCCCCTTGAGCCATTCCATGTCCCGGCTAAGATGTTCGACCACGTTCACGTGGACCTCGTGGGCCCCTTCCCGCCATCGCAGGGGTTCATGCACCTCCTGACAGTGGTGGACTGCACCACG
This sequence comes from Pholidichthys leucotaenia, assembly GCA_020510985.1. Taxonomy (NCBI): domain Eukaryota; kingdom Metazoa; phylum Chordata; class Actinopteri; order Cichliformes; family Pholidichthyidae; genus Pholidichthys; species Pholidichthys leucotaenia. Next base: position 427,360,488 of record CM035837.1, on the reverse strand, counting down.
CGCTGGCCTGAGGCAGTCCCGCTAGCTTCCACCGTGTCTGCAGAAGTTGCACGTGCTTTTTTGACAACATGGATGGCACATTTCGGCGCTCCTTCGGATATCACGTCTGACCGGGGCCCGCAGTTCGTTTCTGACCTCTGGTCCACAATGGCCCAGAGCCTGGGCATCACAGTTCATCGTACGACCGCGTACAACCCCCAGGCCAATGGGTTATGCGAGCATTTACATAGGTCTCTTAAAGCAGTGCTTACAGATGCAAATTGGTTGGACTGGTTGCCGCGGGTTCTATTAGGGTTGCGTTCAGCACCGCAGGAAGATTGGGCGGCCTCCCCAGCAGAGCTGTTTTTTTTCCCTGCCGCTGCGGCTCCCCGGAGAATTTTTGCCGGACAACCCCGCGTCGAACACCGATCCATCCCTGCTTTCACTACATAGCGCAGAGGCAGGGATGGTACCCGGCCCAGCCCACCACTGTTTTCCCCGCGCTTTCGTGCCAAAGACCTTGAAGGATGCGTCGTTCGTGTTTGTCAGGCACGATGCCCACTGGACCCTGTTGTGCCCGCCCTACGACAGCCTGTTCAGAGTGCTGGAACCAGGGGAGAAACATTTTGTGTTAGACTTGGGGGGACGCAGAGAAACAATCTGTATAGACAGGCTTAAGCCCGCCTTCGTTTTAGCAGATGAGCAGGTGGTGTTGGCCTGAGCTCCTTGCCGCATTCGACCCCTACTGAGAATACCCCAGGTAAATGACTCATCAGTTCAGTCACAATGGCATGCTGAAGATGCCCCCCCACAGATGGACGCACCTCCAGGAGCGCCCCACCTGCACAGCAGCGCCTCGGAGCCGCCAACCCCCCGTTACAGCCACTACGGATGGCGGCTGAAGGCCACAGAACATGAGGGTTAAGGCCTAGTCTGAGTTCTGGGGGGGCAGTGTGGGGGACCCAGTCAGTATGTTCTCTACTCAGACTGAATGGCACGGCAGGAGGAGATGCGTAAGAGCTGAGAAACAGATATGCAAGGCAGTCTATGGTTTTCGCATGAGAATATGCATTCTCCTCCGGTCTGCATAATAATGCGCCGACAGGCTGGGTGACAAAGGGAATTGTCATTGTAGATGTATGTGTGTTAATGCAAACAGTGACAAAGTGAATTGTCATGGTAAATATATGCATGTTAATGCAAACACCCCAGGTCACCGGGCGAGTTGTATGGTATAAAAAGAGAGGTGCCCGGACCTGGTTTAGGCTTCTTATTACCTCCGCCAAGGAGGTTATGTTTTTACCGGGGTTTGTTTGTCTGTTTGTCTGTCTGTTACCAACATAACTCAAAAAGTTATGAACGGATTTTGATGAAATTTTCAGGAAAGGTGTGTAATGGCACGGGGAACAGATGATTAGATTTTGGTGATGATCTGAGAGTGCATACCTCCACCAAGGGCTTTGTTTGTATTTGTGCAGCAGGATTACACAAAAACTACTGGATGGATTTGGATGAAATTTTCACCAGAGGTGGTTCTTGGGCTAGAGAGGAACCCATTATATTTTGGTGATGATCTGAGAATGCATTCCTCAACCAAGGCTCTTATCTTCTCACAGTGTGTTAGCAACAATTCTCCAAAACTGATGGACAGACTTTGATGCAATTTTCACCACAAGTGGCTATAGGCCTACACACAAACCCATTACATTTTGGAGGTGATCCATGAGAAACGGAAGGAGCCTTGGTGGAGGTATGCGCTCTATGAGTGCTTTTCTAGTTCTTGTTGATATTAGAGAGAGATTAATAAAGTCTGCTCTGCTCCAGCTACCGCCTCGCCTGATCTTTCCTCTCGCTACAATATCATGTTTATAAGAAATAAAGTAAACTGATAAGGAAACAGAGAACCATGAAAATTTATGAGAAAAGTTCCAAATGTCTAAGGAAGGTCCAATTTATGCCGATGGATCTTACTGTGGGACTCAATTTCGAATCTACTACAAAGACAAAACAGATTCTTACTCAATTATGTAAGAAGAGAACAATGCTTTAGGGAGCTCAAAGCAAAATAATATGACCTTCCCTGCATAAACTTATTCCTTTCAGACCCTTTGCATGGATCTCATTGAGCTAAATAAGTGTCAAGGCAAAAATGTTGTTTAGAAATTATTAACATACTTACTAAATAGACAAAGGCTCTCCCTTGCACTAATCCACATACTGCCATGGACTGCAATAATCAAAATACTGCTATGGTAACACTGAAACCCTTAACCGAAACAATATCAAGATTTAAAATAGCTGAAATGATTCACTTAGATAATGGAATACATTTAATGGAATATACAGTAATTTGTAAATCAAATCATATCACTTTTAAGTACAGTACCCAAATTGTTGGTACCCAACATTTACCTAGGAAACCGGTTAGCTTACCATCAACGATCTACAGGATCAGCATAATGCACAAATAGAACTGTGAAAGATGGATTAGGGAAATAGTGACAAAGAAAAATAGGAAAATTGTGAATGGCAAACCCTACTATTGAAGCCATTTAACTTAGGTGATGAGAAAGGGTTTCTGGTTGATTACATGCAAAGAATGACAACTGACAGAGATGTTATCCATGCTGCCCTTCCCAGGAGGGACCATGTGACTTAGGAACCGTGGAAGGTGCATCCATCTTTTGGCCGAACCAGGGGATCTGGTCATCAAAGAAAACTGGACCAAAACCCCCTGGCAAGGACAACACAAAGGTTATCCTGGCAATGTCAACAGCTGCGAAAAGCGAAGGACATGACACTTGGGTGCATCTAATGTTCTACCCCACTTGGAACCCTCAGCAAGAGACTGTTCAATAGACATTACATACTTATTAAAAAAAAAAAACCTCGACAAGTGACTGTTTAACTGTTTATCTATGCAAGTGTCGGCTGACGGCGCCCCCTGGCATCCATTAATGGGTTTTACACGGCGAAACAGCTGTTTGTTTATCACGGAGGGAAAAAAATGCAAGGGAAAGAAGGGTGCGCTTGGTGTTGTTGCCTTTTTCATCCTCATCATCCTCATAGTAACACTTGTTTTGGTTATTTTTTTTTCCACAATATTTTTTATTGAACCTTTTTTTTACAAACATGGCACAAACAGTCAAACACTAACACTAATGTAATTTAAAAATTAAAAAAAAACACTAACAACAACAACAACAAAAAAATGTACTAAAAACAACAACGACCATTAACAAAAGCATGTCAACAACAATGCTCCTCTGTTTAGTCTAGGTAATCTATTACATAAGAATACATAATATACATTCACCAGTTTGGAATTTGCAAGGTCCACACATATCATTCACCTTCTTCTTCAGAAGTTATGTTTAATTTCTTTACATAATCAATGAAAGGTCTCCATATATTCTCAAACACATTTTCCTTTAATTTCAGTATATATGTTACTCTTTCTAGTGGAAGGTTTTGAGTCTTTTTCCACAGTAGTGCAATACATTTTTTGGCATTAAGCAAACCGAGGTCTATGAATGCTCTTTCACTCTTATTAAAGTTATGTTTTTCTGGATACAGACCCAACAAAAACAGTTTAGGGTTCAATATGAATTGTTTTGAAATTATTTTTTCAATTGTTACCCTCACCTCTTCCCAAAACATTCTGATTTTTCTACATTCCCATAAACAGTGAAATAGGGTTCCTTTACTTTCCATACATTTTGTGCATGTATCTGGTATGTTTTTGTTATATCTATTTAACTCCACTGGTGTAACATACATCCGCATTAACCATTTAAAATGTATCAGTTTAAGACGTACATTTATTGATTTGGTTTGAGCTTCTGCACAAGCCATTTCCCATTGTTCCTCTGAAATTTCAATTTGCAGGTCTTCTTCCCAATAATTCAGTCTTTTCTGTGAGTTTTCACTTGAGAATAGTGTCAATGAGTTATAAAACTCTGAAATAATACCCTTTCTCTTACTATCTTTTGTCAAAAGTTTTTCCAAGGATGAATAAGTAGGTCGGGTGAGAGCATTATTTTGATTTGATCGAATAAAATTTCGAAGCTGAAGATATTTTAAAAAATGTGTTCTATTAAGATTGAATTTAATCCTCAGTTCTTCAAAAGACATTATGTTATCTGAATGTGGCAAATATAAGTCTTGAATCTTTTGAATCCCTTTTAAATTTCATACTTTAAATACAGCATCCGCTCTCCCTGGTGTAAAATATTGATTACCCCATATTGGGCTAAATTGTGACAGTAAGTGTGGTTCTTTTAAATATTTTTTGGTTTCACACCATATTTTGATCATGTGCTTTACAATTGGATTTTTAACTTGTTTCTGTAATTTTTTAGCCGAGTCTGAGTATATGAATAAGGGAAGAGGTAAAGGTAAATTGTATGATTCCATTTCAGTCCAGTGAGGAGGATCATTTGATGAAAAATAATATGTCATAGACCTCAGTTGTGCTGACCAGTAATACAACATAAAGTTTGGACATTTCAGACCTCCACGATCAAATGGTAAATATAGTAAGGACAAACGTAATCTAGGCTTCCTATTGTTCCATATAAATTCCACTAACTTTTTTTTAATTCTTGAGAATAGATCTGAAAGTGGTGGTAAAGGGATGTTTTGAAATAGATAAAGTATTTTTGGTAAGATATTACTTTTTTTTAATTTAAGTTTTTGTAAAGGGTATACAGGTCATTACAGCATTGCATTGTTTACATTTTCATCACATGTTCCCTTATTTTTTGCTATTTGACAACATTGGTAGGATAGTTATTACAACACCCCCTTTTTTTAAAGTGAAAGAAAAAGAGAAATTAAAGAGAATTAAATAAAAAAACGAATAAACAAACAAACAGAACAGCAAAAAACAAACAAACAGAAAATTAAGTAATTAAAAGTAAAAGAGCATCTGAGTAGCATTGGAACAAAGAGCGGGGCCATTATTGAAATGGTATTTGTCAAAGATTAGATCTAATGGAAGACACATATGCAATCCAGGGTTGCCAAAAGTTCATGAACCCATCCATGTCCTGTCTCAGTGCGAATGTCAACTTTTCCATCGAGTAAATGTCTTGAATCACGTTAATCCAATCTTCAGGTATAGGACAGTCCTTCAGCATCCATTTTTTAGTTGGGGCTTTTTTACTTGCCAATATTAAAACATTGAATAAGTATTTATCTCCTCGTCTTTCCAGTGAGTCCGGTAGTAAACCCAAATACAAAGTTACAAAAGAAAAGGGAACTGTTATTTTGAATATTTTCCCCAATATTGTCTGTACATTGGTCCAATATTGGTGGATAACTGGGCATGACCAAAACACATGAAAATGATTTGCAGTCTTTTCACCACACAAGCGCCAACAGTTCAACCCCTTAAGGGTAAATTTGTTTTGTGCAGGTGTTCTGAAAAATCTTACCAAGTTTTTCCATCCTCCACTGCAGGGATGAGATACTTTTCCATTGCTGTTTATTTAGCTTTTCCCATATTTCCAGTTGTAAAGTGAAATTCCCCTCTTTTTCCCATCTCTCTTTTATATATGATGTGTTGTCTCCTTTTAAGTCTTGAAGACCTTGGTATATTTTAGAAATGTATCTGATCCCTGGGATCCCTTTATATGCCATTAAGAAGACCTTCAGAACACCTGACTGGGCCCTTTCCAAATCCTCCTTTTTAAGTATATTGTTTATGTGGTGTCTAAACTGAAAGAACCTGTAAAGATCTTGATTTATTAGTCCTTGTTTTTTCAAATCTTCAAAACTTCTTAAAGTTTGCCCCTTAAAAAAATCGTAATATTTTATCAGCCCTTTCTCTTTCCACTCTTTAAATCTAGTGTCTGTTTTATTGGGGGTAAAGTCTTGATCATAGGCAATCCTTTGCAGAAGTCAATAGGGCTCTTTAGCTTGATTCTCTCTGACTATCTTAAACCAAATTTTTAGCGGGGTCTCTATCCATGGGTTAGTGTTATTCAAGAGTTTAGGTAAGGCATTGTTCCCTATTATCGCCTGTAGGGGGATGTCACTTGTTATTTGGCCTTCCATCTCCTTCCATTGTGCAGTGTAGACTGGGTTACATATCTCTACTAAAGTTTTAATTTGTGCAGCTATAAAATAGTCCCTGATATTTGGCAGCGCGAGCCCACCTTTGTCTTTGTTTAGCTGTAGGGTTCTATATCTGATTCTAGGTCTCTTGCCCTGCCATATGAATCTTGAGATCCTTCTGTCCAGCTCCTGCCATGTTTTTTTGGGAGGTTCTACCGGTATTGTTTGGAAAAGGTATAGAAGACGTGGAAGTATATTCATTTTGACTGCTTCAATTCTTTGTGCAGTACCTAAGAATGGTATCATATTCCATCTTGCTAGGTCAGATTTTATTTTTGTCACCAGTGGATCATAGTTTAGTGTTATAATTTTGTCGAGTTGTTTCGGGATATTGACCCCCAGATATTTCATAGATTCCAACTCCCAGTTAGTTTTGAGTTCACTTAGTGAATAATGATTTGGGTCATAGTTGAATGTTAAAACTTGGGTTTTATGCATGTTTAATTTGTACCCCGATAAATCTCCATAGTCTGAAAAAACTGAGATTAGTTCTGGTAAAGATGTGTCTGGCTGCCCTAAGTATATTAAAATGCCATCAGCAAAGAGTGCTATTTTATGTTCCTTCTGACCAAGTGTAATACCCTGAATTTTTTGATTTTGTCTTATCCATTGGCTCAGGGGTTCTATGAAGATTGCAAAGAGCAGTGGAGACAGGGGGCAGACCTGACGACATCCTCTTTCCAGCTCAAAAGATGATGATAAATTACCGTTAATCCTTATTTTAGCTGTTGGTTTTTTATATAATGCCTGTATAGTTCTAATGAAGTTGTTATGAAAATTGAAACTGGATAAGATTCTATATAGGAAAGACCAGTCAACTGAATCGAATGCTTTTTCAGCATCTAATCCCAATAGGACTGCATTTAAGTTATATTTTTTTATATGATGAATTATGTGTAAAGTGCGTCGAATGTTGTCTTGTGTCTGTCTTTGTCTTATAAAACCTGTTTGGTCTAAGTGAATTAAGTTTGTCAGTATGTTTTCTAACCTTTTGGCAAGGATAATGGTAAAAAGCTTATAGTCCTGATTTAATACACTGATTGGTCTGTAGTTGGAGCATTCTAGTTTATCCTTTTCGGGTTTAGGTATAACTGCAATGACCCCTTCTCTCCAGGAGGGGGGGATTTCCCCTGTGTGGATGACATAGTTAAATGTTTTCAGGAGAAGAGGAGATAGTTGCTGTTTAAAGGTTTTGTACCATTCTGCTGTATAGCCATCTGCTCCTGGGGATTTGTTAGCTTTAAGTTTCATAATTGCTTTTCCCAATTCTTTAGGTTGTATTTCTGACAGTAGTGTTTTATTTTGTGATTCCGTAAGTTGGGGAAGGTTTAATGTGTTTAGGAATGTCTCGGATGCGTTTTTATGTTTTTTGTGGGAGTATAAGTTCTTGTAGTAATTCTCAAAGCTTTTAAGAATATCCTGAATTCTGAATTCTATTTCCTTTGATATTGGGTCTCTGATCTTGTAGATTGCTCTTTCTGTTTGTTGTTTCCTCAATTTATAGGCTAGCAATTTTGCCGATTTACTGCCTGCTTCATAGTGTTTTTGTTTCAGAAATGTAAGTTTCTTCTGGATTTCTATTGTGTAGATCTCATTTATTTGATTTTTAATTTCTTTAATCTTGAGCAAGCCATTAGAATGAGTGTTGTCTTTGTGTTCTTTTTCTAGGTTCTTGAGTTCTGACTCTAGTGTGATTAGTTTTTCTTGTCTCAGTTTCTTTTGGGTTGCCAGTTTTGCAATAATTTTCCCCTTATTACAGCTTTGCACGCATCCCACAGTATTAAAGGGGATACTTCTCCATTATCGTTTTCTTCCAAATATCTGAAAATATCTGATTCCAATTCATCTTTCAGTGGTCCTTTCAGGACATTTGAATTCAACCTCCAGGGAAATGTATTATTTGTGTATTTTTGGATGTTTAAGTCCATATAGATTGGACTGTGGTCAGAGAGATCTATCAGTCCTATTTTACATGTTTTTACTCTTCCAATGTCTCTATTAAACATAAAAAAGTAATCAATCCTTGAGTAAGATGAATGTGGTGTTGAATAAAAAGTATAATCTTTTACATTGGGGTTGAACTCCCTCCATACGTCACAGATTCCCATTTCTTTTAGTAGCATCCGAGTTTTCCTATTTTGAGTGTTATTTTGATGTGAAGAATTACCTGTTGCATCCCAGTATGGATTCAGTCTTAGATTGAAGTCTCCACCACATATCACTAAACCTTGGGCTTTAGTTATCATTAGGTCGAATACATTTTTATAAAATTTCCATTTAGCCCCTGGTGGTGCATGTACATTCAGCAGGGTGATATCTTCTCCCTCTAGCCGCCTAATTACCAAACTATACCTCCCTTCTTTATCTTTGTGTTCTGATTTTTTTTCAAATGTAATTTTGGTTGATATCAATGTCGCTACTCCCCTCCTCCTCCCTGATTTATATGAAGATGAAGAGATCATTTTAAACCCTTGTCTATTGAGTTTAGTGTGTTCCACGTCTGTTAGGTGGGTTTCTTGTAAAAATATTATTTCTGCTTTGTTTTTTTTCATTTTGCGTAGAATCTTGGATCTTTTAACTGGATTCAGGATCCCTTTTACATTATATGAGGCTATTTTGGTTACACCCTGTTTCTCCATTGTATTTTCTTATTTAGTATAACAGTGTGGTGGCCCTCTTTTTTGCTACTCAGAAACTGAAAGAACATTAAGAACATAAAAAACATTAAGAACATAGTGTACGAAACTTTAAAACAAAAAACTGTCAAAAAAACTTCCTGAGCTGGGGTCTCTTTAAAGACCCTGTAAGAGCCCTGATGGAGTGTAGGCTCTGAGGGAAATTCCTCAAACTCTGTTACGTGTTGAGGGCCCTCTCTTACCCCTGTAAGTTGTCCCATGTTTTTAACGTGAATTTCAGATCCCAATCCGAATTTGTAATGATTTTTTAAAATTTTTTTATGCCTATACCCTATGAGATTGTGTGCACCCTCCCACCCCCATCACAGCAAACATTCACTCTAATACAGTATTTGTTAGTGTGGAGAGAACATGTGGGTCATTGTTACATTTCTATTTTAACAAGATTTTTTTTTTCCCTTTAAATTAAGAAGACATTTGTTTCTAATGCTATAACTGCTCCATGAAAGGTTTTACCACATGCTGATTCTGCACCTCCTTTAATGTTTGTTACCTTGTAGGAGGGGGGATGGAAGTGCAGAATGGCTGAAAAGAAAAAAAAAAAAAAAAACAAAAAAACCCAAAAAGGTCACTATTCCTTCCTGGAACTGGAAAGCTTATCTTTGTAGCTCTGGGGCTGGGTTTCCCGCTGCTGGCCCATGGATTTTGAAGGTCTCTGACTGGACCACGTTTGAGCTCTGATCTTCTCGCTCAGATTCGCTGCGGGTTTAAACACCGTTACCGGGAGTCCTCTTCTTGCCATGTCAGTTGTTGCTTCTTCCGCTGAATTATAGAGACATGACTCTTCACCGTAAAAGACCCTTAACTTCGCCGGAAATGGCGTCTGAAAGCGTAGATTCCGTTCCCGTAGAACCTTTTTGGCGTCGTTATATTCCCGTTGCTTTTTAAGAACCTCAGGGGCGTAATCATGCTCCACGAAGACTTTTCTCCCTTGATGCATAAATCCTTTTTTCTGCCAAGCCCGTCTTACAACCTCTTGTTTTATTTTGAAATTGGAGAATCTTACCACCACCGAACGCGGGGGCGCTTCTGCCGCTGGCTTTGCGGCTAATGTACGATGGGCCTTTTCTATCTTCAAATCGGTGGTTTGTGGAATATCCAACTTCTCTCTCAATAAGGATTCCACGCATTCCGCCACTGTGTTGAAACTATCTTCAGCTCCTTCTTTCAGACCGTGAATTCTGATGTTATCTCGTCTCTGTCTTCCTTCTTGGTCGGTTAGCTTAGCCTCCAGCCTTGACTGTTTTCTGTGTAAATCCAGCATAGAATCTTCAAGCACTTTTACTCTTTCTTCAGCTTCCAAGATTCGGTTTTCGGCCTGGTCCATTCTGCTGTTCGTCCTTTTTAGTTCCTCTCTGAATTCATGAAATTCGGCCCGAAATCGTCGTAATTCATCAAATAGCGATTTCAAGCTAATCTTTTTGTTAGCTAGGTCCAGCTCCTCGTCTCCTGAACGGAGGTCCTCGGGATCAGATTCTGCAGCCGCTGCGCATCCTGATCTGGGGAATGTCAGTTTCTTCTGTTTTTGGTTAGGCATGGTGTTTTTGTCTTTTGATTTTTATTCTTCCAAAAATCCGTTAAGTCTGATTTTGAAGATGTTTTCCTTGGATTGGATCTGGGAGGTTCAGCGTTAAGTTGCTATCACCATGGCGTCCAGACCGGAAGTCCAAGATATTACTTTTAAGTATATTAATTCTCCCGATCATCGACATTGGTAGTGACATCCATCTCTGAAGTAACTCATTAATATCTGTCATTAAGGCTTCATAGTTGGCACTGGCGACTGATTCTAGCTTAGGCAAAATTTGAATTCCTAAATATTTAAACTGATTTACAACATTGAATTGATTTACCTCAGGAGCTGGGTGATTTCTCTGGGTCTCATTTAGCATTAATATTGAAGATTTTGTTTTATTTATTTTATATCCTGATATTTCCCCAAAGTTCTTTATTAAATTTAACAAGGTCGGAATTGATTTTTTAAAATCTGACATAAACAAAATTATATCATCGGCATACAGGGAGATTTTATGTTCTGTTGGTCCTACTTTAATTCCATATATTTGTGGATGTAAACGTACTGCCATCGCTAAAAGTTCAATTGCCATAGTAAACAGTAAAGGTGAAAGTGGACAGCCTTGTCGACATCCACTATTGATTTTTATTGATTTTGAGATATTGCTGTTTGTTAGGATTTCTGCTGTAGCATTATTGTATATTATCTGGACCCATTTTATGAAATTATTTCCAAGTCCAAACCTTTGTAGGACTTCAAAAAGATAGGGCCATTAGACCCTATCAAAGGCCTTTTCGGCGTCCAATGATAGGAGAGCTGTATCCAGTGCTTCTTTATTGGAATAAATAATATTAAATAGTCTTCTTACATTATGGAAGCCTTGTCTTCCCATTATAAAGCCATTCTGATCTCTGTTAATAATATTTGGTAATATTTCTTGTAGTCGTTTTGCTAAAATTTTACAGATTATTTTAAGATCAGCATTTAATAGGCTTATTGGTCTCATGTTTTCACATTTATTAGGGGGTTTACCTGGTTTTGGCAACAGTATAATTAAGGCATTATTCATGTATGGTGGTAAATTACCATTTTGAAATGCTTCTAAAACCATTTCCAAAAGTGGTTTTATTAATTTATTCTTAAATTTTTTATAGAGGTCAACTGGAAGACCATCTGGTCCTGCTCTTTTTCCTGATTTCATATTATCAATGGCTCGCCCAACTTCTTCTTCTAATTTTAGACTCCAGTATCTCCCTGTTTTCATTTGGAATACATGGTATAGATAATCCACCCAAAAACCCATTTAGTTTTGTTAAGTCAGTTTCATTTTTTGTATCATATAGTTTTTCATAATAATCTCTAAAGGCACTATTAATTTCTAAAGGATCTATAACTACCTGTCCGTTACTTATAATACTGGTAATTGGTGTTTTAAATTCTAATTGTTTAATCTGCCATGCCAATAATTTTCCTGATTTTTCACCTTGTTCATAAAAAGTTTGCTTCAATCTTAGAAGACTCGAGGCAGCTCTATTTGCTGATTTTTTTTTTATCATATTCAGCTCTCAGAATCAGTAATTCGTTCTCTAACTGTGGGTTACTTCCTGCATACACCTTTTCTTGAAGAATTTTTATTTTATGTTCCAATTGGACTCTCTCCTCTTGAGTCTTCTTAGATATTGAACCTGTATAACTAATAATATACCCCCTAATAAAAGCTTTGAAAGCCTCCCACTTTATCCATGCCGTTGTTTGTGTATTATTAATATCAAAGAACTCATCTATCTGTTTTTCTATGTACTTAACAAATTCCTCATCCTGAAGCCATTTATGCTGAAAATGCCACCTACCTGGATCCTTTGTCAATTTCTTATGTACATATATTAGACAGCAGGGCGCATGATCAGAGATCACAATGTTATCATAGAAACAGTTTTGAATCTTGGACCTTAATTCTGTCGAGATCAAAAAGTAGTCAATATGTGAGAATGTCTTATAGGTATTAGAATAACAAGAATAGGCTTTGACTTGTGGTTTCATTTCTCTCCGTATATCTAGCAATCTCAATTCTTTCATAGAATGATTAATAGTCATCCTACATCCATTGTGCATACAGTCCAGTCCTGTTGATCTGTCTATACTGGGATTCAATGTACAATTAAAATCCCCTGCTATTATATGTTGCCCTGTGAGTGATGATAAAGTGAGGAATAAATTAACAAAGAAGTTTTGATCATCAATATTGGGGCCGTATAAGTTCACCAGATTTATATTTTCTAATAACAAAGATCCTTGGATGATTAGATATCTTCCAAATTTGTCTCCAATTACATTTTCCACTTGAAATGGGACTGTTTTGTGTATGAGAATCATAACTCCCCTGGCTCTGGATGAAAATGATGAGGTGAACACGTTACCTTGCCATCTTCTCCTAATTCTTTTTACATCCTCCTCTATTAGATGAGTTTCTTGTAAAAATACAATTTTTGAATCTGTCTTTTATTTTATTCATAACTTAAGTTTTTTTTAGATTTTGTAGACCTCTGCAATTCCATGAAGTTAGATTAAGATTAACGCTTTGATCGATGATCAATAAGGAGTTCAATTCAATTAAGGTTTATTGTCAATACTACCGTAAGTGCAAGACATACAGGAGAATTGAAATTTGACTTGACATTGGGCGCGCTCTATAAGCGCATCCCAGCGCCGCGGCAGCCTTGAGGCGCCAGTCATACAGTGGGGGTAAAGAGGGAAGGGGTAGGGAATGACACAGTAGGCGAGAGAAAAAAAACATAGTTATCAGAATAGCGCTCAGTGAGCGAGATTATGATTACAAGAAAAAAAAACCTCAATGCACATTTAGTAGTCAAACAATACACACGTTGACAAAGAGCGATGAGAGACCAGTGTGTGTGTAATCAGCATATATAATCAGTGTGAGTGCAGTGTTGAATGTATCATTTGTTGATGTACAACAGAGGGGGGCGCCTCCTGGCAACGGATAGTTGTTATAATCATGTTTTCAAAACACAGATAAGCATGTCCAGAGTCTCTCTCTCTTCGTGCATGCCAGATGGCAAAGTTCTGTATTAGACACATGATAGCGCTGTCCTTGAAGAGTCCAGTCTGCTGAACAACAGCAATTGATGTTAATTGTTTGGGTTAAGAGAAGCCAAACTCTTCTTCTGTTTTGTCTTCATCCAGGAGGAGAGGGCGCCGAATCAAGGTCAAGGCACAGTTCACTCAGAGCATAGAATTTCCATCTCTCTTGCGATTCTGTGCTTCATAATTTCCATATACAGGCTTTAAAATCATTCCCTGGAGAGCACCAGCGACTCCAGATGTATACCATCTTCTGCATTCAGTTCACCATTGCCGCTATCAGTGCACTCCCCGACTGGTCGAATTTGTTGTTGAAGGAGCATTGCCGGGTCCGCTTTGATCAGCTCTCCCAACTTCTTAATTTCTGATACATCAGGAACTCCAGAGCCAAAATAGAAATCCTGTGATCAAGCTAAACAAATAGAGATGTCTTCCGCATCTCAGTCGAATCACACAGACACATGAATTCCCAATTGTCCATGAGTCCTGGGCTCCCCCTAGCCCGATCTTCTTTTGAAGTGGTGTCAATCGCATATAAAGCCCACCAAATCCATAATTTTCCATTTGAAATAAGATTCAGCCAGAATAAGAGCGACACAGACAGAGACAGGACACAGCAAGCTGGGATAGTGAAGAGGGGAGAGGAGTGGGGAGGAGGGAGAGAAAATGCGACTGCTCTCTCTGAAGGCCGGAAGAAGAAAAAGAGATTACCTTGCAATATGAACATGCTCATACAGAGAAGCAAAAACATGGATGATAGAACATTCATCCTACAAACCAAACAAAAACAAAAACAAATTCCCCTTCCCCACATTCGTGGTAATACCCCCAAAATCAAAAAAAAATCAGTCTCCCGTTATAGCTAGTGACTGTTCCACACCTGCGAGGATCAGTCAAACCACTCTCTCTTTCTCCTCTCAATCACCCTGACTCTACTATTTTTATGACATGACATTAACTCTCTTCTGTAGTTTTTTCAACATAACTTCAAAGTTTTATAGCAACTTTGTACATCATAGCTTTTTTTTTAATACAGTCTGTATTTTGTAGACATGTTATATGTTTCAGATCAATCAGATGCCTGTACAAATGCTTAAATGTTCTACCTTTGTCATGTTCATGCTTAGCTCCCACCAGTTTCCTTTTGGATCTGCTTAATGAGCTCCTGCGCCTCTTGAGGGGTCTTAAAGATGTGGGTTCTCCCCTTTTATATGACCAGCAGTCTTGCCGGATGAATCACTCCATGACGAATCCCGAGGTTGCGCAGCTCTTTGCGGGCGGGGTCGAACTGCCTCCTTAATTGTTGAATTCCTGTGGCCAAATCTGGGTAGAACCGCACCTGTTGATCCTGGTATTTGATTTCCCCTTTAGCTCACGCTGCGCTGGTGACCGTCATCTTGTCTCTGTAGTTGAGGAACTTCATAATCAGCGTCCTTGGTGGTGTCTTATTATCTCTCGGTGGGCCGATTCAGTGAGCGCTCTCTAAGACGACCGATGACTGCAGGTCCGCGTTGTTCAGCGCTTCTGGAATCCACTTTTCCAAAAAGGAACATGAGTCCCGTCCCTCCGCTCCCTCCGGGAGGCCCACCAGCCTCAAATTATTCCGTCATGAGCAGGATTCCAAGTCCAGGACGTTATCTTCCAGACGTTTCCATTTTAATTCCAGTGTTTGCAACTTTGATTGTAGGCTGGTGACGTCATCTTCAGCACTTGAAATTCGGAGCTCCGCCTGCGATACTCGTTCCATACAGTCGCTTTGTGGAGATGTGTGGAAGGACGAGGCTGAGTTTATTCCTCAAGACCAGCTTTATTCACAGTCACATTCTCCAACATCCAAAAACATAAAGAGGAAGACATCCCCCATCCTCTGTCCCTTTAATACCCCAGGACATCAAAGCACACAGTCACATTGTCTCTTAATCCCAAATACAATGCATCCCCCATCAGGTCTTCTCTTCTCCACCTAAAGTCCTGGTGGTCAGGAAATCTCTCACGGCCATCTCTCTGCATACAAAAGGCCAGACTTCACATCCTCCTGTTACCCCTAGGAGGTTCAGACCTTTTGTTCCTCTGAGACGTGAAGAATACCATAAGCGTATGCTTATGCAATTAAGCAATTCACCTGTGAAGCATATGAAACCCACATATGTGCACCACAGGTGCACATATGTGGTCATTCCTTCTATCGCTGCTATAATCCCATCAAATTTAGACGAAAAATCTGTTCTCATGGAGTTGATGGCAGTGAGCACTGCGTTTGTCCCCTCTTCAGCAGTTCCCGCTCCGCCGCTGGCTCCATCCTCCGCCATCGTCTCTGGATTTTTTTCTGTTTCGCCTCGAGCGTGGAAGTCTGTTAGCTTGGGTTGTTTTGTCGAATTACTTTTTCCTCCACCTAATTTCCCAGCCTTGGTCTTTACCATATCCGCGCCTAAACGCTGGGATGGGTTTTTGTTCCAATTAAGAGAGTTTTAGTAAACTTTTTATTTTTAGGAGCAGAGCAGTGTGAAACACGTCTTCCTACATGGCCGCCATAACCGGAAGTCGTTTTGGATATTTTTAAGTTGTTTCCACTGACTATACACCGTAGAGAATTATGTTTGTTCCTTAAATAACACTAACAGCTGGACAAATTATCTGCTACTGCTAAAATAATGCAGCTACTACAGGCTGTTTTTTTCTTAAGAGAGGCTATATACAGGAATAACACAGCAAACATCATTCTGGATCACACCTGTCACAACACTTATTACTCCAGGCAAGGTTAATTTCATCAGGGAATTCCTCTTTTCTGAAGCGATGATGTCCCTTTCAGCAGCTTAACACTCTAAGTGTACGATGACTCACAGTGCGTCTCTCCCCTGTACTCAATGAAACGAGCAAGTGTTATACTAAGGATCTACATTGTTAAAGGGGGGTTGGTGGTCACTGGGCGTGCCCACACCTAACCAGAAATTGAGCAGGGTTGTGTACCCCATTTTGGCGGCTGACCATACCCTCATCATGTCGGCAGGGCGGGTGGGCAGGGTGAAGAGAGATGCTTTCTTACCACATGATGCCATTTGGGGCACGGATGTACCAGGAGTGGGGTCCCTTGATTCACTGTTTCCTTGAGTGACAGTGGGCAAGAACACCTTATGGATTGAAATACTTCATTATAGGCTGCAATTACTTGTAAAGTTTATGACATAAAATAAAATGGTTCTTGGTTGATTAACTACCACCCGTAGGGGTGCGTACCCTGTTATGGGGGTTATTGTTGTACTTTTACCCATGAAAATGATGCAAATGGTTATATTATTACTTCAATTACACATAGCCCCATTGCTTTGCAGGCAATAATAACAAAATTGATTAAGTTAGTGATTCATTTCATGAACTTGTTAATGATTTGATCATTTGAAGTATGGTGATGAGGCTGGTTCATGTAAACTTAGTGATATGTCTTCATACAACTTCTGCAGATGATGAGGATGGTGAAAAGGGGCGATACTAGCCTAAGGAGTATGAAGGTTGCAATATTGTTTAAATCTATTTTGAGTTTTTCCATATCATTTTTCTACTTTCTTATTTGACACAGTCTAAAATTGATTTTGATTATATTACACATATTCACTTTTAATGACATATTCATACACATATTCTATACATGTTCCTTGTTTAAGTTTAAACCACCTCATAAGCTAGTCTGCCAAGACACATAACATGTAAATCCGTACACCTATATGTATCTTTAAAGTAGAACTGAACCCACCTTTTGGCGCAAAAAGTAGAATAGCAGATTAATTCCTTATTACCTATTGTATTTTTCAACACATAAAAGAAATTTTTAGGCCGTGCGATGGCCAAGCTATAAGCCGATAAACTTTTGCCTCTGGCTGGCAGTGCCAAACAAACCGGAAGTAGTGCAGACGACGCTGCGTGACGTCACGAGTGTGATCCCTAAACAAAACAACAATGGCAGATGATAGCAGTTCCAGCAGTTCCAGCAGTCAAGAAAACCAGATTTTTCAGAGTGAAGAGGCATTCAGGATCGGTGACGAGACAGAGGAGGATGCAGGAGTGTGGCAGGTGGCAGCTGTGCACAAGGGCGAGCCCGAGAGACAGAGACCTGATGCACCTGTGACAGCAGCTGGCAGACGGCGATGCAGAGGCGAGGTCCGCCGCCGGGGAATACACCTGTGCACAGGGGAGAGACTGGAAAGGCAAAGGTAGGTATGCTTACGCTGTAGATCTTGCTGGGAGATGAGGGGGTTCCTCTGCAGCAAGAGGGCTGAAGGAATCAGACGGCTTCATGCCGAAGCCCAGGGCAGAGTGGCTTATACCCCACGCTGCTGACGAGGCGCAAGTGTGCGCGCAGCTGGCGCCGCTAATGAGCGGCGAGTTGTAACATATCCAGCCTGTGTTGTGTTGTAGCTTAGTTTTCTTTTTTCTCTGTCACATTTTGTCTTAGTTTTGTTTTGAATTGTAATCACTCTTGCCTGTTTTCTCTTTTGAATTCTTGGATGGGATATGGGTGGGCAATATAAGCTGCGGCTTCAGCCATCACCCATTTCGGATAACTTACGTTGAATTGTATAATCAGATGAGTCATTGTTCAATTTGACCTTGTTGTTATATCATTCAGTTTCTTTCAACCTGTACTGTACTATCCGAAATAAATAAATTCATTCATTCATTCAAAAAATTGGGCTATGTATTACAATACTTCTACAGACTATAGTGGCAATACACATGAACAGAACTGGCCTCTGCATTTGACTGTGCTATTTATAAATACAGTGATCCCTCACTTATCGCGTTTAATGGGGACCAGAACCGACCGCGAAAAGTGAAAAACCGCGAAGTAGCGTCACCCCCCCCCTCCAAGGGCGTCACAAGCACTATTTTGCACAAAGAGGCACAAGAGAACAGCGAAAAGTGCCACTAAGCAACACGAGCGATAAAGAACAATGAATGCGGTCTTCCTTCGCTGGGTATGTGCGCTCTGCAGGGAGAGAAGCTGGGTAAAACGTCTCGGCCAATCAGCTTGCGAGGTAAAATGTCTCGGCCAATCAGCTTGCAAGATTCCCGAGCGGTGAAGAGGTGGGCGGAGAGGAGTGGAGCGGTGGTCAGAGAGGTGGATTTTGAGTTGTGCGGGCTCTCCGTGTTGATACCTGATGTTCTAATGTAGTCTCCCTGCCTTCTGCTAGCGCCCGGGCAACTTTCGTGCCATTTTTTCTCAATTTTGAATTTTTGATGAATATTTTTGAAAAATCCACGATGCACTGAGGGCGCGAAAGGTGAAACGCGAAGTAGCGAATACAGTAATATCTATATCTAGAAACGCATCGCTTCCCGGTCGCTTTTCCTCCCCCTTTCTTTTCTTTCGTCGCCATGACAGCTTTCCTTGGCCACTGAACAGATCTTCCCAGGTGTTGGAAGTGTTTTGTAGTCGACTATCACGACAAAATGCACCAAAAACAACCAGTGTCGACGTGCTCGCAATGGTAAACATGGAGGACTGTGTCACACTCGTGACGTCACGCGGAGCTCCGGCTGCACTTCCGGTTAATCGGGGGATTTGTCTGATTTTTCAGATCGGGAAATTCAAAATCGCGATTTTCTCCAAGATTCCGGGATTTGTGGAGGGGGTGCCAATGATAAATTATCTTTATAATTGTATGTACTATCACCCAGTGCCGTTCAATGCCGTTCAGTTCAGTTCTACTTTAAATCATTATTCATTATTGTTCAATTTACTTTACTACCACTTTATTTGATTATTTTTCTTTTAATCATTTTTTTTTTGTACTTATTTTGTACCCGTAGGTAGATTTGTTTTGCAGTCTGGTGACGAGCCACCAGCTGCCGGTCGCTGCGTGCGCAAGCGCCCCATATCCCTAACCTGCATGTTTTTGGCATGTGGGAGGAAACTGAAGAAATCCCGGAGTAAACCCACGCAACACGGGGAGAACATGCAAACTCCACACAGATCACTGTTGGTCGGAGGCAGGGATCGAACCCACGTTCTCACGATCCCCACAATCCCCCGGCCGAGGGTAAATTGTGCTGCCACAGTGCTAACCACTGCGCCACCGTGCAGCCCAATCATGATGCTTTATTAAGCATCAAGGGGGGAATATGATAGAAAAATTCCATATTATCCTTATTATTATATTATTATTATTATATTATTCCATTACTTTCCTATTTCATGTCTGATGTTTATATGTGCATTCCATGTAGAATAAGTTCATATATTCCTTTATAGTATTCTTTCATGTCTGATATATTTTTGGTGTGTTTCTGTGAGCAATTATTCTCTATCTGTGGCCTTCAGTGGATGTGCGTGCCAGTGCTAAGAATGCGGAGACGTAAAGGATGACCTAGATAATCTCTTTTATTTTGTTAACCTGCTCTGCTAGGTTTCTGTGACCAGGAATGTGCTATAGATTAGATTTATAGACACTTAGTGTAATACTTCCCCATGCGCCATTACGCGGCGCACGGAGGAAGAAGTGAAAAACCCAAATGCGAGAGTAGAACGTGTCATTTATTAACATAAATTATAACAAAATAAGTCCAGTTGACCACAAACATACAGAGAGTTGTAATGATGAAATAATGGCAACCAGACATACAGGGCGACTACTGAATGCTCTACAGCCTGGCGAAGGGAATGCCTAGTGCCGCAGAGCTGCTGTCGACACAGGGAGAAAGGCAAACATGAAACAACGGTACTGGAGCGATCTGGGGCTATGCCTCCCGGATGCTCTACAGCTCAGTGAAGGGAATGTCTAGTGCCGCAGAGCTGCTGTCGACACAGGGAGAAAGGCAAACATGAAATTCGTGGGACTGGAGTGATCTGGGCTGCCCATGCAGTCTGGGGGATGAGGAAGAAAAGCAGAGTCAGCCGTAATATCAAGGGATTAACCGAACTTAAAGTGACTGGCTGAATAACATATCGGTGGTGAGAACCCAAATGTGGAGAACTAGCTGCCGTGTATGGAGGTGAATGCGCCGACAATCTCTTTCCACAAACGCAGCAAATAAATAATCCTGATGCTAATGAGGAAAGAGATTGCCGGTGTGAGGAAGTGTGGGCTGAACATAATTGAACCTGGTGTGTGAGAGAGCGTGTATGAGTGTGTGAATGGGAATGAATGGAGTGTGTGCGTGTGTGTGAACAGCCATAATGAAGCACAGCTGATGGCACTTGACAGGAGGAAGGGGCATGCCCGAGCTGTCTGGGAGCGAAGGACCCAAACAGCTCCCTGATGCGTCTGACGGGAAATAGGGCAAGAAAACAACAATAAGTCAGAACTGGATTTGGAGCAACCAAACCCAGATTCATGACACTTAAGACTGTCTCCAGGAGATGTCTGTGACGTCTCCCCCTTTGTTTATCTATCCTGAAGAGCTATAAATACCAGACTCAGAAATGTACGGTCAGGGATTTTGTGTGCATGGACTGAGAGCCACACTCATGTAATCTCTCCCCCAGTGGCCATGGAGTAAATAAATATACTTACATTCAAATATTCTGCCTGATTTTTGACTCAGAATGATTATGCTGAATATTATTCTATCAACAGGTAAAGTCTATGTGGGCAAACACAGAGGGGACCAACATGGAACCCACAGATAAACCCACATGGACCCATAAGAGCACAGTTTTAACCTTTGGTGGGGCCCACATGGACATGCTGTCAGGGAGGGCTGTGTCCTCAGCCCGGCCATTTTCACCCTTTTATGACTGCGCCCCCATCCACTAAGGGCGCATTCATACGGCCACTGTTTGGTCTGGACTAAAGGACCAAAGTGTGTATTCCGTGGATAGTTAGGTTTGCTTGGCACCATCTGAATGCACCTGGAACTCTGGTGCAGCACCAAAAGAGCAAACTCTGGTCCCCCTGAAAAGGGGGGGTCTCAATTTGCTTGCAAACGCAGTCTGGGGCGCTTCGCTTGCCGTGTGAATGCAAACGGAGTATCCAGCGGACCAAAAGGCGGACGTGCCCCTCTGCATTTGTGTAACCACAGCAACACACAGTGAGAAGAGAAAGTGGCGTTTACTGTAAAGGTGCCTTCACATCAAACGTGAACGGGCAAATTTTTTGCGCAGCATGATTACATTATAACTCAGTGTAAATACATGAAAAGACATGAAACCACAGTCTGGGTGAGATGCAGACAGGCGAAGTTCCCACTCATCTGAAAAAGTTGTCCCTGTTGAAAACTTGATGTGTGTTTCCTGGCAGCATGTCTGTGGTAGGAATCTGTGGGTAAATAAATAAATTCATCATCCTGATTCAGCTGAAGAGCTCCTGGTTATTCAGCCTCCATTTTGGGTAGGAAATAACAATAAAGTCAACCACGCGGATCCAAGAAATACTTTTACCGGAGAAAACCGAGGAGAAAAGTTTTAAAAAATGTCTCTTGGACTTGGAGTAGTGACGAGTGAGGAGTGAGATGCAGGCTGTGATAGATATTTGGTCTGAGAACCAGATTTTTCAGGTGCTTGTGGCTACACACAAGAATACTGATGTTTTTAAAATGTTAAGCGACATGATGGCGGCATGGGGGGTTTATACAGACAGTGGAGCTTTTCATTTTTATTAGGCTCGCCAGTGTGACGTAGCATTTACAAAATTAACCAAGTACATTCTGGGAACAAAAGGCCTCAGTAGTTCGCTGAGATCACGTCAACGTAGCAGACATAGGGAAGCATAGAGCTCGCCAGCTGTGTTGTAAACTGTTATAGTCGTTCTCACAACCACCGTGGAAAAAAGATAAATCACGGAATAGGCTTTTATCATTTTCCAGCATGGAAGAAGAACAGCACAGCCCACGTTTTGGATGTAACAAAGAGGCGACATCTGGCCTGGACTGCAGCAGTGAGAAGACCCAATATAACTTTGAACCACACTCCTTTATCGATGGTGGTGTGTTCAGAGCATTTTCATAAAGGTACGTTATGATTTACTGTATATAAGTCTGTTGTTGTTGCTGAGTGGTTAAAACTTGCTTGGTCATAGCTTTTTGCCTACGTTAGCAGTGCTAAACAAACAAAGCTAAGCTAAGCTAAAGAAAGACTCCGATATCTGAGTAGATAGAAAAAGTTACCACTTACACATGTGTGTGAGTGGGTTTAATTTGTTCTACACCAAAGTATTTTCTTACCGTTTCCTTTGCTTTAGCGGGCAGACCAGCTTATGAAATGCTAGACTGTGATCCTGACTGGGCACCTTCTCTAAATGTTGGCCATACAGAGCTACAAGCTACCACTCCTGACAGGGTTAACCACTTATGTAGAAGGACGAGATCATGTCAAAAAGAACTGGCAGGGCATGCAAGTGAACCGCCAACACAGACCACTGGCCCCATGACTGAGATGTGTAATGTAGCTCCTTTATATTCAGGTAGTCTTTTTTTTTTTAACCTATGTTTTTCTTTGTATAACGTGTCTTGGGATTCCTTTTGATTACAAAATATATTAACTAAAGTAGTATATTGCCCTTATCACTAACAGATAACACCACACCTCTGGCTGAGATGGAGGAAAGAACATGTGATGAAGCAGCACAGATCCGTCAGGCTAATGATGCTCTAGTGGAAAATGTGCAAGAACAGCAGAACTGCAGCATGTGTCACCTGAGGCTTAAACAAATTTTACTCTTGCCAGAGGAGAATAGAATAGGCTTTATTGTC
The DNA here is from genome assembly GCA_020510985.1 of Pholidichthys leucotaenia. Taxonomy (NCBI): domain Eukaryota; kingdom Metazoa; phylum Chordata; class Actinopteri; order Cichliformes; family Pholidichthyidae; genus Pholidichthys; species Pholidichthys leucotaenia. The sequence goes on along the minus strand of CM035837.1, from coordinate 427,337,388 downwards.
ATTGTACAATAGTACAGCACAAAAAAATGGTGGGACTGTGGCTTTCTTCAGAAGCTATCACCAGGAGACAGTATTGACAGGCTGTGAATTTGATATTAAGGAAAGCATTGCCCTTATAGGTGCCACCCTGAAAATACCTGCCTTCACCAGGGGCCACAGCCAGCCTGATGCCAGAGAGTGACCTAAACCCACCCTTTTGTAAAGTGCCTTGAGATAACCCTGTGTTGTGATTTGGCGCTATATAAACAAATTGAATTGAATTGAGAGAGTAATAGGGTGCATGAGCTCCAACTATACAGTACTGAATGACACTATACTTCTGGCCTTTGTGGGACCATGTGAAGGTGAGGACATGACTTTACTGGATAAGATTGTTGCTGCAGCCTGTGCTTTGACCAATATGTGTCCAAGTGTTGTTATATAGCCATAGTTTTAGAATGTAGACACATGTTTTGGTATGGTTTACCCCTTCAGATATAATGTCTTTAATGGCTTTGTAACAATGTGAAAATAAAGTACACAATGGTTTACAAACTTACAGCTCTTTATTTATAAGGTGCAAAATTCTGAGTGTAACTTCAGTTACACTGTACACTGTACAGAATGTGTGCAAAGTGCAGTCCAAAAATGGGTCTTTTTGGCTGTAATACTTTTCAAAAGCTTTGTAAAATGTGGAACACTTTCCAGTCACAAACAATAGAATAGAATATTCTTTACTGTCATTGTACAGTTGTACAGTACAACCAAATTGTGGGTGCTCCACCAGGCTACTGTGCAATTAACTATAAGAGAAGGATTAGATTAAACACAGTTACAGAACACACAACTGAAATAAAAGCAGCCCAGGATTATGGAAAACCTGTAGTAAAAAAATACAGGAATATAAAATGGCATGCATCAATATTATACTATATAACCAGACTCATGCTATAGTACTCTAGTGTGCACATGAGGTATAACCACAGCTGCTGTAGGGCTGCTGCTGGACTGAGTCCCACATCCTAGATGGAACCACTGGTTTACACAGTTTTGGTTATGACAGGCAACCATGCTATCCAGCTCTTCTGGCTGCCTGCAAGTCCACCACAACACATTCGGATTTACAACAGATTAAGCAGAAGAGCTATAATCATAACAAGCTAATTTGTATAATCAAAACAAAGTAAACAACTTGATAAATATTTTATATAGATTTAAAACAAATGACAATGTCACACATTTTTTTCACAGTACTTGAAAATGATATAATTTCTGCACATTTTGAAACATTTTCAGAGTGCTGCACATTTTAATTTTTTCTGGTTGTATAGGGAAAGAACAATGTTTAGTATAACAAGAGAGGAACTAAAAAGAAACAAACCTTTGTGCTCATAGCTATCTTCAGGTCTGCCTTGTACATCTCCAAGTCATCACCCATCCATCTGTGAACTGCACTTAGGCTGCTGCAAAGACCTAAAGTTACTGAAAACTTGCTGTGTATATGGACTTACAGTTAAAATAAATAAAATAAAATAAATAAAGGCATGGTCGGAGTTAAGCAGAATGTTTACGTCTGAACTCCAAGTTCTATGTTGGTAGGGATCCAGCCCGTGAACCCCTTAAAGCCTCGCCAAATAGCATGCCTTTGCAGTCCTGTTCAGTTTAGCGTAGTATGGTCCCTTTAAATTTTCCTTTGAACGGTCCATTTTGTGATTTTTTTTTTTTCGTTCGTTCACAAGAAATGTGGAGGCGCCTTGTCCTTGCAGTCTGCTTACAATCACCAGACGTACTAATCCCAGAATGCATTGTGCATTTGTCACGTGGGCTGGCGAGCTCAATTAGTTTGTGGCACAAACACCTTACTGAAAGGAACGGTGTTATGCTGAGAATTGCTTGCTTGCTGAGAATGGCATCCCATCGTCCAATAAACATAATTTAAAGATAATTTACAAGAGGTAATAATTTTTACTTCTAAAAATGCAGAAATGGTTACAAGCCTGGCTGTAGTGTTATATTTTATGATTTTGGTGCATGGGATGCAATTCTTGGCAAGCAAGCAATTCTCGGCATAATACCGGTTCTGGCCAATCGACGAGCCGGATTTCGCTTCTTTGCCGAGAATTTTTCTTCCTGGTCAGTGGTGGCTTCGGCTACAGCGCCACAAATGAGCAGCTGTTGTAACTGTGTGACGTTGTCCAAGAAGTTTGGTCCACTTGAGTGAAGTGCTGTGTGAATGCAAACCGAACCAAACAAAGGTGTGAAAATTCTCGCCACCCCCCACCGAGTCGAACTGAGACTCCCGGACTATCCTGGTGTGAATACAGCACTAAGACCAAAGAGATCATGGTGGTGTTAGAAAAATACCCGATTCTTTGATTGAAAGATCCAAGAACAAGCCGGAGAATTCTTCAATTCAGAGATGTAACATTTATTTAGAAGTCACATGTAAAGCAAGCAGCGCTGGGTGCAGCGTGACGCAGCTCCATCTGGAGCGTCGCCAGACTGACCGCGACTTCCGGGTGCGACTTACATTAATCTTCTCGGGTTGGCTAGACCAACCCCGTACAATAGGATGGGCTTGTACATGACTGTCTGATTGGCCAATTTAACTCTGACGTGAACAGGCCATCCTCTATTCACGTTACTGTTTTCTTGAATGTGTGATCAACGGTGTGTGTGTAGGTGTTGGTTTTGGGTGTGTAACTAAGTACTAGACCTGACTAAAGGAAAGGAAAGAGAGAGAGAGAGAGAGTAGAAAGAGGGCTCTATAGCTCTGCCTAATTCTTGTTTACCAGAGTTTAGCACCACATATTTGTTCATAAGAATGCAAACAGAATATTTATAGAATCTGTGTAGAGCATAATGGGAGATTACCTACAGAATTATCATTTTGGCACTCTAACTTTTCATAACCCTTTCACTCTTCCCTTTGACATGATTTTATCTTGTCAACTATGCATGGTGTGAGAGACGCTAGCGATTAACAGATGGTTAATAAGGCAGGTCCCTACATTGTGTGTCAACCCAGTCAGTCAACCCAAGATAGGCTTGCACCATTGGTTCTGCTACCCTTGCCTCCCCTTTGTGGACACCCCAGCATGGTGCAGCAATGTCTAAGAGGGCCTTGTCCAGATGAACTGCAGTCACATCCTTGTTCACCAAGTCCTGCACCCCCACTGAGGTCTCTTCCTGATCATCATGTGAGTAGTTCTTTGTCCAGTGGAGTGGACCATGTGGGGGTCATAAGGTCGAACAGGGTCAATCCACAAAGCCCACAAAACCTTTGTCCACTGGTTGACCTTTGCCAGGGCTCGCATCATTCGGCTGCAGCCATCACACAGTTGCAACAGGGGTTTGACCTTCCTCTGTGTCTGCTTCCTGCATCCACAGCTGTAGAGCACAGTCCCATCTCGGTGACACACACCGGTACTGTTAGAAGCAAAACAACTGTGTGACCATGCTCTCAGAGGCACATCTCATCCCATGAGGTCTATAGGACAGTCTGGTGGGTGCAGCAGAGGGTAGACAACATCCAGTCCAGCCAGTGAACAGTTCAGTGATGCTGTCCCAGGGATGCCCCCCCCGCCCCCGTCGCTGGACAGAGGTAGGGATGTTGGTGTTGATAAAGCTCGAGCCCCTGTGCCCACCGTAGCTTCCACCGGGAGGGGTAGCGTTGGAAAATGCTGTCTCCTCCGTGTGGCTGATCTGGCTCCACCCCAGATGTTGGAGGTGCGGTGGATGCGCTGGGGTACCAGTCCATTCTTCTCCTACGGACTGAAGTCGTACAGTCACTCGCCCTACGACCTCTTTCTATGTCGTAGGCACACGTCGTGATGGTCTGGTGCCCCCCTGCATGCACTTTCCCTGCACTCTACACCTTTAATCGAGTGCCGATACAAAGGGCTTGGCCGGGGCAGGACCAATAATGACCTGAGGGGTTGCCACCACAATAGCTGGAGCGTGTACCATTTTATCCTTATTCACTGCATCTGTAGTTATCCATGTGTTGTTGGAAGTTATCTCCCATTAGCCTTGAGTGTGTGATTGTCGACCATGTGAAATCTACAAGCAGTGGTTGTGTTATGATGAGTGAGCTGGGTGATGAGACCTATGTGTTGTACTGTAAGTAGGTAGTAGACAAAATTGTTCAAAGTTACGAGACATCCTTATCCATGCTTGTTGTATTATGGCTTCTAGAGCTTCTAACCTTCACAATTATCCTGACTACCTAACCGTAATTAGCATGATGTAAATAAAAACCAAGAATACTACAGGTCTCACACCCCTATGTATATGTGGTGAGCTATGTATGATTTATGTATTATTGGTAGCACATTGTGTTTACAAATAATCCGTAATGGCAGAATGGTCTTCCTCGTCATCATCCTCTGTCTTGGGGGCTTCAGCTCTTCCTCTGGACTCAGCAATTGGTTTCTATGAGGAGGAATGAGATGTGCAAGGTTTGCTGATGACTACCACTGTGGAAAATTGCATTTGTTAACACTTTTCTGGGCTTCTGAATACATGGTCTATAGTGTCGTACTCTGCTCCTTTTATTAGATCTACATCTGGTTATCCTTTTACCATAACCAATTTAGAATTTGCTTCAAATTTTTCTCATTCCCTCATTTGTTAATGTTAAGATTGGTCATGTAGGAGATTTCTGGGCGCCAGTGTGCACAGCCTTTTGTACTGTGGTTACCCAGTTAAGAGACAATGCGTGTGTTTTTAATTTGGGAGAATATTCTATGTTAAGGTCAGGTATTGGTTTTCCATGGATGGCTATATTCCGCAGTAGCGGTGACAAAATGTCCAACATTTTCCAATCCATGTGTTTGGGTCTATGTCGATGTGTGGAACCCCCCCATAGGTTGAAATGTCTCTTATCCTCTTCAATTAGCACAATGGATGCTTCCATACATTTCCTTGTTTACCAGTCCAAGTTTTATGACCAATCTGGAGGATGGATTTGCAAATAATTGTTGCTCGTAATTTGGATCACATCCGTTCAATTGCCTATAGTACATGGGGTACAATGCTACTTTTACAGATGTTGATAGGTGTTCTACTGGTAGCTTGCCATTTGCAGAATTTGATTGTTATTTTTTCTGACCTTGAAAAGTCCTGTATGTCATTACCCGGAGTTCCTACTTTACATGCACCTGCACCATACGAATTTAATTGAAGTACCTTAAACCTCAGAGTCAGGTAAATGGAAACTGTCTGTCATTTTTTTTTTAATAATTTAAGTTTTGCTAATTTTCTGTATATGAGTAGAAGTGAGTCCATTTATCTGTTTTAGTCTTAAGCATGCAGTCCAGTTTTTCCGTGGTGGGTGTAGACCATGGGCGCCTCCCTCCTGCCAGCAGTGGTTTGGCCATCACTGAGTTTCCATTGTGGGGTGTGCTCCCTCCTCCTCCTTGCTGTCCTCCCCCTCCTCCTTTTGGCTTCCTTTTATAAAAGAAATAGATTCATGGGGAGCCTCAGACTCCCCATGTGTCAGCCATTCCATAAATAAGTGCAGGTTTTTCCATCAAATTTTATTTTCCCTTCTTATCCAGATTTCCAACCTTGAGTCAAGAAAGGAAGTGATTCAAAGCCTTTATTTAATTTTTTGCTAATTAATACAAGAGGAATGATAAGATTAACTCTCCACAGTGCAAACAGATATTATTTGTACTGCTGTAACTGAATGCTGTGTGGATTTTTTGTGTGTGTGTGTGTGTGTGTTGTACTCCATACACCTTCATGCTGCTACTCATTTTTGCCACTCAGTGTTTATCTTCCAAGAGTTCTGTTCGGTGACATCCTATGCATACCCTCTATTGGGGAGGAACATAACTGGGGTGTTAGATTGACTTTAAATAACTATACATATATATAAGTATACAGTAAAGCTATAATCTTTGCTGTGAGTGTTTGCTCATTACTTAACCACTTGTGCTCCGTTGTTCCGCGGGTGGGCAAGTCTCTGCGTCCGAGTGCGCACGAGGGCGCAGGAGTGCGCCCTCGTGCGCACTCGGACGCATAGTCCAGATTGTGGTGATGTAGGTGGTGTTGGCGTCCAAGCGCCACTGAAAAAAAAAAGCTGCAGACACAGCCGCGAACAGATTAGTTCATCTGATTGACCTCTCATTTGACGAATAAGAGCCTTGAATTGGGTTTCTGAAACCTTGAAGAGCCAAAGAATGAAAACCTAGGAAGGAGGACCCGCCTACTGTGAATGCAGGAGCCAATTGAAGCACAGAAATTCAGGCTGGGTGAAGAGAGACTGACTGCTGCAGCAGATGAAAACAAAGGACGCTGGACGAATCTGCTACAGACCCCGCAGCATGGAGAACACCCACAAGTGGGACCTGCACTCATTCCAGCAGAATAGACGTTTAGGATTCTCTTCCGTCATCATAGACCAACGGAGGCTGACGACAAAGGTCGTAAATCATTCACCAAAACCGCAATATTGGAATTATGTTTTGATCGGGATCCACAAGCGGACCAGCGTCGCGTTCATCTGACAATGGGGAAGAGAAGTTCGCCAGGTCTCTGCTGCTGTGAAGAGGTAAAGTGTTATAAGCTAAATTATTATTTATCCCTGAAAACTGTAATCCAAAAATGACTTTTGACCGATCGATAAATTACAACTCTACGGCGCACGCACTTCGTACTTCGTGCGCCGCGATAAACGGTTCATTTGCTGTGTTCGGACCGTGAACGCTCGTTCACGGTCCGAACGCCCCCGGTCCGCGGGGGGAAGCCGCTCTGACTGCGCAGCGGTCGTCACATAGACATATGAGTTTATTCCTTCATGTAGCGATGGCCGTCCTCTGTAGCGAGTGGGGGGACAACCCCCCCCATACACACACACACACACACAGTAGTGAGGGGGGGGGGGGAAGCCGCTGTGACAGCGTTGCTGTGGAAACATGCAACCAGTGTAATCCGTCATGTAGCGAGGGCCGAACTCCGTCCTTGGTAGTGGGGGGGGGGGACGACCCCCCCCAACACACACACACACACACACACACACACACACACACACACACACACACACACAGCCCTGAGTGTGACCTTTCATTAGAGCCTAAAATGAAGATTCTACATTGAATTATTCAAAAGTTACAGATGTTTTTCCAAACTGTGCCATTTGGCACAATTTGGCACAGTTCCAAAACGCCTGGGAACAGCCTGAGAACAAAGCTGTGTAAAATATTCAGCTTTGTGGTATTGTTACCAAATTTGGATCTCAGCTTGATAACACTTGGTTCTACATTTCTGCTGCATTTTCCAGCCGGATCAGACAGCTGTGTGTTATTTGCAAACATTTGTATCCAAAAAAACACCGTGTCCAAATTTATTTTCTTCAAGTTCAGTATGTTTAGATGACTGTAACTCAGTGGCCGGAGGATGTAGAGAGATTATGTTTTTTTTGCCAAAAAATTCAAAGTGTTTTCTTTTAAATGAGACCAACCCCATGAAGATGCTGCAAAGGGTTGAATAACAGCTTTCGATTTACTTTGGGCACGTTATTTTTTGGCATTTTTAGGAAAATTGCCCGGAGTGCAAGGGGTTAATGTTAATATTCACAATTAAGAGAAACATACTGAAAGTTGGATACCTAATGCCTCATTTCTGCTTTAAGTACTTGGAAACATTTAAGATGGCTGCCTGTGCTTGTGCCTTCTTCCTGACACTCTTCAGGATTAAGCAAAATTTAATTAATTAATTTATTTTTTTTAAAGCTACAGTTCCAAATCTTATACAGATCTTTATTTTTCTTTGGTTACACATACTCTGCTTTCACTTCTTTTTCCATTTCCATCTCAAAACCAAAAATATTTTCTACACTTGCTAAATCCACTGTTCTTCTCTCTTCCCCTATGTACTTTTCCATCAGAAACACTCACTCGATTTTTACCATCCACTCTCCATCTGTGTACAAGACTTCCCATTTCCCTGAACTAGCTGATGAAGCTGCACATCTCACATCTATAACCTCTTTCAGTATTAAAACTTCCTTTCATTCATCTGGTCTCAGTTCTCTTCAGCCTTCATCAACATTCTGTTACCACCTGCTTGTCTTCTTCATGATTCGCTGTCCCGTTGTTCATACTACTGACTCTACTGTCCACAGCTAATGCTCCATGCAAGATCCTGCACATAAAAGTGCTCGGTTTCATTCTGAAGAGTTAGCCTTAGAATAAACCAATGTGGCTCAGTTCAAAATTCTGTCTCGTGACAAAACTCGTCATCTCTTGATCTCTACCCTGGCGTCGGATGCTTTCTCGTTACTAACCTTTCAGTTTGTTTTGGAATTAAATACCTTCCGAGGGAGTCTGGAGACATGGAGTCTGAATGGGCCATGTTCTCCACCTCTGTTGTTGAAGCGGCGACCCAGAGCTGCGGCCGCAAGGTGGTCGGTGCATCTCGTGGTGGCAACCCCCGAACCAAGTGGTGGACACCAGTGGTGAGGGGGGCCATTAAGCTGAAGAAGGAGTCCTATCAAGCTTGGTTGGCTTGTGGGACTCCCGAAGCAGCTGAGGTGTACCGGCAGGCCAAGCGGAATGCAGCTCGGGTGGTTGCTGAAGCAAAAACCCGGGTATGGGAGGAGTTCGGTGAGGCCATGGAACAAGACTTTCGGTCGGCCTCAAAGAGATTCTGGCAAACTGTCCGGCAGCTCAGGAGGGGAAAGCAGCTCCCCGTCCACACTGTGTATGGTGCGGATGGGACGCTGTTGACTTCGACTGGGGATATCGTCGGGCGGTGGAAGGAATAGGGTTTGGGGACGAGGGGGATGACTCGCCTATCACAGGGGCTGAGGTCGCCAAGGTGGTTAAAAATCTCCTTGGTGGCCGGGCCCCGGGGGTGGACGAGATTCGCCCTGAGTACCTCAAGGCCCTGGATGTTGTTGGGTTGTCATGGTTGACACGCCTCTGCAACATTGCGTGGAGGTCGGGGGCAGTGCCTTTGGCATGGCAAACCGGGGTGGTGGTTCCTCTCTTCAAAAAAGGGGACCGGAGGGTGTGCTCCAACTTTAGAGGGATCACACTCCTCAGCCTCCCTGGGAAGGTCTATGCCAAGGTACTGGAGAGGAGAACTCAGAACTCAGAACTCAGAACTCAGAAAAGATTTATTGCCAAGTACATTAACAGATAACTGATAACAGATCACTGATAACATACGAGGGATTTGACTTGACACAGAAAACGACCTGCATTCCCGGTGACACGGCTGCATCTGTGAACGTGCCTGTCAACAGAAGGGTACAGGAGGCATGGGAAGAAAGGATAATGGATAATACAATAGGAAGGAGCAAAAAAATCATTGATTTCAGAATAGTGGTCATATATGATCAATATTATGATTACAAGAAAAAAAAGCCCTCAATGCACAGTCAGCAGACAAAAAAAAAAGTTCACAAGGACACAGAGAGAGCAGTGAGTGAATCATCTTTATCATCAGTTTTGTGAATCAGTATGAGTGTAATGTTGAAAGTAGGTGTTTGTATCAGTTAAGAACAACAAGGACTCTTTGGCAGGAGATGTTTTGTCTGGCTGCTGGCATTGTCCTTGAGCCATGCAGCTGCCTGTCCGAAGGCCGTGAGCTCAATGTTTTGAAAACAAAAGCTGCAGATGATCAGGAGGATTTTTGTGAGGGAGTCAGATTTCGTCGAATAGTACTGATCACAGAGAGAAAAAACTTTATATTCTCTTACAGATTCAGTACTTAATCCTTCATTGCTGGACGTTGAATCCTTCACGAATGGCTCTAAGCGTAATCATGATGTAATCCACCTTCCGAGACAGTTCTCCATTTGCTGCTATCAGAGTCCTCTCCATTTTTTCAATTTGATGGTTGCACCTTGCCTGGCCAGCATTTTGATAGGTTGTGTGCATCTTCAACAATTTGCGGTACACCAGGACAATCCCAGATCCAATCAGAACGATCCCAATCACCATTACTATGAAGACGTACAAATCTTCTACATCTTCAATGGAAAGATCAGTCAGGCACAAGAGTTTCCAATTACTTGTTTCCCGTAAATAGCCTGCAGCAGCCGTTCCTGCGGGGCAAACAACCTCCCCCGGGGCACTTTTCCTCGTTGAAAAGATAGTGTCAATTGCGTTCAAAGCCCAGCTTATTAATTCCATAATTTCTTTCGATAATCAGCAGTAAAGACGCAGACAGATGACAGCAAGCTGGGATCCAGTTAGTTAGGGGAGGAGGAGATAAGTCAGAGCAGGAGAGAAGAAAAAGGCGTCTGCTCTCTTTGGAGGGCGGAAGTGAAAAGTCTGGCCTTTGGTCGAACCTCGGATTCAAGAGGAGCAATGTGGTTTTCGTCCTGGCCGTGGCACATCGGACCAGCTCTTTACCCTCTCGAGAATTCTTGAGGGTTCGTGGGAGTTTGCCCAACCAGTTTACATGTGTTTTGTGGACTTGGAGAAGGCATTTGACCGCGTCCCTCATGGATTTTTGTAGGGGATGCTTCTGGAGTATGGGGTATCGGGCTTGTTGTTACGAGCTATTCGGTCTCTGTACGACCGTTGTGAGAGTTTGGTTCGTATTGCCAACACTCGGTCGGAGTCATTCCCAGTGAGAGTTGGACTCCGCCAGGGCTGCCCTTTGTCACCGATCCTGTTCATAATTTTTATGGACAGGATTTCTAGGCGCAGCCAGGGAATGAAGGGTGTCATGCTTGGTGACCACAGGATCTCATCTCTGTTGTTTGCAGATGATGTTGTCCTGTTGGCTTCATCCAGCAATGACCTACAGCTCTTGCTGGGACGGTTTACCGCTGAGTGTGAAGCGGCTGGGATGAGAATCAGCACCTCCAAGTCCGAGTCCATGGTCCTCAGCAGGAAAAAGGTGGATTGCCCTCTCCGGGTTGGGGACAGGCTCCTGCCCCAAGTAGAGGAGTTTAAGTATCTTGGGGTCTTGTTCACGAGTGAGGGGAAAATGGAGCAAGAGATCAACAGATGGATTGGAGCAGCATCTGCAGTGATGTGGACGTTGTACCGGTCTGTTGTGGTGAAGAGGGAGCTTAGTTCTAAGGCAAAGCTGTCGATTTACCAGTCAATCTACGTTCCTACTCTCACCTATGGTCACAAGCTTTGGGTAATGACCGAAAGAACGAGATCGCAGATACAAGCGGCTGAAATGAGCTTTCTCCATAGGATTGCTGGACTCACCCTCAGAGATAGGGTGAGGAGCTCAGTCATCCGGGAGAGGCTCAGAGTAGAACCGCTGCTCCTCCACATTGAAAGGAGTCAGTTGAGGTGGTATGGGCATCTGATTAGGATGCCTCCTGGATGCCTCCCACTTGAGGTGTTTCAGGCACGTCCCACTGGGAGGAGACCCCGGGGCAGACCCAGGACTCGGTGGAGAGACTATGTCTCCCAGCTGGTCTGGGAACGCCTTGGTATCCCCTCTGAAGAGCTGGAGCAGGTGGCTGGGGAGAGGGAAGTCTGGGCTTCTCTGCTTGAACTGCTTCCTCCGCGACCCGGACCTCCAGAAAAGCGGTAGAAGATGGATGGATGGATGGAATTAAATAATGCCTCTGGGGTTGAACACCTGTCTTTCGAGGGATGTATAAAAATAAGATGTCTGCTGATTGCTCTGAAAACTAAAGTATAACAGAGTCATCTGTATCTTGGTGTGGTGGAGTTTTTTTGTCTTTTTTCTTCTGAACCAATAACCTCCAGACGAGCTAACACCATGCCTACAAAAACTATAACAATTTTTAGTATACAAAAATGTAAAACTTTCATTAGCCCTCCAAAACAGGTCTAAAAATATTTAAATATTAAGGTAAAAGTAAACAACACTTAAAGCACCAGCTCTCTCTTCAAGAATCAACAAACACATGACACGCGGACCATCCGTGTGTGAACCGCTGGTTTGTTTATCAAGCTACACTGGTTGTCTTGTGTGTAATTGTATAATCAGAGGAGTTATTGTTTAAGTCGACCTTGTTGGATTTTTTTCTTTGATATATTGTTCTGTACCTTTCTTTTAATCTTTTAATCTAATTTATCTGGAAAATAAAGATTCATTCATATTTATACGCTCTTTATGTAGCTACTCAATAATTTGCATAAATGGTATGATTTTAGATGAGAAAGCACACCGACCTCTCAGCTGTAAGGCTGAGAACATTGTCTGTAAGGCTGAGAACATTGTGATCAATTATCTTAGTTTTACTGTCTGTTAAGAAGGATGCCAACTCGCAAAATGCCTAATTTAAGACTTCAAGACAGCAAACCTTAAACAACCTCATACTTTTCTATCCGTGCCTGTCCCACTCTCTCCCTTTTGAAACAGAACAGCATTATCAACAAAGCCATTCTTTTCAACATCCAGATGGGGACCATGTAGGTGAGGATACCATTGTGTTGCTAATTGTGGAACCCCCTGGGTGCCTTTGTGAGTGTTGTTGTGGGCAGCGTTGACCCCAGTGGCCAATTTGCCAACATAGGAAGCATTCCTAAAAAACCTCCCGTCACATGAACAGCTTCTTCCCCTCTGCCATTAGACTGCTGAACACTAAGTGACTCTCGTGCACCATGTACAGCAGCTCAACCAGACTCATGTCAATCATCACTGTTTTCTTCCTGCATTACCGACTGCACTATATAGTTCTCCACAGTATCTGCTGCTGGCTAATATATATTTTAACTGTTGACCAGTATCACTTAATCTTATCCTACACTTTATTACATGTATAGTTTATTTCTCTTATCTTATCATGTTTAATGTTGCAGCATTGTACCGAGACAAATTCCTAGTTTGTGTACTACATGAACAATGGCAATAAACCTGATTCTGATTCTGATTCTGATTCTGATTGGTCCCATGGGGGCCTCTGTCTCTATTATTAAACCTCTGACCATCTCATGTGGCCCTGCAGCTGAGGCTGATGCTGATAGGGCAGGTCCTGGGGTGCATAGATTTGGTGGGACATGGGTACGGCTTTTTAGGCAGACTAACACTTAAATGTTCATGAATGAGATTCAATATTTGAGACACTGTCCAAAGGTAAGTGCCAAGCGCTTGCTCACAGGGGATCTCCTGATTGCTGGGGTTGTTCTGCAATGGTGGGGGTTTCCCCTACAGTTAAAAGTGCTACGAGATGACTGCCATTGTGAAACGGTGCCACACAAACAAAGTTGAATTGAATTGAATTAAATGGAAAGCAACAATATAATTTATTGTACTTACGTGTGCTCAGTTGATCCTCTTTGACCCATCTTTTGATGTCCCTTTGTTTTGCATTATTTTACTGTTGTTGCGGAGGGAGGAGGGGGTCGCTAGGTGATGGCGTGGAGGGAGCGGGTGGACGCAGCCAATTCCAGGGGGCCTGAAGGGGGTTCCACACGGTCGCTGGGGGAGGGATGGTCCACAGTCACCACCATTGTCTCAGATTAATAGAGATACAGACAAGCTGTTAAACAGCGTGTTTTTGTCCTTCTCTGTTCTATCGTGTTTATTGATTATTTTGCTTTTGTTCTCACCGTTGCAGCATAAGTTTCTTATTCTTATGTTTTTTTTCTTTCCTTCTTCCAGTTGTTTCTCCATGTTTTCTCTTGTGTCCTGCACAGAACTTTTAACAATTCATCAGCTTTCAATTTTTCTCTAAAACCAAATTTCCCTTTCCATTTTTTGTCCACTCTCACTTCCACAATGTTCATCTCCACAACAAAAAACTCCTATCTCTTTATTTATTTTTATTCATTCATTTTTAGTTTGTTTTATTTATTTTTTCCATTTATTTTTGTATTCATTTATTTATTTACTCCAATTTGCAATTTTCCCTATTTCTTCATTTAAATTACCTCACCATTATGTATTGCCCACCTAGGATTTTTCTACACTTTTATTGAGGAATAAATCTCCTTATTCTCCCTCTGCCCAAATTAAAGTTGAGCCTTTTCTCTCCAGATGAATGGGCATGCTTTTTGCCTCACTACAATCAAACCCCCATAGGCAGGTGTGGGAGGACTTTATTTTGCCGTGCATGGACTTAAAGCTTTCCTTTCAGCCAGAGATATAAGGTTCCAAATTTATTAGGAAGATTTGAAGCTCTAATTGGCAGTAAATTTATGAAAGAGTGCATTTCCTACATTCGGCCACACAATGGAGGCACCGTGCCGCAGCTTGAAGGCGGTTCTAGATGGCATTTTTCTGCACATGTGCACTGAATGCCATGTGGCCCTCTGCCACGTGCAATTGTGAATGCGCAAGATGGCTCCGGAGCCTATTGTTTACAAACCACAATTTTTTTTTTAAGAAAATGGAGCGCTGCCTCCTTACCTTCAACTGTAAACATGCCAGAATAACCTTACAACTTTAATTTAGTGCTTCATTTTGATACTGTTACCTCAAATAATCTCCTCTCAGTACCCTGTTTTAACAATCTCACCTCCACTTAGGAGTGAGGACGAATTACCTCCATCCTTTGTGGAAAAACACACACCTGCCATTGTTCTATCCATGTGGCCAGAAGAGCGCCATTAGTTAAATCATACTATGGGAAAAGTTTAATAGATATTTCCACCCCCTGGTATTTCTCAAACCACACATTTATCCCCTAAAGACACAGAATTAACACAGACATTAGCATGCTGAATGTGGACAGTACAAGACAAACCCTCAAGACACAGAATTAACACAGAGATCAGCGTGCACGATCTATTACTTTTATACTTACTGTAAGTTATTATTTTTATACTTATGAACAGGCACTCACTAAGGATGGTTAAAAAAAAGATTCTTTTGCTGTTCTGTAAGTTATTATTTTATTATTATTTTTTTTTTCAGTACTGGCACCAGGCTAGCCCTGGTTCCCTTAATTTGGGAGATGAACACGGGTGATTGCTGATCACCGCTGTTCTCTAGGTCTCGTAATTATTTCAGAACAGACTGCTCCAAAATACTTTACCCAAGTGGCATTGTTCCTTAATGGCATTGGGTCGTACACTTAAATCCCCCCCCACCCCCGGCATCAGGTTAATCCTGGCTATTTTAATTTGGAAGACAGGCACGGCTGTTGCCTCCTACGTCTTATTAAGTCTGGGTACAAACTGCATCCCAGCACCTCACCGATCCGTCCAACTATAAACAAAGGGTACTTTCACTGGGGGCACGGCAAGTTCCCCAGTACAAGCGGTACCATGTCTAAAGCTCAGTGCTATACTGATTTAAATGATCGTGGCTTCGCTCTCCAGCGGCATCGGGTCGAACACTTTCAATGGCTCCCCCCAGCATCAGGTTACTAACCCTGGCTATTTTAATTTGGGAGACGAAACCGGATAATCATTGACCACCCTGGCTCCCTAAGTCTCGTTAATTTTTGGTTCAGACTGACTCCAAAATGCTTTAAAATTTGGTGGACCATACACCTGTGAATTGTACATCCTGATCCCGACCGTCCTAGATCAGACTGAAAATAGGATACTGTGCACTTTCCTTTTAACTTTTTAAACTATTTGACTATTTGTTTAGACTTTACATGTGACTCCCAACTAAATTATAAAATTTGGAGATCGGATATACCCCTTAATCAGATAACTGTAAATTTAGTATGGCCAAAGTGCAGAAATTCGTGTAAAAAGGTTTTCTGCTTACCCTTTTTTTTTCGGGCGCCACGGCCGTCTGAAAAGGGTCCTTCCCATCTGTTCTCACCTCATCTCAGAATAGTTCAATCCGGGTCACCGGCACCAAATTGTTAGAAAAATACCCGATTCTTTGATTGAAAGATTCAAGAACAAGCCGGAGAATTCTTCAATTCAAAGATGTAACATTTATTTAGAAGTCACATGTAAAGCAAGCAGTGCTGGATGCAGCGTGACGCAGCCACATCTGGAGCGTCGCCAGACTGACCGTGACTTCCGGGTGCGACTTACATTAATCTTCTCGGGTTGGCTAGACCAACCCCGTACAATTGGATGGGCTTGTACATGACTGTCTGATTGGCCAATTTAACTCTGACATGAACAGGCCATCCTCTGTTCACGTTACTGTTTTCTTGAATGTGCGATCAACGGTGTGTGTGGGTGTTGTTTTTGGGGTGTGTAATTAAGTATTAAGATAAGATAAGATAAGATAAGCCTTTATTAGTCCCACAACGGGGAAATTCCAGGATTGCAACAGCACAGGGATAGCAACACTCAGAGCAACAATCAGAAGGCAAGAAAAAAAAAACAAAAAAAAAAAACAAGCAAGCAAGAGCAGCTAATATACATATGTACGTATTACTATAAAATATATATATATACACACACACACAGACACACAGTGCAGAGCATTGTAGCTGGATGGAATAAATATATGAATATATGAACACACAGTGCAGAGCATTGTAGCTAGATGGAATAAATATGTAAATATATAAACACCCACAGTACGGAGCATTGCAGCTAGGTGGAATAAATATGCAAGTATATAAACACACACAGTGCGGAGCAATGTAGCTAGATGGAATAATATGTAGATATATAAATATATAAACACACCCAGTGCTGAGCATTGTAGCTAGATGGAATAAATATGTAAATATATAAACACACACAGTGCAGAGCATTGTTGCTAGATGGAATGAAACAGCATAACCGTCTACTTAGTTATCCTACATGGTATGATTATGTGCCCATACATATTCTCACCCTCCATAGCGACCGGTAAGTTCCTAGTTGTATGCCGGAGGGGACCATTGTGTAAGTCTATTGCATCTTTTGCATTCAAAAAACTATTAGTTTGTTACGTCTTTTTGCTATCTCTGCGAGCAGCCCTGCTTAGGTTGTACAGTCTGACAGCCGTTGGTAGGAAGGACCTACGAAACCTCTCGGTTGTGCACCTGGGATGATGTAGTCTGCTGCTAAATGAGCTCCTCAGTGCATTCAGTATGTCCTGCATAGGGTGGAACTCGGACTCCAGCAGAGATGACAGTTTAGCCACCGTCCTTCTCTCTCCTATCTCCTCCATCGGATCAAGGCGCTGCCCCAGGACAGAGCTAGCTTTCTTAATCAGTTTGTTCAGTCTCTTCCTATCGGCTGCAGTAATGCCACTGCCCCAGCAGACCACTCCAAAAGTGATGGCTGATGCCACCACCGTGTCATAGAATGACTTCAGCAGCGCCCCTTGTACACCAAAAGACCTGAGTCTCCTCAGCAGGAACAGCCTGCGCTGTCCCTTCTTGTAGAGTGCATCAGTATTGTGTGACCAGTCTAGTTTATTGTTCAGATGAATACCCAGGTACTTATAGGATGTCACCATCTCGATGTCTGTTCCCTGTATATTTACTGGTACTGTGAGGGGCTGCCCATGCCTGCGGCAGTCCACCACCAGCTCCTTAGTTTTCCTCGCGTTGATCTGGAGGCAGTTCCGATGGCACCAGTCCACGAAGTCCTGGATAAGCCCTCTGTACTCAGCTTCATCTCCATTGGAGATGAGGCCAACGATCGCAGAGTCATCAGAGAACTTCTGTAGATGGCAGTGTGTTGTGTTGTGTGAGAAGTCCGCAGTATAAAGAGTGAACAGGAAGGGAGCCAGCACCGTTCCCTGGGGGGCCCCCGTGCTACTGATGATCGTGTCGGACACACAGTCCCGGGTTCTCACAAACTGAGGCCGGTTCGTGAGGTAGTCCAGGATCCATGATGACAGGTGCTGGTCCACCCCTGCGCGCAGCAGCTTGTCCTTCAGGATCATCGGTTGGATGGTGTTGAAAGCACTGGAGAAGTCAAAGAACATGATCCTCACCATATTCCCGGGCTTCTCCAGGTGGGACAGAGAACGGTGAAGGAGGAAGATCACCGCATCCTCCACCCCAATGCCATGCTGGTAGGCGAACTGGAGTGGATCCATCGCTGGTTCCACCAGGGGGCGGAGGTGAGCAAGGAGCAGTCTCTCCAGGGTCTTCATCAAGTGGGACGTCAAGGCCACCGGTCTGTAGCTGTTCAGGTCTTTGGGGTGGGAAGTTTTTGGTACAGGTACCACACAAGATGTTTTCCACAGCTGTGGTACCCTCCCCAGTTTCAGGCTCATGTTGAAGATATACGTCACAATCCCACACAGCTGGTCTGCACAGGACTTGAGGAGCTTTGCGCTGATGCCGTCCGGTCCCGGCGCCTTCCTCGCCTTGATCTTCCTCAGCTCCGTCCTCACCTGGGTCCTGGTCAGGGTCAGGATGGGGGGCTGTGTGTTGGGAGTGGGGGGGTGTTGGTGGAGTGGGGAGTGGGCAGCAGGACTTGATTTCTTTAGAGGCAGCAGTGGTTGTTGTGCAGTCAGGGGGGAGGGCGGTTGGTCAAATCTATTGAAAAACAGATTCAGGTTGTTCGCCCACTCCCTGCCCCCTGTGGCCTGGGGGGAGGTATTCTGGAGCCCCGAGATGGTTTTGAGGTTTCTCCAGACCCCGCTGATGTCGCTCTGTTGCAGCTTGTCCTCCATCTTCTTCCTGAAACTGTCCTTGCCTTCTCTGATCTTTCTCCTCAGCTCCCTCTGTACGGACTTCAGCATCTCCCTGTTCCCCGACCTGAAGATCCTCTTCTTCTCTCTCAGAAGTGTTTTTATCTCAGGGTTGATCCAGGGTTTGTTGTTTGAGTGACGCCGTATGGTCTTGGTGGGAACGGATTTGTCCACACAGAAGCTGAGGTAGTCCGTGAAGGTGTGAATGAGGCCATCGATGTCCTCACCATGTGGATCGCAGAGCTGCTTCCAGGCGGTGGCTTCAAAACAGCCCTTTAGGGTGTCCATTGTCTCCTCAGACCATAACTCCACAGTGTGCATGGCCGGAGGTTGTCTGTGCACTAGGGGTTTGTACACCGGCCGGAGATGAACCAAGTTGTGATCCGATCTCCCGAGTGGGGGGAGTTGTGATGAGGTGTACGCCTCCTTAGTGTTTGCGTAGAATAAATCCAGTGTTTTATTGTCTCTAGTGTGGCATGTGACATACTGGGTGAACGTGGGTAGAATGGGAGACAGTGAAACATGGTTGAAATCGCCTGAGATGAGGAGAAGAGCATCTGGGTGTTCTGTCTGCAGCCTGCTGGTTACTGAATGGATGACGTCACGTGCTGTCCCAGCGTTCGCCGTCGGATTTGCATAAACAACAATGCAGATCACGTGTGAGTGTTCTCTCGGGAGATATGTAGGCCTCATGCTAACAGCTAGCAACTCAATGTCTTTGCTGCAGTGTCGTTGTTTAACAGTGATATGTCCCGGTCTGCACCAGTTGTTGTTAACATACATTATCACTCCACCGCCCCTAGCCTTGCCACTGTCTGGTGTTCGGTCAGCTCGTATCATGTGAAAACCCTCCAGCTCAATGTTAGCATCTGCTGCTAGTTCAGTTAGCCACGTCTCAGTAAACAAAAGGAGAGAGCACTCCCGGTATGTGCTATCATAACGGGAGATAGCCGCTAGCTCATCTAACTTTCCCAGTATCGACCGTACATTTCCCATGACAACAGATGGAAGGGAGGGTCTGTACCTTATATTTTTTGTCCTCCGCCTTACTCCAGCCCGGCAGCCGCGGCGTTTTTCGCCTCAGTTCTCTAGACCTGACTAGACCTGATTAGACCTGACTAAAGGAAAGGAGAGAGAGAGAGAAAGAGTAGAAAGAGGGCTCTATAGCTCTGCCTAATTCTTGTTTACCAGAGTTTAGCACCACATATTTGTTCATAAGAATGCAAACAGAATATGTATGGAATCTATGTAAAGCGTAATGGGAGATTACCTACAGAAATATTATTTTGGCACTCTAACTTTTCATAACCCTTTCAGTGGACTTCAGAAGAGCCAGGAAAACCACTTCTCCACCTCTCTACATAAATGGAGAGGAAGTGGAGAAGGGTCAGCAACATCAAGCTCCTGGGTCTCCACATCACCAATCATCTCACATCACATGGTCCTCCCACTTGGTTAAAAAGGCAGAGCAAAGACTTTTTTTTTCTTCCTGCAGAGATTGAGAAAGGCCAAGCTCCCTGTGCAGCTCCTCCTGAACTTCTATGAGGGCACGATTGAGAGCATTCTGGGATACTGCAGCACAGTCTGGTTCTCCAGCTGCACAGCCACAAACAGGAGGGACTTGGTCATCTGTTTCAGTGCCATGTCAGCAAGAAAAGTTCAGAAGACAGTGTGTGGTCGCTTTAATCTGCTGGTGTTTGTTCATTTATACCAGTGGTTCTTAAACTTCTTTTTCTTCCTGGTGATAACATGATATGTGGTTGAAAAAAAAAATCCAGAATATGGATGTGTGTGTGTGTGTGTGTGTGTTTGCTTTTGTTTCCACATGGCAGCAGGAGTGAATCTGAGCAGCAAAGACAAAGAGCTGGGCTGTGGCTCCTTGTTGAAGGAGGAGGAGGAGGAGGTAGAGTGAGGATAGAGGAGGAGGGGAAGGAGGAGGGTGGACGGTGCTGTGCTGCATTGAAGCTCCGGCGGCTCCAGCTGCCCCGCCGCCGCCGCCTGGCTCATCCGACCGTCTGGCAGGCGGCCAATCACGGTGCAGGAAAGCAGTGCCACTTCAGTTCAGTGTGTCAGAACCAACAGGGGAGAAGGTGGTGTAATGGAGGAGGGAGGAGGCAGCTCTGCATTCATGCCTCCACATCCAGCACATATATCCTGCACCATTTTCTGCCGAGGAGCTTTTGCTCCACTGTTTATTGTGCAGGAACAGACATTTTATGCACAAATTATTATTCGTTTTCTTTGTGTGCAATAAAAACTAACATCAAGTATTTATATTTGTGCTGAAATTCGATTTTATTACAAATCCATGCTGTGTGTGCAGGTTTTTTTTTTTTTTTTTGAGGTATCTTACAGCAAATTCCTCCTTTACTGACAGATCTTTCCTTTTAAACTTGCCAGTGCATCCAGATTGGTCTGACCTTGACACTGCAGCAGCACTGGGCAGGAACGTCTGGAGCTCTGACCGAGAACCACCTTGTGTTTGTACGCGTGTGCATGTGTGTGTGTCCTACGTGTTCGACGCGTCCTTCCATTTCCATCTGCTCTCCCCCCCCCCCTCCTCCTCTTGCCTGTCTTCTCCTCACAGCAGGGCTGCAGCCAACACACAGAAAAGGGGAGAATTTCCCGAGATGATACAAGAGCATGGGCGGATGTTTCATTTTAAAGAATGGGGGGGGGGGGGGGTTTCCTATATTTGTAATAGAGAAAAATCCAAACCCTTGAAAACAAATATGTTATAAAATCTTGAGCCGTTACCTAAATGAATAAAGAAAATTTAATCAGTTACACTGAATAAGGGTTAAACCAGTGTCAATGTGAATGGTGCAAATTTAGAAGGGAAAAAAAGGCACAAATTTACAAGAAAAAAGTTGTGACTTTATAACAACAAAAGTAGTGAGTTTATGTTGAATAAAGCAGAAAATTCAAGAGGGAAAAAAGGTTGCAAATATAGAAGAAAAAAACTGGAAAATTTCTGAGAAAAAACATGCAAATTTACAAAAAAAATTGCAGACTTAAAAGAAAAAAGTTGCAAATTTACCAGAAAAAAGTTGAAAATTGATATGAAAGAAGTTTTAAATTTATGAAAAAAAGTTGCAGAATTGGGATAAAAAAGTTGCATATTTAAAAGACAAAAGCTGCTGTCATATCCTGGTGAGCGCTCGCCCCCTCCTTCCTGTTTTTCCCCCGTTTCTCAGGTAATCAACACACCTGGGAGATTGGACGCGCCTGCTGCCTCTGCTGAGCCAGCATTCTTAAGGACCAACTCTTCAGTGATTCAACGCTGGCTCGTTTGGGTATACTGCCGACAGCAGAAGATTTCCCACAAGCTTATGAGCTGCATTTTCAGGATTTGTTGCCTGATTTCCTCTCCTTTTTCTCCTCTCCAGGTTGCTGCCATCCGAGTGGTGCGTCTTCGTGGATTGTGGTGCGCTCACCTGCCTCGTCAGCCTCATCCCACTGCAGCTCCTCCTCTCCACCCGGTCAGACACAACCCAGCCTTCCCCTTCTACTCCACACCTGCTTCACACTGGTTCGTCTTCCCGCGCTGGGTGCTGTGCCGGGTTCTCCTATCATCCCACGTAAGTGGCAAATTAAGCCCCTTTTCCACTAGTACCCAGTCAGCCCTACACGCCTTCTACACTGTTTTGCACGGTTCGGCAAGGTTTTGTTTCCATCATGGCAGAGTCCCGTTTAGGGTGGGTGGGATTTTTTTACAACAAGGCGGTGCCACACTCCCGAGACGTAAAACACGCGACACAACAAAAACACAAGATGGCGGCTTACGAGGTGACTGCTCGGCGTCTGCTTGGTCTCTGGCTTTTGTCAGAGTAAAGGCAAAAAATGAGAGCCAGACAAGGATACAGGCAGCAAGACGAAAAACTCTGGAAAGGTACTGGAGCGTTTAGGAAGCCATAGAACTGAAGACGGGAGGATACGAACCAGATCACATATGATGGTAAGCTAATGATTGCTAATACTAGTTTGCTTTCAGTCCACTGTACTACATTGTATTGTCTGCAAGTTATCGCTATTGGGTACTAAAATATGTATGCTGTGTGTTTCAGATGGCTCTCTTGTGGGAAAATTACTGCTTCAAACCGTCGGTCTGGCGTTCAATACAGCCTGTCACTGATATCACCCCAGCTTCACAAATGATTTTTTGACTTTTTTTTTGATTTTGTATACTTTATTGATCCTCAGAGGGGAAATTGAGGGCAACCACCTGGATGGATGAAGCAGCCACGGTACGACGCTATCCCTTTACCATT
Organism: Pholidichthys leucotaenia; assembly: GCA_020510985.1. NCBI lineage: Eukaryota > Metazoa > Chordata > Actinopteri > Cichliformes > Pholidichthyidae > Pholidichthys > Pholidichthys leucotaenia. The sequence continues at coordinate 427,314,682 of CM035837.1, read as the reverse complement.
CACACACACATTCACACCTAGGGCCACTTTTGAGTCTCCAATTAACCTAACCTGCATGTTCAGTGGTTATAGAACTTAAGAATGTCTGTAGAAATGTTTAGCTTCCTGTGCAACAAATTGCTCTGATCTGTGTGAAAATCACGGACAGACTGTTGAGACATCATGGAATGTATCTGTTCCAGCAGCACTGAGTCTGTGGTGGTGTCACGGCAAAAGCTGTTCAGCTGCCAAAACTTGATCACCAGGTTGTAGTTATGTGGTTACATTAGCCATAAAATATATATTTCAACAGGTAAACAGTACTGAGTTAGGTATAAGATATATGTGACAATTATTAATGCATTTTAGGCCAAAACAAACTTGATCTAGGATTAAAAGCAATTAAAATAATGTAGTCACAAGGTTACGTGGAAAATACTTGATTTACTAGACACATGTAGATACTGTATAAATATATATTCTCTGCATCAACAGTAAACTATACATGTATTCATGTAGTATTGCACTGGGAATTTTGACAATAAACCTTTGTATGTTTTGTAGATCTGTCTCCACTTTTATGTGTGAAGGTTACCACCAAGTGACATACAGTAAATTAAATACAAAAAGATTGGAAAAGCTGTCTAAGAACAATACAGCAGTTTGAGAAATCACTTTTGGTTTGGTGTAAGTCTGTCAACAGAATTATGAACCATAAAACAGTTTGTGTTAAAATGTTAAATCCCATGAAACCCTAACTCAGGGGTGTCCAATCATGTGCCATGGAGGGCCAAGACCCTGCATGCAGGTCTCTGTTCTATCCAGTCTGTTCAGCAGGTGTTTTCACTGATCAGCAGTCAGTGGAATCTGCTGTTGAAGACACTGATTGGAGGTAAAGCCTGCAGGGTCTTGGCCCCCCATGGCACATGATTGGACACCCCTGCCCTAACCCATTATTAGAAAATACAGATGCTAGTATGGCCCAGAATTCCTCCATATACCGATACTATCACTAAAGTGTGCAGTGTCTTCTGCACTGGCACATCCAACAATACAGTCTTCAGTAAATAAAATAATTGTTTTTGGTTACTTTTTCTTAAAAATGAGTCATTATTTTCAACATCACTGATAAATGGTTTGTACTGTTGACTCTTTTCCCACCGGTGTCAGACAAAATAGAAAATCATGATGCAAACACATAAGTCACTAAATTGTTTATTACAATCAGCAGCAAATTCCAGATTATTCAGAATGTGCAAAATTCAAACTGTAAAAAAAAAAACAACTTAGGATGGGTCACACACGCCGGCCACGCTGCCTCACTGAGAAGCAGCTGGGATGTGCCGCTCAAGCTGGTCCCGGTTCAGCAGATCTTCAGTCTGCTTCTCTGTAAATAGTGACACAAGATCCAGTTTGGGGTGGATCGTTTCCCTCTTGCCTAGACGAAAGACAGAAATGGGTGATGGTTAATTAATGCAAGTTTAAAACATATTTGGGAAATACACTTGTTGCTAAAAGCCAGTGGTGGAATGTGACAAAAAAAAAAAAAAAAAAAAAAAAAGCTCCGTTGTTGTATTTAACCACAATTTTCATATAACTAACTAACTAACCTACACTTATATAGCACTTTTCTCGTCACAAAGACCACTTAAAGCGCTTTCACTAGTACTAACCCTCTACTCTAAGGGCCTATAGGAAACAGATATCTAGGGACAATTTAGAACAGCCAATTAGCCTAACATGCATGTCTTTGGATTGTGGGAGGAAACCAGAGCCCCCGGAGTAGCTGTGCTTCAGTAAACTAGATTTTACAAGGGCTGGGTTATCTTTAAAATCATTTGTTTTTACTGTGGCCTCAGGAATCGTAATGAATTAATACATTCACTTGAATGGAATCTAGTACTTTAACTGAGGGTGTACATCACCGAGTATGAAGTCGCTCAGTCAAAATATGGAATTTTTATCAAAAGTTTAGCCACCGCTCTGTCACCACTGTGTCTCTTCTTGACCTGGCTTCAAGTGTGGGCGGTGTTTTGTACTTGTATTGCTAAAATATAAAAAGATGCACTACAATGAGTCTCAAATATTTGTAATGTGTCCTGTTATTATAATACTGCATGAGTTTATTGATGATAGACTATAAACTGCACATATAAAATAAATTATATTGATGACTGAACAACTCCCATCTCCAAGTGCAACATACAGTTATGAACATAACTCACGAAGGATCACACAAGTGATCTGACCAAAAAAAAAACCCCAACAACATAAACAAGCGGTTTATTTTACAGTTAATGGGCCATTCATTTTCAATTATTCTGTAATTAATATTCACACAATGAAATAAATCTCAGTTCAGTCCCTTTCATATGAAGTGGAAATTGTGCTACTTTAGTTTTGGCGCTTTATCTGTACTTAAACTAAAAAAGCAAAGAATTTCAGTACTTTCCACAGTGGCAAGGTCCGTTGTGGGGTGGCTGCTTTTCCTTTCCTCTTGCCTAGATGAAAGACAGAAATGGATGGTGGTTAGTTAAAGCAAGTTCAAAACATATACAGGTACATCCAAAAAAATTAGAATATCATGAAAAAGTTCAATATTTTGTCACTCATTTCAGAAAGTGAAACCCATATATATAGATTCATTACAGAGACAGTGATATATTGCAAGTGTTTATTTATTTAAATTTTGATGATTATGGCTTACAGCCCATGAAAACCCCAAATTCAGTTTCTCAAAAAATTAGAATATTACATAAAATTAATTTTAAAAAATAGTTTCTAACCAACATTTCAATGGCCAACATTTCTATTTAAAAATAGTTTTTAACCAACATTTCAATTGCCAACATTTCTATTTAAAAACTATTTTTAAAAATTAATTTTATGTAATATTCTGATTTTTTGAGAAACTGAATTTGGGGTTTTCATGGGCTGTAAGCCAGAATCTTCAAAATTAAAATAAATAAACACTTGAAATATATCACTGTCTGTGTAATGAACCTACACACGTGGACAAAATTGTTGGTACCCCTCTGTTAATGAAAGAAAAACCCACAATGGTCACAGAAATAACTTGAATATGACAAAAGTGGTAATAAATAAAAATTCTATGAAAATTAACCAATGAAAATCAGACAATGCTTTTAAATTGTGGTTCAACAGAATTATTTTAAAAAACAAACTCATGAAACAGGCCTGGACAAAAATGATGGTACCCTTAACTTAATATTTTGTTGCACAACCTTTTGAGGCAATCACTGCAATCAAATGATTTCTGTAACTGTCAATGAGACTTCTGCACCTCTCAGCAGGTATTTTGGCCCACTCCTCATGAGCAAACTGCTCCAGTTGTCTCAGGTTTGAAGGGTGCCTTCTCCAGACGACATGTTTCAGCTCCTTCCACAGATGTTCAATAGGATTTAGATCAGGGCTCATAGAAGGCCGCTTTAGAATAGTTCAATGTTTCGCTCTTAGCCATTCTTGGGTGTTTTTAGCTGTGTGTTTTGGGTCATTACCCTGTTGCAAGACCCATGACCTGCGACTGAAACCAAGCTGTCTGACACTGGGCAGCACATTTCTCTCTAGAATACCTCGATAGTCTTGAGATTTCATTGTACCCTGCACAGATTCAAGACACCCTGTGCCAGATGCAGCAAAGCAGCCCCAGAACATAACAGAATCTCCTCCATGTTTCACAGCAGGGACAGTGTTCTTTTCTTGGTGTGCTTCATTTTTGCTTCTGTGAACATAGAGCTGATGTGCCTTGCCAAAAAGTTCCAGTTTTGTCTCGTCTGTCCATAGGACATTCTCCCAGAAGCTTTGTGGCTTGTCAACATGCAGTTTGCCAAATTTCAGTCTGGCTTTTTTTATGATTTGTTTTCAACAGTGGTGTCCTCCTTGGTCGTCTCCCATGAAGTCCACTTTGGCTCAAACAACGACGGATGGTGCGATCTGACACTGATGTACCTTGACCTTGGAGTTCACCATGAATGTGTTTAGAGGTTGTTCTGGGCTCTTTTGTTACCATTCGTATTATCCGTCTGTTGTGGATTTAGCTGTAACATCAGTTGTTATAAGGAAAGAATGTCCAAACACCCAACTTTACCTTCATTTGGCTTTACTGGAGAATGCTGCATCTCAGTTTACAACACATCTGTCGTTCCCGCTGGCTAACATGCGTCCGTCCCTCTGATAGCACTGCATCGCTTAGCACTGACTTCTTCTTCTTCGGTCTGCAGCTTGAACAATAACATTTCATGGCCAAAGGTACAGTACCAGCGCCGTCTAGTGGACAATGTCTAACGACTGCATTGAAGGAAAACACCTTTGGGATTCTAATTAAATTACTACTATAAATAGCTTTTCTGATTAACTATAAAGTGTTTATAATATCTATTTGTCCTATATGTATTTCAATATGTAATAACTATCAACTTATGTGTATGAACCATTCTGAACTATTAAATATTCAACATCCTCCCCCCCAAGAAGACAGTTCAAATATTAACTTCAAAAGGATATAGTAGCTGAACTGGTCTTCTTAACGTCGTCCCAGTTGGAGTGCGCATAGCGCAGGATCTGACTAGTCCATCTCTCCCAGGGAACACCTCTATGATTAGTCCTGTTTTCCATGTTTGACGTGGTATCTTGTCATCTCCAATGAGGACCAAATCTCCTGGTTTGAGTTGTGTTGGATTTGGGGTATGACGAGTGTGAGCCGATCTGAGGTCCAGCAAATACTCCCTCCTCCATCTGTTCCAAAATTCCTTGACAAGTCTATGGCGATATTTCCATCTTCGGGTCAGCCTTTCTTTATTTGCATTTGCTATCTGACCTGTTGTGGAAAATGGCTTTGGTGGTAAAGAGGTAAGTCTTTTCCCTATGAGGAAATGAGCTGGCGTCAGAGGTTCTGGTTCTTGTAAATCGTTGTACACAAATGTGAGTGGTCTTGAGTTAATAGTGGCTTCTATTTCTGTCAACAGAGAAGTTAACTCTTCAAAGCTCAGAGATGCTCTGCCCATTACTCTTTTGAGGCATCCCTTTACAGAGCGCACTAACCTTTCCCAAAAACCACCCCACCAAGCCGCTCTTTCTGCAATAAATTTCCACTTGATTCCCCTTTCAGAAAAATATTCCAGCAGCTCTGGCTCCTTCATAGCCTTCCACAGTTCCTTTAGATCTTGATCTGCTCTCTTGAACGTTTTTGCATTGTCCGAGTAGATTACTCTACAAAGTCCTCTCCGTGAAATAAATCTCTTGAATGCCAAAAGGAAACTTTCTGTTGATAGACTCGATATTAGTTCAAGGTGCACTGCACGTGTAACTGCACAGGTGAAAAGTGCTATGTATGCTTTCTCTGCAGAATTCTTGGACTTTACAAACAGTGGGCCTGCAAAGTCAACACCTGTGACTTCAAACGGCGGTGCTTCAGTAACTCTGTCTTTGGGAAGAGGTGCAGCTGTTTGCTGTGCTGCTTTTACTTTGAATCTTTTACAGATAGTACAGTCTGAAATGCATTTTTTGACTAACTGTCTCGCGCGTGGAATCCAATACTTCTCTCGTAGATGAACTAGAGTGTCTCTCACGCCTGAATGCATGACATTTTCGTGACTGTATTTTATCAGAAGTTGTGCAAATCTGTGATTTGAGGGTAACAACCACGGGTGCTGCTCATTGAAACTCATGTTTGACTGATGCAGCCTTCCTCCTACACAGATTAAGCCTTGCTCGTCTAGAAAGGGTTTAAAGTCTCTGATTTTTGAGTCTTTGTGCACATTTTCTCCAGTTTTCAACTCTGTTATTTCTCTTTCAAAACTGTTAAGTTGCGCTTCACGTATCCATACCTTTTCAGATTTTGCCATTTCCTCTGCTGTTAGTTCTCCCCTTTGTCTTTGCTTTGAATGACAGTTGTGGAGAAATCTTTGAATCCATGCAGTTACTCTTAGTACAGTCTGTAGTTTGCTGTATTTGTCCAGCTGTAGCAATGGTTCAGATTGCACTCTTTCACTGTTACTGAGATGTACTGCGACTTGACTTGCCTTTAGCTCAGCTTTAACCTCTTCTTCTGATAGTATTTCTTGTGCTGTTTCTGGCGGTGTAGTTTGAAGCTCCTTTTCTTTCAAAAATGATGGGCCTGACCACCAGAGATTTTCCTCTTTCAACCTTGATGCGGACTGACCTCTTGTGGTGAGATCAGCTGGGTTCACCTTTCCATTACAATGTGTCCATAGTTCTGGTGGTGTCAAAGTTTGTATCGCCATCACTCTGTTGGCAACAAACTGTTTCCATTTCTTTGATGAACTGCGAATCCAGTGAATCACTATCATGGAGTCTGACCACATTCTGAGTTGAGTGATCTGCATATTCAGTGCCTTCAAAAGGTTATTTGCCAACCTTGCTCCAATCACAGCTCCCATCAGTTCCAAGCGTGGCAGTGTGATTGTTTTGATTGGTGCCACTCTTGACTTGGATGCAACGAGCGCAGTAACAGTCTCTCCTTCTGTTGTTTGTCCTTGTAGATACGCAACTGCGCCATATGCCTTTTCGCTTGCATCTGTGAAGACATGGAGAACTTGTGATTTATCTGACAGCTTTTCTGTTCCATACCACCGCGGAATGACTATTTGGTGGATCTGAGGAAGCTCCATGCACCACTGCTGCCATGCCTGTGAAAGGTCTGGAGGCAGCTCGTCGTCCCAGCTCAGGCCCCGTCGCCACATTTCCTGAAACAGACATTTAACTCGAATGGTAAATGGCGTTAGGAACCCTATAGGATCAAAGATTCTGGCGGATGATCTCAAAACACTCCTCTTTGTGTTTTCTTTTCCTTTTAGAATGTTCATCAAATGTTTGAGGTCAAAGGCAAAGTCATCTGTGTCCGGTCTCCACACCAAACCAAGCACCTTCAACACACCTCCATGTGTTTCTGTTTCTTGTGTGAAATCAAGCTTGCTGTTTGACCACTTGGTTTTCAGTTCAAGGGAGTTTGTTGTCCACTTACAGAGGTTCATGTTGGCAGCAGCCAGTATTTCTCTTGCTCCTGTAGTAAGTCTGTATGCCTCGTCTGAGTTACTTGAGCTAGCGATCAGATCATCCACATAAAGTGAGTCTCTCATTAGTTTTACCGTGTCTGGTTGGTTAGCTTCATATTTCTCCAGATGATGTCTGATAGTGGCTGCAAGTAAAAATGGACTTGAAGTTACTCCAAACACAACACGTGCCATTCTCATTATACGCGCGTTGGTGCCTTCAACATCTGGGGGTCCTGTAAGCCACAAAAATCTCACAGCATCTCTGTCACTTTCAGTTATAGATATCTGAAGGAAAGCTTTAGTAATGTCTGCTGTGAAAGCTACAGGATTTTGTCTGAATCTGATCAAAATGCTCATGAGGTCAGCATTCAGGTTTGGGCCAGGTAATAAACAGTCATTTAAAGAGGAACAACCTTCTTCATGTGACGAAGCATCAAACACTACCCTTAACTTGGTAGTTACTTTGTCCTCTCTGATTACAGCATGATGAGGTAAGTAGTAGGTTACATTCTCTGTCTCTGCTGAATGACTGCTCTGTGGCACATCTTCACATATTCCTTGTTCTGTGTAATCCTCTATTACATCGTTGTATCCTTTAAACAGTGTCACGTCAGATTTCAGCTTTCTTTTCAGGGTTTCAAACCTCTTTTGTGCAACCTTCTTGTTGTCTGAGAGTTCGGGTGTGTCTTGGCGCCATGGCAACGCCACTTCATATCTCCCATTAATGAATCTGACTGACCTGTCAAAGCTCTCCTTGGCTTTCTCGTCATCAGGTGTTTCCTCACCTTTAGTAGTGATGCCCAGCGACTCGATCTCCCAAAATGCTCTTAGCTGGTTTGAGATCTCCACTGAGTCTTCACTGAGTCCAATGTGCATACATGTTGCTTCATTCATACTGGACATGACAACTGGTCCTTGCACTGCCCAGCCGAATCTGGTTTCTACGGCAACCAAAGCGTCTGACAGTCTCTCAGTTTTACCTGTGACTACTCTCCAGTAGTAATCTGCTCCGATCAGTACTGATAGCTCCAAACCATCTTTGTCTCCCGCTGACACATCTGCTACTGGTAGCCCTTTTTTCTCCAGCTGCCGTTGGATGTGTTCACTGGGGACTTTCATGACTGCAGTACAAAGCTGTGGGGTTTGAACAGCTTCAATCTCGATTTTCTGATCTTTGTTTCTCACATTCTCCAGGACTAGTTTTATGACATTGCATTTTGTGGTCACTGGGTTTTTTGAGCCAAACGTGTGAAGGTTTAATGTCTCTTGTTTTAGTATTGGCAGTTTTAAATCTTTCACTTGTTTCTCATGGACAAAACTCCGTTGGCTTCCTCCATCAATTAAGCAACGCACAATCTTCTTTCCTCCAGGTCCTTCAATCCTTGCTCTCACAGTTTGCAATAGTACTGTTTCACATTTTTCTGGGGTTGGTTTGGCTGCATATGGAAATACTGAGGAGACCACTGCATCACTCGTGTTTTCAGCGGCATCTGTCCTTTCTATTGGTTGCTCACTTCTGTCACACACAACAGCATGATGTCTTCTTCCACAATCAGTGCATGTCACATTTTTGGATCTACAGTCTCGAGCAAGATGTCTGGGTTTTAGGCATATGAAGCACCTTCCCGTTTTCTTTAGTTTTTCTTTCCTGCTTGTGACTGTGTCTTCAGTGCACTGTTCTGACTTGTGGCTGGTACTGTTACAGAATATGCAACTGTGCACAAATGGTGTATTCGAACTGCCTGTGTGGAGGGCTGCAGCTGAGGGCACATTAGGTCCTTTCCACCTTTCTCTGCTTGAATCTGGTCTGTAGTGCTGATTCTGATTTGCATGTGTATCTTTATGATTCTCTCTCATTTGTGTCAAATGTGCAGCACGCTCCCTGCTTTCAACTTCTTGTTGCAAAAACTTTACAAGGCCATCAACATCCCACTTTTGCCCTACATCTGTCTTGAGGGTGTACTCAAGGGCAAGATCAGCAGGAATCATTTTGAACAGTATGGGGCACAGTAAACCTCCATAACTGTCTGACATGACTCCTAAAGCTTCTAAGCTTCTGATTTGTACTTCAACATCATCAAAAGGTTGTCTCAAGGCAACAATGTCTGAGGACCTTTTAACTGGACTTAGATTTAGTAACTTAGACATGTGTGCACTTACAATGAGCTCTTTCCTTCCAAATCTTTGCTTAAGCATGTCTACTGCAGCATCATAGTTCATGTCAGTTACCTTCAGCCCTGCGACGGCGCGTGCAGCTGGCCCGATGAGATATGACTTCAAGTAAGTGAACTTTTCAGTTTTGCTCAAATCTGGGTTTTGGTGAATTGCATTTTCGAATTGGTCCCAAAACTCCTGCCACATGCACACTTCTCCGCTGTATTTGTTTATTGAGAGCTTGGGTAGCTTTACCGAGGGTCTGCTTGTATTTGACCGTGTACTCACGTCACTCAGCCGATGTGGATTCGCTGATACGGTGGCGTCTCTTGCCTGTTCTTGTTGCTGTAAGGCAGCCCGTTCAATTGCTCTCTCTGCCCGCGTCCTCCATAAATTTGTGTTGTCCTGATACTCAAGTGTCCGCACCATGTCCGCATCTAACTCGTCCAAAGGGATCTCCTGCTCTATATCTGGTTCAATGTCTTGCAGGCCTTTCTCTTTCTGTGACAACATGGCTAACAGCTCCCGCAAACGGTCACTGTTTATATCAGTCTTACTTGTTTCATCTTGTATAATTTGCAGCAGCTTTGTAACGGACGTCCGCAGCACGGTCCGTTTCTGTTTTAGCCTTTGAAGTCGCTCCGCCATTTTTTCCTTTCGTCTCCGTGTTGTTACAGCTATCGGCTTAATCCCAACAACGTTCTCTCTTCACTTTTCCCGCTTCCAGCTTCCGGTTCCCGGGTTTCGGCACCAAAAGATATGTTGTGGATTTAGCTGTAACATCAGTTGTTATAAGGAAAGAATGTCCAAACACCCAACTTTACCTTCATTTGGCTTTACTGGAGAATGCTGCATCTCAGTTTACAACACATCTGTCGTTCCCGCTGGCTAACATGCGTCCGTCCCTCTGATAGCACTGCATCGCTTAGCACTGACTTCTTCTTCTTCGGTCTGCAGCTTGAACAATAACATTTCATGGCCAAAGGTACAGTACCAGCGCCGTCTAGTGGACAATGTCTAACGACTGCATTGAAGGAAAACACCTTTGGGATTCTAATTAAATTACTACTATAAATAGCTTTTCTGATTAACTATAAAGTGTTTATAATATCTATTTGTCCTATATGTATTTCAATATGTAATAACTATCAACTTATGTGTATGAACCATTCTGAACTATTAAATATTCAACACCGTCTCTTCCATTTTTCGTCAAGTTTCCTCCTGTGGCCACGTCCAGGGAGGTTGGCTACAGTCCCGTGGATCTTAAATTTCTGAATAATATGTGCAACTGTAGTCACAGGAACATCAAGCCGCTTGGAGATGGTCTTATAGCCTTTACCTTTAACATGCTTGTCTATAATTTTCTTTCTAATCTCCTGAGACAACTCTCTCCTTTGCTTCCTCTGGTCCATGTTTAGTATGGTACACACCATGTCACCAAACAGCACAATGACTACTTGTTACCCTGTAAATAGGCTGACTGACTGATTACAAGTTTGTAGACACCTGTGATGTTAATTAGAGGACACATCTTGGTTGAACATGTCCCTATGGTCACATTATTTTCAATCTTTTCTAGGAGTACCATCATTTTTGTCCAGGCCTGTTTCATGAGTTTATTTTTTAAAATAATTCTGTTGAGCCACAATTCAAAAGCATTGTCTGATTTTCATTGGTTAATTTTCATAGAATTTTTATTTATTACCACTTTTGTCAGATTCAAGTTATTTCTGTGACCATTGTGGGTTTTTCTTTCATTAACAGAGGTGTACCAACAATTTTGTCCACGGCCGTATATAAAACTGTATATGGGTTTCACTTTCTGAAATGAGTGACAAAAAATATTGAACTTTTTCATGATATTCTAATTTTTGGAGATGTACCTGTATTAGGGAAATATACTTGTGAAAGTCAGTGGTGGGATGTGACAAAAATGCTTTGTTTCCCTGACAAGTGAGCACCCCAGGATCCACTCTGTACATGTATAAGTACATTTTCAATCCAGGGATTTATGGTGGAACAGAAACACTGCTCCAACACTTTTTTTGGAAAATCCACAGAATAGGTATATGGGTCTATTATGAGGCTTTAGAAAATTATGACTCACTTTATAAATCACTTTATGAATCACTGGCTTGAAAATGCACTTGAATATGCTGAGATTTTCGAGCCCGGGGTCCTCTTGACCTGTATCCAAAATATAAACACAACATGCTAAGGGAGGTGGACCCCTGACATGTAGAAACAGATTCTAGAAAGAAAATACACCCAACTTAATGCATAGCACCAAAGTGCAACACGTACACAAACCAGGACTTTAACCAGGATTAATATATTTCATCATTTTGCTCTCACAAGTGAATACTTCGGACAAAGCAAGCGCGAATCAGCAGAGTTGGCTACTAGCTAGCTAGCTAGCGCTCCCCGCTAACACTCATTAGCCAGCACAGGATGGCATTGTATTGCTCAAAAAAAGTGAGCTTACCACCAAGAGGATAAATAAGCTATAAGATGCACAATATCACAAAACACTCACCATTGATGGTTCTCTCACTTTCATCTTCAGCTTCTCCGTAGTCCAGTTCTATCCTGGGCTGCCATCTGTTTTGGTTGCGGGTCGCTCTGGATACTATCAGCCACCAAGCACAGAAAAGTCTGCACCTCTTCGTTGGAACATGGTGTAGATTTCCGCGAAACCTGCGAAGCCATCTCTATTAATATCGTGTTTACTCAGTGACCATGTTTACTCTGTGAACTTTTGCAAATGGCGGTCTGGAGATTCTGCAGAAGATGGGCGCTTTCATGACGTTACACCCTGACCAATCAGTGGCCTACAGGCTGTTGACGTCACATTTTCGGCCTCACTCAGGGCGGTTAGTACCTACCCTGGAATACGTACAAAAAAAAGTACCTGGTACTAGGTACTAATGGAAAACCCTACAAACCGGGTAGAGTAGAGTAGAGTAGGGCTGAGTGGGTACTAGTGGAAAATGGGCTTTAGTGTTTCCACTTTCAGTCTCCCTCCTCCTACTAATTACTTCCTGTCTCTCCTCCACAGGCTGTTGTTCCTCTGGCAAGTGACAGTTTTCTTTATCTGCCCTCTTTTGAGATCCAATAAAAGTCAAACCTTTATCTCCTGTGTCTGGTGTTTCCTTTGGTGCAGCACCCTGCATTTGAGCTGACTAGTCAGTCATTATGACAGCTGCAGATTTACAAGTAAAAGCTGCAAATTTGTGAAAAAAAGCTGCAAATTTACAAGAAAAAAGTTTCAAATTTATGATAAAAAAGTTGCAAACTTACAAAAAAAAAAGTTGTAGATTTACAACAAAAAAGCTGCAAATTTGCCAGGAAAAAAAGGTTTAAAATCAGCAAAACACGTTTTACTGATGAAGGATCGATCTGTGAACCAGAGGGTGCCTACACTTTCTTCTGGAAAGGGAAAGCTGAAACTGAGGAGAGGATTCATGGAATTGGCTTTGCCATACGAACTGCTCTTCTCCAACTGCTCCCTGATCTCCCCACTGGCATAAATGAGCGGTTGATGATGCTTTAATTCCCTCTTGCTCCTAATTGGCACATCACCGTCAGCAGTGCCTATGCCCCAACCCTCACCAGCAATGACGATGTCAAAGAAGCATTCTACGAGAACCTTGACTACATCGTAAAATCCAACCCCACCAGAGATAAGCTTGTAATACTCAGTGATTTCAGGGTCAGAGCTGGAAACGACAGCGACATCTGGGATGGAGTGCTGGGTACACTTGGGCTGGGGAAGATGAACGGCAGTGGGTTAATGCTGCTTACTTTGTGCACCGAGAACCAACTGACCATCACCAACACATTCTTCAGGATGCCCAACAAGTACAAGACAACATGAATGCATCCAAGGTCCAAGCAGCGGCATGTCATAGATTATGTCATTGTCCAAAGGTGAGATGTTCATGATGTCAAGACTACCAGAGCCATGAGAGGAGCTGAGTGTTGGACAGATCATAGACTGGTCATGTCTGTTCTTTGACTCCACATTGTTCCACTGCACTGCAAGAAGCCGAAGCTCGCCCGACTTTCATACAACACAGCTAAGCTGAAGAAGACAAACGTGAGGGAGAAGTACTAGGCCCACCTGAACAGCTTGCTGACTGCACACAGACCACCCACTGGAGAACCCGCTGAGAAATGGGACCAGTACAAACAGATGGTGACTGAATCAGCTAAAGAGGTGCTTGGAGCAAAGAAATGGGTTCATCAGTTTGATGAGAACAATGAGATGATCGGCAGGCTCTTGGAGGAAAAGCACATTGCATTCATCGAATGGCAAAATGACATCAACTCCAGGCCAAAGAAAGATTGCTTCAAACACCTGCAGAGTAAGGTGCAGAAAGAGCTACTCTTCATGCAGGACAGCTGGCGGGACTGAAAGGCAGATGAGGTCCAGCATTATGCAACAACTCAAAAGACTTCTTCAGCTCACTGACGACTGTATGGACCACAGAAACTCAGCACAACCCCACTTCTCGCATCTGATGGCACTACCCTGCTTAAAGACAAAGGAAGCATCATTGAATGCTGGAGAGAGCACTTCTCTACACTCCTCAACCGACCTTCCTCTGTGGATACCATAACTCTGGACAGGATTGACCAGAAGCCAGTAAAGGATGACCTTGACCTTCCTCCTACGTTAGATGAGGTTAAGAAGGCGATCAAGCATACCAGTTCCTGCAAGGCACTGGGCATGGATGGCATTCCTGCTGAACTTTTCAAAGCGGCTAGTCCGGAGTCTCTTGACACATTCCACAGCAGCCTTGTCAGCATTTGGGATGAGGAGATCATGCCAAACAATTTTAGAGATGCCACTGTTGTCTCCCTCTTCAAGAACAAAGGCAACAAAGCTGACTGTGGCAATTACCGGGGTATATCCCTGCTGTCGAGTGCAGGAAAGAAACTGGCCTGCATCATTCTAAATCGACTGATCAACACCATCTCTGAAAATTCGCTACCAGAAGCTCAGTGTGGCTTTAGACCAGACTGCAGCACCATTGATATGGTCTTCATGGTGAGACAGGTCCAGCAAACGTGCATAGAGCAGAACATGGACCTCTACACTGTTTTCATCGACTTGACGAAGGCCTGTGACACAGTGAACAGAGAAGCACTCTGGACAATCCTTGCAAAACTTGGCTGTCCCAGAAAGTTTGTCCAGCTTACTTGTCTGTTCCATGACGACATGAAGGGCCTTGCTTTCTCTATCGGCGATGTCTCAGAACCCTTCAAAATCTCCAGTGGTGTGAAACAAGGCTGCATGCTCAGCCCTGTTCTGTTCAACCTTTTCTTCACGTGTGTTCTGAACCATGCTGTACATGACCTAGAAAGATGGGTGTACTTGAGATACAGACTGGATGGCTCATTCTTTGATCTCCACAGGCTGAATGCAAAGACCAAGACACTTGAACAACTTTTATTCGAAGCACTGTTTGCGGATGATTGTGCCCTCCTGGCCCATACGGATTCTGACCTCTAGGTCATTGTGAATAGATTTGCAGAAGCCTGTCAACTCTTTGATCTGACTGTCAGCCTTGGTAAAACTGAAGTTATGTGCCAACCTGCTCCAGGAATCACACTATCTCCTCCCACCATCTGCACAGAGGGTACCCAGCTGAAGGTCATCGATCAGTTCAAGTACCTTGGAAGTATCATCTCATCTGATGGTTCTGTGGACAAGGAAATTGCCTCTCGCATCAGTAAAGCAAGTCAGTCGCTGGGCTGCCTTTGATCTTGTGTGTTCAACCACAAGAACATCAAGCTAGCAACCAAGATCAAGGTGTACAAAGCAGTTGTACTCACAAGCCTTTTGTATGGCTGTGAGACCTGGACGGTCTACAGAAAACACCTCAGGCAGCTTGAGTGCTTCCACATGAAAGCCCTGTGCTCACTTATGGGAATCAGATGGCAGGACAAAGTGACAAATCTGGAGTTTCTGGACAGGACTGACCTTGTCAGCATTGAGGCCAACGATTGTGAAAGCCCAGCTCCACTAGACTGGACATGTGATTTGAATGGACAGCTCCCGACTGCCGTGCCAAGTACTTTATGGAGTACTCTCACAGGATCATAGGAACACAGGTCACCCAAAGAAGTGATACAAGGACTGTGTCAAAAACAACCTGAAATACTGTTCCGTACCAGGACGGGAGCTGGAATCCCTTGCCCAGGACAGAGTGAGCTGGTGTGCAGCAATGCAAAAGGCCTTCACCTCCTGTGAGAAAGCCGACGAGAGAGAGAATCACCAGCGCCAGAGAACGCCGGAAGGCCTCTTCCTCTGCACCAGCTACTGCGTCATTCCAGTGCCCTCTCTGCCCCTGCGTGTGCACTTCCAGGATTGGACTTGTAAGCCACACCCGGCCCCATAATCGAAGACAGCTACACAACTAGACATCATCGTTCTTGATGGTCTACCACCAGTCCCACAATGGGGAAATTCCAGGATTACAGCAGCAAAGGGATAGCAGCACTCAGAGCAATAGTACATAAGAAAATAAGATAAGAACTGGTTAGCCAAAGCAGTAAATGAATATACATACGTACACAGTTATGTACACAGTGCAGGAGCATTGCAGCTAGATGGAATAAACAGCATTACGGTTTTACAGCATTACATTTAATACAACAACATTTAATACAACCTCTACGAGCAGCCCTGGTTAGGTTATAAAGTCTAACAGCCGTAGGTAGGAAGGAACTGCAGAACCTCTCCATCGTGTATCTAGGACGGCACAGCCTACCACTAAATATGCTCCTCAGTGCGTTCAGAGTGTCCCGCATGGGGTGGGACTCGGACTCCAGCAGAGATGACAGCTTAGCCACCATCCTCCTCTCTCCTATCTCCTCCACTGGGTTGAGGTGTTGCCTCAGAACAGAGCTAGCTTTTTTGATCAGCCTGTTCAGTCTCTTCCTGTCGGCTGTTGTGATGCTGCTGCCCCAGCAGACCACTCCAAATGTGATAGCTGATGCCACCACCAAATCACAGAAGGTCTTCAGGAGTGCCTCTTGCACTCCAAAAGACCTGAATCTCCTCAGGAGGAACAGCCTGCACTGGCCCTTCTTGTAGAGCGCATTGGTGTTGTGTGACCATTCCAATTTATTGTTCAGGTGAACACCAAGGTACTTGTAAGATATCACCATCTCAATGTCTGTTCCCTGGATGTTTACCGGTGCTGTGGGGGGTTGTCCTCGCCTGTGGCAGTCCACCACCAGTTCCTTGGTTTTCCTCGCATTGATCTGGATGCAATTCTATAGACACCAGTTCACAAGTCCTGGATAAGTCCTCTGTACTCCACATCATCCTCATCAGAGATGAGGCAGACGATCGCAGAGTCATCACGAGAACTTGTGTAGATGGCAGTGTGGTGCGTTGTGTGAAAAGCCAGCACTGTAGAGGGTGAACGGAAAGGGAGTCAGAACTGTTCCCTGGAGGGCCCCCGTAATGCAGATGATGGCATCAGACACACAGTCCTGAGTTCTCACAAACTGTGGTTGATTTGTGAGGTAGTCCAGGATCCACGATGACAGGTGCAGGTCCACCTGTGCGCACAGCAGCTTGTCCATCAGGATCACTGGCTAGATGGGGTTGAAAGCAGTGGAGAAATCAAAGAACATGATCCTCACAGTGCTTCCAGGCTTCTCCAGGTGGGACAGGAAATGATGTAGGAGAAAGATCACTGCATCCTCCACCCCGATGTCATACTGGTAGGCAAACTGAAGTGGATCCATAGCTGGTTACACCAGGGGGCGGAGGTGGGTGAGGAGCAGCATCTCCAGGGTCTTCATTAGGTGTGATTTGAGAGCCACTGGACTGTAGCTGGTCAGGTCCTTGGGGTGTGGAGTCTTTGCTACTGGTACCACACAGGATGTTATGAGAAAAATGTTGCAGATTAACAACAAAAAAGTTACAAATTTACAAAAACCCCCCCCCAAAAACCAAAAAACAAACCACCACTGCAAATTTATAGAAAAGTTTTACATTTATGAGAAAAAAGTTTCAAATTTATGATGAAAAGTTGTAAATTTATAAGAAAGTTTTAAATTTATGATAAAGTTGCAAACTCAAGAAAAATGTTGAAAATTTACTAAAAAAAAGTTGCAGATTTAAAAGTAAAAAGCTGCAGATTTGTGAGACAAAAGATGCAAATTTACAAGAAAAAGATTGCAGAATTAAAGGGAAAAAGTGGCAAATTTACAAGAAAAAGTTTCAAATTTATGACAAAAAAGTAGCAAAATTGCAAATTTTTGATTAACCCCTTGCACTCTGGTCAATTTCCCTAAAAACGCCAAAAAATAACGTACCCAAAGTAAATCAAAAGCTGTTCTTCAACCCTTTGCAGCATCTTCATGGGGTTGGTCTCATTTAACACTTTGAATTTTTTGGCAAAACAGTCATAATCTCTCTAAGTGCTCCTGCCACTGAGTAACAGTCATCTAAACATACTGAACTTGAAGAAAATAAATTTCGCCTGGGTTTTTTTTTTTGGATACAAATGCTTGCAAATAACACACAGCTTCAGATACTGGCTGGAAAATGCAACAGAAATGTAGAACCAAGTGTTATCCAGCTGAGGTCAAAATTTTGTAACAATACCACAAAAAATGAATATATTACACAGCTTTTTTTCTTAGGTTGTTCCCAGGCGTTTTTGAACTGTGCCAAATGGCACAGTTTGGAAAAACGTCTGTAACTTTTAAATGATTCAATATAGAAGCTTCATCTTGGGCTCTAATGAAAGGTGAAGGGCTCTGTGTGTGTGTGTGTGGGGGGGGGGTTGTTTATTCATTCATGAATGAATGAATGAACAAACAAGCCCCCACACACAAAGAAGCATGCCACGTAAAAAATGTGTGGCTTTTTTTTTTTACAAGAAAAAATAACCTACAGTGCACTAAAAATTATACTAGAATATCTGTAATGTAGAAGATAACAACTACCCCCCCCCGCTACAGAGGACGGACATCGCCCATCGCTATATGACAGAAAGCGGTGACGGTGCGCCGCAGTCTATTACGCACAGTTGCACTAAAATATCTGCAAAATATCTGCAATCCGCTACAGAAGAGTAGCGGCGGGGGGGGGGGGGCCTTCACAACATGACGGGGGGGCCGTTTGCAACATGACGGACCCGGATCGGAGCGGTCCGGGTCCGTCATGTTGCGATAACGCACAGTTATAATTTACCGATCGGTAAAGTGACAAAAGTCATTTGGATTGCAATTTTCAGGGATAAAGAATAATTTAGCTTATAACACTTACCTGTCCACAACAGCAATGTCGCTGGCGAACTTCTCTTCCTCAATGTCACACGAACATGAAGCTGGTCCGCTTGTTACGGACTCGTGGTTCTGGTCACGCGACCCGGTCAAACCATAATTCCATTATTGCGGTTTTGCGCTTCCATGATTGCGGTTTTGGAGAACGATTTTTCAAAACAAATAAGAACAGTAGTCAGAAAAAAAGACTGGTGAACGCCTGTGTGTCACCCAGCCTTACACAAAACAGCTTTCGAACTTCTGTGCTTCAATTGGCTGGCTGTATTCGCAGCCGTTGGTAGGCGGGTCCTTCTTGCTAGGTTTTCAGTCATTGGTTCTTCAAGGTTTCAGAAACCCAATTCAAGGCTCTTATTAGTCGAATGAGAGGTCAATCACATCTAAACCAATCAAAGCACTCCTTTGGCTTTCTGTTCGCGGCTGTGTCTGTAGTGGAAGAACGGAAATGCAGCTTTTTTTTTTCAGTGTGCTCTAGGACGCAGAGACGTGTCCGCCCATGGCACACGGGAGTGCAAGAGGTTAAAATAGTTGCAAACTCACAAGAAAAATGTTGAAAATTTGCTAGAAAAAAGTTGTAAATCTATGATAAAGTTGCAGATTTTTTAAGAAAAAAGTTGCAGATTTTAACGAAGAAGCTGCAGATTTGCAAGCAAAAAGCCACAAATTTGTGAGAAAAAATTTGCAAATTTAGGCAAGGTGTGGTGGCACTGTGTGGGGGATTCTCCACCCAGAGTCGAGAGCCAGGGGAAAGAGGGAACAATGGACTGAAGGAGGAAGTGGTACTGGGGGGTCTCAGACAGAGCAGAAAGGACTATTCGCCCCCCAGGGAGTTCAGGAGACACCAGAGCCACTGGAGGAAGAAAGGGTGTGAGAAGCGGTACTGGCGTTATATGATGTTAATGTGCCACGCATGTCTTTGTCCACTGAATGCATTGATGTTGGGCTCCCTGGGTCTCCTGGGATGGAATTGAAGGTTACAAAAAGAAGGTGCCCTGAGACCCAGTTACAGATGTTCTGTACTTGATGTTGGAAGAGGAATAAAGTTCATGTGTTGTACAGCTCGCGGCCTCGTCTGCTTCCTTCTTCCACATTGGTGACCCCAAGACATGCCATGGAGAACGAGCCGAGCACCTCCCCGGAGTCAACCTGGAGGGAGAACACCAGCACCGCATGCACTGTCACAGACAAGCTTCAGGACTTCTGGCTTCACAATCCGACCGTGTGGTTCTTGCATATAGAAGTCCAGTTTGCACTCTGCAGAATCACAACAGATGACACAAAGTATTACTATGTTTTCACTGTGCTGGATGTGCGCACCACGCAACAGGTGACAAGCCTGCTCCAGGAGCCGCCGGCCCAAAGGAAATATGAAGTGCTCAAGCGGCTGCTACTCCAGCACTAAACCCTGTCTGATAGTGAAAGGGCAGAGAGACTCCTAGCACGTTCAGAGTTAGGTGACAGATCAACCATGGAGCTAATGGAGAGCCTGTTAGTGCTGAGGGGGAAGAATGACAAATCTTTCCTGTTCGCCCACTTGTTCCTCAGGAACCTACCTGCTACAGTGAGGGCGATCCAGGCCAACTTGCCACGGCCAGTTACCAAAGACTACAGCGCCCTGGTGCAGGAAGCGGACTGCATCATTTTGGCAATCAGAGCACTCAGCGTGCAGGCAGTGGCACCGGCATCCATGAGGGACTCCAGCGAGATTGAGGAGCTGTCGTTGGTAGCCGGGACGGACACCAAGAGACACAGGAACGGGATGATCAGCTTCTATCATCGCCACTTCAGCTCGAATGCCCAACGCTGCCTGCCACCATGCCAGTTCAAGAAGCCAGGAAGACGGCACGACCAGCAGTCAGTAGCAGCTGCGACCGCTGGCGACAGGAACAAACTGCTTTATATCACGGACACACGTTCGGGGAGACGGTTTTTGGTGGACTCCGGCTCTCAGAAGAGCCTCATCCTGCCAGTCAGCGCAGACAGGTTGGCAGGAGGCAGCTGTCCCAAGCTCACAGCCGCCAATGGATCCACCATCAGGACGTTTGGCCAACGGACACTGATGATATGCTTGCATGGATACAGTTTCCAGTGGGATTTTGTGGTAGCTGCATGTTCTGCCCCCATTTTAGGTGCAGATTTTTATGTGCTTATGGGTTATTAGTCGATGTTGCCAACAGACATTTAGTAGACGCTGTTTCTTTCACCTCCCTGCCGTGCACAGCTCAGGGAGCTGGGTCAACAACCCTGGTTAACGTTATAGCTCCAGGGGGTAAGTGCCAGCACTAACTTGCACAGTTCCCAGCACTCACGGTCCTGACTTTTTCAGCTACAGTAACCAAACACGGGGTTGAGCATTTTATAACCACAAAAGGCCCGCCGGTGTTCGTGCGACTTCGGCGCCTGGATGCGGCTAAACTGGCCAGCATGTGCGAGGAGTTTGCCAACTTGGAGCAGCTGGGGATCGTCAGGCGCTCCAACATCCCGTGGGCATTCCCGCTACACATGGTATCTAAAGCTGATGGGTCGTGGCTACCGTGTGGCGATTTCCGGCGTTTGAACAACGCCACAGAACACAATCGGAATCCCATCCTGCACATCTAGGATTTTTCCGTGCACCTGGCTGGATGGGTGTTTTTTCGAAAGTGGATCTGGTCCATGGCTACCACCAGGTCCCGGTGCATGAGGAAGACGTTCCTAAAACAGCAGTAATAACTCCTTTTGGCCTTTTCGAGTTTTTATGCATGCCGTTCAGATTAAAGTGCGTGGAGGAAACCTTCCAGAGAATGATGGACGCAGTGCTCTGTGACTTTTCTTTCGTTTTTGTCTACTTAGACAACATTCTGGTGGCTAGCGCGTCCAAGGAGGAGCACCTTGCCCATCTCAAAATGGTTTTCCAGAGGTTGGAAGCACACGGGCTTATAGTTAACCCGGCGAAGAGCCAGTTTGGTGCACAAGTGATTGAGTTTTTGGGCCACTGCATTTCGCTGGATGGCGCAATTCCGCTACCAGATAAGGTGCACGCCGTGTCGGACTTTCTGCATCCGCAGACCTTAAGGGCCCCACAGGAGTTTTTGGGAATGGTCAACTTTTATAACTGTTTCCTCCCCCTGGGCAGCCCAGCTGATGCCGCCGTTGTACTCCGTGCTTAAGCAAAAGAAGCTCGCAGAAAACATCAACTGGATGCCAGAGCGAGTCCAGGCTTTCACAGATGCCAAAACAGCACTCGCTGATGCCGCTTTGCTAGCCCACCCTGACCCATCGGCGCAGATTGTGCTCACCACGGACGCATCTGACGTTGCCATAGGGGCAGTGGTGGAGCAGTAGGTCTCCGGTTTGCGGCAGCCGCTCGAATTTTTCAGTCGTACTTTGAGCGACAATGAACGCAAATGCAGTACATTCGACAGAGAATTGTTGGCTTTCCACCTGGTGACGTGCCATTTCCAGTTTTGGCTAGAGGGGTGCGAGTTCACCGCATTCGTGGATCATAAACCACTAACGTACACGATGTCCAAGGTCTCGGAACCATGGTTGGGCCGGCAGCAACGGCATTTGGCCGCGATCTCGGAGTTCACAACTGACATTCAACACATTGCTGGTAAGCTCAACATCATGGCCGATTGCCTGCCACCCGCATTAGCCTCCCCGTTCTACATGGGAATAGATTTCCCTGCCATTGCCGCGGAGCAAGCCGGGGACGCGGACATTTGGTGCTTCAGTCTGTGCCTACTGGGTTAAAGCTGGAGAGCAGGGTGGTGCAAGAAGGATGCCCTCCCTTGCTCTGCGACATCTCCACCGGTCACCCGCGCCCGATGGTTCTGAGCTCTTGACGCCGCCGCATTTTTGAGTCAGTCCACTACCTTTCACATCCCGGCATGCGCGCTTCAGTTAAACTGGTGAGGGTGAAATTTGTCTGGCCGAGCTTGTGCATGGACGTGAAAGAGTGGGCTGCAGTGTGCGTCGCGTGCCAGAAGGCCAAAGTGCACAATCACACCAAAGCCCCCCTTGAGCCGTTCCAAATCCCGGCCAGGAGGTTTGACCATGTTCATGTGGATTTGGTGGGACCCCTTCCGCCATTGCAAGGTTTCACGCATCTTTTGACAATCGTGGACCACACCACACATTGGCCTGAAGTGGTCCCGCTAGCTTCCACCATATCTGCGGAAGTGGCTCGCGCTTTTTTGTCAGCTTGGATTGCACGGTTTGGATCCCTGTCGGACATCACTTCCGACAGGGGTCCACAATTCATTTCAGAACTCTTGCCCACGATGGCCCAGAGCCTGGGTGTCAAAATTCACCACACTACCGTGTACAACTCCCAGGCTAATGGGTTATGCAAGCATTTTCATAGGTCGCTTAAGGCAGTGCTCAGAGCTTTGCTTACGGATGCGAATTGGGTCGACTGCCTGCTCTGGGCTCTTTTAGGGTTGCGCTCTGCACCTAAGGTGGATCTGGCAGCCTCCCTGGCAGAACTCGTTTTTTCACAGCCGCTGCGGATCCCCCAGGAGTTTTTACCGGAAAACCCCGTGCCCGGGGACGATCCATCCACGCAATTTTTGCACGGTACGGAGGCTGTTAACATGCCGGGCTCGGCCCGCCATTGTGTTCCCCACACCTTCATTCCAAAAAGCTTACAGAACACTAGTTTTGTTTTTGTCAGGCATGATGTGCACTGGACCCTGCTGCGCCCACTCTACGATGGACCGTTTAGGGTGCTGGAAACTGGGGCAAAGCATTTTGTATTAGACTTGGGGGGGCGTAGGGAGACCGACTGCATTGACAGGCTGAAGCCTGCTTTTGTGTTGGCAGATGAGCAGGTGGTGTTGGCCCAAGCTCCCCTTTGCAGATGCCCACTGTCAGTGGCTCCGCAAGTTGGTGTTCCCTTGGTAGAGACCTGAACTCGTGAAGCTAACATGTTTTCCCCCCACCCTTTTTCCCTCCACAGACTGACATATCCTCCTGCACACCTCGCCAGCAGGGTGCTTCGACTGGAGCGGTGACCCCCCGTTACAGCTGCTATGAGCGCTGGCTCAAGCCCAAAGGACGGGGGGGGGGGGGGGGCTAGTGCCCTTTCTGGGGTGTGAGAAGCGGGACTGACGTTATATGATGTTAATGTGCCACGCATGTCTTTGTCCACTGAATGCATTGTTGTTGGGCTCCCTGTGTCTCCTGGGACGGAATTCACCATCATAGCAGTCTGATGTGGGCAACAATGACTGTTTCATTTAGGTCTGATCAGATTCATCCACACAGCTCTGTCCTTAGCCTTCCACTGCCAGGAACTCCTGTCTATATCCAACTTCTTCAATTTTTTTTTCACAGTGTCTTTAAATCTGAGCCTTGGTCTACCCTGACTGCGTTTGCCCTCGCATAACTGTGAGTAGAGTAACTGCCGAGGGAGATGCTGGTGGTCCATCCTGTCAACATGTCTGAGCCATCTCAGGTTCATCTGTATTAGCATGTCTTCTATTGGTGGTAGACCAGCTCATTTCAACACTTCTATGTTGGTTATCATGTCTTTCCATGAGATGTTCATTATGGCTCGAAGGTGTCTCATCATGTATGCATGGAGTTTCTTTACCTGCACTCTGTAGACAGTCCAAGTTTCAGCACCGTGCAATAGAGTAGCCAGTACTGTCGTTCTGTACACTTTGCATTTCACACGGATAGACAATGTCGATTGTTCCACAGTCTCTCCCTCAAGTTTCAAAACACAGCGCTCGTTCTTCCCATTCTGAGAGATAGTTCATCCTCCAGCCTAGCATTCTCTGAAACAGTACTCCCTAGATACTTGAAAGTCTTGCACTTGACTAGTGGCTCTGTACCAGTGCTGATCTCTTCTGGTAGTGATGTTGATAACTGGAACTTTGGTGGTTGATAAAGGCATTCTGTCTTCTTGATGTTGATTTTTAGGCTGAATTGGCTAGCTGCTCTTGCAAATTTCTCCACTTAAGATTGCATATCTTCTGCACTGTGTGCAACTAGAGCACTGTCATCAGCAAAGAGCATTTCTCTTACTACCTTTATTCATGTCTTACTCTTGGCTTTAAACTGTGACACATTGAACAATTCTGCTTCTTTCCTTGTTTGAATATATACTCCTTCTGAAGCATCTTTGAAGGCCACCTCAAGTATGGCTGCCAGATATAGCGAGAAGAGTGTAGGCACCAGCACACACCCTTGTTTCACCCCGTTGCTTACTGAAAAGTCTTTAGATACTGAACCACTCATTGCCACATTTGCTTGCATACCTGTATGGAGTACCTCGATCCGGCTGACAAACTTCTCTGTACAGCCATATTTCTTGAGTACCTGCCAAAGTCCTTGTCGCAAAACAGTATCGAAGGCTTTACTGAAGTCTATGAAGACTACATAAAGCAGCATGTTCTGTTTGATACACTTTTCTTGAACCTGTTTCAAGCAGAAAATCATGTCCATTGTGCTTCTTCTACTTCTAAAGCCACACTGGGTTTCCGGTAGTACATTCTGCGAGATGTGTTCATTGAGTCTGTTCAGTAGTACACATGAGAGAATCTTACCAACAGTGGCTAGCAGTGATATACCTTGGTAATTTCCACAATCTTTCCTGTCACCTTTCTTGAACAAAGGCACAATACTTGCATCCTTCCAGTCTTGAAGAACTTTCTGGGGATCCCATATCTCTTGGATGAGCTTGTGCAGGCAGTTGGTCAGCTGAACACCACCAAATTTCCACACTTCTGCTGGAATTTCATCCCTTCCTGGAGCTTTACCATCCCATGTTGTGCTGATAGCTGCCATTAGTTTTCAAGATTTGGTGGTTCATCCAGACTTGATACAGCTGGTCACTGCACTACAGCTTCTTTAGCCTCTTCAGTGAGATCTCCAGGGTTGTTTAGTAGTTGGTCAAAGTGGTCTGCAAATCTGTCCAGGATCTTGTCTTTCTTCTACAAAACCGTTTCACCATCCATAGCCTTTAGTTGGATCAATCCTCTTGGTTTAGGGCCGTAGATTTCTCTCAAACCTGTGAAGAATGTTTTCATGTCCTTCCTGTCTGCTGCAGTTTGAAGTTCCTCCACTTTTTCATCCCACCAGTTGGACTTCATCTCTCTGGTGTACTTCTGTAGCTCACTCTGAGCCTTTGAGTATTTCTTCTTCTTTGACCTTGTGTTACACTGTAGGTTTTCCTGCCTAGCTGTATTCCTCGCTTCTAGTAGTTTCTTCAGATGCTCATCAAACCAATCTTGATGTTTCCTCTCAGGGTGGCCTAATACATCACTCGCAGTCTCATACACCGTATCCTTCAGTGTTGCCCATTTCTCTTCTATGTCATTCTCTGAGTTGTTGCTGTCCCAGTCTTTCAAGTTTTCATCCATTTCCTGTTTAAGTTCTTCCTGCTTCTTTTGACCTTTCAGTGCACTAGTGTTTAGCTTCTGTGGTGGCTTTGCACTCGTCCTGCACCGCTGTTTTCATCTGCAAATCCTTAATCTAGATCTCAGCATAACATGATCAGTACCACAGTCTGCACCTCTCATTGCTCTGGTGTCCAATACATCCTTTATGTCTCTCTGCCTTACTATGACGTAGTCTAACAAGTGCCACTGCTTGGATCTGTGGTGCATCCATGTCTTCTTGTGTGTGTCCTTGTGCTTAAATAGAGTGTTGGTTATCACAAGGTTGTACTCTGAACATAGTGCAAGTAGGAGTTCTCCATTAGCATTGCACTTGCCTACTCCATGACTGTCTAGCACTCCTTTCCATTTCTCAATGTCTGAACCAACTCTGGCATTAAAATCTCCAACTAGTACCAGCCTGTCATCAGTCGGTACACGCCTGATAGTCTCACGTAAATCACTGTAGAACTCTTCCTTTGCCTCATCAGTGTCGGTCATTGTTGGGGCATATACACTGATGAGTGTGGCATACATCTTCCACTGTAGTGGGAATTTCATAGTCATTATCCTGTCGTTAATTGGCACCGGTTCCTCATCAAGCATTGCTGCTATCTCCTTTCCAACTGCAAAGCCCACTCCAGCCTCTCTCCTTTCTTGAGTTGATTTCCTACTCCAAAAGAAGATGTACCCATGGTCTTCCAAGCTGTCATATCCAGGCAATCTTGTTTCACTAAGTGCAGCTATGTCTACATTGTACCTGTTCATTTCCAGCGCAGTCTGTCTTTCTGGGCGCTGTGATGTTGTTCTGTCCAATAGAGTGTGTACATTCCATTCTGCCACACACAAGGCTGCTGTTTTCCTCTTCTTTTGTCTTCCTGCTCCTAGCTTACTTTTCGCTACCTATCGGAGTGTGAACAGATCAGCGTGGACGGGACGGAATTAAAGGTTATTAAAAGAAGGTGCCCTGAGACCCAGTTAGAGATGTTCTGTACTTGATGTTGGAAGAGGAATAAAGTTCATGTGTTGTTTAGCTCACGGCCTCGTCTGCTTCCTTCTTCCACAAAGGCAAGTTTATTTGTATAGCACATTTCATGTACAAGACCATTTAAAGTGCTTTACATAAAACATTAAAGCATTACAACAAGTTGCAAAAAGAATACATAAGAATTTAAAAGCAAACTAAAAAAATAATTTGAAAAGAAACATAACAAAGCTAAAATAGAACAAGACAGAAACAAAAGTTACAGTACATTGTGGGAGATTAACAATTGTTCTACTGTTCTACTGTATTGTTTTTGTGTTAGTGTCCTGCTCCTTGCTTTTATGGTTTCATGTGCATTCTTGTTGTACAGCACTTTGTGTAGCGAGTGTTACTTTTTAAAGTGCTTTATAAATAAAGTTGATTGATTGATTGATTGATTGATACAGAAAGGCAGCGGCAAATAAGAAAGTTTTTTTTTTTATCTTGATTTAAAGCAGCTGAGAGTTTCAGCAGCCCTGATGCTTTCTGGGAGTTTGTTCCACATGTGAGGAGCATCAAAACTGAATGCTGCTTCACCATGTTTGGTTCTAACTGGGGGGCAGATCCTTCAGTTATCAAGCTCCTCTCTTGTGGAACCAGCTGCCAATCTGGATTAGGGAGTCAGACTCTATCTCTGTTTTTAAGAATAGGGTTAAAACCTTCCTTTTTGATATAGCCTACAATTAGGGAGGGATCATGTGTTTCTGAACCCTCCCTTAGTTATGCTGCTAATAGGTTTAGACAGCTGGAGAACCTCCAATAATTGCACTGGGCTTCAGTCCTTTCTTCACTCTCAATGAAATATTTATTTATTTATTTTTTTTTGCTGGTCATTAACATCTGTTTGTTCTCTCCCATAGATTGAGTCCCCATTGTGCTGTTTGCTCTCTACATGTCTGTTCTTTTTGTCTTCTCTATCCCCTCACCCCCCAGCCAGTCGCAGCAGATGACTGCCCCTCCCTGAGCCTGGTTTTGCTGGAGGTTTCTTCCTGTTAAAGGGAGTTTTTCCTCTCCACCGTCGCCAAGCACTTGCTCACAGGGGTTTGCTTGATTGCTGGGGTCTTTCTGCAATTGTGGGGGTTTCCCCTACAGTTGAAAGTGCTATGAGATGACTGCTGTTGTGAAATGGCGCTATATAAATAAAGTTGAATTGAATTAACTCTGGGCACACGATAGACCTGACCCTGACGACCTGAGGGCTCTGGGTGGTTCATAACGGACCAGAATGTGGCGGCATGATATAATAAGGAGCAAACTGAGAGTTCTTAAGGGAGTTTATTATCATTCATCCCGCCATCATAGAACTCACTCCAGCCCTGTGCAGGCGGGCTGGAGCGGGTCCTCAGGCTCTCGTGAGGAGACACAGAATGCGTGTCGTCAGAAGCAGTGGTCAGAGAGCGAGAGAGAGTTACAGAGCAATGCAGTTTTTATACCCCACTACAGACAATACATGAAAGGCATGTTATCATCAAAGAAACTGCAGGAAGGCATGGGACATTTGCATTTGAGTACAGAGCAGGAAGTTAGAATCAGAATCAGATTTATTGCCATTGTTCATGTAGTACACAAACTAGGAATTTGTCTCGGTGCAATGCTGCAACATTAAACATGATAAAATAAAAGAAATAAACTATACATGCAATAAAGTGTAGAATAAGAATGAGTAATACTAGTCAGCAGTTTAAATATATTAGAGAGCAGCAGATAATGTGGAGAACCATATAGTGCAGTCGGTAATGCAAGAAGAAAACAGTGATGATTGACATGAGTCTGGTTGAGCTGCTGTACATAGTGCACGAGAGTCAATAAGTCACTTAGTGTTCAGCAGTCTGATGGCAGAGGGGAAGAAGCTGTTCATGTGACGGGAGGTTTTAGTCTGAATGGACCGAAGTCTTCTACCTGAGGGGAGAGGGGCAAACAGTACGTGACCAGGGTGTGAAGGATCGGCTATGATCCGGCCAGCACGCCTCCGGGTCCTGGAGATGTACAGATCCTGGAGAGATGGGAGCTTGCAGCCGATCACCTTCTCAGTGGTGCACACGACGCGCTGCAACCTTAGTCTGTCCCTGGCAGTGGCTCCTGCGTACCACACGGTTATGGAGGTGGTGAGGATGGACTCGATGATGGCTGTGTAGAACTGCACTAACATCTTGGTGGGTAGCTTGAGCTTCCTCAGCTGCCGCAGGAAGAACATCCTCTGCTGGGCCTTTTTGATGAGGGAGCTGATGGTCGGCTCCCACTTGAGGTCCCTGGTGATGGTGGTGCCTAGGAAGCGGAAGGAATCAGCAGTGGTGATGGGAGAGCCTGTGAGGGTGAGGGGGGGCAGAGGAGTTGTGACTCTCCTGAAGTCCACAATCATCTCCACTGTCTTCAGAGCGTTCAGCTGCAGGTTGTTATTGTTGCACCAGGACGCCAGCTGGGCCACCTCTCTCCTGTAGGCGGACTTGTCGCCGTTGGAGATGAGCCCGATGAGGGTGGTGTCGTCCGCAAACTTGATCAGCTTGACAGACTGGTGGCTGGAGGTGCAGGAGTTGGTATAAAGGGAGAAGAGTAGGGGGGAAAGTACACAGCCCTGGGGTGATCCGGTGCTGATGCTAACAGAGTCTGAGACAGTCTTTCCCAGCCGCACATGCTGCCTCCGGTCCGTCAGGAAGTCGGTGATCCACCTGCAGAGGGAGTCAGGCACGTTGAGCAGGGACAGCTTGTCCCGGAGCAGAGCGGGGCGGATGGTGTTGAATGCGGAGCTGAAGTCCACAAACAGGATCCTGGCGTAGGTTCCCGGGGAGTCCAGGTGCTGCAGGATGGAGTGGAGGGCCAGGTTGACTGCGTCGTCTACAGACCTGTTGGCTCGGTAGGCAAACTGCAGCGGGTCCAGGAGGGGAGTGGTGATGGACTTGAGGTGGGGCAGGACCAGGCGCTCAAAGGACTTCATGACTACAGAGGTGAGCACTACAGGTCTGTAGTCGTTAAGTCCAGTGATCCGTGGCTTCTTGGGGACAGGGATGATGGTGGAGGATTTGTCATAAGTCATACATAACAGCGGAATACTGGCGCCTGAATTCGCCTCTGCTCCGGAGCTGTAGGACAAAAGAGGTTACAAGGCACATCTACATATTGTTATCAGTCCATAGATCACACTGCTATGTTAATTGCTCCCGCTGAGCGCTCTGCTTGTCCGTGGCTGTTGTGGGGGTTACCCATACAGAAGATCTTTTCATGAAAAAAGTTGAAAATTGATGTGAAAAAGTTTTACATTTATGAGAAAAAAGTCACAAATTTATGCTAAGAAAGTTACAAATTTACAAGAAAAAAGATGCAAATTCACAAACAAACAAACAAGCAAACCCACTGCAAATATATAGAAAAAAGTTTTAAATGTATGAGAAAAAAGCTGCAAATTTAGGATAAAAAAAAGTTGCAGATCTATAAGAAAAAGGCTGCAGATTTAGAAGTGGTGCTTAGGTTCCATAGACAGCCTGCTGGATGATCTCAACATCTTTTACACCCACTTTGAGACCTTCAGCCACAGTACAGAGGAGACACACACACACACATACACACACACATGCACCCTCCCCCTCCACTAAAAGTCTCACCAGGCAAGGTAAACAAAGCACTGAGGAACATCAACTCCCACAAGGCAACAGGACGAGACAACATCTCTGGGAGGGCTCTCAGAGCATGTGCTGCCGACCTGACTGATGTTCTCACATCCATCTTTAACCTCTCCCTCAACCAGAACACAGTCCCCTGCTGCTTCAAAACCAAAACCATCGTCCCCCTCCCCCAAAAAAGCCCGCTGACCTGCCTGAATGATTACAGGAATGGTAGCACTCACTCCAGTCATCATGAAGTGATTCGAGAGAGTGGTGCTGGCCCTCATTCAGGACAGCATTTGGGTAGCCTGGACCCCCTGCAGTACATCTACCGGCCCAACAGGTCCACCTCAGATGCCATTGCTGATGCACTGCATTATTCTCTCTCCCACCTGGAAGATAAAGACTCCTACATCAGGATGCTCTTTGTCGACTACAGCTCCGCCTTCAACATGGTCGTCCCCCACAAACTCACCCACAAACTGTCTTTATTTGGCCTGCAAATAAAGTTACCCATCCTGTCAGGATGGGTAACTGGACCTCAGCCAGCATCATCATGGACACAGGTGTCCCACAGGGTTGTGTTCTCAGCCCCATCCTCTACAGCCTCTTCACCCATGACTGTGTTGCCTCCCACAAGGACAATGTCATCTTAAAGTTCGCAGATGACACAGCAGTGATAGGACGCATCACTGGTGGTGATGAAGCATCCTAAAGGAGGGAAGTGGCCAGCCTGGTGTCATGGCATGAGGACAACAACCTCACCCTTAACACGGACAAAACGAGGGAGATGATAGTGGACATGAGGAAGGGGAGGAGACCTCATAGGCTGCTGTTCACTGGGAGTTTGAGGTGAAGAGAGTGAGCAGCTTTAAATACCTGGGCATCCACATCAGCAAGGACCTTACGTGGGCACTTAACACCACGGAGCTGGTTAAGAGAGCTCAACAGCAGCTGTACTTTCTGAGGAGGCTGTGGAAGTTTGGCATTTCCCCCAAGATCCTCAACAACTTCTACAGCTGCATCATCAAGAGCATCTTGACCAACTGCATCATTGCGTGGTATGGCAGCACTACTGCTTTGGACCACAAACGCCTGCAGAGAATAGTGAAGACAGCGGAAAAGATCATCAGGACTCCACTCCCCTCTCTGCAGAGCATCTATCACCACAGAGTCCAAAGGAGGGCTGCCTTCAATCTCCAGGACCCCATCCACCCCCAGCACAGAACGTTCACACTTCTACCCTCAGGCCAGAGGTACAGAAGTGTGAAATGCAGGGCATCCAGACTAAAAAACTCCTTCTTTCCCACTGCCACCAGACTCCTGAATAAATAACAAACTCCGGATGCAGCTTTACAAATAGGAATTCACACACTGGATGCTAAATTTGCACATTGCTCATTTGCACATTGTACATAGTCTCACCCCGTCTGATGTCCATATCATCTCTGCTGCTAAATTATCATTGTACAGTCTACTGGGTATTTTCAGGGCACACTGTTTTATACAAATTCTCACACTGGGTGCTAATTTGCACATTGCTCATTTGCACATTGTGCATAGTCTCATGCCATCTCAGGTTCATATAATCTCTGATATTAAAATACTATTGTTCATTATAGTCATCCAGTGAATTTTCAATTTTCATTCTTCTTGTTTCCTCTAGTTTAACTGCTTTAACTGTCCTAATTGCCTAATGTGTATTTATTAGTATTTATTAGTATTTAGTATTAAGGTATGTTTATTACTTTTATTAGTATTAATGTGTATCTATTACCTTGGCATTCATTCGGAGAGCAGAGTAAGAATTTCATTGCTCAGGAAATGTTGCATTTCTTATCTGTGCACATGATAATAAAGCCTTTGAATCTTGAATCTAGATGCATTTTATTCTGTTATGTAACATAATATAAAAAAGGTTTATGATGAATTAATTTATGCCTATGTACCAAAAAGTTTCATATGTGTTAATAGCATTCTAGGCAATTTCCTGAAAAACGGCCAACAATAACACAACTAATGCAAATCAAAAGCTGTTCTTCAACCATTTGCAGTACTGTATATTCATAGGAGAAGATAAGAGCCAATAATGACCAATCACTGTTTTTGCTTCCCAGGTGATTTATTGACCCTCCTACAGAGGATCTTCCACTAACGAGCCGCTAACGAGCCACTGCTGTGATCTACTGTAAGCTGCTGTTGTCCTGCAGGTCACGGTGTCTGTGTGAGAGCATGGCTACTCGGCACATGCTGACCCACTGCCATTAACGGTGACCCGTTTCTGTTTTCTGCACGGTCACTGTTAATCCGTCTGTGTCAGTGCCCGTTAAGCCCTTCTTCCGCTCATTAAAAGACATACGGGCAATCGGCTCTGATCGGCAACTTGCTAATGCCACTGAAACCTTGCAGCCAGACATCAACAATGATGTGGTGGTCAGTGGTCGGCGGAAGCTCTCCGTTGATAACTGGTGACTTCTTTGGCCAAAGCTAAACAGATGTCCAAGAAAAGGAATTCCGATTATGAGATTTGAAACTTTTTTTCTCAAAACATTTGCAACTTTTTCTTGTAAACTTTCAGCTTTTCACCTATAAATCTGTAACTTTTTTAATAAACAATTATCTCCTTTTTTTACCTCCACCAAGGAGGTAATGTTTTTACCGGGATTTGTCTGTTTGTCTGTTACCAACATAACTCAAAAAGTTATGAACGGATTTTGACGAAATTTTCAGGAAAGGTGTGTAATGGCACAGGGAACAGATGATTAGATTTTGGTGATGATCTGAGAGTGCATGCCTCCACCAAGGGCTTTGTTTGTATTTGTGCAGCAGGATTACACAAAAACTACTGGATGGATTTGGATGAAATTTTCACCAGAGGTGGTTCTTGGGCTAGAGAGGAACCCATTATATTTTGGTGATGATCTGAGAATGCATACCTCAGCCAAGGCTCTTATCTTCTCACAGTTTGTTAGCAACAATACTCCAAAACTGATGGACAGGCTTTGATGCAATTTTCACCACAAGTGGCTATAGGCCTACACACAAATCCATTACATTTTGGAGGTGATCCATGAGAAACAGAAGGAGCCTTGGCAGAGGTATGTGCTCTATGAGTGCTTTTCTAGTTTCTTATAAATCTGTAACTATTTCTTAAAAATTTGTGTTATTGCTCATAAATTTGCATTTTTCCCTGTAAGTTTTCAACTTTTTTTCTTGTAACTTTTTTAAAAAAAATTTTGACTTTTACTTTATAAATTTGCAACTTTTTCTTAAAAATTTACTTTTTTCCAATAAATTTGCAACTTATTTCTCAACAATTTACTACTTTTTCTTTTAAATTTGCAACTTTTTCTTAAAACCTTGCAACTTTTTATCTGTGAATTTGCAACTTTTTTCACTATAAATCTGCAGCTTTTTTCCTCAAAAATCTGACTTTTTCCTCATAAATTTGCATTTTTCCCATTTTCAACTTTTTTCTCTTAGATTTGAAACTTTTTTCTAAAGATTTTGTGACTTTTACCTCATAAATTTACAACTTTTTTCTTAAAAATTTGTGACTTTTTTTTTTCTCATAAATGCAATTTTTTTCTTGTAAATTTTGATTTTTTTTTAAACTTTTCCCCCATTGTTTTCTTGTAAGTTTTAAAAAATTTTCTTGTAAGAGTTGCAACTTGTTTCTTAAAAATTTGTGACTTTTTTCTCATGTTAGAGAAAAAAATTGCTAGAGGTCAATAAATTAAAAAAATTGTTATAGTAACTGTAAAAATGTGCAACTTAAAAAAAATATCAGAAATTTAAGAGAAAAAAGTTGTTGATTTACATTAGAAAAACTGCAAATTTAACAGGAAAAAGATACAAATTTATGTGAGAAAACAGATTTACAAGGGAAATTCTGCAAATTTTTTGGTGGTAATTTATGAATTTATGTCCTCAAGTGACAAAAAAATACACCCGCCCCCCCAAAAAAAATACTTTTTTCATATAAATTCCACAGCTTTACATGCAAAATGTAACATATTTGCATGGAAAAATACTTAAATTTTTAAAAATAAGTCTTCAAAATTTACAAGAAAAATGTTTAAATCACTTAAAGTCACAATGTCTATCATAAAATGTTGCAAATTTAAAATAAAAAAGTGCAGCTTTACCAGAAAAGTTGCAAATTATTGATAAAAAAGTGGCAAATTTACAAAAAACAGTGCAAATTGATGGAAAAAAGTTTTAAATGCATGAGAAAAAAGTTGCAAATTTATGACATAAGTAACATATTTACATAGAAAAATATATAAATTTAGCGAAAAAAAAGTCTTGAAACTTTGGAAATTTACAAAAAACCCCCATCTAATTTACTTAAAGTCACATTTTTTTTGAAAGAAAATGCAAAATTTAATGAAAAAATGTTTCATATTTAAAAGTAAAAAGAACTCTATGAGTCATGTTTAGTCTTATAAAGCCCCGGGCCTGGGGTACCTTCATACCCACTTATTCTTGTAACACAGCTGATATTGTTTCAGATTTTGGCATATTTCAGGTTCAGGTTCAGGCTACTTTATTTGTACCCGTAGGTAGATTTCATTTGCAGTCAGGTGACATTCTTTTAGACACATATTTTTAAAACTGTTTTACAGCTCCATGCAAAAAAAATATTTGGTCACTCTTAAATTTGAACACTTTGTTTCTGTTGGGGGAGGGGAGAATCTTCCAGAAGAACGAACAGGGGTGAAGATGTAAATGTGTACAGACTGCCGCTACTGCAGCAGAAGTGTAGCCGTGGGTCATTTACATGGAAACAGAGCAAAGGATTGAGATCAGAGCAGCTCTCTGAGGACGGCTGTTTCCAGACCGTCGTCAGGGTCGTCTGCAACCGACAGAAGCTGAACCAGACGGGATAAAGACTCAGGTCATAGACGCTGCACAGACGATCCCGGACACGAGAAGTGACACCCAGAGACACGTTAAAAGGATTAGACAGAAATCCACAGTTTGGCACAGAGGCATGGTCTCATTGTAACGGGGTTTCCATCAGCCATCGGTGGTTTAGCCACTCAGCATTTTCACCAGCCACACAAGTTCGTTCAAGGATACTGTTAGATATGCCCCCCCCCCCCAAACCTGGAAAAAAGAGAGAGGTGCCCCCCCCCCCAAAAAAAGGCAACGTTTTTATGTGAATTTGCAACTTTTTTCTTAAGTGACACTGTGCCAAAAACTGAGTTGTTTTTTTTCTTGTTAACATGTCTGTAACATGTTTTTTTAATGACTTTCAAAACATATCAAGAGCGAAATCACTCAAATGTCTCATACCTGTTTTATTTTTGCTGTGAAATTTCACTTAAGTCCCACCCCCTGCAAAAGGGTGAGTTGAGACAAAACATTTTTGGTGACGTAGCTGTTCATGATGCTGGCACGTGGGAAGTGTTGCGCCAATCAGGACACTTTGGCCTAACTGACGTTATCTCTAGTTAGCATTTTTTAACAAACTGCTTTGAAAACTTGACCCAAATTACGATGGATTTTACCATTAAGCTGCTTTTAAGGACCGATGCAGTTTCAGTCATTATCCTGGGCCACCGTGCATACAGCTGGGCATGTCCTTCAACTGGTAATCTTTTTATCAGTAGTGCTGTAGTGCTAGCTACTATTAGCCTTGTGGCATGTGGTTGGGCCTATCACTGATCTGGCCGGAGGGTGGGGGTGCGGGAAAAGATTTTGATACAAAACTAAGACAATGAAAGTTTTTTTGAAAGGAAAAAGGGCATAAGATCCTGTTTTAGACAAAGCAGAATTGCTTTTATGGGGGATTTAGGCTACATTCAGACCAGGATAGTCGGGGGGTCTTGGTTTGACTGGGTGAGGAGTGCCGAGAATTTTCACACCTTCATTTGGTTTGGTTTGCATTCACACTGCAGCGGCCCAAACCAACTGGACAATGTCACGCAGTTACAACAACTGCTCGTTTGGGGCACTCTAGGCGGAACCACCACTGACGAGGGAGAAAAAATCTTGGCGAAAAAGAAAAATCAGGCTTGACTAGCTAGGACCGAAAACGGAAATCTGTTCCCTTCCGCTGGGTTGTTTGTCTGCCACAAACGAGACAATTTTTTAACTTTTCTCCTCTGCTTTCTCTGGTAAAAGGATTTCTCAGATTCACGCGGATGTCTTTATTGTTATTTTCTACCCAAAGTGTACTATGGTAAATGCCACTTCCTCTTCTCAGACTATGTGTTGCTATGGTTACACAAACACTGAAGGGCACTTCCGCTCTTTGTGTCATGGTCCTGAGCACGGATGGGGGCCGGGCTCAGGCTCCAGGTGTGAGTTAATCCTTTCCGGTTTGTTCATTTCTTTGTTCATCATTACCCACTGTATTCATAGTCTCATCGTTATTGTCCTGTTTATTTATTGTGTGTCATTTTGTAGTTATGGTATTATTTACAGTTGTTGGGGTTGTGTTATCTTATTGTTGTGTTGTTATTTAATTTCTGGTCTGTGCTTTATTTTGACAGTGCTGTGCAGCTTCCGGCTGGCAAATTCTGTTTCATGGGCTGCACAGCTGTCACTTGTTTTGTTTGTTTTCTCACTCATGCACCCACATCTGTCATGTATCTTGAGTTCACTATTTAAGGGCACGACAACATTTCCCCGTTGTCGTGTCCTATTGTTATCCTTCCTCAGTAGTTCGTTGTCTGACACTGAGTGTTATTGTTTTAGCCGTAGAGGAGAATGGGAGCGCTCCCACCAGGTAATCTATTCCTTTTCAATTGTCCTTAGCCGTGAACCCCGCTTTTCTTTGGGTGTGCTCCGGCTAAAGCTGTCTCCTTTCCCCGGCGTCCTCGAGCACCTCAGCCTGTATTTTACTCCAGGCTGTTCTCGCCCTCCTGGTCGTGAGCCCCGCTCTCCTCCAGAACCTTCACTCTGTTATGTTAGTTAAGTGTTTTGTGTTGTATTTTTCTGTTCGTTTGTCTTTGTGTTAATAAATGTGCAAACCTGCAGCGTGCGTTTGGCATCCTTCTTAGCCCTTGAAAAGGGTGTTTCATGATAGTTTGGATTCACACTGCAAGTGAAACGCACCAGACTTCGTTTGCAAGAGAACCAAGACCCCCGTTTTCAGGGGGTCCAGACTTTGCTTGTTTGCTGCTCACCAGAGTTCTAACGCGCGTTCAGACTGCACCAAACAAACCAAACTATCCACAGAAGCCACTGTTTGGTCCTTTGGTCCGGACCAAACAGTTGCCGTCTGAATGTGCCCTTAGATCCACCAGAATGCGCCTTTAAGTTTGCAACTTTTGTTCTCATTAAAAAACATTTTTTCCTCATTTATCTGCAACCTTTTCATGTAAATTTCAAATTTTTTCTCATTAATCTGCAATTTTTTTCATCAAAATTTGCAGCTTTTTCTCATTAAGTTGGAACTTTTTTCTCATTAATTGGCACCATTTTTCATATAAATTTGCACCTTTTTTCATGTAAATTTGCAACTTTTCCTCATTAATTTGCAACTTTTTCACAAATTTTCACCCCCCCCCAAAATTATGTTTTCTTAAAGTTTATGACTTTTTTCTTATAAATTTGTATTTCCCCCCTGTAAATTCTTATTTTTTTTCTCATAAATTTGCAAGCTTTATCTCATAAATTTGCAACTTTTTTTTAAACATTTGCAGCCTTTTTGCTGTAAATTTTCAACTTTTTTTCTCATAAATTTGCCGGCTGTGGGAACCCTTTTCTTTTTAAGTTCTTTGTGAATAAAGTGAGGATTGCGTGGAATGGTGAGGGAGGTCTGGGGTGTCAAACAACAACCACTGGAGGATCTCCTCCTCATTAGCATCACTATTGGCCTCCAGGACTGAGGTGACAAAGCAAAGTTCTTCTGCTCTCAACGCCTTTCAGTCAGCCTCAAATCCTCCATTGTTGTTCCCCAAAGACCCCCGACCTGAAAGGCAGTCCCAGCACCCTACCCCCCACCCACGTCACACCACGCTGCTATCGTCTTACCTCCGGGGTCAGCAGCCTAGACGCCAAAAAAGGATGGAGCCACAACTGAAAATCAGGTTTCTTATAAATTTATGACTTTTTTCTCATAAGTTTACAATTTTTCTCAAACATTTGCAGCTCGTCACAACTTTTTTCTCAAACATTTGCAATTTTTTTTTGTAAATTTGCAAAATTAAAAGTGACTTTTTCCTTATAAACTGGCAACTTTTTTCTTAACAATTCATGAATTTTCCCATCAAAAATTTGCAAATTTTTTTTCTTGTAAATTTGCAACTTTTTTTTTGCAAAAATGTGTTTTTTTTCCTCATATATGTGCAGATTTTTTTTCCTTTAAAAAATTGACGTTTTTCTCACAAAGTTGTGACTTTTTCTCAAAAATGTGCAACAACTTTTTTCACATAAACCGGAGTGGTGGCCTAGTGGTGGAACATCTGCCCCACAGGCAGGAGGCCGTGGGTTCAAGTCCTAGTTGGGTCATACCAAAGACCATATAAAGATGGTACTTTTTGCCATCTAGCTTGGTGCTTAGCATAGTAGAATGGGGGAAGGAAAAAACTGTTCTTGGCAGTGACCCCTCTGATTCTAGATGTGATTAACATTGTAAATAGGAGAAACGTAGTTTTGTTCTATGATGGACTGAATGACAAAGTTTTCTTCTTCTAAACTGGCAACTCCTGTAAATATTCTACTTTTTCACATAAATTTGCAGCTCTGTTCTTCAAAAATGTGTGATTTTTTTCTGTAAATTT
The DNA here is from genome assembly GCA_020510985.1 of Pholidichthys leucotaenia. Taxonomy (NCBI): domain Eukaryota; kingdom Metazoa; phylum Chordata; class Actinopteri; order Cichliformes; family Pholidichthyidae; genus Pholidichthys; species Pholidichthys leucotaenia. The sequence goes on along the minus strand of CM035837.1, from coordinate 427,275,475 downwards.
CTACCTTTTTCTCATAAATTTTCAACTTTTTTTCTTGTAAATTTGCAACTTTTTTCTCATTAATTTGCAACTTTTTTCTCATTTATCTGCAACTTTTTCATGTAAATTTGCAACTTTTTTCCTCATTAATTTGTAACTTTTCCCACAAAAAAATTTGTGACTTTTTTCTTAACAATTGTGACTTTATTTTCATAATTTTTTTTAAAATTTTTTTCCTGTAAATTGTCATCTTTTTCCTTATAAATGTTCAACTTTGTTCACGTTTATTCTTCTAAATTTACAGCTGCTTAAATTTTAATAAGGTTTCCTTTTTTGGCTCAAATTTGTAGCTTTTTAAATGTAAGTTAGAGACACTTTCCTGTATTTTTGTGACTTTTTAACCCACAAATTTGGGCAAAGGCATGTCGCAGAAGTGCCTGGTGTGGGTCCGGAGTTGCAGGTTGCAAACCCTCACTCATAGCACACCTCAAACAAATAAAAAAAAAGAGCTGAAAATGGGTGTTTATGTGTTTAAATCTTTTGACCCCTGACATGAAATTAACTCGGTAATAACGGTCATTTAAAGGAGGAGCTGACACACAAAGAAAGAGCGAGACAAAGAAGGGGAGGGGCCATTAAAACCGGCCCCCGCCCCCTCCCTCCCCACACGCAGAACTCCAACCAATCAGCTGCGGGATATGCAAATGAGCTCCGCCGCACCGCACCGGTCCTAGCGGTGACGTCACACGTCTTCTCCAGTCTGCTTCTGCAACGAAAAAAAAAAAAAAAAAAAGAGGCAGACAGAAGCGAAGTGAGGACGCGAGGGAAGCGTGCGGGAGGAGGACCGGGAGCCCGGGACAACAGCAGCACCACTCTGGGATGATAAAACACTCCTGACCCGGCACAGCTCCGCTCTGAACCGGGAACGCCGACGAGACACCGGGGGTGGATGTTTTTTTCCCCTTTTTTTGCACTGATTTATTTGCACTGAGAGGGCACCGGCGCCGCCGCCGCTTCTCCCCGTCCTCCTCCTCCTCTTTTCTCCCTCTCTTCTCCTCCTTTCTCCCCCTCATCTCCAGCCCTTCACCCTAACCTCCGTTGCCCCCCCCTCCCCCCGTCTTCCCACACCTCCCGCAACGCTGCTGCGCCGCCGCGGACCATGCCCAGCTCGCTGTTCGCCGACAGCGGCAGCGTCCACCCGGGCGACGCCGCGCTGGACGACCAGAGAGCCCTGCAGATCGCCCTGGACCAGCTCTCCCTGCTCGGCCTGGACGCCGACGAGAACCCGCTGTACGACAACGGCGGCGGCGCGCAGGAGCCGCGGAAGAAGAGCGTCAACATGACCGAGTGCGTCCCGGTGCCCAGCTCCGAGCATGTGGCGGAGATCGTGGGCAGACAAGGTGTGTGAGTGTGTTTGTGTCGTGCACCCGCAGTAAAATCTCCAACTGCATAATATAAACCAGGTTCTTCAATCTGAGGGTCCCGGGCCCCTTATGTGTGGCCCTGTGTGGGGTTCAGTTCATATATTTATTGTTGGGCATGTCTGGATCAACTGGGATTATTGGTCTGACAGCTGTTCAGGTGAAGTACTGCTAGCTGTGTTTTTATGCGATGAGCTCCACACATATACAACATATATTTCATGTGGCTTCATATGGAGTCGTTAGTGTTAAAAATCACAGATTTATGTCTGAAATTATAAAGTAATGCACGTTTAAAGTCTGAAAAGATACAGCTATCCTTATTAAAGTATAAAAACAAACGCATTTTAGCTATTCTTTTTAGTGATGCACAACCTAAATACCAACAACATTTTTGTTCTTAGCAAATAATTGTTGCTATTGTATGTGCTGGGGGGGACAACACGTCATCTGTCCAGAGAATATATGTGAAAAGTAGCTATTGGGGCTAATTCCAGCTTGTTTACATGTGAATGTTGATTTCCCCTGTCCAATAAATCCATAAACACAACTCCAGCTAATTTGTCAGAGTCATAAAAGGAGGAGGAGGAGGAGAGGATGCCATCACACCGGAGCATGTGTCCTCCTTTGGCTGCATGTCACACAGCAGCCATCTGCAAGCCTCGGCTCCATCAAACAGGCGCGCACTTTCCTTTCCTTTTTTAACATTGTTTTGCCTTTGTTTGCCTCGTCTCCTCACCTGAATGGCCACAGTGCCTAAGAACCCTCCATAAACCTCCTCCGGGCTCCAATCAGCTCAATAAAACGTGCTCCTTTTTTCCCATTTTCTGTCTCGCCTGTTAGTCATAGCGCTGTTCCTTCCTCTATAAATACACAAGGGTGGGCGGCAGCTCCGATTCAAACAAGTTGACATTTGAGAGCAATAAGCTGAGCCGAATTAAAGCCCCCGAGGAGACAATCCTGACAACACACGCAAGGAACGTTTTTTTTAAAAATCATTTTCCTTCCCGGACACATCAGTTTTCTTTAAATTGATCAAAAATGTGAATGGGCTTTTGTTTCAGACTGCACTGTGCGCCTCATCTGGTGGACATGTTTGTAGGTCACCGAGCTGCCGAGCGCGCGGCGCTCCAAATGTGCATCTTTTTGTCTTCCGCTTATTTCTTGTAACGATGTTTTGATCAGATCAGTGAGCTCCGTGTTGAGCGCCGCTCGGCCGCTTCAGCGGTGCCGTCTCCGGCTGCAGGGCGGGACTGGTGCTCGGTTACATATGCGGAGTCTTTTCTCCCCTCCCTGTAAACGCTGCTGCTGCTGCTCTGCCGAGAATAAAAAAAACACACAAAGGCAAGAGTGAAGGAACCATCAATTCCTGCACTTCCAGCAGGGCGTTTCTCCAAGTCGGCTTGTTTACATCGGATAACCTCGCTCAGTTCCCCCGCCCAGGGTTTTTTTTTGTGTGTCGGGTTAAATCAGGTTAGAGCACGTGTGCCTCGTTGGCTCATAGCAAGACAGCAAAAAAAATATTAACATGCAAATTTACAGGGAGGAAAGGAGCCAATTTAGAAGAAAAATGGCAAATTAACCTCTTAAAAAGAAAAGTTTAAAATCTACAAGAAAAAAGTTGCAAATTTACAGGAAAAACTTGCAGATATCTGAGAAAAAAGATAAAATTTTACAAGAAAAAAGTTGCAAATTTTAAAACAAGAAGTTGCAAACATTTGAGAAAAACATTGCAAATTTGCAAGAAAAAAACTGCAAATTTATAAGAAAAAAGGTGCAAATTTTTGTGAAAAAAGTTGCATATTTTTAAGAAAAAAGTTGCAAATTTGCAAGAGAAAAAAAGTTGCACATTTAACCACTTAAAATTCTGGTGTTGCACCAGTGGGACGTTTCAAATTTTCTACAGCTGCTCCTTCCAAATTTAGGGAAATTTGCTGGAATGCTGAGGGGTTGACAACAAAAAGGTGAAAATTTATGAGAAAAAAAAAAATTACAATTTTTTTTTTTTTTTTTGCAAATGCAGTATACCTGAAAAACAGCTGCAGATTCCTCAGGTAAATGCTGCAAATTCACAAAAAAGCTTAGTATTTCCTTAAAAAGTCAACCTTTTTTTTTTTTTTTATTACTTATTTTGTACCCTTAGGTAGATTTGTTTTGCAGCCTGGTGACAAGCCACCAGCTGCCGGTCGCTGCGTGCGCAAGCGCCCCTTATTCCTAACTTGCATGTTTTTGGCATGTGGGAGGAAACCGGAGAAATCCCGGAGTAAACCCACGCAACACGGGGAGAACATGCAAACTCCACGCAGATCACTGTTTTATGAGAAATATGGGAAAGTTTCCTGTTTATTTTCAACTTTTTTCTTGTAAATTTGTGACTTTTTTAGAGAATTGCAATTTTTTCTCATAAATTTATGATTTTTCTTGCATAGATTTTCAACTTTTTTCTCAAAAATTTTCCTTTTTTGTTGTAAATTTGTAATTTTTTTCTTGTCAATTTTTCCCCTCATAAATGTGTAACTTTTATTTCCCATAAAAGGTAAAACAAAAGTTCCTGTAAGTTTTACACACAGTTTTACCTTTTATGGGAAAGTTTTTGAGAAAAAAGTTGAAAATCTATGCAAGAAAAATCATAAATTTATGAGTAAAAATTGCAATTCTCTAAAAAAAGTCACAAATTTACAAGAAAAAAGTTGAAAATAAACAGGAAAAAAAATCACAAATTTACAAGAGAAATCATAAATTTACAACCAAAAATTTAAAATTTTTGAGAAAAAAGTTGCAAATTTAGTCAAAAAAGTTGAAAGTCTACAAAAGAAAAATCACAAATTTATGACCAAAAAAAATAAAATGCAATTCTGTAAAAAAAAAAAAGTCACCAATTTATGAGAAAAAAGCTGCCCCCCCTTTTGTTTAGGAAAAATATGGCAAATTTACAAGAAAAAAAAATCACAAATTTATGAGAAAAAATGGAAAATTTTTGAGAAAAAAGTTTATAAGAAACTTAAAAGCATAAGAAAAAAGTTGCAAATTCACAAGAAAAGATTAGAAAATATAAAAAAAAAATGATGAAAAGTGCAATTCTGTAAAAAGGTCAAATTTACAAGAAAAAAGTTGAAAATAAACAGGAAAAAAGTCACAAATTTACCACAAAAAATTGAAAATTTTTGAGAAGTTGCAAATTTAGCTAAAAAGATGAAAGTCTACAAAAGAAAAATCCCAAATTTATGACAAAAAAAATGCAATTCTGTAAAAAAAAAGTCACAAATTTATGAGAAAAAAGCTGCCCCCCCCTTTTGTTTAGGAAAAATATGGCAAATTTACAAGAAAAAAAAAATCACAAATTTATGAGAAAAAAATGGAAAAATTTTGAGAAAAAAGTTCATAAGAAACTTAAAAGCATAAGAAAAAAGGTGCAAATTCACAAGAAAAGATTAGAAAATATAAAAAAGAAAAAAATATGAGAAAAAATTGCAAATCTGTAAAAAAGTCACAAATTTACAAGAAAAAAGTTGAAAATAAACAGGAAAAAAATCACAAATTTACAACAAAAAATTGAAAATTTTTGAAAAAAAGTTTCAAATTTAGCAAAAAAGTTGAGTCTACAAAAGAAAAATCACAAATTTATTACAAAAAAATGCAATTCTGTAAAAAAAAAAGGTCACAAATTTATGAGACAAACGCTGCTCCCCCTTTTGTTTAGGAAAAAAAGGCAAATTTACAAGAAAAAAAGTTAAACATAAATAGAAAATATAAAAAAGAAAAATAAAAAAATTGTGAGAAAAATTGCAATTCTGTAAAAAAGTCCCAAATTTACAAGAAAAAAGTTGAAAATAACAAAAAAAATGACAAATTTACAAAAGTCACAAATTTACAACAAAAGATTGAAAATTTTTGAGAAAAAGTTGCAAATTTAGCAAAAAAGTTGAAAGTCTACAAAAGAAAAATCCCAAATTTATGACAAAAAATGTATTTCTGTAAAAAAAAAAAAAAAAAAAGTCACAAATTTATGAGAAAAAAGCTGCCCCCCCTTTTGTTTAGGAAAAAAAGCAAATTTACAAGAAAAAAAGTTGAACATACATGGGGGAAAAATCAGAAATTTACAAGAGAAAAATCACAAATTTATGACAAAAAAAATGAAATTCTGTAAAAAAACAAAAACAAAAAACAAACTCACAAATTTATGAGAAAAAAGCTGCCCCCCCCTTTGTTTAGGAAAAATATGGCAAATTTACAAGAAAAAAAATCACAAATTTATGAGAAAAAATGGAAAAGTTTTGAGAAAAAAGTTTATAAGAAACTTAAAAGCATAAGAAAAAAGTTGCAAATTCACAAGAAAAGATTAGAAAATATAAAAAAGAAAATAAAAATATGAGAAAAATTGCAATTCTGTAAAAAAGTCACAAATTTACAAGAAAAAAGTTGAAAATAAACAGGAAAAAAATCACAAATTTACAACAAAAAATTGAAAATTTTTGAGAAAAAGTTGCAAATTTAGCAAAAAAGTTGAAAGTCTATAAAAGAAAAATGACAAATTTATGACAAAAAGTGCAATTCTGTTAGAAAAAAGGTCACAAATTTATGAGAAAAAAGCTGCCCCCCCTTTTGTTTAGGAAAAAAAAGCAAATTTACAAGAAAAAAGTTAAACATAAATAGAAAATATAAAAAAGAAAAATAAAAAAAATTGTGAGAAAAATTGCAATTCTGTAAAAAAGTCCCAAATTTACAAGAAAAAAGTTGAAAACAGGAAAAAATCACAAATTTACAAAAGTCACAAATTTACAACAAAAAAATTGAAAATTTTTGAGAAAAAGTTGCAAATTTAGCTAAAAAGTTGAAAGTCTACAAAAGAAAAATCCCAAATTTATGACAAAAAAATGCAATTCTGTAAAAAAAGTCACAAATTTATGAGAAAAAAGCTGCCCCCCCTTTTGTTTAGGAAAAATATGGCAAATTTACAAGAAAAAAAAAATCACAAATTTATGAGAAAAAATGGAAAATTTTTGAGAAAAAAGTTTATAAGAAACTTAAAAGCATAAGAAAAAAGATGCAAATTCACAAGAAAAGATTCGAAGATATAAAAAAGAAAAAAATTATGAGAAAAATTGCAATTCTGTAAAAAAGTCACAAATTTACAAGAAAATAGTTGAAAATAAACAGGAAAAAAATCACAAATTTACAACAAAAAATTGAAAATTTTTGAGAAAAAGTTGCAAATTTAGCAAAAAAGTTGAAAGTCTACAAAAGAAAAATGACAAATTTATGACAAAAAAAAATGCAATTCTGTTAGAAAAAAGGTCACAAATTTATGAGAAAAAAGCTGCCCCCCTTTGTTTAGGAAAAAAAGGGAAATTTACAACAAAAAAGTTAAACATAAATAGAAAATATAAAAAAGAAAAATAAAAAAAATTGTGAGAAAAATTGCAATTCTGTAAAAAAGTCCCAAATTTACAAGAAAAAAGTTGAAAACAAACAGGAAAAAATCACAAATTTACAACAAAAAAATTGAAAATTTTTGAGAAAAAGTTGCAAATTTAGCTAAAAAGTTGAAAGTCTACAAAAGAAAAATCCCAAATTTATGACAAAAAAATGCAATTCTGTAAAAACAAGTCACAAATTTATGAGAAAAAAGCTGCCCCCCCCTTTTGTTTAGGAAAAATATGGCAAATTTACAAGAAAAAAAAAATCACAAATTTATGAGAAAAAATGGAAAATTTTTGAGAAAAAAGTTTATAAGAAACTTAAAAGCATAAGAAAAAAGATACAAATTCACAAGAAAAGATTAGAAAAAGAAAAAAATTATGAGAAAAATTGCAATTCTGTAAAAAAGTCACAAATTTACAAGAAAAAAGTTGAAAATAAACAGGAAAAAAATCACAAATTTACAACAAAAAATTGAAAATTTTTGAGAAAAAGTTGCAAATTTAGCAAAAAAGTTGAAAGTCTACAAAAGAAAAATGACAAATTTATGACAAAAAAAATGCAATTCTGTTAGAAAAAAGGTCACAAATTTATGAGAAAAAAGCTGCCCCCCCTTTTGTTTAGGAAAAAAAGGGAAATTTACAAGAAAAAAGTTAAACATAAATAGAAAATATAAAAAAGAAAAATAAAAAAAATTGTGAGAAAAATTGCAATTCTGTAAAAAAAGTCCCAAATGTACAAGAAAAAAGTTGAAAATAAACAGGAAAAAATCACAAATTTACAAAAGTCACAAATTTACAACAAAAAATTGAAAATTTTTGAGAAAAAGTTGCAAATTTAGCTAAAAAGTTGAGTCTACAAAAGAAAAATGACAAATTTATGACAAAAAAAATGCAATTCTGTTAGAAAAAAGGTCACAAATTTATGAGAAAAAAAGCTGCCCCCCCCTTTTGTTTAGGAAAAAAAATTACAAGAAAAAAGCTGAGCATAAATGGGGAGAAAAAAATCACAAATTTATGAGAAAAAATGGAAAATTTTTGAGAAAAAAGTTTATAAGAAACTTAAAAGCATAAGAAAAAAGTTGCAAATTCACAAGAAAAAATTAGAAAATATAAAAATGAAAAATAAAAAAAATTATGAGAAAAAAATGCAATTCTGTAAAAAAGTCACAAATTTATGAGAAATTTATAAGAAATATTTCTGATTAAAATTGGGGGCAATTCTCTCTTCTTTCCGGGTTGGGTGGAAATGTAATAAATCTCCAATGTTTTGATATTTAATGCACAGGATTTTTCCTCCAAGGTGCATGAGAAGATATGCATCAAAATTTGGTAGAAGGAAAATAACTCTTTTTTTATTTATTTATTTAAAAGGGACCGTGCACATTAATGAACATCACTTAAAAAACAGACATAAATGTGCCAGTTAGCAGAAGCTAGAATACATGTTGAGATATTTAATTTATTGTATAGGCAATGAAAGCTGCACATTTATGTGAAAAACCTCAAAAAAAATCTTAAAAATGAGCAAATTTATTAGAAAATCAATACACATTTGCAAGAGAAAATTCACAAATTTAGAAGGAAAACTGCAAAAATTACCACAGAAAAAATAAAAAAAAAATTATGACAAAATTGTCAGATTTTATAAGAGAAAAGTAGTACATTTCTGTGGGAAAAAAAATCACAAATTTACAAGATTTTTTTTTCTTTTTCATCACATAAACTGCAAATTTACAAGAAAAATTATGAGAAAAAAGTTTATGAATAATAACAGCAGATTTATGAATAAAAAAAATCCCTAATAAACAAGTTTTTTTTTTTTTTTAGCAGAAAAGAGAAAGTGTTCATATTTAAGTCCTATTCCTAATATTAACATATTATTTTGAGTCTTTTGGTTATAAAGCCAAATCTTTGGTTAAAAAGCCCCCCCCCCCCCCCCCAATAGAGCTACATGTGGCCCTGGATCCACAGGTTGTAGACCGCTGGTCTTTTTCTAAATGATGAGAACAGAAGTGAGTTTCCTTCTTTTTTTTTTTTCTGCAGAGGGAACATGTGGTTTAAATTTTTCCTCTAAAAGGCTCCTTTCACCTGGTGGACGGCCATAATAAACATGCAGCATCTGGTCCCAATATTCAGAGCAGCCAGGAAAGCCTTGTTTCACAGTGTTGCTGCTTTAGTCCAGGGGTCTTCAAGCTGTGGCTCCACAGCCATTTTCAGCCCTGCCAGAGCTGCCTTACTCCACTGTTTGGAGGGGGAAGGCTTTCTACAGAGGAAATACTTAAATTGATAAAAAGTTACAGATTTATAAGAAAAAAGTAGCAAATTCATGAGAAAAAAAATTTGAAAACTTTTGAGAAAAAATAACTTTATAAGAAAAAGTAATAGATTTATGAGGAAAAAGTGACAAATTTTCATGAAAAAAATAGCAAATTTATAAGAAAAAACTTGCAAATTTATGAAAAAGTCCCAAATTGAGAAAAAAGTTACAAATTAATAAGAAAAAAATGCAAATTCATGAGAAAAAATCATGAGAATAAAGTTACAAATTTATGAGAAAAAATTAGCAAATTTAGAATAGAATGGACTTTACTTGCATTGTACAGTTGTACAGTACAACTAATTTGTGGGTGTTCCACCAGGCTACTGCGCATTAAAGACAGAAAGATTTGATGAAGCAGTTACAGAATACACGATTAAACATACATCAGAAATTTATGAGCAAAAAATAATAGATCTATTAGAAAAAAGTGGCAAATTTTCATGAGAAAAATTGCAAATTTATAAGAAAAAAATTGCAAATTCATGAGAAAAAAGTCCCAAATTAATGACAAGAAAGTTGCAAATTCATGAGAAAAAAAATTCATGAGAAAAATTCACAAATTAATCAGAAAAAAAACTGCAAATTTAGGAGAAAAAAGTAATACATTTATGAGAAAAAAGTCCTAAGTTAATCAGAAAAAAGTCATAAATTAATGAGAAAAAGTTGCATAAAAAGTCAACAATTTGTGAGAAAAAAAGTCACAAATTAATGAGAAAAAAGCACAGATTTATGAGAAAAAGTAACAAATTTTTAACATAAAAAATGTAAAAATATAAGGAACAGTTTTAAAAATTGGGGTAAAAATTAACTACCCCCCCCCCCCCACACACACAAATTTGCCAGAAAACATCACAAATTTATGTGAAAAATATTTAATTTTGAATGATAATATATACGAGCAAAAGATAGAAATTTAAGGGTAAAAAATCTCAGATGTACTCAAAAAAGGTGCAGAAATGAGTACATAGTTGCAAATTTCGGGTGGGGTGCTATCCTTAATTCTTTCTGTAATAAAGCTTGCCAACTCATTTTTCTTTATTTTTTTCCCTCTTCAGGCTGTAAGATCAAAGCTCTGCGGGCGAAGACCAACACCTACATTAAGACCCCGGTCCGCGGGGAGGAGCCAGTCTTTGTGGTGACAGGGCGGCGGGAGGACGTGGCCATGGCCCGGCGGGAGATCATTTCCGCCGCCGAGCATTTCTCCATGATCAGGGCCTCTCGGAATAAGAACACCAGCCTGAACGGCAGCAGTGGCAGTGCCCCAGTGCCCGGACCCCCCAACCTGCCGGGCCAGACCACCATCCAGGTCCGGGTGCCATATCGTGTGGTGGGGCTGGTGGTCGGCCCCAAGGGCGCCACCATCAAGCGCATCCAGCAGCAGACGCACACCTACATTGTGACGCCGAGCCGTGACAAGGAACCAGTGTTTGAGGTGACGGGGATGCCGGAGAATGTGGACCGGGCGCGGGAGGAGATTGAGGCCCACATCGCTATGAGGACGGGAGGCCTGATTGAGCTTCAGGACGAGAATGACTTCCACTCCAATGGCACAGATGTGGGCTTCGACCTGCACGGCCACCCATCCCTGTGGGCCAAGCCCGGAGGCACTACCACCGTGACCCCCAGCTCGGCACGCAAGCCCTTCTCCAACTACCGCAATGACTCGTCCTCATCACTGGGTAGTGCCTCCACGGACTCCTACTTTGGGACCAACAGGAACTCCCGTGTTGCAGACTACAGCCCGCCCAGCCCAGCCCTCAGCTACACCACCACCACCACCACCACCAACAACAACAACAACGTCAATGGCAACAACAACAACAACAACAACAACAACAACAATGTCAATGCTTTTGCCTACAGCAGTGACGTCATCTCGTCAGACTCCACCGACCTGCCCTTTGAGTCTTCGCCGGTTTTTGATCCCACGCCTGCTCCACCACCGGGCCTCCTGTGGTCCCAGTACGACTGCCGTCTGACCCCTTCAGGCTCCCCCACTTCCACCTCCACCCCCTCCATGTTCTCCACCAATGCTAATGGAATGGCGGCAAGCCAAAGGAGGGTCAATGGTTGCTCACCGCCGCTTCACAGCCATAGTGGAGTCCCTACAGAGCATCCGTTAGCCAGGAGAGTGCGCAGTGACCCAGGTGGTGGCGCGCTCAGCTTCCCCGGATACTCCCTGTCGGGCCCCTTCCTTCCCGGAGTTCCTTGCGACTCCTCCTCCTCTTCCTCATCGTCGTCCGCCTCCTCCTCCTCCTCCACTTCCTCCGGCACTAGCCGGAAGGGCAGCCGCGACTGCTCGGTGTGCTTCGAGAGTGAGGTGATCGCGGCCCTGGTCCCCTGCGGGCACAACCTCTTCTGCATGGAGTGCGCCAACCGGATCTGCGAGAGGAGCGAGCCCAAATGCCCCGTCTGCCATGCCGGCGTCACTCAGGCTATACGTATATTTTCCTAACTTTGACTCTTGGAAGTTCTCTAACCCCGGTCACCATAGCAACAATGGATTCTTCGCACTGCTTTAACGAAATCAGCCAATCATGGGTTTTTGGGAGTGTACATAGATTATAGATATGTATGTAAAAGAATGGCTACAGTAAAATGGGACCAGGGGTCAGCAACCTGTATGGCGGAAAGAGAAATTCAGAGGAATTTTGCCCCCCCCCCCCCCCCCAAATCCACATGGAGTCGGTCAACATGTTACGATACATTAAAAAATAAACAGTTCCTAAGGTTCCTCGATATATTATCATGATAATTGGGCCAGGATACAATAATGTTGCGATATTTGGCCCACTGTACAATATTATCAAGATAGTGCTCCATGATACAGTGTTATCTTGATACTTGGATCATGATACAATACTGCCACGATAACTGGGCCACAATCCAATATTATCATGATACTCTTGCACGATACAGTATTATCTTGATACTCGGGTCATGATATAAAATTGTCACGATAGTTGGGGCATGATAAAATATTATCTTGATACTTGGGTCATGATACAAAATTGTCACAATACTTGGGCCATGATACAGTATTACAGTATCAGTGATACTGCTCCATGATACAACATTGTCTCCATAATTGGGCCACAATCCAATATTATCACGATATACTTGCACGGTACAGTATTATCTTGATACTCAGGTCATGATACAAAATTTTCACGATACTTTGGCCATGATACAATATTGTCACGATGAAGGCCACAATACGATATCATGATACTCGAACCATGATAAAATATCATAATACTTCTCCACGATACAGTATTTTCTTGATACTTGGGCCATGATACAATATTATCACAGTACTGTTCCACGATACATTATCTTGATACTTGGGCCATGATGCAGTATTGTCACGATGAAGGCCACAATTCAATGTTATCATGATACTCAAACCACTATAAAATGTCATGATACAGCTCCATGATAAAATAGCTTGATACTTGGGCCATGATATAATATTATCATCATGAGGGCCACAATACTATATTATCTTGATACTGTTCCACAATACAATATAGAGGGTATGCATATGATGTCACCAAATAGAACTCATGGCAGTTAAAAAACACTGGGTGGCAAAAATGAGTGGCAGCATTAGGGTGTATGCAGTAAAACAAAAATACAGTATTCAGTCACAGCAGTACACAGAGTACCTGCTTGCATTATGGAGAGCTAATCTTATCCTTTCATCTTGTATTAATTGGCAAAAAATTAAATAAAGGCTCTGAATCAGTTCTTCGCTTACCATGTGCTCCTTGGTCTTTACCCACACATCACTACAGTCAAGTAAATGGTGTGGTATTGAAATGTAAAGCAAAAAAAGGCACTCTGTGCACTGCTGTGACTAAATATTTTGTGTGATTTTTATATTTTGCTGCATACAAAATAAGCTGTCACATGTGATTGCCACTCAGTGCTGTGTTGCTATGGTAACTGATCTGTAACTGCCAAGATTTCTGTTCCAATGCATCCCCTCTATTATCTTGATACTTGGGCCATGATGCAATATTATGATACTGCTCCATGATACAATATTACCTTGGTACAGTACCTGGGCCATGATGCAATATTAGCCACAATACAATATTATCTTGATACTTGGGCCATGATACAATATTGTCATGATGAGGGCCACAATTTGATATGATACTTGAACCACAATAACACTGCTCCACAATAGAATATTATCTTGGTACTTGGGCCATGATACAATATTATCTTGATACTTGAGCCATGATATAATATCATGAGAGCAACAATATGATATTATTATGATAACTGAACCACGATACAATATTATCATGATACTTTGGTGACAATATGATATTATCATACTAGTTGGGCCACAATACAATATCATGATACGTTGGCCACAGTGTGATGCTATCATAATACTTAGGCCACAATATAAAATTGTCAAAATATATGGGTCATGATATGATATCACGATCCTCAGGCTTCAGTATGATATTGTCACATTCTTGGACCACAATACGATATTATCATGATGCCTGGGCTGTGGTATATTATCACAATACCTGGGCCACAGTGCAATATTATCATGATACTTGGGTTGCTATACAATTTTCTGTAATTTTTTGATTTTAATAAAGTATCATGATGAATTCCATGAATGATTTCGCTTGTCAACATTAGCTTGGCATTGCCAAATTTTTGAAAACCTTTATGTGGCCACATGGGACCAGAACCGCAGGTTGCAGATCCCTGTTCCAGGAGAGACGGAGTGGTAGATGTGGATAACTTTTACTGTAGCTTTTGGGAAGGGGGGAGGGAGGGAATATTTTCAACATCTTAAGTGCATGTTTTAAATATTACAGTATAGTAACCAATAGTTCTAGTTAACTGTACACTATATTCATGGTGGGGGGCCAGACGGGGCCAAACTGGAGACTGTTTTTATTCTTTAGCCGGACAAGCCTTCCAGGTTTGCCCTTCGAATGTCGGAATGTCTGAAGAGCAACAAAATATACAGGTGCAGCTAAAGAAAAAATTAGAATATTGTGATTCATAGTTTATTAAAAATACTACTGTATAAGCCATAATTATCAAAGTTAAGAGAAAAAAGGTCAGCCAATGTAGAATTTATTTAGTTTGCCTTTTTGAATCAAATTAAGTTAAACAATTGTAATATTCTCATTTTTTAGCTGCACATTATAAACAGGTGCATCTCAAATAATTTGAATATCACAATTCCTAATGTATTACAAAAAGCTCTATAAGTCATCCTGAAAACTAAAACCAAAACAAAAAAGGCTTGAAATATTTCACTAGGTGTAACAAATACAGAAAACATAGAGCATGGGCATGTAATGCTAGCAAACGATAAATGAGAATGTAAGCTGGGAGTCTGCAGCATGATGAACTACTGTGGAGTTTTATCCTGAACCGGTCATTCAGACAGGGAGGAAGACAGCAACTTTTACAGAGCACTGAAAATAGTGACCAGCCAAGCTGAGCAGACAGAGGAACTGATAAGATTTAGCTCAGTTAGCCTAGCAACTGCTTTGTTTACTTCGCCTTTGGTCACATTTATTTGTCTCTGTTAACTGTATATTGCCTCATATTCAACTCTCAAGTGCAAAATTTTCATAGCCACAGCAAAGATTTTTGTGTCTATGGCATTAGCGTTATCATTAGCCTGCACAGACAGCGTCATTCAGCCTTCATCTGCACCATATCTCACAATAGTTATCAGCTGAACGCATCACATGATGGCACATATTACATTCATTTAACTTTCCCAAAACAAACGTGAGTTCTGCATGATTTTTCCCCTTTGTTTCCATTAGCCAATACTAACTAGCAGCTGCACACCATTGCACAATGTAGCGTGACATAATTCATGTCATTGTACAGATTGTAAATAGTACTGATTTTTTTTCAAGATATATATGCGAGAGAGCGAGAGCGAGAGACAGTTGGTGTTTCACATTTTGATCATTTTTATAATCATGGTATGTTGTTTGTTGTTAGACTGGTTAGCTTAGCTTAGTTCAGCGTAGGGTTGGTGTTGTTTACATCTCAGCCATTCCAAGTAACATTGCAGGGCCATAATGAGCTTGTAAAACACACTAAAATGCATATTTTGCTCCCAGTTTTTATCTGGCTCATGTGCACAACATCCCACTGTCATTAGCCTGATTACCTCACAGTTGCTAGCGTATTAGCAATTCCTCTTATCAAAATTTAACCCACTCCTAATATCACTGTGTGGGTTCAAATTAACCATGGAATGTGGTTGATATGGCAAGGAGTCTTGGATATCTTGGATTTTTACTTGGCACATAGTTACTGTTAGCTTCCCTCCAAAAGCTAGCAGTAATGCCAACAGCAATAATCAAGAGATGCCGTGCACATAAGTTAATAAAAAAATCCAGAGGACAACTGGGAAGATAGGTGTTTAGATGTATTTTACAGATTCATGCAGTGTTATTTGGAATGAGTAAGTGATGTAAACACCGTGGTAGCTACGCTATGCTAAGCCAAAAGGCCTGACAAACAACAGCAAAACCTCTATATAGGAAAAAAACAGTAAATACACTATTTACAATATATAAAATCACAAGTAAAGATGAATAATTTCTTTTAATGATGAGAAAGGACTGTGTTTTACGTGAATATAATGGTTGGCTTTGAAGTGAATCAACCGGAAGCATGGAAAGCGGAAGTAATGTCATGCTACATTGTGCAAGACATCCGTAATTACAGTTAATATAAAGAGTGTGCACATCCCTGTTCAAATGCCAGGTTTTTGTGATGTAAAAAAATGAGACCAAGATAAATGATTTCAAAAACTTTTTTTCCCCCATTAAGGTGACCTATAACCTATACAGCCCAATTGAAAAACAAATTAAAATCTTTTAAAGGGGAAAAATAAAAAAAGCTTACATTTACCTGTTTGCATAAATATGCACACCCTGTTATAACTGGGGATGTGGCTGTGTTCAGAATAAACCAATCACATTCAAACTCATGTTAAATGGGAGTCAGCACACACCTGCCACCATTTAAAGTGCCTCTGATTAACCCCAAGTTTAGCTGTTCTAGTAGGCTTTTCCTGACATTTTTGTAGTCACATCTTACAGCATGGTCCACAGAGAGCTTCCAGAGCATCAGAGGGATCTCATTGTTCAAAGGTATCAGTCAGGAGAAGGGTACAAAAGAATTTCCAAGGCATTAAATATACCATGAAACACAGTGAAGACAGTCATCATCAAGTGGAGAAAATATGGCACAACAGTGACATTACCAAGAACTGGACATCCCTCCAAAACTGATGAAAAAAACAAGAAGAAAACTGGCCTGGGAGTCTGCCAAGAGGCTGACAGCAACATTGAAGTAGCTGCAGGACTTTCTGGAAAGTACTGGCTTTTTGGTACATGTGACAACAATCTCCCGTCTTCTTCATTTATCTGGGCTATAGGGTAGGGTGGCAAAACGAAAGCCTTATCTTATGAAGAAAAACATCTAAGCCTGGCTACATTTTGCAACAACACATCTGAAATCTCCCAAACACATTGGAAAATGTGTTATGGTCTGATGAAACCAAGGTTGAACTTTTTAGCCATAATTCCAAAAGGTATATTTGGCACAAACAATACTGCTTGTCACCAAAAGAACACCATACCTACAGTGAGGCATGGTGGTGGCAGCATCATGCTTTGGAGTTGTTTTTCTTCAGCTTGAACTGGGGCCTTAGTTAAGGTGGAGGGAATTATGAACAGTTCCAAATACCAGTCAGTGTTGGCACAAAACCTTCAGGCTTCTGCTAGAAAGCTGAAGATGAAGAGGAACTTCATCTTTCAGCACGACAGTGACCCAAAGCACACATGCCCTCACAATCTGATGGATTTGGAGCGTTTTTGCAAAGAAGAGTGGGCAAATATTGCCACATCAAGATGTGCCACGCTGATAGGCTCCCACCCAAAACGACTAAGTGCTGTAATAAAAGCCAAAGGTGCTGCAACAAAGTATTAGTTTAAGGGTGTGCACATTTATGCGAACAGGTTATTGTAAGTTTTTTTTTTTTTTAATTTTTCCCCTTAAAATATTTCAGTTTGTTTTTCAATTGGGTTGTACAGGTTATAGATCACATTAATAGTGGAAAAAGTTTTGAAATGATTTATCTTGGTCTCATTTATTTACATCACAAAAACTGGCATTTGAACAGGGGTGTGTAGACTTCTTATATCCACTGTATATGCTGAATTTAGATAAACACCAGGGCTCACATCTTAGCACATGTTACACCCATTTCCTGGTTTATTTCTCTCACACAGGCTTATTTTCTACATTTGAGTTTAGCACTGATGGATGTAGCGGCGTTTTGGCACCTGCTCTACATGAAAGTTCACCGTTAAAAATGAACCATTAAAAAATGAACTTTTTCAAAATATTCTAATTTTTGAAGCTGCACCTGCTTTCTAAACACACAGTAAATGTATAGTATATGTATAGAATCAATTTCCACATGTTTGAAAGTTTTAAATGACGTTAATACAGATCAAAGTATTTTATTCTTTTTTGACTTGAAAGATTATATTTCTTATTGCAAAGATGTTTACAGATATTTTAATTTAAGTTCAGTGAACTTTTTGTAGCTGGGTTGAAATGTTTTTTTTTTTCTTTTCTTTTTAGTACGGGGCCTGTTTCGGCATTGATCACTGTATTATTATTTTTAATATCACACGACTGTGGGAGGAAATCCACAAAAATGTGTATTTGACAGTATTCTGTTGGGACGGAGTTTTTTTTTTATAGGTTCAGCAAAAAAAAGGAAAAAAAGTCTTTAAAATCCGCTGCACCCAGCATATTTTTTATTCCATAATATAAAGCATATTTTATTCTATATTATTATGAATCGTTGAAATGTACAAAACTTAGTAAGTTGAACACAAAGAAACCGTTTATGCTTTTTAAAAATTTGTATGAATTAGATTCCAGTGGGAATTACAGGCTTCTGTTGCACCACTCTAGTTTTAGTATTTCTATTTTAATACATTTGTTTACCACTTGTTTATGTATATGTAGGTGAAGTTACTTGAGCGTAAATGTACTTTATTGAGCAAAGTTTAAGAACAAAGTATATTTTATTTTATGATAAAGGGCCTTTAACCTCATGGTCAGATACTGATATATTTGCTGAGACAAGATTTGAAAATGTATCAAGAGTTTTATTTTTCTGACATTTAAAGTTATACATGACAATAATAATGATTAAAAAAGTAATGGTGCTACTTCATGTTTTTTTTAAGTATTTCTATATAAGTCCAATAAAAATGGTACATTCAACCTTGGTTTCTTGGAGTTTTAATGGTTTCATGAACCTTCTTTCTTTGTTTTGTTTTCTTAAAAAATCAGTATAAAGCCACAAAACAAATCTGAGTCTTAGAAACAACAACAACATGAAACAGCTGAATTATTAGAATTTTTTTTTTTAGACATTTTGCCATTATTTTTCCACTACATGCAACTTTTCTTACAAAAAAATTGCACCTTGTATGTAGGTGGTGCAGCAGTTAGCACTGTGGGGGCACAGTCAGAAGGTCGTGGGTTTGATCCCACCCACTGACCATTAGTGACCGTTCTGTGTGGAGTTTGCATGTTTACCCCGGGTACTCCCGGTTTCCTCCCACAGGCCAAAAACATGCAGGTTAGGTTAACTGGAGACTCTAAAGTGGCCCTAGATGTTAAGGGATTGGCACTGCACCATAGCTGCCTCATCCATACATGTGGATGCCCTGAATTTCCATCTGGGATTAATAAAGTATACAAAATTTAAAAAAATAAGCATTTTTTTCTTTCAAATTTTGCTACTTTTTCTTTTAAATTAATTTCTTTTTATAATTCTGATTTTTGCTCTTTCAAATTTGTCACTTTTTTTCTCATAAAATGTAACATTTTTCTTTTAAATTTAAATTTTAAATATTTTTTAAATGCATTTTTATTACAAATTTATCACATTTTTCTTATAAATCTTCGATTTTTTTTTTCATAAATTGCAACAGTTGTATTGCAAATTTGTGATCTTCCTGTAAAAGTAAAACTTTCATTTTGTACTCCTCTGTTTTCTCCTGTCTGTTTTCTGAAACAGACAGGAGTCGCAGCAGATGACTGCCCCTCCCTGAGCCTGGTTCTGTTGGATGTTTCTTCCTGTTAAAAGGGAGTTTTTCCTCTCCACCGTCACCAAGCGCTTGCTCACTGGGGATCGCCTGATTGCTGGGGTCTTTCTGCAATTGTGGGGGTTTCCCCTTCAGTTGAGAGTGCTATGAGATGACTGTTGTTGTGAAATGGCGCTATATAAATAAAGCTGAATTGAATTGAACATTTGACCCTCCACTGCCTCCTGGTGGAGGCTCTCATGTGGCGGTACCAGAGGTTGTGTTGCACTTTGTCGTTTTGTCATTTTGACACAGTGTTGTAAAAGTTCTGTCATGATCTGTTATTAGCTATCATTTCAAATCTCATGTAGTAAAATGCCAAACAGCTTTTGTTTTGGTTTGCATATTCAGTTTTAAATATAAACCTACAGTATGCAGATGATGTATTTCTTCATTCATCATTCACCTTCTTCCGCTTAATTCTTTTCGGGTCGCGGGGGGGCTGGAGCCTATCCCAGCATCTTTGGGCGAGAGGCAGGGTACACCCTGGACAGATCGCTAGTCCATCGCAGGGCGAACACAGAGAGACAGACAACCTTTCACTCTCACAGTCACACCTAAGGACAATTTAGAATCCCCAGTTTGATGCCAATTAACCTAACTTGCATGTTTTTGGCATGTGGGAGGAAACCATAGAAATCCCGGAGTAAACCCACGCAGACACGGGGAGAACATGCAAACTCCACACAGATCACTGTTGGTCGGGGGCTTGGATCGAACCCAGGATCCCCCGGCCAAGGGTGAGTTGCTGTGCTGCCGCAGTGCTAACCACTCCGCCACTGCGCCACCCCTGATGTATTTCTTTAATTTTTAAAATTGAACTGATAAACAGAGACTGGTGAGATAATATGAGATAATCGTTATTTTTTATGTCATATAAAGTGGACAGGTAGGAATTACAGTAAAGGCCTGTTCAGAGTCCCTCCGAGGGGAAAACGTTTGCATTCTGTAGACTGCATTTGTGTACACAGCAGTATTCAGAGTGGCTTTTGAGCAGCTGCAGCTGCCTCTCAGGCAACCACGTTTCACGCATGCACAGTGAGAATAATCTGCAGTTCATATGCCCGTACTGTGGGTGGCAGCCAAGAGCCACCAAACTGATTTGAACAGCTGCAATCCAATCACAAAAGAAGAGCACGGCCATTTAAAAGGCAGACCTTTTAAATGGCGGAAGCGATGGAAGTACGTGAATACAATGACAATCAAGTTGAACTGGAGCTTTTGCTGTTTAGTGGCAGAGGAAGAAAGCAGACAGGCAAAAAGCTGGACTTTTGTTCACCCAGTATTGGCAGATTGCTCAGTACCTCCCTCTGGCGGGAGTTTCCAGGCGCATGCGCACTTCATTACAATGATTTGCATACTTGTACGTGCGTAAACTTTTTGGGGGCTGTATGCTAGGCAAATGCTCACCCTCTGTGTAGGGTTTGCGCACAAATGTGTCCACTGCGCTCGTTTGCGTACCAGTACGTTTTTGCCACTATGAACTGGGCTTCAAAGATCATCACCAGTGTAAAATGACAGCCTTCAGATTTTTCCATCATGGCGTAAAAACAGTATTAAGCTGATGCAACCTCTGGGCGATACTATCAGAGCAGCCTAATTATTGAGATTGTCCTTTTACAGGGAAGCTCTGGTTGTCTTATCACTACTGTAACCCATTCTTACTCAGATATGCAGCTGCGGAGACATAGTCTGATTCTTCCGGGTATTGCTGGGATAATGAAAAGCCATGTGGAGGTTCAGAGAGGTTTGAAGAATCCAATGTCTGATTATCAGAATGTAACTTATAGGTGGCTCACGGCCAAGGATTGTGACTCTAAATGAGAATGGGCGAGTGAATTGGATCAGGATTGTGGTCCTGATAGTAAAATTCAGATAAATAATCATCAATTTGTTGATTCTTTATGAAAAATCATGGCACATCTGCAGTCATCTGGCACCTACCCACATGGTACACAGGAAAATGAAGGGCTCTAACTAAATGTGACTAAAGATTCAAGAATAGGGTACACCAAGTCTGAAAGAGGGAACACAGGGATAAGCAGCAAAGGTGGAACCAAGAGTGCTGGAAGGGCTATGAGGGTGGAGCAGATCGGAGAGAAGTGAAGGGGCTGTGTCATCCAAGGCTCAATGTGAGAAGGAGAATCCATTTCCATCCAATTCACTGTGCAACGGTAGGCCAGTCAATAAGGTGAGGTGTAACATGGTCAGAAAACCTGGGACAGGTGATAAGTCTAGCTGAAGAGTTCTAAGTGATCTGAAGGCGGTTAATACATGTGTTACAAAGTTCAAAAAGAACAGCAGGATAATAGTTCAGAGGAGGGGTAACAAGGGTATGGATGAGAATTTGGGTGCTGGGCCCTACAGTTGTTGTGTAGGTGGGAAAATGCTAAACCAGAAACTAGGTGTAGTCAAGACTAGTGATCCATTAGGGATACACATTTTACTAAAACATATTGAGTCACTCCACTTCATTCACTAAAAAAATTAGGTCAAAAGGTTCGTACAACGAATCACTCAGTGCTGTACTGGAGGTCTAATTGCTACCACTCACTGAACTGATAGTTAGCTGAGCGGAATGGGTGGGGCTCATTCACCGCTCTCCAGTATGTTCACTGAGCACTGCCTAGGGGGGTGATTCAATTGGTGATCCTCGGCTTCCAGTACAGTTCTGGTAAGTGACTCAGTACAGTACGTTCACCCATAAAAACTAGTATATTCTAAGGAAACTTTCACAAACGTCACAGCACTAGTTGAGACCTCGTCAAGACCAGAGTATTCCGAGACCAAGTCAAGACCAAGACTGCTGCGTATGTAGTTCTTGGTTTCGACTTAGTCTTGGGAGACTCTGGTTTTGGTTTAGTCTCGACTGCACCATTATGAGAAACATTACTTGTGTTGTATGAGTGGTAAAGAAGAGAGGACTATTTGGCGCCACTGATATGGCCTGATGTAGGAATATAAACTCCAAATTACATCGACATCTCTAATCCACAGTTTCTCCAACTGTCCAATATTTTTTAATATGATATCCACAAATCTAATACAGAACACCTTGTTAAAACAAATGGTAGTGCCTAAATGTTGTTGCAACATGACAAGTTGGTTGCAATAGCATTGCTACGTATGTTTGCAGCAACATTAATGTATAGACTTCCTAAAATGTTCCTGCAATGTTCCAAACAATCATATCAAGTCTAGTGTTGTAGTTGAGACTTCATCAAAACCAGAGTCTCCCAAGATCAAGTCGAGACCAAGACCAAGGCCACTGTGTATGTAGGTCTTGGTCTGGTCTCGACTACAACACTACAAGGAACGCTCCAACAGTGTATCTGCAACATTGCTACAGATATCAGATTGGATATGCAGCCACTAATATTACAGCCTTAAGACCACAAAATTCCTAGAGTTAGATGTAATTTGGAACTGCATCGTCGGCATCATCATGTTTTTTTAATCAGGCGTCCAGCAGGAGTCCACCTGCTCATACATAACACTGGGTGGCTCGAAGTAGGTGGCGCCAGTTTGAGCGGTCTGGCTCTCGTAGGTTCCCCATAGAAAGACTCCATCCTGTGAACAAGTCTAGATCTCTCTCTAAGGTCTTGATCAAGTCTATTCTCAGCCGGCCAGCCCTCCAAGAGGGTAGGTACCCATTGCAGGTACCAATTCCAAGAGAAACTTAGGGAGTCTACCTTTAGGCATTCTCACATGTCCAAAGTAGAGAAGGTGGGTCTGTCTTGTCATGAAGTTTAGGCTACAGCAACCAGTTCTTTCCCTGAACTCCCAGCTTGTTATGTGGTCATAGAACCGACCCTTCAGAATTCTTTAAAGAAAGGTATGGAAGTGGTGCTACTTTATAGTGCATCCATATAGTAGTATTGTAATGACTCTGCACTCATAAAGTTGTAACTGATTGTGTGTTTCCGTAGATAAAAATAGTTTTTACATGGTAGGGAAGCTGCCCCTGCCATAATCCCCATCCATCCCAGAGGGGCCAGGGTTCCAAGGTATCAAACATATCATCATCATATGTTGAAGTCAATGAAAAGCACTCCTACTTGGCTTGTCAAATGGGATGACCGTCATGGTGTTACAAGTAGGGTCTGGGCAGCACGGTGGTGCAGTGGTTAGCACTGTTGCCTTACAGCTAGAAGGTTCCTGGTTCGAATCCCCAAGGTGGCAGGGGTTGGAACCTTTCTGTATGGAGTTTGCATGTTCTCCCTGTGCTGCGTGGGTTTACTCCGGGGGCTCCGGTTTCCTCCCACAATCTAAAGACATGCATGTTAGGTTAATTGGTTGTTCTAAATTGTCCCTAGATATCTGTTTCCTATAGGCCCTTAGAATAGAGGGTTAGTATTAGTGAAAGCGCTTTGAGTGGTCTTTGTGACTAGAAAAACGCTATATAAGTGCAGGTTAGTTAGTTAGTAGTAGTTAGTCTTCCACTTGGACACCACCAGTTGGCTTCACTGCCCTCCCCTTGGTCACCATTGGTGTTGGTTGGCAGGATTTATAGGTGGCATATCAGTCCCTTCCCCAGATGCCACCACTATGTCAGTCCCAGAAGTGGTGCTCAGTCCCTGACATGAGTGGTAACATTGTCAGAAAGCAGAAATCCTAAAGCTTAAATGCGCTGCTGAAATCAGGATAATGTCAGAATCTAGAGGAGGAATATATGACAGAGTCAATGAAAAGCAGTCTGATAGGGAATTGAATTACAATTGAATTGAATTACAATTACTTGTAATACCTAGAATCTCCAAAAGTACAATGGGAGGCAGAGCCTTCAGTTATCAAGCTCCTCTCCTGTGGAACCAGCTGCCAATCTGGATTCGGGAGTCACACTCGATCTCTGTTTTTAAGAATAGGGCTAAAACCTACCTTTTTGATATAGCCTACAATTAGGGAGGGATCATGTGTTTCTGAACCCTCCCTTAGTTATGCTGCTAATAGGTTTAGTCAGCCGGGGGACCTCCAGTAATGCACTGGGCCTCACTCCTTTCCTCACTCTCAATGAAATATTTTTTTTTTTTTGCTGGTCATTAACATCTGTTTGTTCTCTCCCGTAGATTGAGTCCCCATCGTGCTGTTTGCTCTCTACATGTCTGTTCTTTTCATCTTCTCTATCCCCTCACCCTCCAGCCAGTCGCAGCAGATGACTGCCCCTCCTTGAGCCTGGTTCTGCTGGAGGTTTCTTCCTGTTAAAAGGGAGTTTTTCCTCTCCACCGTCGCCAAGTGCTTGCTCACAGGGGATCGCCTGATTGTTGGGGTCTTTCTGCAACTGTGGGGGTTCCCCCTACAGTTGATAGTGCTATGAGATGACTGTTGTTGTGAAATGGCGCTATATAAATAAAGTTGAATTGAATTGAATTACTGCAAAATGTTGTTGCATTTCATTTGTCTTTATTACAAGTTCAATTGAGTTCAAATGTTTCAAGATATGTGTCCTTGAGATCTGGCTTCAAGCAGTTAGAGCTAGCTTCCTCCTTCTCTATCCCTCTCTCCCTCTCAATATGATGTCACTGTTGGTATTAAAAGAATGGTTTTGTGCTGATTTTTTTTTTTTTTAGCACACTCTCTGCAATAAAGGACGGACAATCACTTTAAACTTTTCTGACTCATTATTTATTTCTGACACATTCCTACTTGGCTTGCCAAGTGGGTAGACTCTGGTGTGGGAGGTTGTGATGCCACCAGATGGGCTTCACTGTCCTTTGCTTGGTCACAGTCAGAAGTCTGATTTCTGTCAGTCATTTGGCTTATATAGCCTACTTAGAGAGACTGCATCAGCTCCCAAATCACATCAGACCAAAGCAAATGAAGTGAATGGAAACAGCTGATGCCAATAAATAATGATGTTCTGGCTGTCCCTGTCTGGTTATCATCTCAACAGAATCCCATCATGAAAAACTTTTCAAAAGTGGCTCTATGCAATAGGTATTCTTCTGTTACAGTATATACAATGTAATCGCCCTCCTGGATTATTTGCTTGTAACTCACTTAAGATTGATGGAAACAGAAGCTTCTTTAGGCATATTATCAGAAAAGTCCATTAAAAATACAAATATGTTGAATGGAAACCCAATGATTGTGTTGTAAAGCACTATTCACACAATCAAAGAACAAGAGTTTGGTCCAGTTAAGTGGATAGACATGCAGCTGAGTGCAGTGAGGCTTAGAAAGGTAGAACCTCTGCTAATGACTTTAAGAGCACTTTAAAAACTATTTATTGGAAAATATAATTATTCAACAATTTGCATTCATCTTAAAACTAATGCATTGCTTTGGGCATTTTACCTGTATTGAACAGAGGGAATTAAGAGAGAGAGAGAGAGTGAGAGTGAGAGAGTGAGAGAGAGAGAGAGAGAGAGTTGAGTTTTAAAAAATGCCTTTATTGCACAATCCAAAATGGTTTGAAGATGTTGTGGACTTTATTTATATTAAAAAATGTCCCTTGTTGATCTGGTTAATAAATAAGGTACAGAGTCAAAGATGTCTTTTCTGGAGATTTATTCTTGATCAAGAGGAAGATTTCATGCAACAGTTCAGTAGAAATGTTCACAATCAAAATGGTGTGGGCAGATTTTATACCTTGAAACAAACAAAGATAATATGAGAACGTTCTGTGGGAGTACGGAGCCTAGCTGTCTCCCGGGACTGACCTTGACAGGCCAGAGTCTCAGCGTCTAAGGAAGAAACATGATATACTGTGTCTAGAAGCATAATAACAGGAACACAGTGCAATATTAATTGATAAAATGAGGAAATTTTTCACAAAGAGGAGGGGACAGACATACAGAAAATATCCCTCTTGTCAGGAATCAAACAATGTGTATAAGTGTCATGTTTACCCACCCTTAGAAAATGTATAACATACACAGAAACACAGCTTTCTTCATGTATAATAAACATTTTCCAAACGTGCATACAGTATCTCACAAAAGTGAGTACACCCCTCACATTTTTGTAAATATTTTATAATATCTTTTCATGGGACAACACTGAAGATATGACACTTTGATACAATGTAAAGTAGTCAGTGTACAGCTTGTATAACAGTGTGAATTTGTTGTCCCCTCAAAATAATTCAACACACAGCCATTAATGGCTAAACCGCTGGCAACAAAAGTAAGTACACCCCAGTGAAAATGTCCAAATTGTGTCCAATTAGCCGTTTTCCCTCCTTGGTGTCATGTGGCTCATTAGTGTTACGTATAAAGTCTCAGGTGTGAATGGGGAGCAGGTGTGTTAAATTTGGTGCTATTGCTCTCACACTGTCTCATACTGGTCACTGGAAGTTCAACATGGCACCTCATGGCAAAGAACTCTCTGAGGATCTGAAAAAAGAATTGTTGCTCTACATAAAGATGGTCTAGGCTATAAAAAGATTGTCAACACCCTGAAACTGAGCTGCAGCACGGTGGCCAAGACCATACAGCGGTTTAACAGTACAGGTTCCACTCAGAACAGGCCTCGCCATGGTTGACCAAAGAAGTGTTGAGTGCACGTGCTCAGAGTCATATCCAGAGGTTGTCTTTTTAAAATAGACATATGAGTGCTGCCAGCATTGTTGGAGAGGTTGAAGGGGTGGTGGTGGTGGGGGGGTCAGCCTGTCAGTGCTCAGACCATATGCCGCACACTGCATCAAATTGATCTGCATGGCTGTCGTCCCAGAAGGAAGCCCCTTTTAAAGATGATGCATAAGAAAGACCGCAAACAATTTGCTGAAGACAAGCAGACTAAGGACATGGATTATTGGAACCATGTCCTGTGGTCTGATGAGACCAAGATAAACGTATTTGGTTCAGATGGTGTCAAGTGTGTGTGGCGGCAACCAGGTGAGGAGTACAAAGACAAGTGTGTCTCACCCACAGTCAAACATGGTGGTGGGAGTGTCATGGTTTGGGGCTGCATGAGTGCTACCAGCACTGGGGAGCTACACTGAGGGAACCATGAATGCTAACATGTACTGTGACATACTGAAGCAAAGCATGATCTCCTCCATTCAGAAACTGGGCTGCAAGGCAGTATTCCAACATGATAATGACCCCAACCACACCTACAAGACGACCACTGCCTTGCTAAAGAAACTGAGGGTAAAGGTGATGGACTGACCAAGCATGTCTCAAGACCTAAACCCTATTGGCCATCTGTGGAACATCCTCAAACGGAAGGTAGAGGAGCGCAAGGTCTCTAACACCATGATGTTGTCATGGAGGAATGGAAGAGGATTCCAGTGGCAGCCTGTGAAGCTCTAATGAACTCCATGCTCAAGAGAGTTAAGGCAGTGTTGGAAAATAATGGTGGCCACACAAAATATTGACACTTTGGGCACAATTTGGACATTTTCACCTAGGGGTGTACTCACTTTTGTTTCCAGCAGTTTAGACATTAATGGCTGTGTGTTGAATTGTTTTGAGGGGACAACAAATTCACACTGTTATACAAGCTGTACACTGATTACTTTACATTGTATCAAAGTGTCATATCTTCAGTGTTGTCCCATGAAAAGATATTATAAAATATTTACAAAAATGTGAGGGGTGTACTCACTTTTGTGAGATACTGTATATGAAGATGCCTTGGTACAGTAAATAAGTAGATAAGTAGATCAGGAAAATAGTGTAGACAGCAACTTCTAGGGGTTGTGAAAAAGCGAAATGGGAGGAGTTGCCCCTCACCCTACCATTACCTTAACTCAGGGGTCAGCAACCTGTGGCTCCATAGCCCCTATGCTGTTGCTCCCTGTACTTATATTTCACATTAATGGTCATTTTAATAATTTTTCAAATTAGGGGCCAGGAACTGGTGGATACCAGTTCAGACCCCGAAGCCATTTTGATAAGGTTTTTTGAAAAAAGTAAATTCATGGACATTGCAAACAAAAGAAAAGGACTCAAAAGAGACAAAAAGTTGAAATTTTACAAGACAAAAAATTCAAATTTTTGAGAAAAAGTCACAATTTTTTTTTAAAAAAGTTGCACATTTATGAGAAAAATGTTGCAGATGTACAAGAAAAAAGTTACAAATTTATGAGAAAAAAGTCAAATTTTTCAAAAAAAAAAATCACAAATTTTTGTGGAAAAAGTTGCACATTTATGAGGAAAAAAGGTGAGATTTTAAAAGTAAAAAATGTCAGATATTTGAGAAAAAAGTGACAAAATTTTAAGAAAAAAATTGCAAATTTATGAGAAAAATGTTGCAGATGTACAAGACAAAAGTTGCAAATTTATGAGAAAAAAGTCAATTTTTTCAGAAAAAAAATCACAAATTTTTGAGGAAAAAGTTGCAAATTTATGAGGAAAAAAAGCTGAGTTTTTAAAAGTAAAAAATGGTAAATATTTTAAAAAAAAGTCACAAAATTTTAAGAAAAAAGTTGAAAATTTATGAGAAAAAAGCTGCAAATCTGCAAGAAAAAAACTTGCAGGTTTATGAGGAAAAAAGTTCTAAATCTATAAAAAAAATTGCAAATTTATGAGAAAAAAGTCACATTTTTTTCAGAAAAAGTCAAATTTTTGAAGAAAAAGTTGCAAATTTTTGAGAAAAAAGTTACAAATCTATAAGTAAAATTAGCAAATTTATGATAAAAGAGTTAAAATTTTATAGGGAAAAAATTTCAAATATTTGAGAAAAAAGTTGGAAATATATGAGAAAAAAAGTTGAAAGTTTATAGGAAAAAGTTAAAAATTTATGAGAAAAAAACTGCAAATTTTCAGGAAGCAATTTGCAAAACACAATTTCTTATGAAGCTGCTGGTATTGAAAAAGAAGCATCCTATAGCAGTTAAAATCTGCATGTAGGTCCCTGGTACACACCCTGACTTTACCTTTAACCTTATTTTAACTCCAATCTGCTGGATGTGAGAGAACCTGACAGTGGTTATGAAAGTAAGCCTCACTGTGGAGTCTCTCCTCCTCCTCCTCCTCCTGTTCCTCCCTGTGCTGCTTGCCGTGCATCCTTGTGTCATGTGGAAATGCTGACATTTAAACACTCTTTGCCACAGGATAGTAAACGTGGACTAATGGTAACTTCAGAATGGAAACATCCAAGAGAAGCTGGGGCCATAAAGCAGATTATTAGGAAACCATCTCACCACAGAGGAAAAGAGCTGACAAACGTTTTTACTAGAATGTGCAGCAGATGGAGTTCACGGAACCAGAACAGCAGTTGGTGTTTTTTAATAAAATAATATTAAAATAGAACACAAAAGAGTGCATTTAAAGTCTGTTTATGCCCTACAGTATTTATGAGGTCATTTTCACTCTGTACTGTCTGAAATTTTATGATGCCATCAGAATATATACTGTTGTGGAGGGAATAAATAAGTTCAGGCAAGGTACGACGAGCTGAGAGGTTGCAGAGTTTTATTTTCCTCCAACATCATGAGACACACTGTAGCGCTGTGCGCTGTGTTGTGCTGTTTGTGCTATTGAGGCATGTATAGCAAGTTCTTTTATACATGTTATACAAAGAGAAAGAATGCATGGCACATTTGCATACTGATATACATATCAGTCAATACATATCAATCGCGTGACTAACTGGTGCACGGATGTCTTCTCCTTAATCCAGGGATGTATAAACAATAGTCCATTGTTCTGGTTGTCCCCCCCCAGGGGTTCTCTGTCCGTATGCAATCCCTGCTGAGCGTGAATAGTATCAGTCTGCATTGTGCTGGATGACCACACTGTATAGAATAGTAGAACTTTTTGAAAAGAAGTTGGGAAGAGACTACAATTCTTAAATAAGTAAAAAAAAAAAAAGTTGCACAGATCCATAGGCACTAATGCACCCCCATACTATCACAGATGCAATCTTTTGAAACAAGTGCTGGCAAAATGTCAGATGGTCCCGGTCCCCAGACCAAGACCAGAGTGTGGAAAGCTATGGTATCTTGGTATATCAATAATAAAGAAACGTTTATCTTCAGTTCAACTGGCTTTATTATTGAGGGCACAACATGTCTTCAGAGTGGAACATAGCTTCTGCACATACTCAATTCCTGTGCACTACTGCCCTTTAGTGGCCCGGAAAGGTAATAACATCCTACTATGCTGCAAAAGCCCAAGACTTTAAGGCAGGGGTGTCAAACTCATTCCATGGAGGGCCAAGACCCTGCATGTTATACTTCCACCCAGTATCTTCAGCAGGTGTTTTTACTGATCAGCAATCAGTGGGAAGAATTCAGTGAAATCACCTGTTGAAGACACTGGGTGGAGGTAAAACCTGCAGGGTCTTGGCCCTCCATGGAATGAGTTTGACACTCCTGCTTTAAGGGGATGAGATCAATTCAGGACCGAGATCAATTCAGGACCAAGATCAAGCCAGGCAGAGAGCAGGGGCCTCATGTACAAAGAGTACTTACGCACAAAAACATGGTGTACGTCCTTTTCCATGGAAACTTTCAGATGTATCAAGAATGAAATGACCATGGAAATATGCACAGCCCCACGCCAACTTCATGGCTGGCATATGTACGTTTCTACTGTTATTTGTCCATTGGCAACACTTAGAGGTGATGTTGGGAAACTGATAATGACATGAAAATGATTGTACACACCAGAGACACATGATGAACAAACATCCAGTTGTGTGCAATTAGATAAGTGGATATAGAAGCAAGCGCAAAGAAGTGCAGAAAATGCCTCTAACAACAGAGGATTAGAGGATATTGTAAATTGCGCAGTGAGAAGAGAAAGGGTATTTTAGAGACAGAAGATTTTTCTGGCTCAGGATGATGACTGGCTTGTCAGCTGGTTTAGGTTTCCATGGGCAGTCCTTGTGGAACATACCTGTGCGCCTGCAAATATCATCCTGGCTTCATTGCAACCCAGTGATTTGAGTAAGTGACTTTCTTTTTTTTGCTGATTAAACTACATTTTGACAGCATTCTTCCAAGCTCCCAACTGCCTCTGTGTGTACAGTAGTTATGTCAATAAACACATGCGTAAAGTTTGAAATGCAACAGTCTCACGTGTTCCCCGGTGCACTTCGTTCATTTACAATAGTGTGTGTGTAATCCATGTAAGTTGTATATAACTATATAGGATGAGACTTGCATTTTGGACATAAAATATGTACTTGCCGAGTCTAATATGATCTGCTTTCAACTAAATAGGTTCATATTGTCTTCTTTTTCATGACTGGTTTCCTTTATTCAACAAGGGGATCGACCTGGCTGGTCACAAATTGATTGATTGACTGATTCATCATTTAAAATAACATTGTATAAAAGATACAACATACATCTAAAAACAATGGGATAGCACAAGAAAGTGCGCACACTTATTTCTGTTGTGGTCCCAAAAAGAGATCACAGCCAGTCTTGAACCTACAACCTTTTGCTGTGAAATCTTGCACTATACCAATTGAGCTATACACACACAAATTACAGTGATCAGCTGATGCTTCTGAGGACGACTGCAGACGTCAGCCTGACCATGTCAAAGTTAAACTTCTCCTTCTTATCCCTGTTTGAATAAATGAAACAATAAACTAATTTTATAGGGCTGTAAGCAGGCTACTGAATTACCTGTATCCAGCGCTAATACCGGAGGACAGCATGCCAAACAAAATGTTTTTACGAGCCTCTGCCTCATTCAGGAGCATCTTCAACTCACGTTCCATGAAATTCCATTAAATCCATTATTTTTGATCGTGGATATAAGAGAATCAAACCTGCTGGGCTTGTATTTATCTATTTGCATACCTATTTGCATCTAATTGCATATTCAAATGGAGGAGTCAAGGGAGGAGTCCGGTATTTCCACACGTGCGTTCAATTTCAAGCAGTTTGGCATGTACAAAGGAAATGTGCTTGGATTCCTGTGTATGGACGGTTTCATACATCTCAATTTCTTTTTGGTTATGGCATTTTCTTGATTTAAACGTATGTCATCTTTCAGTAGGAAATTCACGCAAGTCTTTGTACATGAGGCCCCAGGACCATCTTGTGTGTAGGTCTTGGTGTACATTTGGTCTTGACCCCCTTACAGCGTTGGTCTGGTCTGGTCTTGACTACTAGAGGTTGTGGCTTCCGTGATTTCCAATAAGAATCTCAGATTTCGTCGGACCACCAGTGTTGGGAGTAACACATTACTGTAATGCCACTACTTTTGCAGTAACTGTAAGTTGTTTGAGAAACAACTTACAGTTATAACTCAAGTAGGTTCATTTTGTCTTCTTTTAATTATTTATCTTTTGTTCTTATTAAAGACAAGAATAGAAAGGAGATGTCTTTACCTTCTTAACATGTTTTGACTGTGCACTGCAGCCTTCATCAGAAGAGTCAGCTGATTGCTCCCAGGTGACATTTATCAGCTGATTTTCGTAGGCGGGGCCAGCTCAGCAGATCTGTCAGATCCACCGCGCCGGCCCCACCTTCCGCCGTCAGATGGTCTCTGGAGAATGTGATCCCAGGTATGGGAAAGCATAAAGGCCCCCTCATCTCGGTTCATGGTGTCGTTTCCCTGCTTCCTGATTTCTATGGCCTCCTTGACCCAGCGTTTGTGTCTGTTGCTCTCTGATCCAATAATTTTTGCGTTGTCCCAGTCCATGATGTGATTATTTCGTTTGCAGTGATCTGATATTGCTGATTTTAATGTTTCTTGTTCTGCCTTTTCTTTTTGTGATCTTGTGAGTCGTCCCTGTGTTTCCTTCTCACATTCCTTCTGGTGTTCTTTTTTTCTTGTGGTGAATGATCTTCCAGTTTCTCCAATGTAGGTTTTGTTCAGATCAATACCTACTATGGACATCAGAACACCCCACAGCACACAAGCTATCAGTTGTCAGGATGTTATATGAACGGGCCACCATCATCACAGAACAAGAAGACAGACAGGAGGAGGAAAACCACATAAAACATGCACTTATACGCTGCCAATATCCAGTATGTGCCATAAACAAAGGAAAACAGCAAGTCAAAAACAAAGAAAACTAGAAAAGCACTCGGAGAGCGCAGACCTCCGCCAAGCACCACAGTTCCCCCCATACAGTGTTTATGTGCACATTTTCAGATTCATTGACCATGAAAACATATGACTAGCAATTTGACAATGATATGATTAGTGGTTCAGTAGTTATTCACGAAAAGGATATTTTCCGTAATGGCGGCCACAGTTCCCCCCCATACAGTGTTTGTGTGTACGTTTTCAGATTCCTTGACCACGAAAACATATGACTAGCAATTGGATTGACAATGATAGGATTAGTGGTTCAGTAGTTATTCAGGAAAATGGCATTTTCCGTAATGGCGGCCACAGTTCCCCCCATACAGTGTTTGTGTGTACGTTTTCAGATTCCTTGACCATGAGAACATATGACTAGCAATTAGACTGACAATGATAGGATTAGTGGTTCAGTACTTATTCAGGAAAATGGCATTTTCCGTAATGGCGGCCACAGTTCCCCCCATACAGTGTTTGTGTGTACGTTTTCAGATTCCCTGACCATGAAAACATATGACTAGCAATTGGATTGACAATGATAGGATTAGTGGTTCAGTAGTTATTCATGAAAATGGCATTTTCCGTAATGGCGGTTTTCTTCTGGACGGTGAACCGGATCATCCCCAAAATTTAATCAGTTCTTCCTTGTACCATTTCCAACAATGCCTGAAAGTTTCATCGAAATCCGTCCAAAACTTTTTGAGTTATCTTGCTAACCAACAGACAGACAAACAAACAGACAGACAGACAGACAGACAGACAGACAAACGCTGGCAAAAACATAACCTCCTGGCCTTCGGCCTGGCGGAGGTAACAAACAGGAAATAAGACACAGAACAAAAGCTGAAATCAAAAACAAGGACACCATAACTATGCCATACATACGAGGGATCACGGAACCAATTCAAAGGATCATGAAAAAAAACAAAATAAACACAGCAGTAAAACCACACAAAAAATTAAGACGGTTATTAGTACACCCCAAGGACAGAATAGAACAAGACAAAAAATGCAATGTAATATATGAAATATCATGCAGATCACACAACAAAACCTACATTGGAGAAACTGGTAGATCATTCACCACAAGAAAAAAAGAACACCAGAAGGAATGTGAGAAGGAAACACAGGGACGACTCACAAGATCACAAAAAGAAAAGGCAGAACAAGAAACATTAAAATCAGCAATATCAGATCACTGCAACAGAAATAATCACATCATGGACTGGGACAACGCAAAAATTATTGGATCAGAGAGCAACAGACACAAACGCTGGATCAAGGAGGCCATAGAAATCAGGAAGCGGGGAAAAGACACCATGAACCGAGATGAGGGGGCCTTTATGCTTTCCCAGGGTGTAGCCTACAAAAATCAGCTGATAAATGTCACCTGGCAGCAATCAGCTGACTCTTCTGACGAAGGCTGCAGTGTACAGTCGAAACATGTTAAGAAGGTAAAGACATCTCTTTTCTATTCTTGTCTTTAATAAGAACAAAAGATAAATAACTTACAGTTATAGCTGATGTAGCTGAAGTCACTGGGCAAACATCTGACCATTTTGAATGTGCATTTACAATCACTAGAAACATTTTTTTTTCCCATGAAAGGACCTGCATAGTCCATGTGTAGTCTCCTCCATGGTTTGTCTGGCCACTCCCAGGGATGGAGTGGTACACTTGCAGGTGCCTTTCTGTGCTCTTGGCAGGTTGTACATGACTTCACCTTATCTTCAATGTCACTGTCCATTTGAGGCCACCATATGTAACCTCTTGCCAGACCTTTCATGCGGCTCATGCCTGGATGTGAGTGATGCAATTGTTCCATCAGAGAAGCTCGTCCCCTTTCTGGTATCACAATAGCGCTCCCCACAGTACACATCCATCTTGCACACTCAGTTCATTCTGCCTCTGTTTATAAGCAAGAAAGCCTACTTACAGATTCTTTGGCCAACCTCTCTGTATATACTTGCAGACCTTTGAGAGTACCAGATCTTTACTTGTCCACCTCTGAAGCAGTTATGATGTCACTAGTGGACTTTGCTCTTGGTCCAACATGAGCACCATTTCTTCTGATGATGGACTTTGGGACATCTTTGGCAGGGATAATCTACTGACAGCATCTGCATAAGCTAGCTCTGTCTTGGGGCAGCGCCTTGACCCAGTGGAGGAGATAGGAGAGAGAAGGATGGCGGAGTCCGAGTCCCACCCTATGCAGGACAGGCTGAATGCACTGAGGAGCTCATTTAGCAGCAGACTACATCATCCTAGGTGCGCAACCGAGAGGTTTTGCAGGTCCTTCCTGCCTATGGCTGTCAGACTGTATAACCTAAGCAGGGCTGCTCGCAGAGATAGCAAAAAAACGTGACGACCTAATAGTATTGAATGCAAAAGACGCAATAGACTTACACAATGGTCCCCTCCAGTATATACAACTAGGACAATATCGGTCGCTACGGAGGGTGACAATATGTATGGGTACATATTCATACTATGTAGGATAACTAAGTAGACAGTTATGCTGTTTATTCCATCTAGCTACAATGTTCCGCACTGTGTGTGTATATATATTTATATAGTATGTATGCCATCTAGCTACAATGCTCCGCACTGTGTGTTTATATATTATATATTTATATGCATATATGTATATTCGCTGCTCTTGTTTTTCTTGTCTTCTTGATTGTTGCCAGGAGTGTTGCTATCCCTGTGCTGTTGCAATCCTGGAATTTCCCCATTGTGGGACTAATAAAGGCTTATCTTATCTTATCTTATCTTATTGCTGTTGTCTTTTCCAGTTCTGTATCTCATCACATACTAATAAGCTCTCAGTACACCGCCCATGTCATTATTCTCTGTGAAGCCATTTGTGGTGCT
The DNA here is from genome assembly GCA_020510985.1 of Pholidichthys leucotaenia. NCBI lineage: Eukaryota > Metazoa > Chordata > Actinopteri > Cichliformes > Pholidichthyidae > Pholidichthys > Pholidichthys leucotaenia. The sequence goes on along the minus strand of CM035837.1, from coordinate 427,239,322 downwards.
GCTTTCATTTCATGGAACAAACTTATCAGTGGCTTGTGATCTGTGCAGATGATAAACTTACGACCATATAGGTACTTGTGGAAATACTGCACTCCAAAGATAACAGCAAGTCCTTCTTTGTCAAGCTGAGAATAGTTTTTTCTGCAGCTGAGAGTGTTCTGGATGCAAATCCTATAGGTTTTTCTTCTCCATCTACCATATGGTGTGCTAGCACAGCTCCCACTCCATATGGAAATGCATCACATGATAATATCAGTTCTTTGTTTTCGTCATAGTGCACTAATACACTACTTGACTGCAAAAGCTTTTTTGACCTGTGGAAAGCTTCTTCTTGTTCTGGTCCCCATGACCACTTTTTATCCTTGCTTAGTAACATGTACAGTGGTGCCAACACTGTAGACACATTTGGTAAGAACTTATTATAAAAGTTCAGCGGTCCTAAGTAAGCTTTTAGCTCTGTCACTGAGGTGGGTGTTGGGTGCTTTTTGTACAGCTTCCACCTTTGCTGGTTGTGGATGTAATCCTGTTTCCTCCACCTTGTGACCTAAAATTGTCACCTCTTTTTCCATAAACTAGCATTTGCTCCTTTTCAGATGCAGTCCTGCATCCCCCAGTCTTTGCAGCACTTGATGTATTGTCTTCAAATGATTTGTGTCATCTTTCCCAGTCAGGATGATGTCATCTAGGTATACTGCCACATTTTCAATACCCTGCAATATGCCTTCCATTGTACGTTGAAAGATGGCTGGACTGGAACTCACACCAAAAGGCAACCTTGTGTATGTAAACAATCCTTTGTGAGTGTTTACTGTGACATACTTGCTGGATTCCTCATCCAGCACTATCTGTTGATAAGCATGGCTTATGTCTAACTTGGTGTATTTCTCTCCACCAGTTAAAGAAGTTATCATGTCTTCCATTCTTGGGATGGGGTACTGCTCAATGGGTGATACTTTGTTAACTGCTAACTTGTAGTCCCCACAAATCCTTACTCTTGAGTCTGGCTTAAGCACTGGCACTACTGGAGCTGCCCACTCTGAGATCTTCACCTGTTCTATGATTTTCTCTTGTAAAAGTCTGTGTATCGCTTGCTCTACTTTTTTCCTCATAGCAAAAGGGACTGGCCTTGTCTTATAAAAGCAAGGGGTGGCATCACTAGCTACATGCATTTTTGCTTTGAAGCCCTTGAGCATCCCTTGTTCTTCCCTAAATACCGTCTCATGTCTTGAAAGTACTTCCTGTAGAGAATCCTCTCTGTCCTCTTATTTTCTGCCAGTCTAACTTGAAGGCCTCGATCCACCCTTGTCCCACTAGACTTGTCCCTGAACCCTTCACTACCACTACCTCTAACATCTTGGTGATGCCTTTATGTTCTACTTTAACTTTAGCTGCACCTATCACTAGTACTTTATGTCCACCATATGCTTTTAACTTAATTCTGCATTTCGCTAGCCTGGGCCTGTGAATGTCACTGAATAACTTGTGAAAAGTTTTACTTGACATTATGATGTATCCACAACCTGTATCTACTTCAAATGTTACACTTTCCGCATTTACCTTTAGCTCTTTTCTAATAGGTTCTTCTCTGGGAATGTCCATCACTTCCTTATCCTGCATGTTGTACATAGGTACATCCCCCTCAATGTGGTATACAGTGAAAACGTGCTCATTGTCATCTGTTTCTTGCATGAAATTAGCTCTGTGTTCTTCTTTCTCTCCCCTTTACCTGGTTTCATTCTACAGGCTCTTTTTATGTGTCCCACTTTTCCACAGTTGTGGCACTTTTCCTTGGCAAATCTGCAGTCTCTTGCCATGTGGTTTTCTCCCCCACATCTGTAACATTTCTTGATGTCCAGCTGGACTTTAGTATGGGCATCGCTTACCTTGTTTACGGAACCCATCGTTTGGTTCCATTTACTCTGTTCTTTCACACCATGTAAATCCACCATGTCTCGATTTGCCGCTTCCATAGCTTGTGCAAACTTGAGTGCTTTGTCAAATGTCAGACTGTCGTCCCAGCAGCCTCCGCTGTATCCTGTCATCGTTTATGCCACAAACCAAACGGTCTCTCAGCATCATTGTTAAAGAGTCTCCAAAATTACAATCCTGTGCCAGCTTCCTCAATTCTGCCACATAGTCAATGACACTTTCAACAGATCTTCTGTTCCTTGTATTAAACTTCCACCTCTGCATTATTTCACTTGGTTATGGATGAAAATGATTTTTCAACAGTCTCACCAATTCACTGAAGGAGCGATCACCTGGCTTATCTGGGCTGAGGAGATTTCTCATCAGGGCATAGGTCTGGGCCCCCACACAGCTTAGCAGTACAGCTTGTTTCTTGTCTTCATTATCAGTGCTGTTTGCCACAAAAAAGTGCTCCAAAATCTCACAGTATTCTTCCCATGACTGTGACTTACTATCAAAAGGAGTCACCAAGCCCACCATAGCAGCCATTGTCCTTGTTAGCGGCATGTAGCAGCACGTGTTGCTAGCAGAATGTTAGCTTTACTTGTCAAAGCAGTCGCTTCTTCTTCAAGCCTTGTTTTTACTTACATCATCTGTCCTTAATGGCATTTTATCCACATTGCCATATGTGATATCTTGGGATATCAATAATAAAGAAACGTTTATCTTCAGTTCAACTGGCTGTTGTGTTCGTGTTCGTTGAGGAGAGAGGAGACTTGCAGTGGAACCATCGTAACTTTATTTAGCGGCAGCTCACTCAGACACGTTCACTTTGGCTCCCATGTTGGCCATTTCTTATTCTACTGAGTGCATCATTCAAACAAACGGTAACAAGGTAGCAGCAACGCCTAGTGGTAAACACTGATCATTACATCCCCCTTTCTTTGAGGTGAATAAACATTAATAAACAGTGATGCAAAACAGTGTATATGTATTCAGTATGAATGGACTAATACAAAACATATATTTCAGTTCTCCCTGAATCAACATGCCCAAAGAAATTAACATCTGTTACTTTTTTTTTTTCTTATTCTTTGCTTTTTTTTTTAACACTTTACTTAAATTCTTACAAGTCCAACCTATCTGGTTTCTTTATTTCTCCTTTTGATCTTCTCGGTTCATCTTTGTCAGGTGGAACGTTTGCTTCACAGTTCATAAGAGGTGTGGTTGTGGGAGATTCTGGGTGAGCATTATTGGGCCCACCAGGTGCTTGTGGTGTCTTGAGGAGACTGCGGCGATTGCGCCTGAGCACCTGTCCATCCTCAGTTCTCACTGTGAATGATCTTTTTTTTTTTTTTTTTTTTTTGTTACTTATTTGTACCCGTAGGTAGACTTGGTTTGCAGTCTGGTCACAAGCCACCGGCTGCTGGTCGCTGCGTGCGCGAGCACCCTAAACCTACATGTTTTTGGTGTGCGGGAGGAAACCGGAGAAATCCCGGAGTAAACCCGCGCAACACGGGGAGAACATGCAAACTCCACACAGCTCACTGTTGGTCGGGGGCTGGGATCGAACCCATGATCTCATGATCCCCGCGATCCCCCGGCCGAGGGTAAAACTGTGCTGCCACAGTGCTAAACCACTGCGCCACCGTGCAGCCACCGTGATCTTGGAGCAACTTCCTGTAATACAACTCCTTTAGTGTTCCAGCCAGATGCATCCTCGATCCTAACTGGGTCGTTGTTGGCCAGTGGAGAGAGTGGTTTGGCTGAAGTGTCATAGAATGTCTTTTGTTTCAGTTTCTCCTTCTCAAGCTTGTTTCTGAGTTTTGTATCTTTCCTTTGTGAAGTAGCATTTGGGTAACTGGGAAACGTTGTACGCAGCTTTCTGTTCATTAGTAGCTCAGCAGGTGACAGTCCGCACTGAAGTGGAGAGGCGCGGTAACTGAGTAGAGCCAAGTATGGATCCGAGTTGCTGTCTGCAGCTTTCTTAAGCAGTTGCTTCAGAATGTGGACGCCTTTTTCTGCTTGTCCATTTGATTGTGCATAATGTGGGCTTGACGTCACATGCCGAAATTCATACTGTTCTGCAAACTGCTGCCATTCCCTGCTACTGAAGCATGGTCCATTATCTGTCACCACAATGTGTGGGATGCCATGCCGAGCAAATGTGTATTTGGTATGAGTGATCACACAGGCTGATGTAGTGCTTGAGAGTAGTGCCATTTCTGGAAAGTTGGAAAAGTAGTCCATGACTACTAAGTAGTCTTTGCCTTTAAGGTGAAACAGGTCCATCCCTACTTTGTGCCAAGGGGATGCAGGACTTTCAGATATCACCATTGGCTCTTTGCTTTGTTTACTTCGGTGTTTCTGGCACGTTTCACAACTACTCACAAGCGTCTCGATGTCTTTGTTTAGTCCAGGCCAGTACACTGACTCCCTTGCTCTCCTTTTACATTTTTCAATCCCAAGGTGTCCTTCATGTATCCTGTTTAACAAATCTGGTCTTAGAGCCTCAGGGATGACTATTCTTCCTTTCTTCAGTAATAGTCCATCAACAAAACTGAGATCTCCTCTGACATGGTAATAGCGAGGGCAAGATCCTGCAGGCCATCCCTCGTCCATGTTCTGAATGACACGCTGTAGCTCGGTGTCCTGTGATGTCACCTCAGCTATTTGTTTCGACTTTGTGTCAGATACTGGCAGAGCACACGACACCATGTTGATGTGATTTTCAATATCCTCATCTGTGGAACTCAGACACTTTTTAGCAGGTGCTCTGGACAAGGCATCTGCGAGTATCAGGTGCTTTCCCGGTGTGTAAACCAGTTCAAAATCATACCTTTGCATTTTCATCATTAGGCGTTGGATCCGTGGGGACATTTTGTTAAGATTCTTCTTGATAATGGAGACGAGTGGGTGGTGGTCAGTTTCCACAGTAAAAGACGGCAGTCCATAGACATAACTGTGAAATCGCTCCAGCCCGTAGGAAACGCCTAAACACTCCTTTTCAATCTGGGCATATTTGCATTCAGACTTTGTCATAGCCCTTGACACATAGGCTACTGGTTTCCAGCACTCTCCCTCTGCCTGTAGAAGCACTGCTCCGATGCCATCTTTGGACGCGTCAGTTGACACTTTGAGCTTTTTCCGGTGGTCATAGTAGGCTAATGCTGGTGCTCTGGTAAGAGTTTGCTTAAGTCTTTGCCACTCTTGCTCATGTTTTTCGGCCCATTTAAAGTCACAGTCGTTGTGTAAGAGCTCTCGGATGCATGACGTCTTTGCTGTGAGGTTGGGAATAAATTTGCCTATGAAATTTACCATTCCCATGATACGTAACACGCCCGTTTTGTCTGTTGGTCTTGGCATGTTCAGTATTGCTTTCACTTTATCGCCATCTGGTTGTATGCCTTGAGCTGTGAGTTTGTCTCCGAGGAAGAGAATCTCTTGTTCTGCAAACTCACACTTGGCTCTATTGAGTTTCAGCCGGTACTTCTGAATGCGCTCCATCACTTTGTTAAGTCTCTGGTTGTGCTCTTGGAGAGTCGAGCCCCATACAATAATGTCATCTATGTAAACTCTGACTCCCTCTAGGCCTTCAATGATCTGTTCCATCACTCTGTGGAATATTTCTGGTGCAGATTTTATTCCAAATGGCAGCCTAAGAAAACAGTATCTACCGAAAGGTGTATTAAAAGTACAGTACTTAGTGCTGCTCTCATCCAGTTTTAACTGCCAGAAACCCTGAGAAGCGTCGAGCTTTGTGAAGTAGTTAGCTCCTGCCATCTCACTGAGTATTTCCTCACGTGTGGGGATTTGGTAGTACTCGCGCTTAATGTTCTCATTTAGATCTTTTGGGTCTATGCACATTCTCAACTCACCATTCTTTTTCTTTGTGATGACCATCGAGTTGACCCAGTCTGTGGGCTCCTGCACCTTTTTGCTCACGCCCATGTTGGTCATCCTGTCCAGTTTTCGTTTGAGGGCTTCACGCAGTGGAGCTGGGACCCTACGTGGTGCGTGCACAACTGGTTGGGCACCTTCTTTTAGCTGGATTTTATATGTAAAGGGCAGTGTGCCAAAACCTTTGAACACATCAGAAAAGTTTTGCACAATAGTGTTAGTGTCACACTTGGAATCTGATTCAATGCAGTACACTCTTTTCACTAACCCTAGCTCTTCACAGCTTTTATCACCCAACAGTGATTCACATTTCTCATTCACAACAGAAAAGTTTACATTGTGCACTTTACCTTTAACAACAACATTCAATTTACAGGTACCAAAACACTGTATGGGTTGCCCATTGTAATCTTTCAACCCTGATTTCTTTCTGTATATGTGTGGCTTAACCTGCATTTCCTTTACATCAGACATGCTAATGAGGTTAACTTTTGCACCAGTGTCCAGTCTCATAGTGACGATAGTCCCGTTAACCAGCAGAGGAGTGATCCACTTGTCCTCATTGGTAATGCTGTTGACTTTTTCTTCTTCATTTTCACAGTTAACAATGCCCACAAAGAAAGTGTCACTTAAGTCTGTGTCTTCGACTACATTCACGTTTTTGCCTTTCTTTCCTTCCTTTCTTTTGGTGAAGCATTGCTTGGCAAAATGATTCTTTCCATGGCAGTTGGAGCATACTTTACCAAACGACGGGCATTGCTTTGGCTTGTGCTGTAATCCACAACGCTTGCAGAAGAACGCGGGATCCTCGGTCCGCTGTGCAGTCCCAGCCCATGAGCGACGCCTCCTGCTCTGAGATGACACGGCGCTGACCGCTGCTCCTTCACTTGGAGGTGTGGCGTCTGGCATGCTGCAGAACGTTTTCATGTGCTTCTGGGACAGTTCGCTTGCCTGGCAGAGTTTAACAGCCATCTCCAGCGTCAACTCCGTCTCACGAAGCAGTCTCTCTCTTAACTTTTTGTCCTCAACACCAAAAACAATTTGATCTCTGATCGTTGAGTCCTTCAATGTCCCAAAATTGCAGGATTGTGCTTTCAAATGGAGAGCGGTCAAAAAACTGTCAAAAGGCTCACTCTGTTGCTGCATACGAGATCTAAACATGTATCTTTCATATGTCTCGTTTTTGTTAGGAGTGCAGTGAGCATCAAACTTAGCGAGCACGACATCCAGCTTATTTGGGTCTTCATCCGTTCCGAACACGAACGTGTTGTACACTTCAATGGCCTGTGGCCCTGCTAAGTTCAGCAACAGTGCTACCTTTCTCGAGTCCGGCTTCATGTCCAGTCCCATGGCCGTGACATACAAGTTGAACTGCTGCTTGAATGCTCGCCAGTTTTCATCCACGTTACCTGACAATTTCAGGTTTTCCGGCGGCTTCAACTCCATGACAACTTCTCAGGTGGTTGCTCAGTTCATGCAGTTTACTCCTGGTACCATGTTGTGTTCGTGTTCGTTGAGGAGAGAGGAGACTTGCAGTGGAACCATCGTAACTTTATTTAGCGGCAGCTCACTCAGACACGTTCACTTTGGCTCCCATGTTGGCCATTTCTTATTCTACTGAGTGCATCATTCAAACAAATGGTAACAAGGTAGCAGCAACGCCTAGTGGTAAACACTGATCATTACATTGGCTTTATTATTGAGGGCACAATATGTCTTCAGAGTGGAACATAGCTTCTGCACATACTCAATTCCTGTGCACTACTGCCCTCTAGTGGCCCGGAAAGGTAATAACATCCTACTATGCTGCAAAAGCCCAAGACTTTAAGTGGATGAGATCAAGTCAGGACCAAGATCAAGCCAGGCAGAGACCAGTGGCCTCATGTACAAAGGGTACTTACGCACAAAGACATGGCGTATGTCCTTTTCCATGGAAACTTTCAGATGTATCAAGAATGAAATGACCGTGGAAATATGCGCAGCCCCACGCCAACTTCATGGCTGGCATATGTACGTTTCTACTGTTATTTGTCCATTGGCGACACTTAGAGGTGACGTTGGGAAACTGATAATGATGTGAAAATGATTGTACACACTAGAGACTCATGATGAACAAACATCCAGTTGTGTGCAATTAGATAAGCGGATATAGAAGCAAGCGCAAAGAAGTGCAGAAAATGCCTCTAACAACAGAGGATTAGAGGATATTGTAAATTGCGCAGTGAGAAGAGAAAGGGTATTTTAGAGACAGAAGATTTTCTGGCTCAGGATGATGACTGGCTTGTCAGCTGGTTTAGGTTTCCATGGGCAGTCCTTGTGGAACATGCCTGTGCACCCGCAAATATCATCCTTTCTTCAAGGCTTCATTGCAACCCAGTGATATGAGTAAGTGACTTTCTTTTTTTTTGCTGATTAAACTACAGTTTGACAGCATTCTACCAAGCTACCAACTGCCTCTGTGTGTACAGTAGTTATGTCAATAAACACGTGTAAAGTTTGAAATGCAACAGTCTCACGCGTTCCCCAGCGCACTTTGTTCATTTACAATAGTGTGTGTGTGTGTGTGTGTGTGTGTGTGTAATCCATGTAAGTTGTATATAACTATACAGGATGAGACTTGCATTTTGGACATAAAATAATTGTATGTACTTGCCGAGTCTAATATGATCTGCTTTCAGCTGACAGGTGACCGTGGCTACCCACTAAATAGGTTCATATTGTCTTCTTTTTTGTGACCGGTTTCCTTTATTCAACAAGGGGATCGACCCGGCTGGTCACAAATTGATTGACTGACTGATTGATTCATTGTTTAAAATAACGTTGTATAAAAGATACAACATACATCTAAAAACAATGGGATAGCACAAGAAAGTGCACACACTTATTTCTGTTGTGGTCCCAAAAAGAGATCACAGCTGGTCTTGAGCCTACAAGCAGAATCACGTTACACAGTGCCACACTAATAGATAACATATTCACAAACATTATGGAAAATAATATCAGGAGTGGGCTTTTATTGAATGATATCAGTGACCACCTGCCGATTTTTGTTGTCTATCAATGTGATTATAGGAAGAAAAAGTATACCAAAAATATTAAATATAAAAGAATAAGAACTGAATAATCTATGTATTTACTGACAAAGGAATTATTAATACAAGATTGGAAGATAGTTTATGATGAAAATGATATAAATAAAGCATATGATAAATTTTTACAAATATTTCAATCATTGTACAATAAAAACTGTCCTATAAAACAATACAGTGACAGACAACAAAAGAAAAATATTCCTTGGGTCACCAAGAGGTTAATAAATGCATGTAAAAAGAAGAATACATTATATAAACAGTTCATTAAGTGCAGAATGGTGGAGGCTGAGATCAAATATAAAAGATATAAAAATAAGCTTACTAATATAATGAGGACCTGTAAGAAAGAATACTACAACAGAATATTAGAGGATAATAAAAATAACTTAAGAGGAATATGGCAAGTACTCAATGGGATTATTAGTAATCAACCTAAGAATGCTAATTATCCAGAATATTTTATTGAAAATGGCAATTTGATAAATAATATGGAGGATGTGGTCAGTGGTTTCAATAAATTTTTTGTAAACGTTGGTCCTGAATTAGCAACATCAATAGTGACAACAGAAACAAACAACAGTGGTTCTGTAAATGAAATAGAAGATAGAAATCCAAACACAATCTTTTTGGGTGCAGTTACTGAAAAGGAAATTATCAAGACTGTGAGTAAATTTAAGAACAAAAAATCAACTGACTGGAATGAAATTGACATGACAATAGTGAAAAAAGTAATTGAAGGAATTGTTAAGCTGCTCACCCACATCTGTAACGTGTCATTTCAAACTGGTAAATTTCCAAACAAAATGAAAATAGCAAAAGTAATATCTCTATACAAAACAGGAGACAGTCATTGTTTCACAAATTACAGGCCAGTCTCTTTACTCTCACAATTCTCCAAAATACTTGAAAAAATCTTCACTAAGAGACTGGATGATTTCAGTGAAAAACACAACCTCCTTACAGACAGCCAGTATGGTTTTAGAGCAGATAAATCTACATCTTTGGCACTGATCAAACTTATAGAAGAAATTACTAGTTGTATAGATAAAAACAGTTTGCTGTAGGAGTATTTATAGATTTAAAGAAAGCTTTTGACACCATTGACCACAGAATACTACTAAGGAAACTGGAAAGGTATGGGATAAGAGGGGTCGGACTGAGTTGGGTGGAAAGTTATTTAAGTATCAGACAACAATTTGTACAAATTGGTGAGCACAAATCACCCTTCATGGACATCACTTGTGGTGTGCCCCAGGGGTCAGTTTTGGGACCCAAACTCTTTATTTTGTATATAAATGACATATGCCAAGTATCAAAAATTCTGAAATTTATTTTGTTTGCGGATGACACAAATATCCTTTGCACTGGTGAGAATTTGCAGCAGGTTTTAGAGGTGGTCACAACTGAAATGAAAAAGTTAACGCAGTGGTTCAACAAAAATAAATTATCTCCAAATCTAAAAAAACCAAAGATTATGTTGTTTGGAAACTATAAAATAAATCATGAAATAATGGGAACGATAGATGATACCAGAATAGAAACAGTACAGGAAAATAAGTTTCTGGGGGTGACGCTAGACAATAAAATCTGCTGGAAACCTCACATCAGTCACATCCGGGCCAAGTTGGCAAAATGTGTAGGCATACTGGGGAAGACAAGACACATCTTGGACTATAAATCATTGGTCTTACTGTACAATTCACTGTTTCTACCTTATCTTAACTACTGTGTAGAAGTCTGGGGAAACACCTACAAGACCAACCTACAGTCAATATGCACATTACAAAAAAGAGCTATAAGGATAATAAATAATGTAGGATATATAGACCATACCAATTCGTTGTTTTTAAAGTCACATGTCATAAAGTTCATCGATTTAGTTAAATTTAAGACAGCACAAGTCATGTACAGGGCAATTAATAATCAACTCCCAACTAATATACAAAAAATATTTAAAAAAAAGAGACAATGATCATAATTTGAGAGAAGACTTAAACTTTACAAAACCCAAGATACTAACAACCAAGAAAAGTATGTGCATATCTGTCTGTGGGGTGGATTTGTGGAACAGTCTGGAGCCGGAACTGAAACTATGTACAAACAGAAATCAATTCAAAAAGAGGTATAAACATTATTTGCTGAAAGGATATATGTTAGAAGGGTAGTATTTATATGTACAATTCACTATGCTCACTCTGGGACACTATGGGACACTATGGAATGGTGGGTGGGACAGCACTGTGTATATATGTGTTGTTTGAGGCTGGTTTTGATGTATGGACATCAATGTATGTTAGGATGGATGGGTGTTAATGTTGATATGTACAAAATACAGTTAATTGTTTACTTGGGGTCTTAAATGTGGTAATTTGTATAAAATTCACATGGGTGTATTTATGGAAAAGAGGAGATGGAATTAATAAGTGTTCACTTCTTCCTTCTCCCTTTCAAACACTGTATACTGTTACTTTATTGCATTTGTCATTTGTTTTGTTTTTGTTATACTTTTTTGTTCCAAATAAAGTATCTATCTATCTATCTATCTATCTATCTATCTATCTATCTATCTATCTATCTATCTATCTATCTATCTATCTATCTACAACCTTTTGCTGTGAAATCTTGCACTATACCAACTGAGCTACAGTGGGGCAAAAAAGTATTTAGTCAGCCACCAATTGTGCAAGTTCTCCCACTTAAAAGATGAGAGAGGTCTCCAATTTTCATCATAGGTATACCTCAACTATGAGAGACAAAATGAGAAAAAAGATAAAATGAGAAAAAAAAATAATCCAGAAAATCACATTGAAGGATTTTTAATGAATTAATTGGTAAATTCCTTGGTAAAATAAATATTTGGTCACCTACAAACAAGCAAGATTTCTGGCTCTCACAGACCTGTAACTTCTTCTTTAAGAGGCTCCTCTGTCCTCCACTCGTTACCTGTATTAATGGCACCTGTTTGAACTCGTTATCAGTATAAAAGACACCTGTCCACAACCTCAAACAGTCAGACTCCAAACTCCACTATGGCCAAGACCAAAGAGCTGTCAAAGGACACCAGAAACAAAATTGTAGAGCTGCACCAGGCTGGGAAGACTGAATCTGCAATAGGTAAGCAGCTTGGTGTGAAGAAATCAACTGTGGGAGCAATTATTAGAAAATGGAAGACATACAAGACCACTGATAATCTCGCTCCATCTGGGCTTCACGCAAGAGCCACCCCGTGAGGTCAAAATGATCACGAGAACGGTGAGCAAAAATCCCAGAACCACCTAATGAATGACCTGCAGAGAGCTGGGACCAAAGTAACAAAGGCTACATCAGTAACACACTACGCCGCCAGGGACTCAAATTCTGCAGTGCCAGACGTGTCCCCCTGCTTAAGCCAGTACATGTCCAGGCCTGTCTGAAGTTTGCTAGAGAGCATTTGGATGATCCAGAAGAGGATTGGGAGAATGTCATATGGTCAGATGAAACCAAAATAGAACTTGTTGGTAAAAACTCAACTTGTCGTGTTTGGAGGAGAAAGAACACCATACCTACTGTGAAGCATGGGGTTGAAAACATCATACTTTGGGGCTGTTTTTCTGCAAAGGGACCAGGATGACTGATCCGTGTAAAGGAAAGAATGAATGCGGCCATGTATCGTGAGATTTTGAGTGAAAACCTCCTTCCATCAGCAAGGGCATTGAAGATGAAACGTGGCTAGGTCTTTCAGCATGACAATGATCCCAAACACACTGCCCGGGCAGCGAAGGAGTGGCTTTGTAAGAAGCATTTCAAGGTCCTGGAGTGGCCTAGCCAGTCTCCAGATCTCAACCCCATAGAAAATCTTTGGAGGGAGTTGAAAGTCCGTGTTGCCCAGCGACAGCCCCAAAACATCATTGCTCTAGAGGAGATCTGCATGGAGGAATGGGCCAAAATACCAGCAACAGTGTGTGAAAAACTTGTGAAGACTTACAGAAAATGTTTGACCTCTGTCATTGCCAACAAAGGGTATATAACAATGTATTGAGATGAACTTTTGTTATTGACCAAATACTTATTTTACCGAGGAATTTACCAATTAATTCATTAAAAATCCTTCAATGTGATTTTCTGGATTTTTTTTTTTTCTCATTTTGTCTCTCATAGTTGAGGTATACCTATGATGAAAATTGGAGACCTCTCTCATCTTTTAAGTGGGAGAACTTGCACAACTGGTGGCTGACTAAATCCTTTTTTCCCCACTGTATACACACACAAATTACAGTGATCAGCTGAAACTTCTGAGGACGACTGCAGACGTCAGCCTGACCATATCAAAGTTAAACTTCTCCTTCTTATCCCTGTCTGAATAAATGAAACAACAAACTAATTTTATAGGGCTGTAAGCAGGCTATTGAATTACCTGTATCCAGCGCTAATACTGGAGGACAGCATGCCAAACAAAATGTTTTTACGAGCCTCTGCCTCATTCAGGAGCATCTTCAACTCACGTTCCATGAAATTCCATTAAATCCATTATTTTTGATCGTGGATATAAGAGAATCAAACCTGCTGGGCTTGTATTTATCTATTTGCATACTTATTTGCATCGAATTGCATATTCAAATATAGGAGTCAAGGGAGGAGTCCGGTATTTCCTCAGGTGCATTCAATTTCAAGCAGTTTGGCATGTACAAAGGAAATGTGCTTGGATTCCTGTGTATGGACGGTTTCATACATCTCGATTTTTTTTTAGTTACGGCATTTTCTTGATTTAACCGTACGTCATCTTTCAGTTGGAAATTCACGCAAGTCTTTGTACATGAGGCCCCAGGACCATCTTGTGTGTAGGTCTTGGTGTACATTTGGTCTTGACCCCCTTACAGCGTTGGTCTGGTCTGGTCTTGACTACTAGAGGTTGTGGCTTCCATGATTTCCAATAAGAATCTCAGATTTCGTCTGACCACCAGTGTTGGGAGTAACACGTTAGAAAGTAACATGTTAGAAAGTAACGCGTTACTGTAATGCCACTATTTTTGCAGTAACATGCTCTGTAACAAAATTGCTGTTTAAAAATTCAGTAATGTGTTACAGTTACTGAAATTTGATCAGATGCGTTACTCGCAGTACTCGTTTTATTAATATGGATAGATATTTTAGTGTAAATAAACTGACCCTACCACAGCTGGCGCAGCCGTCAGTCTCCTCCCCCGCGGGTTGGTTTCCTGTCCCACGGTGGGAAGAAATGCCATGGAGACTTCTCATATGGAGCCTGTGAAAAACCCGTGCTGGAGGAGAGCGGAGCTCGCGACCAGGGGGAACAGAACAGCCGGGGGAAAACGACTGAGGCGCTCAAGGACACTGGGGAACTAGAGACGAATACAGCCGGAGCCCACCCAGGAACAGTGGGGCTCAACGGCTGAAGGAATTTAGGGAAGGGAAGATTACCTGGTTAGAGCTCAACGTGATGTCCTCAATGTGACGGCAGACAAAACACTCGGACTGCAGCACAACATCTGAGCACATCTCAGTAGGGTGTGACAACAGAGAAGGTTGTTGTGCCTTTTAAATACCCTTCTCATGATGGTTAACAGGTGTGGATCCATGAGTTGAGAAAATAACAGAATGAATAGAAGCTGTGCAGCTCCGAACAGTTTGACAGCCGGAAGCTGCACAGCGCTGTCAAAATAAAAAAAACAAACCCGAAACCAAAAAGATACAAACACAACAGAACCCAAAATATACCTAATACCCATACACCCACGGTGGCCCTGGGTTGGGACGTAGCACCCACGGCGGCCCCAGGCTGGGGCATAGCATCCATGATGGCCCCGGACTGGGGTGTAGCACCCCCGGTAAACCTGGACTGGAACATGGTACCCATGATGCCCAGGCTGACCCATGAGAGCACCAGGCCAAGGAGGCGGTCAACCAATGGGGCCCCAGGCTGAGGCACTGCACCCACGGTGGCCCTGGACTGCGGCGTGACTGCACCCGCGGTGGCCCTGGACTGGGGTGCAGCTGCACCCACGGAGGCCTTGGACAGAGGGGGAGCAGCACCCATGGAGACCTTGGATGGAGGGGGAGCAGCACCCATGGAGACCTTGGATGGAGGGGGAGCAGCACCCACGGAGACCTCGACCGGAGGGGGAGCAGCACCCACGGAGGTCTCGACTGGAGGGGGAGCAGCACCCACGGAGATCTCAGACGGAGGGAAGCAGCACTCACGGAGACCTCGGTGACCCTAGATAGTGGCTCAGGCAAAGGAACAGAGACAGAAACACACACTGAGTCAGGGTCACCGGCAGCAGTGGAGCCCGGCGAGGAGGGCTCAGCTGTGGCTGACGGCTGCACCTGGACCCCCTCATCAAGAGCCAGGCAAGCTCTTTCTAGAACAGAGAACTTCGGTATGTATTGTTGCAGACTGGGAGAGGGTGCTACCTAGGTATGTGAATTGGCCTACAACTTGCAGTCTCTGTCCTTTCACTGTAATAGTTGGTTCTGCCTGTTGACCATTTGGAGCTGGCTGGTGCATAACTTTGGTCTTCTTGGTGCTGATGGTGAGGCCGAAGTTGTCACATGCCATGGAGAATTTGTCCATGCTTGACTGCATCTCACTCTCTGAGCTATCATTTAAGGCACAGTCGTCGGCAAAGAGGAAGTCCCTCAGTACAGTCTCTTTTACCTTGGTGATAGCCTGGAGTCTTCTTGGGTTGAAGAGCCTTCCATCCTGCCTGTACCTGAGGCTTATCCCAGTGGTGCTATTCTGAAAGGCATCAGTGAGCATGGCTGAGAACATCATACTGAACAAGGTGGGTGTAAGCATGCAACCTTGTTTAACGCCATTCGTGACTGGAAAAGCCTATGATGCCTCACCATTGTCTAGGACACGTGCGTTCATGCCATCGTGGAACTGGCGCACCATCAGGATGAATTTGTCTTGGCAGCCAAATTTTGACATTATTCTCCATAGTTCCTGGTGACTGACAGTGTCAAACGCTTTGGTGAGGTCAACAAATGTGGTGTAGAGCTCGCGGTTCTGCTCTAGACACTTCTCCTGGAGTTGACGAGCCGCGAAGATCATGTCCACAGTCCCTCTACCCTTACGAAAGCCATATTCGTGATTCTGGCAGCAGGCCTTGTTCTTGGTGAGTGATCAGACGATTTAGCAAGAGTCTTGTGAGGACCTTACCAGCTATGGAGAGTAGCGAGATACCTCGATGGTTGTCGGATACTTGTCTGTTGCCCTTTCTCTTGTACACGTGGACAATTGATGCATCCCTGAGCTCCTGAGGAATGGTGCCTTGGGTCCAGAAGGACCGGAACAGTTCAGTCAGCTTCTCAAGGAGTGCTGGGCCACCTGTCAACAGTAGCAGGTGATGAGGACTCAGCCAAGTTTGGCTGCAGCTGCTGAGCCTCATCACCAGGAATAAGGCTAGGTATTTCATTAAAACGAGAAGAGGAATGAAAACTAACTTGCCTTATTACCCGGTACATGATGATTCCTGCTACTGAAGATGGGCCGGATGGTGCTCCTCTGGCCACCGCTGACGTACTCTGGGCAGGAGGCAGAGGCTTGGGCTCCTGGTGAGGGAGGTGGGGCGCTGGAGCTCGGGGCCGCTTCCTTGTAGACCTGGCCCTCAGCGCTGATGACTGAAGGTCTCCAACAAGGCTTTGAGGGTCCGGCCAGAGGATGGAGACGGTATAGAGCAAGCCCACGTACCTGGGGCAACTGCCTAACCCCGGATGCACCTACATAATGGCCGCCGCTCCCTCCACCTTCCTACAGACTTCTTTAAATGAACGGGAGGTGAGCACTGCATCAACATAGTCCTGGGCCAAGTCCACCGCCTACAGTCCATCAATGGTAGGGCCCCCGACTACCGACTTGCCTCAGTTTGCGGAGGCCCTGACGCGCTGCTGACATACCCAGGGCGCGCATGAAAAACAGAAGGGGAGAAAAAATGATTGCAGGGATCCCGCCCCCACAAACTCATAGAGGCTGGTGTCAAACTGGTCATGCCCTTCTGTCACAAAGCGCCCGTTTCATGGGCGAAACAAGACACCGAGCACCTTCTGTGAGTTTGTAACATTTATTAAAGGAAAGGCACACATACTAATAACACAACACTAATAACAGAACGGGAAAAAACCCGTGCCAGAGGAGAGCGGAGCTTGTGACCAGGGGGAACAGAACAGCCCTGAAAAACCACTGAAGCGTTCAATAACACTGGGGAACCAGAGACGAATACAACTGGAGCCCACCCAGGGAACAGTGGGGCTCAACGGCTGAAGGAATTAAGGGAAAGGAAGATTACCTGGTCGGAGCTCCATGCGGTCTCCTCAACAGCAATGGCAGACAAAACACTCGGATTGCAGCACAATATCTGAGGATGTCTCAGTAGGGTGCGACAACAGAGAAAGTTGTCTTGCCCTTTAAATACCCTTCTCATGATGGTTAACAGGTGTGGATCCACGAGTTGAGAAAATAACAGAATGAATAGAAGCTGTGCAACTCCAAACAGTTTGCTGCACAGCGTTGTCAAAATAAAACACAAACCGGAAACCAAAAAGATACAAACACAACAGAACCCAAAATGTACATAATACTACAGATGCACAATGACAAGAATTAAACTAGGAACTAAGTACAGCCGACATGACAACAAAGAAACAAGCAGACAGAAAACATTAAACTAGACAGGGAACTGGGCACAGTACCCACTCATGCCCCAGGATCATGACATATTTACAGACAAATGGGCAACACTGATGTAATAGTTGCAGCCAAATGGGTTATTCTGCTCTGTGTGTGTGTGTGTGTGTGTGTGTGTGTGACTGTTGAAGGGATCGGCGCCATAACGTGGGTGCCCTGAAGTTCCCTCTAAGGATCAATAAAGTATACAAGATACAAATGCAAAATACTACTACTACTACTAATAATAATGTTTGGTGTTTTGTACTTATTGCTAAAATATACTGTAAAGGGATGCACTGCAATGGGTCTCAAGTATTTGTAAACATGTCCTGTTATAGTACTGGATGAGTTTATTGACGATAGACTATAAACTACACATATAAACTAAATTATAATGGTGACTGAACAATTCCCATTCCCCAAAGTGCAAGATACACTGTTATGAATATAACTCATAAACAGATCACACAAATACGTCATCTGACAAAAAAAAAATAAACAAGCAATGCTTAAACAGTGGCTAACCTCTGTACTCCACTTTCAAACACAACCGACATTTGTGTCATAAATCGCCCTTTACACGGGCTGACTGAAGATACCAGACGCAGACTGTGAGTTTGTACATCTATTAACAGAAAGACACACACGAACAAAAATACACACTTACAGTTAAAGTAGACAATCGAGGAACGCCAAGAGAACTCTACCAGACAGGGACTCCGTCCAGGAGTCAGGAGAAATGTAAAATTAACATTTTAATCAGAAGACTGCTATGAGGGGAAAGCCTCATAGCCGGTCTTAAATAAGAACAGAGAAAATGGTAAAATGACTGACAGGTGTGGATGACATGAGTGGAAGCAATTGAGATAACTGATGACAGCTGTCACAGCCCGCGAACCGGTCTGACAGGCGGAAGTGACCAGACTGTCAAAATAAAGCACAACCCATGATGAAAGGGAATCAAGGGCCTATACATAAGCAGGAATGCACCAAGGAAGGAACTGGGGAAAACTACTAATACACTGTGGTGGCACTGGGTGTGGGGTACTCCGCCCAGAGTCGGAAGCCAGGGGAAGATGGAACAAAGGACTGAAGGAGGAAGTGGCACCGGGGGGTCTCAGACGTAACGGAAAGGACTATTCACCCCCCAGGGAGTGCAGGAGATGCCAGAGCCGCTGGAGGAAGAGATGGTGTGAGAAGCGGGACTGGAGTTATATGATGTTAATGTGCCACGCATGTCTTTGTCCACTGATTGTATTGTTTTGGCTCCCTGGGTCTCATGGGACAGAAATAAAGGTTATCAAAAGGAGGTGCCCAGAGACCCAGATAGAGAATTTTCGCAGTTTGCACCCCACAGGATCACAACGGATGACACGAAATATTACCATGTGGTCGCTGGGCTGGATGTGCGCACCACGCAACAGGTAACGAGCCTGCTCCAGGAGCCGACAGTCCAGGGGAAATATGAAGCGCTCAAGCGGATTCTACTCCAGCACGATACCCTGTCTGACAGTGAGAAGGCAGAGAGACTCCTAAAATGTTCAGAGTTAGGTGACAGATCAGCCGTGGAACTCATGGAAAGCATGTTAGCGCTGAGGGGGAAGAATGACGAATCTTTTCTGTTTTTCCACCTGTTCCTCAGGAACCTACTGGCTACAGCGAGGGCTATCCTGGCCAACTCGCCGCGGCTGGTGATCAAGGACTACCGCGCCCTGGTGCAGGAAGCGGACCACATCATTTTAGCAACCAGAGCTCTCAGCGTGCATGCAGCGGCACCAGCATCCATGAGGGACTCCAGCAAGGTTGAGGAGCCGTAGATGGTAGCCAGGATGGACGCCAAGAGATGCAGGAACGGGGCGATCTATTTCTATCATCGTCGTTTCAGCTCGAATGCCCAACGCTGTCTGCCGCTGTGCCAATTCAAGAAGCCAGGAACACGGCACGGCCAGCAGTCAGTCTCAGCTGCGACTGCTGGCGACAGGAAGAAACTGCTTTGTATCACGCTCACATGTTTGGGGAGACGGTTTTTGGTGGACTCCGGCTCCCAGAAGAGCCTCATCCTGCCGGTCAGCGCAGACAGGTCCGCAGGAGGCAGCGGTCCCGAGCTCACGGCCGCCAACGGATCCACCATCAGGACATTTGGCAAACGGACGCTGACGATATGCTTGCACGGACACAATTATCAGTGGGACTTTGTGGTAGCTGAGTGCTCTGCCCCATTATACGTAGGTTCAGATTTTTTTGTGCTTATTGGTTGTTAGTCGATGTTGCCAACAGACATTTAGTGGACACTGTCTCTTTCACTTCCCTGTCCTGCACAGCTCAGGGAGCTGGGTGAACAACAGTGGCTAACATTATAGCTCCAGGGGGTAAGTACCAGCATTTACTTGCACAGTTCCCAACACTCACGGTCCCAACTTTTTCGGCTATGGTAACCAAACACGGGGTTGAACATTTCATAACCACAAAAGGTCCGCCAATGTTCGTATGACCTCAGCACCTGGATGCAGCTAAACTGGCTAGCGTGCGCAAGGAGTTTGCCAACTTGGAGCAGCTGGACATCGTCAGGCTCTCCAACAGCCCATGGGCATCCCCGCTACACATGGTGCCTAAGGCCGATGGGTCGTGGTGACCATGTAGCGATTTCCGGCGCTTGAACAACACCACGGAACAGGATCGGTATCCCATCCCGCACATCCAGGATTTTTGCGTGCACCTGGCCGGGACGCATATTTTTTCAAAAGTGGATCTGGTCCGCGGTTACCACTGGGTCCCGGTGCATGGGGAGGATATTCCCAAAACAGTGTTAATAACTCCTTTTGGCTTTTTCGAGTTTTTATGCATACCGTTTGGGTTAAAGGGCACCTCACAAACCTTCCAGAGAATGATGGATGCAGTGCTCCATGGCCCATCTTTCATTTTTGTCTACTTAGATGACATTCTGGTGGTTAGCGCATCCAAGGATGAGCACCTCACCTATCTCAAGACGGTTTTCCAGAGGTTGGAAGCACATGGGCTTATAGTTAACCCGGTGACATGCCAGTTCAGTATGCCAGTGATTGATTTTTTTTTTGGCTACTGCATTTCGCCGGAGGGTGCGATTCTGCTGCCTGATAAGGTGCGCGCCGTGTTGGACTTTCCGCATCCGCAGACCATGAGGGCCCTAGAGGAGTTTTTGGGAATGGTCAACTTTTATAACCGTTTACTCCCCCAGGCAGCCCAGCTGATGCAGCCGTTGTATGCCGCACTTAAGAAAAAGAAGCCTGCGGAAAACATCGACTGGACCGCCGAGCGAGTCCAGGCTTTCGCAAACGCCAAAACAGCGCTTACTGATGCCACTTTGTTAGCCCACCCAGCCCCGTCGGCGCGAATAGCGCTCACCACAGACGCATCGGACGTTGCCATAGGGGCAGTGGTGGAGCAGTACATCTCCGGATTGTGGCAGCCGCTTGCATTTTTCAGTCGTACCTTGGTGACAACGAACGCAAATACAGTACGTTTGACAGAGAATTGTTGGCCCTCCACCTGGCGACGCGCCATTTTAAGTTTTGGCTAGACGGGCACGAGTTCATGGATCATAAACCGCTAACGTATGCGATGTCCAAGGTCTCAGAACTGTGGTTGGTATGGCACTAACAGGATTTGGCTGCGATCTCGGAGTTCACAACTGACATTAAAAATGATGCCGGTAAGCTCAACGTCGTGGCCGATTGCCTGTCATGCGCGTTAGTCTCCCCGGTCTACACGGGAATAGATTTCCTTGCCATGACTGCGGAGCAAACCGGGGACGCAGACATTTGCAGGCTCCAGTCCACGCCTACTGTGTTAAAGCTGGAGAGCAGGGTGGTGTGAGAAGGATGTCCTCCCTTGCTCTGAGACATCTCCACCAGCTGCCTGCGCCCAATGGTTCCGAGCTCTTGGTGCTGCTGCATTTTTGAGTCAGTCCAGTCCCTTTCGCATCCCGGCGTGCGCGCTTTGGTTAAACTGGTGGGGTCAAAATTTGTCTGGCCACACTTGTGCAAGGATGTGAAATAGTGGGCTGCAGCGTGCGTTGCATGCCAGTGGGCCAAAATGCATAAGCACACCAGAGCCCCCCTTGAGCCGTTCCAAATCCCAGCCAGGAGGTTGGACCACGTCCACATGGATTTGGTGGGACCCCTCCCGCCGTCGCAAGGTTTCACGCACCTTTTGAAAATCGTGGACCGTGCCATGCGTTGGCCTGAAGTGGTCCCATTAGCTTCCACCATGTCCATGGAAGTGGCTTGTGCTTTTTTGTCGGCTTGGGTTGCACAGTATGGATCCCCGTCGGACATCACTTCCGACAGGGTCCGCAATTTGTTTCGGAACGCTGGTCTTTGATGGCCTAGAGCCTGGGGGTCAAAATCCACTGCACTACCACGCACAACCCCCAGGCTAATGAGTTATGCGAACGTTTTCATAGGTCGCTTAAGGCAGTGCTCAGAGGTTCGCTCACGGATGCAAATTGGGTCGACTGCCTGGCCTGGGTTCTTTTAGGGTTACGCTCCATGCCTAAGAAGGATCTGGCAGTCTGGCAGAACTTGTTTTTTCTCAGCCGCTGCGGATCGACGAGGAGTTTTTACCAGAAAACCCCGTGCCCGGGGCTAATCTGCCCTCCCAATTTTTGCACAGGATGGAGGCTGTTAATGTGCCGGGCCTGGCCCATCATTGTGTTCCCCGCACCTTCATCCTGAAAAGCTTACAGAACGCCAGTCTTGTTTTTGTCAGGCACGATGCACACAGGACCCCGCTGCGCCCACTGTATGACGGACTGTTCAGGGAGCTGGAAACTGGGGCAAAGCATTTTGTGTTAGACTTGGGGAGGCGTAGGGAGACCGTCTGCATTGACAGGCTGAAGCCCACTTTTGTGTTGGTTGATGAGCAGGTGGTGCTGGCCCAAGCTCTCCGGCACAGATGCCCACTGTTGGTGGCTCCGCAAGTTGGTGTTCCCTAGGTAGAGACCTGTGCTAGTGAAGCTAACATGTTTCCCCCCCCACCCTTTTTCCCTCCACAGACTAATGTGCCCACCTGCACATCTCGCCAGCAGGGTGTTTTGACCAGACCGGCGACCCTCCACTACAGTCGCTATATGCGCCGGTTCAAGCCGAAAGGACAGGGGGTTAGTGCTCTTTCTGGGTGTTTGGGGGGGGGGGGGATGGGGCTGTGTGGCGGCACTGCGTGGGTTGTTCTCCACCCAGAGTCGGAAGCCGGAGGAAGATGGAACGAAGGACTGAAGGAGGAAGTGGCACCGGGGGGGTTTCAGACGTAACGGAAAGGACTATTCACCCCCCAGGGAGTTCAGGAGATGCCAGAGCCACTGGAGGAAGAGAGGGTGTGAGAAGCGGGACTGGCGTTATATGATGTTAATGTGCCACACATGACTTTGTCCACTGATTGTATTGTTTTAGCTCCCTGGGTCTCATGGGATGGAAATGAAGGTTATAAAAAGGAGGTGCCCAGAGACCCAGATAGAGTATTTCCTGTACTTGATGTTGGAAGAGGAATAAAGTTCATGTGTCATCCAGCTTGTTGCATTGTCTGCTTTCTTCTTCCACAACACGACTAACACTGAAACTAAAACAGGAGGTCAACAAACAAGGACAACTGTAAACAGACGGATAAATACAAGATAATACAGAAATAAGTAAAACCCCAACCAGGATAAAATAACAAGAAACTAAGACAGAAACAAAAGGACACTCAGATAACAAAATACCAAAATCCACACAGAAATACAAAATAACCCTGAAAAGAAGAAAATACAAAACCCAATAGGAAACAACTGAAGGGTGCGCCCGGCACTCCCCCGCCTGTGCTCCGTTTCACGACAATTTGGGCCTGTAAAGCCTAATTGGGCTACCTGTTTCAGACAGGAATACTTGCTTTCTACAGGCATGTACTAGTTTAGATAATAAACAACCTTGCACCTTTTTTTTAAATGTGGTTCTAAAATACTTGATGGAAATCCGACAATGAAGGCGCTATTACCACATGGTCCCCAATATCCCCAAATGGCAGCACACAGCTCATACATGAGCCGAAAAACAAGGTGAGCGGAACACAACCCTGATGCACCCCACTATTTACCAGGAAGGAGACCCCCCCTTCCCTTCCCCACAACACTTTTCACTCCTGGACAAGATATGTAAGATGAGCTTTGGTGGGACTCCAGAGGGCTAGAATCCTCTAAAACCCACTGGGACTACTGCTGTAAGTCATTAATCTGAGTCATGTTCACTGGGCAGCCATAGTTAGTGCTCTCATTATACTGTACCACAGTACCACAGCAAGATTTATTTCCCTTTTAGAGCAATTTTTTCATTGTACAACATGGGAATGGCCAGTACGGAATATTCTGTCCATGTTCAGCACATGTTCTGCATATGTTCTGTTTGTATTCCATACATCTTAGGTCCTGCTAGCTAGTGGTCCAACCTCCTGAAATTCCAAAGTTCCTTTCATACAGAGACTGCTAGCTGGCAGTTTCAAGTGTTTTACTTACTCAGGATTTACACTGACTGCAGATCCGGTCCGTTACGGCTGCGATCCAGACTCCGCAGCATATAGTTCCCTTTCTCATCGATGTTCTAATACCCATCTGGTCTGGACCACTTCAGAACAAATCCAGCTCGTCAGATTTGGATCACTAATGAAATGCAACAAGTCTATTTTTGATCGATGCCTGATCCAATCCGCAAGGAAATGCCATGGTATCTCACAGTATTTAATAACTGTTCATTTAAAACAATTTCAGGATCATCCATTATTTTCTGAGGTCTACTCTTCCACCACTGTGTCAGAGAAGGTAAAAACTTTGACATAACATACAAACACATCACAGAATTAAAATTAAAGGGCTACTTACATTTTATTTAGAGTACAAAAATCCAGGTGGAGAGCCGGTACATCATGCTTCCTTGTTGCTATCAAGTGATCACATTTGGTTCTCCTTGGTTTCGCTTGGGTCTTTCTCAAGCTCTCGCATTATTTTATATAATTATCATGTGATCTGTATTTCGAACCTTGTTCTTTTCCATGACATGCCACTTCAAAACACAAAAGGAGCTGGTAGGGATGGAAGCAAGACTCCTTCCGCATTGCATCCGTAACGGACTGCAACCGGAGTCAGTGGAAATCCAGTTTACATGTTCCGTGGATACATAATGTTCCACACGTGACACTAGCAGTCCTGCTAGCTTGCAGTCCAGCCTGGTAGTATTCCCCAAGTGCCTTACCCATTAAGTGGATGTAGGGATTCTAAATTGTCCTTAGGTATGACTGTGAGAGTGAATGGTTGTCTGTCTCTCTGTGTTGGCCCTGCGATGGACTGGCGATCTGTCCAGGGTGTACCCTGCCTCTCGCCCAAAGATGCTGGGATAGGCTCCAGCCCCCCCGTGACCGGAAAAGGATTAAGCAGAAGAAGATGAATGAATGAATGAATGATCAAATAACTCCCTTTACTGTTTTTAAAACACTGATAGTGAATAAAGAGTGAAATAGTCTTAAAATGTGATACAGATGGATGCATATTTTGGCGCTGCATGCTCCGTTATCCCAGTGGGGAGTGTGTAGAGTGCAGCAGGCAGCACAGTTTCACTGCAGCCTGAGCACTGTTGGGTGGCAGCTGTTCCCACGGTCCTGGGAGGGAATAGCCCATGGTGAGTCCCAAGGGAAGAGGTCGATATATTCCTTGCATTGACCGATTGATGAAAGCTTCAAAACATATTGAACCAATAAATCGTGAAGTGAAGCAGCAATGACGTTTGAAGCTTTGGACATCATCAGTCACATGACATTAGTATTTTGATACAAGTACTGACACTCTGAAGAGTGAGACAAACTCCGAAGCCTTGGTAACTTTCGCCCATCATGACAGTGGATATAAAAAGTTTACACACCCCTGTTTAAACGCCAGGGTTTTGTGATGTAAAAAAATGAGACCAAGATAAATCATTTCAAAACTTTTTCCACCATTAATGTGACCTATACCCTGTGCAACCCAAATGAAATACAAATTGAAATCTTTTAAGGGGAAAAATAATTTAAAAATCTTACAATAACCTGGCTGCATAAATATACACACCCTGTTATAATTGGGAATATGGCTGTGTTCAGAATTAACCAATCACATTCAAACATAGGCAGCATGGTGGAGCAGTGGTTAGCACTGTGTCAACAAGAAGGTCACAAGATCGATTTTACCCCTGACCATCGTGGGTTCGATCCCACCCCCAGACCATCGGTGACCCTTCTGTGTGGAGTTTGCATGTTCTCCCTGTGTCTGTGTGGGTTTACTCCGGCTACTCTGGTTTCCTCCCACAGTCCAAAAACAAGCAGGTTAGATTAATTGGCATCAACTGGGGATCCTAAATTGTCCTTAGGTATGAATGTGAGAGTGAGTGGTTGTCTGTCTCTCACTGTTGACCCTATGATTGACTGGAGATCTGTCCAGGGTATACCCTGCCTCTCGCCCAAAGATGCTGGGATAGGCTCCATCCGCCCTGTGATCCGAAAAGGATTAAGCGGTAAAAGATGGATGGCTGGATGGACATTCAAGCTCATGTTAAATGGGAGCCAGCACACACCTGCCCTGCCACCATTTAAAGTGCCTCTGATAAACCCAAATAAAGTTCAGCTGTTCTAGAAGGCTTTTCCTGACATTTTTGTAGTCACATCTTACAGCACAAGCCATGGTCCCCAGAGAGCTTCCAAAGCATCATAGGGATCTCACTGTTCAAAGGTACCGGTCAGGAGAAGCGTACAAAAGAATTTCCAAGGCATTAATATACCATGGAACACAATGAAGACAGTCATCATCAAGTGGAAAAAATATGGCACAACAGTGACATTACCAAGAACTAGACGTCCCTCCATAATTGATGAAAATATGAGAAGAAAACTGGTCAGGAAGGCTGCCAAGAGACCAACAGCAACATTAAATGAGCTGCAGGAATTTCTGGCAAGTACTGGCTGTTTAGTACATGTGTCAACAATCTCCCATCTTCAATTCAATTCAATTCAATTCAATTCAATTCAACTTTATTTATATAGCACCATTTCACAACAACAGTCATCTCATAGCACTTTCAACTGTAGGAGAAACCCCCACAATTGCAGAAAGACCCCAGTAATCAGGCGATCCCCTGTGAGCAAGCGCTTGGTGACGGTGGAGAGGAAAAACTCCCTTTTAACAGGAAGAAACCTCCAGTAGAACCAGGCTCAGGGAGGTGCAGTCATCTGCTGCGACTGGCTGGGGGGTGAGGGGATAGAGAAGACGAAAAGAACCGACATGTAGAGAGCAAACAGCACGACAGGGACTCAGTCTATGGGAGAGAACAAACAGATGTTAATGACCAGCAAAAATATTTCATTGCGAGTGAAGAAAGGAGTGAAGCCCAATGCATTGTTGGAGGTCCCCCGGCTGTCTAAACATATTAGCAGCATAACTAAGGGAGGGTTGAGGGGCACACGATCCCTCCCTAATTATAGGCTATATCAAAAAGGAAGGTTTTAACCCTATTCTTAAAAACAGAGATTGAGTCTGACTCCCGAATCCAGATTGGCAGCTGGTTCCACAGGAGAGGAGCTTGATAACTGAAGGCTCTGCCTCCAATTGTACTTATGGAGATTCTAGGTATTAAAAGTAAACCTGCATTTTGGGAGCGTAGTGGTCTGTTAGGATAATAGGGTAGGATCAGATCTTTTAAATAAAAAGGAGCCCGATTATTTAGCGCTTTGTAAGCGAGAAGAAGGATTTTAAACTTAATTCTAAACTCTCTGGGAAACCAATGAAGGGAGGCCAGAACCGGAGAGATATGATCTCTCTAGTATTTTTTTTAAAATTTGCCTTTTGTTCTTATTAGAGACAAAAATAGAAAGGAGACGTCTTTGTTACGACCCGAGTGCTGGGTTCTGTTCGTCCTCGGGCTAAGCTCTCCTTGCTGCCGGCCTTGACAGCTGTGGGTTGTATTCTGGCCTCACCGGGCTCTTATTGTGAAGGTGCTCGGTGGGGCTTCCACCTGTCAAGGCTGGTCAGCTGTGTGTCATTACTGCTCGTTAATGTTCACCTTCATAAAGCGGGCACTAGCGGCAGTAAGGTTGCAGGAGTATTGTCAACACCTTGTCAACGTATTGTCAACACCTTGTCAAAACCTCGTCAAGCCTTGTCAGAGCATCATTAGACATTCATGTCAGGTTCGTTGTCTCATGTTATGCCACAGTTTAGCTCGTAGTGGCTGGGGTTCGCCCTGCAAGCTTGTGTATTGATTTATGTGTGTTTTTGCCGAGAACGGCTCACAGTCTTGTCCTGTCTTGTTGTGTCAATAAATCACCATCTTTGCAAAACTCACTGGTGGACTCTTGGCGTCTTATGGTGATCTGCGAGGGTCACCGCATGACAGTATATTCCTGTCAGGACGTCTAATCGGAGACGCCACACCGAGACGCCTTTCACCGTGAGTTTTTGCAGTAATTGGACATTTGTTCTTCCCTGTTTGGGTGTCAATGTCTGGGAGAATGCCGTCATCCAGGGGCCGCGGTCGGCGCCTGGGCAAAGAGCTAGCGAGCACGCTGGAGTACATCGATGGGGCGCTCCTCGCCACTAACTTCAAGGTCAACTCCCGCTATATGCGCTGGCACCTAGACTGCGCTGAGGAACTCCTGGACAACCTCCCTCTCCATTATGACAATCACCCGGAGGTGATTTTGAGGAGAGAAGAACTCGCTACGTAGCGCGAGATACTTCGTGGGATGGAGGAGGAAGAAAGCAGGAAGCAGAGGAGGAGGCATCCTCGCTCCCCGCGTTGGAGTCCCGTTCCTGTCCCGGAACTTGTCCAGGAGTGGCCATCTGGGGGCCGACGACGACGTCGGCGCAACGGCCCAGGTCACCCTCAGCAGAATCCCCGGCTGGACCTGCTGCCGACGGAGTCCGTCAGCGAACCGCTGAGAGCGGCCCCACCTCATCTATCCAGGGGGCCCTTTGTCGCCATCCAGCGGGGAGAAGGAGGAACAATGTCCCCTACAGCAGGAACCATCTCTTCCCTGGGAGAAAGGCAAGTGCATGATAATTTGTTACATCTTGATTATAATCTGCCTTGTCTGACTCCTGGGGGCGGAGTTCGGGGTTCGCAGCCCTCCGAGCTCCCTCCACCTGCTGTAGAAAAAATGACTAAACCTGCTGCCTCTGTGTCCCCCCCGTCGAGCGGTCCGGAATGCCAGGCCAACGTCGTCGGATGAAGAGGGGGCCTGCAGTGCTGGAAAGCCTGGATCCGGCCCTGCAGCCACGTCGTGGACGAAGGAGAAGAGCGGACTGCGGCCCGGAGCCTGAGCCGATGAAGAAGCGTCCCCGGGTCTCCTCGCCGGAGCGGTCTGAGCCAGTGGATCGAGGGTTCCCTGCCCCCACGCCAGACGGGTCATCGGCGTGGACAGCAGCGCGGGAGAAACCTCAGGCTACAGATGACATCCTGCCAGCTGCGGAGCCCGACGCAGCTGAGTTCAAGCCTGCTGATGAGAGTCACCGCCCTGAACCTGGATCGTTGGAGTCCTGGGTGGCAACAGAACCCGAGTGCAGGCAAGTGCTCCCTCTGGTGTCTCTGTCCCCTGTGTTGGAGCATTTTTGCCTGCCTCTCGGGGAGGCGAGTGAGGAGCAGCCGCCTGCTGCTCCTGAGCTCGTCTCGCCGGGTTCTGTTGTTACCTGTGATTCTGATCCCGGTTTTCTGGTTTCTGAGCCTTGTTGCAGTGTCGCTGGTGTGGAACGAGTCGGAGTCACTGGGTTGGAGGTCCCAGGCTTGGGGGTGGAGATCGTCAGCGGAGCTGCACAGACCCAGTCGGGGTCTGTCGTGGCCCAATCGGGGTCCGACGTGGGTGCACCAGAGGCCCAATCGGAGTCCACCGTGGGTGCGGTTCTGGCCCAATCGGGGTCCACCGCAGGTGCGGTTCCGGCTCAATCGGGGTCCAACGTGGGTGCACCAGAGGCTTGATCGGGGTCCACCGCAGGTGCGGTTCCGGCCCAATCGGGGCCCGACGTGGGTGCAGCTGGGACCCAATCGGGGTCCAGTGGAGGTGCAGCACCAGCGTGGTCCGCGGACGGGGGAGGAGCTGCAGACCCTTCGCCGTCGAACGGATTACAGGCTCATCCTGGCCATCTGTCCCCTCTACTGAGTCACCGCCCCTGTGCATCATCGCCGGGGGCCGTAGGGGCTCCTGTTTGCTCGCTCCGGCTCTCCTGAGTTTTGTCCTCGTCAGGGAGGCCGCTGTGGGCTGTTTTTCCCCAGGACTGGTGGCTGAGGGACACGGGTCGGCCGCCGGAGGAACTGTTTTGCCTGTTCGGCGCCTTGGGTCAGCCACCCGACGTGTTGTGTGTGTCTTCGGGCGACCTGGTTCAACCACCGGAGGAGTGGACGTGCTGGGCGTTGGACTCTGGTGAGCCGCCTGGTCATGTTCTGAATCCTATGACCACCCGCCGGCTGTTGGACACGGGAAGACCACCTGAACTGTTCCTGTGGCGCTTGGTCTCCGCTGGTCGGCATAGACTGTCGGGGGGGTAGTGGTTTTTCTGGGTTAATCTGTCACAGTGATTGTTCTGTCTTTTTTTCTTGTCCTTGCTGTCCTGTGTATTTTGTGTTATAGTTATGTCTTGCAGTTGCCCTAGTATATGTTATGTTCTACTGTTGCCTTGTTTTCCTCGGTGTATTTTGTCTGATTTTGAAGATTTGGTATTTTGTCATAGTCTTGTGTTTAGTAGTTCTGACCCAGTAGTTCTGGTTTTTTGTTTTCTCCATGTGCATTTTTTCTGAGTAGTTATTCTTGTCATTGTCCTGTGTGTCGTTTTTCTTGTCACTGTTTTGTTTCTGGGTTTGGTCTCTCTCCCTCCGCTCCTACCCCCAGCCACCCACCCTGGGGGATGGGGGGAGGGTGGTCCTTGGGGCGTTCTGAGCCCGCCCTCGGAGGGAGGGTACTGTTACGACCCGAGTGCTGGGTTCTGTTCGCGCTCGGGCTAAGCTCTCCTTGCTGCTGGCCTTGACAGCTGTAGGTTGTATTCTGGCCTCACCGGGCTCTTATTGTGAAGGTGCTCGGTGGGGCTTCCGCCTGTCAAGGCTGGTCAGCTGTGTGTCATTACTGCTCGTTAGTGTTCGCCTTCATAAAGCGGGCACTAGCGGCAGTAAGGTTGCAGGAGTATTGTCAACACCTTGTCAACGTATTGTCAAAACCTTGTCAAAACCTCGTCACGCCTTGTCAGAGCGTCATTAGACCTTCATGTCAGGTTCGTTGTCTCATGTTATGCCACAGTTTAGCTCGTAGTGGCTGGGGTTCGCCCTGCAAGCTTGTGTATTGATTTATGTGTGTTTTTGCCGAGAGCGGCTCACAGTCTTGTCCTGTCTCATTGTGTCAATAAATCACCATCTTCGCAAAACTCACTGGTGGACTCTTGGCGTCTTATGGTGATCCGCGAGGGTCACCGCATGACAGTCTTTACCTTCTTAATATGTTTCGACTGTGCACTGCAGCCTTCGTCAGAAGAGTCAGCTGATTGCTGCCAGGTGACATTTATCAGCTGACTTTCGTAAGCGGGGCCAGCTCAGCAGACCTGTCAGATCCACCAAGCCGGCCCCGCCTTCCGTCGTCAGATGGTCTCTGGAGAATGTGATCCCAGGTGTGGGAAAGCATAAAGGCCCCCTCATCTCGATTCATGGTGTCTTTTCCCCGCTTCCTGATTTCTACGGCCTCCTTGAGCCAGCGTTTGTGTCTGTTGCTCTCTGATCCAATAATTTTTGCGTTGTCCCAGTCCATGATGTGATTATTTCTTTTGCAGTGATCTGATATTGCTGATTTTAATGTTTCTTGTTCTGCCTTTTCTTTTTGTGATCTTGTGAGTCGTCCTTGTTTTTCCTTCTCACATTCCTTCTGGTGTTCTTTTCTTCTTGTGGTGAATGATCTTCCAGTTTCTCCAATGTAGGTTTTGTTGCATGATCTGCATGATATTTCATATATTACATTGCATTTTTTGTATTGTTCTATTCTGTCCTTGGGGTGTACTAATAACTGTTTTATTTTTTTTTTGTGTGGTTTTACTGCTGTATTTATTTTGTATTTTTTCATGATCCTTTGAATTGGTTCCGTGATCCCTCGGATGTACTGTATACTATAGTTATAGTGTCCTTGTTTTTGATTTCGGCTTTTGTTTTGTGTCTTATTTCCTGTTTGTTTTCTTTGTTTTTGACTTGCTGTTTTCCTTTGTTTATGGCCCATACTGGATATTGGCAGTGTATAAGTGCATGTTTTATGTGGTTTTTCCTCCTCCTGTCTGTCTTCTTGTTCTGTGATGATGGTGGCCCGTTCATATAACATCCTGACAACTGATAGTTTGTGTGCTGTGGGGTGTTCTGATGTCCATTGTAGGTATTGATCTGTGTGGGTTGGTTCCCTGTAGACTGTGATTTTTATGCTGCCGTCATCGTTGTGGTGGATTTTCATGTCCAGAAAGGCTATGGTGCCATTTTCCTCCTCTTCTTGTGTGAATTTTATATTCCCAGTGCTGTCCGTGCTGTTCAGATGGTCAGTGAGTTCTTGTGTGTGTCCTTTCCTTATTTTCTCCAGAATGTCATCCACGTATCTCTTCCAAAGGGTGGGTTTGCATTGTGTAGGTGCTGTGTTGATGGCTTTGTTTTCCAGATCCTCCATGAAAAATCTTCTCATAATGGCTGATAGTGGGTCTCCCATTGCAAATCCTTCTTTTGTCTGTAGATTTTTCCTCTGTATTGAAAATAGGTGGATTTTGCAACAAATTGTAGTAGTTCGGATCTGTCATGAACTGTGAGATTGGTGCATCTTTTAAGGGTACTGTCATTACTGAGGCGTTCTTGCACTATATGTAGTGTGACATCAACAGGTGTCTTTGTGAATAATGAAATGACATCATGTGAAATGAGGATCTCGTCTGATTCTATTTTCATATTTTTGAGTTCTTGTGCCAGCTCTTTTGAGTTTTTGCAGTGGAAATCTGATAGTCCAAGGAGGGGTTTGATGATTTCAACCAGGGCTTTTGATAAGTTGTACGTGACTGATCCAATACTGTCTATTATTGGCCGCAGTGGGATATCATTTTTATGTATTTTTGGAGTTCCATAGATCCGGGGGGTGATGCTGGCTGTGGGTATCAGGTGATCATATACATCCATTGTGATTTTTTTACTTTCTAATAGGGGTTTGAGAAGGGCTTTTAGCATTTTTTTCTTTTCTTCTGTGGGGTTTGTTTTAATGATTTCGTATGTGCTGTCATCTGCCAACATGGTTTCCATCTGTTTTTCATATGCTTCCGTGTCCAATATTACTATCGTTCTGCCTTTATCTGATGGGAGGATTATGATTGTTTTATCTGTCTTGAGTGAAGACAGATAAAACAATTAAACTGTTAAACTGTTAAAACTCTTGCTGAAGCATTTTGGATCAGCTGAAGACTTTTTAAAGACGTTTTAGGACAACCTGATAATAAAGAGGTACAATAATCTAATCTAGAGCTAACAAAAGCGTGGGTCAGTTTCTCAGCATCACTCTGAGACAAGATGCTCCTAATCTTGGCAATATTACGCAAATGATAGAAGGCAGTCTTTGAAACAAGTTTAATATGTGAATTGAAAAACAGATCTTGATCAAAAATAACTCCAAGGTTCCTCACAGAATTATTCAGAGAAAGAGTAACCACATCCAAACTAAGAGTTTGATTTGGAAAGGTATTTCTAAGGTTTTTTTGGACCAGCTAGAATGACTTCAGTCTTATCTGAATTTAATAGCAGGAAATTACAAGTCATCCAAGTTTTCATTTCCTTAAGACAGGCCTCTAACTTCGCTAATTGATTACTATCATCTGGCTTCATTGACAGATATAATTGTGTCATCTGCATAACAATGAAAATGTATACAGTGCTTTCTAATAATGTTGCCTAACGGAAGCATATATAAACTAAAAAGAATAGGGCCTAGCACAGATCCCTATGGAACTTCATGACTGAGCTTTGAGTTGGAAGAAAATTCATTACTGACATAAACAAACTGGAACCTATCAGATAAATAAGAACCATTGCAACAAAGTTCCATTAACCCTTTTAGTGTGTGAATTTGCTTGCCCCTAGTTGCAGAGCGTGGCACTGCATCTGTCATCTCACTCTCACTAGATCGCCTGCATTGGGGCTTGCATTGGGGATTTGTACTGATTTGTACTGATTTGCCAGTTTCAAAAGGTGGCAGACATCTGTTGGAGGAATCAGTGGATGACACGTAATACACCAAAGAAGAAGAACTCATTTTCTTTTCCTGTTTTTAGCATTTTAGCCCAGAAAGCTAATATATCCGCGATTGGTCACGCCACTTTTATTGGCTTTGTACGCGGAAAATAGCCACGGGATACAAGCGAAATTTATGTGGGATAATCATAAGACTTTGTAGATGTGGTAGAGACTTTAACATGACCAACAGAATGCAAAATAACAACCACGATTGGTGAAAACGCAGTGGCCACACAAGCCAGCCAGCCCCCCTTTGTCAAAAGTGAGAATTTTTTTTTCTTTTTTTATATTGTACTGATTTCTTGTTCATATACTTTGAAGATAAGATGATGAGGTACCTCTGTACAAAAAATGGTGTCAAAAGACTGAACTACTCATTGTGTAAATACATCCAAAGTCCAGTTTTGACTGAGTTATGGAATTTAAAGAGGTGCTGCGAGATTATGCAAATTAGATGCATAAATTTTTTTCCTATCTGAAACTTTAGATCATATTTTACATCTTTCTAATTGACAGTAAGTCATTATCTCTTACCACTTTCAAGTTATAGCCTTGGAAATCTGAACTATTTTACTGACAAAAAATATTTACCACTCTTGACCACTAGGGGTTATGTCGCAATTCAGCAACAGAAACACACAAAGAGTTAAGTCCAACACAGTGTTCTAATCTATCAAGTAGAATATTATGATCGATAGTATCAAAAGCTGTGCTAAGATCTAAAAGGACAAGTACAGAAACAAGTCCATTATCAGATACAATAAGGAGGTCATTAGTGACCTTCATTAAGGCTGTTTCAGTACTATGATGGATTCTAAACCCAGATTGAAACTCTTCAAATAAAGCATTTCCCTGCAAGTGGTCAAATAATTGCATAGCAACAACTCTTTCTAAGATTTTTGGAATGAAAGGCAGATTAGAGATTGGTCTATAGTTAACTAAAACTCCTGGATCAATCAGCGAATAGAGCTGCCTCGAGTCTTCTAAGATTGAAACAATCTTTTTATGAACAAGGTGAAAAATCAGGAAAATTATTAGCATGGCAGATTAAACAATTAGAAATTAAAACACCAATTACCAGTATTATAAGTAATGGACAGGTAGTTATAGATCCTTTAGAAATTAATAGAGCCTTTAGAGATTACTATGAAAAATTATATGATACCAAAAATGAACCTGATTTAACAAAACTAAATGGGTTTTTGAACGAACTATCTATACCGTGTATTCCAAATGAAAACAGGGAGATATTGGAGTCTAAAATTAGTCAAGAAGAAGTTGGGCTAGCCATTGATAATATGAAATCAGGAAAAAGTGCAGGACCAGATGGTCTTCCAGTTGACCTTTATAAAAAATTTAAGAATAAATTAATAAAACCTTTTTTGGAAATGGTTTTAGAAGCATTTCAAAATAATAATTTACCATCATACATAAATAATGCCTTAATTATACTGCTGCCAAAACCAGGTAAGCCCTCTAATAAATGTGAAAATATGAGACCAATAAGCCTATTAAACGCCGACCTTAAGATAATCTGTAAAATTTTAGCAAGACGAATACAAGAAATTTTACCAAATATTATTAATCGAGATCAGAATGACTTTATAAAGGGTAGACAAGGCTTCCATAATGTAAGAAGACTATTTAATATTATCTATTTTAATAAAGAAGCACCGGATACAGCTCTCCTATCATTGGACGCCGAAAAGGCCTTTGATAGAGTTGAATGGCCCTTTCTTTTTGAAGTCCTACAAAGGTTTGGACTTGGAAATAATTTCATAAAATGGGTTCAAATAATATACAATAATGCTACAGCAGAAATCCTAACAAATAACAATATTTCAAAACCAATAAAAATCAATAGAGGATGTCGACAAGGCTGTCCACTTTCACCTTTACTGTTTACTATGGCAATTGAACCTTTAGCGATAGCGATACGTTTACATTCACAAATATATGGAATTAAAGTTGGACCAACAGAACATAAAATCTCCCTGTACGCCGATGATATAATTTTGTTTATGTCGAATCTAAAAAAATCAATTCCAACCTTGTTGAATTTAATAAAGAATTTTGGGGAAATATCAGGATATAAAATAAATAAAACTAAATCTTCAATATTAATGCTAAATGAGACCCAGAGAAATTACCCAGCCCCTGAGGTAAATCAATTCAATGTTGTAAATCAGTTTAAATATTTAGGAATCCAAATTATGCCTAAGCTAGAATCAGTCGCCAGTGTCAACTATGAAGCCTTAATGTCAGATATCAGTGAGTTAACTCAGAGATGGATGTCACTACCAATGTCGATGATCGGGAGAATCAATATACTTAAAAGTAATATTTTACCTAAAATACTTTATTTATTTCAATACATTCCCTTATCACCACCTTTAGATCTATTCTCAAGAATAAAAAAAAAGTTAGTGGAATTTATATGGAACAACAGGAGGGCTAGATTACGTTTGTCTTTATTATATTTACCATTTGATCGTGGAGGTCTGAAATGTCCAAATTTTATGTTGTATTATTGGTCGGCACAACTGAGGTCTATGACATATTATTTTTCATCAAATGATCTCCCTCACTGGACTGAAATGGAATCATACAATTTACCTTTACCTCTTCCCATATTCATATACTCAGATTCGGCAAAAAAATTACAAAAACAAGTTAAAAATCCATTTGTAAAGCATATGATCAAAATATGGTGTGAAGCTAAAAACTATTTAAAAGAACCACAGTTATTGTCACAATTTAGTCCAATATGGGGTAATCAATATTTTAAACCAGGGAGAGCGGACGCTGTATTTAAAGTATGGAATTTAAAAGGGATACAAAAGATTCAGGATTTATATTTGCCATGTGCAGACAACATAATGTCTTTTGAAGAGCTGAGGATCAAATTTAATCTCAATAGAACACATTTTTTTAAATATCTTCAACTTAGAAACTTTATTCGATCAAATCAAAATAAAGCTCTCACTCGACCTATTTATTCATCCTTGGAAAAAATGATGATGAAAGATAGTAAAAGAAAGGGTATTATTTCAGAGTTTTATAACTCATTGACACTATCTTCAAGTGAAAATTCACTGAAAAGATTAAACTACTGGAAAGAAGATCTGCAAATTGAAATTTCAGAGGAACAATGGGAATTGGCTTGTACAGAAGCTCAAACCAAATCAATAAATGCACGCCTTAAATTGATACATTTCAAATGGTTAATGCGGATGTATGTTACACCGGAGGAGTTAAATAGATATAACAAAAATATACCAGATACATGCACAAAATGCATGGAAAGTAAAGGAACCCTATTTCATTGTTTATGGGAATGTAGATTAATAAGAATGTTTTGGGAAGAGGTGAGGGTAACAATTGAAAAAATAATCTCAAAACAAATCATATTGAATCCTAAACTGTTTTTGTTGGGTCTGTACCCAGAAAAGCATAATTTTAATAAAAGTGAAAGAACATTCATAGACCTCAGTTTGCTTAATGCCAAAAAATGTATTGCACTATTATGGAAAAAGACTCATAGACCAGATGTGACTCAGTGGTTAAGACAGATGTTAACAAACCTTCCATTAGAAAGAATAACATATATACTGAAATCAAAGGAAATTGTGTTTGAGAATATATGGAGACCTTTTATTGATTATGTAAAAATTTTAAACATAACTCTTGAAGAAGAAGGTGAATGATGTGTGTGGACCTTGTAAATTCCAAACTGGTGAACATAATATGTATACTTATGTATTGGATTGTCTAGACTAAACAGAGGAGCATTGTTGAAGACTTGATTTTGTTGGTGGTTGTTGGTGTTTTTAGTGCATTTTTTTTTTTGTAGTACTTTAGTGTTAGTGTTTGATTGTTTGTATCATGTTTGTTAAAAAAAAAAAAAAAAGGTTCAATAAAGATATTGTGGAAAAAAAAAAACAACTCCTGGATCCATCATTGGCTTTTTGAGTAAGGGTTTAATTACAGCAGTTTTAAAAAGCCTGCGGTACATGGCCTAATGTTAATGAGGAATTGATTATTTGAAGAATAGAGCTACCAATAAATGGGAAGACTTCTTTAAATAGCCTGGTAGGAATAGGGTCTAAAAGACAAATTGAAGGCTTGGATGAAGAAATTATTTTATCTAACTCTAAAAGGTCAATTGGAGTAAACTCATCCAAAAAGATATCAGTTGAAAGAGTTGTAGTAATTAAATTAAATCACCCTTATTGTCATTCAACCGTACAACCAATCATGTACAGTAGAATGAGATTGTGCTTTACCTATCTACAGTGTCAATCACACACACCCCAGTGCCGAATCAGAGGGCCGCTGCCATGCAAGGCGCCGCCACAGATTTCCCTTCTCCATTCCATTATTGCTGAGCACCAAGCTGGACGGCAGGAAGTTCCACTTTTATATGGTCTTCGGCATGACCCGGCTGGGATTTGAACACCTGCCTCCCGGGTGTGGGGCGGATGCTCTACCAACTGAGCCACCACTCCGGTAGCTACTGTATTTAAGTTAACGGTGGGAAGAATCTGACTGATTTTATCTCTGATAGATGAAAT
This sequence comes from Pholidichthys leucotaenia, assembly GCA_020510985.1. NCBI lineage: Eukaryota > Metazoa > Chordata > Actinopteri > Cichliformes > Pholidichthyidae > Pholidichthys > Pholidichthys leucotaenia. The sequence goes on along the minus strand of CM035837.1, from coordinate 427,200,882 downwards.
TTTATTATTGAAAAAGTTCATAAAGTTCTGACTAGTAATCTCTAAGGGAATGCTAGGACTGACAGTCCTAACTGTCAATCAAGTCAAAAGTCAAGAGTCCTGACTCTTTGTCAGCCTGGCTACAGTGCTAAAAAGAAACATGGGATTATTCTTGTTCTCTTCTATTAATGCAGAATAATAACTTGTTCTAGCTTTTGTAAGAGATTTTTTATAAATTAAAAGAAGATTTCTCCAAGCTAAATAGATTTCCTCTAATTTAGTGGAGCACCGTTTTCTTTCCAATTGACGAGTCTCCTGTTTTAAGCTACGAGTTTCTGTGTTGACCCAAGGAGTTAGAAATCTTTGATTAGACTTTTTCTTTTTAAAGGGGCCACCATGTCTACAGTCTAATGCAGAGAAGCTGTATCACTATCTACCATGCTGTCAATTACAGAAGGAGCAAGCTCTCCACAGTTTATTTCAGTTATTTTGACACATGGCATAGAGGAAACAATCTGCACAAATTTGGTAACAACATCATCTGAGAGGCATCTACTGTAGTAATATTATTTTTTAGGAGCCAAATAGTCAAAAATAGCAAAATCAAAGGTTAACAGACAATGGTCTGACAGTACAGGGTTATGAGGAGACACTACCAGATTTTCTATTTCTATGTCATATGCCAGAACAAGGTCCAACGTGTGGTGGAGATAATGGGTAAAATTTCCTACTTTCTGAGAAAACCTCATCGAGTCTAATATTGAATTAAATGCCATATTAAGGCAATCACTATATACATTTACATGTATCTTCTTCATATGTCAGGGCTATGGGATAGGGTGGCAAGATGAAAGCCTTATCTTACGAAGAAAAACATCCAAGCCTGACTACATTTTGCAAAAACACATTTGAAATCTCCCAAATGTATGTGGGAAAATGTGTTATGGTCTGATGAAACCAAAGTTGAACATTTTGGCCATAATTCCAAAAGGTATATTTGGCACAAACACAACACTGTTCATCAACAAAAGAACACCATACCTACGTAGACCTGCAGCCTGCCATTCTGGCTTGATTTAACCTGTTTGCTTCTTAGTAAAAAATTTTCAGATTGGCCATGATCTGAAAATCAAAGACACAAAAGGTAATATAATAAAATACAGTGCTGTGTAAAAGTGCTTGCCCCCTTCCCGATTTTTCATTTTTTTGTGTTTGTCACACCTAAATGTTTCAGATCATCAAATAAAGTTAAGTATTAGACAAAGATAACACAAGTAAACACAAAATGCAGTTTTTAAATGAAGGTGTTTATTATTAAGGGGAAAAAAAAATCCAAACCTACATGGCACTGTGTGAAAAACTGTTTGCCCCCTAAACCTTATAACTGGTTGGGCCACCCTTAGCAGCAACAACTGCAATCAAGCATTTGCAATAACTTTCAATGAGTTTTTTGCAGCGCTGTGGATGAATTTTGGCCCACTCATCTTTGCAGAATTGTTGTAATTCAGCCGCATTGCAGGGGTTTTCGAGCATGAACCACCTTTTTATGATCATGCCACAACATTTCAATCAGATTCAGGTCAGGTCTTTGACCAGGCCATTCCAAAGAATTCATTTTGTTTTTCTTAAGCCATTTAGAGGTGGACTTGCTAGTGTGTTTTGGATCATTGTCCTGCTGCAGAACCCAAGTGTGCTTCAGCTTGAGGTCACGAACAGACGGCCAGACATTCTCCTTCAGGATTTTTTAGTAGACAGCAGAATTCATGTTTCCATTTACCACAGCAAGTCTTCCAGGTCCTGAAGCAGCAAAACAGCCCCAGACCATCACACTACCACCATCATATTTTACTGTTAGTATGATGTTCCTTTTCTGAAATGCTGTGCTACTTTTGCACTGGATTTAATGGGACACACAAATTCCAAAAAGTTCAACTTTTGTCTAGTCAGTCCACAGAGCATTTTTCCAAATGTCATGGGGCTCATCAAGATGTTTTCTGGCAAAACTGAGACAAGCCTTTATGTTCTTTTTGCTCAGCAGTGGTTGTTGTCTTGGAACTCTGCCATGCAGGCCATTTTTGTCCAGTCTCTTTCTTATGGGGGAGTCATGAATACTGGCTTTAACTGAGGCAAGTGAGGCATGCAGTTCTTTGGATGTTGGTGTGGGGTCATTTGTGACCTCTTGGATGAGTCATAGCTGCGCTCTTGGGATAATTTTGGTCGGTCGGCCGATCCTGGGAAGGTTCATCTCTGCTCCATGTTTTTGCCATTTGTGGATAATGGCTTACACTGTGGTTTGCTGGAGTCCCAAAGCTTTAGAAATTTCTTTATAACCTTTTCCAGACTGGTACAGTAGATCTCAGTTACTTTGTTTCTCATTTGTTCCTGAATTTCTTTGGATTGCAGCCAGATGTCTAGCTTTTGAGGATCTTTTGGTCTACTTCACTTTGTCAGGCAGGTCCTACTTAAGTGATTTCTTGATCGAGAACAGGTGTGGCATTAATCAGGCCTGGGTGTGGCTAGAGAAATTGAACTTAGCTTTCCAAAGATGTGATAAACCACAGTTAATTTATGTTTTACCTGGGGGGGGGGGCAATCACTTTTTCACACAGGGTCATGTAGGTTTGGATTTTTTTCCCCTTAATAATAAACACCATTTAAAAACTGCATTTTGTGTTTACTTGTGTTATCTTTGTATAATATTTAAATTTGTTTGATGATCTGAAACATTTAAATGTGACAAACATACAAAAAAATGAGAAATCAGGAAGGGGGCAAACACTTTTTCACACCACTGTACATCTGATGATTTTACTTTTTTCATTATTGCTACTTGACTAATTAAAGTTATTAGAAATCAAATAAATTACATTAAGAGCCAACTTGCTCCTCCAACCCCTTTTATTTATTATTTATTTTGTGTGTATGTGCCTCCTATTATGTAATTATTGTTCTTGTATATGGCTGCACTGTTGGAGCTTTTATTTGTGTGGTACGGGATGGCGGCCCCGGTTTCCGGTTCCGCCATTTCCGGTGGTATAAGAGGGGCTGTTGGTAGAGGGGCGGTCTCTTCAGCTTTTCCTCTGCCAAGTGGCTGCATGTACTGTCGGTAATACAGAACCCTGTTTCATTAATAAAGTAGTGTTCAGCTCTACTCCTGGCCTCGTCCTTGTCTACAAGTTACAACATAACATTTGGCGACGAGAGGTAAACTCATGGAGGAGTGTGGAACACCAATTCGTCCATTCCTGGAGCTCCCGGGGGAGCTGCCTGTGCCGTGGCCTCGTTGGTATGAGGCTTTCCAGACGTACATGGTAGCGCTGGACCTGGGAAGAATGGAGAAACTGTGAGCTTGTGCATTATTAGTACACAACCTGTGAATAGAGGGACAAAGAATTTTGGGCATGCAAACACGTATGAAGAAGTAATACAGTTAATGGCCCGTCATTTCAGAGCGTTGGACAACGTCGTCGTTTGGTTAATTAAGTTCAGACAGCACCGCCCACAGGTAGGCGAACCGATCCAGCAGTTCATGTCGGACTTAAAGGCGACGGACAGTGACATTTTTTTATTGAACCAATCAACTGATTGTATGAAAATATTCCATTCTTCCCATTCCCCTGATTTAATATGTGTCACCATCCTCCATAAATGACATTATTTGGTCATAGCCCATCTTTCACTCACTGATGCTGCAGTACCGCCATCTCCCGATAGGTGCGTGCAGCCTTGACGTCCTTTCGGTATGAAAAAAAATTGCAGAACGAGAGCAAAGTGATTCGGACAGCGATTATTTTCTCGAGTTTGACGACCTCAATCTAAATGATGACATTGACAATGAAGAAGTTTTGGGTGGTGTGTGGCCTGTCAGCCTTATTTGTTCGAGGCAGAGGGAGAGGAGGAAGACGCAACAAAGACGGGAACAGACCACGTTTATGATCGGCTGGAAGATTTATCTTGGTAAAAGATGCTTAGAAATATTTTTCTTTGGCGACATGCATGGTCACACACTTAATTTTCAAACTAAAACTACCCATTGGTCACTCGCTGCCTGATGACATGTTGTTAATCATCATCTTCTCAATACTTTTAACAGCCGCTGATTAGCACCTGCTGGTCTGTGCGCAGCTGGAGCTGATGAGACAGATGACGGCCCAGCGGCCGTCATCGTCCACACGAGTGAGTTTATAAACAATATTTATTCATTTGATTTAATTTCCCAGATGAATTACGAAGAAATCATTCAATACATTCAATAATCAATGCAAACAGAATAATCAATGCCAACCCCATATTTTTCAGGCGATACAGATTCATAGTGTTGGGGATTTTTTTGGAGAAGAAGTGAGGGTTATGTTGCCTGCCTGTGCTGTGAGCCTCATCAGAGAAACCTTCCCATCTCATCACTACAAGGGATTTTGCCTACCAAGATTAGATTTGTGAACAATGTTATTTAAATAAAGTTTTGTAAAATCATATATTGAGTTTCTTAATGTTCATGTCAATGTTATAATTCTCATAGTTCAGCATTCATCAAAGTCGCATGTCATATACATTTCAATAACTTTTCTACCATTTTATGGTATAAATTTGGATTTACATAAAAGTCCTGTTCATCACCTTCCTCTGCTTGGTCAGAAACATCAACACTATTTTAAGGTTGAGTGACAGTTGATAAAATCTGCAAAAAAAGTAGATCATAATTTTATCCCAGAGGTCTTAAATTGGATTACATACATAGAAATATAAATTGATCAAACAGGCACAACCACCTCCCTATACAGCACTGAATATTTCATATTTGATGAGTATGAACACCCTAATATGCTAATATTTGATAAGTTGGTAAGGCAATGCAAACCATGGCTTGGAATTCATTTAAGATGTTTAGTAAACATTTGCAGTGAATATTAAAAATAAAAAAACTTACCCTGTTTACTTCTCGTGTTCTGACAGTTGATCGCATCGGTAGATCCCCCGTGCTTTTCACGCCACTGTCACTGACCCCGTTCTCAGAGTCACACTTGGAAATCGAGGCATATATAGTTGGAATAGCCGTTTTCTTTATCAGCAATCTTTTTGCAAATTTCATTTCAAATTGACATAATGACTGGCCCAGGAAACACGCACGCAGGCTCAGGATAGATTTAACAGCTTTATTCAACAAGCAGGTGTATGTGAATGGATGTATGCGGTATGGGGATGTGCTGACGAGGGGCAGGTGTGCGCGCAGCTGAAGCCGCTGATGAGCGGCGAGTCGTGACACAAATTGCATCTTATTCTCGAAATCGCTGTCAACGAAATGTCTACTGCACATGTTGGGTGTTTTACCGACATAAGTCCATTTTTTTTTGCGTTTTCTGAACGAATTTCACCCATGCCGTTCTGATTTTCCCAGGGACGGGAAATTCAAAAACACTCACAGCATGCTCCTCTGGTATAACGTCGCACCCGTAGACAACACAACGACAAACCATAATTAATTCGATTCCTGAAATCCTAATGTTAATAAATAATCTATTTGTAATCCACAAGTATTCCGAGAAATATCCGTAATCGCCGATTTTAAAACGTAAACATCAAGTAAAACAAAGCAATGTCCGCCGACTGTATGCCAAACCGAAATGACGTCACACAGTCAGTGGCCATCTTAGCCGCTGGTCGCTTGGCTGGGTCAGACAGCTCTCCACAACAGTGTACTTCAAGAGCGCATTGTCACCTTATGCGACATACGTTGACACCAAAACATGTGGGGTTCCAATTAGCTCGTCTCAGACAACAATTTGAGATATGATTTAGCGATTTTGAATTTTCGTCTGTCCGTCGCCTTTAAGGCAGTTGGCCGTTGAGTGCTGGTTTGGGCCGTTAGAAGAAGAAATGGTGCGCGACCAGCTGGTGGAACACACCAACTGTGCCGCAGTCCGCTCCAAGCTGCTCATGTTCCCGGGGGAGTTGACGCTGATGAGGGCTGTCGATTTAGCGCTACAGCTAGAAGCAGCAGATAAGCTAACTTGGGACCTAAACTAGCGCCTTTCGCCGGGAGGTTCAAGATCCCCCATGGCCGCACAGGTAGTGGATCCGGACAGCGATGGGAGTGTCTAAGATGACGCCGAGAGTGCCAACACTGTACGGATGAAGTCTGCTGGTAGAAGCCCAGGTGTATGGGTTGTGGGTCCATGAAGCACTGCCACAAGGCCAGACTGTGGAAACTGCGGCCATCTCCACCATTTCGTGAGGATGTGCCAGTCAGCTGGTTAAGAGAACCCGCGCAAGACTTCCACTTCTCCTGCCCCAACAGTGGTACACATGGTGTCCCCGGGTGCCGAAGGGCGCACGCACTGCACGGTAATTCTGGATGGAATTCCGGCACTGATGTTGGGTGACATAGGAGCAGAGAGTTCTGTACTGAATTGGGCTACAGACAGACAGTGTTTTCCCCACTACAGGATCGGAAGTTTCACAGTGCTGCTTTGCGGCTATGGAGGAGGATGGTTGGCCATGGTGGGCACCATCACGTTGATGGCTCGGTACAAGTCGGCGATGATGGCCGCTGTGGAGTTCATCATGATGGCCTACGGCTCTAACATCATGGGCTGCAACTTGTTTAATAGCCTTGGATTCTCCATCAGGAGCGGTGCTGGGGAAGAGTGGTCAGGTAGTGGACTATGGGACTGATCAGTTCTGAGGATCCAGGACGATGCAGTGTGGGATGAACCACTGCTGGGCACTCCGGAAAGTGGACAGGCTGATTCATGCTCAGGGTCACCGCGAGAGGACCCTGTTGCCAGTGTCCGAGCTGCCCTGGATGTAGGCACCAGGTGGCATGGGGGAGGACCTGCGGTGATGAGTGGGACCCAAACGATGGTCTCAGATGTTCCAGGAGCACGGCTGTGGAGGACTGGTGAATACGGGACCACAGGGGCAGGGTCAGCAGCGGCTCTACAAGCAGTCAGGGCAGGGTCGGGTGGCACTGGAAGAGTGAGTGCCAGGTGGAGACACTGCAGGCTGTGTAAGGCCCCACTTGGTGTCGCAGACTGGGTTCAGGCTTGGGTGGAGGCGGGGTCCAGGAGGGTGAGACAGAAGCGGAACATAGAGCGGTACCAGGGTCTGCTGCAGGTGATGGGTGAGCGACACGATTGACACCTACTGCTGTCGGATGGCACGTGGCACCATCCCAATGGGTTATGGAGTGCTCTGAAGAAGATGAGTGGGCATGACTCCAGACGGTTGGAGCGCTCGGAGGTGTGGAGGCGAAGATGCTCCAAGGAGGAGGCGACCAGCAGTTGTTCGGGAAGTGGACTGCTGCCAGGGGTGGACTGATGGTGAAGGTCTGGGGGGGGCACGGGTCATCCTCACCGAGTCATGACCATGTTATAAGTGTTCAGTTGCTCTGTGTTAGTAGGTTGGGGATTATTTTGTTATTAATTAGGAGACACAGCAATAGTTTTTCTGCTATGGACTTTAGTAGTATAGGCAGCAGAATAACCCGCCTCGCCGTGTGGAGGGTAGAAGGGCAGTCTACCCGTTCCCTCTAATTTTAGTTTTTTTAGTGTGAATGTCATAGGCCCCTTTTGGTGATTTTAGTTTGTTTATGTCTAGCAGATGATTCCAAATTGGGGTGGGTTGACTGTGTGTGTGTTTTGGATTTTTCTACGGGGGGGGGGGGGGCATTATGTAATTGTTGTTCATGTATATGGTTGCACTGTTGGAGCTCTTATTTGTGTGGTACGGAAATGAGGCCCCAGTTTCCAGTTCCGCCATCTCTGGTGGTACAAGAGGGGCTGCTGATTGAGGGGCGGTTTCTTCCGCCTTTTCTCTGCCAAGCGGCTGCATGTACGGTCGGGTGTACAGAGCCCTGTTTCATTAATAAAGTAGCATTCAGCTCCACTCCTGGCCTCGTCCTTGTCTAAGAGTTATGACATAACACCACCATCATGCACTTTTGCAGCTTTAATAATTTTTTTTTCAGACAAACTTAAAAACTCAGCAGTAATTGAAACCAAAGAAACAATGGTCTACTACATGTTTCCAGTTAGCACAACTTAGCATCGTCATTTAGCATTTTATAATTAGACATGGTGTTAATGCTACTTATCTCCTATTAAAACGAGGTTAGCGAACTATCCTCTCTGATGCAGCATGGTGGAAAACAGGCCCACATCTCTGGTAAACAGGAGCAGCAGCTATCTGAACCGGTAGTTTGGAGTTAGCATTAGTAACCACCGAACTGAAGCCTGGCCACCCACTGCACACCTGTTCAGCTGTGCGCAGCCAGGCACTGCAGGGGAGAGACGAGCTGCTGACAAGTAGTGGTGAGGAGCTTTACCGAATAAATGGGAGTATGTGCATTTTCAATCACGATATAAACAATCGAATATTCTATGAAGCAGATGTTTCTATATTGTTATCTGATATATATCGTCATATCGCACAGCCCTAGCGGAACATGTATGGAACATGTACAGAACATTTCATTCCATACTGGCCGTTCCGTATTTTAGTAGGTACTGTAAAACACACCTTACAGGAGGATGGCAGAAGAAGAACTTTCAGAAAACATGAACCATGATGCAGGGGTTGATGTCTGCGCTGTTTCATGGTAAAACTGATCATTTCCAGCCATGTGCAAAGAAGCTTTAATTCTTATTCAGAGTTTTGCTGCATCTGTTTATTTAACTAAAGCCTCTAATTTTCCTAGCAGCAACAGCTTCCTCTCCTGTTTGAATATTTATGACACAAACCCATAAAGCTTCAAGATTTGTATTGGTTTGTTTTTTTCTTCTGTTCAAGGTTCTTGTCTGATGCATAATTCTGCATCGGTTAGCCTTGCCCCGGGCTGAAGGATCTCCACATTTAGTTAATATGCAGCTGTGGCGCCTCCAAGAGCTTCTTCACATTCTGACTTTACAAGTGATTAAATGCGAGAAAAATCACAAATGTTACGGCCTGTGTACAAAAATCCATAGTTTTACCTTATGGGTTTTTTGTGACTCTTAACAATTAACTTGTGCCTGAGAGGATTAGTTTTCATGCTGGTTATTATAAAACAGTTTTCACAAAAGTGGACCCAACAGCAGGAAAAAGAAGTCATTTACATCCAGTGCTGAAAGTAGCGCATTACAAAAGTAATGCATTAGTGTAACGCCACTACTTTCGCAGTAATGTGTTGTGTAACGAAATTACTGTTTAAAAATTTGGTAATGCGTTACAGTTACTGAAATTTGATCTGATGCGTTAGTCGTTGCTCACTTTATTAATATGAATAGATATTTTTAGCGAAAGAAAATGAATATACAAACTGACCATGCCGTAGCTGAGATGAGCCGTCAGTCGACGTGACCTGTTGCAAAGCACCGAGTCTTCATTAATGAGTGGAGGAAGAGATGAAGCTACTTTGTTGTAGTGGACATACACGGATTATTTTGCCTTTCTCACGGTTAGGGACAAGGACTGTTTTATGGGTCCCATCTGTGTTTGCCCTCATGGACTTTACCTGTTTACCTATTTTCAACTTATTTTTCTCATAACTTTGCTATTTTCTTGTAAATTAGTGACTTTTTTCCCCTAATTTGATGACTTTTTCTCAAAAATTTAAAACTTTCTTATAAATTTTCAACTTTTTTTTTACTGTAAATTTGCAACATTTTCTCATAAATTTGTGATTTTTTTTCTTGTACATTTGCAGCTTTTTCCCCCTCATACATACATTTGTATATTTTTCTTGTAAAATTGTGACTTTTTTCTTGCAAATTTGCTAACTTTTTCTTGTAATTTTGGAACTTTCTCATAAATTTGTTATTTTTTTCCTTGTAAATTTACTATTTTCTTTTAAATTTGTTTTTCCCATTAATTTGCAACATTTTTCTTGTAAATTTGGAACTTTCTCAAAAATTTTCATTTTTTTTTGTCAACTTACAGTTTTTCCTCATAAATTTCGAACTTTTTTCTCACAAAATTTCCAATTCATTTACCCATGTATTGCTACTTTTTAAAAAAAAAATAAAAAAAATTTGCAACTTTTTTCAAATTTTTTTCTCATGAATTTGTGACTTTTTTCTTGTAAATTCCCCAAAGTTTTCTTATAAGTTTGTAACTCTTTTCAAGTACATTTTTTTTTCTTGTAAATTTGCAACTTTTTTTCTCCAGAATTTTCACTTTTCCTCATAAATTTGCTACTGTTTTTTTTGTAATTTTGCCCATGGCACCAGTGTTACTGAAACCTGCTTACCCATATTAAACCTGTGGGGCCCAGATGGGTTTAAAGTGGGTACACAGATTGTAAAGTCCATGTGGGCAAACACAGATGGGGCCAACATTCAACCTGTGGACAAACCCACATGGACCCATAAGACAGCCCAGTGATGGGGTGGACCATCCTTTAGCACGTTTTACTTCCTCACACAGAAAGATGACAGCCTGGATTCTTCAGACTTAAACAGGGCGAGATGACGACTCCTCTTCCTCTTCTATCCCTGCTGGTTTATATTTTATACTTTAAAACGCTCCGTCTGGCTGAGCATTTGGCTGCAGACGCAGTGGACGTCTGGTGCGCCAGCGTGCGCTAGCAACACAACACAGCGCGTCTGGTCTCCTCCATGCTCTGACCTACATCTCATGCATTTAATGGTTCGTCGTCTGTACGACATGCAGACAGAACAGGCAGCAGACAGGTCTTTCCGGGGCAAACGTCTATATTTTATTCATGCTGCGTGCTCCCTGCCAGTTGCCGCTCTGTAGTCGAGTCATTTACTTGATGTGATTTTCCTCTGTTTAGACACTTTTTTTCCTAACGAGAAGCACTGCCCCCCCCCCCCCCACATACACACACACACGTGGTTCTGTGGGCAAACTCTGTGCTTCACAGGAAAGATGGAGGTGTTAACAAGATCAGCTTCAAAGGAAACACATCAGTTTAGTTTAGGCTTTTCCTAGTTTTCAGTCGCATATATCCTGTTACCATGGGGGGTATTTCAAATCACTGTTGGGGGGGACAATAAACAGAACATTTTCTCCAGTAAAGACTGAGGGGGCACTATAAGTAGTCTGGGCCCAAAACAAGATTTTGTTTAAGGGCCCTTATTTTTGTAATAGAGAAGAAATCTAACCCTTTAAAACTTCTTAACGTTCCATGTCCTGTGGATGGGACATTTTAGGGTGCGTCCCAATTCACCCATTCACCCTGCCCCTTAGTCCTACCCCTCCGTTTTGCACATTCATAGTGAATGCGCAAAACGGAGGGGTAGGGCTAAGGGGCAGGGTGAATGGGTGAATTGGGATGCACCCTTATATAGATCATTGACTGAAAAATGGTGTCTTTGTAAATTTTAACTGTCTGATATGAGTCTACTGGTCACCTAATTATCAGAAAGTTTTCAAAACAGTCAATCCTCTTAAAAATTCTCTTAAAAACACACACAGCATTTATCTCGTTTTTCTCTGCAGAGGACAGTGGTTAGACCTTGGCTCTTGAGCCGGTCTAGAATGGAGAAGTAAGATGACTCCTTCCCTCCACTAGTCTGAGGGTTCACCTTGGGCAAGTAATAGTACCCTCTTGCCTCGCTACCTAGGGATACAGGTCCTGACATCAGCAGCAGGATGTCTGGTGGTGCAAGCGGCAGAAGAGCTCGTCACAGAGCCAATGGCGTGAATACCAGATGGCATGCGGATTAGCTTCAATCGAGACAAACAGATAGCATCAACTAGCAAGTGAGCTGCTACTGTGGGGTGACCTCCTCATCAACAATGTATGTTGCATGCTTGTGCACCACATTGCATCAGGTGTTGAGGCCCAGAGAGACAGTCTGGTGGTGGCACAACACCAACTGGCTTTGGAACTGTGCAAGGCGTCGTGTTTTGAGATTGGGGAAGCCCTGTGGTGATGGAGTGAATGTGTCAGAAGCAGGTTTGAGTAGCTGGGAGCTGCTAGCAGGAGCTCTGCACACAGGCGGCTCACATTTGATGGTCGTAACTCTAGCTGACTCATGAGCATCAGCTTGCTGATGCAGCAATATGAGTGTCCAGGCAGCCCTCTTGAGGGATAGCACTGCCTGCCCTGGAATGGGAAGCCCCTAGAAAAGGTGGGGTAAAGAAAGCATGCTCAGATCACACCTGGCTGGCTAACCACGGTCAGCGGGACTTCACTGTTAGCAGTAGAAACTGTAAGAAGAAGATAACTGTTGTGACATGGAATGTGTGAACTATGCTAGACAGAGACAACCGACCAGAATGAAGGACTGCATTGGTTGCAAGGGATTTGCAGCTGTTTGGCATTGAGATTGCAGCTCTCCAGGAAACACGTTTAGAGGCACAAGGCCAACTCCAAGAAGAGGAATACATCTTCTTCTGGGTTGGCAAGACTGCAGGACCCAGAGAAGCTGGAGTTGCCTTTGCGGTTCACAACATGATTGCCAAAAAGCTGACATCACTTCCTACAGCGATCTCACCTAGGCTCATGTCTATGAGAGTTTCTATTGATAAAGGAAGATACTTGACTGTGGTGAACATGTATGCCCCCATGATGACTTACACTGTTGAGGAGAAGGAGATCTTCTATCAAGAACTCACTCAAGTAGTGCTCAAGGTCCCCAGAGAAGACAAGCTCCTAATATTAGGTGACTTCAACGCTTGAGTCGGGACGGACTGGGAAACCTACACGGGCATCATTGGCAAGTTTGGCAAGAAGAAAAAGAACTCCAATGGGGAGCTCCTGCAGAACTTCTGTGCACAACTAGAGGTCAGCATTACCAACACGTTTTTCTACCAGCCCGACAAGAACAACTTCACCTGGAAACACCCACACTTAGGTCACTACCATTTGCTCGACTATGCCATCATGAGAAAGTCAGACTTGGCAGATGTACTATGCACAAAAGCAATGCGTGGACCAGAGTGTTCTACTGATCACTACCTTGTGAGATACCAACTCAGAATGAAGATCACTACGCCTCGCAGGAAAACTCCTTCTAGTGCCAAGCCTAAGAAACTGGACAGTAGCAAGCTGACAAACACCGAGCACTGTCGAGAACTGACGAGAGTGATTGAAGGCACATTGGAGAGTGTTCAGCTGGCTGGAGAGGAGGTAGATTGGCATTGGAAAGCCCTGAAGGAAGCGATGTACTCTGCAAGCAAGGAAACTCTAGGCCATCCCCACAGAAAGACTCCTGATTGGTTCTAGGAGCATGGCAATGAAATTGAGAGGCTCCTAGAAGAAAAGAGAAGAGGAGCAAGCATTTTCAGAATCTTCAGGAGAACTCTGAGAGGAGCAAGAGTGCACCTGCTGAAATCAAGGGCAAGGTGCAGAGGGAAGTGAGAGCTCTTAAGAATGACTGGTGGCAGAGGAGAGCAGAAGAATTGCACCGTATGGTGGACAACCATTATTATCGTGAACTGTTTGCCGGGCTGAAAACCATCTATGTACCCAAGAGCTACGCTGTCGCCCCAGTGAAGTCAGCGGATGGTAGTAAGCTGCTCACAGACCTTCAAGACATCAAGGCCAGATAGAAGCAGCACTTCAACAACCTGCTAAACCAAAAAGGATCTGCACACCCAGATGCAGGTCAGCAGCTGAAGAGCAGACCCACAAGGAATGAGCTGTGTGGGCAAATCAGCATGGAGGAACTCAAGAATGCTCTGAAGTCAACGGCAAATGGCAAAGCACCAGAACTGGATGGCATTTCCATAGATATTCTGAAAAATGGTGGCAAAAAGTTGTCCGAAGCTCTACTAGACCTTTTCAACAGATGTCTACTCTCTGGTACTGTGCCCCAAGACTTTCAAGATGCTTTGTCACCATCTACAAGAGAAAGGGTAACCATGCAGAGTGCGGAAACCATCGGGGAATATCACTACTGGCCATAGCTGGCAAAGTCCTTGCCAAGATTGTCTTGAACAGACTGAAAATCATTTCGGAAGAAGTTCTCCCTGAATGTCAGTGTGGATTTTTGGCTGGCCGTTCCACTGTTGACATGATATTCCTATTGACATGATATTCACTTCCGGTTCCGGGTGAGGACGAGTGAGGACGCACAGGTAAGAACTCCCTGTTCGTGACTGTTTAAAAGGCAGTTAAACGCAGTTAGAACGCAGTTTGGAGCTGGCGTTTTGAGCTTTTTTTGTTGCTGCCGCTGGGGAGTGAACCTGCTCGTGAAGAGTAACGAGGAATTTGCCAGTAATAGCTGGTGAAACTTGTGAAGCGGCCCCGCGCCTCCCGCCCCCCCCGCACCTCGCGCTCAGGGAAAACAAAGAGATTACTCCCACGTGCGTTTTTTTTCCGAACTATCCAAATCAGAGATCATCGGCCGGAATAATGGGTCCCTAAAGAGCCCTGCCAAATGAAGATGAGATAAAAAAAAGCGCTGGATTTCTTGGCAGAAGAAACGTCTGCTCTAAAATCACAACAAAGAGGTATACTGGACCTCGTGGAGGAAATTAAAGCGCTGCGCAGCCAGAACGCTGAAAAAGACAAGAGGCTGGCGTATCTGGAAAGCAGATTGGCTGAGATGGACCAGAGCACTCGGGCAAATGACGTGATCATCACGGGGCTCCACATCAAACCCCGATCATACGCGAGAGCAGTGGCCGCAGACAGCAGTGGAAGTCAGCTGGATGAGGAATCCGCTGAGCAACAGGTGACGGCCTTCATGCAGTCAAACGGAATCCAGCTGGACTGCACCAACATCGAGTCCTGCCACCCTCTGCCCAGGAAAAACGGCGACAAACCTGCTGTGATCATGAGGTTTGTAAACAGAAAACACAAGACGGCGCTAATGAAACAAGGTAAGAAGCTGAAAGGACCCAACATCTACATAAACGAGCACCTCACGAAAGAGAACGCAGAAATAGCCAGGAAAGCAAGATACATGAAAAAGCAGAAAAAAATTCAAAACACCTGGACATCAAACTGTAAAATATTCATCAAATTAAACGGATCGCCTGAAGAAGCCAAGGTCATTAACATCCGTAATATTATGGAACTGGACAAATACGATCTGGAGGCACAGCAACAATTAAGACAAATATAGGACACTGAAGGACTTTACTCATCTGCAACAAAACATTCTACAGCATGAATCAAAAAATCAACAAACAGGAACAACAGGAACTGAAAGTTTTTGAATACACAGAGCACAACCCACAGGACGTAGAATATGACATAGACCCTGATAATAATCTTTTTAACTCAATCAATAATGACTGTAATTATTACACAGATGAACAGTTTAACACAATGGTCACATCTGATTTCAATATTTCTATGATCCACTTCAACAGCAGGAGTCTCTATGCAAACTTTAATAACATTAAAGATTATTTAAATCAGTTTACAGAGCCCTTCAATATTGTGGCAATATCAGAGACGTGGCTCAGTGAAGAGAAAGGAGTGGATTTTACCATGGATGGCTATGAATTAAATTATATAAATAGAAAAGTGAAAAAAGGAGGAGGAGTTGCAATTTATGTTGACAAGAGCTTGCAATACAAGGTTGTTGAAAATCTGTCAGTAACTGTGGATGATTTATTTGAATGTATTACAATAGAAATCTGTCTGGACAATGTGAAGAATGTAGTAGTGAGCTGTGTATATAGAACACCTGGATCAAACATTGACTTATTTAAGGACTGGATGGAAAAAATGTACGCTATGGTGCATATTTAAGGCACATATATGGCATGCTTGTATGGTACGCTCTCTCCCCCCACATGCTTCCAGTAGGCATGTCGGTGCAGACCCTGCAGATCAAACGTCCATAAGAACAATGCCCCAGCAGGGACCTCGGCTAGGAGGTGGGTGCTGGAGGAAGACGGAGGTGGAAGACAATGTCCCAGCATGAGCCCCGAGGTGGAGAGGAGAACAGGAGCGCCAGCAAGTCTCGGGGACTGTGGTTCATGTGTTTACCAAACTTAGGTGGGGTGAAGGTGTGAGATACGTGATGTGGGGGTTTTGTATCTCTGGGATATAAAAGCTGTGAGGAAAGTGGGATCTGTCTCTTTTTCTGCTGAGAACTTTGATGTTAGAAGATGTGACTTCCAATAAAGCTTTCCTGAGAAAATACACTCAGTCTGGTTTGTAAGGCATCTTCTACACTGGTGACCTACGACTACCTATGGCCGGTGACGGCGAGATTTCCGCACCGGACTCTTCAGGAGCCAACCGGGTTAACGCGGCTACCACGCTACAGCTGCCCGACTTCTGGCAGCATAACCCGCGCTCCTGGTTTACCACTGTGGAGGCGCAATTCCACCTTCGGGGAATCTCAGCGGATGCAACGAGGTTCTACCATGTCGTCGTGAAGCTGGACAGCCTCACAGTGCAACTGGTGGAGAGCCTGACCAACCACCCACCCCAAGACAACAAGTATAGCACATTGAAAGATGCCCTCATCCGAGCCTTCACTCCCTCGCTGGAAGAGCGGGCAGAGAAGCTCCTGGCGCTGACAGAGGGAGAAGCAGACAGGCCAGCGGATCTGATGGCGAAGATGATGAGCCTGAGAGGCGAGGACGACGACAGTTTTATCTTCGCCCACCTCTTCCTCAGAACGCTCCCGCCAGCAGTGAGAGTCACCCTGGCCAGCTTGCAGCCGCTCGTCAACCGTAACTACCACGAGCTGGGACAGGTGGCGCAACGGCTCGTCGACTCCCATAAACGGCGCGCAGCCACGACGGCAGCAGCAGAGATGACCGCCCCTTTGCGAGAAGGAGGGAGACCAGAGGCTGCGGCACCGGACCCACTGACGGCAGCAGCGGCGGAGACCAGGAGAAGCGGAGCTGACAACGCCCTCTGCTTCTACCATCGACGTTTCGCCGAGAAAGCCCACAGATGCGTTCCACCGTGCCGGTACCAGCGCCAGGGAAACGCCAAGACCGGGAGCCGGTAGCAGCCGCGACTCTCGGCACGAAGAATAGGCTGCTTTTCGTGACGGACGCGAATTCTGGGAAAGAATTCCTGGTGGACACGGGCTCCCAGCTGAGTTTTGTCAAGCCTACCTACGCGGACACACTGGCGCCGGCCAGCGGCCCCCTGGTGTTAGCAGCGAACGGCTCCACGATCAAAACCTATGGGGAGAAGACGCTCCTCCTGTCCCTCCACGGGCGCAACTTTGAGTAGACTTTCGTTGTCGCCGCAGTTAATAACAACATGTTAGGTGCTGACTTTTTGTGCTCAAACAGTTTGTTAGTTGATCTTACTAATAGACGTATTGTAAATGCACTGTCTTTCTACTCTATCTCCTGCACAGCTCGGGTGGCCCTGCCTTCTGCACATTCCAATGTCACAGCTGCTGGTGGTAAGTTTCATGCATTACTCAACCAGTTTCCAGCACTCACGGTCCCTACATTTTCAGCGTCAGTTGCCAAACACGGGGTCGAACATTTCATAAGTACTTCGGGCCCCCCTGTTTTTGCAAAAGCTCGGCGGTTGGACCCAGCTAAACTGGCCATCGTTCCGAGGAATTTGCCAACTTAGAAAAGCTGGGCATAGTTCGGCGTTCGAACAGCGCCTGGTCGTCACCCCTGCACATGGTACCCAAAGCTGATGGCTCGTGGCGCCCTTGCGGCGATTTCCGCAGATTAAATAATGCTTCAGCCCACGACTGCTATCCGATTCCGCACATCCAGGATTTTTCGGCGCATTTAGCGGGGGCGCGCATCTTTTCCAAAATAGATTTGGTGCGTGGTTATCACCAAGTTCCAGTCCGTGCACAGGACATACCCAAAACGGCAGTTATAACCCCTTTCGGGCTTTTCGAGTTTTTGCGCATGCCTTTCGGCCTCAAGGGCGCCGCGCAGACGTTCCAACGCATGATGGATGCAGTGCTGCGCGACCTCCCTTTCGTGTTCGCTTATTTGGATGATATTTTGGTAGCCAGCGCGTCCGAAGCCGAGCACGAAAGCCATCTCACAGCCGTTTTTCAGAGGCTCACAGACCACGGACTAATCATTAACCCAGCGAAGTGCCAATTCGGGGTAGTGAAAATCGATTTTTTGGGACACCGCGTGTCGCCAGAAGGCGCGGTCCCGCTGCCGGATAAAATGCGCGCGATAACGGATTTCCCCCAACCGCAGACGGTTAAGGCGCTGCAAGAATTTTTGGGGATGGTCAATTTTTATAACCGTTTCCTCCCAAACGCGGCACGGCTCATGCACCCATTGTACGCGGCATTAAAGAAGCAAAAACCTGCATCTAAGGTCGAGTGGTCCCCGGATCGGGAGCGCGCTTTTTCACAAGTCAAATCAGCCCTCGCGAACGCTGCATTATTGGCACACCCGGTGCCGGCAGCTCGCATGGCGCTAACCACAGACGCCTCCGACGTGGCAGTGGGAGCGGTTGTCGAGCAACTGGTGGCAGGATGCTGGCAACCACTTGCGTTTTTCAGCAAAACATTGCGCGATAGCGAGCGTAAATACAACGCGTTTGACAGGGAGCTTTTGGCCCTACATTTGGCCATCCGCCACTTCCAGTTCTGGTTGGAAGGGCGCCGTTTTACCGCATTCGTGGACCATAAACCCTTAACTTTTGCAATGGCTAAGGTTTCAGAGCCTTGGTCGGGCCGACAACAGAGGCAGCTGGCTGCAATTTCAGAGTTTACCACTGACATTCAACACGTAGCGGGTAAACACAATGTAGTGGCAGATTGCCTCTCGCGTGCAGTTGCAGCGACAGGCCCCCAGGGGGCAGATTCGGCGGCGGCAGACCTAGGCCAGGCTTGCGGCGCGGAAGCGCTCACAGCTCCGGTCTGCGTCGGGTTGGATTATGCAGCCATGGCCACTGAACAGGTTGGCGACGCAGACGTGCGCGCGCTCCAGTCTGGGCCAACAGGGCTAAGGCTGGAGCACAGGGTGCTTCATAGAGGCATGCCCTCCCTAATCTGCGATACCTCCACGGGGCGTCCCCGTCCCGTAGTCCCAGCTGCGTGGCATCGCCGTGTTTTCGACTTAATACATTCACTGGCACACCCGGGCGTCCGTGCGTCTATCAAAATGGTAGGAGAGAAGTTTGTTTGGCCAGGGCTGCGTAAACAAGTCAAAGAGTGGGCTGCAGCCTGCGCTGCGTGTCAAAGAGCAAAGGTACACAAACACACACGAGCCCCTCTAGAACCTTTTCACATCCCAGCCAAACGTTTTGATCATGTGCATATCGACTTAGTAGGACCTCTTCCGCTGTCCCAGGGTTTCACACACCTTTTAACCATGGTAGACCGCACCACGCGCTGGCCAGAGGCGGTCCCTTTGGCGGCAACCACAGCGGCAGATGTCGCTCGTGCCTTTTTGACAGCTTAGGTCGCACGTTTTGGTATCCCGTCAGACATAACGTCTGACAGAGGACCCCAGTTTGTTTCCGAGCTCTGGTCGTCCATGGCACTCAGCCTGGGGGTGAAAATTCATCGCACGACCGCTTATAACCCCCAGGCCAACGGTTTGTGCGAGCGCTTCCATCGGTCATTGAAAGCAGCCCTCAGAGCGGCTCTCACGGACACAAATTGGGTTGATAAACTCCCATGGGTTTTATTAGGGTTGCGTTCAGCACCTAAAGAGGATTTGCAAGCCTCTCCGGCAGAACTCGTCTTCGCACAACCCCTCCGGTTACCGGGAGATTTCCTCCCTGAGAACCCTGCTCCGGAGCACCTCCCCGCTCGGCTGCTGCAGAACGAAACAGGGTCACACACCCTCCCCGGTCCCGTTCATCACAGTTTTCCACGTGTTTTTGTGCCCAAAGCCTTAAAAAATGCAGAGTTTGTCTTCGTTAGACACGACGCGCAGAGGTTAGGTTTAAGGCCACCTTATGATGGACCGTTCAGAGTGTTAGAAACCGGGGAAAAGCATTTTTTGCTCGATTTGGGAGACAGGAGGGACTTAGTCTGTATTAACAGACTCAAACCCGCTTTTGTGTTAGCTGACGACCCAGTCCAGTTGGCCAGTGCCCCCCGCCGTGGCAGGCCACCCGGGAGGCGCTCTGCTAAGCTTTCACGACGATGTGTTAATGATTCTACTTCACAGATGCAGCAGACAGCCACAGGCAGAGCGAGACCTGCTCACAGCAGATATGGCAGAGAGCTGAAGCCCAAGCAGTGGGATATGTGATCTGTTGTGCCAAGTTTTTTTCTCTCTCTTGTTCTGTGTTGGGTGTCATGATTCTATGCATTTGAAATGTAACTTGTCCTTATTTGAACGTTTGGGGGGGGGGTTATATGGTGCATATTTAAGGCACATATATGGCATGCTTGTATGGTACGCTCTCTCCCCCCACATGCTTCCAGTAGGCATGTCGGTGCAGACCCTGCAGATCAAACGTCCATAAGAACAATGCCCCAGCAGGGACCTCGGCTAGGAGGTGGGTGCTGGAGGAAGACGGAGGTGGAAGACAATGTCCCAGCATGAGCCCCGAGGTGGAGAGGAGAACAGGAGCGCCAGCAAGTCTCGGGGACTGTGGTTCATGTGTTTACCAAACTTAGGTGGGGTGAAGGTGTGAGATACGTGATGTGGGGGTTTTGTATCTCTGGGATATAAAAGCTGTGAGGAAAGTGGGATCTGTCTCTTTTTCTGCTGAGAACTTTGATGTTAGAAGATGTGACTTCCAATAAAGCTTTCCTGAGAAAATACACTCAGTCTGGTTTGTAAGGCATCTTCTACAACGCAAAACTAACTCATAAAGTTATGTTCATCTGTGGGGATTTCAATATAGATCTGATGAACTCAAAACAACATAGTTTGACAGAAGAATTTATCAACACAATGTACAGCATGGGCTTACATCCAACAATTACAGGACCTAGCAGAATCACGTCACACAGTGCCACACTAATAGATAACATATTCACAAACATTATGGAAAATAATATCAGGAGTGGGCTTTTATTGAATGATATCAGCGACCACCTGCCGATTTTTGTTGTCTATCAATGTGATTATAGGAAGAAAAAGTATACCAAAAATATTAAATATAAAAGAATAAGAACTGAAGAATCAATGTATTTACTGACAAAGGAATTATTAATACAAGATTGGAAGATAGTTTATGATGAAAATTACATAAATAGAGCATATGATAAATTTTTACAAATATTTCAATCATTGTACAATAAATACTGTCCTATAAAACAATACAGTGACAGACAACAAAAAAAAAATATTCCTTGGATCACCAAGGGGTTAATAAATGCTTTTTAAAAAGAAGAATACATTATATAAACAATTCATTAAATGCAGAATGGTGGAAACTGAGATCAAATATAAAAGATATAAAAATAAGCTTACCACTATAATGAGGACCTGTAAGAAAGAATATTACAACAGAATACTAGAGGATAACAAAAATAACATAAGAGGAATATGGCAAGTACTCAAGGGGATTATTAGTAATCGTCCTAAGTATGCAAATTATCCAGAATATTTTATCGAAAACGACAGTTTGATTAATAATATGGAAGATGTGGTCAGTGGTTTCAATAAATTTTTTGTAAACGTTGGTCCTGAATTAGCAAAATCAATAGTGACTCCAGAAACAAACCACAGTGGGTCTGTGAATGAAATAGAGGATAGAAACCCAAACACAATCTTTTTGGGTGCAGTTACTGAAAAGGAAATTATTGAGACTGTGAGTAAATTTAAGAACAAAAAATCAACGGACTGGAATGAAACTGACATGACAATAGTGAAAAAAGTAATTGAGGGAATTGTTAAGCCACTCACCCACATCTGTAACCTGTCATTTCAAACTGGTACATTTCCAGACAAAATGAAAATAGCAAAAGTAACACCTCTTTACAAAACAGGAGACAGTCATTGTTTCACAAATTACAGGCCAGTCTCTTTACTCTCACAATTCTCCAAAATACTTGAAAAAATATTCACTAAGAGACTGGATGATTTCATTGAAAAACACAACCTCCTTACAGATAGCCAGTATGGTTTTAGAGCAGATAAATCTACATCTTTGGCACTGATCGAACTTATAGAAGAAATTACTAGTTGTATAGACAAAAAAAAGGTTGCTGTAGGAGTATTTATAGACTTAAAGAAAGCTTTTGACACCATTGACCACAGAATACTACTAAGGAAACTGGAAAGGTATGGGATAAGAGGGGTAGGACTGAGTTGGGTGGAAAGTTATTTAAGTAACAGACAACAATTTGTACAAATTGGAGAGCACAAATCACCCTGCATGGACATCACTTGTGGTGTGCCCCAGGGGTCAGTTTTGGGACCCAAACTCTTTATCTTGTATATAAATGACATATGCCAAGTATCAAAAATTCTGAAATTTATTTTGTTTGCGGATGACACAAATATCCTTTGCACTGGTGAGAATTTGCAGCAGGTTTTAGAGGTGGTCACAACTGAAATGGAAAAATTAACGCAGTGGTTCAACAAAAATAAATTATCTCTAAATCTAAAAAAACCAAAGATTATGGTGTTTGGAAATTATAAAATAAATCATGAAATAATGATAACGATAGATGATACCAGAATACAAACAGTACAGGAAAATAAGTTTCTGGGGGTGACGCTAGACAGTAAAATCTGCTGGAAACCTCACATCAGTCACATCCGGGCTAAATTAGCAAAATGTATAGGCATACTGGGGAAGACAAGACACATCTTGGACTATAAATCATTGGTCTTATTGTACAATTCACTGTTTTTACCTTATCTTAACTACTGTGTAGAAGTCTGGGGAAACACCTACAAGACCAACCTACAAGCAATATGCACATTACAAAAAAGAGCTATAAGGATAATAAACAATGCAGGATATAGAGACCATACCAATTCGTTGTTCTTGAAGTCACATGTCATAAAGTTCATCGATTTAGTTAAATTTAAAACAGCACAAGTAATGTACAGGGCAATTAACAATCAACTCCCAACTAATATACAAAAAATATTTAAAAAAAGAGACAATGATCATAATTTGAGAGGAGACTTAAACTTCACAAAACCCAAGATACGTACATCCAAGAAAAGTATGTGCATATCTGTCTGTGGGGTGGATTTGTGGAACAGTCTGGAGCCGGAACTGAAACTATGTACAAACAGAAATCAATTTAAAAAGAGGTATAAGCACCATTTGTTGAAAGGTTATATGTTAGAAGGGTAGAATTTATATGTACGATTCATTATGTTCACTCTGGGACATTATGGGACACTATGGAATGGTGGGTGGGACAGCACTGTGTGTATCTGTGTCGTTTGAGACTGGTTTTGATATATGGACTTCATTGTATGTTAGAATGGACAGGTGTTAATGTTGATCTGTAAAAAATACAGTAAAATGTTTACTTGGGGTATTAATGGTAGTAATTTGTATAAAATCCACATGGGTGTATCGATGGAAAAGAGGAGTTGGAATTAATAAGTGTTCACTTCTTCCTTCTCCCTTTCGAACAGTGTATACTGTAACTTTATTGCATTTGCTATTTGCTTGTTTTTTGTTATATTTTTTGTGTTCGAAATAAACTATCTATCTATCTATCTATCTATCTATCTATCTATCTATCTATCTATCTATCTATATTCACTTTACAGCAGCTCCAAGAGAAGGCAGCAGAGCAGCACCAGCCATTGTATATTGTCTTTGTTGACTTCTCAATGGCATTTGACACCGTTGACCACACAACCATCTGGAAGGTCCTCAGTGTCATGGTCTGAGCGCTGATTCTGTCCGTGCTCGGGCTGTCCAGTACTTTCCCCATTCTGTGTTGTCTTATGGCCTTCCAGGGCTTTTATTATGATAGCGTCACGGCGGAATTTCCGGCTGTCAGAGCCGAGCTCCGCTGTGACAGCTGAATCACATTCCATTAATTACACTCTCATATCCTGATTAATCTAGTGCCTTATTTAAGGGAGTGGCTGAGGTTACTTGGGCTGTGACCTTGCATAACGTTGGTTCTCCACAACATTCGGCTGGAGTCTCTAACCCTGGCTCCAGTCACCCCTTTGATTCATCGTGTCTCAGTAAGTGTTTTCCTCAGAGTCTGTATTCTGTGTTTATAGCCTTAGTCACAGTCATCGTTCGTGTTTTTGCCCCACGTGGCTGTTTCTTTTGTCATTTGTAGTTTTTGTTAATAAATATGCAAACTCATCGGCTGCCTATAGCATCTCATTAATGGCCCGCGAGGGCCATCCATGACAGTAGGTCGCAGCCAAATGAGACGCCGGTCACCGTGAGTTTGTGTTGGGCTTGTAGTTTTTCTTTTTTTCCGTGTACCAGTGTGTTAGGAGATGGCGTCACCAGGAAAGGGCTATTCTGGGAGCTTGGGCTACGAGCTGATCGTGTTCCTAATTGAGCTAGATGGCTTGCTCTCCAACGCTCATCGCAACATCACTCCTGACAGCCCACGCTGGTACTTGGACCTTGCAGAGGCGGCAATTAACCGCAATCCTCGCCATGCCGGCCACGCCGAGGTCAGGATGAGGATGGCGGAAATCACGGCACTCCGGGAGAAGAATCGTGGACCGAAAGGGAATTCAGAAAGGAAGCTGAAGGCGAGGCATCCCCGTTCCTCACCTCGGGATCCAGTTCCTGTCACCCATCCAGCCCAGGAGTCCATGTCACCCAGGTGCTGTTCCCATCCACAGTGGAGGAGGAGATCAGCCAGGATTCCCCCAGAAGAGACACGACTGCTCTCTTCTGCTGCCTTCAGAGAAAGCAGTCGCATTTTTCCTCCCTCCTCCTATCCTGCCTTCCTGACCTAATCCCAGCTTGCTGCGTCTGAGTGAGTGTCTGTGCCGTCTCACCATCTTGCTGATCTCAACCCAAATGGAAAATACGGAAAATGGATATAAGCTGGGCTTTAAATGCAATTGACACCACCTTTTCAAACAGAAAATTGGGCCCGGGGGAGCCCAAATGTGGAGAGACCCATGGATTGGAACTCATGTGTCTGTGTGATTCGACTGAAGATGTAGAAAACATCTACCTGTTTTGGCTTTACGATCACAGGATTTCTGCCGATTGGGCCTTGGAGTTCTCCTGGTGTATCGAAAATTTAACTGGAAGAGCTAATCAAAATGCGGACCCGGCGGAGCTGCTTCTCAATAATTCGACCAGATGGGGAGTGCACGAAATAGCGGCAAATGACCAACATGGAATTTACCATCTGCATGCACTGTAGAGAGCTGGACTCTACCGGACATGTTCATCTGTGTTTAGAAGGGGAAACATCTGGAGTCGCTTCGTGCTCTCCAGGGAATGATATGAATTTAAAGCCAGTGAATGTTAATTTGAATTGTAAGCTCAGAATATGAGAAGAGGGAAATCCTATACTCTGTCTGTGCAGATTCGGCCTTGATCGGCACCCCTGGATAACTCACTCCTCCAGAGTTGAGATAAGCAGATGTGTCAGCTGGGTCTGCTAACCCAAACACCGCTGCTGTGCAATAAACAGAACTCTTCAAGGACAGCGTTCATGAACTATAACATCTATTGTTGCCTAGGAGACTATTTGTTGTACTCCAGTAACTGATACACTCAACACTGCACACACACTGACATCATCATCATACTGATATACACACACTGCTCTCCCTCTGCTGTGTGATTTGTCTACTAAATGTCTGCTAAATATGCATTGAGGGTTTTTTTGCCTGCAATCAAAATTTCGCTTACTCATTAAGCGTCAATTTGATAAAACATGTTTTTTTCTCTTGCCTACTGTGTCATATCCTCTCTCTTTTCTTTTTTTTTTCCTTTCTTCTTTATGACTGGCGCCTAGCGGCTGCCCCGGCCTTGGATGCGCTCTGCAGAGCGTGCCCAAATGCCAAGTCACGTTTCGTTACCTTGTATTCATACATGTGTAATGACAATAAAGTTGAATCTCAATCTCAATCTCAATCTCAATCAGTGGACAGCTGAGCTCATCCGCGGCCTTGTGGCTGAGGCTCGCTCCGCCATCCATCCAAGTCAGATTATGAAGCATGTGGTGGCGGCAGTCAGACTGGTGGAGGTCAGTCCCGAACTCCATGATTACCCCGAGTACGCTGATCTGCTAGCCTCTGTCTCTGCACAGGAGCAGCATTTCCCTGACTGAACCTTTGCCTTGCCCTCTGCCGGTAAACGTTGTCACCCTGCTCTTAATAAGCCTCAGCGAGATCCCCGTCTGGATCCAGTTCCGGGTAGCCATAAGAACTCTGCCTCCCAGCCAGCTGTTGCCCCTGCTTCACGACGAAAGGGAAAGACAGCAGCCTCCGCCTCCGGGTCTTCTGTTTCCGCTGTTCCGTCAGCTCCTCGTCCCCAGACTGTCTCGGCTGCTGCTCCCTCCTCCACGACGCTCTTTCCAGCTGCTGTGAGTGAGCTCCCCGAGTCCTGCACCGGCTGCGCCCGTCACTGATCCTGTGAGAGCGGCTCCTCTTTGTCATCCCAGGGAGCCCTCCGTCACCAACCAAAGGAGAAAGGGGAGAACCAAGCCCGCTGCAGCAGTTTCCATCGGCCTTCAGCTGAGCAGGCAAGTGCTATTTCATTCTCTTCCTTCATATTGCGAATTGCCTTGTCTGACTCCTGTGGGCGGAGTTCGGGGCCCACAGTCCCCTGAGCTTCCTCCACTTGCTGCAGTTATTAATTGTGAACCTGCGTCCTCTGTGTCTACTCCCCCTGAGCGTCCCCCGGTGCCAGGAATACACCGCCCAACAAGGAAGGAGCCTGCGGCCCTGGAGAGCCTGGTACCAGCCCTGCAGCCACGTCATAGGCAGAGGAGGAGGGCGGACTGCCGGTTGAAGCCTGTGCCGACGATTAAGCGTCCTCGGGTCTTCATGGAGGAGCAGTTCGACCCAGCAGGCCACGAATCCCCTGCCACCACGCCATGTGGGCCTTCGGCGTGGACTTCAGCGCCAGGGAATCCCCAGACTGTGAGGCCCATCATGCCGGCTGCAGAGCCTGCCACAGTCGAGTGGGAACCAGGAGTGGACCTCCAGCTAATTGAGCCTGGATCTTCGGAGTCCTGGACAGCGGTGGAGCCCGAGATCAGACAAGTGCTCTATTTTGTCTTTCTTTTCTCTATTCTGGAGCATTATTTCCTGTCTCTTGGGGAAACGAACCGGGTGCAGCCGATCGCTGCATCCGAGCTTGTCTCGCCGGGCTCTGCCGCTGACGGTAATCCTGATCCCAGTTCTTTCTCTTCCTCTGAGCCTTCTCCCAGGGTCACCGATGATGAGCCTGTTCCAGTTGTCGTCTTGGAGGTTCCAGGTTCGTGCTCGGAGGTTATCCCTGGTGCTGCGCCAGCCCAGTTGGGGTCCGTCGTGGGTGCTGTTCTGGTCCAGTCGGAGTTCGTCATGGGTGCTGTTCCGACCCAGTCGGGGTCCGTCGTGGGTGCAGCGCTGGCCCGGTCGGGGTCCAGCAAAGATGCAGCGCTGGTTCGGTTTCAGTTCAGAGAAGGAGCTGCAGATCCTCTGCCGTCTAATGCCGGACTGGCCCCTCATCCTTCCCCCAATCCTTTTCTTCTTCCACTGGGTGCCGTTGGAGTTCCCCAGATTTGGCTCGACTTCCCCTTGCTATCCCTCTCGGTAGGGAGGCCGCCACCAAGTTCTCCTCTTCGGTTCTGGTGGCCTAAGGATGCGGGTCAGCCACCCGGGAGACTGCTTCGCTGGTTCGACGTTCTGGGTCGGCCACCTGCCGGACTGCCCTGTTTGTCCGGCCGCCAGAGGTACTGTTTCTCCGGGCCTGGGGCTGGGGTAGACTGCCCGAACTGTTTCTTTTTTCCCTGCCTGCGAGTTGGACTATGGATGCGGGTAGACCTTTTTTTTTTCTCCCTCTGTGCTCTGCATGCCAACATCGTTTTTTTTTCTCTGTAATTTGAAGGGATGCTCTTTTTGTTTTTTGCCTTTACCTGTTGATAATAATGGTCTATATTTGTAGTGTTGCTGCTCTACTGTGTAGCTTTTGAGTTTTTTTTCCCTGGTGTTAGGGTACTATGTATTTTTGTTTGGTACCTGTATTTTAGTTTCCTTGTTGCCTTGTTTCTTTTGTATTTCATCTGTGCTCTAGGGTTATTTGTAGCATGTTCTGCCTTGTTTTTTCTGTATTTTAGTCTCATCATTTTGGTTATCGGGGTTGTCCTGTATTGTTTTTTTTTTTTTTTTTCTTTCTGATTCTCTCCCTCCTGGCCTGTTTCCCCCTCCGCCCTCCCTG
Source organism: Pholidichthys leucotaenia (assembly GCA_020510985.1). NCBI lineage: Eukaryota > Metazoa > Chordata > Actinopteri > Cichliformes > Pholidichthyidae > Pholidichthys > Pholidichthys leucotaenia. The sequence goes on along the minus strand of CM035837.1, from coordinate 427,172,789 downwards.
GGTCGGCCCTGGTAGCCTTCGGGTGGGTGGGGGGGCTTGGATGCTTTGTTTGCGCCTGCAATGCACCTTTTGAGCTGGGAGTACTGTCATGGTCTGAGCGCTGATTCTGTCCGCGCTCGGGCTGCCCAGTATTTTCCCCATTCTGTGTTGTCTTATGGCCTTCCAGGGCTTTTATTATGACAGTGTCACGGCGGGACTTCCGTCTGTCAGAGCCGAGCTGCGCCGTGACAGCTGAATCACATTCCATTAATTACATTCTTATATCCTTATTAATCTAGTGCCTTATTTAAGGGAGCAGCTATAGCCTTAGTCACAGTCATGGTTCGTGTTTTTGTTTCTTTTGTCATTTGTAGTTTTTGTTAATAAATATGCAAACTCATCGGCTGCCTATAGCGTCTCATTAATGGCCTGCAAGGGCCATCCATGACACTCGAAACCTATGGATGCCCTGACAAGCTTGTTTACATCATCAAGCAGTTCCACTATGGAATAAAGGCACAAGTCTCAGTCGGCGGTGAACCCAGTGATGCCTTTGTGGTCAGCCACGGCATGAAGCAAGGGTGTGTACTGGCACCAACTCTTTTCTCCCTCTACCTCACAGCTGTGCTGGACACTATGAACGAAGGGCTCAACAAAGGCGTGTTCCTCCGCACAAGGACAGATGGCAAATTGCACCACTCTTTATCGCACACACATCAGGGTTCTGACAAGACTCCAGCTTCACCACCTATGATCCATCCTCAACATCAAGTGGCAAGACCGTATCCCTGACATTGAGGTACTGCGCCGTGCACACACAGCTTCGATGGGCAGGGCATGCACGTCGGATGGCCAACAGCAGACTGCCAAAAGCTGTGTTCTACTCAGAACTGAGCCAAAGAAAAAGGATCCAAGGAGGACAAAAATTGCATTTCAAAGTTGTCTTAAAGCAGCACTCCACCGACACCCCCCCCCCACTCCCAACACACAGCCCCCCATCCTGACCCTGACCAAGACCCAGGTGAGGACGGAGCTGAGGAAGATCAAGGCGAGGAAGGCGTCGGGACCGGACGGCATCAGCGCAAAGCTCCTCAAGTCCTGTGCAGACCAGCTGTGTGGGATTGTGACGTATATCTTCAACATGAGCCTGAAACTGGGGAGGGTACCACAGCTGTGGAAAACATCTTGTGTGGTACCTGTACCAAAAACTTCCCACCCCAAAGACCTGAACAGCTACAGACCGGTGGCCTTGACGTCCCACTTGATGAAGACCCTGGAGAGACTGCTCCTTGCTCATCTCCGCCCCCTGGTGGAACCAGCGATGGATCCACTCCAGTTCGCCTACCAGCATGGCATTGGGGTGGAGGATGCGGTGATCTTCCTCCTTCACCGTTCTCTGTCCCACCTGGAGAAGCCCGGGAATATGGTGAGGATCATGTTCTTTGACTTCTCCACTGCTTTCAACACCATCCAACCGATGATCCTGAAGGACAAGCTGCTGCGCGCAGGGGTGGACCAGCACCTGTCATCATGGATCCTGGACTACCTCACGAACCGGCCTCAGTTTGTGAGAACCCGGGACTGTGTTTCCGACACGATCATCAGTAGCACGGGGGCCCCCCAGGGAACGGTGCTGGCTCCCTTCCTGTTCACTCTTTATACTGCGGACTTCTCACACAACACAACACATTGCCATCTACAGAAGTTCTCTGATGACTCTGCGATCGTTGGTCTCATCTCCAACGGAGATGAAGCTGAGTACAGAGGGCTTATCCAGGACTTTGTGGACTGGTGCCATCAGAACTGCCTCCAGATCAACGCGAGGAAAACTAAGGAGCTGGTGGTGGACTGCCGCAGGCATGGGCAGCCCCTCACAGCACCAGTAAATATACAGGGAACAGACATCGAGATGGTGACATCCTATAAGTACCTGGGTATTCATCTGAACAATAAACTAGACTGGTCACACAATACTGACGCACTCTACAAGAAGGGACAGCGCAGGCTGTTCCTGCTGAGGAGACTCAGGTCTTTTGGTGTACAAGGGGCGCTGCTGAAGTCATTCTATGACACGGTGGTGGCATCAGCCATCACTTTTGGAGTGGTCTGCTGGGGCAGTGGCATTACTGCAGCCGATAGGAAGAGACTGAACAAACTGATTAAGAAAGCTAGCTCTGTCCTGGGGCAGCGCCTTGATCCGATGGAGGAGATAGGAGAGAGAAGGACGGTGGCTAAACTGTCATCTCTGCTGGAGTCCGAGTTCCACCCTATGCAGGACATACTGGATGCACAGAGGAGCTCATTTAGCAGCAGACTACATCATCCCAGGTGCACAACCGAGAGGTTTCGTAGGTCCTTCCTACCAACGGCTGTCAGACTGTACAACCTAAGCAGGGCTGCTCGCAGAGATAGCAAAAAGACGTAACAAACTAATAGTTTTTTTGAATGCAAAAGATGCAATAGACTTACACAATGGTCCTCTCCGGCATACAACTAGGAACATACCGGTCGCTATGGAGGGTGAGAATATGTATGGGCACATAAACATACCATGTAGGATAACTAAGTAGACGGTTATGCTGTTTCATCCCATCTAGCAACAATGCTCTGCACTGTGTGTGTTTATATATTTACATATTTATTCCATCTAGCTACAATGCTCAGCACTGGGTGTGTTTATATTTATATATCTATATATTTATTCCATCTAGCTACAATGCTCCGCACTGTGTTTTTATATATCTACATATTATTCCATCTAGCTACATTGCTCCGCACTGTGTGTGTTTATATACTTGCATATTTATTCCACCTAGCTGCAATGCTCCGTACTGTGGGTGTTTATATATTTACATATTTATTCCATCTAGCTACAATGCTCAGCACTGGGTGTGTTTATATTTATATATCTATATATTTATTCCATCTAGCTACAATGCTCCGCACTGTGTTTTTATATATCTACATATTATTCCATCTAGCTACATTGCTCCGCACTGTGTGTGTTTATATACTTGCATATTTATTCCACCTAGCTGCAATGCTCCGTACTGTGGGTGTTTATATATTTACATATTTATTCCATCTAGCTACAATGCTCTGCACTGTGTTCATATATTCATATATTTATTCCATCCAGCTACAATGCTCTGCACTGTGTGTCTGTGTGTGTGTGTGTATATATATATATATATTTTATAGTAATATGTACATATGTATATTAGCTGCTCTTGCTTGCTTGTTTTTTTTTCTTGCCTTCTGATTGTTGCTCTGAGTGTTGCTATCCCTGTGCTGTTGCAATCCTGGAATTTCCCCGTTGTGGGACTAATAAAGGCTTATCTTATATGAAGAGAACTGGCATCCCCCATGATACCTGGGAGGAAGAGGCACTCCGGAGAGTCAATTGGCAAGGACTGTTGAGGAAAGCCACGTCAGCCATAGAACAGCAATGCCAGCAAGAATATCAGTGTGCACATGACCGACGACACTTGGCAGCTACTCCAAGCATTTTCCGTTGCAACAGTGGTCAGCGTTTCTGCAGATCCCGAGCAGGTCTGACTGCCCACACGAGAGCCTGCTTGAGATAAACCTCAACTCAAACACAAGACAGTCATCTTCAGCAACGAAGGACAGCCATACATATACTGTACATATACAGTATACATACACACACACACACACACACACAAACACACACACACACACACTCACATATATATATATACTGTATATTTCTCTCCAAGAAATGCCAGAAACGTTTCTGACTATTCCGTCTAAATCATAATTAGAAAAAGCCAACCCACCACCGTCTTTGAGACCCGCCCACTGCTTTATTATTGGACCGCCTATCTGTCTGCCATGTACAGTGGCGTGAAAAAGTGTTTGCTGCCTTCCTGATTTTTTATTTTTTGTATGTTTGTCACACTTAAATGTTTCAGATCATCAAACAAATTTAAATATTAGACAAAGATAACACAAGTAAGAACAAAATGCAGTTTTATAAATGAAGGTGTTTACTATTAAGGGGAAAAAAAATCCAAACCTACATGGCTCTATGTGAAAAAGTGATTGCCCCCTTCCTGTTAAAAAAATTAACTGTGGTTTATTTCATCTTTGGAAAGCTGAGTTCAATTTCTCTAGCCACACCCACTGTAGATGGAAGGGGTGCTAAAGGTAGCCTATTATCCCCTGAGCTATTAGCCCTCTAGCTAACACTGGTACCAGGAAGCTCCAACCAAGCGCAGCTTATTGTTATTTTCTTCAGATCTTAGTCACCCTAATAACCATCCCTGTTACCGCCTGGTTCACCAGTCCACAATGTGCCTCGCTTTGCGCCGGCCCATCTCACAGTGGTTTTGCCATGGTTCTATGGCGGGTCGCCGGCATGCAGGTCGCGGCAGCCTCCTGTGCCATGACCCAGGGCTACTGCCTGGAGCTGTTGGCTCTCATGGCCAGCTCCTCCACCAGAGGCTCTGCTCTACTCTGTGTCCCCCTCAATCTTTACTCTGGAGAAAATGTTCTGTTTATTGTGTCCCCCCCCCCCCCCCACCCACAGTGACATGAAACAGGGTGGTTTTTACCCGTAGTTCCTTTGGTGAAAAAACGAGGCCATTACCATGAATGGAACCATCAGCTGCGAGGACCAATGAAGGAGGCCTTTCATCGACATTCCCTGACTGTGGAATCATCAATGCCAGTCAGACCCGAACATCTGATACTCTCCTCCAGTGAGGCCCCTGTCGGTGGGAGCGGCCTGTGGGTTTTCCCCTGCGCTCCATGGTGGAGGGGAAGCAGCCGGTTTGTTGTTCAAAGCCTGAACTTGACGTATGCATTATAAATGAGCGGAGTTTGAGACTCGCCTCTTCCTAACTCACACTCCCTTTACGTCTGAATGTGTATGTGTATGCGTGTGTGTGTGTGTGTGTGTGTGTGTGCGTGCGCGCATAATGGATTTTTCTCCTTGGCGGAGCACAGCGGTCACAGTTTGTCTGACTCCACATGGTCTTTATTATGCCAGACGGAGGAGGAGGAAAGTGTATCAGCGGACACAAACCAGGCTGACGTCTGCCATCCAAACGCACACATGCATACACAGGATGGGAAGGGGGGGGGTCTACAACCCTAGGCTCCAGAGTCACATGAGGCTCTTGTGGTAATAACCGGTGGGTTTGAAAAGAAAGATTAAAATCATAAATATGCAATAGAAAAGTAGAAAACCATAAGAAAAGGACACTATAATTTTTGTGCAGTGATTGCACTCTGTATGTTGATGACTCTCGTAACTGAATGAATCATTTCAAGTTGTGAGCTTCTTCACTGACTTAACTCAGTAGGTTATTTGAGGGGAGATGGGGGGATGACATTCCCATTCATGGGTGTAAATTGGGGGGGGGGGCTTTGTCCCTCCCAACCTGGAAAAAAATGAGAATTGTCCCCCCAGTAGCATCATAAACCTTTCTATATATTATGTTACAGAACTAACATGACCACATATTCTAAGCAGAAATGTAAAAACAAACAAAAAAGTTTAAATTTTCAACTTTTTTCCTCATAAATTTGCAATGTTTTTCGTTAAAATTTACAACTTTTGCCTCATAAATTAAGAAATTTTTCTTGTAGATTTTTAACTTTTTTCCCCATATATCTGCAACTTTTTGTGCTTTAAATTTTCAACTTTTATCTTAATAAATTTTCTACTTTTTTCTCATAAATTTGCAACTTTTTTCTAAAAAAAATTGTGAATTTTTTCTCTTAAGTTTTCTTAAAAAATTTGTGACCTTTTTCATAAATTTGCCACTTTTTTGTAGATTTGCAACTTTTTCCTTAAAATTCTGTAATTTTTTCTCGTAAATTTGCTACTTTTTTCTTAAAAAGTTGTGATTTTTTTTCTCATAAATTTGTAAGTTTTTTTTCTTGTAGATTTGCAACTTTTTTCCTCATATATCTGCAACTTTTTGTCCTGTAAATTTTTAACTTTTTTCCTCATAAATTTTCAACTTTTTTCTCATAAATTTTCAACTTTTTTTTTTTTAAAAATTGACTTTTTCCTCTTGTTTTCTTAAAAATTTGTGACCTTTTTCATAAATTTGACACTTTTTTTTTGTAGATTTGCAACTTTTTCCTCAAAACTTTGTGATTTTTTTCTCAAAAATTTGCAATTTTTTTCTTGTAGATTTGCAACTTTTTTGTCAAATTTGTAATTTTTTCTAATAAATTTGCTACTTTTTTCTTAAAGTTGTGACTTTTTTTGCCCATAAAAGGCAGAAATGCATTAAAAACAGCCATGATTTTGTTGATAGATGTAACAAAGGGAAGGAGATAAATGATATATAGAAGTAGCCCTGACACTCATCCCTGCGGGACTCCGTGGTTGAATCTTTACAAAATACAACCCATCATGCTGAAATTCTACTTGAACCCTCCCAGCAATAGTTTATTTTGGGGCCTGAGGAACTTCAGGAGACTGCATTTTTGGATTGTTTTGGTTCCCCCCACCTGCTGGAGGTCGACAGACTGACTGATTGTTGGACTGACTGATTGATTAACAGAAGCAATCATGCAGTTAATCTGTATAGACCCCCTCCCACCCCCGTGATTCCATTCAGACTTCCTGTCAGTGATTGGCAGCTGATTACCTCTGTTTGCATGTTAAAGACACGCTGTGCTCTGGCTTCCTGATTGGCTTTGGTGTGATAACGATGCTGATTGTTGCCTTGGTGGTGGCTGGTATTTTCCTTTCAGACCATTTTCCTCCATCTGTAATCAAGATTTGGATCAGGAGCTTTGGAACTTTTTTTAGTGAGTTTTAGCCCAGCAGGAGCCTCGGCTGCATTAGCTTGTTTTGGGGATATTGCACATTATCTCTGACATTTACATTTCCTGAAATCAACTACTTTTCTTATGACAAATTTGTACATTTGTGTCTATTCATTTACTCTGTTGTACCTATAAAAACACCTAGCCAACATGTCCATGTGGGCCCCACCAAAGGTTTAATCTGGGCTGTCTTATGGGTCCCATGTGGGTTTGTCCATGGGTTCCATGTTGGCCCCATTTGTGTTTGCCCACATGGTCTTTACCTGTTCCCGTAAATTTGATGCGTTTTTCTTGAAAAATTGAAACTCTCATAAATTTGCAACTTTTTTTACTCTAAACTTGCAATTTTTTCTCGTCTTTTTTTCTTGTAAATTTGTAACTTTTTTCTTGTAAATTTTCTATTTAATTCCTCATACTGTATAGCAAAATCATGTCAATTTATATAATTTGCTACTGTTTTAATAGTTTGCAACTTTTCTAATTTTTTCCTCATAAATTTGTGACTTTTTTCTTTTAAATTTGCATTATGCCAGCATCTAACCAATGTCTTGCCAATGTGCAAACAACCACTATAAGATGTATTCCCGATGCAAACTTGCTGACATTGGCCCAGTGTTTGTTGGGATGCTTGTAAAACACTCCAGACAGCTAGCTAGCAGGACTGCTAGCATTCCGTAAGGCTGAGCTGTATTCCTAAGTTTTTTTGTGGGAGAGGAGAACTCCTGTGCAGGAGAACTTTGGGCCGTTTGGTTGTACAGAACACACTAGAATGAAGGAGAAAACACAACAAGGGCTCTTTAAGGACTAATCAGCCAACCCTTCCCGCTGCTGGGCTCCTTCTGTAAATCAGTTGCTGTCCTCCTGTGAACTGGGAGCTCAGTTTCTCCGCCGCCCTCCACCCCACTGACCCATTTCTTATGTTGATCAGACAGCGTGAAGTGATGCAAACCTCTGTTGCCGCTGCTGCTGCAGTCGATTTTCTCCCTGAGGCTCAAACAGTTTTTTACACATTCATGAACTGAGCTCACGTGTCTTGTCTGGCTTACTACTGTAACGGAGGACAGCAGCGAGAAAGTCGAAAATTTATGTAAAAAGTTGCTGAGTTTTCAAAGAAAACTGTTCCTCATGTAAATTTACAATGAAAAAGACAAAAATTTATGTGAACTGTTGGATATTTGAGGAAATATATACAGTATATATAAAAAAATGTGTACATTAATTAGAGGTGCAACTTTAATCATGCTTAATATTGGGCTTAGTATTGGGCTACATGGGCTGCACGGTGGCGCAGTGGTTAGCACTGCGGCAGCACAGTTTACCCTTTGCCGGGGGATTGTGGGGATCGTGGGATCATGGGTTCGATCCCAGCCCCCGACCAACAGTGATCTGTGTGGAGTTTGCATGTTCTCCCCGTGTTGCGTGGGTTTACTCCGGGATTTCTCCGGTTTCCTCCCACATGCCAAAAACATGCATGTTAGGTTAATTGGCTGTTCTAAATTGTCCCTAGATATCTGTTTCCTATAGGCCCTTAGAATAGAGGGTTAGTATTAATGAAAGTGCTTTGAGTGGTCTTTGTGACTAGAAAAGCGCAATATAAGTGCAGGTTAGTTAGTTAGTTAGTTAGTTAATAGCGGTTGGTCGTGATTAATCGCATTAGTCGCAATTAATCACATGATGCTGCATCGCTCTTCATACAGTTAATGCAGTCAACTCACTTGATGCAAATAATCACGAATAATCGCTATTAACCACGATTAAAGTTGCACCAATTAAATTAATATACGAAAAAATTTAAAAATCTGCAAGGAAAAAGTTAAAATTTGTGAAAATTTACTAAAGAAAGTTTTTTTTTTAAAAAATATGCAAAAAGTTACAAATTTATGTAAGAAAAAGTAGACATTTTACAAGGAAAAAGTTAAAAGTTTAAAAGTGGCATTAACAATGCAAATTTATGTGAGAAAAAAGTGCCAAAATTTGCTAGAATGAAGTCAAAATTTTCACTGAATGCTGCAAAGAAAAAAATATAAAAATTTGCCAAGAAAGAGTAAAATACTGAGCTGCAAAACTGCAGATTTATGTCACTAAAAAAAGATAAAAAAATAAATATCAATTAATAAATAATAATTTAATACTAGAATAGAATAAAATAGGCATTATTGTCATTGTACAGTACAATGGAATTGTGGTTATTTTTTTATAATAGTAATATAATAATAATGCCCATCCATCCATCCATCCATCTTCTACCGCTTTTCCGGAGGTCCGGGTCGCGGAGGCAGCAGTTCAAGCAGAGAAGCCCAGACTTCCCTCTCCCCAGCCACCTGCTCCAGCTCTTCAGAGGGGATACCAAGGCGTTCCCAGACTAGCTGGGAGACATAGTCTCTCCACCGAGTCCTGGGTCTGCCCCGGGGTCTCCTCCCAGTGGGACGTGCCTGAAACACCTCAAGTGGGAGGCGTCCAGGAGGCATCCTAATCAGATGCCCATACCACCTCAACTGACTATTGTTCACGAGTGATAATAATAATGCATTGTAGAGAAATTAGGCAGGTGACGCAATGAGCTGGATGACACAGAAACTTTATTCTTTCTCCAACATGAAGTACAGCAAACAGTGATCCCAGGTCTCTGTGCATTCCACTTTTATCTCTTTATTTCCATGCATCGAGACCCGGAACTTCCAACCATAACACATTGTGGTTTGAACAAAGGAAAGTGCGGCACATCAACATGACATTACATCAGGGCCGCTCTTACACTCTCCTACCCTCAGCAGCTCCAGCAGCTCTCACTCTCCCCGGGGGGTGCATAGACCCAACAGTCCCGTCTGACACCCCCCGGTGACACCTGCTCCTTAGGTCCATTGTTCTCTCTTCTCCCTGCCCTCTCTGGGTAGAGAAACCCCCACCATGCCCCCACACAGCCCCCCCCAAACACCCAGAAGGGGCACTACCCCCCCCTTCCCCAGTCCTTTGGGCTTGAGCTGGCACCCATAACGGCTGTAGCAGGGGGTCACCGGTCCAGTCGAACCACCCTGCTGGCGAGGTGTACAGGATGGCACATCAGTCTGTGGAGGGAAAAGGGAGGAGGGGGGAACACATTATCTTCATGAGCGCAGGTCCCTACTGAGGGATTACCAGCCTGCAGAGCCACCAACGGTGTGCATCCACGCCAGGGAGCTTGGCCCAACATCACCTGCTTGTCTGCAAACACAAAAGCGGGTTTCAGCTTGTTGATGCAGACGGTCTTCCTAAGTGCCCCCAATTCTAACACAAAATGCTTCCCCCCAGGTTCCAACACTCTGAACGGTCTGTCGTACAGTGGACGCAGTGGGGTCCGGTGTGCATGGTGCCTGATGAAAACAAAACAGGTGTTCTGCAAGCTTTTTGAGATGAATGTGTGGGGGAAAACAATGGTGGGCTGGGCCCAGTATGCTCAAAACCTCCGTACTGTGTAAAAATTGCGTGGGCGGATCAGCCTTGGGCGTGGGGTTTTCTGGTAAAAACTCTCCGGGGATCTGCAGCGGCTGAGAAAAAACGAGTTCTGCCAGGGAGGCTGCCAAATCCTCCTTTGGTGTGGAGCTCAACCCTAAAAGAACCCAGGCCAGGTGGTCAACCCAATTTGTATCCGTGAGCAAAGCTCTGAGCGCTGCTTTAAGCAACCTATGAAAACACTCACATAATCTGTTAGCCTGGGGGTTGTACGTGGTAGTGCGGTGAATTTTGACCCCCAGGCTCTGTGCCATCGCAGACCAGAGTTCTGACACGAATTGTGGGCCCCTGTCAGATGTGATATACGATAGAGATCCGAAACGAGCAATCCAAGCCAACAATAAAGCACAAGCCACTTCTACAGACGTGGTAGAAGCCAGCGGGACCACTTCAGGCCAGCGCATGGTGCGGTCCACAACGGTCAAATGGTGCATGAAACCTTGTGACGGCGGGAGGGGTCCCACCAAATCCACGTGGAAATGGTCGAACCTCCCAGCCAGGATTTGAAATGGCTCGAGGGGGGCTTTGGTGTGCTTGTGCACTTTAGCCCGCTGGCACGCGATGCAAGCTGCAGCCCACTCTTTCACGTCTTTGCCCAAGCGCAGCCAGACGAACTTCGCCCCCACTACCTTCACCAAAATGCGCGCTCCCAGATGTGAAAGGGAGTGGACCGACTCCAAAACATGACGGCGCCAAGAACTCGGAACCACTGGGTGCAGGCAGGCGGTGGAGACGTCGCAGAGCAAGGGAGGGCACCCTTCTTGCATCACCCTGCTCTCCAACCTTAACCCAGTTGGCGTAGACTGGAGCTCGCAAATGTCCGCGTCCCCGGCTTGCTTCGTGGCCATGGCCGGGAAATCTATTCCCATGTACACCAGGGCGATTAACGCGCGTGACCAGCAATCAGCCACAACATTGAGCTTACCGGCAACGTGTTGAATGTCGGTCGTAAACTCCGAAATTGCGGCCAAATGCCATTGATGCTGGGCCGACCACAGTTCCGAGATCTTGGACGTCACGTACGTCAGCGGCTTATGATCCACAAACACGGTGAACACGTGCCCCTCCAGCCAGAACTGGAACCAGAACTGGAAATGGCACGTCACCAGGGGGAGAGCCAGCAATTCTCTATCAAACGCATTGTATTTGCATTCGTTGTCGTGCAAAGTTCTGCTAAAAAATGCAAGCGGCTGCCATGAACCTGAGACGCACTGCTCCACCACTGCCCCTATGGCAACATCAGATGCATCCGTAGTGAACGCGGACAGTGCAGACGGATCAGGGTGGGCTAGCGATACGGTATCCGCCAGTGCTGTTTTGACGTTTGTAAAAGCCTGGTCTCGCTCGGGAGTCCAGTCGACAGTTTCTGCAGGCTTCTTTTTTTTAAGTGCGGCATACAACGGCTGCATTAGCTGGGCAGCCCGGGGAAGGAAACGGTTATAAAAATTAACCATTCCCAAAAACTCCTGTAGTAGTCTCACGGTCTGCAGACGTGGAAAATCTGACCAGCGCGCACCTTATCCGGCTATGAGATGGCCTCTTCCAGCGAAATGCGGTGGCTCAAAACATCAATCACTGGCGCACCGAACTGGCACTTCGACGGGTTAACTATTAGCCCATGCACTTCCAACCTCTGGAAAACTGTTTTGAGATGGGCGATGTGCTCCTCCTCGGATGTGCTGATGACATCAAAATGTCATCTAAGTAGACAAAAATGAAGGACAAGCCACGAAGCATCGTATCCATGACCCTCTGGAAAGTCTGCGCTGCACCTTTTAATCCGAATGGCATGCATAAAAACTCGAAAAGGCTGAAAGGAGTTATTACTGCTGTTTTTGGGACATCTTCCACACACACCGGGACCTGATGATATCCACGGACCAGATCCACTTTCGAAAAAACGTGTGCCCTGGCCAGATGCACGGAAAAATCCTGGATGTGCAATCTCCGGCCACTACCGAACATTTATACCCAGTGTTATGGACACTGGAGGCAAAGTGGGTAAAGTGTCTTGCCCAGGGAGCCAACGGCAGGATATTTGTGGAGAGCAGGATTCGAACCGCCAACCATCTGGTTATTGGATGACCTGCTCTACCTCCTGAGCCACTCCAGTCCCAATAATAATAATAATAATAATAATAATAATAATAATAATGATAACAATAATAATGTACAAACTTTTCATAGGACAGCTCAGCAACCTCCCTATAGAGTCATTTTGGAGAAAAAATTACAAGGTTAATATGAAAAAGTCACCAAAAAACCCACCAAAACCCTGTCACTTTGTCAGGGTCCACATGAAGTCACACATTCAAAGTGTGAAGTATTTTATTTGTCAATACTTCTATATGTACATACAGTAGAATTGAAATGCCATTTCTTAGTGGTGTGCACAATATGTAGGACAACAAGGAATAAGGATGGAAAACAACAACAATCTATGTACAGTAATACTACCCATAGTGCAAATAACGGAAAAACACAGCAATCCTATGTACAGTAAACCGCAATTGCAAGTTCAGTGCGGTGGTGCAGACAGTGACAGATTGGTCTGCTCATGATCAGTATTGCAATGACAGATAGCAGCAGGTATGACATTTGTGCAAATGGTTGCAGTAAGGTGCAAAGACATACAGCAGCAGATGTGGTACTGTTGGTGTGCCAAGTCTTTCTGTGCAAACAGCTGAGGTAGAGTTGTTGTGTGGGTGAGCGTGTTACAGTCCAGGGGCAGGGGCGGGGGTTGGGGGTGGGCAGAGTTCAGGGTCCTGATTACTTGGTGAACAAAGAGGTTTAGCAGTCTTGTGGAGCAGCACCAGAGGCTCTGGTACCTTCTCCCTGAGGGCAGGGGGCTGAAGAGGGAGTGTGAGAGGTGGGAGGTGTCACCTGCGATGTTGATGGCTCTGCGGGTGAGGCGGGTGTGGTAGATGTCTGAGAGGGAGGGCAGAGGGACACTGATGATCTCCCTGGCTGCTTTCACGGTGTGTTGTAGAGTCTTCCAGCAGGAGGCAGTGCAGCTTCCATACCACACCGTGATGCAGCTGGTGAGGATGCTCTCAATGGTGCCAATGTAGAATGAGCACATAATGGGAGGTGGGACTCATGCTTTCTTCAGTTTGCGGAGGAAACAGGTGAATTTGAGCCTTCTTGGCCAGTGATGTGGTGTTGTTAGACCAGGAGAGGTCCTCGGAGATGTGCATCCCTAGGAACTTGGTACTGCTCACCCTCTCCACAGCTGCTCCATCGATAATCAGAGGGGGATGCTCTGCGTGTCCTCTCCTGAAGTCGACCACAATCTCCTTGGTTTTTCCCATGTTCAGGAAGAGATTATTGTCTTTACACCAGTGGACCAGTTGGCTCACCTCATTTCTGTAGTTGACCTCTTCATTGTTTGTGATGAGGCCCACCACTGTCATGTTGTCCACAAATTTGGTGATGTGGTTGGTGCTGTAGGCTAGTACACAGTCATGGGTCAACAGGGTAAAGAGTTTTTGCATTAGGTGCTGGTGGAATATTGTGTGGAATGCTGAACTGAAGTCCAAGAACAGCATTCGCACATGAGTTCTTTGAGTCCAGGTGGGTGAGGGCTGGATGGAGAGCAGTAGTGATGTTATCTTCTGTAGATCTGTTTGACCTGTATGCAAACTGAGATGGGTCGTGGGAGGGAGGCAGGGTGGACTTGATATTCTGCATGATCAGCCGCTCGAAGCACTTCATTATGATGGAAATCAGTGTTACGGGCCTGTATTCATTGTAGCTGGATGGGACGGGCTTCTTTGGGACTGGTATTATGTTAGCAATTTTGAAACACGTGGGGACAACAGCTTGACTCAGGGAGATGTTGAAAATGTTTGCCAGGACATTCTTGAGCTCCTCTGCACAGTCCTTCAGAACGCGACCTGGTATGTTGTCTGGTCCAGCTGACTTGCGTGGGTTGATCCTGGAGAGTGTCCTCTTCATGCTAGTCGGACCCAGACTTATAGCCTGCTTGTCTGGCAAGGAGTGGTCTTCTGTGCTGATGTTCTGTTTTGTGCTTCAAAGTGGCTAAAGAAGTCATTTAAGTTGTTTAGCAGTGTGATGTCACTCACACAGGTCTGAGGTGGAGGTTTATAGTTGGTGAGCGTCTGTATGCCATGCCAGAGAGAATGTGCATCTCTGGTGTTGCTGAAGTGTGTGGGTATTTTCTTGTTGTACTGTTGTTTTGCTTCCTTGATGCCACAGGACAGGTTGGCCCTGTTATGTTTGGGCCCTTCAGGGCATGAATGAGGCACCACTCGCCTGCAGTGAGTTTGGTGATTTAATGAGAAATAATAGGAAATACAAACACTCGCCTTGAGGGGCGGATATACAAAAACTAAGGATGAAACCCAGTGGGGTGATAACAAGTACATAAAGAGCACAGAGTCAATATAACACTTACATAAACTGCCGAGGACGAAACTTTATGCAGAAAATGGACTGGAGTCAGGATAGGGGACTCCAGCCTGAGTGGAGCGAGGACGCAGCGAGGAATAAGCCTCGCTGGCCAGCTTAAATAGTGCTACTAAACACAAAGGACAAACAGGTGTCGAATGAAAGCAATCAGTAAAGCAGTGACAGCTGTGACCGGCTGTGAACAGACTGACAGTCAGAAGTTCTGTCATGGTGGCAATGGAGTAGGTGTGTGCGTTGCTGGCTCCTGCTATATTTTTTTTCCCTTACTTTTTAAACCCTATTTTGCTGTAAGCTGTCAACGTTTTGGACATTTAATACGTGCAGAATCTGTTTTGAGTTGCGAAATATGTCCAAAGCAAGAAAGCAGACTGAAAAGGAGGCAGCAGTGAACAATGCTAACACCAGCTTAGCTGAGGATGCTATTATAAGCCTTAACCCTGCACTTGTTGCCTTGCTTGAGCAACACAGAATGTCCATAGCTGCTGACTTTAAAGCTTCATTTGAACTTATTAATGGTAAGCTGGACAAGATTCAAGCAGATGTGGCGAACCAGGAGCAACGCATTGGCGACCTTGAAAACAACGCGGAGGACGTCAGCCAGCGCCTAGCGGCGCTTGAAGCTACGTGTGAGTCAATGCAGGAGGAGAACAAACTTTTGAAAAACAAACTTTCTGACCTGGAGGGAAGAAGCAGGAGGCTGAATATTCGTCTGGTGGGTCTGCCGGAGTCCTTTGATGTGGGTCCACGGCCATCTGAATTTTTTTCTTGGATGTTGGTGGACGTCTTTGGCACACAAACTTTGCCATCTCCCCCAGAGCTGGATAGAGCCCACCGCAGCCTCATGCCCAAGCCAGGTCCGAACGGGAAGCCGCACGCTGTCATTATTTGTTTCCACCGGTTTCGGACCAAAGACTTGGTGATGAGAGAAGCGCGGAGATTCCGTGGGACTTTGGAATATCGTGGGCATAAACTCCAGTTCTACGAGGATTATAACGCCGACGTTCAGAAGCAATGAGCTGAATATAAGGAGGTTATGTCCGAGTTGTACAAGAGAGGTTTTTGTCCTTCTCTTCTTTTCCCCGCCAGGCTCCGGATAACTCTTCCAGACGGCAAAAACCAGTGGCTGGCGTCCGTCTCGGAGGCCACCCGCTTCATGCAAACCATGGAGAGAAACCAACGATTTTTGCCTTGAACTGGACATTTCTGGGTTGACCAGCTGCCGCGCTGGACTGCTTGATTGTTACTTCATTGAAGCTGCACTGACTGGACATTGATGCATTTTTAGATGTTCAAAAACAAGGTAAAATTGGCTCCCTATACGTTGTTGTTTACTTAATTTTTTTTATTTATTTATTTTTTTTAGGGTAAAATGTTCATACTATGCAGGATTGAAGCCAGTTGTATGGGAGCATTTTGTTAGGATGAGAATAGAACAGGAGATGGAGCGGTTGCTGTTTTTTGCAACCGGCTGGATTGTTGTTATAGGTTTGGTTGTTGAATTTATTTATTTTTTTGTTATGGATTTATTTACACCCCCCTTACCCCCTCCCCCCCTTTTTTTTTTTTTTTTTTTTTTACCCGTACCTCACCTTATTCTTTTTTGGGCTACACAACACAATTTATAAATTTTACTCTTTGAATGAATAGTAATCTTACTCTGGTAAGCTGGAATGTGAAGGGGTTGAACCATCCAATTAAACGAAAGAGAGTCATGTCACGTCTAAAGCAATTTAAGCCTGGGGTACTGTTTTTGCAGGAAACCCATTTGCAGGATTCCGACCACTTGCGTTTGTCAAAATGTTGGTCAGGACAATTTTTTCATTCAAATTTTAAAGCTAAGGCCAGGGGCACTGCTATTCTTATTGATCGAAATATCCCATTTATTCCCTCTAATATTGTATTAGATAAAAATGGATGATTTGTAATAGTATCAGGTAAACTTGGCAATAAACATGTCACCTTGGCTAATCTGTATGCGCCGAATTTTGATGATGTACACTTTTTTCGCAACCTTTTTTCGCAACTTCTAGATTTAAATACTCATTCTCTAATTCTTGGGGGTGACTTTAATTTGTATATGGATTCGATCTTAGACCGCTCATCCTCAAAACCTGCTAGTCTTAATAAATCTGCAACTTATGTTAAGTCTTTTCTTGAGGAATATAGCCTTACAGATCCTTGGCGTTTTTTACATCCTAACGGCAGGGACTATTCTTTTTTCTCTCACATACACCATACTTATACCAGAATAGATTATTTTTTTGTTGACAATTTATTAATTAATAACCTTTGCTCTTGCAGTTATGATAGCATCTCGGTTTCTGATCATGCCCCTCTTGTACTTAAAATGATCCTCCATGGATGTGACTCCATGAGAAAGCATTGGAGATTGGATCCATTATTACTTACAGATGAAAAATTGGTTGTGAATATTTCTTCTAAAATTAATTTTTTTTTGAAAGAAAATAAAACTCCTGGTTTGCCAAATAAAACGATATGGGAGGCCATGAAGGCATTTCTTAGGGGGGAATTTATCTCATTGGCAGCATTTAAAAGACGCTCCATAATACAGGAACAGAAGGCTATTTTACATCAAATCTTGGACATTGACAGACAATATGCTCAATCTCCATCACCCGCTCTGTACAAGGAACGTATGACATTACAAACTAAACTTAATTTACTTTCTACTCGACAAATTGAAGGTTGTTTAATAAGGAACAAGAGTGAATTTTATGAACATGGCGAAAAAACCAGTAAACTTCTAGCTAATCAACTGCGTGGTATTAGAGCTAAGCAAATTATTACTGGAGTTAGGACAGATAAAAGAGAGGTGACATCTGACCAACAAGTGATTAATGATATTTTCAGGTCATTTTATTCCAAATTATATACCTCAGAATATACAACAAACTTAAAGGATTTGGAAATTTTTTTTGATTCTATTGATATCCCTTCGATTTCTTCAGAATCTCGGCAAATTCTAGAAGCTCCCATCACAAAAGAAGAAATTCAGCTGGCAATATCATCCATGCAATCAGGAAAATCTCCAGGACCTGATGGGTTTTCCGCTGATTTTTTCAAAAAATTCTCTGACGACCTTGCCCCTTTCCTTTGTCAAGTTTTTACAGAGTCGCTTGACTCTGGTACACTTCCTCCTTCATGTTATCAGGCCTGTATCACTGTGTTGCTTAAAAAAGATAAGGATCCTGTTGATTGTGCTTCTTACAGACCCATTTCCTTGTTAAATACCGATGTTAAAATTTTGTCAAAGTTGTTAGCTTCAAGGTTGGAAAAGATTCTTCCTTTTATAATTTCACAGGACCAAACCGGTTTCATTAAAAATCGCCATTCTTTTTTTAACTTGCAGCGGTTGTTTAATATTATTTATACTCCTCACCACAACATACCTGAATATCTTATTAGTTTGGACGCTGAAAAGGCATTCGACAGGGTTGAGTGGGAGTATTTGTTTTTTACTTTGGAGAGGTTCGGTTTTGGTCCTTCCTTCTGTTCCTGGATTAAACTTCTCTATGCTAGTCCTTTAGCTTCAGTGTTAACTAATTGTCGCTATTCTGACTATTTTAGACTTTACCGTGGTACGAGGCAAGGCTGTCCTTTGAGCCCGTTGCTCTTTGCCTTGGCAATTGAGCCGTTAGCTATTGCAATCCGTGGGAGCCGGGACTTTCTAGGCATTCGTAGGGGTGGCATCGAGCATAGGGTTTCATTCTATGCTGACGATCTTTTACTATTTCTCTCCAACCCACTTACTTCATTACCCGCTATACTCAACATTTTGGATAGTTTTAGTAGGCTTTCTGGTTATAAAATTAATCTTAATAAGAGTGAATTGTTTCCGATTAATGAAAAGATTCAAGTTCAGGATTTTGAAAAATTTCCTTTCAAGGTTGTTGTTGATCATTTTAATTATCTTGGGATATGTGTCACTAAACAACTTAATTACTTGTTTAAAAATAATTTTCTCCCTTTATTTGACCAGTGCAAGCTAATACTTTCCAAATGGTCCCCATTATCCTTGTCCTTAATTGGCAGAATCAATTCTGTAAAAATGATGTTACTTCCAAAGTTTTTATATTTGTTTCAATGTCTCCCCATTTTTATTCCTAAATCCTTTTTTAAGTCTTTGGACAGTCTGATTACTTCATTTATTTGGAATGGTAAACATCCGAGATTGAGGAAAGTTTTTCTTCAAAGACCCAAATCAGTGGGTGGCATGGCTCTGCCTAACTTTCAATATTACTACTGGGCAGCAAATATCAGGTGCATGTTATATTGGAAACATTTCTATCTGGAACCCAAATCACCCATTTGGATCCTTATGGAGTCACATGTGGACAATCAAACCTCCCTACCGACAATTTTAGGTTCACCACTTCCCCTTGCTTTGTCTACACTGGGTAATAATAAAGTAGTTCGTCAGTCTCTTAGAATTTGGTCTCAATTCAGGAAAAATTTCGGTCTTCAGTTTTTCTCCATTAGAAGTCCAATTGCCGCAAATCATTTATTTACCCCATCAACTATTGATAGCGTATTTCATATATGGCACAGAAAAGGTTTAAAATCTTTTGCGGATTTATATTTTGATGGTCAACTTGCAAGTTTTTCTCAACTTTCCACTAAATTCGACATCACTTCTACACATTTTTTCCGCTTCCTCCAGGTCAGACATTATGTGCAAACCATGACAAAACAATTCCCTCAAAAACCTTCTGATAATCCTCTAGATGATTTTTTATTAGTTAAACCAACTTCTAAGGGGGTAATATCAGTTTTATATAATTTAATTTCAAATTTACAATCTTCTTCTCTGGCCGCTATTAAATTGAATTGGGAACACGATCTTAATTTTACTTTTACTGATGAACTGTGGGACTCTATTCTTGGCCAGGTTCACACTGCATCAATGTGTGCTCGTCACGCTCTTATTCAATTTAAGATTGTACACCGGGTGCACCTGTCCAAGGTTAAGTTAGTTAGTCACGTATTTACTCGGATATAGACCCAACTTGTGAAAAGTGTGGTAGCGCTCCTGGCACTTTGCTTCACATGTATTGGTCCTGCCCTGCATTGATGAATTTTTGGCATTCTGTTTTTATCAGGCTTTTTTATCGGGCTGCACGGTGGCGCAGTGGTTAGCACTGCGGCAGCACAGTTTACCCTTGGCCGGGGGATTGTGGGGATCGTGGGATCGTGGGTTCGATCCCAGCCCCCGACCAACAGTGATCTGTGTGGAGTTTGCATGTTCTCCCCGTGTTGCGTGGGTTTACTCCGGGATTTCTCCGGTTTCCTCCCACATGCCAAAAACATGCATGTTAGGTTAATTGGCTGTTCTAAATTGTCCCTAGATATTTGTTTCCTATAGGCCCTTAGAATAGAGGGTTAGTATTAATGAAAGCGCTTTGAGTGGTCTTTGTGACTAGAAAAGCGCTATATAAGTGCAAGTTAGTTAGTTAGTTAGTTAGTTATCACTATATCTGAAGTCCTGCAATATCAAATTAATTCTGATCCATTATGCGCCATTTTTGGTGTGGCTCCAGAACTTGTCTTGCCAAATTCCAAATTAAAAGTATTCAAATTTTCATTATTATTGGCTAGACGTGCTGTATTACTGAAGTGGAAAGACTCTTCGCCCCCTTCACATTTACAGTGGATAAAAGATATAATGTCCTGTTTGGATTTAGAAAAAATCAGATATACAGTTCGTGGCTCTGAAAACAAATTCTATAAATTATGGCACCCGTTTCTTGATTTCTTTGAAAGACCCACGATTATAGTTTCTGAGTAGCTCATATCCCCTTTACCCCACCCCCACCTCACACACACAATTTTTCTTTGTATTTTTTTTTTGTATTTTTTAAATTATTGTTTATTTAAAGGTTTTTGTGTTTTGAAGCATTTACATTTGTTAGCTTTAAATTCTAGTTTTGCACTGTTTGGTTAAAACAAAGATGAAAATTTCTAATACTTTGAATTGTATTGATACTTCAATTAATAATAATAAAAAGACCTTTGAAAGAAGTTCTGTCATGGCGCTGTCAAAATAAAAGCACAACCTAAACAACAGAGGAACAGAACTAAATATATATGTAGAAAAAGAATAATAACAAAAACTCGAGCACAGAACAGATCTGTGCTCGGCATCATCACAGTGCCCCTCCCTTAAGGGGTGGATTCCCAGACACCCCTTAGTAACATCAAAAAGGCAAAGGAGAACAACCCCCCCAAACAGCAACAGACACAACACCCAACCCCGGGAGGGCGGTGGGGGAATCCAGGCCCGGAGGGAGAGACACAAAAACAACACAACCTGAAAACCCTGAACCATAATCTAATAAACAGCATATGAAGAAAACTGGGTAATACATAATGACTAAAGAAAGAGTTTAGGTGGCCTCCTGGCATCCTGGCTCCACCCGACCATCAAATGGAAAAGGCCGGGTGGCCAACCAAGTCCCCAGAGACCCCGACAAGAAGAAAAAAGTTTGGGGGGTCGACCGAAATCCCAGGACCGCCGGATGGCTGGATGGAATGAGTTGGGCGGCCTGCCTGAGAACATGGACCACTCGACCCGGTAGCTCAGTCTTTCGGGTGGCCGGCTAGAGTTCTTAAGCCACCAGGATCACAGGGGTAACACAGGAGATGGCTTTCCCACCAGGAGGCTGAATAATAGGAAGCCGGACCGGAGGAGGGGGACCCCAACAGCGTCTGGTGAAGGAGAAGGAAGGGGAGCCATGACGGCGTCAGACAGGAGTTTAGCAGCACCCACGGTGGACCCCGGCTGGGCCAACGAAGCACCCGTGGTGAACCCAGACTGGCGCTCGGAAGCACCTGCGATGGCTCCAGGCTGGAGCTTAGCTGCACCCTCAGTGGACCCCAACTGGGCCAACACTGCACCCACGGTGACCCCAGACTGGAGCTCTGAAGCACCTGTGGTGGCTCCAGGCTGGATCTTAGTTACACCCTCGGTGCACCCCGACTGGGCCAACTCTGCACCCTCGGTGACCCCAGATTGGAGCTCCGAAGCACCCGTGGTGGACACCAACTGGGCCAATGAAGCACCTGCGGTGGCTCCAGGCTGGCGCTTAGCTGTACCCTCGGTGGAACCTGGGCTGGAGCATAGCACCCACGACGGGCCCATGCAGGAGCGCAGCATGCACCTAGGACTGACACTGGGGTGCAGCATCCACGAAGGTCCCCGACCCGGACGCAGCACCCATGGCGACTCAACCCGAGGAGGGACCCAAACGATGGCCTCAGGCAGGGTGGAAGCTGCACCCTGGATGACCTCCAGAGGCAAACCCGGACCCTTGGAAACCTCAGGCAGCGCTGGATCATCTCCAGTGACCCTGAAAGAAGGCTCAGAGATAGAAAAAAGTTTGGGGGGTTGACCGAAATCCCAGGACCGCCGGACAGCTGGATGGAATGAGTCGGGTGGCCAGCCAGAGAAAATGGACCACTCGACCCGGCAGCTCAGTCTTTCAGGCAGCCGGCTAGAGTTCTTAAGCCACCAGGACTGCAGGGGTGACACAGGAGACGGCTTTCCCACCAGGAGGCTGAACAGCAGGAAGCTGGACCAGAGGAGGGGGAACCCAACAGCGTCTGGTGAAGGAGAAGGAAGGGGAACCATGATGATGTCAGAAAGGAGTTTAGCAGCACAACAACCGCTGGCCAGAGCAGCGGCTACAGGCGTGGAAAAGAAAAGGAACACAGACATAAAAACAACAAGAACTCAAAAGATAATACATAATAAACCCAATGCCTGAGCCACAGAGAACGGTCAGAATGGAGCCTACAGGATAACATGGGCTCGGTTCGTGACACCAACTGACTATATTGTATTCATTGCTACTAATTAGGGCCTGAGTCACTGACAACGTCAGTCAGCGAAAGCCCTATTGTATCTGCTCCGTTTATTAGGGCCTGAGCCACTGACAACATCAGTTGGCGAAAGCCCTATGTAATTGCTCAGCTCGAAGAAATTCTTCCGCCTAAACGAAAACAAATTTCACCCTCTGAATGTGAACCAAAACGCGATTTTTTTTGGCAAACCCCTCAGACCCGTTGAAAAAATTTGATAAACTGGAAAACACATGTGCTCCACCACCCCTAATTTTTATGGGTGGGGCCAAACGTAAGAGGTCTAAGGAGACTGGAGTCCGTAAACTTTGCCGTAGAGACATAAAAATTGGGTGAGGTGTACATCACCTCAAGACATGCAAAAAACATAATTGTGGCCAATACCAGCCGCCAACAGGAAGGCTGCCATCTTGCCTCAAAGTAGCCCCACCTCCAATTGGGAAAAAGGTCACACCTCGCATTTGAACGAACTAGTCCAAGGGACCTACTCTGATTGAGCTTATTTTTACATGGCGGCATCTATAGGCATTGGCCATTAAATATTGTATAAATTAAGTCAAAATCTCAAAAGGTGTGGCCTGGGCACCATGGCGAAGTTTGACTCCTCCCCTAACAACTCCAAACAGCTATAACTTGGGAAAAAACTTGTCCAGTGTGCACCAAACTTTCCATGATGGAAAATAGTCCCACCCCAAACGGGTCTACATCAAAATACCTGGCAACTGATATAGCACCACATAGTGGTTATTGAAAGAATTGCTGAAAACTGTTTTATTTATTACTCACACAATTCTGGCCAGAATGACATGAAATTTTCTGAGATTAATCACTATTAGATCAAAAATGAATTGATTGAGACTGAATCAATAATCAATAGGTGGTTTCCAAGTTCTGAGCCATTTATTCTCTTTCTGATCAGAAAAAGGAGGCAATTGGTCACAGCATAACGTGTCTCAGACCTTGCTCACACCAACTCCCTAACACGTGTTCAAGGATGTTGCTCCTTATACCCTGGGCAGGTGTTCCTGACCTTATCTAAACCTAAAGACAGCTGGAGCCATCTTTCCCCAAGACTGCTTATAATCTATGGACAGCACTGAACATTCTGCTATGATCTTTACTAACTAACTAACTAACTAACCTACACTTATATAGCGCTTTTCTAGTCACAAAGACCACTCAAAGCGCTTTCATTAATACTAACCCTCTATTCTAAGGGCCTATAGGAAACAAATATCTAGGGACAATTTAGAACAGCCAATTAACCTAACATGCATGTTTTTGGCATGTGGGAGGAAACCAGAGAAATCCCGGAGTAAACCCACGCAACACGGGGAGAACATGCAAACTCCACACAGATCACTGTTGGTCGGGGGCTGGGATCGAACCCACGATCCCACGATCCCCACAATCCCCCGGCCAAGGGTAAACTGTGCTGCCGCAGTGCTAACCACTGCGTGCACCGTGCAGCTTTACATGATCTGGTCAACCTAACTTCGGACATTTTGAACAGAACAGCTAGGTATGATAAAACAAAAAAACCTTCATCACTATTTACAATCTTGCTCAGCCTAATCTTACACTGAGAAACAGACATTCTTTTCAAGCTCTGAGACAATGGAAAAACACAGAGAATCAGACATTGGCTCATTATATGCACCAGATACAATTATAATATAAAATAGAATAATACAGCATTAAAATCATATAGAATAATCAATGAAACCTGAAAATATCCTATAATTTCCCCCTTGATGCTTAAAAAGCATCAGAGATGAAACACTATGGCTTCTAAAACCTCATTGGGCAGCTTGCTAAGTTCTGGTGCATTTTATGCTAAAGCATTTTATTGCAAAATATCCTAACTCGCTTTTTAATGAGGAAAGTCCGCCATTGGCCCCGCTGCCACTCCCAAGCACTGCTGGAATGTTTCATTTCCTGGGGATCATGTGAGGATAATACCTTTTATTTCAAAAAAGAAATCAATGATCTAATTAAGTCATAAAAGAGAAAAATCGATCCAGTGATGGTGACTAACCATAAATTGAGATGAAATAGTGTATGTATTTGTCGTTCTACAGTATGTGTCAGTAAATTGGCAGTGATTTAATAAAAAGTTAATACTTATATGTAAATGTAACTTCAATGAAGACAAATAAAAATGACCAAAAACTATTATATGTGTAAAAAACTTATGTGTATGTAACCTATGTGTATTAGTGCCTTAATGTGCAAATGCAACAAAGTATCAACAATCAAACAACAACCAATACAGTAAAACTGTATACTGGCTAAATAGTGATTAGTAACATAGTGGTTTCAAATGTGACATATATTAAAATAGAACATAAACAGGATAAAATGAAAAAATCTCAAGCAGGGATAACACAACTTCTCTGAACTTCAAGACAT
The DNA here is from genome assembly GCA_020510985.1 of Pholidichthys leucotaenia. Classification (NCBI taxonomy): domain Eukaryota; kingdom Metazoa; phylum Chordata; class Actinopteri; order Cichliformes; family Pholidichthyidae; genus Pholidichthys; species Pholidichthys leucotaenia. The sequence continues at coordinate 427,147,784 of CM035837.1, read as the reverse complement.
ATTTGATTACTCTTGCAACTAAGTACATTTCAAATTCACATCATGAACATACATCTCCTTTCGTTTTTCTGCATGTCAGTCATACTTTTACTCTGTACTCATAAAACTGGTGTTGTTTCCCCATCATCTCCAGTGGTGGCCTCATGATATAACACTAAATTCACATAAACAAGTTTCAGCATCATATCACTGATGCAAGGAATGACACATGAAAAGATCAGAAGTGTCATTACAATAATCACCACCAAGTTTATGACAAGACTCCTCCATGAGGAAAACAACCAGTTTATCCAGTGTGATCAGTCATTAACATTATCCCTAGCTCCAGCAGTCTGCAAAGCAGTCAGATTACATATGGCTGAAGCAATGACACCTCCATCTGCATCATGTGGAGGTATAAAGGTGCAACAGCACTGACCTACAATTGCGTCCCCCCCCCCCCCACGGGCGACAGTCAACTGATCAAGTACCATTCTATTCTGTGTTGCTACAAGTCTTATACCAGTCATTTCCTCCCTTTCACCTTTCCAGGCAGCTAAGGAAAGATTCACAAAAGACTGTAGTCTATAATTAAGAGTCTCAACCCACAAGGTGTTCTTTGCCACTCCCACCCAAGGGAATAGTGACTGTACTACCTTTTGACCTGTACTAAGTATCTTGAACTGCTCTGGCACGTCCGTACCCCAGATGGAATCATGTGGTGTGAAAATGGTATCCTGTGATAGGTCTCTCTTCCCTCTGCTTGCCTGACCCGCTGACATAATCAGGGTGTTGTCAGTCACAAAGACGGGGGCACAGGTTCCTGCCCAGTTCATAGGCAGATGGGAATACGCCTTACGATCACACAGCCACCAACCACCCGTCACCATATGTGCGCCATACATATGGAAGTTGCAGATAGCAGCACTGCAGAGCTCCAGCATGGTGATAGGTCCGTAATGACAACGGTTAGCCTGTGGACCCTACCTGCCCATCCAATTGGCAAGGGTATTAGCATCACAGGTGCGGTGTATACCGTACACTGCCTCACACCGAGAAAGGGGTAGGTCGCCCAGAGGGTTGTTACCACTTCCCTTCAGACAAAAAGAAAAAGTCCCTGATGAAGCTAACCTTGCCCTTACAGAGTAAGGGGTACCACAAGTTCTCTGATTGGTAGAGTGACGAAAGATTTCACAAGAGTGATTCAAAATAATCTTTTTTGTATAGTCCCTTTCCATAGCCTTCTGTAAAAAAACAGAGAGCTTTTGCTGGTTCCATCATTTTAGCCACAACAGCAGTCTGTCCAGCTGATGTTGGCACTAAGGAGCAAACATAACAATTGGAATGATTAGCTGCCCTGGCCGTATAGTTAGCATACCTTCACCACGTATTGGCAGCATATTCATGATCGTGATGCTGATGATTCATGATCATGTAGCTCTAGCCATTTATGCTGAATATGTGCAAGGTCCCTAGTACTATGATGTATGGTTTGTGGTGCAGCTAAAAGAAACCAAAGTAATAACGTCACCCCTAGGATGATGATGCAAAGGAAACAACAATTACACCCTTTAATGATTGAACGTCTTTCTTGTGCTTCTTGTCTCTCCATGATGGTCAGCCACTTGCTTCACTATCCCAAGCCGATACCAAACACCACACGGGGCGCTGTCAGTCGACACTTGCATAGGGAAACAATTAAAAAAAAGTCTCTTGCTGAAAGTCTTTAATGGAATGAAGTTGAAGATATTTATTCAGTAGTCCCTAGCTGTGAGTTCTGAGTAGGGTAAAGTTTACAGTGTGTTAAATGCACCCAAGAGTCCCGTCCTTCAACTTTCACCGCTGTTGGCGTTGACAAAATAACTTTATGTGGTCCTTGCCAGGGTGAATCAGTCCAATTCTTCTTTTTGATGGCTTTGATGAGGACGAGGTCTCCTGGCTTGGCCAAGATCGGTGCAGCTTCCTCGTGAACCCTCCTGGGGAGAGTATCAGCGATAACATCTCTGTTAGTCAACATCCTTCTCATGTAATCTTCTAAACACACTTCTACATCACCAGGATTGAATGCCCTCAAAGGTGGCAGCAAGTATGGTTTGCCATGCATGATTTCAAATGGAGACAACCTCCCTTTGGTTGGGATTATCCTCATGTAAAACAAAACTAATGGGAGGCAACAAATCCAATTTTGCCCTGTTTCTGCCATTGTTTTTCTGAGTCTTCCTTTAATAGTTCTGTTTGTGCGTTCCACCAATCCTGCAGATTGTGGGTGATAAGCTGAATGATTCTTCAAACTGATGTTCAGTGCTGTGGCTAAATGTGATATAACTTGATTTACAAAATGTGTACCCTTATCTGAGTAAATTTTCTCAGGTATTCCAAACCCAGGTACAATTTCGGCAAGCAATTTCTTTGCCAGTGTGATTGCATTTGGATGTGTGCAAGGAAAAGCTTCTGTCCATTTAGAAAACATATCACAAATGACCAAACAAGATTTCTTGCCCTCACATTTAGTCAGTTCAATAAAATCCATGCAAATGTTCTGAAATGGATAAGTAGAGGCTGGAAAAGTGCCTCTCTCAGGTTTTAAATTTCCCTGTGCATTGTTTTTTGCACAGATCAGACATTTTTTACAAAACTGTGTGGCAAACTGGCTAAAATTCTATGACACACTTGTTTTTCTTATAAAGCTACTATTTTCAGCAGTTAATCATGTTGCACAAACTGTTCCTGTTTGCTTCTCATGCTACACTGCAGCCTTAGATTACACCCATGACTCAACAACCAAACCAGTTAGAATCAGTTTTGCTCACAGGCGAACTGACACATAGTGGAAAATACTGATACATGTGAGGTCTGCCCACCTCCTGCGTGAGGGTGCGGCATAATTTTACAAAAACTATAGGACCCACTTTTTGAGAGCACTCTCTTCTGATATGTCATGAGAGCTGTGCTCCAGCGCTGTACCTGTACCATATCTCAGCGCTAGTAAAACAAGTGGAACTATATTTCACCTCTCTGTCTGGTCATTTAGCCTTCGTATAAAAGAACTGGAGGTTAAGACTAACAAGCGCAACAGTAGTAAAGGTTTTATTCAATGCAGATACCATCCCCCCTTGCTACATGCAAAACGCCATGCAGCAAGGTAGAGACTTGGTGAAACAGTTTGCATGGTAGAATAGGCTTGTTTGCCTTACATTTGTAGAGCTTTGAAATGTTATCAAAAATAGCTCCCTTCTTTATCCATTTGTAAATTTCAGCCTGTGGTACTGCTTATTGAGCCTCAACAAGAATATCATATGATAGCTCTTCAGTCAGTGTCAGAATAGATTCAAATATGCTTTGTTCAGGTTGCAAACCTTGTGCAACCGCCTTTGCAGTTTGATCCGCAAAATGATTACCTTTAGAAACCGGATCATTGCCATTTGTATGCGCAGCACATTTGCATATGGCCAGTTGTGATGGAAGTTTGACACTTTCAAGCAGCTCCAAAATGAGGTGTTTATGCTGAATAGGCTTCCCTGTTGATGTAATCATGCCTCTGTTTTTCCACTGCTGTGCAAAGTGGTAAATAGTGGAAAATGCATACTGGCTGTCAGTGTAAACTGTAAGTTTTTATTTTGTCCCAATTTGCATGCTTCAGTTAGAGCAATCAACTCTGCAGCTTGAGCTGAAAAATGGGATGGAAGTTTTTGGGCCTTCAAAACAGTGTCATGAGTGACAACTGCATGGCCAGACAAATTTGATCCATCACAATTATGTTTTGATGATCCATCCACAAACAATGTGAGATCTGAATCATCCAGAGGAATGTCTTGTAAATCAAGACATGGTAGTACTTCATATTCAATTTCTGCCAAACAGTCATGAGGTTCTCCTTCAGTGAAAATTGGCAAAAAACTCACTGGATTTGACACTGTGCAATGCTCAATCGTTAAATGAGGCTGGGACATTAATACTGTCATGCATGCAAGGTGTCTGAATGGTGAAATAACTGATATCTTGCTCTGGGATACTGCATTTGTGACCTTCAGGGTCAAGGGATGAAAGAGAACAATCCTTGCAGATGCTTGAACTGCCATGGATGCAGCTATTACAGCCTGCACACATGGAGGAAGGGCCCTGGCAACTGCATCTAGTTTTGTGGAATAATATGCCATTGGATGCATTTTTGTCCCAAATGGTTGAAGCAGCACTGATGTCATGCGCCCCTGTCTACAATCAGCCATTTGAATAAATGGCTTTTTATAGTCAGGGAGTGCCAAAACTGCAGTGCTGACCAAAAGCTTTTTCATCATGACAAATGCTTCCTCTGCTTCAGGTGTCCACTCAATCTTGTCCACCTGTGCCATTGGCTTTTTGTAAATGAGGTCAGACAATGGTTGCACTTCAAATGAATAATTTGCAATCCAGGAGCGACAATAGTTTAATGTCCCCAAAAATGACATCATGTCTCTTTTTGTGATTGGTTTAGGTGCTGCCAAAATAGCCTCTTTGCGAACAGGATCAACATGTCTCCCTTCTGCTGACAAAATGTGGCCTAAGTATTTCACTTCTGGCTTCCACAACTGCAGCTTTGCTTTGTTGACCTTGTGACCCTGCTCAGCTAAAAATTTCAACACGGCAATGGTGTCTTTTTTGCAAGTGATTTCATCAGGGGATGCCAGCAAAATGTCATCAACATACAGGAGTTATTGACTCCCATGAGGTGGAACAAACTGGGCCAAATTTGCTGACACTGCCTGTGAAAAAATGGTTGGTGATTCACAATAGCCCTGTGGCAGCCTCGTAAATGTGTACCTCTTGCCTTCAAATGTGAATGCAAACCAAAACTGATGATCTCGGTGAATGGGAATGCTGAAAAAAGCATTACTGATGTCAATCACTGTGAAAAATGTCATTTGTGATTGTAGATCATTTAACAAAGTGTGGGGAACTGGACTGCTACAGCCCTCGGAATGACAGGTGGTTTGCGGGGTTAACAACAGGTTTATTCACTGCCTGAAGGTCTTGGACCTTTCTCCAGCCGGAGGATGGTGTAGCTTTCTTCACCGGAAACAAAGATGTATTGCATGGTGACTTTAGACATAGTTCTATAACTCCTGCATCTATCAATTCCTGTATAACAGGTTTAATGCCTTCCTGTACTTCTGGGCATAGAGGATATTGTCTCTGATAAGGCCTAAAATGAGATTTTGCATTTATTGTTGCCAATTCTGCATTTTTCATTAAGCCTATATCTGCCTTTCCTGTTTACCACAAGGAATTTGGAATTTCTGAGAGTTCATTTTCCTCTCCCTGTGTCAAAGGAAATAGTCATGCTTCTGATTCAGGGACGTCAATGCTGACCTCTTTTTGGACTTGCGCCACCCAGTTCAAAGGCAGACAGTAGGTGTCAAGCTTTGGGCAGTACTGAACTCTTGGTTCAGGTGTGCTTTACCAAGATTGATCACACTCCTCTGCTGTGTTCACAAACCTGCCTACATCCTTCCACTGCATGTGTTTAGGCTTGATCAGTGCAATGTGTGGTGACTCCCAGTGTTTGAAGTGGCTCTTATCTTCATCTGATAACCTCACAGACGGTCCTGCATAGCCCTTTGGTGACCAGTACAAATTTGCAATGACTATTCTGGAGGATGAGTTTGCACAAAATGTTTTCTCAAATTTGTCATCTGGGCCACTCAGATATCTGTCATACATGTTGCAATGATATTGATTAGTGGCCTGCACAGTTGTAGGAACCTGTGTTTTGAAATGTTGCATTATTTTGGCTTCCAAGCTCTCAATCACCCCGGTTGGTCCGGCCGGTACCAAATGAAGCAAATATGAGTATCTTGGTACTGCAAAATCTTGCAAAACATGCATTTCTGATGCATGTGGGAAATGTGATGCCCTCATAATACCTTCTGTCAGAATTACGGTGATATTGAGAGTTGTGAGCAGATCCCTTCCCAATAAATTAACTGGACACACTTGTGACAAAATGAATGAACCTTCTGCACTGTCCCTTGTAACAGGATCTTTTACTGTTACAATTTCAGAAAGACATTCATTTTAAGTTTACCATTAGCTGATTTAATGATCACTGTGTGTTCTGATTTTGTGAACCCCCCAGCATCTAGGCCTGAAATGACAGAACTGCAAGCCCCAGTATCACAAAGAAATTTCAAAGGAGTTCCCTGATCTTCTAGAGTAACCTCTGGTAAACACTCTAGTGTCATGATTAGATCAAAGTCAGATAGATGAAATATGTCAACTGCGTCATTGTCAGTTTCAGTAGCTGTACTTAGCTTTGATTCGGTTAGTCACATGTTGGGATGTGATGAGTCCGGTTGTTGTTGTTGTGGCTGCTGAGCAGGGTGTAGTCCCGTCCCCTCTCCCAAGCCCCCTGAATGTGCAGGGCAATGCTTTTTCCAGTTGCCCTGTTGCCCACAGGCATGACAACAGTCACGGCTCCACCGTTGGGGGTTTGCAGACCCAGCACCATGGCCCCTTCTCCCTCCTCCACACCGGGGACCCTGAAAAAATACAGAAGTGGGGGAAGCAAAGGTCTCCCCCAAGGGTCAGCAATTACATAAACAGGAATCGGCTTTGTTTTAGCCTTCCTTTCTTCTCTGTCCACACACTCCCCCTCCAACCGTTCTGCATGTTTTGCATTACCGGAGTGGTGGCTCAGTTGGTAGAGCATCCGCCCCACACCCGGGAGGCAGGGGTTCAAATCCCGGCCGGGTCATGCTGAAGACCATATCAAAGTGGAACTTCCTGCCGTCCAGCTTGGTGCTCAGCAATAATGGAATGGAGGAGGGAAATCTGTGGCGGCGCCTTGCATGGCAGCGGCCCTCTGATTCTACACTTGGGGTGTGTGTGCTTAACACTGTAGATAGGTAAAACACAATCTCGTTCTACTGTACATGATTGGTTGTACGGTTAAATGACAATAAGGGTGATTTAAAAAAAAATTAAATATATCAACACATCAGCAAATGAACATGTACCATGTGTTATAAGGTGTTTGCATGCATACTGTGCTAAATTTGGATGCATGTTCTGTAGAAATACACTTTTCAAATGATGCCAATAGGGTTCTGAACCTGTATCTGCGGTAGAATTTTCCAAACCAGAATGATTGTCAAAAACATCCTGCAATCTACACCTATATGCTTCAACACTTTCTGTTTTATGTTGAGTGACATTTTGAATGGCTGTCCAATCACGCTTTAATCTCCACTTGCTCCCAATGCGTTCATTTAATTCTTTCACTCGCATCTTTGGGGTTCCAATTGCCTGAGACTGTACACCAATCAGCTTTTAGGACATTTCTGTATGTTCTCTCTGTTTCCTGGCCATTTAATTTGAAACTTTGAAGGAGGTTTGTCATCCCTTCAAAAAATTGAGTCGGCTTGTCTCGGGGGTGAGGGATCTCCATCAGTCTCCATCAGTCCATGGCCTATAGACTAGCACTGTGGGAATATTTTAAATAGTAGCTTCACTGCCCTCAGCCGCTGGGCCAACATAAGCTGGGTTAGATAATTCAATCATAGGAAATTGTCCTAATTCTACTGCATGTTCCTCTTCCTTAATGTGTTTATTTAAGGATGAAGATGTTTGTGCTTTTGAAGTGGCATAACGTGAAGGTGCATAAACATTTATCTCTTTTGCCAGACAAGAAGGCTGGACTTTAGGCTTGATATCTGGCATGTGTTGAAGGGAAGGAGGAGGAGGCCGGGGAGGAGCCAGGTCTGCCGCCAGTGCCGTGGGGGCCGTCACCATCCCAAGGTCCGGATACAGGGGAGGGGCCTCTCTACGCCACCTGCTCTGGCTGTTATCTTCCTCCTCACCTCGGAATTTTGAGAAAGAATGTGCATTAGTCAAACCCTTTTTATTACAAACTTCCAAGTCTTTTGAGGTCTGGTCCTGTCTATTTGCTGTCACCTTATCTAAGTCAGCTTGGCATTGCTTAGCAATTTGAAGCCATTGTTCAGCTTCAAAGAGTTCATAATTTAACTCTTTTCGCCTACTGCCATCTGCTGCTAATTTAATGGCAGAAATCAAACTCTCACAATCTTTAACCCTGAGTTTCCCACTGAAATTAAATTTCTTTCTCCATTTTGCCAGAAACCTTGTGCTATTTCTGTCTTTTTTGTTCATAAATTTACCATCTCCTGACAATACATAAATTTCATTCTCATCTTGCTGTGTTCTGCAACCCTTACAGCAAAATGAGGCATTATTTCTTCCTGTCTGAACACTTTGTGGCTGTCTTATGTCCTGCTTGCTGTAACAGCAACCCATGTTTGAAAGTTTTTTTTTCCCTTTTTACCAAGTTTTCACACACAAATAAGTGGCTACACAGCTTGCTTTTTCTATATTTTTTCCCAATCTCTCTCTCTCTCTCTGTCTCTTTGTTTGTGTTTTTTTTTCTCACTCAAGGACACACATACACACAGAGTCACAAGACAGATACACACAGGCAGACAAACACACGCACACACAGGGCCCACAGAAATGTTCTCTTTTGCATTATCTCCACAAGGTCACACAATAAAGACTTTTAGGTTCATGCCAAAACCCAAAACAGCATGAGAATTACTTCAATTAATCTCCGGAAGTAGCAACTCTTAGCGGAAAAATCGTGGACATGGCAACCCCCCACACTGTCACTGCAGCGTGAAGCTCCTTTTTTTTTTTTTACAATGCCGTAAAAACACAACACCAGTCCACTGTTTTTGCTCAAAGCTACTATTTTCAAATACCTATAATTTTAAACACTTCTCACAAGGATAACAATTAACTAGCCAGCCTTTTTATGCGCCACAAATACCAGGAAAAAAAAAATCACAACCATCAATGTCATACCCTATTCACTCTGTCTCCGTGGGAACTCTCTCTCTCTCTGTTTCACACTGGAGCGGATTCCATGTAACGCTAAGACAAAACAAATTCAGACTGCAGTAACTTTTTATCTAGTGCTTCAACAAAACTCACAAAATAAAATCTACCTTCTTCGGGGTTCACATAACCTCCCCACCAATGCTGAAAGTGCAAACACTGGACCATGAGCAGAAATGGTCACAAAAGGCACAAATCTATCCCCAAATATTTACTTCTCTGGGATCACGTGATTTTCTCCACAGGACGTCAAAAGTCTGTGGTTAAAAGACCATGAATCTTTCCCTTTTTTCTTTGCATGCACTTCTTGACCTCCACTGCACTTACTAGGCCATAGAGAGCGGCGGATTTCTAAGAATTCACCCCGGGTCTTGCGATAACGTTCACCGTTTGGAGAGGAAAACCCTTGTTCCTCCCAAGGGATTATTACGAGATTGCTCACCGTGGATAAAATAACTAAACACTCAGGCCACTAGTTTCACCCTTTCAGCTTCCGCAGTGTTCGATTGGTCTAGGAAATCTCACTGGCCATAAACAACTTTAATAATAATCAACAACAATAACTGAAATAAATTACTCACATTTGGTAGCCGCCTCTTTGAGTTCTGGTAGACCCGTTAAAACTCCATGCCACTTCCTGATGTTCCCAGGACTTTTGAAGAGGGACTTCAGCGTGTCTTTTCAGCGATCCCAGAAATATGGACTCACCTCTTGACCATGCACAGTCCAGTCTGGATCCGTCGGAAAACGCCGTGGACCTCTTTAAGTGGGTCCCTGTTTGTTGCGCCAAAAATGTTAGATCAAAAATGAATTGATTGAGACTGAATCAATAATCAATAGGCGGTTTCCAAGTTCTGAGCCATTTATTCTCTTTCTGATCATAAAAAGGAGGCAATCGGTCACAGCATTATGTGTCTCAGAGCTTGCTCACACCAACTCCATAACATGTTTTCAAGGATGTTGCTCCTTATGCCCTGGGCAGGCGTTCCTGACCTTATCTAAAGCTAAAGACGGCTGGAGCCATCTTTCCCCAAGACTGCTTCTAATCTATGGACAGCACTGAACATTCTGCTATGATCTTGACATGACCTGGTCAACCTAACTTCGGGCATTTTGAACAAAACAGCTTGGTATGATAAAACAAAAACCTTCGTCATTATTTACAATCTTGCTCAGCCAAATCTTACACTGAGAAACAGACATTCTTTTCAAGCTCTGAGACAATGAAAAAAAAAAGAGAATAAGACATTGGCTCATTATATGCACCAGCAGATACAATTATAATATAAAATAGAATAATACAGCATTAAAATCATATAAAATAATCAATAAAACCTGAAAATATCCTATCAATCACACCACAGGGATGATCATAACTGCACATCAACTTTAGCATGACGTCACACGTGTTACCATGGACACGCCCCCCTTGCCATTCAATCCTTGATCTTTTTTACAGGATTAGGAATGACCTGGAGTCATCAAATCTTTAACATAGGTTGAGGTGACTGTAATATATAGACCTATATGGGTGGACAACACATAACTTGCAAATTGGACAAACTTCATCTGATTTCCACCAAATTTTGACAATGGATATGACTCCCGCCCAAATGCATCTTTGTAAAAATAATAAACAAAAGTTATAGCACCACCTTGTGGTTAGAGCAACAGACACTTGTAAATTGGACAAACTTTGTACAATTTTCACATAATTTTGCACATTCGATATTAGACCCACTGCAAACACATGTATATAAAAATAATAAGCACAAGTTATAGAGTCCCCGGGTGGTTAAAGGAAGAATTGCTGAAAACTCTTTTATTTATTACTCACGCACTGCTGGCCAGAATGATGTGAAATTTTCTGAGATTCATCAGACCAAAGGGATAATCATAACTGCACATCAACTTTAGCATGACATCACATGTGTTACCATAGACATGCCCTCCTTGCCATTCAATCCATGAGCTTATGGGGAGGGGTGGGAAGGTCCTAGAGTCATGAAACTTGGAGCATACGTTGACATGACTATCATATATGGTCCTATATGCATGGACCACACATAACTGACAGGGAAGTGTTGCCATGGTGCCATGGTGAAGTTTGACTCCTCCCCCTTACAAAATCAAGCAGCTTTAACTCGTGCAAAACTTGTCCGATGTGCACCAAAGTTTCCATGATGGAAAATATTCATGCCCGGAACACGTCTACATCAAAATACCTGACAAAAGATATAGCACCACCTACTGGTTAATGAAAGAATTGCTGAAAACTTTTTTATCTATTACTCACGTGCCACTGGCCAGAATGACGTGAAAATTTTTGAGATTCATCAGACCAAGGTGATGATCATAACTCCACATCAACTTTAGCATGATGGACACGCCCTGCATTCCATTCAATCTTTGAACTTGGTTGCAGGATTAGGATCGACCTGGAGTCATGAAATCTTGAACAATGGTTGAGGTGACTGTCATATATAGTCTTATATGGGTAGACAACACATAACTGACAGGGAAGTGTTGCCATGGCAACATGGTGAAGGTTGTCTCCTCACCATGAAACATCGGAAAGTTGTATCTTGGACAAGCTTTGTCTGATTGCCTCCAAATTTGCGATAATGGATAATAGTCTCACCTTGAACACTCCTATACAAAAATAACAAAAGTTAGAATGCTGCCTAGTGGTTCCAACATTGGACCCTTGTAAATTGGACAAACTTTGGACGATTTGCACCAAATTTTCTACGATTAATATTTGTCCTGCCCCGGACGTGTCTATATAAAAATAATAAACCAAAGTTTTAGAGCCCCTATTGATTAAAGGAAGAATTGTTGAAAACTGTTTCCTTTTTCTCTCACCAGCAGAAAAAAATGACATGAAGGAATGACTAGGGCTCATTGACAGTACATGAACATAGTACAGAACTGTTTCCATGGTGACCGGCATTCTTCAGTTTCTTCCTCACAATACAAAACATGACAGTTACAGCTCAGACAATCTGATTTGGACCAAACTTTGCACACATCATACTGATCCCATTCTGAACACATCTGTATATCAATATTCACAAAACTGTCACACCAGCACCTACTGCTGACATGAGGTACTGCACAAAATTGTTTCAAATTTTGCGCAAAGACCAGTAGTCACAATGACATGACATTTTCAGTGTTTTCTCTGACTGCATTGGACTACCCTCAGTGGAAGTCACTTTTGTCCTGCAATAAGCACAGTTGCCCTGGAAACCCACTCCTTGCCTTTCGACAATGGACACTTGTAAATTGGACAAACTTTGTACGAATTCCACCAAATTTTCGATGATTGATATTAGTCCCACACCGAATGTGTCTATATAAAAATAATAAACAAATGTTTTAGCACCCCATTGATTAAAGGAAGAATTTCTGAAAACTTTTCTTTCTTTTTTTTTCTTGCCAGCAGAAAAAAATGATATGAAGGAATGACTTGGGCTCATTGACAGTACATGTACATAGTACAGAACTGTTTCCATGGTGACCAACATGCTTCAATGGCTTCCTTGCAATGCAAAACACTACAGTTACAGCTCAGACAATCCTCGTCTGATTTGGACCAAACTTTGCACAAATCATACTAATCCCACTCTGAAGATGTCTGTATATCAATATTCACAAAACTTTCACACCACCACCTACTGCTGACATGAGGTACTGCACAAAATTGTATCAAATTTTGTGCAAAGACCAGTAGTCATAATGACATGACATTTTCAGTGGTTTCTCAGAGTGCATTGGACTACCCTCAGTGGAAGTCACTTTTGTCCTGCGATAAACAGTTGCCATGGAATCCCATTCCTTTCCATTCAAGATGTTTTATACATTGGAGGCTTTGGGAAGCCCAAGATTCACCAAATGTGGAACGTAAGTCAAGTTGACTCTCTTCTGTAGTTCTGTATTGGTCTGCAACATCTACTTAATATGTTAAGTGCTACAATGGACACATGTTCAAGTTTACCTTATCGCAATACGTTGGACAGTTGTAAATTCGACAAACTGTGTCGGATTTTCACCGTAATTGCCATGATGGACATTCGTCCCACTCTGCGCGCACCTACATAAGAATATTTGACAGAAGTTATAGTGCCATTTTCTGCTTAAAGTAAGTTCTTGCCATATGGTTTACTTTATTATTCACGCTGCCCTTGCAGTGACAACGGGAAATTTTTTTAGCCAGCAAGGTATGACTGGCGCTGGGTTGCGCAGATGCGTGAGGCGCGAAGGTCCGCTTACACCTGCTTGCAGGTTTAATTAGGGCCTGCACCACTGACAACGTCAGTCAGCGAAAGCCCTATTGCATCTGCTCTGTTTCTTTATTAGGGCCTGAGCCACTGACAACGTCAGTCGGCGAAAGCCCTATTGTATCTGCTAGCGTTTATTTTTTTTCTATATTATTCTGCCTAAATGATCGCATTTTTCACCCTCTGAACGTTAACCAAAACGCGATTTTTTTTGGCAAACCCCTCTGACCGGGCAAAAAATTCGATAAACTGGAAAAAATATGTGCCCCCCCACCCCTCATTTTTGTGGGTGGGGTCAAACGTACAAGGTCTATGGAGACTGGAGAGCATAAACTTTGCTGTAGACACATCAAATTTGGGTGAGGTGTGAATCACCTCAAGACATGCAAAAAACATCATTGTGGCCCATACCCACCGCCAACAGGAAGGCCGCCATCTTGCCTCAAAGTCGCCCCACCACCAATTCGGAAAAAAATCACACCTTGCATTTTAACGCACTTGTCCTAGGGACCAGATCCAATTGAGCTCATTTTTACATGGGGGCATCTACAGGCATTGGCCATTAAAAGTTATATAAATTAAGTCAAACTCTCAAAAGGGGTGGCCAGGGCGCCATGCCGAAGTTTGACTCCTCCCCTTACAAATTCAACCACCTGTAACTCGGCCAAAACTTGTCTGATGTCCACAAAACTTTACATGAAGGAAAATAGTGCCACCCCGGACGCAATGACCTCAAAATACCTGACAACCGATATAGCGCCTCATAGTGGTTAACAAAAGAATTGCTGAAAACTGTTTGATTTATTACTCACACGCAGCTGGGCAGAATGATGTGAAATTTTCAGAGATTCATCAGAACACAGCCATGATAATAACTGAACATCAACAGTAGTATAGCATTAAACGCCTTACCAGGGACACGCCCACCTCGCCATTCAATCTGTGAGCTTATGGGGAGGGGTGGGAACGTCCTGGAGTCATGAAATTTGGAACATAGGTTTAGGTTACTGTCACATATAGTTCAATTTGGGTGGACAACACATAACTGACAAGGAAGTGTTGCCATGGCGCCATGGCGCCATGGCGAAGTTTGACTCCTCCCCTTACAACTTCAACCACCTGTAACTCTGGCAAAACTTTTCCCATGTCCACAAAACTTTCCATGAAGGAAAATAGTCCCACCCCGAACGCAATGACATCAAAATACCTGACAACTGATATAGCGCCACATAGTGGTTAATGAAAGAATTGCTGAAAACTGTTTTATTTATTACTCACAAGTGGCTGTGCAGAATGATGTGAAATTTTCTGAGATTCATCAGAACACAGCCATGATAATAACTTAACATCAACATTAGTATAACATCAAACGTGTTACCATGGTGCCATGGCGAAGTTTGACTCCTCCTCTTACAACTTCAACCACCTGTAACTCGGCCAAAACTGGTCCCATGTCCACAAAACTTTCCATGAAGGAAAATAGTCCCACCCCGAACACAATGACATCAAAAGACCTGACAACCGATATAGCGCCACATAGTGGTTAATGAAAGAATTGCTGAAAACTGTTTTATTTATTACTCACAAGCGGCTTGGCAGAATGATATGAAATTTTCTGAGATTCATCAGAACACAGCCATGATAATAACTGAACATCAACAATAGTATAACATCAAACGTCTTAACATGGACACGCCCTCCTCGCTATTCAATCCGTGAGCTTATGGGGAGGGGTGGGAACGTCCTGGAGTCATGAAATTTGGAACATAGATTTAGGTTACTGTCACATATAGTTCAATTTGGGTGGACAACACATAACTGACAAGGAAGTGTTGCCATGGCGCCATGGTGAAGGTTGACTCCTCCCCTTACACCTTCAACCACCTGTAACTCGGCCAAAACTGGTCCCATATCCACAAAACTTTCCAGGAAGGAAAACAGTCCCACCCCGAACGCAATGACATCAAAAGACCTGACAACCGATATAGCGCCACATAGTGGTTAATGAAAGAATTGCTGAAAACTGTTTCATTTATTACTCACAAGCGGCTGGGCAGAATGATGTGAAATTTTCTGAGATTCATCAGAACACAGCCATGATAATAACTGAACATCAACAATAGTATAACATCAAATGTGTTAACATGGACACGCCCTCCTCGCCATTCAATATATGAGCATATGGGGAGGGGTGGGAAGGTCTTGGAGGTCTAAATTTTTCAACATATGTTGAGGTCACTGTCATATGTAGTCCAATATCGGTGGACAACACATAACTTACAGGGAAGTGTTGCCATGGCAACATTGCAACGGTTGACTACTCGCCATAAAATTTCACAAAGTTGTATCTTGGACAAACTTTGTCTGATTTTCATCAAATTTTCGACAATCGATAAGACTCCCACCCTGAACACTCCAAAAAAAATAACAAAAGTTTTAGCGCCACCTAGTGGTAACAACATTAGACCCTTGTAAAATGGACAAAGTTTGTACAATTTGCAACAAATTTTATATGATCAATATTCTCCCTTCCACAAACTCGTCTATATACAAATAATAAACAAAACTCATAGCACCACCTAATGATTAAAGGAAAAATTACTGACGACTGTTTTTTTTAAAATTTTCTCTCACCAGCTTAACAAAATTACATGAAGGAATGACTTGGGCTCATTGATAGTACATGCACATAGTACAGAACTGATTCCATGGCAACTGCCGTTCTTCAGTGGCTTTCTCACCAAACAAAACATGACAGTTACAGCTCAGACAATTCTCGCCTGATTTGGAAAAATCTTTGCACAAATCATACTGATCCCACTCTGAACGTGTCTGTATATCAATATTCACAAAATTGTCACACCCACACCTACTGCTGACATGAGGTACTGCACAAAATTGTTTCTAATTTTGCACAAAGACCAGTAGTCACGATGACATGACCTTTTCAGTGGTTCCTCAGAGTGCATTGGACTACGTTTGGTGGAAGTCACTTTTGTCCTGCGATAAGCACAGTTGCCATGGAAACCCACTCATTGCATTTCAATAACGGACATTTATACATCGGGCAAACTTGCAACAATTTGCACTAAATTTTTGACGATTGATATTAGTCCTGCACCAAACATGTTTATATAAAAATAACAAACAAAAGTTTTAGTGCCCCTATTTTTAAAAGGAAGAATTGCTGAAAATTTTTTTCTCTCTTTTTCTCTCACTAGCAGAAAAAAAAAAATACATGAAGGAATCACTAGGGCTGATTGACAGTACATGTAGATAGTACGGAACTGTTTCCATGCCGACCAGCGTGCTTCAACACACACAGTGAGGAGCATTGTAGCTAGATGGAATAAATATGTAAATATATAAACACACACACAGTGCAGAGCATTGTTGCTAGATGGGATGAAACAGCACAACCGTCTACTTAGTTATCCTATATGGTATGATTATGTACCCATACATATTCTCACCCTCCATAGCGACTGGTATTTTCCTAATTGTATGCCGGAGGGGACCATTGTATAAGTCTTTTGCATTCAAAACTATTAGGTTGTCACGTCTTTAGGCTATCTCTAAGAGCAGCCCTGCTTAGGTTGTACAGTCTGACAGCCGTTGGGAGGAAGGACCTGCGAAACCTCTCGGTTGTGCACCTAGGATAATGTAGACTGCTGCTAAATGAGCTACTCCGTGCATTCAGTATGTCCTGCATAGAGTGGAACTCGGACTCCAGCAGAGATGACAGTTTAGCCACCGTCCTTCTCTCTCTTATCTCCTCCACTGGGTCAACGCGCTGCGCCAGGACAGAGCTTGCTTTCTTGATCAGTTTGTGCCTGCCAGATGTGGCAGGTGTGGAAAAGCACATGGAAATTCATTTAAAGAATGTCCTGCTCGCAATGCAGACTGCAAGAAATGTCAGAAAAAGGGGAATTTTTCTGCTTTGTGTAAAACAAAAATGAGAGTGGAGGAACTTCAGCAGAGGGACATGAGTGAAAGTTGGGAGAGATTGTTTTTGGGCACAATGACTACGGCACCTCCACCTAATTCTGCGTGGAAGAAGTCGATTGGAGTAAATGGCCAGCAGGTAGTGTTCAAGCTCGACACCGGCGCTGCAGTGACAGCCATTCCAAAACACATGTACTCTGAAAAGCTGCATGGGAAACTTTCACCTCCAAGCAAAAAATTGTGTGGACCAAGCAATGTTCCTATCGCAGTACAGGGACGCTTCACCGCCGACATGAGCTACAAGGGCTCTGTTGTGAAGCAGCAGGTGTATGTTGTCCCAGGGTTAGCTATTCCACTACTTGGCTTGCCAGCCATACAAGACCTCAGCTTGCTTAGTCAAGTAGATGCCATTGCAACAGAGAATGCTTATGTGAAGCAATATCCCACAGTGTTTACTGGTTTAGGGAAGCTAGAGGGTGAATATAGGATTAAATTGAAAGACAATGCCACTCCATTTGCCCTAGCGGTGCCACGCTGCTTGCCTCTTCCATTAAGAGGGAAAGTTCAAGAGGAGCTGAATAGGATGGAGACAATGGGAGTTATTTCACCCATAGAAGATGCAATTGAGTGGTGCTCCGGAATGGTCGTAGTACCAAAGCCAAACGGAAAAATCCGTATATGTGTCGACCTCACCCACCTAAATGACAACGTGTGCAGAGAAAGACACATCCTCCCTGCAGTCGATGAGACGCTCGCTAAACTAGCTGGAGCTAGAATTTTTTTCAAAGCTAGATGCCACTGCAGGTTTTTGCCAAATCCCTTTGCATAAAGAAGCGGCACTAGTCCAAGTCCGCGCACTCCTACATAGAAAGATTTGACAAAAGGGATAGTGCCACTTACTGCTCACAGGAAGATCTGTGTCAAATGGTCTACTTTATTATTCATGCAGCCCATGCAGTGATGACGGCACATTTTCCGAGCCAGCGAGGGAGGACGGGCGGCGGGTTCCCCGGTCGCGCGGGGGGCGAAGTCCCGTTTACACCTGCCTGCAGGTTTAATTATTATTTTTCCACCTAAATGATCACATTTTCACCCTTTGAACATTAACCAAAATGCGATGTTTTTGGCAAACCCCTCAGACCCGGCAAAAAATTTGATAAAATGGAAAAGATATATGCTCCCCCACTCCTCATTTTTGTGGGTGGGGCAAAACGTACAAGGTCTATGGCTTCTGAAGATCATAAACTTTGCCTTAGAGACAGAAAATTCGGCTGAGGTGTGCATCACCTCAAGACATGCAAAAAACATAATTGTGGCCCATACCCACCGCCAACAGGAAGGCCGCCAT
The DNA here is from genome assembly GCA_020510985.1 of Pholidichthys leucotaenia. Classification (NCBI taxonomy): domain Eukaryota; kingdom Metazoa; phylum Chordata; class Actinopteri; order Cichliformes; family Pholidichthyidae; genus Pholidichthys; species Pholidichthys leucotaenia. The sequence continues at coordinate 427,129,343 of CM035837.1, read as the reverse complement.
CTTGCCTCAAAGTCGCCCCACCTCCAATTCGGAAAAAAGTCACACCTCGCATTTGAACGAACTAGTCCTAGGGACCTGCTGCGATTGAGATCATTTTTACATGCCGGCATCTATAGGCATTGGCCATTAAAAATTGTATAAATTAAGTCAAAATCTCAAAAGGTGTGGCCTGTGCGCCATGGCAAAATTTGACTCCATCCCTTACAACTTCAAACAGCTGTAACTCGGGCAACACTTGTCCCATGTCAACCAAACTTCCTATGACGGAAAATAGTCCCACCCTGAAGTGGTCTAAATTAAAATACCTGACAAAAGTAATAGTGCCACATAGTGGTTAACGAAAGAATTGCTGAAAACTTATTTATTACTCGCATGTCATTTGCCAGATTGATGAGAAATTTTGTGAGAATCACCACACCAAAGGGATGATCATAACTGTACATCAAGTTTAGCATGATGTCACACGTGTTACCATGGACACGCCCTCCTCGCCATTCATTCCGTGAGCTTATGGGGAGAGGTGGGAAGGGTCTGGAGACATGAAATTTGGAACATAGGTTGAGGTGACTTTCATATATAGTCCGATACGGGTGGACAACACATCACTGACAGGGAAGTGTTTCCATGGTGCCATGGAGAAGTTTGACTCCTCCCCTTACAAAATCAAGCAGCTGTAACTCGGGCAAAACTTGTCCGATGTACACCAAAGTTTCCATGATGGCAAATAGGCCCACCCGGAACCTGTCTTCATCAAAATACTTGACAAAAAGTATAGCACCACCTACTGGTTAACGAAAGCATTGCTCAATACTGTTTTATTTACTACTCATGCACCACTTGCCAAAATGATGTGAAATTTTCTGAGATTCATCACGCCATAGCGATGATCATAACTCCACATGAACTTTAGCATGACTTCACACATATTACCATGGACACGCTCTCCTCGCCATTCAATCCGTGAGCTTTTTGGGAGGGGTGGGAAGGTCCTGGAGTCATGAAATTTGGACCATATGTTGAGGTGACTGGTATATGTTGTCCTATATGGGTGGTCGACACATAACTGACAGGGAAGTGTTTCCATGGTGCCATGGCATAGTTTGACTCCTCCCCTTTCAAAATCAAGCAGCTGTAAATCGAGCAAAACTTGTCCGATGTGAAACAAAGTTTCCATGATGGAAAACAGTCCCACCCCGAACGCAGCTACATCAAAATCCCTGACAACAGATATAGCGCCACATAGTGGTTAATGAAAGAATTGCTGAAAACTCTTATTTATAACTCATGTGCCGCTGGCCAGAATGATGTGAAATTTTCTGAGATTTGTCTGACCACAGCGATGATCATAACTGAACATCAACTTTAGCTTGACGTCAGACGTGTTACCATGGACACGCCCTTCTTGCCATTCAATCCGTGAGCTAATGGTTAGGGGTGGGATGGTCCTGGAGTCATGAAATTTGGAACATAGGTTGAGGTGACTGTCCTTTACAGTCCTATATGGGACGACAACACACAACTGACAGGGATGTGTTGCCATGGTGCCATGACAAAGTTTGACTCTTCCCCTTAAAAATCAAGAAGCTGTAACTCTGGGAAAACTTGTTCGATGTCCACCAAATTTTCCATGATGGAAAATAGTCACGCCCGGAATGCGTCTACATCAAAGTACCTTACAAAAGATATAGTGCCACCTACTGGTTAACGAAAGAATTGCTGAAAACTGTTTTGTTTATTACTCACCCACCCCTTGCCAGAATGACGTGAAATTTTCTGAGATTCATCAGACTATAGCGATGGTCACAACTGCACATCAACCTTAGCATGACTTCACACAGGTAACCATGGACATACCTTCCTCACCATTCAATCTGTGAGCTTATGTTGACGGGTGGGAAGATTCTGGAATCATGAAATTTGGACCATACATTGAGGTGACTGTCATATACTATATGGGTGGACAACACATAACTGACAGAGAAGTGTTGCCATGGTGCCATGGCAAAGTTTTACTCCTCCCCTGAGAAAATCAAGACGCTGTACCTCGGGCAAAACTTGTCTGATGTGCACCAAACTTTCCATGATGGAAAATAGTCCTGCCCGGAATGAGTCTACATCAAAGAACTTGACAAAACATATGGTGCCACCTACTGGTTAAAGAATTGCTGAAAACTTTTTATTTATTACTTAAGCACCACTGGCCTGAATGACGTGAAATTTTCTGAGCGATGATCATAACTGCACATCAACTTTAGCATGATGTCAGAAGTGTTACCATGGACATGCCTTCCTCGCCAATCAATCCGTGAGCTTATGGGGAGGGGTGGGAAGGTCCTGAAGTCAAGAAATTTGGAACATAGGCTGAGGTGACTGTACTTTATCATCCTATATGGGTGGACAACACACAACTGACAGGGAAGTGCTGCCATGGCGCCATGACCAAGTTTGACTCCTCCCCTTAAAAATCACGCGGCTGTAACTCGGGCAAAACTTGTCCGATGGTGCACCAAAGATTTCATGATGGAACATGTCCCACCCCGAACACGTCTACATCAAAAGACCTGACAAAAAATATAGGGCCACCTACTGGTTAATAAAAGAATTGCTGAAAACTTTTAATTTACTACTCAAGCACCACTTGCCAGAATGAGGTGAATTTTTCTGAGATTCATAAGACCACAGCAATGATCATAACTGAACATCAACTTTAGCATGACATCACATGTGTTACCATGGAAACGCCCTCCTCGCCATTCAATCCATGAGCTTATGGGGAGGGGTGGGAAGGTCCTGGAGCCATGAAATTTGGATCATAGGTTGAGTTTACTGCCATATATAGTCCGATATGGGTGGACAACACACATCTGACAGGGAAGTGTTGCCATGGCGCCATGACCAAGTTTGACTCCTCCCCTTAAAAATCAAGCGGCTGTAACTCGGGCAAAACTTGTCCGATGGTGCACCAAAGATTTCATGATGGAACATGTCCCACCCCGAACACGTCTACATCAAAAGACCTGACAAAACGTATAGGGCCACCTACTGGTTAATAAGAGAATTGCTGAAAACTTTTAATTTACTACTCAAGCACCACTTGCCAGAATGAGGTGAATTTTTCTGAGATTCATAAGACCACAGCAATGATCATAACTAAACATCAACTTTAGCATGACATCACATGTGTTACCACGGAAACGCCCTCCTCGCCATTCAATCCATGAGCTTATGGGGAGGGGTGGGAAGGTCCTGGAGCCATGAAATTTGGACCATAGGTTGAGATTACTGCCATATATAGTCCGATATGGGTGGACAACACACATCTGACAGGGAAGTGTTGCCATGGCGCCATGACCAAGTTTTACTCCTCCCCTTACAAAATCAAGCAGCTGCAACTCGGGCAAAACTTTTCCGTTGTGCACCAAAGTTTCCATGATGGAAAATATTCCCGCCCCAAACACAGCTACATCGAAATACCTGACAACAGATATAGCATCACATAGTGGTTAACGAATTACTCACGTGCTGCTGGCCAGAATTATGTGAAATTTTCTGAGATTTGTCTGACCACAGCGATGATCATAACTGCATTTCAACTTTAGCATGACGTCAGACGACTTCCCATGGACATGCCCTCCTAACCATTCAATCTGTGAGCTTATGGGAAGAGGTGGGAAGGTCCTGGAGACATGAAATTTGGACCATAGGTTGAGGGTACTGTGTGGAGGAACAAAATAAGTTCAGGCGAGACACGGCGAGCTGAAGGTTTAAGAGTTTTATTCCTCCATCATCATGAAACACACTGCAGCACTGAGTGCTGTGTGTTCGCTGTCATGAGGCATGTAAAGTCAGCTCTTTTATACAGACAAGAGAGAATGCATGGCACATTTATATATTGATATATATATCAGACAATACATATCAATCACGTGATTAACTGGTGCCAGACTCCTCTCCTTACTCCGGGGATGTATAACAATAGGACAAGAGAGAATGCATGGCACATTTACATATTGATATACATATCAGTCAATATACACTACCGTTCAAAAGTTTGGGGTCACCCAGACAATTATTTTGTGTTTTCCATGAAAAGTCACACTTATTTACCACCATGAGTTGTAAAATGAATTGAAAATAGAGTCAAGACATTGACAAGGTTAGAAATAATGATTTGTATTTGAAATAATATTTTTTTCCAGATACTCAACCTGCTCAAAGGAAGGTCAGTTTTATAGCTTCTCTAACCAGCTAAACTGTTTTCAGCTGTGCCAACATGATTGCACAAGGGTTTTCTAATCATCCATTAGCCTTCTGACGCAATGAGCAAACACATTGTACCATTAGAACACTGGAGTGATAGTTGCTGAAAATGGGCCTCTATACACCTATGTAGATATTGCACCAAAAACCAGACATTTGCAGCTAGAATAGTCATTTACCACATTAGCAATGTATATTAGATATTAGAGTGTATTTCTGATTAGTTTAAAGTTATCTTCATTGAAAAAAACAGTGCTTTTCTTTCAAAAATAAGGAAATTTCTAAGTGACCCCAAACTTTTGAATGGTAGTGTATATTAATCTCATGATTAACTGGTTGTCCCCCAAGGGGCTCTCTGTCCGTATGCCAATTGTTCTGCTTCATGCCCAAGCTGAGTGTTATGAATGTCCATGTAGATTGTGGTGGGTCACCACAGTGCTCTCCCCCAAAACACTGAGCAGGGGTTGTGCCCCCCCCCCCCCCGTTTGGCTCCAGCTCCGGTAGAACTGTCGGAGGGCATGTCCGTCCGTGAGGGGGACGGGGGAGGGGTGGAAAGGGCAGTGTGCTCAGCTCCGAGTTCCAGCACATTGAACGGCCGTGGATCTTGGGCACACGGGCCGGTGTGCAGTCGTGCATAATGGAACCAGACGGCCGGCTTTGGGAGTGAGGTGCGGGAAAAACTCTGTGCAGGAGGAGGTTGAGGGGGTGGGAGTCAGCGAGTGCCGGCCCGAGACGTCAAAGGTGTTTGGGCTGCGCAAAAATTGCGAGTGGATCCGTGATGGTGAGGAACTTTTCCTGTTAAATGTGGCGGAGATCCAGAGCGACTGTGAAAAAATTATATCTCTGACTTCTCTCGTGTTTTGGTCCAGCAAGGATGTGGGGAAGGAGAGCAGCCAAATTCCCTGAGGATGCGCAGTGGCTGTGATAAACTGAAGCTGTGTCAGGGACTCGGCAGTTTGGCTTTAGGTGCGGGAAACAACCCTAAAGTCATCGGGGAAAGCAATCGGCTAAATTCCCCTTGTACGCTGTGGCTGGAAAACTCATACAAAATCCTGTGTGCTGGCTGCACGTATGCTTCAGGTGCACGAGCTGCCCTGAAGGTTCCGAGGGTGGTGATCGGCTGTTTAACTCGGGCATGTGCAGCGGCAGAGGATGATGTATCAGTCTGTGGAGCCGGTTTGTCCCTGATGCGTGGCGCGCACTTGGCGCAGTGACCACATAGCTGGCAGTTGCGCTGTCCTCTTAACCCCGCGATGTGTGCGCGTGGCTTCTGTGCGTGGTAGGTCTGTTGTCGAGAGGTGAGTTATGGCAAGGGAGCTTGATGGAAATCAGTGCAGTCGGCGTCGATGATTGTCCCCGTTCAGGCTGCTTCCTTTGTTTGCTCATGTTGATCATGGTGCTGGTAAAAGATCAGGCGAGGGTCGCACCATGACACGTGCTGAGGCTTCCCATCCGGTTCATCTCTGGGGTGTTTGCCTGGTGTTCCATTCTTCGTCGAGGGTCACCAGTGTGGAGGAACAAAATAAGTTCAGGTGAGACACGGCGAGCTGAAGGTTTAAGAGTTTTATTCCTCCATCATCATGAGACACACTGCAGCACTGAGTGCTGTGTGTGCGCTGTTGTGAGTGCGCTGTTGTGAGGCATGTAAAGTCAGCTCTTTTATACAGACAAGAGAGAATGCATGGCACATTTACATATTGATATACACTACCGTTCAAAAGTTTGTGGTCACTTAGAAATTTCCTTATTTTTGAAAGAAAAGCACTGTTTTTTTCAATGAAGATAACTTTAAACTAATCAGAAATACACTCTAATATACATTGCTAATGTGGTAAATGACTATTCTAGCTGCAAATGTCTGTTTTTTGGTGCAATATCTACATAGGTGTATAGAGGCCCGTCTCCAGCAACTATCACTCCAGTGTTCTAATGGTACAATGTGTTTGCTCATTGCGTCAGAAGGCTAATGGATGATTAGAAAACCCTTGTGCAATCATGTTGGCACAGCTGAAAACAGTTTAGCTGGTTAGAGAAGCTATAAAACTGACCTTCCTTTGAGCAGGTTGAGTATCTGGAAAAAAACTATTATTTCAAATACAAATCATTATTTCTAACCTTGTCAATGTCTTGACTATGTTTTCTATTCATTTTACAACTCATGGTGGTAAATAAGTGTGACTTTTCATGGAAAACACAAAATAATTGTCTGGGTGACCCCAAACTTTTGAACGGTAGTGTACATATCAGACAATACATATCAATCGTGTGATTAACTGGCGCCAGACCCCTCTCCTTACTCCGGGGATGTATAACAATAGGACAAGAGAGAATGTATGGCACATTTACATATTGGTATACATATCAGTCAATACACATCAATTGCGTTATTAACTGGTTGTCCCCCAAGGGGCTCTCTGTCCGTATGCCTATTGTTCTGCTTCATGCACAAGCTGAGTGTTATGAATGTCCATGTAGATTGTGGTGGGTCACCACAACTGTACTATATAGTCCTATATGGGTGGACAAAACACAGCTGACAGGGAAGTGTTGCCATGACGAAATGACGAAGATTTACTCCTCGCCATGAACTATCGGAAAGTTGTATCTTGGACAAACTTTGTCTGATTTTAAACAAATTTTTGACAATGGATACTAGTCCCACCCTGAACACTCCAATATAAAAATAAAAAAGTTAGAGCGCTGCCTAGTGGTTACAACATTGGACCCTTGTAAATTGGACAAACTCTGTATAATTTTCACCAAATTTTTTACTATGAATATTCGCTCTGCCCCAAACACGTCTGTACACAAATAATAAACAAGAGTTGTAGCGCCCCATAATGATTAAAGGAGAATTGCTGATGACTGTTTTCTTTATTTTTCTCTCACCAGCTGAAAAAAATTACATGAAGGAATGACTAGGGCTCACTGACAGTACATGTACATAGTACAGAACTTGTGCTATGCACACGTGACCGGTGTGCTTCAATGGCTTTCTCACCAAGCAACACATGACTGTTACAACTCAGACAATCTTCGTCTGATTTGGACCAAGCTTTGCACAAATACAAATACAAATATAAATCATACTGATCCGACTCTGAACATGTCTGCATATCAATATTCACAAAACTGTCACACCCGCACCTACTGCTGACATTAGGTACTGCACAAAATTGTTTCAAATTTTGCGCAACGACCAGTAGTCACAATGATAGGACATTTTCACTGGTTTCTCAGAGTGCACTTGACTACCCTCAGTGGAGGTCAGTTTTGTCCTGCGATAAGTACAGTTTCTACGGACACTTGTACATCAGACAAACTTTGTCCAATTTTCACCAAATTTTCTACAATCGATATTAGTCCCGCACCGAACGTGTCTACATAAAACTAAAAAACAAAAGTTTTAGTGCTCCCTAATGATTAAAGGAAGAATTGCTTAAAACTGTTTTCTTTCTTTTTCTCTCACAAGCAGAAAAAAATACATGAAGGAATGACTAGGGCTCATTGACAGTACATGTAAATAGTACAGAACTGTTTCCATGTCGACCGGTGTGCTTCAATGGCTTTCTCGCCATGCAACACATGACTGTTACAGCTCAGACAACGCTCGTCTGATTTGGACCAAATCATACTGATCCGACTCTGAATATGTCTGCATATCAATATTCATAAAACTGTCACACCCGCACCTACTACTGACAATAGGTACTGCACAAAATTGTTTGAAATTTTGCACAAAGACCAGTAGTCACAATGACATGATATTTTCACTGGTGTCTAAGAGTGCATTGGACTACATTCAGTGGAAGTCACTTTTTTCCTGCAATAAGCACAGTTGCCATCGAAACCTATTCCTTGCCATTCAAGATGTTTTTTACTTTGGAGGCTTGTGGGAGTCCAAGTGTGGCCAAATGTGGAATGTAAGTCAAGTTGACTCTCTTCTGTAGTTCTTCATCGGTGTACCACATCTGCTTAAAATGTTAAGTGTTAAAATGGTCACAAGTCCAAGTTAACCTTTGCGCAATACATTGGACAGTTGTAAATTGGACAAACTGTGTCAGATTTTAACCGTAATTGCCATGATGGACATTATTCCCACTCTGCACGCACCTACATAAGAATGTTTGACAAAAGTTATACCGCCACTTACTGCTCAAAGGAAATTGTTGCCAAATGGTTTACTTTATTATTCACACAGCCCTTGCAGCAACAGTGGCAAATTTTCCAAGCCACCAAGCTAGGATGGGCGCTGGGTTGCACAGGTGTGTGGGGTGCGAAGGCCCGTTTAGACCTGCTTGCAGGTTTGATTAGGGCCTGAGCCACTGACGTCAGTCAGCGAAAGCCCTATTGTAATTGCTCAGCTCGAAGAAATTCTTCCGCCTAAACATATGAATTTTTCACCCTCTGAACGTTAACCAAAATGCAGTTTATTTTGGCAGACCCCTCAGACCCGGTAAAAAAAATTTGATAAACTGGAAAACATACACTACCGTTCAAAAGTTTGGGGTCACTTAGAAATTTCCTTATTTTTGAAAGAAAAGCACTGTTTTTTTCAATGATGATAACTTTAAACTAATCAGAAATACACTCTATACATTGCTAATGTGGTAAATGACTATTCTAGCTGCAAATGTCTGTTTTTGGTGCAATAGCTACATAGGTGTATAGAGGCCTATTTCCAGCAACTATCACTCCAGTGTTCTAATGGTACAATGTGTTTGCTCATTGCGTCAGAATTCTCCAGATTACCTCAACAAATTAACAGCTAGAATGCCAAAGGTCTGCAATGCTGTAATTGCTGCAAATGGAGGATTCTTTGACGAAAGCAAAGTTTGAAGGAAAAAAAAATATTATTTCAAATACAAATCATTATTTCTAACTTTGTCAATGTCTTGACTATATTTTCTATTCATTTTACAACTTATGGTGGTAAATAAAAAGTGTGACTTTTCATGGAAAACACAAAATTGTCTGGGTGACCCCAAACTTTTGAACGGTAGTGTATGTACCCCCCATCCCTAATTTTTGTGGGTGGGGCCAAACGTAAAAGGTCTATGGAGACTGGAGACCATAAATTTTGCCGTACAGACATAAAATTTGGGTGAGGTGTGCATCACCTCAAGACATGCAAAAAACATAATTTTGGCCCATACTCACCACGAACAGGAAGGCCGCCATCTTGCCTCAAAGTTGCCCAACCTCCAATTCGGAAAAAAATCACACCTCGCATTTGAACAAACTAGTCCTAGGGACCTGCTCTGATTGAGCTCATATTTACATGGTGGCATCTATAGGCATTGGCAATTAAAAATTTTATAAATTAAGTCAAAATCTCAAAAGGTGTGGCCAGGGTCCATGGCGAAGTTTGACTCCACCCCTTACAACTTCAAACAGCTGTCACTCGGGCAAAAATTGTCCGATGTCCCCCAAACTTTCCATGACGGAAAATAGTCCCGCCCCAAATGCGTCAACATTAAAATACCTGACAAAAGATGTAGCGCCACATAGTGGTTAATGAAAGAATTGCTATAAACTGTTTTATTTATTACTCATGCCTCACGTGCCAGACTGACATGAAATCTTCTGAGATTAATCACACCACAGGGATGATCATAACTGCATATGAACTTTAGCATGACATCACATGTGTTACCATGGACACACCCTCCTCGCCATTCAATCTTTGATATTTTTTACGGGATTAGGAATTACCTAGAGTCATGAAATCTTGAACATAAGTTGAGGTGACTGTAATATATAATCCTATATGGGTGGACAACACATAACTGATAGGTAAGTGTTGCCATGGCGACATGGCATACGCTGACTCTGGAATATCAAAAACTTTCAAATTGGACAAACTTAATCTGATTTCCACCAAATTTTCGACAATGGATATGACTCCCGCCCCAAATGCATCTATGTAAAAATAATAAACAAAAGTTATAGCCCCACCTTGTGGTTAGAGCAACAGACACTTGTAAATTGGACAAACTTTGTACGATTTTCACATAAGTTTGCACATTCGATATTAGTCCCACTGCAAACACATGTATATAAAAATAATAAACATGTTACAGATCCCCAAGGTGGTTAAAGGAAGAATTGCTTAAAACTCTTTTATTTATTACTCACGCGCTGCTGGCCGGAATGATGTGAAATTTTCTGAGATTCATCAGACCAAAGGGATAATCATAACTGCAAATCAACTTTAGCATGACATCACACGTGTTACCATGGACATGCCCTCCTTGCCATTCAATCCGTGAGCTTATGGGGAGGGGTGGGAAGGTCCTTGAGTCAGGAAATTTCGAACATAGGTTGAGGTCCCGGTCCTTTATAGTACTATATATGTGGACAAAACACAACTGAAAGGGAAGTGTTGCCAGGGCGCCATGACAATGTTTGACTCCTCCCCTTACAAAATCAAGCGGCTGTAACTCGGGCAAAACTTTTCCAATGTGCACCAAAATTTTCATGATGGAAAATAGTCCCACCCCGAACACGTCTACATCAAAATACCTGACAAAAGATATAGCGCCACCTACTGGTTATCAAAAGAATTGTTGAAAACTGTTTTATTGATTACTCACCCGCCCCTTACCAAATGACGTGAAATTTTCTGAGATTCATCACACTATAGCAATGGTCACAACTGCACATCAATGTTACCATGACATCACATGGGTAACCATGGATACGCCTTCCTCGCCAATCAATCCATCGCTTATGTTGAGGGGTGGGAAGGTTCTGGAGTCATGAAATTTGGACCATACATTGAGGTGACTGTCATATATAGTCCTATATGGGTAGATAACACATATCTGACAGGGAAGTGTTGCCATGGGATTATGGCCAAGTTTGACTCCTCCCCTTAAAATATCAAGCAGCTGTAACTTGGGCAAAACTTGTCTGATGTGCAACAAAGTTTCCATGATAGAAAATCAGTAGTCCTCTTATTGATTAAAGGAAGAATTGCTGAAAACTGTTTTCTGTCTTTTTCTCTCACCAGCAGAAAAAAATGATACAAAAGAATAACTAGGGCTAATTGACAGTACATGTACATAGTACAGAACTGTTTCCATGGCAACTGTCGTGCTTCAATGGCTTTCTCGCCATGGAAAACATGACAGTTACAGCTCAGACAATCCTTGTCTTATTTGGACTAAACTTTGCACAAATCGTACTGATCCATCTCTGAACACATCTGCATATCAATATTCAAAAAACTGTCACACCAGCACCTACTGCTGACATGAGGTACTGCACAAAATTGTTTCAAATTTTGCACAAAGACAAGACGCCACAATGACATGACATTTTCAGTGTTTTCTCAGAGTGCATTGGACTACCCTCAGTGGAAGTCACTTTTGTCCTGCAATAAGCACAGTTGCCATGGATACCCATTCCTTGCCATTCAAGACGTTTTATCCTCTCGACACTTGGGGAAGTCCAAGGGTCACCAAATGTGGAACGTAAGTCAAGATAACTCTCTTCTGTAGTTCTGCATAGGTTTGCAACATCTACTGAAAATGTTAATTGTTACAATGGCCACATGTCCAAGTTAACCTTATCACAATCCATTGGACAGTTGTAAATTGGACAAACTGTGTCGGATTTTCACCGTGATTGCCATGAAGGACATTCGTCCCACTCTGCAACCACCTACACAAGAATATTTGACAAAAGTTAAATCGCCAAAGGAAAGTCAAAAGGAAGTTCTTGCCAAATGGTTGACTTTAAAATTCATATTTATAATTCACACAGACCTTGCAGCGACAACGGGAAATTTTCCGAGCCAGCAAGGAACAACGGGCACTTGGTTGTGCGAGTGCGTGGGGTGCGAAGGCCCGCTTACACCTGCTTGCAGATTTAATTAGGGCCTGAGCCACTGACAACATCAGTCAGCGAAAGCCTTATTGTGTCTGCTCCGTCTATTTGTTATTTTTATTTATCATTATTATTATTATTAGGGCCTGAGCCACTGACAATGTCAGTTGGCGAAAGCCCTATTGTATCTGCTCTGTTTATTTATTATTATTATTATTATTATTATTATTATTTTTCCGCTTAATTGATCGCATTTTTCACCCTCTGAACGTGAACCAAAACTCAATTTTTTTTTGGCAAACCCCTCAGTCCAAGCAAAAAATTCGAACTTCGCCATGGCACCATGGAAAAACTTCCCTGTCAGTTATGTGTGATCCACCCATATAGGACTATATATGACTGTCATGTCAACTTTTGTTCCAAATTTCATGAGTCTGGGATCTTCCAACCACTCCCCATAAGCTCACAGATTGAATGGTGAAGAGGGCATGTCCATGGTAACACGTGTGACATCATGCTAAAGTTGATGTGCAGTTATGATTATCCCTTTGGTCTGATGAATCTCAGAAAATTTCACATCATTCTGGCCAGCAGCACGTGAGTAATAAATAAAAGAGCTTTCAGCAATACTTCCGTTAACCACCCGGGGGCGCTATAACTTTTGTTTATTATTTTTATATACATGCATTTGAAGTCGGACTAATATCGATTGTGCAAAATTATGTGAAAAATCTTACAAAGTTTGTCCAATTTACAAGTGTCTGTTGCTCTAACCACAAGGTGGCGTGATAACTTTTGTTTATTATTTTTACATAGACGTGTTCGGGGCGGAAGTCATATCAATTATTGAAAATTTGGTGGAAATCAGATGACGTTTGTCCAATTTGAAAGTTTTTGATGTTCCATGGCGAAGAATCAGCATACGGCATGTCACAATGGCAACACTAACCTGTCAGTTATGTGTTGTCCACCCATATAGGACTATATATGACAGTCCCCTCAAAGAACGGTCCAAATTTCATGGCTATAGAACCTTCCCACCCCTCCCCATAAGCTCACGGATTGAATGGCGAGGGGAGCGTGTCCATGGTAACATGTGTGATGTCCTGCTAAAGTTGATGTGCAGTTATAATCATCGCTGTGGTCTGATGAATCTCAGAAAATCTCACGTCATTCTGGCCAGCGGCGCGTGAGTAATAAATAAAACAGTTTTTAGCAATTCTTTCATTAACCACTATGTGGTGCTTTATCTGTTGTCAGGTACTTTGACGAAGTTGCCTTCGGGGTGGGACTATTATCCATCATGGAAAGTTTGGTGGACATCGGACAAGTTTTGCCCGAGTTACAGCTGGTTGAAGTTGTAAGGGGAGGAGTCAAATTTCGCCATGGCACCCAGGCCACACCTGTTGAGATTGTGACTTAATTTATACAATTTTTAATGGCCAATGCCAACAGATGCCGCCAGGTAAAAATGAGCTCAATTGGAGCAGGTCCCTAGGATTAGTTAGATCAAATACGAGGTGTGACTTTTTCCGAAATGGAGGTGGGGCGACTTTGACGCAAGATGGCGGCCTTCCTGTTGGTGGTGGGTATTGGTCACAATAATTTTTTTAGCAGGTCTTGAGGTGATGCACACCTCACCCAAATTTTATGTCTCTACGACAAAGTTTACGGTCTCCAGACTCCATAGACCTCTAGCATTTGTGTACATTTGACCCCACCAACAAAAATTAGGGGTGGGGGGACACATATCTTTTCCAGTTTATCGAATTTTTTGCCAGGTCTCAGGGGTTTGCCAAAAAAATTGCGTTTTGGTTAATGTTCAGAGGGTGAAAAATGCAATCATTAAGGTGGAAAATAACAATAATAATTAAACCTGCAGGCAGGTGTAAACGGACCTTTGCCCCCCGCGCCACCGCGGAACCCGCCACCCGTCCTCCCTCGCTTTGAACTCTACCTGCTGGCCATTTACTCCAATCGACTTCTTCCACGCAGAATTAGGTGGAGGTGCCGTAGTCATTGTGCCCAAAAACAATGTCTCCAAACTTTCACTCATGTCCCTCTGCTGAAGTTCCTCCACTCTCATTTTTGTTTTACACAAAGCAGCAAAATGCCCCTTTTTCTGACATTTCTTGCAGTCTGCATTGCGAGCAGGACATTCTTTAAATGAATTTCCATGTGCTTTTCCACACCTGCCACATCTGGCAGGCACAGAACGCAGCAGAAGTGTGGTGGACTTGCAGGCAGCAAGAAGAGCTTGGTGAGTAGTCAACCATCGTCATTTTGCCATGGCAACACATCCCTGTAAGTTATGTGTTGTCCACCCATATTGTACTACACATGACAGTGACCTCAATATATGTTGAAAAATTTAGGCCTCCAAGACCTTCCCACCCCTCCCCATAAGCTCGTGGATTGAATTGCGAGGAGGGCGTGTCCATGGTAATACGTATGATGTCATACTAATGTTGATGTTCAGTTATGATCATCGCTGTGTTCTGATGAATCTCAGAATATTTCACGTCATTCTGGCCAGCCGCGCATGAGTAATAAATAAAACAATTTTCAGCAATTGTTTCGTTAACCAATATGTGGCGCTGTATCTTTTGTCAGGTATTTTGAAGTCATTGCGTCCGGGGTGGCACTATTTTCCTTCATGTAAAGTTTTGTGGACATCGGACAAGTTTATTCCATCAGTAATTCTTACTTTAATCATTAGGGGGTGCTATGAGTTTTTTTTTATTATTTGTATATAGAGGAGTTGGGGAAGGGAGAATATTGATCGAATAAAATTTGTTGCAAATCGTACAAAGTTTGGCCATTTTACAAGGGTCTAATGTTGTTACCACTAGGAGGCGCTAAGACTTTTTTTATTTTATATAGGAGCTTTCAGGGTGGGACTATTATCCATTGTTGAAAATTTGATGAAAATCAGACAGTCTGTCCAAGATACAACTTTGCGAAATTTCTTGGCGAGTAGTCAACCGTCGGCATGTTGCCATGGCAACACTTCCCTGTAAGTTATGTGTTGTCCACCCTTATTGTACTACACGTGACAGTGACCTCAACATATGTTGAAAAATTGAGACCTCCAAGACCTTCACACCCCTCCCCATAAGCTCACGGTTTGAATGGCGAGGAGGGCGTGTCTATGTTAACATGTTTGATGTTATACTATTGTTGATGTTCAGTTATTGTCATGGCTGTGTTCTGATGAATCTCAGAAAATTTCACGTCATTGTGGCAAGCCGCGCACGAGTAATAAATAAAACAGTTTTCAGCAATTCTTTCGTTTACCACTATGTGGCGCCAGATCTTTTGTCAGGTATTTTGATGTCATTGCGTCCGGGGTGGCACTATTTTCCTTCATGTAAAGTTTTGTGGACATCGGACAAGTTTTGCCCGTCAGTAATTCTTCCGTTAATCATTAGGGGGCACTACGAGTGTTGTTTATTATTTGTATATAGACGAGTTCGGGGAAGGGAAAATATTGATCATATAAAATTTGTTGCAAATCGTGCAAAGTATGTCCAATTTACAAAGGTCTAATTTGTTACCACTAGGTGGCGCTAAAACTTTTTTATTTTATATAGAAATGTTCAGGGTGGGATTTTTATCCATTTTTGAAAATTTGGTGGAAATCAGAAAAAGTTTGTCCAAGATACAACTTTCCGAAATTTCATGGCGTGTAGTCAACCGTCGCCATGTTGCCATGGCAACACTTCCCTGTAAGTTATGTGTTGTCCACCCATATAGGACTACATATGACAGTGACCTGAACATATGTTGAAAAATTTAGACCTCCAAGACCTTCCCACCCCTCCCCATAAGCTTATGGTTTGAATGGCGAGAAGGGCGTTTCTATGGTAACACGTATGATGTCATACTAACGTTGATGTTCAGTTATGATCATGTCTTTGTTCTGATGAATCTCTGAAAATTTCACATCATTCTGCCCAGCCGCTTGTGAGTAATAATTAAAACAGTTTTAAGCAATTCTTTCATTAACCACTATGTGGAGCTATATCGGTTGTCAGGTATCTTGAGGTCATTGCGTCTGCGGTGGCACTATTTTCCTTAATGTAAAGTTTTGTGGACATTGGACAAGTTTTGGGCGAGTTACAGGTGGTTGAAGTTGTGTGGGGAGGAGTCAAACTTCGCCATGGCGCCCTGGCCACGCCTTTTGAGATTTTGACTTAATTTATATAACTTTTAATGGCCAATGCCTGTAGATGCTGCCATGTAAAAATGAGCTCAATTGGCTCAGGTCCCTAGGACAAGTGCGTTAAAATGCGAGGTGTGACTTTTTTCCGAATTGGAGGTGGGGCGACTTTGAGTCAAGATGGCGGCCTTCCTGTTGGCGGTGGGTATGGGCCATAATGATGTTTTTTGCATGTCTTGAGGTGATTCACACCTCACCCAAATTTGATGTGTCTACGGCAAAGTTTATGGTCTCCAGTCTCCATAGACCTTGAAAATTTGTGTACGTTTGACCCCACCCACAAAAATGAGGGGTGGGGGGGCACATATGTTTTCCAGTTTATCGAATTTTTTGCCGGGTCTGAGGGGTTTGCCAAAAAAAATCGCGTTTTGGTTAACGTTCAGAGGGTGAAAAATGCGATCATTTAGGCAGAATAATAATAATTAAACCTGCAAGCAGGTGTAAACGGACCTTCGCCCCCCCCACGCGCCCGCGGAACCCAGCGCCCATAGTCCCTCGCTGGCTGGGAAAAATGTGCCGTCATCACTGCAATGGCTGCATGCATAATAAAGTAAACCATTTGGCTCAGATCTTCCTGTGAGCAGTAAGTGGCATTATCTCTTTTGTCATGGCATGTCCATGGTAACATGTTTGATGTCATACTAACATTGATGTTCAGTTATGATAATGGCTGTGTTCTGATGAAACTCAGAAAATTTCACGTCATTGTGGCCAGCTGAGTGTGAGTAATAAATAAAAGAGTTTTCAGCTATTCTTTCATTATCCACTATGTGGCGCTATATGTTTTGTCAGGTATTTTGAGGTCATTGCGTCCGGGGTGGCAATTTTTTCCTTCATGGAAAGTTTTATGGCCATCGGACAAGTTTTGCCCATCAGTAAATTTTCCTTTAATCATTAGGGGGTGCTATGAGTGTTGTTTATTATTTGTATATAGACGAGTTTGGGGAAGGGAGAATATTGATCGTATAAAATTTGTTGCAAATCATGCAAAGTATGTCCAATTTACAAGGGTCTAATGTTGTTACCACTAGGCGGTGCTAAAACTTTTGTTATTTTATATAGGGATGGTCAGGGTTTTATTATTATCCATTTTTGAAAATTTGGTAGAAATCAGAAAAAGTCTGTCCAATATACAACTTTCCGAAATTTCATGGCGTGTAGTCAACCGTCGCCATATTGCCACGGCAACACTTCCCTGTAAGTTATGTGTTGTCCACCCATATTGGACTGCATATGACAGTGACCTCAACATATGTTGAAAAATTTAGACCTCCAAGACCTTCCCACCCCGCCCCATAAGCTCATGGGTTGAATGGCGAGAAGGGCGTGTCCATGGTAACATGTATGACGTCATAATAACGTTGATGTACAGTTATGATCATGTCTGTGTTCTGATGAATTTCTGAAAATTTCACGTCATTCTGGCCAGCCGTGCGTGAGTAATAAATAACAGTTTTCAGCAATTCCTTCGTTAGCCACTATGTGGCATTATATCTTTTGTCCGGTATTTTGATGTCATTGCATCTGGGGTGGCACTATTTTCCTTGATGGAAAGTTTTGTGGACATCAGAAAAAGTTTGTCCAAGATACAACTTTCCAAAATTTCATGGCGTGTAGTCAACCGTCGCCATGTTGCCATGGCAACACTTCCCTGTAAGTTATGTGTTGTCCACCCATATTGGACTGCATATGACAGTGACCTCAACATATGTTGAAAAATTTAGACCTCCAAGACATTCGCACCCCGCCCCATAAGCTCATGGGTTGAATGGCGAGAAGGGCGTGTCCATCGTAACATGTATGACGTCATACTAACGTTGATGTTCAGTTATGATCATGTCTATGTTCTGATGAATCTCTGAAAATTTGACGTCATTCTGGCCAGTCGTGCGTGAGTAATAAATAAAACAGTTTTCAGCAATTCTTTCGTTAGCCACTATGTGGCGCTATATCTTTTGTCCGGTATTTTGATGTCATCGTATCCGGGGTGGCAGTATTTTCCTTGATGGGAAGCTTTGTGGACATCAGAAAAAGGTTGTCCAAGATACAACTGTCCGAAATTTCATGGCGTGTAGTCAGCCGTCGCCATGTTGCCATGGCATCACTTCCTTGTAAGTTATGTGTTGTCCACCCATAGTGGACTGCATATGACAGTGCCCTCAACATATGTTGAAAAATTTAGACCTCCAAGACCTTCCCACCCCGCCCCATAAGCTCATGGGTTGAATGGCGAGAAGGGTGTGTCCATGGTAACATGTATGATGTCATACTAACGTTGATGTTCAGTTATGATCATGTCTGTGTTCTGATGAATCTCTGAAAATTTCACGTCATTCTGGCCAGCCGTGCGTGAGTAATAAATAAAAAAGTTTTCAGCAATTCTTTCATTAGCCACTATGTGGCGCTATATCTTTTGTCCGGTATTTTGATGTCATTGTATCCGGGGTGGCACTATTTTCCTTGATGGAAAGTTTTGTGGACATCGGACAAGTTTTGCGGGAGTTACAGCTGGTTGAATTTGTAAGGGGAGGAGTCAATCTTCGCCATGGCGCCCTGGCCACGCCTTTTGAGATTTTGACTTAATTTATATAACTTTTAATGGCCAATGCCTATAGATGCCGCCATGCAAAAATGAGCTCAATTGGAGCAGGTCCCTAGGACAAGTGCGTTCAAATGCGAGGTGTGACTTTTTTCCCGAATTGGAGGTGGGGCGACTTTGAGGCAAGATGGCGGCCTTCCTGTTGGCGGTGGGTATGGGCCACAATGATGTTTTTTGCATGTCTTGAGGTAATTCACACCTCACCCAAATTTGATGTGTCTACGGCAAAGTTTATGGTCTTCTGTCTCCATAGACCTTGTACGTTTGACCCCACCCACAAAAATGAGGGGTGGGGGGGCACATATTTTTTCCAGTTTATCGAATTTTTTGACCGGTCAGAGGGGTTTGCCAAAAAAAATCGCGTTTTGGTTAACGTTCAGAGGGTGAAAAATGCGATCATTTAGGCAGAATAATAATAAAAAAAAAAAAATTAAACCTGCAGGCAGGTGTAAACGGACCTTCACCCCCCCGCGCGACCACGGAACCCACCGCCCGTCCTCCCTCGCTTTGAACAGTACCTGCTGGCCATTTACTCCAATCGACTTCTTCCACGCAGAATTAGGTGGAGGTGCCATAGTCATTGTGCCCAAAAACAATGTCTCCAAACTTTCAGTCATGTCCCTCTGCTGAAATTGCTCCACTGTCATTTCAGGACAACACCTCACATCACCAGTAAATATACAGGGAACAGACACTGAGATGGTGACATCCTATAAGTACCTGGGTGTTCATCTGAACAATGAACTAGACTGGTCACACTATACTGACGCACTCTACAAGATGGGACAGCGCAGGCTGTTCCTACTGAGGAGACTCAGGTCTTTTGGTGTACAAGGGGCGCTGCTGAAGACATTCTATGACACGGTGGTGGCATCAGCCATCACTTTTGGAGTGGTCTGCTGGGGCAGTGGCATTATGGCAGCCGATAGGAAGAGACTGAACAAACAGATCAAGAAAGCTAGCTCTGTCCTGGGGTAGCGCGTTGTCCCAGTGGAGGAGATAGGAGAGAGAAGGACGGTGGCTAAACTGTCATCTCTGCTGGAGTCCAAGTTCCACCCTATGCAGGACATACTGAACGCACGGTGGAGTTCATTTAGCAGCAGACTACATCATCCTAGGTGCACAACCGAGAGGTTTCGCAGGTCCTTCCTCCCAACGGCTGTCAGACTGTACAACCTAAGTAGGGCTGCTGTTAGAGATAGGCTAAAGACGTGACAACCTAATAGTTTTGAATGCAAAAGACATACAATGGTCCCCTCCAGCATACAATTAGGAAAATACCGGTCGCTATGGAGGGTGAGAATATGTATGGGTACATAATCATACCATATAGGATAACTAAGTAGACGGTTGTGCTGTTTCATCCCATCTAGCAACAATGCTCTGCACCGTGTGTGTATATATATTTACGTATTTATTCCATCTAGCTACAATGCTCCGTACTGGGTGTTTATATATCTACATATTATTCTATCTAGCTACAATGCTCCGCACTGTGTGTGTTGAAGCACGCTGGTCAGCATGGAAACAGTTCTGTACTATCTACATGTACTGTCAATCAGCCCTAGTGATTCCTTCATGTATTTTTTTTTTCTGCTAGTGAGAGAAAAAGAGAGAAAAAAATTTTCAGCAATTCTTCCTTTTAAAAAGTAGGGGCGCTAAAACTTTTGTTTGTTATTTTTATATAAACATGTTTGGTGCAGGACTAATATCAATCGTCAAAAATTTAGTGCAAATTGTTGCAAGTTTGCCCCATGTATAAATGTCCGTTTCTGAAATGCAATGAGTGGGTTTCCATGGCAACTGTGCTTTTCGCAGGAAGAAAGTGACTTCCACCAAAGGTAGTCCAATGCACTCTGAGGAACCACTGAAAAGGTCATGTCATCGTGACTACTGGTCTTTGTGCAAAATTAGAAACAATTTTGTGCAGTACCTCATGTCAGCAGTAGGTGTGGGTGTGACAGTTTTGTGAATATTGATATACAGACACGTTCAGAGTGGGATCAGTATGATTTGTGCAAAGATTTTTTCCAAATCAGGCGAGAATTGTCTGAGCTGTAACTGTCATGTTTTGTTTGGTGAGAAAGCCACTGAAGAACGGCAGTTGCCATGGAATCAGTTCTGTACTATGTGCATGTACTATCAATGAGCCCAAGTCATTCCTTCATGTAATTTTGTTAAGCTGGTGAGAGAAAATTAAAAAAAAAACAGTCGTCAGTAATTTTTCCTTTAATCATTAGGGGGCGCTATGAGTTTTGTTTATTATTTGTATTTAGCAGCAGACTACATCATCCTAGGTGCACAACCGAGAGGTTTCGCAGGTCCTTCCTCCCAACAGCTGTCAGACTGTACAACCTAAGCAGGGCTGCTCTTAGAGATAGCCTCAAGACGTGACAACCTAATAGTTTTGAATGCTAAAGACTTATACAATGGTCCCCTCCGGCATACAATTAGGAAAATACCAGCCGCTATGGAGGGTGAGAATATGTATGGGTACATAATCATACCATATAGGATAACTAAGTAGACGGTTGTGCTGTTTCATCCCATCTAGCAACAATGCTCTGCACTGTGTGTGTGTTTATATATTTACATATTTATTCCATCTAGCTACAATGCTCCGCACTGGGTGTTTATATATCTACATATTATTCTATCTAGCTACAATGCTCCGCACTGTGTGTGTTGAAGCACGCTGGTCGGCATGGAAACAGTTCTGTACTATCTACATGTACTGTCAATCAGCCCTAGTGATTCCTTCATGTATTTTTTTTTCTGCTGGTGAGAGAAAAAGAGAGAAAAAAATTTTCAGCAATTCTTCCTTTTAAAAAGTAGGGGCGCTAAAACTTTTGTTTGTTATTTTTATATAAACATGTTTGGTGCAGGACTAATATCAATCGTCAAAAATTTAGTGCAAATTGTTGCAAGTTTGCCCCATGTATAAATGTCCGTTACTGAAATGCAATGAGTGGGTTTCCATGGCAACTGTGCTTATCGCAGGAAGAAAGTGACTTCCACCAAAGGTAGTCCAATGCACTCTGAGGAACCACTGAAAAGGTCATGTCATCGTGACTACTGGTCTTTGTGCAAAATTAGAAACAATTTTGTGCAGTACCTCATGTCAGCAGTAGGTGTGGGTGTGACAGTTTTGTGAATATTGATATACAGACACGTTCAGAGTGGGATCAGTATGATTTGTACAAAGATTTTTCCAAATCAGGCGAGAATTGTCTGAGCTGTAACTGTCATGTTTTGTTTGGTGAGAAAGCCACTGAAGAACGGCAGTTGCCATGGAATCAGTTCTGTACTATGTGCATGTACTATCAATGAGCCCAAGTCATTCCTTCATGTAATTTTGTTAAGCTGGTGAGAGAAAATTAAAAAAAAAACAGTCGTCAGTAATTTTTCCTTTAATCATTAGGGGGCGCTATGAGTTTTGTTTATTATTTGTATATAGACGAGTTTGTGGAAGGGAGAATATTGATCGTATAAAATTTGTTGCAAATTTTACAAAGTTTGTCCATTTTACAAGGGTCTAATGTTGTTACCACTAGGCGGCGCTAAAACTTTTGTTATTTTATATAGAAGTGTTCAGGGTGGGACTCTTATCGATTGTCGAAAATTTGATGTAAATCAGAAAAAGTTTGTCCAAGATACAACTTTCTGAAATTTAATGGCGAGTACTCAACCGTTGCAATGTTGCCATGGCAACACTTCCCTGTAAGTTATGTGTTGTCCACTGATATTGGACTACATATGACAGTGACCTCAACATATGTTGAAAAATTGAGACCTCCAAGACCTTCCCACACCTCCCCATATGCTCATTTATTGAATGGCGAGGAGGGCGTGTCCATGTTAACACGTTTGATGTTATACTATTGTTGATGTTGAGTTATTATCATGGCTGTGTTCTGATGAATCTCAGAAAATTTCACATCATTCTGCCCAGCCGCTTGTGAGTAATAAATGAAACAGTTTTCAGCAATTCTTTCATTAACCACTATGTGGCGCTACATCGGTTGTCAGGTATTTTGAGGTCATTGCGTTCGGGGTGGGACTATTTTCCTTCATGGAAAGTTATGTGGACATGGGACCAGTTTTGGCCGAGTTACAGGTGGTTGAATTTGTAAGGGGAGGAGTCAAACTTCGCCATGGCGCCCTGGCAACACTTCCTTGTCAGTTATGTGTTGTCCACCCATATTGTACTATATGTGACAGTAACCTAAACCTATGTTCCAAATTTCATGACTCCAGGACGTTCCCACCCCTCCCCAGAAGGTCACGCATTGAATGGCGAGAAGGGCGTGTCCATGTTAACATGTTTGATGTCATACTAATGTTGATGTTCAGTTATGATCAGGGCTGTGTTCTGATGAATCTCAGAAAATTTCACATCATTCTGCCCAGCCCCTTGTGAGTAATAAATAAAACAGTTTTCAGCAATTCTTTCGTTAACCACTATGTGGCGCTATATCGGTTGTCAGGTGTTTTAAGGTCATTACGTCCGGGGTGGCACTATTTTCCTTCATGTAAAGTTTTGTGGACATCGGACAAGTTTTGGGCGAGTTACAGGTGGTTGGATTTGTAAGGGGAGGAGTCAAACTTCGCCATGGCGCCCTGGCCACGCCTTTTGAGATTTTGACTCAATTTATATAACTTTTAATGGGCAATGCCTGTAGATGCCCCCATGTAAAAATGAGCTCAATTGGATCTGGTCCCTAGGACAAGTGCGTTAAAATGCGAGGTGTGACTTTTTTCCAAATTGGAGGTGGGGCGACTTTGAGGCAAGATGGCGGCCTTCCTGTTGATGGTGGGTATGGGCCACAATGATGTTTTTTGCATGTCTTGAGGTGATTCACACCTCACCCAAATTTGATGTGTCTACGGCAAAGTTTATGGTCTCCAGTCTCCATAGACCTTGTACGTTTGACCCCACCCACAAAAATGAGGGGTGGGGGGGCACATATCTTTTCCAGTTTATCAAATTTTTTGCCCGGTCAGAGGGGTTTGCCAAAAAAAATCGCGTTTTGGTTAACGTTCAGAGGGTGAAAAATGCGATCATTTAGGCAGAATAATAGAGAAAAAAAATAACAAAAAATAATAAATAAACGTGAGCCGACTGACGTTGTCAGTGGCTCAGGCCCTAATAAAGAAACGTGAGCGGATACAATAGGGCTTTCGCCGACTGACATTGTCAGTGGCTCAGGCCCTAATTAAAGCTGCAAGTAGCTGTAAGCGTGCCTTCACCCCCCGCAACTGCAAGGGCTGCATGAATAATAAAGTAAACCATTTGGCGCAGATCTTCCTGTGAGCAGTAAGTGGCACTATCCCTTTTGTCAAATATTTTTGTGTAGGAGTGCGCGGAGTGGGACAAATCTCCATCATAGCAATTCCGGCAAAAAAAATTGATCAAGTGGAAAAGATATGTGCACCCCACCCCTCATTTTTGTGGGTGGGGCCAAATGTGCGGAGTGGGATTAATCTCCATCATAGAAATTCCGGTAACAGTCCGACACAGTTTGTCCAAATTACAACTATCCAACATATTGGTAGTCCAATGCACTCTGAGAAACCACTGAAAAGGTCATGTCATTGTGACTACCGGTCTTTGTGCAAAATTTGAAACAGTTTTGTGCAGTACCTCATGTCAGCAGTAGGTGTAGGTGTGACAGTTTTGTGAATATTGACATACAAACGTGTTCAGAATGGGATCAGTATGATTTGTGCAAAGTTTGGTCCAAATCAGACAAGGATTGTCTGAGCTGTAACTGTCATGTTTTGCATTGTGAGGAAGCCATTGAAGCATGCTAGTAGACAGTTTTGCGAATATTGATATACAGACATGTTCAGAATGGGATTAGTATGATTTGTGCAAAGATTTTTCCAAATCAGGCGAGAATTGTCTGAGCTGTAACTGTCATGTTTTGTTTGGCGAGAAAGCCATTGAAGCATGCCGGTCGCCATGGAAACAGTTATGTACTATGTACATATACTATCAATGAACCCAAGTCATTCCTTCATGTAATTTTGTTAAGCTGGTGAGAGAAAAACAACGTAAGCAGTCGTCAGTAATTCTTCCTTTAATCATTAGGGGGTGCTATGACTTTTGTTTATTATTTGTATGTAGACGAGTTTGGGGAAGGGAGAATATTGATCGTAGAAAATTTGGTGCAAATCGTACAAAGTTTGACCAATTTACAAGGGTCTAATGTTGTTACCACTAGGCGGCTCTAAAACTTTTGTTATTTTATATAGGAGTGTTCAGGGTGGGACTATTATCCATTGTCAAAAATTTGGTGAAAAGCAGACAAAGTTTGTCCAAGATACAACTTTCCGAAATGTCATGGCGAGTAGTCAACCATCACCATGTTGCCATGGCAACACTTCCCTGTAAGTTATGTGTTGTCCACCCATATTGGACTATATATGACAGTGACCTCAACATATGTTCAAAAATTTATAACTCCAAGACCTTCCCACCCCTCCCCATAAGCTCATGGATTGAATGGCGAGGAGGGCTTGTCCATGGTAACATGTTTGATGTCATGCTAACGTTGATTTTCAGTTATGATCATTGCTGTGTTCTGATGAATCTCAGAAAATTTCACGTCATTCCGGCCGCGCATGAGTAATAAATAAAACCGTTTTCAGCAATTCTTTTGTTAACCACTATGTGGCGCTATTTAGGTTTTCAGGAATTTTGATGTCATTGCGTTCGGGGCGGGACTATTTTCCATCATGGAAGGATTGGTGCACATCGGACAGGTTTTGCCCGAGTTACAGGTGGTTGAAGTTGTAAGGGGAGGAGTCAAAATTCGCCATGGCACCATTGCAACACTTCCTTGTCAGTTATGTGTTGTCCATCCATATTGCACTATATGTGACAGTCCCCCAAATGTATGTTCCAAATTTCATGACTCCAGGATGTTCCCACCCCTCCCCATAAGCTTACGGATTGAATAGTGAGGAGGGCGTGTCCATGGTAAAACATTTCATGTCATGCTAAAATTGATGTTCAGTTATGATCATGGCTGTGTTCTGATGAATCTCAGAAAATTTCACGTCATTCTGGCCAGCCACGCATGAGTAATAAGTAAAACAGTTTTCAGCAATTCTTTTGTTAACCACTATGTGGCACTATATCGGTTGTCAGGTATTTTGATGTTATTGCGTTCAGGGCGGGACTATTTTCCATCATGAAAGGATTGGTGCACATCTGACAGGTTTTGCCCGAGTTACAGGTGGTTGAAGTTGTAAGGGGAGGAGTCAAACTTCGCCCTGGCACCATGGCAACACTTCCTTGTCAGTTATGTTTTGTCCACCCATATTGCACTATATGTGACAGACACCTAAACCTATGTTCCAAATTTCATGACTCCAGGACATTCCCACCCCTCCCCATATGCTCACGGATTGAATGGCGAGGAGGGCGTGTCCATGGTAAACACATTTCATGTCATGCTAAAATTGATGTTCAGTTATGATCATGGCTGTGTTCTGATGAATCTCAGAAAATTTCACATCATTCTGCCCAGCTGCGCGTGAGTAATAAATAAAACAGTTTTCAGCAATTCTTTTGTTAACCACTATGTGGCACTATATCGATTGTCAGGTATTTTGATGTCATTGCGTTCGGGGTGGGACTATTTTCCATCATGAAAGGATTGGTGCACATCTGACAGGTTTTGCCCGAGTTACAGGTGGTTGAAGTTGTAAGGGGAGGAGTCAAACTTCGCCCTGGCACCATGGCAACACTTCCTTGTCAGTTATGTGTTGTCCACCCATATTGCACTATATGTGACAGAAACCTAAACCTATGTTCCAAATTTCATGACTCCAGGACGTTCCCACCCCTCCCCATAAGCTCACGGATTGAATGGCGAGGAGGGCGTGTCCATGGTGACACATTTCATGTCATGCTAAAATTGATGTTCAGTTATGATCATGGCTGTGTTCTGATGAATCTCAGAAAATTTCACATCATTCTGCCCAGCCACGCGTGAGTAATAAATAAAACAGTTTTCAGCAATTCTTTTGTTAACCACTATGTGGCGCTATTTCGGTTGTCAGGTATTTTGATGCCATTGCATTCGGGGCGGGACTATTTTCCATCATGAAAGGATTGGAGCACATCTGACAGGTTTTGCCCGAGTTACAGGTGGTTGAAGTTGTAAGGGGAGGAGTCAAACTTCGCCATGGCGCCCTGGCCACGCCTTTTGAGATTTTGACTTAATTTATACAATTTTTAATGGGCAATGCCTATAGATGCCGCTATGTAAAAATGAGCTCAATCGGAGGAGGTCCCTAGGACTAGTGTGTTCAAATGCAAGGTGTGACTTTTTTCCGAATTGGAGGTGGGGCGACTTTGAGGCAAGATGGCGGCCTTCCTGTTGGCAGTGGGTATGGGCCACAATGATGTTTTTTGCATATCTTGAGGTGATGCACACCTCACCCAAATTTTATATCTCTACGGCAAAGTTTATGGTCTCCAGTCTCCATTGACCTTGTATGCTTGGCCCCAATCACAAAAATGAGGGGTGGGGGGGCACATATGTTTTCCAGTTTATCGAATTTTTTGCCGGGTCTGAGGGGTTTGCCAAAAAAAAAATCGCGTTTTGGTTAACGTTCAGAGGGTAAAAAATGCGATCATTTAGGCGGAACAAGAAAAAAAAGAAACAAAGCAGATACAATAGGGCTTTCGCTGACTGACGTCAGTGGCTCAGGCCCTAATAATAATTAAACCTGAAAGAAGGTGTAAGTGGGCCTTCGCCCCCCATGCACCCGCGCAACCCAGCACCCGTCGTACCTTGCTGACTCGGAAAATTTCCTGTTGTCGCTGCAAGGGCTGTGGGAATAATAAAGTAAACCATGTATAAAACATCTTGAATGGAAAGGAATGGGATTACATGGCAGCTGTGCTTATCACAGGACAAAAGTGACTTGCACTGAGGATAGTCCAATGCACTGTAAGAAACCACTGAAAATGTCATGTCATTGTGACTACTGGTCGTTGCGCAAAATTTGAAACAATTTTGTGCAGTACCTCATGTCAGCAGTAGGTGCTGGTGTGACAGTTTTGTGAATATTAACATACAAACGTGTTCAGAATGGGATCAGTATGATTTGTGCAAAGTTTGGTCCAAATCAGACAAGGATTGTCTGAACTGTAACTGTCATGTTTTACATTGTGAGGAAGCCATTGAAGCATGCTAGTCGATATGGAAACAGTTCTGTACTATGTACATGTAGTGTCAATGAGCCCTAGTCATTCCTTCATGTCATTTTTTCTGCTGGTGAGAAAAAAAGAAAGAAAACAGTTTTCTACAATTCTTCCTTTAATCAATAGGGGCACTAAAACTTTGTTTTTTTATTTTTATATAGACACGTTCGGGGCAGGACGAATATTGATCGTAGAAAATTTGGTGCAAATCATCCAAAGTTTGCCCAATTTAGAGGGTCCGATGTTGTAACCACTAGGCGGCACTCTAACTTTTGATATTTTTATATAGGAGCGTTTAGGGTAGCACTATTATCCATTATTGAAAATTTGGTGACAATCAGACAAAGTTTGTCCAAGATACAACTTTCCGATGTTTCATGGTGAGAAGTCAACCTTCGCCATGTTACCACGGCAACACTTCCCTGTCAGTTATGGGTTGTCCACCCATATAAGACTATATATGACAGTCACCTCAACCATTGTTCAAGACTTCATGACTCCAGGTAGTTCCTAATCCTGCAACCAAGTTCAAGGATTGAATGGCAAGGAGGGTATGTCCCTGGTAGCATGTGTTACGTCATGCTAAAGTTCATGTTCAGTTATGATCATCGCTTTAGTCTGATGAATCTCAGAAAATTTCACATCATTCTGGCGAGTGGTGCGTGAGTAATAAATAAAACAGTTATTATTATTATAGTCATTAACCAGTAGGTGGTGCTATATATTTTGTCAGGTATTTTGATGTAGACGCATTCTGGGCGGGAATATTTTCCATCATGGAAACTTTGGTGCACAACTCCTTGATTTTGTAAGGGGAGGAGTCAAACTTCGCCATGGCGGCATGAAAACACTTCCCTGTCAGTTATGTGTGGTCCACCCATATAGGACTATATACTGTATGACAGTCATGTCAACGTATGTTCCAAATTTCCTGAGTCTGGGATCTTCCCACCCCTACCCATAAGCTCACGGATTCAAAGGCGAGGAGGACGTGTCCATGGTAACACGTGTGACATCATGCTAAAGTTGATGTGCATTTATGATTATCCCTTTGGTCTGATTAATCTCAGAAAATTTCACGTCATTCTGGCCACCAGCGCGTGAGTAATAAATAAAAGAGTTTTCAGCAATTCTTCCTTAACCACCCGGGGGCTCTATATCTTGTGTTTACTATTTTTATATACATGTGTGTGCAAGTGGGATTTTGTGGGTGGGGCCAAACGTACACAAATGCTCAAGGTCTATGGAGACTGGAGATCGTAAACTTTGCCGTAGAGACATAAAATTTGGGTGAGGTGTGCATCACCTCAGGACATGCAAAAATAATTGTGGCCCATACCCACCGCCAACAGGAAGGCCGCCATCTTGCCTCAAAGTTGCCCCACCTCCAATTCGGAAAAAAGTCACACCTCTCATTTGAACGAACTAGTCCTAGGGACCTGCTCCGATTGAGCTCATTTTTACATGGCGGCATCTAAAGGCATTGGCCATTAAAAATTGTATAAAGTAAGTCAAAAGCTCAAAAGGTGTGGCCTGGGCGCCATGGTGAAGTTTGACTCCTCCCCTTACAACTTCAACCAGCTGTCACTTGGGCATAAATTTACTTTATTAAAAAATGTTTTATTTATTACTCACCTGTCACTTGCAAGACTGAAATTTTCTGAGATTAATCATACCACAGGGATGATCATAACTGCACATCAACTTTAGCATGACATCACACGTTACCATGGACACGCCCTCCTCGCCATTCAGTCCTTGACCTTTTTTAAAGCATTAGGAATTACCTGGAGTCATGAAATCTTGAACATAGGATGAGGTGACTGTAATAGATAGTCCTATATGGGTGGACAACACATAACTGATAGGTAAATGTTGCCATGGCAACATAGCGTACGCTGACTCTTTGCCAAGGAATATCAAAAACTTGCAAATTGGACAAACTTCTTCTGATTTCCACCAAATTTTCAACAATGGATATGACTCCTGCCCCAAACTCATCTATTTCATCAAACTCATCTATTTAAAAATAATAAAAGTTATAGCGTCACCTTGTGGCTAGAGCAACAGACACTTGTAAATTGGACAAACTTTGTACAATTTTCACATAATTTTGCACATTTGATATTAGTCCCACTGCAAACACATTTATATAAAAATAATAAACACAAGTTATAGAGCCCCCGGGTGGTTAAAGGAAGAATTGCTGAAAACTCTTTTATTTGTTACTCACGCGCTGCTGGCCAGAATGATGTGAAATTTTCTGAGATTCATCAGACCAAAGGGATAATCATAACTGCACATCGACTTTAGCATGACGTCACACATGTTACCATGGACATGCCCTCCTCGCCATTCAATCCGTGAGCTTGGGGAGGGGTGGGAAGGTCCCAGAGTCATGAAATTTGGAAGATACCTTGACATGACTGTCATATATAGTCCTATATGGGTGGACCACACATAACTGACAGGGAAGTGTTGCCATGGCACCATGGCGAAATTTGACTCCTCCCCTTACACAATCAAGCAGCTATAACTCGGGCAAAACTTGTCCGATGTGCAACAAAGTTTTCATGACGGAAAATATTCCCTCCTGGAATGCGTCTACATCAAAATACCTGACAAAAGATATAGCACCACCTACTGGTTAATGATAGAATTGCTGAAAACTGTTTTATTTCTCATGCGCCACTGGTCAGAATGACGTGAAATTTTCTGATATTCATTAGACCAAAGCGATGATCATAACTGCACATCAACTTTAGCATGACGTTACACGTGCTACCATGGACACACCCTCCTTGCCATTCAATCCTTGAATGTGGCTGCAGGATTAGGAACAACCTGGAGTCATGAAATCTTGACCAATGGTTGAGGTGACTGTCATCTTATATGGGTGGACAACCCATAACTGAAAGGGTAGTGTTGCCATGGTGACATGGTGAAGGTTGACTCCTCACCATGAAACATCGGAAAGTTGTATCTTGGACAAGCTTTGTCTGATTGTCACCAAATTTTCTATAATGGATAATAGTCCCATCCTGAACGCTCCTATATAAAAATAACAAAAGTTAGAGTGCCGCCTTCTTGTTACAACATCAGACCCTTGTAAATTGGACAAACTTTGGACGATTTTTCACCAAATTTTCTACGATCAATATTCTTCCTGCCCCGAACATGTCTATATAAAAATAATAAACCAAAGTTTTAGCACCCCTATTGATTAAAGGAAGAATTGCAGAAAACTGTTTTCGTTCTTTTTCTCTCACCAGCAGAAAAAATGACATGAAGGAATGACTAGGGCTCATTGACAGTACATGTACATAGTACAAAAGTGTTTCTATGGTGACCAGCATGCTTCAATGGCTTCCTCGCAATGCAAAACACGACAGTTACAGCTCAGACAATCCTTGTCTGATTTGGACCAAATTTTGCACAAATCATACTGATCCCATTCTGAACATATCTGTATATCAATATTCACAAAACTGTCACACCAGCACCTACTGCTGACATGAGGTCCTGCACAAAATTGTTTCAAATTTTCCACAAAGACCAGTAGTCACAATGACATGACATTTTCTGTGGTTTCTCAGAGTGCATTGGACTACCCTCAGTGGAAGTCACTTTTGTCCTGCGATAAGCACAGTTGCCATGGAAACCCACTCCTTGCCTTTTGACAATGGACACTTCTAAATTGGACAAACTTTGTACGAATTCCACCAAATTTTCAATCATCGATATTAGTCTCGCACCGAATGTGTCTATATAAAAATAATAAACAAATGTTTTACCCTCGGTGGAAGTCACTTTTGTCCTGTGATAAGCACAGTTGCCATGGAATCCCATTCCTTTATATTCAAGATGTTTTATACATGGTTTACTTTATTATTCCCACAGCCCTTGCAGCGACAATGGGAAATTTTCCGAGACAGCAAGGCACGACGGGCGCTGGGTTGCGTTGGTGTGTGGAGGGCGATGGCCGGCTTACACCTGCTTGCAGGTTTAATTATTGTTATTTTTCCGCCTAAATGATTGCATTTTTCACCCTCTGAACGTTAAACAAAACACGATTTTTTTTGGCAAACCCCTCAGACCCGGCAAAAAATTCAATAAACTAGAAAAGATATGTTCCCCCCACCCATCATTTTTGTGGGTGTGGCCAAACGTACACAAATGTTCAAGGTCTATGGAGACTGGAGACCTTAAACTTTGCCATAGAGACATAAAATATGGGTGAGGTGCACATCACCCCAAGACATGCAAAAAACGTCATTGTCTCCCATACCCACCGCTAACAGGAAGGCCGCCATCTTGCCTCAAAGTCGCCCCACCTCCAATTTGGAAAAAAGTAACACCTCACATTTGAACGAATTAGTCCTAGGAACCTCCTCCGATTGAGCTCATTTTTACATGGTGGCATCTATAGGCATTGGCCATTAAAAATTATATAACTTAAGTAAAAATCTCAAAAGGTGTGGCCTGGGTGCCATAGCAAAATTTGACTCCTCCCCTTACAACTTCAACCAGCTGTAACTGGGGCAAAACTTGTCCGATGTCCACCAAACTTTCCATGATGGATAATAGTCCCGCCCCGAAGGCAACTACATCAAAATTCCTGACAACAGATATAGCGCCACATAGTGGTTAATGAAAGAATTGCTGAAAACTGTTTTATTTATTACTCACGCGCCGCTGGCCAGAATGACGTGAATTTTTACTCAGCTTCATCTGACCACAGCAATGATTATAACTGCACATCATCTTTAGCATGACATCAAACGTGTTACCATGGACACGCCCTCCTCACCATTAAATCCATGAGCTTATGTGGAGGGGTGGGAAGGTCCTGGAGTCATGAAATCTAGACCATAGGTTGAAGTGGCTGTCATTTATAGTCCTATATGGGTGGACAACACATAACTGACAGGGAAGTGTTGCCATGGCGCCATGGCAAATTTGACTCCTCCACTTACAAATTCAAACAGCTGTAACTCGGGCAAAACTTGTCCGATGTGCACCAAAGTTTACATGATGGAAAATATTCCCTCCTGGAATGCGTCTACATCAAAATACCTGACAAAAGATATAGCACCACCTACTGGTTAATGATAGAATTGCTGAAAACTGTTTTATTTCTCATGCGCCACTGGTCAGAATGACGTGAAATTTTCTGAGATTCATTAGACCAAAGCGATGATCATAACTGCACATCAACTTTAGCATGACGTTACACGTGCTACCATGGACACACCCTCCTTGCCATTCAATCCTTGTATGTGGCTGCAGGATTAGGAACGACCTGGAGTCATGAAATCTTGACCAATGGTTGAGGTGACTGTCGTCTTATATGGGTGGACAACCCATAACTGAAAGGGTAGTGTTGCCATGGTGACATGGTGAAGGTTGACTCCTCACCATGAAACATCGGAAAGTTGTATCTTGGACAAGCTTTGTCTGATTGCCACCAAATTTTCTTTAATGGATAATAGTCCCATCCTGAACACTTCTATATAAAAATAACAAAAGTTAGAGTGCCGCCTTCTTGTTACAACATTGGACCCTTGTAAATTGGACAAACTTTGGACGATTTTTCACCAAATTTTCTATGATCAATATTCTTCCTGCCCCGAACGTGTCTATATAAAAATAATAAACCAAAGTTTTAGCACCCCTATTGATTAAAGGAAGAATTGCAGAAAACTGTTTTCTTTCTTTTTCTCTCGCCAGCAGAAAAATGACATGAAGGAATGACTAGGGCTCATTGACAGTACATGTACATAGTACAGAAGTGTTTCCATGGTGACCAGCATGCTTCAATGGCTTCCTCGCAATACAAAACACGACAGTTACAGCTCAGACAATCCTTGTCTGATTTGGACCAAACTTTGCACAAATCATACTGATCCCATTCTGAACACATCTGTATATCAATATTCACAAAACTGTCACACCAGCACCTACTGCTGACATGAGGTCCTGCACAAAATTGTTTCAAATTTTCCACAAAGACCAGTAGTCACAATGACATGACATTTTCTGTGGTTTCTCAGAGTGCATTGGACTACCCTCAGTGGAAGTCACTTTTGTCCTGCGATAAGCACAGTTGTCATGGAAACCCACTCCTTGCCTTTTGACAATGGACACTTCTAAATTGGACAAACTTTGTACGAATTCCACCAAATTTTCTATCATCGATATTAGTCTCGCACCGAATGTGTCTATATAAAAACAATAAACAAACGTTTTACCCTCGGTGGAAGTCACTTTTGTCCTGTGATAAGCACAGTTGCCATGGAATCCCCTTCCTTTCTATTCAAGATGTTTTATACATGGTTTACTTTTTTATTCCCACAGCCCTTGCAGCGACAATGGGAAATTTTCCAAGACAGCAAGGCACGACGGGCACTGGGTTGCGTGGGTGCGTGGAGGGCGATGGCCGGCTTACACCTGCTTGCAGGTTTAATTATTGTTATTTTTCCGCCTAAATGATTGCATTTTTCACCCTCTGAACGTTAAACAAAACACGATTTTTTTTGGCAAACCCCTCAGACCCGGCAAAAAATTCGATAAACTAGAAAAGATATGTTCCCCCCACCCATCATTTTTGTGGGCGTGGCCAAACGTACACAAATGTTCAAGGTCTATGGAGACTGGAGACCTTAAACTTTGCCATAGAGACATAAAATTTGGGTGAGGTACACATCACCCCAAGACATGCAAAAAACGTCATTGTCTCCCATACCCACCGCTAACAGGAAGGCCGCCATCTTGCCTCAGTCGCCCCTCCTCCAATTCGGAAAAAAGTAACACCTCGCATTTGAACGAACTAGTCCTAGGAACCTCCTCCGATTGAGCTCATTTTTACATGGTGGCATCTATTGGCACTGGCCATTAAAAATTATATAAATTAAGTAAAAATCTCAAAAGGTGTGGCCTGGGTGCCATAGCAAAATTTGACTCCTCCCCTTACAACTTCAACCAGCTGTAACTGGGGCAAAACTTGTCCGATGTCCACCAAACTTTCCATGATGGATAATAGTCCCGCCCCAAAGGCAACTACATCAAAATTCCTGACAACAGATACAGCACCACATAGTGGTTAACGAAAGAATTGCTGAAAACTGTTTTATTTATTACTCACGTGCCGCTGGCCAGAATGACGTGAAGTTTTACTGAGCTTCATCTGACCACAGCAATGATCATAACTGCACATCAACTTTAGCATGACATCAAACGTGTTACCATGGACACGCCCTCCTCACCATTAAATCCATGAGCTTATGTGGAGGGGTGGGAAGGTCCTGGAGTCATGAAATCTAGACCATAGGTTGAGGTGGCTGTCATTTATAGTTCTATATTGGTGGACAACACATAACTGACAGGGAAGTGTTGCCATGGCGCCATGGCAAATTTGACTCCTCCACTTACAAATTCAAACAGCTGTAACTCGGGCAAAACTTGTCCGATGTGCACCAAAGTTTTCATGATGGAAAATATTCCCTCCTGGAATGCGTCTATATCAAAATACCTGACAAAAGATATAGCACCACCTACTGGTTAATGATAGAATTGCTGAAAACTGTTTGATTTCTCACGCGCCACTGGTCAGAATGATGTGAAATTTTCTGAGATTCATTAGACCAAAGCGATGATCATAACTGCACATCAACTTTAGCATGACGTTACACATGCTACCATGGACACACCCTCCTTGCCATTCAATCCTTGTATGTGGCTGCAGGATTAGGAACGACCTGGAATCATGAAATCTTGACCAATGGTTGAGGTGACTGTTGTCTTATATGGGTGGACAACCCATAACTGAAAGGGTAGTGTTGCCATGGTGACATGGTGAAGGTTGACTCCTCCACTTACAAATTCAAACAGCTGTAACTTGGGCAAAACTTTTCCGATGTCCACCAATCTTTCCATGATGGAAAATAGGCCCTCCCGGAATGCACCTACCTAAAGATTCCTGAATAATCATATATCACCACCTTCAGGTTAATGTAGGAATTGCTGAAAACTGTTTTATTTGTTACTCACGCGCCGCTGGCAAGAATGATGTGAAATTTTTGGAGATTCATCAGACCAAATGGTTGATCATAACTCCACATAAACTTTAGCATGACGTCACA
The DNA here is from genome assembly GCA_020510985.1 of Pholidichthys leucotaenia. Lineage (NCBI taxonomy): Eukaryota > Metazoa > Chordata > Actinopteri > Cichliformes > Pholidichthyidae > Pholidichthys > Pholidichthys leucotaenia. The sequence goes on along the minus strand of CM035837.1, from coordinate 427,093,065 downwards.
CGTGTTACCATGCACACACCCTCCTCGCCATTCAATCCTTTATCTTGGTTGCAGTTTTAGAAACGACCTGGAGTCATGAAATCTTGAAAAACGGTTGAGGGGACTATCATATATAGTCTTATATGGGTGGACAACACATAACTGACAGGGAAGTGTTGCCATGGCGACATGGTGAAGGTTGACTCCTCACCATGAAACATCAGAAAGTTGTATCCTGGACAAACTTTGTCTGATTTTCACAAAATTTTCGATAATGGATAATAGTCCCGCCCTGAATGCTCCTATATAAAACCAACAAAAGTCAGAGCGCCGCCTAGTGGTTACAACGTCGGACCCTTGTAAATTGGACAAACTTTGTACGATTTGCACCAAATTTTACACAATCAATATTTGTCCTTCCCCGAACGTGTCTTTATAGAAATAATAAACAAAAGTTTTAGCGCCGCTATTGATTATAGGAAGAACTGCTGGAAACTGTTTTCTTTCTTTTTCTCTCACCAGCAGAAAAAAATGATATGATGGAATTACTAGGGCTCATTGACAGTACATGTACATAGCACAGAACTGTTTCCATGGGGACCAGCATGCTTCGATAGCTTCCTTGCAATGCAAAACATGACAGTTACATGGAGACCGTAAACTTTGCCATAGAGCCCTAAAATTTGGGTGAGGTCTGCATCACCTCAAGACATGCAAAAACATTATTGTGGCTCATACCCACCACCAACAGGAAGGCTGCCATCCTGCCTCAAAGTTGCCCCACCTCCAATTTGGAATAAAGTCACACCTTGCATTTGAACAAACTAGTCCTAGGGACCTGCTCCGATTGAGCTCATTTTTACATGGCAACATCTATAGGCATTGGCCATTAAAAATTGTATAAAGTAAGTCAAAATCTCAAATGGTGTCACCCTCCATAGCGACTGATATTGTCCTAGTTGTATACTGGAGGGGACCATTTGTGTAAGTCTGTTGCGTCTTTTGCATTCAATACTATTAGGTCATCACATTTTTTTGCTATCTCTGCAAGCAGCCCTGCTTAGGTTATACAGTCTGACAGCCGTAGGTAGGAGGGACCTGCAAAACCTCTCGGTCGCGCACTTAGGATGATGTAGTCTACTGCTAAATGAGCTCCTCAGTGTGTTCAGTGTGCCCTGCATGGCGTGGGACTCAGACTCCAATAGAGATGACAGTTTAGCCACCATCCTTCTCTCTCCTATCTCCTCCACTGGGTCAACGCGTTGCCCCAGGACAGAGCTAGCTTTCTTGATTAGTTTGCTCAGTCTCTTCCTATTGGCTGCTGTAATGCCACTTCCCCAGCAGACCACTCCAAAAGTGATGGCTGATGCCACCACTGTGTCGTAGGATGTCTTCAGGAGCACCCCTTGTACACCAAAAGACCTGAGCCTCCTCAGTAGGAACAGCCTGTGCTGTCCCTTCTTATAGAGTGCATCGGTATTGTGTGACCAGTCTAGTTTATTGTTAGATGAACACCCAGGTACTTGTAGGATGTCACCATCTCAATGTCTGTTCCCTGGATATTTACTGGTGCTGTAAGGGGTTGTCCTTGCCTGTGGCAATCCACCACCAGCTCCTTAGTTTTCCTCGTGTTGATCTGGAGGCAGTTCCCATGGCACCAGTCCACAAAGTTCTGGAGAAGTCCTCTGTACTCAGCTTCATCTCCGTTGGAGATGAGGCCAACAATCGCAGAGTCGTCAGAGAACTTCTGTAGATGGCAGTGTGTTGTGTTGTGTGAGAAGTCCGCAGTATAAAGGGTGAACAGGAAGGGAGCCAAAACCGTTCCCTTGGGGGCCCCCGTGCTACTGATGATCATGTCGGACACACAATCCGGGGTTCTCACAAACTGTGGCCGGTTTGTGAGGTAGTCCAGGATCCATGATGACAGGTGCTGGTCCACCCCTGCGCACAGCAGCTTGTCCCTCAGGATCATCAGTTGGATGGTGTTGAAAGCACTGGAGAAGTCAAAGAACATGATCCTCACCGCGTTCCTGGGCTTCTCTAGGTGGGACAGGGAATGCTGAAGGAGGAAGATCACCGCATCCTCCACCCCGATGCCATGCTGGTAGGCGAACTGGAGTGGATCCATCGCTGGTCCCACCAGGGGGCGAAGGTGAGCAAGGAGCAGTCTCTCCAGGGTCTTCATCATGTGAGACGTCAGGGCCACTGGTCTGTAGCTGTTCAGGTCTCTGGGGGGGGGGAAGTCTTTGGTATGGGTACCACACAAGATGTTTTCCACAACTGTGGTACCCTCCCCAGCTTCAGGCTCAGCTTGAAGATGTGCTCCACAATCCCACACAGCTAGTCTGCGCAGGATTTGAGGAGATTTGCGCTGATGCCATTCGGTCCCAAGGCCTTCCTCGCCTTGATCTTCCTCAGCTCCGTCCTCACCTGGATCTTAGTGCGGGTCAAGTTGGGGGGCTGTGTGCTGGGAGTGGGGGGGGTGTTGGTGGAGTGGGGTGTGGACAGCAGGTCTCGATGACTTTAGAGGCGCCAGTGGTTGGTGTGCAGGTGGGGGGGAGGGTGGTTGGTCAAACCTATTAAAAAACAGGTTCAGATTGTTTGCCCACTCCCTGCCCTCCGCGGCCTGGGAGGAGGTATTCTGTAGCCCCGAGATGGTTTTGAGGTTTCTCCAGACCCTGCCGATGTTGCTCCGTTGCAGCTTGTCATCCATCTTCTTCCTGAAGCTGTCCTTGCCTTCTCTGATCTTTCTCCTCAGCTCCCTCTGTACGGACTTCAGCATCTCCCTGTTCCCCGACCTGAAGATCCTCTTCCTCTCTCTCAGAAGTGTTTTTATCTCAGGGTTGATCCAGGGTTTGTTGTTCAAGCAACACCGTATGGTCGTTGGTGGGTACAGTATTGTCCACCCATAAGTTAATGTAGTCCGTGATGGTGTGAGTAAGGCCATCGATGTCCTCACCATGTGGATCACAGAGCTGCTCCCAGGCAGTGATTTCAAAACAGTCCTTTAGAGCATCCATTGCCTCCTCAGACCATATCTTCACCGTGCGCATGACCGGAGGTTGTCTGTGTACTAGGGGTTTGTACACCGGCAGGAGATGAACCAAGTTGTGATCCGACCTCCCGAGTGGGGGGAGTGGTGATGAGGTGTATGCCTCCTTAGTGTTTACATAGAATAAGTCCAGTGTTTTATTGTCTCTAGTGTGGCATGAGACATACTGGGTGAACGTGGGCAGAATGGGGGACAGTGAAATATGGTTGAAATCCCTGGAGATGAGGAGAAGAGCATCTAGGTGTTCTGTCAGCAGCCTGCCAGTTACTGAGTGAATGGTGTCATGCGCTGTCCCAGCGTTCGCCGTCGGATTTGCATAAATAACAATGCAGATCATGTGTGAGTATTCCCTCGGGAGATAGGTAGGCTTCATGCTAACAGCTAGCAACTCGATGTCTTTGCTGCAGTGCTGTTCCTTAACCGTGATATGTCCCGGTCTGCACCAGCTGTTATTGACATACATTATCACTCCTCCGCCCCTTGCCTTCCCACTGTCTGGTGTCTGGTCTGCCCGTATTGCGTGGAAACCCTCCAGTTCAATGTTAGCATCTGTTGCTAGTTCTGTTAGCCACATCTCAGTAAACAACATCATGCTAATCTCTCTGAAGACGCTCTGGTAACGAGCCATAGCCGCTAGCTCTTCTGTCTTATTGAGTAGCGATCGTACGTTCCCCATAATAACGGACGGAAGGACGGGTCTGTACCTTATATTCCTTGCCCGCCGTCTTGCTCCAGCACGACATCCACGTCACTTCTGTCTTATTTCTACCGGTATGTCGTATTCTTGCGTTAGCATCGTGGGCTGATTAAGTGCTAACAGTTGGTCTCTATTGTACTGCCTCCTAAAAGCAATGGCTCCGTCCACTGGTTCAGGAGACATTTGGGCGATCTGTGTGTCCGTGATGGATAAGGTGACACCGGATCAGAAAGTTTAGCAAGAGAAGCCAGATAGTAAATAGAAATAGGAAGAAATTGATCCGCTGTTGCAAAAAGGCAGCCTACTCGTGTGGCGCCGGATAGATGAGGAATACACGCATAAAAATACATGAGAAATGACTAGGGCTCATTGACAGTACATGCACATAGTACAGAACTGTTTCCATTGCGACCGGCCTGCTTCAATGGCTTTCTCGCCATGCAAAACATGACTGTTACAGCTCAGACAATCCTCGTCTGATTTAGACCAAACTTTCCACAAATCATACTGATCTCACTCTGAACATGTCTGCATATCAATATTCACAAAACTGTCACACCCGCACCTACTGCTGACATTAGGTACTGCACAAAATTGTTTCAAATTTTGCGCAAAGACCAGTAGTCACAATGACAGGACATCTTCAGTGGTTTGTCAGAGTGCATTGGACTACCCTCAGTGGAAATCACTTTTGTCCTGCGATAAGCACAGTTGCCATGGAAACCTACTCCTTGCCTTTCAGTAACGGACACTTGTGCATTGGACAAACTTTTTACAGTTTTCACCAAATTTTCTACGATCGATATTAGTCCTGCGCCAAATGTGTCTACATAAAAATAATAAACAAAACTTTTAGCACCCCTATTGATTAAAGGAAGAATTGCTGGAAACTGTTTTCTTTATTTTTTTCTCACCAGCTTAAAAAAAATACATGAAGGAATGACTAGGGCTCATTGACAGTACATGCACATTGTACAGAACTGTTTCCATGGTGACCAGCATGCTTCAATGGCTTCCTCACATTGCAAATCTTGACCTTTTTAGCTTGAGCTTTATAGACTCGTCTTATTTGGACCAAACTTTGCACAAATCATACTGATCCCACTCTGAACATGTCTGCATATCAATATTCACAAAACTGTCACACCAGCACCTACTGTTGACATGAAGTACTACATAAAATTGTATCAAATTTTGCGCAAAGACAAGTAGTCACAATGACATGACTTTTTCACTGGTTTCTCAGAGTGCATTGGACTACCCTCGTTGGAAGTCACTTTTGTCCTGTGATAAGCACAGTTGCCATGGAAACCCATTCCTTGCCATTCAAAGTGTTTTTTACTTTGGAGGCTTGGGGAAGTCCAAGGGTCGCCAAATGTGGAACATAAATCAAGGTGACTCTCTTCTTTAGTTGTGTATCGGTCTGCAACATGTACTTAAAATGTTAAGTGTTACAATGAGCACATGTCCAAGTTTACCTTATCACCATACGTTGGATAGTTCTAAATTGGACAAACTGTGTCGGATTTTCACTGTAATTGCCATGATGGACTTTAGTCCAACTCTACATGCACCTACATAAGAATATTTGATAAAAGTTATAGCACCACTTACTGCGCAAAGAAAGTTCTTGCCAAATGGTTTATTATTTCCGCAGCCATTGCAGCGACAACGAGAAATTTTCTGAGACAGCAAGGTGCGACGGGCACTGAGTTGCGCGGGTGCGTGGGGTGCGAAGGACCGCTTACACCTGCTTGCAGGTTTAATTTGGACTTTTTCTTGTTATATTAATTAATTTAATATTTTTATAGTTATAGTACATATGTGCTATACCAGTTATGAGTATTGTTTTTCTTGTGACCAAACTAGAAAAAATGAGGGCTATCAGTTGCTTCAATTGCTTCTATTATTATTGTTGAAAATCACATGCCAGTTGATACAAGACAAAAGCAGTTAATAAACAATGATAACAAACAAAATTTCATTTTTTATGAGACATAAATAATAGGGAATACATTATTTTTAAGGATGTCACCATCAGTAACAAAGAGAATATTTTTAATTTCTAAAGGGGTTTTACAGATAATTGAACTTTAAAATGATAAGTTATGACCACGAGTATGCTCTAATTTACTAAAAAAAATAAAAATAAAAATACTATATTTGCAAAATAATAATAAAAAAAAAACTATCTCTTGTTCAAATACCCAGGATTGATATAGGATTGCATGCAATGTCCAAATGATGACAACAGTTATGAGATTTTCAAGTATCACACTATAAATATTTTGTAATTTTATTTTCTTGTAAAAACTGAGAACAGTTGTGGTCAGATAAACATTTATCGAATGAAAAACAATACCATGAAAACATAAAGGTAGTTAGTCAGCATAAGTAAAACCCACATATTGTCTCTTTTGTAGTGGAAAGGTCTGTCTGATCTTGTGAACAACACAGGCAGGTATTGACACTCGGACTTTCTCACCAAGGTAGTGGTAGCACTATCGGATGAACTGTCTGAAAGCTTTATATCATTTCCAATTGTTCCCATAATCCACATTCACATAATGTTTATAGGTGAAGTAGGCTACTTCCAACACATCTTCATTCAGACACACCACGGGGAAGTTGTGAATACAGTGATCCCTCACTTATTGCAGTTAATGGGTTCCAGAACGACCGCGAAAAGTGAAAAACCGCGAAGTAGCGTCACCCCTAATGACGTCATCCATAAATAATACGTACGTTCATTCTCTCACTCTCTCTCTCGTGTGATACGTGTGTGTGTGTGTGTGTGTGTGTAAGTGTACATACATACGTAGATGTAAATAAAGTGTACATAAATATGTTTTTAGAACTCTTTTATTCTTATAACAAGATACGTAACTCAAGATGAAGATGATTTACTGCACAGGTTAATGAGAGCTTTACTGCTCCTCAGGTGACGCCTCATCATGAGGTGCTAGAAGCGCAGGATCGTCGAGGGCAGCTTCCGATAGAGCTGGAGAAGCTGCAGGAGTGGCTCGACGGGAAGACTATTTCGCACAAAATGGCACAAGAGAACAGCAAAAAGTTCCACGCGGCGAGACTAAGCAACACGAGCGATAAAAAGCAATGAATGCGGTCTTCCTTCACTGCATGGGCGTTCGGCAGGGAGAGAAGGTGGGTGAAACGTCTTGGCCAATCAGCTTGCGGGGTGAAACGTCTCGGCCAATCAGCTTGTGAGATTTCCAAGCCGAGCCAACACGAGAACAGCGAACAGAGAGGTGGATTTTTGAGTTGTGCGGCTCTCCGTGTTGATACCTGATGTTCTAATGTAGTCTCCCTGCCTTCTGCTAGCGCCCGCCCATTATTTCTCAGTTTTGAATTTTTGATGAATATTTTTGAAAAATCCGCGATGCACTGAGGGCGCGAAAGGTGAAGCGCGAAGTAGCAAGGGATCACTGTACCAGTGATACACTTTATAGCACCGTCCGGAATTTTCTGCTTCACCTTGTCCTGTTCCTGACAGCAAATACTCTCCTCCTCTGTTGTCATACTCACACACAGACCACACTGGCACCTGCAAAAATAAAAAAAAATAGTATGTTTTTATTTGTTTATTTGGGGGAGGGCGTTGACAGTATCAGGTAGATGTTTCAATTTTATTATAAATACACTGCTATGATTTTATTGAAAAATCGGGTTTAAATAAATTATAATTATGTATATATTATATATTATTTAATATATTATATTTATGAACAAATAATTTGTTGCAATATCTGTAGCAAAAGCATACCACTCTGTGTTCCCCTGCCGTGTGTCTCCTGCTGCTGCTGCGGCGGGCATGTTTGCCTCACCACCGTCACTCTCTGAGTCTGCCTTGCTAGGCATGATGTCTGCTTGGTACGGCTCAAACCTATAAGGTCTGATGCCCCCAGATTCTTCATTATCACCACATTCTTCTGAACAATAATCGTCTGAAGACTGGACAACACAAACCAGTTCCACACTACATGTGCTGGAACCATCATCAATGTTTTCAACCGCTTCCATCTTGTGTGTAGAATGGTCAGCCAACCGCTGTGTTCACCTACTGACGTCACAACATGGCCGGGGGTTTTACAGCCACTGACTCAATTGGTGCTGCAGCGCTCTTGGAAAGGTCAGATATTCGTGTGAAAACAAGCATGTTTGACTTAGAACTGCACAGACCCACCTATTTTGTCATATTGAAATTATGTGTTGCAAAATTAGATAATGTCAAAATCGTGTCATGAGCACTTTAAGCGTAGTTTAAAACGACACTAAGCACAAACATGAAGAGAGAGGGGAGGCCGCTGTGTGTCCACTGCCACCTACTGGACATCAACAGAGCTAGCCTAGCTTAGCAACCATGGTTTTTATGACTACTTATCTCACATATCCATGCTCCCAGCTAGCTCATTAATCCACAGTTGATCATACAGTTCACTTCTAGAGGTTATTCTGGCTCATTTTGTTATATTTTGGCTCCCCGTAATCACAGACAGACAGGCTGGCTAAAGGCCAATTTATGCTTCCGCGTTGACACTACGCAGCTCTGACATCGTCAACACAGTGAACAACGCAGCAGCAACATGTGTTCCTATTACCTAGCCCGACGTGCGCCTCTCCAGAGAAACAGAGGTGCGCGTCGGTAACGCAGGCCGTAAGAGCTGTGATTGGTCCGCTTTGTCTCCACCTTCACATTTCCTGGTTCTCACCACTGCTTTGCTCTGCCTGTTCACTGCGGCACGACTTCCAAGGTGAGTTGGTTAAACAGCGGTCCAAATTGAAAACAATATTGATGAAGTAAGCACAAACAGAGCATTTTGTGTCTCGTCGTAACCCCAGTAATTACACAGATTGTCTGCTTTGTCTCCTTCACATTTCCTGGTTCTCGCCACTACTTCGCTCTGCCTGCTCATGGCGGCACAACTTCCCAGATGAGTCGGTTAAACAGCGGTCCAAATTCAAAAGAATATGGAGCTAGTAAGCACATACAGAACATTTTGTGGCTCGCTATATGTAATCAAGTAATTACACAAATTGTCAAAATGGCAGCTGTGGTGGTCGCACGCACCATTTTCTCTGACTTCTCTTTTTCTCTGTGCAACGATCGTATTAAAAGCTGCTTTTCTTAACATTTTTTAGCTCCATCTCCATGACAATCTGCTCTTGTCCGTTGCTATTTCATAAACAACTAGAAAAGCACTCGGAGAGCGCAGACCTCCGCCAAGCGCCACAATTCCCCCCATACAGTGTTTGTGTGTACGTTTTCAGATTCCTTGAGCATGTAAACATATGACTAGCAATTGGATTCACAATGATTATTTGTTTATTTGACAGGGACAGTGCAATAAACACACAATTAATCAATGACAATCAATCTGATAGTGATAGGATTAGTGGTTCAGTAGTAAAAGCATTGCCTCCTTGGCGGAGGTAATAAACTAAAGTGTTGCTGTTGTGTCCATCTCCTCCACTGACGGATGCAAATTGGGTAGACAGGTTGCAATGGGTTTTATATTATATTGTAACGTGCTGCTCGACATGGCGACGTCCCACCGGGAGGTTCGAACTCACGCCTCCTGCTCCGGAGTCCCGCACTCTACCTGTGTCGCCAATAGGGTCAACCCACTTGGCAAGCCAAGTAGGGTGCTCATATTGAGTTCGCTACAATATTATTTTTTTGGGGGTTGCGCTCCGCGGCAAACGAGAATTTAGAAGCTTCGCCGGCAGAGAGCTCGTTTTTGCGCAGCGCCTATGGCTGGCCGGTGAATTTGTGCCAAATGCGCAGCTCCTATGGCTGGCCGGGGAATTTCTGCCAAAGAATCCGTCGGCGGACAGCTGCCCGTGTGAGGTTTTGCAGTTGCGCACAAACACAGGCACGCTGGCGGGCCCAGGCCAGCAGTGTTTTCCGCGTCCTTTTGTGCCTAAAACGTTGAAGAACGCAGAGTTTGTGTTGCAGACACGACGACCAGCGCCCTCCATTGCGCCTGCGCACATGTTGAAAATGGCTGTATGTCACAGTGTTGAATGAAAAATGCTTTAAAAAATTCCTGTATCCAGACGGTGAACCGGATCACCCCCAAAATTTAATCAGTTCTTCCTTGTACCATTTCCAACAACGCCTGAAAGTTTCATGGAAATCCGTCCAAGATTTTTTGAGTTATCTTGCTAACCAACAGACAGACAGACAGACAGACAGACAAACAAACACACAGACAAACCCCGGCAAAAACATAACCTCCTCCTGGCCTTTTCGGCCTGGCGGAGGTAAAAATACACAACAAAGTTCTGTGTTCTTGAAAGATAAAGGGAACATTTTCTCAAACGTATCTGTATTGTTTTTCCAAAATTAAATCACATTGTATATTGTTATACAACTAGCCCACATCACCACACTCCCTGTTAAGCTGAAATGGAAACCATTTGAGTGACAGTTATCATTATCATGCTTGGCGTCACTGCGTATGCTGTCACTGAACAGAACACATGCCTGTTAACAAACAGTAGCCACGGTTACATGGGCAAAATTTCGTCAGTCTGATTAAGATAAGATAAGATAAGCCTTTATTAGTCCCACAACGGGGAAATTCCAGGATTGCAACAGCACAGGGATAGCAACACTCAGAGCAACAATCAGAAGGCAAGAAAAAAAACAAACAAGCAAGCAAGAGCAGCTAATATACATACATATGTACATATTACTATAAAATATATATATACACACACACACACAGACACACAGTGCAGAGCATTGTAGCTGGATGGAATAAATATATGAATATATGAACACACAGTGCAGAGTATTGTAGCTAGATGGAATAAATATGTAAATATATAAACACCCACAGTACGGAGCATTGCAGCTAGGTGGAATAAATATGCAAGTATATAAACACACAGTGCGGAGCAATGTAGCTAGATGGAATAATATGTAGATATATAAAAACACAGTGCGGAGCATTGTAGCTAGATGGAATAAATATGTAAATATATAAACACACACAGTGCAGAGCATTGTTGCTAGGTGGGATGAAACAGCATAACCGTCTACTTAGTTATCCTACATGGTATGATTATGTGCCCATACATATTCTCACCCTCCATAGCGACCGGTATGTTCCTAGTTGTATGCCGGAGGGGACCATTGTGTAAGTCTATTGCATCTTTTGCATTCAAAAAAAACTATTAGTTTGTTACGTCTTTTTGCTATCTCTGCGAGCAGCCCTGCTTAGGTTGTACAGTCTGACAGCCGTTGGTAGGAAGGACCTACGAAACCTCTCGGTTGTGCACCTGGGATGATGTAGTCTGCTGCTAAATGAGCTCCTCAGTGCATCCAGTATGTCCTGCATAGGGTGGAACTCGGACTCCAGCAGAGATGACAGTTTAGCCACCGTCCTTCTCTCTCCTATCTCCTCCATCGGATCAAGGCGCTGCCCCAGGACAGAGCTAGCTTTCTTAATCAGTTTGTTCAGTCTCTTCCTATCGGCTGCAGTAATGCCACTGCCCCAGCAGACCACTCCAAAAGTGATGGCTGATGCCACCACCATGTCATAGAATGACTTCAGCAGCGCCCCTTGTACACCAAAAGACCTGAGTCTCCTCAGCAGGAACAGCCTGCGCTGTCCCTTCTTGTAGAGTGCGTCAGTATTGTGTGACCAATCTAGTTTATTGTTCAGATGAATACCCAGGTACTTATAGGATGTCACCATCTCGATGTCTGTTCCCTGTATATTTACTGGTGCTGTGAGGGGCTGCCCATGCCTGCGGCAGTCCACCACCAGCTCCTTAGTTTTCCTCGCGTTGATCTGGAGGCAGTTCCGATGGCACCAGTCCACAAAGTCCTGGATAAGCCCTCTGTACTCAGCTTCATCTCCGTTGGAGATGAGACCAACGATCGCAGAGTCATCAGAGAACTTCTGTAGATGGCAATGTGTTGTGTTGTGTGAGAAGTCCGCAGTATAAAGAGTGAACAGGAAGGGAGCCAGCACCGTTCCCTGGGGGGCCCCCGTGCTACTGATGATCGTGTCGGAAACACAGTCCCGGGTTCTCACAAACTGAGGCCGGTTCGTGAGGTAGTCCAGGATCCATGATGACAGGTGCTGGTCCACCCCTGCGCGCAGCAGCTTGTCCTTCAGGATCATCGGTTGGATGGTGTTGAAAGCACTGGAGAAGTCAAAGAACATGATCCTCATCATATTCCCGGGCTTCTCCAGGTGGGACAGAGAACGGTGAAGGAGGAAGATCACCGCATCCTCCACCCCAATGCCATGCTGGTAGGCGAACTGGAGTGGATCCATCGCTGGTTCCACCAGGGGGCAGAGATGAGCAAGGAGCAGTCTCTCCAGGGTCTTCATCAAGTGGGACGTCAAGGCCACCGGTCTGTAGCTGTTCAGGTCTTTGGGGTGGGAAGTTTTTGGTACAGGTACCACACAAGATGTTTTCCACAGCTGTGGTACCCTCCCCAGTTTCAGGCTCATGTTGAAGATATACGTCACAATCCCACACAGCTGGTCTGCACAGGACTTGAGGAGCTTTGCGCTGATGCCGTCCGGTCCCGACGCCTTCCTCGCCTTGATCTTCCTCAGCTCCGTCCTCACCTGGGTCTTGGTCAGGGTCAGGATGGGGGGCTGTGTGTTGGGAGTGGGGGGGGTGTCGGTGGAGTGGGGAGTGGGCAGCAGGACTTGATTTCTTAGAGGCAGCAGTGGTTGTTGTGCAGACAGGGGGGAGGGCGGTTGGTCAAATCTATTGAAAAACAGATTCAGGTTGTTCGCCCACTCCCTGCCCCCCGTGGCCTGGGGGGAGGTATTCTGGAGCCCCGAGATGGTTTTGAGGTTTCTCCAGACCCCGCTGATGTCACTCTGTTGCAGCTTGTCCTCCATCTTCTTCCTGAAGCTGTCCTTGCCTTCTCTGATCTTTCTCCTCAGCTCCCTCTGTACGGACTTCAGCATCTCCCTGTTCCCCGACCTGAAGATCCTCTTCTTCTCTCTCAGAAGTGTTTTTATCTCAGGGTTGATCCAGGGTTTGTTGTTTGAGTGACGCCGTATGGTCTTGGTGGGAACGGATTTGTCCACACAGAAGCTGAGGTAGCCCGTGAAGGTGTGAATGAGGCCATCGATGTCCTCACCATGTGGATCGCAGAGCTGCTTCCAGGCAGTGGCTTCAAAACAGTCCTTTAGAGTGTCCATTGTCTCCTCAGACCATAACTCCACAGTGTGCATGGCTGGAGGTTGTCTGTGCACTAGGGGTTTGTACACCGGCCGGAGATGAACCAAGTTGTGATCCGATCTCCCAAGTGGGGGGAGTTGTGATGAGGTGTACGCCTCCTTAGTGTTTGCGTAGAATAGATCCAGTGTTTTATTGTCTCTAGTGTGGCATGTGACATACTGGGTGAAAGTGGGCAGAATGGGAGACAGTGAAACGTGGTTGAAATCGCCTGAGATGAGGAGAAGAGCATCTGGGTGTTCTGTCTGCAGCCTGCTGGTTACTGAATGGATGACGTCACGCGCTGTCCCAGCGTTCGCCGTCGGATTTGCATAAACAACAATGCAGATCACGTGTGAGTGTTCTCTCGGGAGATATGTAGGCCTCATGCTAACAGCTAGCAACTCAATGTCTTTGCTGCAGTGTCATTGTTTAACAGTGATATGTCCCGGTCTGCACCAGTTGTTGTTAACATACATTATCACTCCACCGCCCCTTGCTTTGCCACTCTCTGGTGTTCGGTCAGCTCGTATCATGTGAAAACCCTCCAGCTCAATGTTAGCATCTGCTGCTAGTTCAGTTAGCCACGTCTCAGTAAACAAAAGGAGAGAGCACTCCCGGTAAGTGCTATCATAACGGGAGATAGCCGCTAGCTCATCTAACTTTCCCAGTATCGACCGTACATTTCCCATGACAACAGATGGCAGGGAGGGTCTGTACCTTATATTTTTTGTCCTCCGCCTTACTCCAGCCCGGCAGCCGCGACGCTTTCGCCTCAATTCTCTCGGTATGTCGAGTTTTTCCAGTGGGACCGGGTGGCGGTTAAATGCTAGCAGCTCTTCCCTGTTGTATCGTATCCTGCTATAAACAGTGGCTCCGTCCACCGGCTCAGGAGACATTTGGGACGATCTGTGTGTCCGTGATATAAGTGGGGTGAAAAAAAAAAAAAAAAAAAAAAGTGATCAAAAAGAGAGGAAGGGAAAAAACAAACAAACCTGGAATCGAGCCGCTGTTGCAAAAGGCAGCCTACTGGTGTGGCGTCGAGTACTAAGCAATTCAGATCAGAATTTTACTGTTTACATGGATCCTGAAAAAGGTGATCTGGTTAGGACGTGCGTTTCCATGTGTCACACATTTGAACGGAATAAATCATTTTGACATGCGCACTTCGACATTCCTAAAATAGTAGAAGTAGAAGCAACTTCCGGTGTTAGCAAGCCCCGCTTCGTGTCGAAATTGACCTGTATTGTGTTATTCAGACCGTACTTTTGCTTCTGCTGGTCTCCATAATGAAGCTACAAGTACATACACTACCGTTCAAAAGTTTGGAGTCACCTCAGACAATTTTGTGTTTTCCATGAAAAGTCACACTTTTATTTACCACCATGAGTTGTAAAATGAATAGAAAATATAGTCAAGACATTGACAAGGTTAGAAATAATGATTTTTATTTGAAATAATTTTTTCCTTCGAACTTTGCTTTCGTCAAAGAATCCTCCATTTGCAGCAATTACAGCATTGCAGACCTAACATGATTGCACAAGGGTTTTCTAATCATCCATTAGCCTTCTGACGCAATGAGCAAACACATTGTACCATTAGAACACTGGAGTGATAGTTGCTGGAAATGGGCCTCTATACACCTATGTAGATATTGCACCAAAAACCAGACATTTGCAGCTATAATAGTCATTTACCACATTAGCAATGTATAGAGTGTATTTCTGATTAGTTTAAAGTTATCTTCATTGAAAAAAAGTGTTTTTCTTTCAAAAATAAGGAAATTTCTAAGTGACCCCAAACTTTTGAACAGTAGTGTACTTCTGCATATGACAAACAGAGGGAGACAGCAGGACGATACAGACCAGTTTTGTTTTACTCCGCTATGTTTTCTGCTAGCTGCTGCTAAGGTGGAAATACATCACGTCGACGTGTGGCTGGTGTACAGACATGCGCAGTAAACATATTTTCTGCCCTACGTTCGGAATAAGTGTTTTCATGCGCACCATTCGGATTAACAATCGGCATAGCCCACTCCTCTCAATCGGAATGAAATTTTGATCTGAATGAGCGTGATCGGGTTAGAATATTCAGATTGGCGTGTTTACATGAAGGATTTTTCTTCTGATCAGGCTTTTAACCTGGTTACTTGTGTCCATGTAAACATAGCCACTGAGTGGAAAAAATGAGTGGCACCATAGGTGGTATGCTTTAAAACACAAAAAATACACCCACTATTCAATCACAGCAGTATACAGAGTACCTGCTTGCATTGTGGAAAGCTAATCTTATCATTCCATCTTGTATTAATTGGCGAATAAATAAATACATACTTAAAGGCTCTGAATCAGTTCTTCACTTCCCATGTGCTCCTTGGTCTTCACCCACACATCACTACAGTCCAGTAAATGGTGTGGTATAAACATCAAAAGTAAAGGAGGTACTCTGTGTACTGCTGTGACTACATATTTTGTATGATTTTTATGTTTTGCTCAATACAAAATAAAGTTGTCACGTCAGTGTTGTGTTGCTATGGTAACTATCTTGTAACTGCCAAGAATTCTGTCCCAATGCATCCCCTCTATAGGCCAGAAAATCCCCTTTGTCTGTGGGAAAACTGTTTTGGCCGTCAGGTTAGCAATTCTTTTTATTCCCATGTCAATTATTTCCCTAGAATATAGCTGTGAAATTCCAAACAACAAACATTCAAGTACAAACACTTTCTCTATCATTTACCTTTATGGCCATTTTTGATTTCAGTGTGTATGTGCGTCAGCTGAACACTGACAACAACAAATGAAATGTTAGTCATCCGGCTTTATTTTTCCATTTTTTGGGAGGTACACACTGACATGAGTAAACACAAAAATTGTGCTATTATGAGTTCTTATGTAAGTTGTCCATGGCATACGATGGTGTTTTGCCATGGCACGATCCCCTGGGGTGATTGGAAAAACATCATGAGGTCATTCCTCACAGCGATGGCAGCTCTGGTTGATCGGCTCTGTGACAGAATTTGTGGATCCAGATGTTCAAACACACTCCTGTCCCCCTGAATCACTCTTCGCTACTCGCCTGGTTGAGATACCCCTATAGCTTCTGTGTCAGCAAAATTTGGGGGGATGTATCACGTTTCAGCCACACTGACTTCATCGGTGTAGGCAAAGTTGTGCAACAGTATGCAGGCTTTCACAGTCTTCACAGCTTTCTCTGGGAGGAATTCCAGTGATCGGCCAAGGATTCTCCAGCGTGCCACAAGAATGCCAAATGTATTCTCTATGACGCGTCTGACTCTGGAGTGACAGTAGTTGTAGATGCTTTTGTCTAATGGCAGGTTCACCCCTGTTAAGCCAAAAAGGAAAACACAGAGAAAACATCAACAATCAGACACACACACACATATATATGTGTTTATTCTTTTGTATAGACACATGCAAGGCAGACAAATCACAAAACAGATGGCTGATTCATTATGTGACAACAGAAGTCATGGCAGTAAAAAAAAGTCAGTCAAGCAAACAGTGTGGTATTAACTTCTGCAGTTAAAAAAGAGGGTATGCGTACGATGTCACCAAACAGAACTCATGGCAGTTACAAAACACCGAGTGGCAAAAGTGAGAGGCAACATTAGGGTGTATGTGGTAAAACACAAAAAATACACAGTATTCAGTCACAGCAGTACACAGAGTACCTGTTTGCATTGTATAGAGCTAATCTTATCATTCCATCTTGTATTAATTGGCAAAAATAGTTAAATAAATATTTAAAGGCTCAGAACCAGTTCTTCACTTGTGTGCTCTTACCCACACATCATTACAGTCAAATAAACAGTGTGATATTAACATCTAAAGTTAAAAAATGAGCTCTGTGTACTACTGTGACTAAATATTTTGTGATTTTATGCTTTGCTGCATACAAACTAAAGCTCCCACATGTGTTTGCCACTCAGTGCTGGGTAACTATGGTAACTGCCAAGAATTCTGTTCCAGTACATCAGATTGCTGTGTTGCTGTGACTGTTGTCCCAGGAAGATTGGTGGTCCAGGGTAGATTCAGTTTGTTTTCCAACAGCATTGATCCAAATTGGCTCTCTGAAGACGCCCCTGTTTCTTCATCTGTATGTCTCAGTGGCTGGATTAGCATGGGAAATTTACCCTGTGTCTGTCTCTGTCGGTTCAGCGGTCGCACAGACCATCTCCTCCTCCTTCTCTATTTTCTGCATTGCATTTCTTGTAGTAGGATGAGCTGTTCAATGTTTATAAGGGCCATCTGCATCAAAATTTGTTTTTGTGCGGTTGCCATCGCTTGCGCTGACAAAAACAGGAAATACGTGAGGAGAAGACAGGAAGCACTCTACACATCCTCTGAAACCCTGCAACCGCCTACCATTTGGGCGGTGAATTGCAAACTGATGCTGACAAACTGGCATGGAAGTAAATTTTGCAGAGGACTGCGCAGGCATCGTCTGCCGGCAATGGTGTCGACATGATGGGAGTGCATAAACCAGGCTTAAATTATGCTAGTTTAGCTACTGCTAGCTACTCCCTTTGACATAACTCACCCAATCCCATCCAACATCTGTCTTCCCAGACTGGTCATCTGTCAACACTTGACCATATAATTAAGCAATATCATATGAGATGGTGTATGGTATCAATTTATATAGTTACTGCGGGTGTGATGTAACTAATGCCCTCTGCTATCACACCCATAGTTAGTATATACTGTAAATTGATACCGTAACGATGTTGAGTGTAATATTGCGTTTATACAACAGTTCTGGCAAGCGCAATTTATTAAATGACAGCAATACTGGAAAAAATATTATGATTTGTTTGTTTAACCAGTTATTTTGTGCAGCTGAGAACTTTCTAAATGTAGACAGTAACTGCTGCTGAACATCTCAATCAGCATGAAGACATCTATTGTCCTTTCACAGACATGTAAACAAATTAAATGCTGTCAAGTGCAAAAGTAATGTGTTTATAAAACAAATCTGTTCATTCAGTACTGCAGAAGACCTGCCTATTTTTTTAAACAGATGTGAAATGGCTTAATGAGCTTAATGATGAGCAGAAGGAAACTTTTTTTTTTTTCCAAAAGGGTGGAACTTCTGCGTCATAGATGTATAATGTCTTGTCAAACAGTGCCTCACTGTGGAAGTTAAGGTATCCAAAACAGTATAGTCAATCTCTTCGGTTCTGGCCTACCTTCATTGGCTTCCCATAGAGTTTAGAATTAAGTTTAAAATCCTTCTTCTTACTTACAAAGCTCTAAATGATCAAGTCCCTTTTTATTTAAAAGATCTGATACCACCCTATTATCCTAACAGAGCACTATGCTCCCAAAATGCAGGATTACTTGTAATATCCAGAATCTTCAAAAGTACAATGGGAGGGAGAGCCTTCAGTTATTAAGCTCTTCTCCTGTGGAACGAGCTGTCAATCTGAATTCGGGAGTCAGACTTGATCTCTGTTTTTAAGAATAGGGTTTAAACCTTCCTTTTTGATATAGCCTATAATTAGGGAGGGATCATGTGTCCCTGAACCCTCCCTTAGTTATACTGCTAATAGGTTTAGACAGCTGGGGGACCTCCAACAATGCTCTGGGCTTCACTCCTTTCTTCCCTCTCAATGAAATATTTTTGCTGGTCATTAACATCTGTTTGTTCTCTCCCATAACTCGATTTCCCATCATGCTGTTTGCTCTCTACATGTCTGTTCTTTTCTTCTTCTTCTCTATCCCCTCACCCCCCAGCCAATAGCAGCAGATGATAGCCCCTCCCTGAACCTGGTTCTGCTGGAGGGTTCTTCCTGTTAAAAGGGAGTTTTTCCTCCCCACCATCACCAAGTACTTGCTCACAGGGGATTGCTTGATTGCTGGGGTCTTTCTGCAATTGTGGGGGTTTCCCTTACAGTTGAAAGTGCTATGAGATGACTCTTGTTGTGAAATGGTGCTATATAAATAAAGTTGAATTTAACTGAACTGAATTCTGCCAACCTGTCTGCGCTGACCGGCAGAATGAGGCTCTTCTGGGAGCCGGAGTCCACCAAGAAACGTCTCCCCGAATGTGTGTCTGTGATGAAAAGCAACTTGTTCCTGTCGCCCGTGGTGTCAACTGCCATTGACTGCTGGCCGTGGCGTTTCCCTGGCTTCTTGAATTGGTACGGTGGCAGACAGCATTGGGCATTCGAGCCAAACTGGTGGTGATAGAAACAGCGCGTCCCGTTCCCGCGTCTCTTGGCGTCCGTCCCAGCCACCCTCAACGGCTCCTCGACCTTGCTAGAGTCCTTCATGGCTGCTGGTGTCATTGCTTGCACACTTAGAATTCAATTCAATTCAACTTTATTTATATAGCGCCATTTCACAACAACAGTCATCTCATAGCACTATCAACTGTAGGGGGAACCCCCACAGTTGCAGAAAGACCCCAGCAATCAGGCGATCCCCTGTGAGCAAGCACTTGGCGAAGGTGGAGAGGAAAAACTCCCTTTTAACAGGAAGAAACCTCCAGCAGAACCAGGCTTAGGGAGGGGCAGTCATCTGCTGCGACTGGCTGGGGGGTGAGGGGATAGAGAAGATGAAAAGAACAGACATGTAGAGAACAAACAGCACGATGGGGACTCAATCTATGGGAGAGAACAAACAAATGTTAATGACCAGCAAAAAAAATATTTCATTGAGAGTGAGGAAAGGAGTGAGGCCCAGTGCATTACTGGAGGTCCCCCGGCTGACTAAACCTATTAGCAGCATAACTAAGGGAGGGTTCAGAAACACATGATCCCTCCCTAATTGTAGGCTATATCAAAAAGGTAGGTTTTAGCCCTATTCTTAAAAACAGAGATCGAGTCTGACTCCCGAATCCAGATTGGCAGCTGGTTCCACAGGAGAGGAGCTTGATAACTGAAGGCTCTGCCTCCCATTGTACTTTTGGAGATTCTAGGTATTACAAGTAATTCTGCATTTTGGGAGTGTAGTGCTCTGTTAGGATAATACGGTAGTATGAGATCTTTTAAATAAAAAGGAGCCTGATTGTTTAGAGCTTTGTAAGTAAGAAGAAGAATTTTAAACTTAATTCTAAACTCTATGGCAGGGGTGTCAAACCCATTCCATGGAGGGCCAAGACCCTGCAGGTTTTACTTCCACCCAGTGTCTTCAGCAGGTGTTTTCACTGATCAGCAATCAGTGGGAAGAAATTCAGTGAACTCACCTGTTGAAGACACTGGGTGGAGGTAAAACCTGCAGGGTCTTGGCCCTCCATGGAGTGAGTTTGACACCTGTGCTCTATGGGAAGCCAATGAAGGGAGGCCAGAACCGGAGAGATATGATCTCTCTTTCTAGTACCTGTTAAAACTCTTGCTGCAGCATTTTGGATCAGCTGAAGACTTTTTAAAGATGTTTTAGGACAGCCTGATAATAAAGAATTACAATAATCTAATCTCAAGCTAACAAAAGCATGGATCAGTTTCTCAGCATCACTCTGAGACAAGATGCTCCTAATCTTGGCAATATTATGCAAATGATAGAAAGCAGTCTTAGAAACAAATTTAATATGTGAATTGAAGGACAGATCTTGATCAAAAATAATTCCAAGGTTCCTCACAGAGCTATAAAGAGAAAGAGTAACCGCATCCAAACTGAAAGTTTGATTTGGAAAGGTATTTCTAAGGTTTTTTGGACCAACAAGAATGACTTCAGTCTTATCTGAATTTAATAGCAGGAAATTACAAGTCATCCAAGCTTTGATTTCCTTAAGACAGGCTTCCAACTTGGCTAATTGATTACTATCATCTGGCTTCATTGACAGGTATAATTGTGTGTCATCTGCATAACAATGAAAATGTATACAGTGCTTTCTAATAATGTTGCCTAATGGAAGCATATATAAACTAAAAAGAGTAGGGCCTAGCACAGATCCCTGTGGAACTCCATGACTAAGCTTTGAGTTGAAAGAAAACTCATTATTTACATGAACAAACTGGAACCTATCAGATAAATAAGATCTAAACCACTGCAACGAAGTTCCATTAAGTCCAACATAGTGTTCTAATCTATCAAGTAGAATATTATGATCGATAGTATCAAAAGCTGCACTAAGGTCTAAAAGGACAAGTACAGAAACCAGTCCATTATCAGATGCGATGAGGAGGTCGTTAGTGACCTTCGCTAAGGCTGTTTCAGTACTATGATGGATTCTAAACCCAGATTGAAACTCTTCAAGTAAACCATTTCCCTGCAGGTGGTCAAATAATTGCGTAGCAACAACTCTTTCTAACATTTTTGAAATGAAAGGGAGATTAGAGATTGGTCTATAGTTAGCTAAAGCTCCTGGATCTAGCGTTGGCTTTTTGAGTAAGGGTTTAATTACAGCCGTTTTAAAAGCCTGCGGTACGTGGCCTAAAGTTAATGAAGAATTGATTATATGAAGAATAAAGCTACCAATAAGTGGGAAGACTTCTTTAAATAACCTGGTAGGAATAGGGTCTAAAAGACAAGTTGAAGGTTTGGATGAGGAAACTATTTTGTCTAACTCACAAAGGTCGATTGGAGTAAACTCATCAAGACAGACATCAATTGAAGGAGTTGTAGTAGTTACAGTATTTAAGTTAACTGTGGGAAGAATCTGATTGATTTTATCTCTGATGGATGAAATTTTATTATTGAAAAAGTTCATAAAGTCCTGACTAGTAAGCTCTAAGGGAATGTTAGGATTGACAGAGTCCTGACTCTTTGTCAACCTGGCTACAGTGCTGAAAAGAAACCTGGGATTATTCTTGTTCTCTTCTATTAATGCAGAGTAATAACTCGTTCTAGCTTTTCTAAGAGATTGTTTATAAATTAAAAGATGATTTCTCCAAGCTAAATAGATTTCATTTAAATTAGTGGAGCGCCATTTTCTTTCTAATTGACGAGTCTGTTCACTAGAATGATGTGGTCCGCTTCTTGCGCAAGGGTGCAGTAGTTCTTGGCCACCAGCAGTGGTGAGTCAGCCAGGATCACTCTCGCTGTAGCTGGTGGTTTCCTGAGGAAGAGGTGGGCAAAGAGGAAGGGTTCATCGTCCTTCCCCCTCAGCGTTAACATGCTCTCCACCAGCTCCACAGCTGACCTGTCACCCAGTTGTGAGCACGTGAGGAATTTTTCTGTTCTGTCACTGTCCGACAGGGTTTAACGTTGAAGCAGCATCTGCTTGAGCACGTCATATTACTGCTGGGCTGGTGGCTCCTGAAGCAGGCTCGTTACTTGCTGTGTGGCACGCTCATCCAGCGCAGCGGCCACATGATAATATTTGGTGTCAACCGTCGAGATCCTGTGGAGTGTGAATTGGGCTTCCACAGAAGAAACCAAGAGGCTGGATTGTGGAGCCAGAAGGCCGGGAGGTTGACTGTGACAGTGCATGCCGTGCTGCTGTTCTCCCTGGCTTCTCCCTCTCCCTCTTCTGGCACACAGGGTAAACACATTAACATACAGACATGAAAGACATGTACACACATTAACATGACATTGACACATGCGTCACAGAGCAGGTTTTGCTACAATACATTCGCATCCCTGCATCCTCAGGTGTGAACCTGGCACGGCGGGGGGCTAAAGGCACATCTTTGTTTGTTTGGCTCCTCTCACCTTTCTCCAATTGTCATGTTCGGGTGAGCGTGCACTCTCCCTCCCTTCCTGCAAGATTTTCCCCGGCTCCGCAGGCAATCACCACACCTGCGTGATTAGACGCACCTGCTGCCTTTTCCCTGCCAGTGCTGAAAAGGACCAGTCTGTGAATGCTCCAGCGCTGGCTCATTGGGTATACTGCCTCATACAAGCAAGTAAGTTTATTATTTGCTCTCCGAGGAACAAAATTAATTCCAGTCCAGCAATCCTACGAAGGAAGCTCATTTCAGCCGCTTGTATCCGTGATCTCATTCTTTTGGTCATTACCCAAAGCTCATGACCATAGGTGAGGGTAGGAACATAGCTTGATCGGTAAATCGACAGCTTTGCCTTAGAGCCAAGGTCCCTCTTCACCACAACAGACCAGTACAACGTCTGCATCACTGCAGATGCTGCTCTGATCCGTCTGTCAATCTCTCACTCCAGTCTCCCCTCACTCGTGAATAAGACCCTGAGATACTTAAACTCCTCCACTTGGGGCAGGAGCTTGTCCCCAACCTGGAGAGAACAATCCGCCTTTTTCCGGCTGAGGACCATGGACTAGGACTTGGAGGTTCTGATTCTCATCCCATCTGCTTCACACTCAGCAGGAAACCATCCCAGTTAGACCTGTAAGTCATTGCTGGATGAAGCCAACAGGACAACATCGTCTGCAAACAACAGAGATGAAATCCTGTGGTCACCGAGCATGACACCCTCTGTTCCCTGGCTGCGCCTAGAAAGCCTGTCCATAAAAATTATGAACAGGATCGGTGACAAAGAGAGGCCTGGGGGAGGGGCTCGATGGTTAGCTTCTGGTGGCCAGGTTTCCACCCATGGGACCCGGACGGGCTCAGCCCGAAGGAGTTACATTGGTCCGCCCTCCAGTGGGCTCACCACCTGCAGGAGGGACCATGGGGGTCCTGTGCTATGTGGATCAGGTGGCGGTCAAAGGTGGAGACCTGGCGGTCTGATCCCAGGCTTCCTAAACTGGCTTTTGGGACATGGAATGTCACCTCTCTGGTGGGGAAGGAGCCTGAGCTGGTGCATGAGGCTGAGAGATACTGGCTAGATATAGTCGGCCTCACCTCAACACACAGCTCCGGTTCAGGAACCAGTTTTCTGGAGAGGGGCTGGAGCTTGGCCTACTCTGGAGTTTCCCTAGGTGAGAGGCGGTGAGCAGGGGTAGGTATTCTTGTATCCCCCCACCTTGCGGCCTCTATATTGGAGTTTTCCCCGGTGGACAAAAGGGTTGTTTCCCTGCGCCTTCAGGTTGAGAAATGGGTCCTGACCATCATTTGTGCCGATGCACCAAATGATGGTTCAGAGTACCCACCCTTTTTGGAGTCTGTGACTGGGGTGCTGGAGGGTGCTCCTCTTGGAGACGCCATTGTCCTAATGGGGGACTTCAATGTGCACGTGGGCAACAACAGTGAAACCTGGAGGGGGTGATTAGGAGGAACGGTATGCCCGGTCTGAACCCGAGTGGTGTTCAGTTATTGGACTTCTGTGCTAACCACAGTTTGTCCATAACGAGCACCATGTTCAAGCATAAGGATGTCCATATGTGCACCTGGCACCAGGACACCCTAGGTCGCAGGTCGGTGATTGATTTTGTTATCGTGTCATCAGACCTGCGACCGTATATCTTGGACACTGGGGTAAAGAGAGGTGCAAAGCTGTCAACTGATCGCCACTTGATGGTGAGTTGGATCCGATGGTAGGGGAGGACACCATTCAGACCTGGTAGACCCAATGTATAGTGAGGGTGTGCTGGGAACATCTGGCTGAGGCCCCTATCTGGGAGGTTTTCAACTCCCACCTTCAACCACATTCCGAGGGAGTCTGGAGACATGGAGTCTGAATGGGCCAGGTTCTTCACCTCCATTGCTGAAGCGGCTGCCCAGAGCTGCGGCCGCAAGGTCATCGGTGCATCTCGTGGTGGCATTCCCCAAACCAAGTGATGGACACCAGTGGTGAGGGGGGCCATTAAGCTGAAGAAGGAGTCCTATCAAGCTTTGCTGGCTTGTAGGATTCCCGAAGCAGCTGAGGTGTACCGGCAGGCCAAGCGGAGTGTGGCTTGGGTGGTTGCTGAAGAAAAAACTCGGGTGTGGGAGGAGTTTGGTGAAGCCAGGGAACAACACTTTCAGTCGGCATCGAAGAGATTCTGGCAAACTGTCCGGTGGTTCAGGAGGGGGAAGGAGCTCCCTGTCTACACTGTGTATGGTGCAGATGGTGTGCTGCTGACTTTGACTGGGGATATCGTTGAGTGGTGGAAGGAATACTTCGAGGATCTCCTCAATCCCACTGACACACCTTCCACAGAGGAAGCAGGGCTTGTGGACGAGGGGGACAACTCACCCATCACAGGGCCTGAGATCGTCAAGGTGGTTAAAAAGCTCTTTGGTGGTCGGACTCCGGGGGTGGATGAGATTTGCCCTCAGTATCTCAAGGCCTTGGATGTTGTAGGGCTGTCATGGATGACACGCCTCTGCAACATTGTGTGGAGGTCGGGAACAGTGCCTTTGGCATGTAAAACCGGAGTGGTGGTTCCCCTCTTTAAAAAGGGGGACCAAATGGTGTGCTCCAACTTTAACTAACTAACCTGCACTTATATAGCGCTTTTCTAGTCACAAAGATCACTCAAAGCACTTTCACTAATACTAACCCTCTATTCTAAGGGCCTATAGGAAACAGATACAGTGGGGCAAAAAAGTATTTAGTCAGCCACCAATTGTGCAAGTTCTCCCACTTAAAAGATGAGAGAGGTCTCCAATTTTCATCATAGGTATACCTCAACTATGAGAGACAAAATGAGAAAAAAAATCCAGAAAATCACATTGAAGGATTTTTAATGAATTAATTGGTAAGTTCCTCGGTAAAATAAGTATTTGGTCACCTACAAACAAGCAAGATTTCTGGCTCTCACAGACATGTAACTTCTTCTTTAAGAGGCTCCTCTGTCCTCCACTCGTTACCTGTATTAATGGCACCTGTTTGAACTCGTTATCAGTATAAAAGACACCTGTCCACAACCTCAAACAGTCAAACTCCAAACTCCACTATGGCCAAGACCAAAGAGCTGTCAAAGGACACCAGAAACAAAATTGTAGACCTGCACCAGGATGGGAAGACTGAATCTGCAATAGGTAAGCAGCTTGGTGTGAAGAAATCAACTGTGGGAGCAATTATTAGAAAATGGAAGACATACAAGACCACTGATAATCTCCCTCGATCTGGGGCTCCACGCAAGATCTCACCCCGTGGGGTCAAAATGATCACGAGAACGGTGAGCAAAAATCTCAGAACCACACGGGGGGACCTAGTGAATGACCTGCAGAGAGCTGAGACCAAAGTAACAAAGGCTACCATCAGTAACACACTACGCCGCCAGGGACTCAAATCCTGCAGTGCCAGACGTGTCCCCCTGGCTTAAGCCTAAGCCAGTTCAGGCCCCTCTGAAGTTTGCTAGAGAGCATTTGGATGATCCAGAAGAGGATTGGGAGAATGTCATATGGTCAGATGAAACCAAAATAGAACTTCTTGGTAAAAATTTAACTTGTCTTGTTTGGAGGAGAAAGAACACCATACCTACTGTGAAGCATGGGTGTGGAAACATCATGTTTTTCTGCAAAGGGACTAGGACGACTGATCCGTGTAAAGGAAAGAATGAATGGGGCCATGTATTGTGAGATTTTGAGTGAAAACCTCCTTCCATCAGCAAGGGCATTGAAGATGAAACGTGGCTGGATCTTTCAGCATGACAATGATCCCAAACACACCACCCGGGCAACGAAGGAGTGGCTTCGTAAGAAGCATTTCAAGGTCCTGGAGTGGCCTAGCCAGTCTCCAGATCTCAACCACATAGAAAATCTTTGGAGGGAGTTGAAAGTCCGTGTTGCCCAGCGACAGCCCCAAAACATCACTGCTCTAGAGGAGATCTGCATGGAGGAATGGGCCAAAATACCAGCAACAGTGTGTGAAAACCTTGTGAAGACTTACAGAAAACGTTTGACCTCTGTCATTGCCAACAAAGGGCATATAACAAAGTATTGAGATGAACTTTTATTATTGACCAAATACTTATTTTACCGAGGAATTTACCAATTAATTCATTAAAAATCATTCAATGTGATTTTCTGGATTTTTTTTCTCTCATTTTGTCTCTCATAGTTGAGGTATACCTATGATGAAAATTGGAGACCTCTCTCATCTTTTAAGTGGGAGAACTTGCACGATTGGTGGCTGACTAAATACTTTTTTGCCCCACTGTATCTAGGGACAATTTTAGAACAACCAATTAACCTAACATGCATGTCTTTGGATTGTGGGAGGAAACCGGAGCCCCCGGAGTAAACCCACGCAGCACAGGGAGAACATGCAAACTCCACACAGAAAGGTTCCAACCCCTGCCAACCTGGGGATTTGAACCAGGAACCTTCTGGCTGTAAGGCAACAGTGCTAACCACTGCACCACCATGCTGCCCAGAGGGAGCACGGTGAGGTGATCCCTCTAAATCTCTGGGAGCCCAGAGATTTAGAGGGATCACACTCCTCAGCCTCCCTGTGAAGATCTATGCCAAGGTACTGGAGAGGAGAGTCCGGCCATTGGCCGAACCTCAAATTCAGGAGGAGCAATGTGATTTGTCCATGGGTTCCATGTTGGCCCCATCTTTGTTTGCCCATATGGGCTTTACCTGTGAGCAGGTAATCTGCTTACCTGCTTCAACCCCAACTGGGCCTCACATGGGTTTAATGCGGGTCAGCAGGTTTCAGTAACACTTGCATCACAGGCAAAATTACAAGAAAAAAGTCACAAATTTATGGCAAAAAATGTGACATTTATGAGAAAAGCAATGCAAATTTAGGAGAAAAAAATCGAAAATTTACAAAATTAGCAAATTCGAGAAAAAAGTAATAAATTTAAGAGAAAAAGTGTGAACATTTATGAGAAATAAGTTCCAAATTTATGAAAAAAATGTGAAAATTGATGAGCAAATTCACATATTTATGAGAAAAATGTGAAAATTTACAAAAAAGTAACAAATTTACTAGGAAAAAAGTCACAACATTACTAGTCAAAATGTCACAAATTTACTCGAAAAGTAAGAAATTTACAAGAAAAGTTACAAATCTATGAGAAAAAAGTCACAAATTTATGAGAAAAATGTGAACATTTATGGGGAAAAAGTAGCAAATTTATGAGGAAAAAGTCACAAATTTACAAGAAAATTGCAAATTTATGAGAAAATCAGTTGAAAATAGGTAAATGGGTAAAGCCCATGTGAGCAAACACAAATGGGGCCAACATGAAACTCGTGGACAAACCCACATGGGACCCATAAGACAGCCCAACTTTAGCCTTTGGTGGGGCCCACATGGACATACTTGCTGGGTTCATGAGCCGTTACAAATACTTTAAAAGTAAGAAGTTGTCACACAGTGGAAGGAAATAAAAATCCTGAATAGAAAATAAGGTCCATCAAGACGCATAGAGAATCACAATCCGCTTAAAGTAGAACTGAACCCACCTTTTTGCGCAAAAAGTAGAATAGCGGATTAATTCCTTATTACCTATTGTATTTTTCAACACATAAAAGAAATTTTTAGGCCGTGCGATGGCCAAGCTATAAGCCGATAAACTTTTGCCTCTGGCTGGCAGTGCCAAACAAACCGGAAGTAGTGCAGACGACGCTGCGTGACGTCACGAGTGTGACCCTTAGCAAAACAACAATGGCAGATGATAGCAGTTCCAGCAGTCAAGAAAACCAGAGTTTTCAGAGTGAAGAGGCATTCAGGATCGGTGACGAGACAGAGGAGGATGCAGGAGTGTCAAGTGAACAGGAAGAGAGCGAGGGAGGCATCGAACCGTACAGATTCGAGCCAGAATTGTCGGGGGATTCCGGCACCGACTCAGAGTCAGACCGCAGCAGTGATGGGGAGGAGAGTCGCTTATTGAATACAGAATGGTGAGTCTTTACTTCTCTACTTTGGCATGTTTGGGGTGTCAGGATAAGGAAAATTAAGTCTGGACTGCAGACGATTTTTGTGTTTCAATAACAATAATTCCAGTAGAAAAGGGACAATGCGGTCCGAGGGTGGTGCCAATGGTCTGATGCAATCAGTGCAGTGACCATGCAATGCATCGCTTCCCGGTTGTTTTTTTTTTTTTTGTTACTTATTTGTACCCGTAGGTAGATTCGGTTTGCAGTCTGGTGACAAGCCACCGGCTGCCGTTTGCTGTGTGCGCGAGCGCCCTAAACCTACATGTTTTGGTATGCGGGAGGAAACCGGAGAAATCCTGGAGAAAACCCACGCAATACGGGGAGAACATGCAAACTCCACACAGCTCACTGTTGGTCGGGGGCTGGGATCGAACCCACGATCTCATGATCCCCGCGATCCCCCGGCCGAGGGTAAACTGTGCTGCCACAGTGCTAAAACACTGCGCCACTGTGCAGCTTTTCCTCCCCCTTTCTTTTCTTTCGTCGCCATGACAGCTTTCCTTGGCCACTGAACAGATCTTCCCAGGTGTTGGAAGTGTTTTGTAGTTGACTATCACGACAAAATGCACCAAAAACAACCATTGTCGACGTGCTCGCAATGGTAAACATGAGGGCTGTGCCCAATTCGTGACGTCACGCGGAACTCCGGCTGCACTTCCAGATAATCGGTGGATTCGTCGGATTTTTCAGGGCGGGAAATTCAAAATCGCGATTTTCTCCAAGATTCCGGGATTGGTGGAGGGGGTGCCAATGATAAATTATCTTTATAATTGTATGTACTATCACTCAGTGCCATTCAATGCTGTTCACTTCAGTTCTACTTTAAATCGTTGGGTGCCTAAAGATTCCCACCCCTATCATCCAGATGAAGTTTTGGAGGCAGGGACAATTTTTTCAGGTGAGACACCTGTTATGTACGAAATGAGCAAGCCGTAAGCCATTCTATGCCAAGCAACAAACTGAACTTTATTACAACAGCACTAACAGCACTAACATTAAGGGATCCTCCGTCTTGAAATGTTAGGCTGAAAACATGCAGGAGGTTGTACATTCATGGAGGTACACGCTGCCACGAATGAGGGTGAATGCTCCGATAATCTCTTTTCCCAAACACAGCGTATTTATTATCCTGATGCAAACGAGGAAAGAGATTGCCGGTGTGAGGAAGCGTGGGCTGGACGTGATTGAACCAGGTGTGTAGGAGTGCGTGTATGAACGTGTGAATGGGAATGAATGGAGTGTGAGTGTATGTGTGTGAGAACACCCAAGATGAAGCACAGCTGACGGCATTTGACAGGAGGAGGGGGCGTGCCCGAGCTGTCAGGATAATAAGTCAGAACGGTGTTTGGAACACCAAACCCAGATTCATGACACTATATAATATATGGGTTTCACTTTCTGAAATGAGTGACACAAAATATTGAACTTTTTCATAATATTCTAATTTTTTGAGATGTACCTGTACAGTATAGTGTAGCTGCTTAAGCAAGTCCTTGCGCTAGCGTTTTGCTAGCTAGGATCCTCTGCAGTGTGGGTGGAGGAGTCTAACCATTCAGTCAAAAGGCATGAAAATGCTGACGTTCTCGGATGCCTTCTATGCGTACCCCTGGACGTACAGGAGGCATCTGATTGGTTAAAGCAACAGGATAAGTTTAACAGTTAATTTAACCTACAGAGCTGCACTGTTAATTCCCGAAGGCCCAAGGCAGATTTACTTGACCCCGGCAACACAGATGGCTGAAATATAATTGTGTGGTGGACACAATACTCATGGCACTCCACCCAGGACAACGGGGTTAGTGGGGGAGAAGATAAATAGGGATGCTAATGAAGAAAGGTGAGAGGAGCTAAACAAACAAAGATGTGCCTTTCGCCCACTGCCGTGCCAGGTTCACACCTGAGGATGCAGGGGTGCAAATGTATGGTAGCAAGACCTGCTCTGTAACGTGTGTGTCAATGTCATGTTAATGTGTGTACATGTCTTGCATGTCTGTGTGTTAATGTGTTTACCCTGTGTGCCGGATGCGGGAATAGAAGTGTATAAAAGAGTTTACTCAGGCATTCAGAGTTAGAGTTTCTGTGTTTTATCTTGAAAGAGGAATAAAGTTTGTGTGTCGTAGAGCTCTCTGCCTCATCTGCTTTCATCTTCCACAATTGGACAAAAAAACCGCTAACATTACACTACTGGAAGGAGTGTAACCAAGAGAAAAGCTACAAAATGAAGAGAATAGACTATTGGGAATAATTTAATATATCCACATGGAACAAATATCTTGTAAAGGTTGTAAATGTAACTTTGATAGTGTTTAGGCCAACAGAGAAGGCTTTACTGGCCCTGAGGGTCCACCACTGCTGGAAACACCCTAGCAGCACCCCAGCACCTCTCTCCCTAGCAACCTGCTTCCCCAGCGTGGAAGTCCTTCACCTGCTCCCAGCTGTTCTCCTCTGCAGAAGTGTAAGCACAAAGAAATCAACCTTAAAACCTCATACTGTTTATCAGTTATACTTACCTGTCCCTCTGCTCTCTCCTCATAGGGTTGCCAGGTCCTCGGGTTCATCAACATTGCACTTTGTCTTGCACAATTATTGTAATAAATGTTATTATTCACTTCAATTATCGTTTCATCTTGTGTCTGCCATTGGGCCATATGGCCCACACCATAACACCAGATTAGTAACTAGAAAAGCACTCGGAGAGCGCAGACCTCCACCAAGCGCCACAGTTCCCCCCATACAGTGTTTGTGTGTACATTTTCAGATTCCTTGACCATGAAAACATATGACTAGCAATTGGATTGACAATGATAGGATTAGTGGTTCAGTAGTTATTCAGGAAAATCACATTTTCCGTAATGGCGGTTTTCTTCTGGACAGTGATCCGGATCACCACCAAAATCTAATCATCTGTAGGATACCCCATTTCTGACAATCTTTGAAAATTTCATGAAAATCCGTCCATAACTTTTTGAGTTATCTTGCTAACAAACAAACAAACAGGCAGACAAACAAACAGACAGACAGACAAACCAACGCCGATGAAAACATAACCTCCTTGGCGGAGGTAACAATAGGTTGGGCAAACCCTGCCAAGGGGCCCATGTCAATGGGGGGGGGGGACTCACAGAAGCCACTTGGTCTAAACACAATCACTTCTGTCTTCTTGCTCTGTATTACTCTGAAAGTTGTGCAGTATCGTTAAAATAGGACCGTGGTGAAACTTCTATGACTGAATCACTACAGTTTTAAATTTACTGAAACCACACTCCCTCTTTTTACCTCCGCCAAGGGAGGAGGTAATGTTTTTAGTGGCGCTGGTTGGTCTGTTGGTTTGCCTGTTGGCAACATAACTCAAAAAGTTATACACAGATTTTGATGAGATTTTCTGAAAAGGTGTGTAATGACACAGGGAACAGATGATTAGATTTTTTTGGTAATTCGGATCACGATCTGGATGCAGGAATTTTTTGAATATTATTTTATACATTAATATGGCACTTTTCATGTACTGCCCCTTTAAGACGTGTCCACTGAGTTGCATGTGTGGCCACACCATAGGGCCACATGACTCGGTAACCCGGAAGCCAAACACTGCAGGAAAAGTATTAGGGGGTGTGTCCACCAAACTAATTTTTTCTGCTGTGGGTGACTATTTTTTATTCATTCTCTATGTAGGGGCATCAAACTGGGGATTCTAAATTGTCCTTTGGTATGACTGTGAGAGTGAATGGTTGTCTGTCTCTCGGTGTTGGCCCTGAGATGGACTGGCGATCTGTCCAGGGTGTACCCTGCCTCTTGCCCAAAGATGCTGGGATAGGCTCCAGCCCGCCCGTGACCCGAAAAGGATTAAGCGGAAGAAGATGGATGGATGGATGGATGGATGGATGGGTTTGACTATGGTTACACCAGTGAGAGACCAGTTTGTAAAATGGTAATTGATGTGTGAGAAGATCATTGCATGCAGGAACATTTTGGCTGCACTGTCAGCGATGGTCTAATTTATTTAGAATTTCTCAGATTGAATTTGATTATGTTTGGGATTTTTTTAATGTGTTTTTTAAAGGATTAATGAGGAATCTAAAATCACGCCAAAGTACTTAAATTCCTCGTCGTATTGCAATGCCTCCCCTTTTAAGAAAATATTTGAGTTTGTAATATTTGATTGTTTGGTAAACATCATGTAAACAGTTTTTTAGTGTTTAGTAGGAGACATGAATTATCAAGCCAGTCATGGATTTGAGTTATCGCTGTTGTAAGAATACAGGCGGCTTCTTGTGTGTTTTTTGCTGGTGTGAATATTGCAGTGTCATCTGCATGCATTTGTACATGAATGTTTCTGCATGCATTTGGTAAATCATTTATGTATAGGGAGAACAATATTGGTCCAAGCATGGAGCCTTGTGGGACAGCCATGTGACATTTCAAATATAGCGATTTGACACTCTTGACCATCACACATTGCTGTCTGTTGGTTAAATAGGATTTCATCCATTTGATAGTGTGTTCTGAAAAATTTAACTAAGTTTGGTTAAAAGGATGTTGTAGTCAACGGTGTCAAATGCCTTCTTCAGATCTAAAAACAGAGCACCTACACAATTGCTATTGCAAAAAAATGGTATGATTCCACACTATTGTGTAATATTGCTTAATAATTATGAACCTCGTCAGTAAACTGTAAGGGAGAAGAGAGGATGATAATGATAATAATAATAATAATAATAATAATAATGATAATAATAATGGATTGCATTTATATAGCGCCTTTCATTAAAATTTTTGGGAAAGATGTGTAATGGCGCACTGAACAGATGATTAGATTTTGGTGATGATCTCAAAATGCATACCTCTGCCACAGCTCTTATCTCCTCACAGAGTGTTAGCAACAATACTCCAAAACTACTAGAAGGATATGGATGAAATTTTCACCAGAGGTGGTTCTTGAGCTGTTATGTCCACAAACCTGGTATAGAAGGAGACAGACGAAGAGGTTGCACTGAAACTCGGCTTTATTAAGGAACTATATACAGTACATGTTATGCAGCCACATGTGGAGTCATCCGGGCAAGAGCACCCCAAATAGCAGACGCTCCTATCACATGGTGGTGTGATGACGCAACCGGAAAGCAGCGTCTTCACATCGAACTTCACATTGAAACCCTGATACCACATTCCTTCCCCCTTTACAAAACACAAAACACACCAAATCAGAACCCATCTAAATTTGGAAACACAAACCCCAAACACATCAAATAAAGTAAACAAAAAATCAAACTAAAGCCAGGACCGGTGGGTAGACTGCCATACGGTCCGCATGGCAAAGTGATTTATTCTGCCACTGTCATAGGAACAGCCGTGTGACATGATTGTTGTTAGCAATCAGCTCACGTGCGCGATGCAGCAACAAGAAAGGACAATCAAACAATGACACACGTTTGAGAATTTTATTCTCAAAAAACACTGCACAGCTACAGAAATAGTCACTCGCCAGAGGAAGCAGCCTGTGGAGAGAAGATGATACCCGTGAGTGGAGGAATGGAGTAAGGGAAAGTGGGTGGCCAGATTACCACTTACGTGAGTCTCTAAGGGAGAACTGGCAGGGCCCCAGCGGGGAATAGACGAACCAGCAGGGTGAGGGGAATGAGCTGGTGGTGCCTGACTGGGTGGAAGTTGAATGCCTTTGGTGGATGATGGTGTGGCAGGAGAGCGCGTGCAGCCCCAGAGACACACCTGCATGATAGCAGCAACCTGAGGAGAAAAAGCACACAGGTTAATAATTCCTTTACCTGTATGAATCGAATACTTGCTTGTCTTGTGAGGCAGTATATCCAGACGAGCCAGCGTTGAATAACTGAAGGATGCTTCCTTATGAACGTTGGCTGATGAGGGGGCGCAGGTATGTCCTCTCACTCAGGTGCGCTGATGACCTGAGGAGAGATGAACGGGAAGGAGGGGGTGCGCTCTCGCTGCCCATGACAGGGCCCCTTCTTCTAGGAACGCCTCCTGGCGGTCCACAGGGTTTGCTGGGATGGGCACGGTGGTAGGCCTGGAGCATCTCCTTATCCAGGATCCGGGACATGGGAACCCAGGAACGTTCCCCCGGGCCGTAGCCCTCCCAATCAACCAGGTATTGGAGGCCCCGGCCTCGACAGTGAACGTCAAGAATACGAAAGACTGTGTGGGCGGGGTGGCCATCGATTATCCGGGGAGGAGGAGGCAGCTTGGGGGGGTGGGGGGGTGGCAGAGAGGACTGACCGAGAGGGGTTTAATATGGGATACGCGGAAGGTCGGGTTTACCCGCAGGGTCGGTTGGAGCTTGAGCTGGACTGAGGTGTCGCTGAGCACTCTGGAGATCATGAAGGGCCCTAGGAAGCAAGGAGACAATTTCTTCGATGTAGTCTTTAAAGGGACCTGACTGGCCGCCAACCAGACTTGCTTCTTCACGACGTACTTGGGGGCAGGCCCCCATTTTCTGTCAGCCATGGCTCGGTTGCACTCGCCAGAGCAGGCAAAGGGGGCATGCATGGACCTCCAGAGGCACTGGAAGCGGCGAGCATGAGCCCCCACAGAGGGAACCGTGACATCCCTCTTGGCCATAGGTAGCAGCGGAGGTGTGTATCCCAATGACGCCTTGAACGGGGTGAGACCAGTTGCTGTGGAGACAGCAGAGTTCACTGAATACTCCACCCAGGTCAGGTGCGTGCTCCAGGAGGAAGGATATTCCTTCCTCCTGGGAGGAAGAGGGGCGGTGCGGTGGCGCAGTGGTTAGCACTGTGCCAGCACAGCAACTCCCCCTTGGCCATGGGATCCCTGGTTCGATCCCAGCCCCTGACCAACAGTGATCTGTGTGGAGTTTGCATGTTCTCCCCATATCTGCGTGAGTTTACTCGGGGACTTCACCGGTTTCCTTCCACAGGCCAAAAACATGCAGGTTAGGTTAATTGGAGACTCTAAAGTAGCCCTAGGTGTGAATGTGTGTGTGAATGGTTAAGGGATAGCGCTGTACCATGGCTGCTTCATCCATCCAGGTGGATGCCCTCAATTTCCCCTCTGGGGATCAATAAAATATACAAAATCAAAAAAAAAAAAAATTCCACTGCTGAAAAAATTCCACTGCTACACATTGCAGAGTGGCCTCCAGGGACTGGTTGGCGCGGTCTGCCTGCCCGTTGCTCTGAGGGTGTTTTCCAGAGGAGAGGCTGACAGTCGTCCCCAGGGTCTGGCAAAAGGCCCTCAAGACCTGTGACGTCAACTGAGGGCTCCGGTCAGAGACGATGTCCAAAGGGTTCCCACACCTGGGATTTGTGTGGTTAAGGTGTGGGAAAGGTGTACACACTCTGTTCCCACACCTGCCCCCGCGTACGGGGCAGGTGTGGGAACAGAGGTTGTACGGTGCACCGGAGGTTGAACAATGGGAGCAGGCTGAGGAGGATTTGCCGACGGAGCTGCATTGGTCAAATGTTGCGCGGCGGTATCCAATTGCTGCATAATAGTCTGCAGCTGCTGGGCCATCACGGCAATTTGATGCTCGGTCGCTTCTAAGCGATCCAGAGCTGATTGTCCCGCTGCTGCACCTGCTGAGCCAAGGTCATGGCTGGCTCGTTCTGACAAGATTATTGTCAGCAATCAGCTCACGTGTGCGATGCAGCAACAAGAAAGGACAATCAAACACTGACACACATTTGAAAATTTTATTAAATATCAAAAACACCGCACAGCTACAAAAATAGTCACTCACCAGAGGAAACAGCCTGTGAAGAGAAGATGAGAGCTGTGAATGGAGGAATGGAGTAAGGGAAAATGGGCTGGCCAGATTACCACTTATGCGAGTCTCCAAGGGAGGACTGGCAGGACCCCAGTAGGGAACAGACGAACCAGCAGGGTGAGGGGAATGAGCTGGTGGTGCTTGACTGGGTGGAGGTTGAATGTGGTTGGTGGATGATGGTTTGGCAGGAGAACGCGCGCAGCCCCAGAGACACACCTGCACGATGGCAGCAACCTGAGGAGAAAAAGAACACAGGTTAATAATTCCTTCACCTTTGTGAATCGAATACTTGCTTGTCTTGTGAGGCAGTAAACCCAGACGAGCCAGCGTTGAATCACTGAAGGATGCTTCCTTATGAATGCTGGCTGATGAGAGAGCACAGGTGTGTCCTCTCACTCAGGTGCGCTGATGACATGAGGAGACATGAACGGGAAGGAAGGGGTGAGCTTTTTTTTCTTACAGTCCCCCACAGTAATGGTGGGTCAGGCGGGGAAAAACAATTCTGCCTGAGGGGTTTGAAGCAGCCCCGTGGTGGCCTCCTCCCTGGAGCTTCAAAAGAGGCCCGTGGTGGTCCTCACCAGAGCTTTGAACTGGGCTCGTGGCAGCTGCTTCCCTGGAGCCTTGAAACACGCTCTTGGCGGGCGCCCCCCTGAAGCTGTCGGACCCCCGGGGCCAATCTTCATGACACTGGAGCCTTGGTCCCGCACTGCGGCAGCCGACTCCCACAGAGCCCCACTGCCTGCAGCTGCCACCCAGACATGCCATAGTCTGTTCGCGTGCTGAACTGAATTGTCCGTCTGCCGAAAGCACGTTGTCCTCAGTTTTGCCATGATCCTCAGCGGCGCCATTGTTTTGCTGGCTGCGGCCTGGCCAGTCGCCGTCCTGGTCTCTCGCCAGCGCGAACCTGAACCCAGTCCAGTACTTGGAATGGTGCCTTACTTGTTTTCCTGCCTTGTCGTTGTGATCCCGGTGGCTCTGCATTCTCGCTCCGCCTGGGACCTCTGTTGTACTGTGGCGGTTCCGTTGTTGCAGTGTTCGCTGTCGACCCTCCTCCCATTGTCTCCATTGTCGACTGAAACTCAGCCTGAGCACTGAAAGTGTCCAGTGCCTCCCTGGTACTGCTTGTCCGAATGGACCCTCCACCCGCCAACTCGGTCGCTCCTACTACAGCCGGTTGAGCGCGGGCATTGAAGCCATCTGGTTCCTCCACTGAGCTGCTCTCCTCCCGAGAGCATGAAGTGTGCATTTCGGTGTCGGTTGTTGAAGCGGACTCCTCACCTGTCCGCTCGGTCGTAACCTCCGTAGCCTGTTGATCGAGGGAAAGGCAGCAATCCGGTTCCTCCTCTTTTCCATCAAAAGTGCTCTCAGTGCTGCATCGTGCGCTGTCTCTGTGCCCAGCTGCCACTGCTGTGCTTCGGGGTTCTCAGCATGCTCGCGCACCCCCTCCTGCGGCTCCGACTCTGGCTGCGGGGAAAACGGGGCCGAGTCTGATCGCTGCTCTCCCTCCATGCCATCTTCGCTCTCCATGCCGTGCTCACCCACAGTGCTGCAGTCACTCTCTATGCTCACCGTGCTAGCTAGCGTGTAGCCTGTTGCATGTAGCTTCTGTGTTTGATGCCCATTTAGCCCTGTGGCTAATTTCTCCGTTGCTACTAGCTGGAACGTTAGGTTCCCCGTGCCAGCTAGCTTCGTGTCTTTTGGCGCCATTAGAATCTCAGCCCACAGCTTTGTGCTACGTGTGTGTTTGGCAAAGTAGCTAGGAAGAAGCTCGACAGCATCTACATATGAATCTGTCTCCCCTAACGTGTGGAAAATTCTCTGACCTTCTACATCGAGTTTGCAAACCAGAAGTGCTTGTTTCCTTACTCTGTCGAGTTTACCCAAGCCCAACGCTGCAATGTACGTCTCGAACGTGGCCAGCCAACGAGGTCACAGTATTGCTGGTTCTCCTGGGTACTCCAGAAATGGCTGTAGTGGTGTTCCACATGCCTCCATGAGTTAATCCTCAGTCGCCAAATGTTATGTTCACAAACCTGGTATAGAAGGAGACGGACGAAAAGGTTGCACTGGAACTCTACTTTATTAAGGAACTATATACAGTACATGTTATGCAGCCACATGTGTAGTCATCCAGGCAAGAGCGCCCCAAATGGCGGTTGCTCCTATTATGTGGCGGTGCTGTCATCACACCAAACTTCACACTAAAACCCCGATACCACAGGCTACAGACAAATCCATTACATTTTGGAGGTGATCCATGAGGGACGAAAGGAGCCTTGGCGGAGGTCTGCGCTCTCTGAGTGCTTTCTAGTTTATAATATTAATTGTTTACTTAACGAAACAGACATTGAAACTGGTCGCTGTGAAGAAGGGTGTTTAATCTGTGTGACAAAAGGTACTACAGTATTTCCTCCCTTGTGTCTCAACATGTGGAAAGTTGGCACTTCATGTCACACCCCTTTAGGGATCCAAAATCTTCTGTTTTTCCATACAGACTTTTGGATAAAAACTGATCAGAACTGCTGCTTCTGCAGTCGAGGTTGCTGCTCTGCTGCACAGCCTTGAATTCAGTTCAAAATGTCAATGCTGTTTTTGAGTCTGACTTGCTCATATAACAACAGAACTGTAAAGAAAGCATCAGATCTGACAGGTCGTCCGAATAGAACTGATGAGCCGTGATATTGACATGCCCAGAGCACCAGCAGCAGCAGCAGCAAAGTGAAAACACAGATGTGATGAGATGGGAAACAAGCAGGTTGGTGGGGTGGGGGGGGGGGAGTTTCCACTTAAGAAGCTTATGGTTTTCTGTTCTTTTCCAGAATATGATATCACTTCATAAGCATTTCCTCTTTTATATTTTTGGAGTCACGGAGGACTCAGGAGACAGAGGGAGAAAAAACAGAGGTTAAAGAGTGTACGGGGACTGCAGTAGAGGAGAACGACGGGCAGGGAGGCAGCAGAGTGTAAAAACAGGGACGAAGAGATGATTCTATATAATAAATTTTATAAAAAGGTCAGAAAAAACATAAAAAATGATGCACTTTTTCCATTTGTTGGCACAGTTCACAGAGGTGATCAAAATCCCTCAGGGTTTAAATACCCTAGCACCATTTTACACACAGCTGAAGGACTCTGAGTCAGTTCAACACATTTTTTTTAAAATCCTAATGAGCCCCATTTCACCCCATCCTCCTACTTTAGTCATTTTGGAGTTCTGTTGATGATGTGGCCAGCACTTAACTGAGGATAACAGCTGCTAACTTTGGTAGCTAACGCAGTCAGTGTAAAAGCCCACATAAAAGATTATCAGGGAAAGGGTGCGTGGTTTATGTTGTCAATAGCACTTGACCAGGCCCTGTGGTATAATAGGCACAGAAACAACCCTGAATGAGTTAGTTATAAACAGCCAAGGTGAGCTGCTAACGGCAGCTAACTTGGATGCCCCCAGAAAAGCTAGCAACTAGCTAGCTCAAGTGATAGTGTTATGTCTGCAAACCTGGCAGTAAAGAGATGAATGAGGATGCTGCACTGGAACTGAGCTTTATTACAGAACTATGCAAATGGCATTACACACACTGTTATTGTACCAAGTCGCCGGGGCAAGAGAGCCCTGTAATGGCGGACTCTCCCAAATATATGCAGGCGTGATGATGTCACCAGCCGACTGCATCATCACGCCGCATATTACAACAAATCCCATCATCACATTCTCTCCCTTAACAAAATACAAAACACACTCTAAACAATTAGCTGGCCAATTAATCCCCCCCCCCCCCAATTTAATACCCCCTAAAAGCCCACACAGGTAACATTCAACATATTCTTTAATTTTTTCAAAACTTCAAACAGAACCTGGAACTAGGTTCCGTGGGTAGACTGCCATCAGATCTGGCACGGCTAGTGGAGTATTCTGTCATGTTTTTTTTTTTTTTTCAGCCGCACTGAAAAAAAAGTTCCATAGTCACCATATTTGTTGCAGACCCTTCACCCGTTGTCTCTGCCATTGGTTGAGCCTTGTTGTGGGTATGGACGGTGTCCGGTGTCCGTTGGTGTCGCTCGTCGAAGTGGACTCTTCACCTGTCAGCTTGATCGTAACCTCTGCAGCTTGTTGAGCGAGGGTACGGAAGCAGTCCGGTTCTTCATCTCTGCTATCTGAAGCACTCTGCTGTGCCACGTCATGCGTTGTGTTTGTGCCTGGTTACCACTGCTGTGTTTCAGGGCCCTCTGCATGCTCGGGCCCCCCCTCTGGGTGGCTCTCCTCCTAAGAGCGTGAAATGGACGTTTTAGTGTCGGTGCTGTTTATAATTACCTCATCGGTGTTGTTCCAGATGGGCATGGGCTCCCTCTACCCCTGAGTGCATGGGGTGGATAGAGCATTGTTGGTGCTGTTCCGTATTAGATCATCCCACACCACGACGTCGTCATCCAGGTCCGCTGTGCCCCAACTGCCGCACCCGGACCATTCGAATCCAACGGTGT
The DNA here is from genome assembly GCA_020510985.1 of Pholidichthys leucotaenia. NCBI lineage: Eukaryota > Metazoa > Chordata > Actinopteri > Cichliformes > Pholidichthyidae > Pholidichthys > Pholidichthys leucotaenia. The sequence goes on along the minus strand of CM035837.1, from coordinate 427,052,240 downwards.
CTCTGGTAGCAAAGCCCAGTCTGTAGAAAAGGTCACATCCCATAATGTTGTCACCGTGCACTGTCACCTGGAACGTGAAGTTGTACACAGTTTTGGGCTTGCAGCAAACAGTCAGCTCCACTGTTCTGACATTGCACCGTACTGTGACTACCGTATCCATACAGCGGCGTTGGGTTCTTCTTGATTTTGTGGTTGGGGAAAAACTTCTTCACCGTGGCCCAGTTTAACATCGGCTGCACCGCCGCTGAGTCAAGCAGAAGTGGTACAGCTACTCCGTGTAATTCAACCATGCTGTATGAATAACCACTGATGTCGGGGCTTACCAAATGAATGGTCATTGCTGGCGGGCGGGCTGGCTCACTTGGCGGGCCCCACGGTGCTGATGACCGTCATACTCCGGCAAAATGGTTCAGGCACCCACATTTGTTACACCATTTTCCTCTCGCCGGGCAAACTTGTGCTCCGTCCCAGTGCATCGGGGACTCACAACCCCTGCAGATGGGGCATCTCGGAGCAGACCTTCGGCTTACTGCATACGCCTTGTACTCTTCTACCGTGTATTCTTCATCATCTGTGTCCACCACGTTAGCTGACGTCGCATGTTTGGGCAACCTCTGCGCTTGGCGCCTATTTAGCTCCGAAGCTAACTTTTCTGCTGCTTCCAACTGGAGTGCTAGCTCAACCGCTCTAGCTAGCATCAGGTCATTAGGCGCTGTTAGCAAGTTAGCTCATAGAACAGCGTTACATGTGTGTTCGGCCAATTGGTCCCGCACCATTTCGTCTTCCATCGGCCCAAAACCACACACTATAGCTAACTGCCTCAGGTCAGCTACAAACTGCTGTATTGGCTCACCAACTCTCTGTCATCTCTGGTGAAAGTGAATCCATCGTACTGTCACGTTGTCCGGCGTGTTAAAATAGTTGGCTAGCAGCTCCACTACCTCCTCATATGAATCTGTAGCACCAAGCGTGCGGAGAATCCTTTGGCCCTCTATGCCTAGGTTGTGGACAAGCAGCGCTCGTGTCCTCATCTTATTCAATTTTCCCAGGTCCAATGCTGTAACATAAGTCTCAAACGCCTCCAGCCATCATGGCAATGAAACTGGCGGTTCCCCTGGGAGCTCAAGGAAAGGCCACAGTGGCGTTATGCACACCTCAATGCTTTATCCTCTGTCGCCAAAAGTTATGTCCACAAACCTGGCAGTAAAGAGACGGACGAGGATGCTGCACTGGAACTGAACTTTATTACAGAACTATGTACACAGCATTATACACTGTTACTGTACTGAGTTGCCAGGGCAAGAGAGCTCTATAATGACGGACTCTCCCATATACACTACCGTTCAAAAGTTTGGGGTCACTTAGAAATTTCCTTATTTTTGAAAGAAAAGCACTGTTTTTTTCAATGAAGATAACTTTAAACTAATCAGAAATACACTCTAATATCTAATATACATTGCTAATGTGGTAAATGACTATTCTAGCTGCAAATGTCTGGTTTTTGGTGCAATATCTACATAGGTGTATAGAGGCCCATTTCCAGCAACTATCACTCCAGTGTTCTAATGGTACAGTGTGTTTGCTCATTGCATCAGAAGGCTAATGGATGATTAGAAAACCCTTGTGCAATCATGTTAGCACAGCTGAAAACAGTTTAGCTGGTTAGAGAAGCTATAAAACTGACCTTCCTTTGAGCAGGTTGAGTATCTGGAAAAAATTATTATTTCAAATACAAATCATTATTTCTAACCTTGTCAATGTCTTGACTATATTTTATATTCATTTTACAACTCATGGTGGTAAATAAGTGTGACTTTTCATGGAAAACACAAAATAATTGTCTGGGTGACCCCAAACTTTTGAACGGTAGTGTATATGCAGGCGTGATGACATCACCAGCTGGCTGCGTCATCACACCATATATCACAACAAATCCCATCATCACAGATAACACTTGCCTAATGCTAAAATTTACAAAGCCAGTCTGAGGGAGAAGTCTTCAGAAACTGGGAGGAAGAAATAAAGTGCAAGAGTTTGTTTTTCATGTGGATTCATCTATCTTTATAAATTTACAGGAAAAAAGTTACAGGACAGCAGTTGAAAATTTGCATTTTTGCAGAAAAGTCACAAATTTATGAGAAAAAAGCTGCAAATTTATAAGAAAAAAGTTGAAAATCTATGAGAAAAAAAATTGCAAATTTACAAGAAAAAAGTCGAAAATTTAAGAAAAAAGTTGAAGTTTTACAATAAAACATTTGCAGTTTTACAACAAAAAAGCTGGAAATCTATGAGAAAAATAGCAAATTTACAAGAAAAGAGTTGCAAGTTTATGAGAAAAAGTTGCAATTTTACAAGAAAACATTTCCAAATTTACAAGAAAAAAGTTACAAATTTACAAAAAAGTTGCAAATGTATGAAAAAATTGCAGTTTTATGATGAAAAAGTTGCAGTTTTTACTCAAAAAAAGTTCCAAATTTACCAGAAAAAAGTTTCAAATTTATGAGAAAAAACATTGCAATTCATGGGAAAAAAGTTGTAAATTTACAAGCACAAAGTTGGAAATCTGAGAAAAAAGATGCAAAATAATGAGACAAAAGTTACAAATTTATGAGAAAGAAAGTTGCAAATGTATGTGAAAACACTGCAGATTTCTGCTTAGAATTTGTGTATTGGTGCTATTCAGTTCTGTAATATAATATAGAAAGGTTTATGAAGATATTGGAAAGGCAGTTCTGTTTTTTTTCCACCTTGGAGGGCAAAATGCCCCCTTCCCTTCCCACCTTAATTTACACCTATGGATGGGGGGGGGGCGGGGTGTCATTTCTTTATTTGATGAGTAGACAAGTCCAACTTATGAGGAAAAGACCCTGACATACACTGAGTTATCAGTGCAGGGAGCTTTACAAGAAAAAAAGAGAAAAAGATGGGGGAATATTTTTATTAGACTTTTTCCTGGCGGTGGTTGCCATGGTTACGGCTGACAGCAGTCAACAGTGCAGACAGAGAAAGTCAACAGAAGTGGGGGATTTTCTGCCAAAATGTGTCATTAGGGTCACTGCAGCATCCACCGTTTCAGAGGCTGAAAATGTTCTCCCACTGACCAACTATACAGAGAGAAACCCGACACATGTCCCGCGGGAACCAGAGATGAATAAGAACTGCAAACATACAGTCATGCATTTACACTAAAGTATCTGTGGATGTTTAAAAGGCCTTAATTAGCCCAGAATCTGAAGGAAGAGTGGAGAGGCACAGAATCCAAGTTGCTTGCGGTCCATTGTGAAGTTTTCACAGTCAATGATGATTTGATGAGCCATGTCATCCGCTGGTGTTAGTCTACTGTGTTTTATCAAGTCCAAAGTCAGTGCAGCCTTCTACCAGGAAATTTTTAGAGCACTTCATCCTTCCCTCTACTGACAAGCTTTATGAAAATGTTGATTTCTTTTTCCAGCAGGACTTGGCACCTGCCTACTGCCAAAAGAACTAATACCTGGTTTAATGACCATGGTATGACTGTGCTTGACTGGCCAGCAAACCCTCCTGACCTAAACCCCATACAGCACAGGTGTTAAACTCATTCTATGGTGGGCCAAGACCCTGCAGATTTTACCTCCACCCAGTGTCTTCAACAGGTGATTTCACTGAATTTCTTTCCATTGATTGCTGATCAGTGAAAACACCTGCTGAAAACACTGGGTGGAAGTAAAACATGTAGGGTCTTGGCCCTCCATGGAATGAGTTTGACGCCCCTGCCATAGAAAATCTACAGTGAGTTGTGTTCTGCCTTTCATGACTTTTTTACACCCATAGATGGCACTAGTGATGGGTCTGGCAACACCGATGCGTCGGCGCATGCGTCGAGCTCATAGAGCGAAACCCTGTGTCGGTGCGTGTTGGTGCGTATCGCTTTAAGAAAGTCACGTGACCGATACAGTACCTGTATCGGTCACGTGATGCTAGCGCGTCGAAACACTGACGCACCAGCGTTTATAAGGAAGCGCATCTGTCAACGGGATGCATTTGCCCTAAGACTCTCGTATGTGTTGTGGACGGTCCTTGTGCAAATTTATCACAAATTATGGAGCACGAGCAGCCTCAAGGAAAAAGAAAGGTTTCCGCTGTGTGGGACCATTTTGATCTGATATCGGAAAATAAGGTTTTTAAAAATAATATTTTTAAAATACTATTTTCTTTGTTTTAATTTCCTTGTTTCATCCTGTTCCTCTGAGTTTCCACTTGATCTATCTGAATTCAAATTCATTTGAAAGTGACTCTTAGTTTACTCTTCATATTTTTTGCAGGCTAAATGTTGCATTTGTTCAACAGAGCTGTCATATTTAAACAAAAGCGCCTCCTCAATGCTGAGACATTATAGGGCCAGGCATGAAAATGAAGTCCCGGATACACCCAGGATAGACTCAGGTATACAACCCTTCTACTACTTACTCACAGTTGCTTTATTGATAATTAATTTCTATTAATTTATTCTTTACTTCATTTTTAACCATCAAGCTTCCAGGAAGCAGATCCTGGATGAGGCTCTGCTGAATTTCATCCTGAAGGACTGCCAGCCCCTCAGTATTGTGGAGAGTGAAGGGTTCAGGGAACTGGTTCAGGCCCTTCAGCCCTCATATGTTTTGCCCACCAGAAAGGTTTGTGTGGAAATTATCTAAAGTAGTAGTTGATATATCCAATTTATTTAATCTTTAATTTAAATATATGGATTTGCTTTTGGTTTGACTTGGTGTAATTTTCAGACCATCAAACAAATGGTGGCCAAAAAGTACGAGGAGGAATGGGAACGAGTGAAAATGGAAGTACAGCAAGCTGTGGCAGTGAGTATAACAGCTGACATGTGGACATCTGTGAACATGGAGGCTTACTTAGCTCTTACCTGTCACTATATTAATGAGAATTTGCAGTTGTGTACGTCTGTGTTGGGAGTGCAATACTTTCCACAAAGTCACACTGCTGACAATTTGGCCCAAGTCAAAAGGGGCATAATGGAGGACTGGGCCGTAACCAATAAAGTAAAGTGTCTTGTGACCGACGCAGCACCAAACATGATTGCATCCGCTAGACAGCTCCAAATTCGGCACTCAATTTGCATTGTACATAGTCTCAATTTAGACGGGACCGTCTTCACAACAGCTGTCTGCACCCACTTCAGCCATGTTATTCAGCATTGTTTGTTGTTTGGAAATCATGTACTAAAATGCCAATTTGTTGTTTTTTAGATGACCTTTGGCAACATCTCAACATCAAAGTGGGCAGGCAGACCAAAAGTGCCACAGCTGATGCCATCCAGGAGGTGCAGAGATACCTGGCAGAAGGCAATATTGCCAGGTCCCAGGATCCTATGAGATACTGGGACAACCAAAAGACCATCTATCCAAACCTCTTTCAGCTTGCCTTACAATTTCTCTGCACTCCAGCCTCATCTGTGCCATGTGAGCGGGTGTTTTCTACAGCTGGAGAAATTGTATCAAAAAAGCGTAACAGACTCAATTTCAAAACACTGGAAAAGCTTTTTTGTTTTTAATAAAAATTTGTAAAAAAAAAAAAAAAAAAAATCACAGTCCACAAGCATCTTCATTCACAACACGTTCACTTAGATTTTCACGTTATGACACATGTTCACATTATTTATTGACTGTATCTAAAAATATCAACGATATTTGAAATTAAAATGAAGATATGAAATAATACAATATAAAATACAAAGACTTAAATTATATACTGCTCAAAAAAATAAAGGGAGCACTAAACATCCTAGATTTGAATGAAATATTCTTATTAAATACTTTGTTCTTTACAAAATCACACAACAGCATGTGAAATTGATGTCAATCAGTGTTGCTTCCTAAGTGGACAGTTTGAGGGACAGTGTTCCCTTTATTTTTTGGAGCAGTATATTATTGTATATACTAGGTCATCAAATCAGTGTCAGTTGAGTCTGTCAACTAGGTTGCCTGTAGGGATTTTTAAGGTCCAGCAGGTGTCAGTATTCAGTGACACAGTATCAACACAGTATCAATACAGTTTTGCAATGTGTCGAAACGCATCATGACGCCTCATGGACCCATCACTAGATAGCACTGTTGTATTGCTGATCTTAAGACGTCAGAAGAAGTAGGAAGAGTCAGATTAATGCTTCAGGAAGTTCACTTCATGTTGCTACTGCTACCTGTATACATAGATACCGTTCAACAAGTAAAGTTTTGCTAATATAAAGTACATTGCTTCATTATTCGTGAGTTCACACCACATTTTGGCGACGAGTGAACCTACAATTTTTTTGCTTTTTTTGGACTCACCATGGTTGGAAATGTGCCTCCGCCGCCGCCATTTTTGCTGTGCCCGGGAGAACCACAGATGCCGTTCAGCACGTGGATGTAGATTTTCAGCAACTACTTGCTGGTCATTAATGTAACTGGAAACACCTGGCTGGAAGCTCGGAAGAGAGCTATTTTACTTCATTGCCTCAGAGCCAAGGGACAACAGATTTTCTATTCATTACCAGACTCAGGTGACACCTTCCTAACTGTTGTTACTGCTTTAGAGAAATACTTTACACCTAATGTTAATGTTGTGGTAGAAAAACATGCTTTCAGACAGTGAAATCAAGTGCGTCATGAGACTGTTGCACAGTATGTGGCCACCCTGCGTGATTTAGCTTCCAGTTGTGGATTTGATAATAAAACAGATGAAATGATCCACGACTGGTTGATAGAACACGTGAATAATTCCGGCATTAGAAAATGACTTTTGCTTGAATCGGACCTCACTCTAGATAAAGCAGTTACTATTACAGCACAAATGGAATCTGCTATCCAGCAAGCTAAAACAGTTTCAGCAGGTGATAATGCCTCAGTACAAGCAGTTCAGTCCCAACCACAGGCCTTTAAAAAGAACTATAGAAAATCCAGCCGCCCAAATAAATATCCTACTGCCAAGGCAACAGCCTCCTGTACCTGCTTCAGATATGGATCTGACAAACATATGGCTAATTTTCCTCAGTGCCCTGCAACCAAAGCAACTTGCAAATCATGCCATGAAGTTGGACATTTTGCACGTGTTTGTCGCTCATCTAAGACCTCTGGTGTAAGTGAGGTGCAGCTACCCAAACAAACTGTGCTTTACTTAAAAACTCCTGCCATGCACCAGACACACTTAAATGTAAAATCAGCATCAATACACCTATTTCCCATGCTACAGAACATGAGCTGGCTGTCGATTCAGGCTCTGCAGTTTCTAATATGCCACACAATATGTATGAACAATACTTTGGAGATACACCTCTGCTTCGCTCTTCTCAACAGTTGGTTGCCTACATAAGGAACAGAATCCCTTTGTTGGGCTGCGTACATGCCACAGTCAACAGAGGAGGGACAACTGCTTCAGTCACATTCTTTGTTGTGAAGAAAGGGACCATTCTCTTGGGAAGTGATCTAATGGCTGCCCTAAACATCTGCATTAATTCAATTCAATTCAGCTTTATTTATATAGTGCCACATCACAACAAAAGTCATCTCATAGCACTACCAAATGCAGGGAAAACCCCACAATTTCTGAAAGACCCAGCAATCAGATGATCCCCTGTGAGCAAGCACTTAGCGACGGTGGAGAGGAAGAAACCTCTAGCAGAACCAGGCTCAGGGAGGGGCAGTCATCCGCTGCGACTGGCTGGGGGTGAGGGGATAGAGAGGATGAAGAGAACAGACATAATGAACATGAACAGTGAGAAGCCAAGTGCATTATTGGAGGTCAACTGGCAGTCTGAATCTATTAACAGTAGAACAAAAGGGGGGTTAAGAGACACAAGACCCTCCCTAATCGTAGGCTATATTGAAAAGGAAGGATTTTACCTGACATAACGTTCGGCTCAGGAGACGCACACACACAGGCTCAGAGTAGTTCAAACCGTTTATTAACAACAGGGATGTTTGGGTGCGTGTCTGCGGAATGTTAATGTGTTGGTGGTGGCGTCTGCTTCGGACCCAGAGGCAGGAGACCGTTCAGCCGGCAACCCTATGGGAGAAATCAGACACAGGGTGATGAGAACACACCAACACAGGAGGAGAATAGGCGAGGGAGAGAAGCTTACTTGTTGGGACAGATGACTGGCGCTTCAAGGATGGAAGCCCGGGAGACAGCCACCTGCAGGGCTCGGTGCAGCAGCGAGGAGAGACGAGGGACGGGATAGTCCGCCGCCGAGGAATCCACCTGTGCACAGGGGAGCAGACTGGAGAGATGAGGTAAGCGATTTTCTTACCGGAGATGAGGATGCTGAAGAGAATGTGGTAGAAGCCCATGAAAGAGGAATGAAGTCTACGGCTTCAGGCCGACGCTCAGGGCGAGGCGGCTTTTATCCTTCGCCGCTGACGAGTAGCAGGTGCATGAGCAGGTGGCGCCGCTGATGAATGGCGCGGCGTGACATTACCCTGTTCTTAAAAACAGAGATCTAGTCTGACTCCCGGACCCAGAGTGGTAACTGGTTCCACAGAGAAGGAGCTTGATAGCAGAAGGCTCTGCCTCCCATTGTACTTTTGGAGATTCTGGGTATTACAAGTAATCCAGCATTTTGGGAGCGTAGTGCTCTGTTAGGATGATAGGGTAATATCAGATCTTTTATATATAAGGGGGGGGGGAATTATTAAGAGCTTTGAAAGTGAGAAGAAGGATTTTAAACTTAATTCTAAACTCTATGGGAAGCCAATGAAAGGAGGCCAGAACCGGAGAGATATGATCTCTCTTTCTAGAACCAGTTAAAACTCTTGCAGCAGCATTTTGGATCAACTGAAGACTTTTAAAGGATATTTTAGGACAACCTGATAATAACAAATTACAATAATCTAATCGAGAGCTGACAAAGGCATGGATCAGTTTCTCAGCATCATTCAGAGACAAGATGCTCCTAATCTTGGCAATATTGCGCAGATGATAGAAGGCAGTCTTAGAAACAAATTTAATATGTGAGTTAAAGAAAGATCTTGATCAAAAATAACTCCAAGGTTCCTCACAACTATTCAGAGTGAGAGTAGCGGCATCCAAAATAAGAGTATGATTTGGAAAGGAATTTCTAAGGTTTTTTGGACCAACAAGAATGACTTCAGTCTTATCTGAGTTTAATAGCAGAAAATTACAAGTCATCCAGGCTTTGATTTCCTTAAGACAGGCATCTAACTTGGCTAATTGATTACAATCATCGGGCTTCATTGACAGGTATAGTTGTGTGTCGTCTGTGTAACAATGAAAATGTATACAGTGCTTTCTAATGATATTGCCTAACAGAAGCATACAGTGGGGTAAAAAAGCATTTAGTCAACCACCAATTGTGCACATTCTCTGACTTAAAAGATGAGAGAGGTCTCCAATTTTCATCATAGGTATACCTCAACTATGAGAGACAAAATGAGAAAAAAAAAAAATCCAGAAAATCACATTGTCTGATTTTTAAAGAATTTATTTGCAAATTATGGTGGAAAATAAGTATTTGGTCACCTACAAACAAACAAGTATAATTTGCAAATAAATTCTTTAAAAATCAGACAATGTGATTTTCTGGATTTTTTTTTCTCATTTTGTCTCTCATAGTTGAGGTATACCTATGATGAAAATTGGAGACCTCTCTCATCTTTTTAAGTGGGAGAACTTGCACAATTGGTGGCTGACTAAATACTTTTTTGCCCCACTGTATATAAACTAAAAAGAGTAGGGCCTAACACAGATCCCTGTAGAACTCCGTGACTGAGCTTAGAGTTGGAAGAAAATTCATCATTGAAGTGAACAAACTGAAGTCTATTGGACAAATAAGATCTAAACCATTGCAAAGAAGTTCCATTTAGTCCAACATAATGTTCTAATCTATCAAGTAGAATGTCATGATTGATAGCATCAAAGGCTGCACTAAGATCTAAAAGGACAAGTACAGAAACAAGTCCATTATCAGATGTGATAAGGAGGTCATTAGTGACCTTCACTAAGGCTGTTTCAGTGTTGTGATGGACTCTGAACCCAGATTGAAACTCTTCAAATAAATCAAATCTCTGCAAGTGGTAAAACAATTGCGCAACAACAACTCTTTCTAAGATTTTTGAAATCAAAGGCAGATTAGAGATTGGTTGATAGTTAGCCAAAATTCCTGGATCGAGCATTGGCTTTTTTGAGTAAGGGTTTAATTACAGCAATTTTAAAAGCCTGTGGTACATAACCCAAAGTTAAAGAAGAATTAATTATATGAAGAATACGGCTACCAGTAATTGGGAAGACTATTTTAAATAACCTGGTAGGAATAGGGTCTAAAAGACAAGATGAAGGCTTAGATGAGGATATTATTTTATCTAACTCTAAAAGGTCAATTGGAGTAAACTTTCCTAAATAGATATCAATTGAAGCAGTTGTAGTAGTTGATGTACTTAAGTTTACGGTGGGAAGAATCTGACTGATTTTATCTCTAATAGATAAAATTTTATGTTTGAAAAAGTTCAAAAAGTCCTGACTAGAAAGCTCAAGGGGGATGCGAGGATTGACTGAGTCCTGACTCTTTGTCAGCCTGGCTATAGTGTTGAAGAGAAATCTTATTCTTATTTGTTATTCTTATTCACTTCTATTAATGCAGAGTAATAACTCGTTCTAGCTTTTCTAAGAGATTTTTTATAAATTAAGAGATGATTTCTCCACGCTAAATAGAATTCATTTAAATTAGTAGAACGCCATTTTCTTTCTAATTGACGAGTCTTCTGTTTAACACAAGTTTCTGTGTTAAACCATCCATCTTCTTCCACTTAATCCTTTTCGGGTCGCGGGGGTGCTGGAGCCTATCCCAGCATCTTTGGGCGAGTGGCAGGGTACACCCTGGACAGATCGGCAGTCCATCGCAGGGCCAACACAGAAAGACAGACAACCATTCACTCTCTCAGTCATACCTAAGGACAATTTAGAATCCCCAGTTTGATGCCAATTAACCTAACTTGGATGTTTTTTGGCATGTGAGAGGAAACCGGAGAAATCCCGGAGTAAAGACAATCTCTGGTTAGACTTTTTCTTTTTTAAAGGGGCCACCAAATCTAGAATCTGATGCAGAGGCTGAAAAACTATCTACCATGCTATCAATTACAGAAGGAGCAGGCTCTCCATCTTTTATTTCCATTGTGTTGACCCATGGTATAGAGGAGACAATCTGCAAAAATTTGGTAACAACGTCATCTGAGAGACATCTGCTGTAGTAATATTTTTCATTAGAAGTCAAAGAATCAGAAATAGTGAAATCAAAGGTTAACAGACAATGGTCTGACAGTACAGGATTATGAGGAGACACTACCAGATTTTCTATTTCTATACCATAAGTCAAAACAAGGTCCAATGTGTGGTGGAGATAATGGGTAGAATTTTCTACTTTCTGGGAAAACCCCATTGAGTCTAAAATTGAATTGAATGCCTTATTAAGACAGTCACTATCTACATCAACATGTATATTAAAATCCCCTACAATAATTATCTGATTTCAGCACTAAATCAGCTAAAAATTCAGTAAATTCGGATAAAAACTCCGAGTTGGCCGAGGGAGGAAGGTAAACTATGGCAAAGAAAAATTGGGTTCAAGCCAAGATAGCCAACATGCCCCACACTGAGGACCAGGGCCTCAAAGGAGTTAAAACATGATTTTTGCTTTACATTAACTAATGATTTAGAATGGAAAATTGCCTCTACTCCACCTCCACAACCAGAACTTCTGGGATTATGATAGTTTAGATAACCAGAGGGAGTTGGTTCATTCAAACCAACATAATCATCTTGCCCTAGCCAAGTCTCTGTGAGGGATATTAAATCGATCTGATGATCAATTAATAGATCATGGACTAGAAGAGACTTGGGAGTTAGAGACCTAATATTTAATAAACCACATTTAATTTTTAAGTCATGAGGAGGAACAGAGGCCAACTTATTAAATTTAGAGACTTGAGGTTTGATTTGAGTTTAACCAACATTCTGTTTAATCACTTTGGGATGTTTATGCAATATACAGTATATATATATATATATATATATATATATATATATATATATATATATATATATATATATATATAGTATACTACCGTTCAAAAGTTTGGGGTCACCCAGACAATTATTTTGTGTTTTCCATGAAAAGTCACACTTATTTACCACCATGAGTTGTAAAATGAATATAAAATATAGTCAAGACATTGACAAGGTTAGAAATAATGATTTGTATTTGAAATAATATTTTTTTCCAGATACTCAACCTGCTCAAAGGAAGGTCAGTTTTATAGCTTCTCTAACCAGCTAAACTGTTTTCAGCTGTGCTAACATGATTGCACAAGGGTTTTCTAATCATCCATTAGCCTTCTGACGCAATGAGCAAACACACTGTACCATTAGAACACTGGAGTGATAGTTGCTGGAAATGGGCCTCTATACACCTATGTAGATATTGCACCAAAAACCAGACATTTGCAGCTAGAATAGTCATTTACCACATTAGCAATGTATATTAGATATTAGAGTGTATTTCTGATTAGTTTAAAGTTATCTTCATTGAAAAAAACAGTGCTTTTCTTTCAAAAATAAGGAAATTTCTAAGTGACCCCAAACTTTTGAACGGTAGTGTATATATACTATATATATATATATATATATATATATATTTTTTTTTTTTTTTTTTATTTTTTTTAATTTTTTATTAACTTTGGGGGAGTAGACAAAGGTTCTTCTTCTAAGGAAGAAGACAGGGGCAAAGTTGGGGGGTGGTGGATGAGGGGGAGCTGCAGAAAGGTGTGTATTTATCAAGTTGTGTTGTATTTGTCTTAGGTTATAATATTTTGGGTAACGGGAGACAGACACAATCTCTGTAGTGTTATAAATCAAAGACTGATCCAAACAGCTAGGATTATTTGGATTAATGGGATTAATATGAGAAGTGGAAACAAAACCCAAAAAGGGTTGGTTGGCAGACCCAGGAACTTCAGCGTGAGTTAACACACCAAATTTCAGTCACTGTACTAAAAAACGCTGAATGGAATAGAACAGATTGTCCCTTAAAACACATGCACCAAGTCTATTTGGATGGATGCCATCTGGCCTCATAAGTGATTGGCGGTTCCAAAACAGGTTAAAATTTTCTACAAAACCAATGTTAAAAGTAGGACATGTAGAACACAACCAAGTATTAAAACTGAGAGTTCTGCTAAAATAATTACAACCTTGTCTGAAAGGTGCCAAAGGCCCAGAGATAAACGCACGTCTGCCACAGTTCGTAAGAGTGGACAGAAAGCTCTTGAAGTCACTCTTTAAGATCTCTGACGCTTCATCTGGGATGTACTATGACAGTTTTAACATGGGGGTATTCATTTAGTAGGTCAGGGGTAAGAGCGTCAATGTCAGACACTCTAGCCCCAGGAAAAAATTTAGTCACACAGTACCTGCTTCTGACGTTCCTCATAATCGAGTCACCAATTACCAGCGTCGACTGGGGGGGCTTTGTCGGTGGTTTCTGACGTGGTGAATAATTTTGTCGATGGTGTTGTTGTGAAGGCGGGGTGATACGCTCTCTTCTATTTGGAGCTAGTGTGTAATTTGGCACACCTAGAGTAGTCTTAGTCCGGGGTTGGCGGGTTTGAGCCACCGCTGAAGGAGAGGAAGGAGGAGGAGGGGCGACCACAGGCGGACGGCCAGCGTCCAGGTGGGGAAAATTCTCCAGAGAAAGGATGTCAAATCTATTTTCCAAGAGCAGGGGAAGAGAAGAGGCGCGGCCCTGTCTGGTCGATCGACGATGACCGCTAGCTGGTCCAACCAAGGTCCAGGGCTCGCACCGATGATGAGAAGAACCAACCGGGGCATTGGGTTTAGCCCCGAGACAAAGCCAGTGATTATTGCTGTGGTCCTGTACATCTGAAGAGGCCGGAGCAGGGGTAGAAGTGGACGGAGATGCGCTGAACTCACCCAGGTAGGTAGCCGTCTCCGCCAGCTGCGAGTCGGTAGCTGGGGCCAATGTTTGCCCAAGAATGATGGTGTTGAGGTGGTCTTCAACCTCCCCAATCTTATAAAGGTTCGAGAGTCTCATTTCCAACTCAGAGACCTTCCTTAGGAGGGACACACAGCTGGTACACGTCGGGGATGGAGCCATGACATTCCAGACGAGAGGTGGATAGCTAACCAGCTAAAAACAGCTAAAAGCAGGTTAGCTAAAAACAGCTAAAAAGGCTAAAAACAGGTTAGCAGGTTAGCCTAGCCTGGTAAAACAGCCCAGCCGGAGGTCCGACCCACCCATGCGTCCGATCAGGCAGTTCAGCTAGGCCAACACCAAGCAAAAACCAATATCAGCAAAAAGAGACAAAAAATTAAAAACGAAATCAACAAAAACAAACAAAAGTCGACAAGATAATTCCCTGACGTGATGAGACATTCCAGTGCTGTTCTCTCACTCACAGAGCAGCGTGAGGTAACACTGTTCTTCCTCCATCTCCTGCTTCACCAGCTACTGTGATGACCACAAGCTCTGCACCTGACCCCTGCTTTCCAGCTACTCCTGACATTGGCTGTGTAAGCAACTTTGTGCATAAAGTAAAAATCGACTCTTCCGTCAAACCTGTATGCCAGAAGCTACGACGCCCTACTTTTTGCTGTAAGAGCTTCTGTCTCAGTGGAACTGGATCGTTTGCTGAAAGCTGGCATAATTGAAAAGATTGATGCATCACCCTGGGTTTCACCTATTGTAGTTACAGGATGTAGAACTGGTGGAATAAGGATGTATGCAGATCTACGTGAATGAAATAAAGCTGTGGTTACAGACTGCTACCCCCTGCCTCACACTGACAAACTTTTTGTAAACTTACAAGGTGCAAAAAGGTTTTCTATAATTGATCTGGCAAATGCATACTCCCAGTTTCCACTACATGAAGATAGCAGAGACCTTACAGCATTCATCACACATGAGGGCCTCTTCAGATTCTGCTGAGTTCCCTATGGCCTTGCATCTGCCCTCTCAGCCTTTCAGGAAATGATGGCTGACATCCTCAAAGGTCTTCCAGGTGTTCAAAACTATTTGGATGGTCTCATTGACTATGGCCAAACTGCTGCTGAACATGATCAGAATCTCAAAGCTGTTCTTCAGAAACTGAAAGATGCTGGACTAGTACTCATTGACAGGAAATGCCACTTCAGGAAGCCCTCTTTACGCTTCCTAGGTCACACCATTACTGCTGAGGGTATCCTTCCTGACCAAGAGCACATCGATGCTGTTTTGAGAGCTCCTGCACCATCTGATGCTGCTACCCTGAAGTCCTTTCTGGGTCTCGTATCCTGGTACTCCAAGTTTTTGCCTCACTTTGCAACAGTTGTGGCTCCTATGCATGCATGTGCCAGTGACAAAGACTCCTTCAAGTGGACACCTGCAGCACAAGCAAGCTTTGAAGAAGTTAATCAACTTCTCGTGAACAGTCCTGCACTTGCTCTGTTCAACCCTATGGACTTGGGGCTGTCTTTGCACAAGTACAACCTGATGGTACAGATAAGCCAGTAGCTTTTGCTTCCTGCACACTGACTGAAACTGAGCGAAAATATTCCATTGTTGAAAAAAAGCACTTGCCTGTGTGTGGGCTACAGAAAAGTGGAAAACATGCTTCACTGTCCGCACAGATCACCAGGCACTGACAACATTGCTCACCACAAAAAGGATAGGTCGAGCTGGAATGCGTGTAGCCCATTGGTCTGTGCACCTGCTCTGCTTTGATTATGACATCATCTACCAACCAGGTTCTGAGAATTATACAGCTGATTGCCTTTCTTGCCTTCCCTTGCCTGTGTCTTCTAACTCTGCCCCTGACTCAAAACCTGAGTTGGTGGCTGAGTTTTCTGTGACCCTGAGTGCCCTGCCTATGGCTGACTTTGACTCTGCTTGATCCTCTTGTCCTGAACTGTCAGACCTGTGCTTGCAGATGGAAAGTGGTTGGCATTCCTCCATTATATCTGTGAGTGAAACACTGACACCATATTACAAGATCAGAGACGAGCTTTCAAATAAGGACAACTACGTCCTCCAATGCTCAAGGCTCACTGCACCACTCTCTCTACGACACACATTGATTGCCCTAGCTCATGAAAATCACTAAGGGATTGTACGCACAAAATAACACCAGAGAGAACTTTACTGGTGGCCAAAAGTTGACTCACAACTTAAGTCATGCATAGACTCATGTACACTCTGCCAGTCTAATGGCAAAACTGCCCATACTCATCCTACTCCTTTGTAATCTCTTCCACTGCCTGATGGGCAATGGAAGCTTGGACTTGACATAGTTGGACCATTTGAGACTGCTGTTCCTGCCTGCAGGTATGCCATCACACTGACAAACTACTATTCCAAGTGGCCTGAGCTTGCCTTTTCACATTCTGCCACTACAAAGGATGTTACACAGTTCCTGATCTCCATCTTCAGTTGTCATGGTAACCCAGAGAACATTGCCACGGATAATGGTCCTCAGCTCACATCTGCTGTTTTTGTATCATCCCTGTATGACAGAGGTACAAAGGTGTGAAAAAGTGTTTGCCCCCTTCCTGATTTCTCATTTTTTGTATGTTTGTCATACTTAAATGTTTCAGATCCATCCATCCATTTTCTTCCGCTTAATCCTTTTCGGGTCGCGGGGGGGCTGGGATGTTTCAGATCATCAAACAAATTTAAATATTTGACAAAGATAACACAAGTAAACACAAAATACAGTTTTTAAATGAAGGTATTTATTATTAAGGGTAAAAAAAAAAATCCAAACCTACATGGCCTTGTGTGAAAAAGTGATGCCCCCCCCCCCATTAAAAAATAAATTAACTGTGGTTTATCACGTCTTTGGAAAGCTGAGTTCAATTTTTCTAGCCACACCCAGGCCTGACTACTGCCACACCTGTTTTCAATCAAGAAATCACTGAAATAGGACTCATGTGACAAAGTGAAGTAGACCAAAAGATCCTCAAAAGCTAGACATCATGCTGCGATCTAAAGAAATTCAGGAACAAATGAGAAACAAAGTAATTCCTGTTCACCCTTTATACTGCGGACTTCTCACACAACACAACACACTGCCATCTACAGAAGTTCTCTGATGACTCTGCGATTGTCGGCCTCATCTCCAATGGAGATGAAGCTGAGTACAGAGGACTTATCCAGGACTTCGTGGACTGGTGCCATTGGAATTGCCTCCAGATCAAAGTGAGAAAAACTAAGGAGCTGGTGGTGGACTGCCACAGGCAAGGGCAACCTCTCACAGCACCAGTAAACATCCAGGGAACAGACATTGAGATAGTGACATCCTACAAGTACCTGGATATTCATTTGAACAATAAACTAGACTGGTCACACAATACCGATGCACTCTACAAGAAGGGACTGTGCAGGCTGTTTCTACTGAGGAGGCTCAAGTCTTTTGGTGTACAAGGGGCACTCCTGAAGACCTTCTACAATTCGGTGGTGGCATCAGCCATCACTTTTGGAGTGGTCTACTGGGGCAACGGCATCACAGCAGCTGACAGGAAGAGACTGAACAAGATGATCAAGAAAGCTAGCTCTGTCCTGGGGCAGCGCCTTGACCCAGTAGAGGAGATGGGAGAGAGAAGGATGGTGGCTAAACTGTCATCTCTGCTGGAGTCCGAGTCCCACCCTATGCAGGACATACTGAACGCACTGAGGAGCTCATTTAGCAGTAGGCTACATCATCCTAGGTGCGCGACCGGGAGGTTTCGCAGGTCCTTCCTACCTACGGCTGTCAGACTATATAACCTAAGCAGGGGTGCTCGCAGAGATAGCAAAAAAAGTGACAACCTAATAGTATTGAATGCAAAAGATGCAACAGACTTGCACAAAATGGTCCCCTCCAGTATACAACTAGGACAATATCAATCGCTACAGAGGGTGGCAATATGTATGAGTACATATTCTTACTATGTGGGGTAATTAAATAGATGGTTATGCTGTTTATTCTATCTAGCTACAATGATCCACAAGGTGTATATATGTTTATATATTTATGTGTACATATGTATATTCACTGCTCTTATTTTCTTATCTTCTAAATTATTGCTCTGAGTGTTGCTATCCCTGTGCTGTTGCGTTGCAATCCTGGAATTTCCCCATTGTGGGACTAATAAAGGCTTATCTTATCTTATCTTATCTTATCTTAATTGAGATCTATCAGTCTGGAAAAGGTTATAAAGCCATTTCTAAAGCTTTGGGACTCCAGCAAACCACAGTGAGAGCCATTATCCACAAATGGTGAAAACATGGAACAGTGGTGAACCTTCCAAGGAGTGGTCGGCCAAACAAAATGGTTGGCCGGCCACTCAGCGCAGCGGCCACTCAGCGCAGCGGCCACTCAGTGCAGCGGCCACTCAGCACAGCAACGACTCATCCAAGAGGTCACAAAAGACCCCAAAACAACATCCAAAGAACTGCAGGCCTCACTTGCCTCAGTTAAGGTCAGTGTTCATGACCTCACTATAAGAAAGAGACTGGGCAAAAATGGCCTGCATGGCCCAGTTCCAAGATGAAAACCGTTGCTGAGCAAAAAGAACAAAGGCTCCTCTCAGTTTTCCACAGTGCTGTAAAAGACTCATTGCCAGTTATTGCAAATGCTTGACTGCTGTTGCTGCTGCTAAGGGTGGCCCAACCAGTTATTAGGTTTAGGGGCCAATCATTTTTTCACACAGGGCCATGTAGGTTTGAGTTTTTTTTCCCTTAATAATAAACACCTTCATTTAAAAACTGCATTTTGTGTTTACTTGTGTTATGTTTGTCTAATATTTAGATTTGTTTTATGATTTGAAACATTTAAGTGTGACAAACATACAAAAAAGTGAGAAATCAGGAGGGGGGCAAACACTTTTTCACACCATTGTATATCTCACAGCAAAACCTCAGTTTATTACCCAGCTGCTAATGGAGCTATTGAGAGAGCCCATCATGCCCTCAGAAGCTGCATTCAAACTGCCATCCAACAGTCGCTACCTTGGAAAGAGACTGTGATGAATTAGCTTCAAGTTTACCATGCAACGCCACATGCAACAACATCCACTTCCCCATATGAACTCCTTTGTGATAGGAAAATGTGCACAAAACTGGACATCCTTCCCCTGCCATATGCCATGTTTTCTCTGGACACTCAAGCTCATCTTGCAGTTCGGAGACACCAGAACAAAATGCAGCGCTACTCAGATGCTAAAGGTGGTGCACACATGCCTTCTTTTCAACCAGAAGAGGAAGTGAGGATCAGAAAACCTTATCGTGTTCCTAAAGCTCACTTGAGATTCACAGATCCAGTAACTGTGAAGAAGAGAGTAGGCCTGAACTCTTTCTTACTGAGTGATGGAAAGACCTGGAATGCCTCGCATCTTGCTCACTTTCCTTCAGTTGCTGGACAAGCCCATGACATACCTGGACCATCACATTCTCACCTTTCTCACAAACAGCCACGTGTAAAGTACAAGCCAAAGTGGCACAAGGACTATATCATGCTATAATATGCATTAGAAAATTAACATGCAGTAGAAAACTGTGATCACTTTGAAGTTTTGAATGCTACAGTTTAAAATTAAGTTGAGTGCACTTCTTGTTTTCAAACATAAGTGCAATCTTTATTTAAACAAAATTATAAACATTACTGATTTAATGTGCCTTATGTGAACTTTTGTTTCAGTACTATATGTTAATTGAAAGAAAGAATATATGTTAAGTTTCATTGTTAAGTTACAGCCTTACTTTAGTGTAAATCTAACATTTTCATCTGTTCTTTACTCTTAACAAGTTGTTAAACTAATCTTTTACAGAGAGAGGCATTGTTGTTCTGTCATTTGTGACTTCTTTATATCCACAGATGGCACTGTGGTATTGCTGATCTTAGTTAAGACACAAGAAGGAAGAGGAGTCAGACTAATGCATAGTTGCCAAGTCCGCTTATTGTAAGCGACTTTGGGCTTGTTTTTCCTCTAAAGTTGCTTGCAAATCTCGTCAGTCGCGGGTTGCGGGTTTTTGGGATTTTTTTAACGTGTAGTTGCTTATTTGGGCTTGCTTTGCTGCCTATGTGACAGCACTCCCAGCTCCCCACAAAACATGAGCGAAATAGTTTGTTTCCATTTCCTGGTTACCACGCCCGACCCATTGGTCTCTACCCATCTTATTCCTGTTGTATTCCCTTCAAGGCGCTGCTGCCGAACCGATTATGGGGACAACTTCCGGTTTTGGCTGCAGTAGTGTTAAATCAGTCAGCAAGAGTGGAGTAGTGGGGCATTTAATGTAGCATTTTTAAAGTGTTTCAAATTTGTTTTAAAGTATAGTCCACATATCTGTTTTGCTGCCAAATGGTAGATAATTTCAGCATTTGAAGTTTTTGTATTTTTGAATGTTTTTGCGTAGTTAAGATAAGATAAGCCTTTATTAGTCCCACAGTGGGGAAATTCCAGGATTGCAACAGCACAGGGATAGCAACACTCAGAGCAATAATTAAGAGATACGGAAGATATAAATAAGAGCAGTGGATATACATACATACACATCAATATATAAATATATATACAAAGTGCGGAGCATTGTAGTGAGATGAAATAAACAGCATAACCGTATACTTAGTTATCCTACATAGCATGAATATGTACCCATACATATTGTCACCCTCCGTAGCGACTGATACTATTCTAGTTGTATATACTGGAGGGGACCATTGTGTAAGTCTATTGTGTCTTTTGCATTAAGTACTATTAGGTCGTCACGTTTTTTTGCTATCTCTGCGAGCAGCCCTGCTTAGGTTATACAGTCTGACTGCCGTAGGTAGGAAGGACCTGCGAAACCTCTTGGTTGCGCACCTAGGATGATGTAGTCTGCTGCTAAATGAGCTCCTCAGTGCGTTCAGTATGTCCTGCATAGGGTGGGACTCGGACTCCAGCAGAGATGACAGTTTAGCCACCATCCTTCTCTCTCCTATCTCCTCCACTGGGTCAAGGCGCTGCCCCAGGACAGAGCTAGCTTTCTTGATCACTTTGTTCAATCTCTTCCTATCGGCTGCTGTAATGCCACTGCCCCAGCAGACCACTCCAAAAGTGATGGCTGATGCCACCACCGTGTCGTAGAATGTCTTCAGCAGCGCGCCTTGTACACCAAAAGACGTGAGTCTCCTCAGTAGGAACAGCCTGTGCTGTCCCTTCTTGTAGAGTGCGTCGGTATTGTGTGACCAGTCTAGTTTATTGTTCAGATGAACACTCAGGTACTTGTAGGATGTCACCATCTCAATGTCTGTTCCCTGTATGTTTACTGGTGCTGTGAGGGGTTGTCCTTACCTGCGGCAGGGACAGTTCTGGTACTTGCAGCAGTTCATGGTGTGAGGCTCCACAGATAAGCACAGCTAAATCTGTGGCTTCAACAGCAATTGTCACGCCGCACCATTCATCAGCGGCGCCACCTGCTCACGCACCTGATCATCATCAGCGGCGAGGGATAAAGGCCGCCTCGCCCGGAGCCTCGGCCTGAAGCCGTCAGACTTCGTTCCTCACCGTTGTGAGTCATCTACAATCTTCAGCATAATTATTTGGGTAAGAAGCCTAACCTTCTCTCTCCAGTCTGCTCCCCTGTGCACAGGTGGATTTCCCGGCGGCAGACGTCTTCCCTCCAACGCCTATTCCTCGCTGCTGCACCGAGCTCTCCAGGTGGCTGTCTCCCGGGTTTCGCCCCTTGCTGTGCCAGCTATCCTGTCATCCAAGTAAGTCCTTCTCTTGCCATAATCCCTCCTGTGTTGGTGTATGCCCGTCACCCTCTCCCTGTGCTTTCTCCATAAGGTTGCTTGGCTGTACGGTCACCTGCCTCTGTGCCTGAAGCAGACGCCGCCACCAACACATTTACATCCCGCAGACACGCACTCATTCACGCCTGTTGTTAATAAACTATTTGAACTACTCTGAGCCTGTGTGTGTGCGTCTCCTGAGCCGTGCGTTATGTCAGTACGGCTTCAGCAGAGCGGCTCGGCAGACGGCGGGCTCGCACACCGGTTTACCATCCTCGAGGCTCGAGTGGATCAGGTTGTTTATCAGCAACAGGCGATCCTAAATCAATTAGTAGATCTAACTAACCGATTGAACTGCTTGGACCCCCAACAGCCGTTCCCCCCGGCTCGCCAGGGTGGCGCGGCTCCTGCTGTTTCAGCGGCCGTCCAGCCGGCTCCAGTGGCACCGGTTCGGCTCACACCGATTCCGACCCCCGCCCGCTTTAGCGGTAAGCTCGGCGGAGCGCGGGGGTTCATTATGCAGTGTGAGTCCGTGTTCCACCGTGTGCCCGGAGATTTTCCCTCGGATCACAGCCGAATTGGTTACATAGGGAATCTTCTGGAGGGGCGTGCGTTAACGTGGACCTACGCCGTAATGGCGAGGCCCAGTTATGCCACCCTCACCTATGACCAATTCGTGAGGCGCTTCCTGGAGGTCTTTGACCATTCTCAAACCGAGACGGTCCAGGTCGATCGGCTTCTCGCTCTCCAGCAGGGAAGCCGGTCGGCAGCGGACTACTCGGTCGACTTCCGGGTAGCGGCGGAGGAATTGGGCTGGGAGGAACGCTCCCTCTGTGGCCTGTTCCTCCGCAGCCTCAATGATGATCTGAGGGATGAACTGGCTGGGCGGGATATCCCTGAGATGCCAGCGGAGCTGACGTCCTTAGCGGTAAGTTTGGATAACAGGCTGCGCGAACGGGGTGGAAGTCTTCTTCTTCTCGCCCTCGTGGAGTCTCGCCGCACCTGTTCCAAGCTTGCCCCCTGGCGGCGCCGCCAGCATCGTGCCCCGAGGAGTCGGAGCCAATGGTGACGGGCCGGACAAAGCTTTCCCCTGTGGAGAAACAACGCCGCCGTGAGTTGGACCTCTGCATGTATTGCGGGTGTGACCAACACACTGTGGAGCGTTGTCCACGGAAAGCCAGTCGGCGGGGTCCGCGAATCGCTGTAGGGGGCCTCGCGGATCTCAACCGGTTAGACACACATACCCAATTAAAGCTGCCCATCCGTTTCTGCCACAACCCCACTGGGCACCTCACCCACGCACTGGTGGATTCGGGCGCAGAGGGCAGCTTCATTTCACAAGGCCTGGCAACCCGATTGGGCATCCGCTGTCAGGCACTAAAACACCCCATCTCCCTGATCCATCTCTCCCGTGCCTCCCTTGGGAGAGTTTCCCATCAGACCATTCCCGTCCCAGTCATCATCTCAGGAAACCACCGGGAGGAGATGGTTTTTTACGTCCTGCCCAACTCTGTGTCGCCCGTCATCCTGGGGTATCCCTGGCTACGCCTCCACAACCCTGTCCTGGACTGGAGATCAGCTGGGGTATCGGCATGGAGTACATTTTGCATGGGCACCTGCCTTCAGTCCGCTGCCTGCTCCCCGTCCGCTGCTCCTCCTGCGATGGACACAGCACCTCCGGACCTGTCTCTGGTGCCCCCGGAATTTCACGACCTGGGTATGGTATTTAGCAAGACGAAAGCTATGTCTCTTCCCCCGCATTGGCCCTATGACTGTGCTATCAACCTCCGCCAGGGGGCTCCCCTACCTTCTGGTCGGCTCTACAGCCTGTCTGCGCCGGAGAAGGAGACGATGAATACCTACCTGAAAGAATCACTGAGCGCTGGGATTATTCGCCCATCGTCGTCACCCGCGGGGGCAGGGTTTTTCTTCGTTGGGAAAAAGGACGGATCCCTCCGCCCCTGCATAGACTACCGAGCGCTCAATGACATCACTGAGAGGGACCGTTACACCCTGCCCCTCATGGACACTGCCTTCCACTCCCTCCAGGGGGCGACCTGGTTTACCAAGCTGGATCTACGCAGCGCTTACCACCTCGTCCGGAGCCGGGAGGGAGATGAATGGAAAACAGCCTTCCGTACCCCGAACGGCCACTTTGAATACCTGGTCATGCCGTTCGGGTTGACCAACGCTCCTGCCGTCTTTCAGCGCCTCATCAATGACGTCCTCCGGGATTTCATCGGCCTCTTCGTGTTCGTCTACCTGGACGATATTCTTATCTTCTCCAGGTCCAGGGACGAGCACCAGGTCCATGTGAGGCGGGTCCTCCAAAGACTGCTGGAGAATCGGCTCTATGTGAAGGCTGAAAAGTGCGAATTCTACGCTAGGACCACATCCTTCCTGGGATTCATCATCGCTCAAGACCATGTGCTCCCAGACCAAGAGAAGGTGAAGGCGGTGGTGGAGTGGCCTACTCCCGCATCCCGGAAGCAGGTGCAACAGTTTGTTGGCTTCGCCAATTTTTACCGCCGCTTTGTCCCAAATTTCAGCTCGATCGTCGGACCACTGACCCGCCTCACGTCCCCGAAGGTCCCGTTCCGGTGGACCGAAGAGGTCGCTGCCGCCTTTAAGGCGCTGAAGGCGGAGTTCTCCTCCTCCCGGGTCCTTCGCCAGGTCGACCCCACGCTGCAGTGCATTGTGGAGGTGGACGCCTCGGACACGGGAGTGGGAGCAGTACTATCCCAGCGGTCGCCTGACGATGGCGCCAAACGACCCTACGCCTTCTTCTCCCGGTGCCTGTCCCTGGCGGAGAGGAACTACGATGTGGGGGACAGAGAGCTCCTGGCCATTAAACTCGCCTTACAGGAGTGGCGCCACTGGCTAGAGGGGGCGGACCTGCCATTCGTGGTCCTGACGGACCACAAGAACCTAGAATATTTATGATCTGCCAAGCGCCTGAATGCCCGCCAGGCGCGCTGGTCATTATTCTTTGCCAGGTTCCGCTTTTCTATCACCTTCAGGCCAGGCTCCAAGAACGGCCTGCCTGACGCCCTCTCTAGGCAGTTTACCCCCGTGGAGGCTGAGGAGACGCCCCACACTATCCTGCCCAGGTCGTGCGTCGTGGGAGCCATCACTTGGGACATCGAGAGCAAGATCCGGAAGGCGCAGGAGGTGGAACCTGATCCTGGCGGCGGACCAGAGGGAAAACTGTTTGTTCCATCTGCGGTCCGAGGAGAGGTCTTCCACTGGCTCCACACCTCCCGGCTCACCTGTCATCCCAGCACCTCCCGGATGATCAGCCTCCTCCAACGGTCCTTTTGGTGGCCAGGCCTGCGGAGGGACGCAGCCCGCTACGCCCGGGCTTGCCCAATCTGTGCCACCAGCAAGTCGGGAAATGCCCCTCCAGCGGGTCTGCTCCAGCCCCTGCCCGTTCCTGGCAGGCCCTGGTCGCACATCGCGTTGGATTTCGTCACCGGACTCCCCGTTTCCAACTCTTTTGACACCATCCTGACCATCGTAGACTGTTTCTCCAAGGCCGCACACTTCGTTCCCCTGCGAGGTCTCCCCACCGCCCTGGAGACGGCGGATCTCCTCGTCCAACATGTGGTCAGGCTGCACGGGATTCCGGTGGACGTGGTCTCGGACCGGGGCCCCCAATTTTCATCCGAGGTTTGGAGATCTTTCTGTAACGCCATCGGAGCCAAGGTGAGCCTCTCCTCCGGCCATCACCCCCAATCTAACGGGCAGTGTGAGAGGACCAACCAGGAGCTGGAGGCTGCGCTCCGCTGTGTGACCAGGTCCAAACCTACGTCCTGGAGCAACCATCTCGCCTGGGTTGAGTACGCCCACAACACCGCCCGCTCTTCTGCAACAGGGATGTCCCCCTTCAAGGCGTCCCTGGGTTACGACCCCCCGCTGCTTCCAGCGCAGGAGAACGAGGTAACTGTCCCCTCAGTTAGGGCGCATCTCAGGCAGTTCCGCTCCACCTGGGCTGCCGCGCATCATGCGCTTTTACGCACAGCGGAGCGCAACAGGACCGTGGCGGACCGGCACAGACGACCTGCCCCGGCGTACAGAGTTGGGCAACGAGTTTATGTGTCTACCCAGGACGTTACATTGAAGGGCGAGAGGAGGAAGCTGGCACAGCGGTTCATGGGTCCCTATCCCATCACCCGGATCATCAACCCGGTGGCTGTGCGCGTGGCTATTCCCCCCTCCCTCCGCATCCATCCCACCTTCCACGTGTCAAAGGTGAAGCTGGCAGTCACCGACCCCCTTTGCCCTCCTCCTGCAGCGCAACCCACGCCCCGGATGATTGGTGGCCATCCGGCCTGGTCCGTCTCCTCCATCCTGGACTCCCGGCGCCGAGGTCGTGGGTTGCAATACTTGGTGGACTGGGAGGGCTATGGGCCCGAGCATCGACAGTGGGTGCCCCCGTCGTTCGTGTTGGACCCATCGCTCATCGCGGACTTCCACCGAGCGCACCCGGATAAGCCATCGCCAGGAGGCGCTGCTAGAGGGGGGAGTACTGTCACGCCGCACCATTCATCAGCGGCGCCACCTGCTCACGCATCTGATCATCATCAGCGGCGAGGGATAAAGGCCGCCTCGCCCGGAGCCTCGGCCTGAAGCCGTCAGACTTCGTTCCTCACCGTTGTGAGTCATCTACAATCTTCAGCATAATTATTTGGGTAAGAAGCCTTACCTTCTCTCTCCAGTCTGCTCCCCTGTGCACAGGTGGATTTCCCGGCGGCGGACGTCTTCCCTCCAACGCCTATTCCTCGCTGCTGCACCGAGCTCTCCAGGTGGCTGTCTCCCGGGTTTCGCCCCTTGCTGTGCCAGCTATCCTGTCATCCAAGTAAGTCCTTCTCTTGCCATAATCCCTCCTGTGTTGGTGTATGCCCGTCACCCTCTCCCTGTGCTTTCTCCATAGGGTTGCTCGGCTGTACGGTCACCTGCCTCTGTGCCTGAAGCAGACGTCGCCACCAACACATTTACATCCCGCAGACACGCACTCATTCACGCCTGTTGTTAATAAACTATTTGAATTTGAACTACTCTGAGCCTGTGTGTGTGCGTCTCCTGAGCCGTGCGTTATGTCAGCAATGAGTAGATCATGCACCAAAAACTAAAGAGGACTGTTGGTGTGATCGGTGGTACAGACACAGCAGCACCACATATGTTTTCGCTTGTATGAATGGAATGTCACAGATCAGACGTTTATGCGTCATATATGTCACCAGATGCAAGGCTGCATGAAGTAAAATAATAAATAAAAAATGTTAACAGTTTGCTTCCTAAGGCTTAACAATTTAAGAATGATATCAAATAGTTTTTTGGTTTTTTTTTTTGCATTCCTTGCACTGCACTGGAATGATATGAACTTGATTTTAGCAGCTTCAGCATGCATTAATTTTTAAATTATCACAAAATATAGATCAATAAAATTTTGAACAATTGTCAGAAAATGTCTGTACGTGTTAAGTTATGTAACAAGCATTCGTGGCATGACAGCAGCATGAGCACTTTAATTTCGGGGTAAGACAAACAGCTACAGCTGTCTGTTTTTCCCCGACATTAAAACGCCCAAGCACGGTGTTGTGGTTCTTTTTGGCTCTGTCGGCTCTAAGGTAAATTTGATTGTATGCAACATCTTTTAACAAGATGCAACCAATTTTATTACAGTGGAGACATTGATATATCTCAGAACTGTTATTTGTTTAAAACTGGAGTGGGGGCCTAGTTGGTAGAGCATCCACCCCACAACCAGGAGGTCGTGGGTTCAAATCCCATATAAAAATGGTTCTAGCTTGGTGCTTAGCATAATAGAATGGGGAAAGGAAAGTTAATGCACAGAGTTACCAGAGGACTGACCCCCACACTGTAGCCTTCACTACTTACAGTAGCTGTGTGGCCTAGGGTCAGAGAAACAGAGATTGGTCCCGCCCCGTACACCACATGGTGCCCCACATGCCTTTGAAGGGATTAACTAACTTTTATTTGTTTACAGCATTAGCGTTTTAGCAGCGGAACTAACTAATGGAGCTACTGTCTGCGAGGCCACTTTTTAAGGTCACCTTCCCATCCCTCGATAGTCATGGGAAGTGGTATGATTATATTACTGTTTTTGAGGTGCAAAAGGCCGTGTTCCCAAAGTCAGTGTTTGTTAACAAGGAAAAGTGTCTCATTTCCGTGACAACGCCACATTCTAAACTAGTACTGGAAGTTGTGCACATAATTCATTCAAGGCATCATGGAGGCTAGGAGTAAGGTGGATAGAAAAACTAGATGGATCATTGGCCACCGAAGTGAAGCCACCTGGCAGCCATATTGGTATACTCAAAACACAAGTACATCCAAATCACCGGTTGCTAAACATATTGTCAACATGATTTCTGTAGTTCACCGGTTGCGCAAGATTATAAGCTCTGTCTCCATACCAAGAAGTTTGAAATCTGTTAATTTTTGGGGAACTTATTGAGGTAAAAGTGGCTGGCCAGGGGCTTCACTTCTGGTGGCCAATAATCCATCCAGTTTTTCTATAGAGATCAGTGGCCAGCCCGACTCCACTTAGCGCTGTAGTCACTAAGACGTGAGCTATCCAGGTTTTCTTATACAGATCAGTGCATATGGGACCTTAAATTGACAAAAAAGCTCCATTGAAATGAATGGCAAGAACAAAATTATCTTTTGATCCCCATCAAATTTTGTCACGAGTTACACATATGATGTTTGTCAATTTAAGATATTTTCATGTAATTAAAGTTGTTGGCTATTGTATAATAACAGAGTAATATTTAGTTTTTGTTTAAATGACTAGCGGACAACTCCCATCATCCCACATCACTAAACTGTAATCGTGTTTAGTGCCGTTTTTTTATGCAGAATGCTCATGTCTTTTCTTTTGATCAGAGTTTAAAAAATGAATTTATTCAAAGTTTTTATGTTGACTGTGTTTATTATAAATTTGCTGTTGCTTATCCAGAATGCATATACTGTATATTTTCCTTTAATTAGAGATTATAAAATTCCGCTATTCAATGCTGTGTTTACAATCAATTCACTGCAAACAAAAATAAATCTATATATCGATATATGTTATCAAGCAGTCTCTCTTTTACACAATGTGGCAGGTTGCCTGTTGGGCTTTTTTTGGACTTGTTTCCATAGAGCTGGTTACCTGTTTTTCTTGTGAAACCTGGCAACACTGGACTAATGCTCAGAGAGTTGACTTCATGTTGCTACTGCTACCTGTGTACGTGGATGCCATTCGACAAGTTTTGTTAATATAAAGTATGCTGCTTCATTATTCGTGAGTCCACACCACACTATATGGAGTATTGTCAAGAGGAAGATGAGAGACACCAGAACCAACAATGCAGACGAGCTGAAGGTCACTGTCAAAGCAACCTGGACCTTCATAACGCCTCAGTAGTACCACAGGCTGATCACCTCCATGACACGCTGCATTGATGCAGTAATTCATGCAAAAGAACCCTGACCAAGGATTGAGTGTGTACATGGACTTTCTTTTCAGTCAGCCAACATTTCTATTAAAAATACATTTTTTTAAAACTAATTTTATGTAATATTCTAATTTTATGAGAAACAAAATTTGGGGTTTTCATGAGCTGTAAGCCATGACCATCAAAATTAAAAGAAATAAACACTTGAAATATATCACTCCCGGTAATTAATCTATATAATATGAGTTTTATTTTTTGAATTGAATTACTGAAATAAATCCACTGTTCGATGATATTCTGATTTTTTGAGATGCATCTGTATTCACTGTGGATTGCTTCCGAATATTCAGAGCCTCAAAATTGGTATCAGGGACGGTCTTATGACTTTATAACTTTTTTCTTGTAAATGTGTGACTTTTTATGCAAATTTGCAAATATTTTAGTAGATTTACAACCTTTTCTTGTAAATGTGCAACATTTTTTCTCATAAATTTGCAACCTTTTTCTCATAAAGGTCCAACTTTTCTTGTAAATTTGCACCTTTATCATAAAATTTCAACTTTTTTGCCATACAATTGCAACCTTCTTGAAAATTTGCAACATTTTTCTCACAAATTTGCAATTTTTATTGTAAATTTGCAACTTCTTGATCATAAAGTCGCAACTTTTTCTTGTAAATTTGCAACTTTTTTCTCATAAAATTGCAACTTTTTGTCATAAAATTGCAACATTTTGCCATATATTTGCAATGTTCTTGTAAATTTGCAACATTTTTCTCATAAATTTGCAACTTTTTTCTTGTAAATTTGTAACTTCTTTATCTTAAAATTGCATCTTTTTTAATCATAAAACTCCATCTTTTTTCTTGTAAATTTACATTTTCTCATAAAGTTGCAGCTCTTTCTTGTAAATTTGTAACTTCTTTATCATAAAATTGTGCCTTTTTTAATCATAAAATTGCAACAATTTTCTCATAAAATTTCAACTTTTTTGTGTGACTTTTTTATGTAAATTTGCAATTTTTCTCCTAAATTTGCAAGTTTTTAAATTTTTGGAGGGCGCAGGCACATCGGTTATGCGCTGCAGGCAAAAGAACCTCATGTCTGTCCAGGGCTGCAGGTTGTAGACCTGTTGAATTAGACAGAAAGCAAGGGGGATGAGTGCCATTATACCAACAAAAGAAGAAGAGGAAGAAGAATCCTGGTGGTATGAGCGACCTCTTACAGCCAGGGCTGGACTGGCCATCTGGCATACTGGGCATTTGCCTGGTGGGCCGACGCACATGTGGGCCGGTGCGTTGTCAACATCATCAATATAATTATGTAACCATGGCTTCAAGGACCGCTGCTCACCAGCCTTTGAAATACTGATAGCAGCCCATTTGTTTATTTTCATTACTGACACTGGACTGGCCAATCAAATCTCTTAATGCACCTCTATTCACCCCTTCCTTCCCAGTGTGGAAGAAGTGGTTTAGGACAGGAGTATCCTACACCACTGTGGAGCTGAACAGATTAGGGAAATAAATAAAAACTGGACAGCACAGTGGAACAGTAGTTAGCACTGTTGCCTAACAGCTACAAGGTTCCAGGTTCGAATCCCCTGGCTGAAAGGGGTAGGAATCTTTATGTGTGGAGTTTGCATGTTCTCCCTGTGCTTAGTCCAGGAGCTCCAGTTTCGTCCCACGGTTCAAAGACATGCATGTTAGGTTAATTAGTCATTCTAAACTGTCCTTAGATATCTGTCTCTTATAGGCCCTTAAGCTGGATTCATGCTGCATTTCCGCTTTGGACGAGCCCAGCGCGCACGCGGCGCTGTACATGCTCACTTTTTTCCGTCTACCAGGTCAAGCGGTTGATGCATGCGCACAACTGTTATTTATAGTTTCGCCCCAGCCCTATAGGTAGCACAAATGCGCTAACACGCCAGTTTGTTCACCAGCTATAAACACTAGAGTGACGCACATTTTTTTTGTAGCAAGAACAATGATTAATTTCAAGGAAAAGGAGGAATTACCGTTTTCCAGTGCACTTCTCTGTTCAAGCTACTGCTGCTGTAAAAGGATTCATGTATGTTTATGCTTGTCTTCCGCGTCCTCGTTGTCTTCTTCGTCTACTTTGTCTTTGTATGCTGTGTTGGTAGCGCCACCTCGTGAATGGGAAGTTCAGTCTTGTGTATGCACTGACAACACAGGTTGTGGGCAGGCCACGTGGTCATAAAATTTGAGCAGAAGAGCCCTGCGGGCACTAGAAGACTGCAGACGATGATGTAAATTTTGTCACATGAGGCTTCCAGTTGCATGTATGTGGGCATAGGAGGTGCAGCATGAATCCAGCTTTAGAATAGAGGGTTAGTACTAGTGAAGCACTTTGAGTGGTCTTTGTGACTAGAAAGAGCACTATATAAGTACAGACCCTAAATAGATGCCACTAAATTTATTAAAATAAAGGACATCAGTTGGTTTAAAAAAAGCTCCAAACAAAGCCTTATGTGTCAAACTTTGTTTTAGCCTACTAATTCCGATATAAAGTCTTAGCGTAATTGAATGCAACATCAGATTACATCACCCCAGGCCCTCCCTATCCCAACAGTGGGAAAGGTGAACGGACAGGAGGCTCCTGCAGCTCTTCTACAGGTAACACCTTAGCATCTTATGATACTGTATGATGCCAGTCTCAGCTTGAATATTCTGCAGCGCTATGAATAGTTTTTGGGTCTGTCTGAATTTATTCAGTAAGAATAAGGTGCATACCTGCAAACACTGAGGTTTCAAAGTACATGAGGTTTTCTCCTGGGGTGGGGGTTAGAAAATAGGCTATTAATAGGCTATAAATAGCCTTTAATATAACAGACAATGCTGCATCTTTGCTCATTTTATTTTTGCTTTTTAATTTATGAGGAAAACCTCACAAGTTTAAGGGAATAAAGTCTCAGACTTCCTCTTAAACTATTTTTGGTCAATAACTCTTATGTTTGAGTGATAATATATAAAGATAACCCCCTTTTACTTGTGTACAGTTTCAGGCTACTCTACCACCTAAATTAAAGACTTTTTTTATCCACCTTATTCCTAGACCCCATGATGCCTTGCGTGATTTATGGACGCAACTTCTGGTACTAGTTTAGAACGTATGGTTGTCACTGAAATGGGACAATTTTCCTTGTTAAAAAACAATGACTTCAGCTTCAGAAATGCAGGAACGCGGCCTTTTGCACCTCAGAAACAGTAATATAATCATACTACTTCCCACCACTATGGAGAGATGGGAAGATGCTAATGCTGTAAACAAATAAAAGCTCTGAGATACAGTTAGGCCCAAAAATATTTGGACAGTGACACAAGTTTTGTTATTTTAGCTGTTTACGAAAACATATTCAGGATACAATTATATAATCAATATGGGCTTAAAGTGCAGACTCTCAGCTGTAATTTGAGAGTATTCACATCCAAATTGGAGCAAGGGTTTAGGAATTACAGCTCTTTAATACGTAGCCGCCTCTTTTTCAAGGGACCAAAAGTAATTGGACAATTGACTCAGAAGGCTGCAAAAAAAAAAATAACAAGGCTGCATGGGCTCTTCCCTCATTAACCTGTCATCAATTAAGCAGTTAAAAGGTCTGGAGTTGATTCCAGGTGTGGCGTTTGCATTTGGAAGCTGTTGCTGTGAACACACAACATGCTGTCAAAGGAGCTCTCAATGGAGGTGAAACAGACCATCCTGAGGCTGAAAAAAAAGAAGAAATCCATCAGAGAGATAGCAGAAATGTTAGGAGTGGCCAAATCAACAGTTTGGTACATTCTGAGAAAAAAAGAGTGCACTGGTGAGCTTGGGAACTCAAAAAGGCCTGGACGTCCAAGGAAAACAACAGTGGTGGATATCGCAGAATCCTTTCCATGGTGAAGAACAACCCCTTCACAACATCCACTCAAGTGAAGAACACTCTCCAGGAAGTAGGTGTATCAGTATCTAAGTCTACCATAAAGAGAAGACTTCATGAGAGTAAATACAAAGGATTCACCACAAGGTGCAAACCATTAATCAGCCTCAAAAATAGAAAGGCCAGAATTGACTTTGCCAAAAAACACCTGAAGAAGCCAGCCCAGTTCTGGAACAGCATTCTTTGGACAGATGAGACTAAGATCAACCTGTACCAGAATGATGGAAAGAAGAAAGTTTGGAGAAGAATTGGAACAGCTCATGATCCAAAGCACAATATCTTCTGTAAAACATGGTGGAGGCAGTGTGATGGCATGGGCATGCATGGCTTCCAATGGCACTGGGTCGCTTGTGTTTATTGATGATGTGACAAAAGACAGAAGCAGCCAGATGAATTCTGAAGTGTATAGGGATATACTTTCTGCTCAGATTCAGCCAAATGCAGCAAAGTTGATTAGACGGCGCTTCATCAATGATCCAAAACATACTGCAAAAGCAACCCAGGAGTTTTTTAAAGCAACGAAGTGGAATATTCTGCAATGGCCGAGTCAATCACCAGATCTCAGCCCAATCGAGCATGAATTTCACTTGCTCAAGACAAAACTTTAGGCAGAAAGACCCACAAACAAGCAACAACTGAAGACAGCTGCAGTAAAGGCCTGGCAAAGCATCACAAAGGAGGAAACCCAGCGTTTGGTGATGTCCATGGGTTCCAGACTTTAGGCAGTCATTGCCTGCAAAGGATTCTCAACAAAATATTGAAAAGTAACATTTTACTTAGGGTTATGTTTATTTGTCCAATTACTTTTGAGCCCCTGAAATGAGGAGCGTTTGTATAAAAATAGCTACAATTCCTACATGTTTAATCATATATTTTTGTTCAACCCCTTGAATTAAACCTTAAAGTCTGCACTTCAATTCCGTTGTAGTTGTTTCATTTCAAATCCAATGTGGAGGCATGCCGAGCCCAAATCATGAAGATTGTGTCACTGTCCAAATATTTCTGGGCCTAACTGTATATCAATGTCTCCACCGCACTAAAGTCAGATGCATTTTTTAAAAATATGTTGGACATAATCAAATTTACCTCAGAGCAGACGTACGCCACAACACCGTGCTTGGCTGTCATGGTATATACAGACAGCTGCAGCCGTTCGTTTTACCCCAAAATTAGAATGCTCTTGCTGCTGTCATACTATAAATGCTTGTTATTAAACTTAACACGTACATACATTTTCTAACAATTGTTCAGAATTTTATTGACCTATATTTTGTGATAATTTAAAAATTAATGCATGCTGAAGCATGCTGAAGTCCATATCGTTCCAAGGCAGTGCAACCAATGCAAAAAAAAAACAAACAAAAAAAAACCCTGTGTGATATCTTTATTAAATTGTTAAGCCTTAGGAAGCAAACTGTTCCTGTTTTTTATTTATTATTTTACTTCTTGCAGCCTTCATTCTGGTGACATATATAACCCATAAACGTCAGATCCGTGACATTCATACAAGTGAAAACATACCTGGTGCTGCTGTGTCTGTACCACCGATCACACCAACAGTCCTCTTTAGTTTTCAGTGGCTGATCTACGCATCGCTGGTGAGAAGCCTCCATTTATACAGTCTATGGCACGACCACGAACACCAGCAACAAGTACCAGAACTATGTCAGAACATTCAAAAAATACAAAAACTATAAGTGCTGAAATTAGCTGCCGCTTGAGTGCAAAACACATATGTGGACTATACATTAAAATGAATTAGAAAAAATTTTAAAAACGCTAATTTAAATGCCCCACTACTCCACTTTTGCTGACTGATTTAACATCACTGCAGCCGAAAGCGGAATTTCTACCCATAATCGTTCCTACAGCGGCAAACCCAGGAATAAAGTGGATTGAAAATGTGATTTTTTTTTAATGTGAATTTGGAGAGTTCTCAAACTACCTACTTTTTTAAAAAAAAAATTTTAAATTATAGACTTTTTAACAAAATTGTGAAACTTCATTAAAATTTTTTGCTCATGGATTTACATTTTTTTCTTGAAATTGTGACTTTTGTGTCATAAACTGGCATCTTTTTTTCAACCAATCAATCAAACTTTATTTGTATAGCACTTTTAAAACATTAGATGCTGCGCAAAGTGCTTTACATAGATTAAAACAATAGACACATTTAGTTACATATTTTACATGATACCTCCCCACCCCATCCAACCCTTCCATAAACATACCCACAAACACACACACACACAGGCACATACATCACCCCCTACTTCTCTTACACACATATAAAATAAAAGAGACATAGCTCAGCACCGAGGCACCACGTGAAGGAGCAACCATCCTGTGGAGCTCCCCACGCCGGGATACCACACATCCAGTAACCACAGAAGGTGCCACAAGGGCCGCCCCAACCAGGACAGGCCGGGGCCCGCACCACAGCTGTAGGCAGTGGTATAAAGTTCCCACCCACCCAAGCTAGAGTGACCCACGAGACCAACACCCCTGCAGATGGGCCAGGCAGCAACCGGCATGAGGGGCCCCACTGAGGAAACACTGGAGCTAAAACACACAGACCAAAGGGAACTAATGACTCATACTTAGAAACTGAGCTGAGAACACATCAAAATAAGAAAATCTAAAAGCAAATAGAGCTAAGAAGAATGTAAAAACAATGGAACAATAAATTACTACTTCACTAATAGTTAAACAGTTTGTTAAAAGCCAGAATTTAAAAAGGTACAAAAAGAACTAAGAACACATAAAAACAGGAACTAAAAACCCATACTTAAAAACTGAACTAAACACATCAATAAGAAGATGAGAAAATCTAACAGCAAATGGCACCTAGAAGAACATAAAACAATGGAACATAAATGACTACTTCAGTAATAGTTAAACAGGTTTATTAAAGGCCAAATTAAAAAGGTGGGTCTTGAGCCTGTTCTTAAAAACATCTATTGACTCTGCGGCCCTGAGGCTCTCTGGCAGGCTGCTCCACAGACGAGGACCATAGTAGTGAAAGGAGGCTTCACCAAAGGCCTTGGTCTTGACTTTGGGAACCATTAAAAGGCCAGTACCAGAGGACCTCAGGGTCCATGAGGGCTCATAAGATAAAAGCAGCTCAGATAGATAAGAAGGCCCAAGATCACTGAGGCATTTAGAAACTACTAAGAGAACCTTAAAATCGATCCTAAAATGTATGGAGAGCCAATGCAGCAATTCTAAAACTGGTGTAATATGCACCCGCCCCCTGGTCCTTGTCAACACTCGTGCTGACAAACATCCGATTTTTGTTACATTTTTAATGTGTGAAATAAAATTAAAGTCAGAGTCTAAAAGAACGCCCATGTTCTTGACACAATGTGTAGGTTTTAGACCTAGCAATTTTGGTAGAAGTTTCTCTCTCTTGTCTTCATGACCAATGATTAAAACTTGTGTTTTGCCCTGGTTGAGCTGCAGGAAGTTCTCTGCCATCCATGACTTTATATCTAAAATACAGTTCAAAAGGGCATTAATTGGTTTTGTGTCATCAGGAGACATGGCAATGTATGTTTCTTCCCTCTGCACTTTTGCCTCAGTAATTTTTCGTCATCTTTCTATTGATTTTTTCCTTAATTTGTTTTTTTAATTATTGCAAATGAGCTACATTTCTCTTGTGATTTTCTCACCTTTGTCTCAACAGTTTATTAATTTACTTTTTCTTAATTAATTTATTAAATCTTTAAAAAAAACCTTCCTGCATTTACATTCTCAATGACTGCAATTCTACATACAGTATGCAAAATTTTCCTCATAAATTTGCAACTTTTGCCAAGAATTTGAAAGTTTTATCTTTTAAATTCAAGTTTGTTTTTCTTGTAATTTTGCATTTTTTCTGTCATGAATTTACTACATATTTTAAAGAATATTATATTATAATATTGAATAATATTTTAAATAAATGGGCAATTATGACAAAATAATGATATAAAATAGATAAATTAATTTTCTTTCTTTCTTTCTTTCTTTCTTTCTTTCTTTCATATGGTAAAGTTTGAGAGATTGGTTCACTTCATGTTAAATGTCACAGTCTGAGCACAGGGGATTCCAGTGTGCTCAGTCTCATTTGTCATGAATGCCCCTCCGGGGCAGAAAGACAAACCCACATGCTTAACCGCAGTAGTGACATTTATTAAAAGAAAAAAACATAAAGTCCCAGAAGTAGTGTTGACAAATACAAAAAATGCAAACAAGAATAACACAGATATGACTCTCCAGAGCTGAGGACACTCTGGATAAGAGGAGGGGGAGACTTTCCAAAGAAGAGTAGTCCAGTCTAAACACAATTGAGACTGCCGCACTGATGGAGGGAAACGGCAGTCTATAAGTAGTGGAGGAAATAACGAGCGGGAGGTGCAAGTGGACAGGTGACATAATTTCCAACTGCTCGCAGCTGGGAAGGCTGGAAGGCAGACAGCGAGCAGCTGGTGGGTGTGCTCGGGAGATGAGGAGGGAGCTTGTGCCACGGAACAGAAAATAGACCAAAATACATATACAAAAAACTAACAAAATCCGACTCACAGATAAACAATACTAGAAATAAAGAGGGGGTCTGAGCTCAGTAACAAACAAGAGCTCAGACACATGGCATCATTGCCTTTTTCCATATTTGTATAGTTGTTGTATTTTTGAGTTCTAATTCCTGTTATTTTATCCTTGGTTGGTTTTCACTTATCTTGTATTATTTCTTAGTGTGACTTATTTTCCTGTTTATTGTCATTGTAGTTTTGTTATTTATATATTTGGGTTTACTTACATTTTTCCTTCAGTCTTTATTTGTCATTATTCTAGTTATCACATTATGTTTGCGTTTTGCTGGTTCCTTCTCTCTCTCTCTCTGAGTGGGCGTGGTCATGAGTGTGAGCTGGGAGCGTGTGACAGCGTGAGTGAGTTGTCTCAAACTTTTCTCTATCTTTTTGTGTTTATGGTGTTTTTTTTGTTAAATAATCTTAAGTTTCATTGTTTTCTGTAGCTGGGGTGGGGTAGGTGTTCTGGGAGGGGGGTTTTCTGCTGCCAGCTTTACTGGTCACCATGGTTTTGGAGTGAGGCTCTGGGTTCGAGAAGCTGACATGCCAGCATGCTGTCAAACTGGCTCCGGCTGTCAGCTGCTCAGTGGAAGATTGTAGTCTGGCTGTGGGGAAGTTGGTCGGCTATGAAAGCATCAGGTTGGCTTCCAGAATGAATAATGCCGTGGTAATTTTCCTAGACAGCATTGAAAAGGTTAATCAGGTGGTAGAGAGCGGAGTTGTAATTAAAGACACACTGGTTCCTGTTCTGTCTTTGGTAAATCCCGCAAAAAGAATCACAATATCAAATGTCCCACCATTTTTAAAGAATGAGCTGTAGGAGAAGGAGTTGTCAAGATATGGGCAGCTTTTGTCCCCCATTAAACACATCCCTCTCGGTTGTAAGTCCCCGCATTTAAAGCATGTCATGTCTTTTAGACGACAGGCGCTCATGATTTTAAAGAACAGTGAGGAAAGCCTCAACCTCATATTTAAGTACCAGATTGATGGCTTTGATTATACCATCCATGTCACCTCTAATGATATGAAGTATTTTGGCTGCACAATGGAGGGGCATTTGATTCGATCGTGCCCTCAGGGAGTGGGGGGTGATCACCATCTGGCGACGGGGCGACTTTGCCGCCCTCGGAGGGCGGTGAAGCGGCCCCTGCTGGCACAGATGCACCATCGGGCACTTCGGCCGAGGCCGCGGGGCCGTCTGGCGGCGGGGCTGCTTTGCCGCCCCCCGTAGCCAACCTGTCAGTCATAAACGGAACAACAACAAAAGTTAAAGTACCGGGCTTGCAGGGCTAATGCACAGACCAACATTGTGGACAAGGGTGAGATTATAAATAGGGATCACGCTCAGGATCAAACAGATGAGCCAAATGAGGCACAGGTAGACGGTGGGACTATAAAGATGAATATAAAACCACAGCACAGGGTGAGTGAAAAACATGAAGAGACAGCTACTAGGGTGGCTGAGTCAGTGTTGGAGGATGAGGATGACATTGAAATAGATGAAGAGTTATCTAAAGTTTCGGTTAAATGGAAGAATTTGGAAAACAAGCAGCAGAGGAGTAAAGTGAAAAGGGTTATCAAAGAAAGTTCTGAGGCTTGTCTATCTCAACCAGATTCTTATGCTGGGTCTGAGATAGAGAGCGATGGTGAAAGCAGTGATGATGTGGCCATTGGAGGTGGTTACCCCTTCACAAAAATACATAAGTTTTTGCAGGACACTAAGGGACCCAGAATGGTTAAAATTGAAAACTTTTTCCCTGACCTAAAATGCCTTGTTGACTCTGCTCGGGCCGACATAAAAAATAGGGGAGAGCTTGAGCAGGAAATCTTCATTGATCAGGAGATCTACAGACTAAAAAAGCTTGTACTACTGTAAAAGTTAAGAACCAAATTTCCCAAGATGATTAGTTTTTTTTATTGCTCACTTTTTCTTCTCTGTTTTTGTATTGTTTTGCCCTTTTATACACGTGTAGTTTTAATTTTGGCACACTCAATATCAATGTAAGATAAGATAAGATAAGCCTTTATTAGTCCCACAACGGGAAAATTCCAGGATTGCAACAGCACAGGGATAGCAACACTCAGAGCAACAATCAGAAGGCAAGAAAAAAAAAGCAAGCACGCAAGAGCAGCTAATATACATATGTACATATTACTATAAATATATATATATACACACAGACACACAGTGTAGAGCATTGTAGCTGGATGGGATAAATATATGAGTATATAAACACAGTACGGAGCATTGCAGCTAGATGGAATAAATATGTAAATATATAAACACAGTGCGGAGCAATGTAGCTTGATGGAATAATATGTAGATATATAAACACACTGTACGGAGCATTGCAGTTAGGTGGAAAAAAATATGAAAATATATAAACACAGTGCGGAGCAATGTAGCTAGATGGAATAATATGTAGATATATAAACACACAGTGCGGAGCATTGTAGCTAGATGGAATGAATATATAGATATATAAATGTAAACATAAACATAAACACACCCAGTGCGGAGCATTGTAGCTAGATGGAATAAATATGTAAATGTATAAACACACACAGTGCAGAGCATTGTTGCTAGATGGGATGAAACAGCACAACCGTCTACTTA